>CM038143.1:91845321-93250162 GCA_021437245.1 Aegilops speltoides | reverse complement strand
TCTGAGACCTCCACAAATGTCAACTCATCACGAAAATTGGCACGCATGTAGAAAATACATCAAAGTTTCTTGACAAAAAATTGCAGATTTTTTTTAATTTTTTTTACTATTTTTTCGGATTTTACTGTTCATCCAGGATCACTGGTGCTCGGGATCAATTCCTCCGCGTCCCAAATTCAGTTACATCATGCATGTGAATTAAGTGTCAGCAGTCTTCTATCGTACAATCTACATTGTCTTCATCTTGTTGTTTGTCAAACCTAAATGCCTGAACTTGGATCATCTTCAAGACGTGCCTGAGCTGTCACTGAAAAAAAAAGACGTGCCTGAACTTGGATCATCTTCAAGACGAACGTTGCTACAAACAAGACACTTCACACATGATACACGCACGACGCTGCATATCCCACAATCCATAAGAAAGACTAAACTGCAGAAAGTTGTTGTATTAGCCGTCGTGTAAGGATCGTCCTCGTGTGTGAAGTAGTCTCGCTCCAAGACCATTAGCGTCGCCTCCCCATCAAGTGTCGATTCTCCTCCTCAAGCTCTCAATCTTCTCTCTCTCTCTCTCTATATATATATATATGTGTGTGTGTGTGTGTGTGTGTGTGTGTGTGTGTGTGTGTGTGTGTGTGGCGGTGCATGTCGGTCAGTTCTCTCGGCAGCGAGGGAGGTGTAAATTAACCGTTACAAGAGTTATGGCCGCAAGAATTAGTTGCCAACAACAGTTACGGGAGTGGACCCCGCAAGAATATATGTTGGGAATCGACAATCCGATTACTCTCGTGTGGACCCATTCGTGAGTTTTGCTTGCTACACTGGCAGTAGATGTGCATCTCGGTTCAAGACCGACTACGACCACCCTTGTGTAATTTTATGAAGTGTCACGACAGATGGTATATAAGGCATAGGCGTATGCTGACCGTGAAAAAATCGTTGATTAACAAACAATTGATCTAAGAATGTCGCAAAGCCGAAACTATTAGCATATAGGTGTTAGAAATCAGCAAGGTTTAGTTAAATTTCACATAACCACAACTATTGAGGTAAGTTGCAGCACCAAACCAAAAAATCTCATTTCAAATAGTTCAACCACATTCTTGACTCCCTCGATTTCACCAAGGACCATTAGTATCTTACAACCAGGACGCAAGGCCCCCAAATTGAAACCCAGCTCACGGATAAACGAGAACCTAGCGGACAAAATCTAGGCCAACCAGTAACAAAATAACCCCCATCTCCCGTTCATATTACAAGACATCGGAAATTCAGTTCGAAGACAATGTAAAATTCGCAATCCTGCAGAATTCTGAGAGGTTCTGTTCAACTAAAACGTGCACAGAAATCAATTATGTTCAAGTAAAACGCAATGTCAACACGCGGCGGCACAGCAGCTACGGTGGCGTCGCCATAACCCTGAGAAGCGAAGAGCTAGGCACCTATGATTATGCACGAGCTGAGGAAGACGAGGCCGCCTGCAGCGCACATGGAGTTGGCGGCGTCGACCGCCTCGCCGGCCTCCGCGACGGATCGGCGCAAGAGCTCGTCGGCCTCCCGCGACTTGAAGTCGGACCATGCGAGGACGCCGGCGAAGAGGTAATCCAAGCAGGCAGACGCGGACCAGAGCAGGTCCAGGGCCGCGCGGCCGTGGCGCTCGGCATCGGCGCGCGAGACCTCCAAAGATCGCCACCGGGGCCCTCCGTCGTTGAGGCCGAGCTGGGAAGTGGCGAGGAAGAAGGCGGTGTTGGCCCCCGCAAAGGCGGCGAGGACGCGCGACAACGCGGTGTGCGCCGCGACGAAGGCAAGGACCACCGCCCTCTCGGACGTGGACGGCTTGAGGGCGTCGGTGCAGCGGGCGAGCTCGGCGTGCGCAGCCTCGAGCTCGGGGAGGTGGGCGCACGCCTGCAGGAGCGTGGCGGGGACGGAGCGTGCCACGGCCCTCCACGCGTCGCCGTGGTCCCCCGGCCCCTTGGCGCCGGGGTGCGCCGCGGCCGCGGCTGTGCGGGTGATGGGGTCGGCGCTCCGGGGCAGCAGGGCGCGCGGCAGAGCCAGGTCGCCGCCGGTACGTAGCGCGGACTCCACCCCGTGGAGCTGCTCGACAGCCGCGGCGACGTCCCTGGCGGCGGCGAGGACCTGCCGGTCGACGTGGGGCCGGAGGAGGTCGCCTGGAGCGAGAAGGCGACGGGCTGCTCCGAGGTGGCCGCGGGAAGACGCCACATCGTCGTAGGCCGCGCCGGCACTCGCCCTGGCCTGGCGCGCCCTCGGCCGGAGCTGCTGCTCCACCGCGTCGTCGCTCCACATCCGCCTAAGCGCAAGGATCTCCACGGTCCCCAGCGAAGACAGCAGCAACCCGAGAAACTTGCCGGCCTCGGCTAGCTTCTCCTCGCAGTCCCCGATCAGGGAGACTGCGTGAGCGACGTCGACGGCCCCGGGAGGCAAAGGGACGAGGTCGGGGGCCACGGCGGCGAGAACTGAGGCGTCGCGGATGCGCTGCCAGTACAGCGGCTTCCACGGCACGGCGGACGCCATCGCCTCTCTCTCTCTCTCTCTCTCTCTCTCTTCCTCTCTCGCGGTGGTTATTCCGTGACAGGGTGATTCCGGCGGCTTTTCCCGTCCCGGCGCTGTGCTTGCCTGCGAAGTACTAGTAGCCGTCTGCCAGCCTGGCACGGTGGGCCACACGGCCGTAACCGCCGTGGAGGTGAACAGTGCTCCACACGTGTGGCCACTCGTTACGCGATTGCGTGCAACTCCGCACGCGCGTGCCATGCGCCAAGAACCCAGTCTATTGTGTTGCTCACCACATTTGCCACTGCAGTGCCAACAACCCAACCCAATGCACATATCTCTATTCCTATGTCTTCGTTGATAGGATTGCACGGGTTTTTTTTCATCCCCACTTTCGCCCGGTTTTTGTCGACTCTTTTTTTGTCCTCTCCCCCATCCCACCCCATGCACGCACCCCCAAAAAATCACCCCGCACGAAACACCGTTCCTCTCGATCCCCTCGAGTAAACGCCGCCGCTGTCGTGCGATCTTCAGGCCGCCACTGGCTATGGTGAGCTAGTTCATTTGTCGGCCTGCCAGCCTGCTGCAATGGCGGCGATCTCCTTCTTTTGTTCGGCCGAGAGGTTGTCCAATAGGGCTTTGGAGTTCAAGGAGGCCATGGCGGGTGTGGTGCCAGGAGGAGATAGAGATCGTAGGAGGTTGGATGCACTGTTGCCGGGCCTAGAGTTTATATAAAGGGTTGATGGCACGCCAGGTGACAAGGTGGTTAATGGTGGATGGCAGATGGACGGACGAGTGGCACCAGAATAGGTTCCTCGGCAACCGCACATGTTTAATGGAGGGAGGCGGACAGATGGATTGTTGTTTGAACACGGAGAAAGGCGTGTGCATCGGGAAGTGACGCGGGCATCCCTCTTGGCCAGCGCGCCGCTTTAATGTCGGAGCAACGTGAGATGTCACATCCGCTCTAGGCTGGCATGAATGTGGCACTGACGCTCTGGAGTGGTGATGACCACTTTAGGCAAGAAAGGGCGTGGGCGAGGGAGGTGGTTTTGGGTGGGGATAGGTTGTCGGAGGCATCCTTGGCAACGGTCCGGGCACCCATAAGTTCCATTTTTTGCTTTCGGTTTACGGGAAAAAGGACATCCAGACCAACCAGCTGATGACCCACAAGTATAGGGGATCGCAACAGTCTTCGAGGGTAGTATTTCACCCAAATTTATTGATTCGACACGAGGGGAGGCAAAGAATATTTATAAGCCTTAGCAGTTGAGTTGTCAATTCAACCACACTTGGAAAGTAATTTCTCTGCAACCAAGTGTTTAGTAGCACAATAGTATGATAGTTTGATAGTAGCAGTAACAGTAGCAGGCTTTTAGTGATTTAACATCAGCAGTAACTTAGCAAAGACAATATGAGCAAAGCATAGGCATTGGATCAACGATTTGTGTGGATGACATTCATGATGTAACAGTCACAACCTAGATCGATACACAATAGCTCCAATTCATCACTTCAATGTAGGCATGTACTCCATATATAGTCATACGGGCTTATATAAGAACTTGCATGGCATCATTTGTCCTACCCTCTCGTGGCAGCGGGGTCCATAAGGAAATCTAAGAGATATCCATGCCTCCTTTTAATAGAAAAACAGGAACAAAGCATTAACACATGGTGAATACATGAACTCCTCGAATTACAGTCATCCCCAGAGAGTTTCCCAATTGTTGTCACCTTGGGGTCTACGGTTCAGAACAATAACAAGTGCATACAACTAGCAGATAGAATCAAGAACTCAAATATATTGATGATAACATAGAGGGTTCAGATCTGAAATCATGTCATCCGGGCCCTAGTGACAAGTATTAAGCATAGCAAAGTCATAGCAACATCAATCTCATAACATAGTGGGTACTACCGATCTAGCCCTAACAGATTGACTCGATTACATGACAAATCTCATCCAACTCCATCATCGTTCAGCAAGCCTACGAAGGAATTACTCACTCTCGGTGGTGAGCATCATGGGATTGTTGATGGAGAAGGGTTGATGATGACAACGATGACGAACTCCCCTCTCCGGAGCCCTGAACGGACTCCAGAACAACCCTCGCAATGAAGAACATGAGGTGGCGGCGGCTCCGTATCGTAAAACATGATGAAACTTTTTCTCTTATATTTTCCTCAGTAAGACGAAATTTATAGGCTTGAAATCAGGTCAGACGGAGACTCATGGGCCCCAAAAGACATCAGGGCATCCCCTGTTGTCTTGTGGACAACTGATGGCCCCCTACGGGTGGATCTTCGTTCCATTATTTATTAGATATAAGTAGAACAATACAATGAAAAGTATTTTCCATGTGTGGTTGCATGTGGTGGTGGGTCTTTCCCAAGCATGGTTGCATCTTGAGGTGGGCCTTATTCCATCTATAATTGTGTGGTGATGTGGCATATTTGTATGATGAGATAAATAAGTTAGTGGGGGTCACTCTCTTAGGTATATAGGATATGTGTAGTCTTTTTCATCGCTTGCTTTAGTTTTTTTTCTTTTAGGGTAACTAGATGATACCCATTGCGTCGTGGTGGGATTGGGAATATGTAATATATTTTAATAAGATTTGGTTGATTGAAACATTTGGATTAATACTATACGAGAAAACTAAAAATACATATTATATATTGTCTTGGATTATTGTTTAGATGAAAAAAGTTATCAAATATAACTAGTATGTTTCGTGGGCCCTTGATGAGGTGACATGTGTGCATGGTTATGTGTGCAAGTTGAAATAAAAAGATTAGCTGTGATCAACTTGTTGGGGAACGTAGCATGCAATTTCAAAAAAAAAAAATCCTATGATCACGCAAGATCTATCTAGGAGATGCATCTCAACGAGACGGGGAGAATGTGTCCACGTACCCTCTTAGACCAAAAGAGCAAGTATTATGTTAACACGGTTGATGTAGTCGAACGTCTTCATGATCCAACCGATCCAAGTACCGAACGTACGGCACCTCAGTGTTCAGCACACGTTCAGCTCGATGACGTCGCTCGAGCTCTTGATCCAGCAGAGGGTCGAGGGAGAGTTCCGTCAGCACGACGGCGTGGCGATGGTGTTGGTGATGTGGTCCGCGCAGGGCTTCACCTAAGCACTACGACGCTATGACCGAAGGAGTAGACTGTGGAGGGGGGCACCGCACACGGTTAAGAAACAACTATTGTGCCTTTGGGGTGCCCCCTTGCCCACGTATATAAAGGAGGGGAGGAGGAGGTGGCCGACCCAAGGGGGGCGCGCCAAGGGGGGAGTCCTACTTGGACTCCTAGTCCAAGTAGGATTCGGCCCCCTCCTTCCAACCAACGAAGAGGGGAAAGGGGAAAGGGGGAGAGGGAGAAGGAAAGGGGGGCCGCGCCCCCACCCCTTGTCCAATTCGGTTTGCGCTTGGGGGAGGGGCGCACGCCACCTCCTGTGGCAGCCTCCCTCTCTCCACTATGGCTCAATAGGCCCATTAACTTTCCCGGGGGTTCTGATAGCCTCTCGGTACTCCGATAAATCCCCGAACCTTATCAGAACCATTCCAGTGTCCGTATATAACCTTCCAATATATCAATCTTTATCTCATGACCATTTTGAGACTCCTCGTCGTGTATGTGATCTCATCCGGGACTCCGAACAACCTTCGGTCACCAAAACACATAACTCATAATACAAATCGTCATCGAACGTTAATCGTGCGAACCCCACGGGTTCGAGAACTATGTAGACATGACCAAGAAACATCTCCGGTCAATAACCAATAGCGGAACCTGCATGCTCATATTGCTTCCTACATATTCTATGAAGATCTTTATCGGTCAAACCGCATAACAACATACGTTATTCCATTTGTCATCGGTATGTTACTTGCCTGAGATTTGATCGTCGGTATCATCATACCTAGTTCAATCTCGTTACTGGCAAGCCTCTTAACTCGTTCCGTAATGCATCATCCCGCTACTAACTCATTAGTTACATTGCTTGCAAGGCTTATAGTGATGTGCATTACTGAAAGAGCCCAGAGATATCTCTCTGATACACAGAGTGACAAATCCTAATCTTGATCTATGCCAACTCAACAAACACCTTCAGAGACACCTGTAGAGAATCTTTATAATCACCTAGTTACGTTGTGACGTTTGATAGCACACAAAGTGTTCCTCCGGTATTCGGGAGTTGCATAATCTCATAGTCAGAGGAATATGTATAAGTCATGAAGAAAGCAATAGCAATAAAACTAAAGGATCATATTGCTAAGCTAACGGATGGTTCTTGTCCATCACATCATTCTCTAATGATGTGATCCCGTTCATCAAATGACAACACATGTCTATGGTTAGGAAACTTAACCATCTTTGATCAACGAGCTAGTCAAGTAGAGGCATACTAGGGACACTATGTTTTCTCTATGTATTCACACATGAACTAAGTTTCCGGTTAATACAATTCTAGCATGAATAATAAACATTTATCATGATATAAGGAATTATAAATAACAACTTTATTATTGCCTCTAGGGCATTGATGACCCGCAAGTATACGGGATAATTGTAGCCTCTTTCGATAAGTAAGAGTGTCGAACCCAACGAGGAGCTAAAGGTAGAACAAATACTCTCTCAAGTCCTATCTGCCACTGATACGACTCTACACACGCTTAGTGTTCGCTTTACCTAGAACAAGTATGAAACTAGAAGTACTTTGTAGGTGTTATTGGATAGGTTTGCAAGATAATAAAGAACACGTAAATAAAAAGTAGGGGCTATTTAGATAAAGAAGCAATAAAGTAAATATAGCGATTGTGGAAAAGTGGTGGTAGGAGTTGTGGAATTGTCCCTAATCAATTGACTACTTTACTAGACCGATACTAAGTTTTATGTGGGAGGCCACTGCTACCATGTCATCCTTGACTTGGAATTCTATGCACTTATGATTGGAACTATTAGCAAGCATCCGCAACTACTAACTTTCATTAAAGTAAAACCCAACCATAGAATTTATATATTGGTCCCCCCTCATTTCCATATGCATCAATTTCTATGCTAGGTTAAAGCTTATATCACTCTTGCCCTCCAGTACATAGTCCTATCAACATACAACTAACCCTATGGTGTAATCCACACGCGCGCTCATACGATGGGCACCAAAGGACAGCAACATAACCACAAGCAAATTAAATCAATCATAGCAATTCATCAACCGCCAATAGGACAACGAAAATCTACTCAGACATCATAGGATGGCAACACATCATTGGATAATAATATGAAGCATAAAGCACCATGTTCAAGTAGAGGGTACAGCGGGTTGCGGGAGAGTGGACCACTGTAGATAGAAGGGGGAAGGTGATGGAGATGTTGGTGAAGATGGCGGAGGTTTTGGTGTAGATTGCGGTGATGATGATGGCCCCCGGCGGTGTTCCGGCGCCACCGGAAGCAAGGGGGAGAGAGCCCCCCTTCTTCTTCTTCCTTTATCTTCTCCCTAGATGGGAGAAGGGTGTCCCCTCTAGTCCTTGGTTCCCATGGCATGGGAGGGGCGAGATCCCCTCCGAGATTGGATCTATCTCTCTGTCCCTCTCTGTTTCTGCGTTCTGGGATTCTGCCCTGGCACCGTTTCTTTTATATCGGGAGATCCGTAACTCCGATTGGATTGAAACTTTCGCCGAGATCTTTTTCCAAAAATTAGCTTTCTTGCGGCCAAAGAAGGGCATCAACTGCCTTACGGGGTGCCCAGGAGGGTGGGGGCGCGCCCACCTGGAGTGGGCGTGGGCCTCTATCTCGTGGCCACCTCGGGCGCCGTCTCGCGTTGATTTTACTTCCCAAAAATCACAAATATTCCAAAATAATTCTCTGTCCATTTTTATCCCCTTTGGACTCCGTTTGATATGGGGTTTCTGCGAAACATAAAACATGCAATGCGAGGCTGCTTTGGGCACTAGATCAATATGTTAGTCCCAAAAAATAGTATAAAAAGTTGCCAAAAGTATATGAAAGTTGAATAATATTGGCATGGAACAATCAAAAATTATAGATATGACGGAGACGTATCAGCATGCCCAAGCTTAAGTCCTGCTCGTCCTCGAGTAGGTAAATGATAAAAAAGATAATTTTTGATGTGGAATGCTACCTAGCATAATCTTGATCATATGTATAATCATGGCATGAATATTAAGACATGAGAGTTTCAAGGCAATAGTCTATCATTTGACATAAAAACAATAATACTTCAAGCATACCAACGAAGAAATTATGCCTTATCGAAATAACATAGCCAAAGAAAGCTCATCCCTACAAAATCATATAGTCTGGCTATGCTCCATCTTCATTACACAAAATACTCCCATCATGCACAACCCCGGTTTCAGCCAAGCAATTGGTTCATACTTTTTAACGCGCTTCAGCTTTTTCAACTCTTACACAATTCATGAGCGCAAGCCATGGAAATAGCACTATGGTGGTATATGGTGGTGGTTGTAAGGACAAAAAGGGAGAAGATAGTCTCACATCAACTAGGCGTATCAACGGGCTATGGAGATGCCCATCAATAGATATCCATGTGAGTGAGTAGGGATTGCCATGCAACGGATGCACTAGAGCTATAAATATATGAAAGCTCAACAAAAGAAACTAAGTGGGTGTGCATCCAACTTGCTTGCTCACGAAGACCTAGGGCATTTTGAGGAAGCCCATCATTGGAATATACAAGCCAAATTCTATAATGAAAAATTCCCACTTGTATATGAAAGTGAAAGCATAGGAGACTCTCTCTATGAAGAACGTGGTGCTACTTTGAAGCACAAGTGTGGTAAAAGGATAATAACATTGCCCCTTCTCTCTTTTTCTCTCATTTTTTTATTTTCTTTTTTTCCTTTTTTTTTTATTTTTTTGTGGGCTTCTTTGGCCTCTTTTTTATTTGGGCTTCTTTGGCCTCTTTTATTTTCAATAAAGTCTGGAGTCTCATCCCGACTTGTGGGGGAATCATAGTCTCCTTCATCCTTTCCTCACTTGGGCAATGCTCTAATAATGATGATCATCACACTTTTATTTACTTACAACTCAATATTACAACTCAATATCTCGAACAAAGATATGAATCTATATGAATGCTTCCGGCGGTGTACCGGGATGTGCATTGATCTAGCATAGCAATGACATCAAAAAACGGACAAGCCATGAAAACATCATGCTAGCTATCTTACTATCATGCAAAGCGATATGACAATGAATTCTCAAGTCATGTATATGATGATGATGGAAGCTGCATGGCAATATATCTCGGAATGGCTATGTAAATGCCATGATAGGTAGGTATGGAGGCTGTTTGGAGGAAGGTTAATAACGGGTTCATGATACTGGCGAAAGTTGCGCGACACAATAGAGGCTAGCAAAGTGGAAGGGTGAGTGTGCGTATATCCATGGACTCACATTAGTCATAATGAACTCATATACTTATTGCAAAAGTCTACTTGCCCTCGAAGCAAAGAACTACTACGCATGCTCCTATGGGAAGGGTTGGCATCGCACGATCCCGACCTCCACTCATAAGGAAAGCAATCAAAGAGCACCTCATGCTCCAACTTCGTTACATAACGGTTCACCATACGTGCATGCTACAGGACTTGCAAACCTCAACAGAAGTATTTCTCAATTTCACAATTACTCAACTAGCACGACTCTAATATCACCACCTTTATATTGCAAAACTATTGCAAGGAATCAAACATATCATATTCAGTGATTTACAAGTTTTATGTAGGATTTTATGAGTAACCATGTGAATGACCAATTCATGTCATCTCTCTAAATAGATATAAGTGAAGCAAGAGAGTTTAATTCTTTCTACAAAAGATATGACCATGCTCTAACAAATATAAGTGAAGCAAAAGAGCATTCTACAAACGGCGGTTTTCTAAGTGAAGAGAAACAGGCAATCCCAACTTCAAATGATATAAGTGAAGCACATGAAGCATTATATAAAGCCATACTCAAAAGATTTAAGTGAAGCACAATGAGCATTCTATAAAACAACCAAGGACTATCTCATACCAGCATAGTGCATAAAAGAAAAGTGAAACCTAAATGCAAAGGACTCTCCAAGATTGCACATATCGCATGAACGAAACGAATCCAAAAACATACCGATACTTGTTGAAGAAAGAGGGGATGCCTTCCGGGGCATCCCCAAGCTTAGACGCTTGAGTCTCCTTGAATATTTACTTGGGTTGCCTCGGGCATCCCCAAGATTGAGCTCTTGCCTCTCTTCCTTTTCCTCATATCGAGACCTCCTCGATCAGACACTTCATCCACAAAAAACTTCAACAGAAAACTCGGTAAGATCCGTTAGTATAATAAAGCAAATCACTACTCTAAGTACTGTTGCAAAACAATTCATATTTTGTTGTTTCATTGGATATACTGTAATATAGCTTTTCCATGGCTTAATCCACTGATAGAAATTGATAGATTCATCAAAACAAGTAAACTGTACATCAAAAGCAGAATCTGTCAAAAACAGAATAGTCTGTAGCAATCTGAACATTCACCATACTTCTTCTACCCCAAAAATTCTACCAAAATTAGGAAAAATAACCAAGTTGTACCGAAAGTCAATTCAAAAATAATCAGAACCATTTGGCGTTCCAGTAAAAAATTTAAAATCGCGCACTATAGCCAAAGTTTCTGTCCTGCCCCGCACAAACCAACAAGCATTGTAAACATCCTAAAGGCAAACCTTGGCACATTATTTTTATAATACAATGGAATTGTACAAGGAGATAATTATTTTTGATGAAAAGTTTCTGTAATTAAGATTCACAAAGTTTCCGTGAGCATGAACAAAGTTCAAGGAGCTCTCCCACTTCAACAATGCTTGTCTCTCTCACTTTCACTTTCCTTTTTGAAAAGTTTTGGGTTCCCCTATTTATTTATTTTGTTTTTAAAATATATAAAAGAACTCAACAGAAATAAATGACTCTCTAAAACTTCCAAGTTGTGCCATTAAGCTAGGCATATGGTGCTCAAGTAATGAATCCACCCGGATCCCAAGGTATATCAAAGCCAATTTTAATTAATAATGATTTGTAATTTAGTAGTGACCACAAAGTAACATATATCATGCAACAACGAAGTCTAACTCTCTTCCTATGCATCGACATGTCATAAAAGAACAATTCATGCACACCAAGTAAAGGCCAATGCATAGTATAAGCAGTTTCTTGCAATTCTATCATGTTGGAAACATAGAGAGGTGGAGATATAGTTCGTCTCTCATAATAATTGCAAGTAGGAGCAGCAAGCACATGCATATTATATCTATCAAAATTATCATGTCCAATGGTAAAAGGCAACCCATCAGTATAATCCTTAATAAGCACAAACTTCTTCGGTATAGTGTAGTTGGAAGAATTCAGAAAGATAATAGGACTATCATGCATGGGTGCAATAGCAACAATTTCATGTTTAACATAAGGAACTATAGCAAGTTCATCTCCATAAGCATAATTCATATTGGCCTCTTGGCCACAAGCATAGCAAGCATCATCAAATAGGGATATTTCAAGAGAATCAACGGGATCATAACAATCATCATAGCAATCTTCATAGCAATCATCCTTCGGTAAGCACGAAGTTGAATTAAACAATGTATGAGTTGAAGAGTTACTCTCATTAGGAGGTGGGCATGGGTAGCTAATCCGCGCTTCCTCCTTTTGTTCTTCGCTCTCCTCGTCATCTTTTTCATCCAATGAGCTCACAGTTTCATCAATTTCTTCTTCCATAGCTTCCTGCAAAATATTAATCTCTTCTTGGACAGCGGAGAAGTCCTCAATATATGGTTTAACATAGGCATTAGAAGCATAATTATCATAACAATATTCAAGTATGGCAAAATTTTAAGATTTGTGGAGAGTAGCATCATACTTTTCAATCAAAGAAGCAATTTCATAAGCATGCTTAAAAGCAACAAATTCTTCAATTTGTTGAACATCATAGTAATTATAAACACCCTTAGCATACGAAGATACGATTCCATTATCAATAACCTCACATTGGTAGGGAAGGTGTTTCTTAGGGTTTTCAGAACAACAAGTAACATCATATATTTCACATAAAGTCCAAGCATAGCATTGGAAACGATGAATTTGATCCAGTAAAAGTTTCCCTTTTTCAGATATACGGTGTCGCACATAACAAGCATGCTCATCTAAAGATTTACCCTCAACTAAGCTAGTTGGGGTTTCAGCACGAGCACAAAGGGATCGGAGATGATGCAAGTAAAAAGCTTCAATAGTGTGATAGATTTTGAGTGGTTCTTCAACCATTGGTGCAGTAGGTACAACTATTTTTTTTGGTATTCTGCGTTTCCTACCCACAACTAAAGATAGAAAACAACTAAGAACAGCAAATAAAAATTACTTAGTGATAAAGCAAACAAGCACACACGAGAATATTCACCCCACGCTATGAGTCCCCAGCAACGGCGCTAGAAAAGGTCTTGATGACCCGCAAGTATACGGGATAATTGTAGTCTCTTTCGATAAGTAAGAGTGTCGAACCCAACGAGGAGCTAAAGGTAGAAAAAAACTCTCTCAAGTCCTATCTGCCACTGATGCGACTCTACGCACACTTAGTGTTCGCTTTACCTAGAACAAGTATGAAACTAGAAGTACTTTGTAGGTGTTGTTGGATAGGTTTGCAATATAATAAAGAACACGTAAATAAGAATTAGGGGCTGTTTAGATAAAGAAGCAATAAAGTAAATATAGCGAGTGTGGAAAAGTGGTGGTAGGAGTTGTGGAATTGTCCCTAAGCAATTGACTAATTTACTAGACCGATAGCAAGTTTTATGTGGGAGTGGCCACTTCTAGCATGTCATCCCTGACTTGGAATTCTATGCACTTATGATTGGAACTATTAGCAAGCATCCGCAACTACTAATGTTCATTAAGGTAAAACCCAACCATAGCATTAAGATATACTTGTCCCCCTTCATTCCCGTATGCGTCAATTTCTATGCTAGGTTGAAGCTTCTGTCACTCTTGCCCTCCAATACATAGTCCTATGAACATACAACTAACCCTATGGTGCGATCCGCGTGTGCGCTCATATGATGGGCACCAAAGGACAACAACGTAACCACAAGCAAATTAAATCAATCATAGCAATTCATCAACCGCCAATAGGACAACGAAAATCTACTCAGACATCATAGGATGGCAACACATCATTGGATAATAATATGAAGCATAAAGCACCATGTTCAAGTAGAGGGTACAGCGGGTTGCGGGAGAGTGGACCGCTGTAGGTAGAAGGGGGAAGGTGATGGAGATGTTGGTAAAGATGGCGGAGGTGTTGGTGTAGATTGTGGTGATGATGATGGCCCCCGGCGGAGTTCCGGAGCCACCGGAAGCAAGGGGGAGAGAGCCCCCCTTCTTGTTCTTCTTCCTTGACCTTCACCCTAGATAGGAGAAGGGTTTCCCCTCTGGTCCTTGGCTCCCATGGCGTGGGAGGGGCGAGAGCCCCTCCGAGATATGATCTATCTCTCTGTCCCTCTCTGTTTCTGCGTTTTGGGATTCTGCCCTGGCACCGTTTCTTTTATATCCGGAGATCCTTAACTCTGATTGGATTGAAACTTTCGCCCAGATCTTTTTCCAAAAATTAGCTTTATTACGGCCAAAGAAGGGCATCCACCGCCTTACTGGGTGCCCAGGAGGGTGGGGGCGCGGCCACCTAGAGTGGGCGTGGGCCCCTATCTCGTGGCCACCTCGGGCACCGTCTCATGTTGATTTTACTTCCTAAAAATCACAAATATTCCAAAATAATTCTCCATCCATTTTTATCCCGTTTGGACTCCCTTTGATATGGGGTTTCTGCGAAACATAAAACATGCAACAGACAGGAACTGGCACTGGGAACTGGATCAATATGTTAGTCCCAAAAAATATTATAAAAATTTGCCAAAAGTATATGAAAGTTGAATAATATTGGCATGGAACGATCAAAAATAATAGATACGACGGAGACGTATCAGCATCCCCAAGCTTAATTCCTGGTCGTCCTCGAGTAGGTAAATGATAAAAAGGATAATTTTTGATGTGGAATGCTACCTAGCATAATCTTGATCATATGTCTAATCATGGCATGAATATTAAGACACGAGTGATTCAAGGCAATAGTCTATCATTTGACATAAAAACAATAATACTTCAAGCATACCAACCAAGCAATTATGTCTTATCGAAATAACATAGCCAAAGAAAGCTCATCCCTACAAAATCATATAGTCTGGCTATGCTCCATCTTCATTACACAAAATACTCCCATCATGCACAACCCCGGTTTCAGCCAAGCAATTGGTTCATACTTTTTAACGCGTGTCAGCTTTTTCAACTCTTACGCAATACATGAGAGCAAGCCATGGACATAGCACTATGGTGGTATATGGTGGTGGTTGTGAGGAAAAAAGGGAGAAGATAGTCTCACATAAACTAGGCGTATCAACGGGCTATGGAGATGCCCATCAATAGATATCCAATTGAGTGAGTAGGGATTGCCATGCAACAGATGCACTAGAGCTATAAATATATGAAAGCTCAACAAAAGAAACTAAGTGGGTGTGCATCCAACTTGCTTGCTCACGAAGACCTAGGGCATTTTGAGGAAGCCCATCATCGGAATATACAAGCCAAGTTCTATAATGAAAAATTCCCACTAGTATATGAAAGTGAAAGCATAGGAGACTCTCTCTATGAAGAACATGGTGCTACTTTGAAGCACAAGTGTGGTAAAAGGATAGTAACATTGCCCCTTCTCTCTTTTTATCTCATTGTTTTTATTTTCCTTTTTTATTTTTTTATTTTTTTGGTGGGCTTCTTTGGCCTCTTTTTTTATTTGGGCTTCTTTGGCCTCTTTTATTTTTCACAAAGTCCGGAGTCTCATCCCGACTTGTGGGGGAATCATAGTCTCCTTCATCCTTTCCTCACCGGGGCAATGCTCTAATAATGATGATCATCACACTTTTATCTACTTACAACTCAATATTACAACTCGATATCTCGAACAAAGATATGACTCTATATGAATGCTTCCGACGGTGTGCCGGGATGTGCAATGATCTAGCTTAGCAATGACATCAGAAAACGGACAAGCCATGAAAACATCATGTTAGCTATCTTATGATCATGCAAAGCAATATGACAATGAATGCTCAAGTCATGTATATGATGATGATGGAAGTTGCATGGCAATATATCTCGGAATGGCTATGGAAATGCCATGATAGGTAGGTATGGTGGCTGTTTTGAGGAAGGTTAATAATGGGTTCATGATACCGGTGAAAGTTGCGCGGCACAATAGAGGCTAGCAAAGTGGAAGGGTGAGTGTGCGTATATCCATGGACTCACATTAGTCATAAAGAACTCATATACTTATTGCAAAAGTCTACTTGCCCTCGAAGCAAAGTACTACTACGCATGCTCCTAGGGGAAGGGTTGGTAGGAATTAACCATCGCGCGATCCCGACCTCCACTCATAAGGAAAGCAATCCAAGAGCACCTCATGCTCCAACTTCGTTACATAACGGTTCACCATACGTGCATGCTACGGGACTTGCAAACCTCAACACAAGTATTTCTCAATTTCACAATTACTCAACTAGCACGACTCTAATATCACCACCTTTATATCGCAAAACTATTGCAAGGAATCAAACATATCATATTCAGTGATCTACAAGTTTTATGTAGGATTTTATGACTAACCATGTGAATGACCAATTCTTGTCATCTCTCTAAATAGATATAAGTGAAGCAAGAGAGTTTAATTCTTTCTACAAAATATATGACCACGCTCTAACAAATATAAGTGAAGCAAAAGAGCATTCTACAAATGGCGGTTTTCGAAGTGAAGAGAAACAGGCAAACCAAACTTCAAATGATATAAGTGAAGCACATGAAGCATTCTATTAAGCCATACTCAAAAGATTTAAGTGAAGTGCAATGAGCATTCTATAAAACAACCAAGGACTATCTCATACCAGCATGGTGCATAAAAGAAAAGTGAAACCTAAATGCAAAAGACGCTCCAAGATTGCACATATCGCATGAACGAAATGAATCCGAAAACATACCGATACTTGTTGACGAAAGCGGGGATGCCTTCCGTGGCATACCCAAGCTAAGACGCTTGAGTCTTCTTGAATATTTACTTGGGGTGCCTCGGGCATCCCCAAGCTTGAGCTCTTGCCTCTCTTCCTTTTCCTCATATCGAGACCTCCTCGATCAGACACTTCATCCGCAAAAAACTTCAACAGAAAACTTGGTAAGATCCGTTAGTATAATAAAGCAAATCACTACTCTAAGTATTGTTGCAAACCAATTCATATTTTGTTGTTTCATTGTGTATACTGTAATATAGCTTTTCCATGGCTTAATCCACTGATAGAAATTGATAGATTCATCAAAACAAGTAAACTGTACATCAAAAACAGAATCTGTCAAAAATAGAATAGTCTGTAGCAATCTGAACATTCACCATACTTATTCTACCCCAAAAATTTCTACCAAAATTAGGAAAAATAAACAAGTTGTACATAAAGTCATCGCAAAAAGAATTAGAACCATTTGGCATTCCAGTAAAAAAAAATGTAAAATCACGCACTTCAGCCAAAGATTCTGTCCTGCACCGCACAAACCAACAAGCATTGTAAATCCTAAAGGCAAACCTTGGCACATTATTTTCATAATACAATTGAATTGTACAAGGGGATAATTATTTTTGATGAAAAGTTTCTGTAATTAAGATTCACAAAGTTTCCGTGAGCATGAACAAAGTTCAAGGAGCTCTCCCACTTCAACAATGCTTGTCTCTCTCACTTTCACTTTCCTTTTTCAAAAGTTTTGGGTTCCCCTCTTTATTTTTTTTGTTTTTAAACTATATAAAAGCACTCAACATAAATAAATGACTCTCTAAAACTTCAGGGTTGTCTCCCCTGGCAGCGCTTTCTTTAAAGCCATTAAGCTAGACATATAGTGCTCAAGTAATGAATCCACCCGGATCCCAAGGTATATCAAAGCCAATTTTAATTAACAATGATTTGTAATTTAGTAGTGAGCACAAAGTAACATATATCATGCAACAACTAAGTCTAACTCTCTTCATATGCATCGGCATGTCATAAAAGAATAATGCATGCACACCAAGTAAAGGCCAATGCATAGTATAAGCAGTTTCTTGCAATTCTATCGTGTTGGAAACATAGAGAGGTGGATATATAGTTCCTCTCTCATAATAATTGCAAGTAGGAGCAGCAAGCACATGCATATTATATCTATCAAAACTATCATGTGCAATGGTAAAAAGCAACAAATTCTTCAATTTGTTAAACATCATAGTAATTATAACCACCCTTAGCATACGAAGATACGATTCCATTATCAATAACCTCACATTGGTAGGGAAGGTGTTTCTTAGGGTTTTCAGAACAACAAGTAACATCATATATTTCACAGAAAGTCCAAGCATAGCATTGCAAACGATGAATTTGATCCAGTAAAAGTTTCCCTTTTTCAAATATACGGTGTCGCACATAACAAGCATGCTCATCTAAAGATTTACCCTCAACTAAGCTAGTTGGGGTTTCAGCACGAGCACAAAGGGATCGAAGATGATCCAAGTAAAAAGCTTCAGTAGTGTGATAGATTTTGAGTGGTTCTTCAGCCATTGGTGCAGTAGGTACAACTATTTTTTTGGTATTTTGCGTTTCCTACCCATAACTAAAGATAGAAAACAACTAAGAACAGCAAATAATAATTACTTAGTGATAAAGCCAACAAGCACACACGAGAATATTCACCCCACGCTATGACTCCCCGACAACGGCACCAGAAAAAGGTCTTGATGACCCGCAAGTATACGGGATAATTGTAGCCTCTTTCAATAAGTAAGAGTGTCGAACCCAACGAGGAGCTAAAGGTAGAACAAATACTCTCTCAAGTCCTATCTTCCACTGATACGACTCTACGCACGCTTAGTGTTCGCTTTACCTAGAACAAGTATGAAACTAGAAGTACTTTGTAGGTGTTATTGGATAGGTTTGCAAGATAATAAAGAACACGTAAATAGAAAGTAGGGGCTGTTTAGATAAAGAAGCAATAAAGTAAATATAGCGAGTGTGGAAAAGTGGTGGTAGGAGTTGTGGAATTGTCCCTAAGCAATTAACTACTTTACTAGACCGATAGCAAGTTTTATGTGGGAGAGGCCACTGCTAGCATGTCATCCCTGACTTGGAATTCTATGCACTTATGATTGGAACTATTAGCAAGAATCCGCAACTACAAACGTTCATTAAGGTAAAACCCAACCATAGCATTAAGATATATTGGTCCCCTTCATTCCCGTATGCATCAATTTCTATGCTAGGTTGAAGCTTCTGTCACTCTTGCCCTCCAATACATAGTCCTATAAACATACAACTACCCCTATGGTGTGATCCGCGCGCGCGCTCATATGATGGGCACCAAAGGACAACAACATAACCACAAGCAAATTAAATCAATCATAGCAATTCATCAACCGCCAATAGGACAATGGAAATCTACTCAGACATCATAGGATGGCAACACATCATTGGATAATAATATGAAACATAAAGCACCATGTTCAAGTAGAGGGTACAGCGGGTTGCGGGAGAGTGGACCGCTGTAGATAGAAGGGGGAAGGTGATGGAGATGTTGGTGAAGATGGCGGAGGTGTTGGTGTAGATTGCGGTGATGATGATCGCCCCCGGCGGCGTTCCGGCGCCACCGGAAGCAAGGGGGAGAGAGAGCCCCCCTTCTTGTTCTTCTTCCTTGACCTTCCCCCTAGATGGGAGAAGGGTTTCCCCTCTGGTCCTTGGCTCCCATGGCGTGGGAGGGGCGAGAGCCCCTCCGGGATTGGATTTATCTCTCTGTCCCTCTCTGTTTCTGCGTTGTGGGATTCTGCCCTGGCACTGTTTCTTTTATATCTGGAGATCCGTAACTCCGATTGGATTGAAACTTTTGCCCAGATCTTTGTCCAAAAATAGCTTTCTTGCGGCTAAAGAAGGGCATCAACCGCTTTACAGGGTGCCCAGGAGGGTGGGGGCGCGCCCACCTGGAGTGGGCGTGGGCCCCTATCTCATGGCCACCTCGGGCACCGTCTCGCGTTTATTTTACTTCCCAAAAATCACAAATATTCCAAAATAATTCTCTGTCCATTTTTATCCCGTTTGGACTCCGTTTGATATGGGGTTTCTGTGAAACATAAAACATGCAACAGACAGGAACTGTCACTGGGCACTGGATCAGTATGTTAGTCCCAAAAAATAGTATAAAAAGTTGCCAAAAGTATATGAAAGTTGAATAATATTGGCATGGAACAATCAAAAATTATAGATACGACGGAGACGTATCAGGCATATTTCCTTCAGTCTCCCACTTGCACTAGAGTCAATAATCTAGATTACATAGTAATGATTCTAACACCCATGGAGTCTTGGTGCTGATCATGTTTTGCTCGTGGAAGAGGCATATTCAACGGGCCTGCAACATTCAGATCCATATGTATTTTGCAAATCTCTATGTCTCCCTCCTTGACTTGATCGCGGATGGAATCGAAGCGTCTTTTGATGTGTTTGGTTCTCTTGTGAAATCTGGATTCCTTTGCCAAGGCAATTGCTCAAGTATTGTCACCAAAGATTTTCATTGGACCCGATGCACTAGGTATTACACCTAGATCGGATATGAACTCCTTCATCCAAACTCCTCATTTGCTGCTTCCAAAGTAGCAATGTACTCCGCTTCACACGTAGATCCCTCCATGACGCTCTGCTTGGAACAGGACCAACTTACAGCTCCACCATTCATAAATACATATCCGATTTGTGACTTAGAGTCATCCGGATCAGTGTCAAAGCTTGCATCGACGTAACCATTTACGACAAGCTCTTTGTCACCTCCATAAATGAGAAACATATGCTTAGTCCTTTTCAGGTATTTCAGGATGTTCTTGACCGCTGTCTAGTGATCCACTCGTGGATTACTTTGGTACCTCCCTGCTAAACTTATAGCAAGGCATACATCAGGTCTGGTACACAACATTGCGTACATGATAGAACCTATGGCTGAGGCATAGTGAATGATTTTCATTTTCTCTCTGTCTTCTGCAGTGGTCGGGCATGGAGTCTGACTCAACTTCACACCTTGTAACACATGAAAGAACCCTTTATTTGCTTGATCCATTTTGAACTTCTTCAAAACTTTATCAAGGTATGTGCTTTGTGAAAGTCCAATTAAGCGTCTTTATCTATCTCTATAGATCTTGATGCCCAATATATAAGTAGCTTCACGAGGTCTTCATTGAAAAACTCTTGTTCAAGTATCCTTTTATGCTGTCCAGAAATTCTCTATCATTTCCAATCAACAATATGTCATCCACATATAATATTAGAAATGCTATAGAGCTCCCACTCACTTTCTTGTAAATACATGCTTCTCTAAAAGTTTGTATAAAACCATATGCTTTGATCACACTATCAAAATGTTTATTCCAACTCTGAGATGCCTGCACCAGTCTATAAATGGATCGCTGGAGCTTGCACACTTTGTTAGCATCCTTTGGACTGATATAACCTTCGGGTTGCATCATATACAACTCTTCTTCCAAAAATCCATTCAGGAATGCAGTCTTTACATCCATTTGCCAAATTTCATAATCATAAAATGCAGCAATTGCTAACATGATTCGGACGGACTTAAGCATCGCTACGGGTGAGAAAGTCTCATCGTAGTCAACTCCTTGAACTTGTCGAAAACCTTTCGCGACAAGTCGAGCTTTGTAGACAGTAACATTACCGTCAGCGTCAGTCTTCTTCTTGAAGATCCATTTATTCTCTATTGCTTGCCGTTCATCGAGCAAGTCAACCAAAGTCCATACTTTGTTCTCATACCTGGATCCCATCTCAGATTTCATGGCCTCAAGCCTTTTCGCGGAATCGGGGCTCATCATTGCTTCCTCATAGTTCATAGGTTCATCATGGTCAAGTAACATGACCTCCAGAATAGGATTACTGTACCACTCTGGTGTGGATCTTACTCTGGTTGACCTACGAGGTTCAGTAGTAACTTGATCTGAAGTTACATGATCATCATCATTAGCTTCCTCACTAATTGGTGTAGGAATCACATGAACAAATTTATGTGATGAACTACTTTCCAACAAGCGAGCGGGTATAGTTACCTCATCAAGTTCTACTTTCCTCCCACTCACTTCTTTCGATAGAAACTCCTTCTCTAGAAAGGATCCATTCTTAGCAACAAATGTCTAGCCTTCGGATCTGTGATAGAAGGTGTACCCAACAGTCTCCTTTGGGTAACCTATGAAGACTCATTTCTCCGATTTGGGTTCGAGCTTATCAGGTTGAAGTTTTTTCACATAAGCATCGCAGCCCCAAACTTTAAGAAATGACAACTTGGGTTCCTTGCAAAACCACAGTTCATAAGGTGTCATCTCAACGGATTTAGATGGTGCCCTATTTAACGTGAATGCAGCCGCCTCTAAAGCTTAACCCCGAAATGATAGCGGTAAATCAGTAAGAGACATCATAGATCGCACCATATCTAATAAAGTGCGGTTACAACGTTTGGACACACCATTACGCTGTGGTGTTTTGGGTGGCATGAGTTGCGAAACTATTCTGCATTGTTTGAAATGAAGACCAAACTCGTAACTCAAATATTCTCCTCCACGATCAGATCGTAAAAACTTTATTTTATTGTTACGATGATTTTCCACTTCACTATGAAATTCTTTGAACTTTTCAAATGTTTCAGACTTATGTTTCATCAAGTAGCTAGATATACCCATATCTTCTCAAATCATCTAGAAGGTGAGAAAATAACGATACCTGCCGCGAGCCTCAATATTCATCGGACCACATACATCAGTATGTATGATTTCCAACAAATCTGTTGCTCGCTCCATTGTTTGGAGAACGGAATTTTAGTCATCTTGCCCATGAAGCATGGTTCGCAAGTACTAATTGATTCATAATCAAGTGATTCCATAAGTCCATCAGAATGCAGTTTCTTCACGCGCTTTACACCAATAGGACCCAAACAACAGTGCCACAAATAAGTTGCACTATCATTATCAACTCTGCATCTTTTGGCTTCAATATTATGAATACACTACAAAAAAATACACTTCCGTGATGATACGTGTTTGTCACAGTAGGTCGCGTTTTTTGTCATGCATGTACATCCATGACGATTTTATGACAAAATCAAGATAGTCATACTGTCTTTGTCAGAGAAGTGTTCCATGACATTACCAAAATTATCATCACGGAAGTGTCCACTTCCATGACGATAAATCGCGTCACGAAGTGCTTTCGTCAAGGGTGACCGACACGTGGCATCCACCGTAACGGAACGCCGTTAAGCTATCGGGTCGGGTTTTGGATCCGATAACCCGTTAACAGCCCCGACCAATGGGGATTTTCCACGTGTAAAATCATCATTGGCTGGAGGAAACACGTGTCGGCTCATCGTTGGGACAGATGTCATCCACTCATTGGACAGAAGGCACCTATGATACGTCAACACGTGGCACGACCCAACAGAGGCCCATTCCTGTGAAAAGGCCGGCCCGTTTGACTTGGTCAAAAGGTGGCGGGCCGGCCCATGGAAAGCCTGTTAACGGCCTGTTCGCATATAGCCCATTTACAGCCCGATAACCCAAGGCCCGTTATGCCCTATCTAAATTAGGCCCAATAGCGTCATCTGGGTCATCCAATATGATTCCAGCCCATTTTCACTTCTGGCCCATGTATGGCCCATGATGTCTTTCGGACCATATGAGGCCCTATGTAACTCTTGGCCTATTAACGGCCCATGGTGAAACTGGCCCGCAATGAGCAGTGTATCACTTTACACCCACTAATGGCCCGTGGTGGCGGCCCGTAATGAACAAAGATATCACTTTATACCCATTAAGGGCCCGTTATTGATTGGGCAATGTTTCACCATGTTATCTTTCGGCCTTCTCGAGCCCATTTATTCTTGGGCTCATTTCAAAGATTGGTTTACTTACGGCCCGTTACTGTCATTTTCTGCTTGTGGGCCGAATTTGGCCCGTGGTTACAGTCGGCCCGTTTGTGGTCCGTTAATATGTTGGGCCGTTTTCATAGCGTCATCAAATACGGCCTATTAACGATGGCCCGTTATGGTCAGCCCAAGAACGCACGATTCCAACTCTAGCCCGTTTACAGCCATAATGCGGCCTGTTATTGGCCCATGTTTGGCCAATCGATCATACGGACCGTATAAGGCCCACTGATGATACAGCCCATAGAAGGCCCATTGTTTCTACGGCCTATAGAAGGCCCATTGTTTCTACGGCCCATAGAAGGCCTCATCGTTTCTCTGACCGTAGAAGGCCCATCGCTTTACGGCCCGTAGAAGGCCCATCGCTTTCTACGCCCGTAGGAGGCCCAGTGTCACTACAGTAAATATTAGCCCATGGTTATTGTGGCCTAGTTTTAAAAAATTAGTTATTGCAGCCACTAGCAAACCGCGGAAAAAGAGCTGCACTGACTACAAGCAAACAAATAAACAAGACAACAAGAAAATAAATAAGCAAGCAACTTATGCTAGGCTATCATGGCTATTACACATATTACATCCACTAGGCATCAAAGTTCGCCACCAGTGCAAATATAGGGAACAAAGCAGCATATAAACGCCAAGACAAAACAAGTCCGAATGAAACCACTTGAAGAGTTCAAGAAACAATATCCCGGTACCCATAATGTTGGCAAGATGCTTAGCAAGCTTATTAACTTTCTCTTGTTTGGCGCTTAAATCCTCCGGCGCTTGCGATTGCACAAGAAAATACGATCTGAATTTTGCGAGGACTTCCTCGGTCCTTGACTTCTTGCCGCAAAGCACGGTGACCGATGCCTTTCATCTTGTAGTGAGATCGAAGAAGTCAAGTGATTCAGCAATGAGTTCGAAGAGCTTGTGCCAGCGGTACTGGCGAGTAACTCAAACACTACATCAATGCAGGACTGTGGGGTTTTCTCACTGTCTACAAGATCGTTTTTATCACCTTTCTTGGAGACCAACAGGGTTGTCTCACTATCTTGAACCTTATCTGCATTACTTTATCTACCATTGCATAGTGGGGTGCTCTTCTCCAATATTCTATTTGCATACTACAAGAGAAACAAGCAGACACATCACAGGTTTAGCTTGTAGTATACGAAACTCATTTTGGTAAACCGGTTCAGTAGTAAGGTGGACAGGATAACAGCAAGAAACAAACATATATCTATGTACTATGGTCACTGTATTGTCCATATCATTCTAGTTTATGTTCCCTAATCAAGATAGAGACATAGTTCAACTCATATATTTTTAAGACACAACAGCATAGACAGAATATAAGTGGTGAGAAACTACACAACATTGGCAGCACTTGTAATATGCATCACATGAGAACATAACTGTTTATACAAGTTAAACTGAAATCAACATAGAGCAAGAAGTTAGAACAGCAATCCAGTTAAAGATTAGGTTTAAAACATACCTGTTGCGCCATTGGAGTTTCAATTGGATCCTTCAAATTCGAAAGTAGTTGGTATGAGTAAATACAGTGATGCAACAACAAAGGAGTATGGAGCATAGCTACGGAATCTGACCTAAGAACAGTTGCTCTTTCGCTTTAAACGTGGAGTTTGGGTTAGCTGTGGTGGTCTTCGTGCTTTGGGCACTGCAATAGCTTTACAAACTGCTCGTGTGGGGGTACTCTATGGTGGACATGGTGCTTTGTCAACTATAAGTGGGTTACTATCCGCTGGGGTTGCGGTTAGATGGGTTGTAGCTGGTTCTCTGCCCAACGGTGTAAGTGTGCAATCTGGAAGAGTCTCGATTATGTGTGGTGGGGCTAGTTTGTGGTCCAGTACAACCATGGTTCTATCTGCATCGATGGGTAGCAGTGTCTTTTGTGAAGAACGGGTTTTTGCTCCCTTAGATACTGCCATCACCCCCTCCAATTCAAATGGTTGATAAACAAGAAAAGAAATTGAACGTACAGACATTGTATGATAGATAGATATGGTAATTCACATATATGTTGTCTAACCAAACAGGACAGCATGACACAATTTCACATATATGATGCCTAACTAAACAGGATAGCATGACACAATTTCAGATATATGATGGATAACTTAACAAGATATAATGGCATAATTCAACATATGATGAGTACCTAAACAGGATGACATGACAAAACTATATGATGTCTTTCTAAAATAGGTTGGGATGAAATAATTCACATACATGTTGTCTAAGTATACAGGATGGCATGATATAATTGACATAATTGATTCATATATACTAAGCAGCTGGCACTCGCATGTATGATCTCTAAACTAAACAGATAGAATTCAATATTGTGCATATGATGTCTAAACTAAGCAATGCAAGACACCATATGCATCATATGAGAAATATAAACATTGCAACTTAGAGCATACACCTCAGGTGGGATATAGGACTGGTCATCTCTCTGAATCCTCCTCGAGGAGCTCCTCAGTAACCATCGAGATATATGCTTCAACAGGTACCATTGCCTGCTCTGAAGACCTTGTTTTCACTCCAGATTTTTCAATAACCGGCTCAAATGGCTGATACACATGAAGAGTAGTTCAATATACACAGATTGTCGACAAATGGAATACGTAATGAAAAAAAAGATGGCATGAGATAATTCACATATATGATGCCTGGCTCCATGGCGGTGCATAATTCACATATATGATAACTGGCTGAAAAACATGGCATTGCATAATTCACATATCTAATATAGAAAGCAAACATGAGGCATTCACACAAAGCATGTCTAATCTAAGCAGATGGCATGGCAATGCAAGACACCATATGCATGATATGAGCAATATAACCAGCCAAGTTAGAGCATGCACGTCGGGGGGGGGGGGATACGACTGGTCATCTCTCTCTGAATCCTCCTCCGAGGAGCTATCTGTAACCAGCAAGAAATCTGCATCGACAGGTAGCACTGACTGCTCAGAAGACCTTGTTTTCACTCCAGATTTTCCCATGACCGACTCAAATGGCTGATGCACAGGAAGAGTAGATGAATGTATAAACATTGTTGACAAATGGAATACATTATGGAAAAAAATATGGCACGATACAATTCACATATACGATGACTGGCTAAACAGGATGGCATTGCATGATTCACGTATATGATGCCTGGCTAAATAAGATGGCATTGCATAATTCCCATATACTCCCTCCGTTCCTAAATATTGTCTTTTTAGAGATTTCAAATGGACTACCACATATGGATGTATATAGACATATTTTAGAGTGTAGATTCACTCATTTTGTTCCGTATGTAGTCACTTGTTGAAATCTCTAAAAAGACAAATATTTAGGAATGGTGGGAGTATGATATAGAAACCAAGCAGGTGGCATTCACACAAAGCAAATCTAAACTAAGCTGATGACATAAAAGATGTATAATGTAAGTAATGCAAGGCGCCATATGCATGATATGACCAACATCGGCATGCGAGTTAGAGCAAACACCTCGGTGGTAAAGCAGCGTGGTCGGCTCATACGAATCTCCATCGAGCAGTTATCTTCCTCTGGAATACAATCTGAAATGTAGGAGAGGGGGGGCACTTCGCCCACCATGGAGCGGCGTCTGCATGACATTATATTTGCACGCAACGGTCTTCTCTTTTTCTCTACATGTTCATTACGATTGTGTACAATATCGGACATGCATAATAAAAAATAGTTAGATTTTGTAAGGCCTAAGGGGTGCATGCAAAAATCAAGACTGATGGTAGCAAACGAGTGGATGGATCCAAAACTAATGATAGAAGGTAGATTATAGCTTCAGTTTAAAAAGATAGACAATGGATCATCTACTGTTTGTTGCCCACCCAACTTGAACCACATAGAAGACCCCAGATGAACCAGATAGTAGACAAATACTATTCGTTGCTGGCTCGATATGAGACCCATGGGCAATTCAAAACTCAAGATTGAACGATAAAGTAGCAGGTAATAATAACCGATGTATAACGTAAGCAAACACGAAAGACTGCAACCTCTCTTCTGGAACTGTGTAGTCCTCAGGTTCATCTGCTCAGTCGATGATGGTAATGCAGTTGGCGTGGCTGCCGGCAATGGGGAAGATGATTTGAGGCGGCGAAAGAAAGTCTGCAGGGGGGGATCTCTGTTGCAGTGAACGCTTCTGTCGATGGTGCACCTCAGGTGGGGTGGATGACGGCACGACAAGAGCAGGACATAACAGACAGAGTTTTCTTTGACGCCAATCTGAAAATGAAGTAAATCTGTAAGGGCTCCTTAGAATTGGAGGATTCTATAAACGCAGGGACAGGAAAAACACAGGAATAGGATAGGAATGTACGTGCAAAACAGAGCATTTGGAAACATAGGATTTCAGTCAACCTGGGTGTTTGGCTCACATGAATTGGAAGAACAGAGGAATGGAGAAACAAAGTGATGCGACGAGTGTACAACCTCTTTGGCATAGCCTTGTGGACCTCAGCATCATTGGGTTGGACGTGGAGGATGGTGATGATGCTGGTGTGACTCTCGGAGGCGGGGAAGAAGATCCGAGGCCGCTGGAAACGGCGCCAAGGGTACTGCTCACCGCTGTAATGGACGGTTCCGTCATTGGAGCAGCTCCGGTAAGGTGTACGGCGACGAGGCTGAAGCATGACAAGACAGACAATGTTAATCTGAAGTGGGACCCTAATATCATCTACAATAGATGATGTAAAATACATCACCAAAAAGTGCTAGATGTAAAACGCATCAGCCGCGCCACGACCACTCCGACAGATGCTGTAAGTACTGTTCACTCTGAACTTAACTGAAGAAAATGAACTTCACAGTCGAAACTGAATTTTACTGTTGAAACTGATTGAACTAGTAATAGAGCATTGCAATAGATGTTTAGGGCGTTCGAGCACTTGTAGCAGAGAAGCAATGATCTAAATCAGCAGACGCTCGAGCAGGGAACGCACTAGTAGAGAGCAAGTCGTGCAGTAGCACCGCGAGCGAGTGCTAAAGCAGCAACTCCTGTAGCTGCCAGAGGTTGTGCAGCAGCAGCAGCAGCACAAGAGAGAGCAAGAGCAGAGCAGCAGCACAAATGAAAGCAGGAAGCGGCAAGCAAGCGACCGACAACAAGCAACAAACGAGAGCATGAAGCGAGAGCCGGAGCAGCTGCAACTAGTGCTGTTGTGGAAGTCGTCGCCGAGGAAGTAACGACATGGGGGAGAGACGCCGTGGATGATGTGGCCGGCGACGGCACCGTCGATGGAGACGCCACGTCTGCTCGCTATCGAGCACCGGCAGCCCCGTGAGATCGAATAAAAGATAAAATGCAGTGATGAGTGTAGAACCTCCTTGGTGGCACCGAGTTGGCCTCGGCTTCATCGGAGGAATTGGTGAGGGTGTTGTGGTTCCGGTAGGGCAGGTCAAGACGGCGCTGTGGGGATTGAGGTGGCGCAATAGACGAGGCGAACGTCGGGGTAGCTCCTTGGAGGTGGAGGACGGGGCGGCTGATCCGGCGGGACGACAAGATCGACAACGGATCCTCATCCGGTGCGGTGGATGAGGGACGGCGAGCTGTTGCGGTGGACGAAGTAGTCGGGGAAGAGTCTCCAGCTGGGCGGCGGTCGGGAGGCCGACGGAGGAGCGTGGGGTTTCGCGGGTTTTGGCGGCCTAGGTGTACGAATGGGGGGGGGCGAAGGGGGAGGGGGGAGCCAAGCTTAGGGACGCGCTTGTCCGAAATGTAGGGTAAGTTGCCAGCGTACCCCCATCGGTTTTGACACCGCGATGTGGAGCTTCATTTCCGGCTGAGGGGTAGAAGGGGGATTTCGCATGTCTGGGCTGCGGGAGCGATTTCGGATGAGGAGGGAGTTCTCGCGCGTGTCCAAATTTCAGGATAACAAGGCGCGGCGCGGGCTGAAGAAGCGGGAGTTTCAAAGCAGGTGAGACAAAAGATACTCAAGCTTGAAAATTTTGGGATAACAAGGTGCGGATTCCTTGTTCGGCAGAACAAACTTAACGTGTAAAAAAACAATTCATACAAGACACAAGAGAGTCATGTCCCCTTTTACTATATTGCTATAGATGCCATTGAAAAAACTACAAGAAAATGTAAAAAATCGGAGAACAAGATTACCCTGCACAGTACCAAATCGATTCGCACTTCCCTCAACAACAACAAAAAACAAATCAATTCCCACCAAAGAAAGAGTAATGTCCCTTTTTATATGATTACAGATGCCATGATCTCGAATTTCAATTTTTGAATCCACGTTATTTTGAATTCGAATATATCATTAGGTGACCTTGCGGTTTATAATTGATGTAGTCGTACATTTTGATCTTCAATCATATATGAACATTTTACTCCACCATGTGAACATATATATTGTCGTCTACCATATGAACTAAATTTGAATCAATTTTCCTTATTTGAATACGATTGTTGTCAAGTTATACAATAATTTAAATATTATCTTGAGAACAAAAAGACATGCATATAGCAGTAATCATATTTCACTATGAACTGCATGTACCATACGCTCTCCAATTAAAATATTTGTATCCATTTTATGTTGAATTCAAATCATAGTACATTATTGGTCTAGGTAGCGAGATGTTCGCGATAATCTAAACCCTGTTTTCATATGTATAATTTTTGGCTGAATTGGGACAAGTTTTGGTATATGCCTCTTGCAAAACCGGAGATTCTCTCAACAAGCCTCGTGGTTCCGAGAGGAATGTGTGACCTTTGTGTGCGAAACGATATACGCTGCCTCCCCCCTGATTTTATTTACAGAGGCAACATAGAACTATATGAGTGCCCTCTTAAATTTTGGAATTATTTCGGGTTCATTTGGCCTTTTTATACATTAATTGAGTTTCTGGACGTTTAATGTGCATAATCTAAATATGAATTGTATGCACATGCTCTGGTGCACCAAAGTGGGTTGAAAAATCACATGTGTGTCCTTGGTTGAATTTCTAGGTCCCATGGAAGAAATGAGAATGAAATTCAAACATCTGGGCGTCATGACTCTGCCGAGAACATCGAGAAACTTAGATTTTAAATTCATGTAAATCCAAAACTCGGCTGGAAATCATGAAACTTGGCATGGTGTCATGTCATGGCACTAACATGTTGTGGTAAAAAATTGGGCCGATTTGGAAGCTCGTGGTTCTAAGAGGGAACATGCCACCTTTGAGTGTAAAACGATATACGCTGCCCCCCCTTGAGTTTCTTAACAAAGGCAACATAGAACTACATTAGTGCCCTGTTAAATTTTGGAATTATTCCGGGTTCGTTTGTCGTTTTGTATACATTAATTGAGTTTCTGGTCATTTAATGTGCATAAGTCAAATTTGAACTACAAGCACATGCTCTCGTGCACCAAAGTTGGTTGAAAAATCACATTTGTGTCCTTGGGTGAATTTCTAGGTCCTGTGCAAGAAATGAGAATAAAATTAAAACATCTGGGCATCGTGGCTCGGCCGAGAACATTGATAAACTTGGTTTTAAAAATCTTGTAAATCCAAAAACGCGTCTGAAAATCATGAAACTTGGCATGGATGTCATGTCATGGTACTACCATGTTGTGGTAAAAAAAATGTCCGAATAGGAACAGATTTTGGTATAAGCTTCTTGCAAACCGAAGCTTCTCTCAAGAAGGCTCGTGGTTCTGAGAGGGAACGTGCCACCTTTGAGTGCGAAACGATATACGTTGTCCCCCTTGAGTTTATTTACAAAGGCAACATAGAACTACATGAGTGCCTTGTTAAATTTTGGAATTATTCCGGCTTCATTTGGCCTTATTTACATATTAATTGAGTTTTTGGTCATTTAATGTGCATAATTCAAATTTGAACTACAAGCACATGCTCCCGTGCACCAAAGTTGGTTGAAAAATCACATTTGTGTCCTCGGGTGAATTTCTACTCCCTCCTTCCATCTATATAGGTCCTAATGCGTTATTCGAGGCTAACTTTGACCAAACGTTAGAGCAATAATATATGACATGCAACTTACACAAAGCATACCTTCAAATTTGTATGTCAAAGGAGCTTCCAATAATATAATTTTCATAGTATACATCTCATGTGCTATTAATCTTGTCAATAGTCAAAGGTTGTCTTGAAAAACACATTAGGCCCTATATAGATGGAAGGAGGGAGTAGGTCCCATGCAAAAAATGAGAATAAGATTCAAACATCTGGGCATCGTGGCTCGGTCGAGAACATTGAGAAACTTGGTTTTAAAATCATGAAACTTGGCATGGTGTCATGTCATGGTAGTACCATGCCGTGGTAAAAAAAAATTGGCCGAATAGGAACAAATTTTGGTATAAGCTTCTTGCAAGTCGGAGCTTCTCTCAAGAAGGCTCGTGGTTCTGGGAGGGAACATGTCACCTTTGTGTGCATAATTCAAATTTGAAATACAAGAACATGTTCCAGTGCACCAAAGTTGGTTGAAAAATCACATGTGTGTCCTCGGGTAAATTTCTAGGTTCCATGCAAGAAATGGGAATGAAATTCAAAATTCTGGGCGTCGTGGTTGCGTTGGAAACATTGAGAAACTTAGTTTTTTAATTCCTGTAAATCCAAAACACGCATGAAAATAATGAAACCAAGCTTGGTGCCATGACATGGCACCAACATGCTGTGGTAAATTGGCAGTCCGATTTGCGAAGGCGTACACATTAACAATCAACAAAGTCATTTTGGAACAAGTGATGTCACGTTACAATCGAAAACACAAGTATTATTGAAACCGCGGACGTTCTACTTACTAGTACCATTTGCGTGCCGCCACGCGTCCCCATTTTTTATTAGCTAGGAGGCGCCGTGCAGGGTAGCTATTTGAGTATGAGAGGCGTGTGACCAGACCCCTGCGCGTGCTTATCGGGAGGAGATCCCTTTGACCTCCATCTGCCGTCCACCTCTCTCCCAAGGTCTCCATTAATGGCGCCCGAGCCTCTGTTTAATGGCGTGGCTATGTCTCACTCAACTGAGATTTAAGAGAGAAAAAAGAAAATCTGAAAGCACGGATCTTGATGTAAGATCCGACGGACCTATATAGCATCTACTGCGACTTATAGCAAGACTGATGAATATATAAGGACAATTAAATTTTTTTGATCAAAGAAGGGCTTGCCCCTTCCGATTTTCATTACTAAAAACCACCACAATTCACCAGAAGATCAGCACAACTCCAGCCTAACACGAAGGACTAAAAGCTACCAGATTGAAATCGCAACATCCCAAGAGGCCAACAAAGGCCAAACATCCGCGCTAGAACCCAACATTTCACAACTGACGACACAATCCACATCCTAAACCGTTTATTACATCAAAAGAAACCAGGAAACTGAAGGAAGACCAACAGCAACTAGAAGAACAGCAACGCCAGGGTCGCCACAGCAAGAGTTTTCTTCATCAAAGCCTCACAACATTGATCTTCCATAGAAAGATAAGGACGATTAATTGTCTTACATAATTAGAAAGATAATTAAAAAAGCCACATGCGGCTACGCCCAAAATACACAAGGTCAAAAGAAGAAGGAAGACAAGGATCTGGCTCGTTGATCTCTACTTTCTTGATGCATTGCTGCAAGCCGTGGGAACTAGTCTCCGCGGCGAGCGGCTATGAGCTCTTTCGTGTCCTCAAGACGCTGCTTGAGAACATCCACGGATTCCTCCACCAGCCTTTGGCGCTTGTTGCGGAGCATGTCATTCTCGTCCATAAGTTTCTTGACGATGACGCCGGTCCTCTTCAACAAGGCCTTTGGTCTCCTCCTCGCTGGTACGCACCGGACGATCTTCTCCCTCAAGAGTCGCGCTCGCCCGGAGCCTCTCATTGCCCTCCCTTAGTTGCGGATGGCGCGGTAGCCTGTTCAAATGAGGCTTTCATGTCGTCCTCGCAACCTCGCCCACCGGAGATCTGATCTACGGCTATGGACGATCGCATGCATGCGCTTTGTAATAGTCGTCGCTTTGCTGCGAAATTTTCCCGAGCCGCGCGCGGGCGAGATATCTCTGCTGCATTCGTGGCGCGGCGGGACATCTCTGCTGCTTCCGCGGCGCGGCCGGACTAGTCTGCTGCATCGACGGTGCGGCGGGACCTCCGTGCTACTTCAGCGGCGCGGCGGGACCTCTGTGCTGCTACTTCCGCGCGGCGGGACATGTCGGCTGCTCTTGCAGCGAGGCGGGACATCTCTCGTGCTTCCGCTTCCATGCTTGCCTCTCCCTGGTGGCAATCTCTCGACCCAGAACTCACGCTGGCCATGGCAGACGCAAGGGAAGGATGCTAAATGACTTGTTTGTTTTTGTGGATGAGGAGTTGAGGAGGAATGTGCAGTCATCTTGGCATACTAGTATTTATAACCGAGTATTAATACGCTCCTAAGTGGGAAACCGTTTGGGTTGTGATCGGTGTGAACAGGTTTGCAATTCAATATAGCGTGGAGTAATTTGGAATGTGACGAGACGCAAGCTCAAAATTTATTGACGGTTCTAGTTTCGAAGTGCGGCACTATTCCCGGATGGAGTACTCCTTTTTCTACTCCCTCCTTTCCGGTTTTATAGGGCTTATCTCAAAATTTTAGTTTTTCCATTTTATAAGGCTCAATTTGGTTGTTCCCCAACACATGTTCAGATTCCAAGGTGCATTAAATCATTGCGTGCAAGTATTAAGTGAAAATTGACCAATGCATGTACTTTATGCATGCATGCATTGCAATTAATGCATTGATAAACATAATTTTTTGAGAAAAACAAGAGCATTAATTAGGTGCTTTTTCAAACTACAAAAAATAGTCCATCACTCACCATCTTGGTTGGTGAGATTTTTGAATTAAGCCCTATAAACCGGAAAGGAGGGAGTACTGCTGTGTACGTGCAATAACTGGCACTGTCGTATACATATCTTACGGTTAATGGGGCGTTCGACAGGAATAGCCGCGTGGCGAGCTCTAGGCTAGTCCTTTTTTCAGATGCATTAAACCTATCTCTCGGGACTTCTCGCACGCACCATCGTGCCACCCACAAAAACTTGTACTCCGAGTTTAGTAGTATGTTATACAGGAAGAGAAGAGGTGCATGCACGCACTCGTCCTCTCACACACGTGTCTGTTTTTTCTCGAAAAGGAGGATGATGACCCCGGCCTCTGATCGGGAGTCACACACGATCTGTAGCTACTTAATTGTAGTGTTCTCAACCATCCGATTGGCTCTATCATGGATGTACCTATATACTAAAACATGTCTAGATACATCTATATTTTGACAAATGCAAGGCATGTATTGTGGAACGGAGGGAGTGATTGTCATCAAAATGGATAAAAAGGGACGTATCTAGAACTGAAATACGTCTACATACATCTCCTTTTATCCATTTTGATGACAAGTAGTACTTCTTATCCAAAGGAACTTTATATCCAACAGACACAAAATATCCGTTCGACTGTTGGAAATTACTGATCTGATGTCGAAGTAATTGCTGCATCGCCACCAAAACCCACCATTTCTTAAGCTAAAGTAGACCAAGGTAATCCCTATATTAGCATATTACTAAGATAAATAGAAGGCACTGTAGAAACATTTAGGACGTGAGCTTGTCAATCTGAATGTGGAGGGACACAAGCTTAGCCCGCCCAGCAGCTTGGGCGGAACTGTCAAGAAGGTCGGCTCGCACGCCGTCGCCGCCGAGATCCCGCTGCTTGTCACCTCCATTTCCACCTTGACGGCGTCGGTCGTGCCTTTGGGCTCCCCCGGCGGGCCGTTCGCCCTCAGCTTGGCCAAGTAGTGCGGCAGTGGGGACGCCCCCGCTCTGATGCAGAGGTGCACCAATGTAGAGCACGCTGCCGACCAAGAAAAACACGCGGCGGTCCTCCTCCGCGAACAGCAAGAGCCGTTCTCCGACAGTGGCACTTGCAGCTAGAGCACCTTGCCGTACTGGATCCTGTGCACGGGCATGGGATGCGCGGTGCTGATGTGGTGGTAGAGCGCCGGCGGCGGGCCTTCATAGCCGCATACGGGCACGGGGCATTTGCAGGGCGCGAGCGGACACACGCTCTGGTGATCGGCGAGCTTGTGGTAAGTGACGTAGAGCCCACAGCCTTCATGCGGGCACTCCACCCTCACCGACAAATGGACGGAGTCCACCGCCGTGTTCCGCACGTCAAAGCCACCGCCGCGCTCGCACTTCTGGCACTACCGCTGGTTCCCGAGGCGCTCGACGCCGCAGTCCACGCAGGCCAGGTGCCCTCCCTTGCACTGCAAAAAGCAATCGAACAACACATCAATAAAGAAACCTGCACCTTGCTCAATCAGCCAAACGGACGAGGTGTATTTGAACCTCATACACTGGAGGCTTCAAGGGGCGGAGGCACAAGGGGCAGTGGAGCACGGTGAGTTCCATCAAGACCTTAGAGAGCTCCATCGTCGGGTCCTATTCGGTCTGCATGATCTCGCCCTCCTTGTGCACAACCATCTCTCGACTTGGGCCGGGGTATTACAAAGCTTTACCGTCACATATTTTATACTCCCTCCGTTCCTAAATGTAAGTCTTTATAGAGATTTCACTAGGTGGACCACATACGGAGCAAAATGAATGAATCCACACTTAAAATGCATCTATATAGATCCGTATGTAATTCATAATGGAATCCCTACAAAGACTTATAATTTAGGAACGGAGGGAGTACTACTTCAAGGTGCATTAGATCAACACATGCAAGTATCAAAAGAAGAGTCACGGCATGCATGCATGCGTTGTAATTAATGCATCGGTAAACGCAAATTATTGAAATATATCGAGTGCAGTGCTTTGATGTGTCACGTCAACTCGTACATCAGCGAGAAGTTTGATTATCCTCTCCCTCGCGAACTTAACTGCACCTGCCTTTGGCTGTATGACAGGTTGGCCACACACCTGTCGGGCCCACCTGTCATACACGCAAAGGTAGGAGCATCCCTCCCTCGCCCATGAGCGTAGTGGCTGGCAAGACTAGGAGAAGTTTTCGCTACACGCTCTTCCTCCCGCATGCGGTGGACATGCAACAGTTCAATCGGTGTCAGATGGCCAGGAGCGTACTGTAGTACTCCTCCAGTGCAGTAGTACTTCATCATTGTTCGACTTCCCGAAGAGGCAAAGAGCCAAGCGCAGCCCGGACGCTCGTGTGGCAGTTTCATGTGTAGAGTAGTCTAGGATAGTGTGTACCATGCCTGTAAGCTTAAAATCGTTGGGGTCGGCTCCCTACTATGTGGCCGTCTCAAAGTTTTTTTTTAATATTAAAATAGTCTTTTGGCCCTACCTGTCACCCTGGTGATTGTAGTTTGCACACTCATCTGGTCAAGACAGGAATATATATTTTAATTTGTTTTTTTTTTCGAAAAGGGGGGACTCCTCGGCCTCTGCATCAAAACGATGCATACGGCCACATATATTTTAATTTGTGGTGGGTAAATGTTAGAGGTTGCAGCAAATATATTGTACACTGCAGGTCTTTCAGCCAAGTTTAGAGGCAAGCATGTGGGGCCAGTGCTATGATGTGTCGCGCCAACTCGTACAACGAGGAGAAGCTTGATTTTACTACACGCCTTCTCCCTCGCCCATGCGCGCGGTTGCTCGCAAACGAGGACATGCTTTTGCTTAGTAGTACTTCTATAACAAGCTATCCGTCCCGCTTGTGGTGGACGGACATGCAGCAGTGGATTCGACACTGTAGAAGCAGTAGTAGTAACATCATTGTGCATCTTCTCGAAGAGGCGAAGAGCCAAGCGCAAACTGAACGTTGCAGTTACGAACATTGGAGCACGCATATAGCCAGGCTCTTGCATGAGATAAAATTGCTATGTGAGCCCACTATTGTACTAGTACGTATAACTACTTGCTAGTATAGCCCAGTAAACCAGAAAGGAGTATTTGCCCTTCTAGAGATTTCAACAAGTGACTAGACTACACCGAGACGGAGTACATATGGAGCAAAATGAGTGAATCTGCACCGTAAATAAATACGTACTAGTTCTATCATTTTCCTCTCTGAGGTGCATAATATTGAGTATACTGACTAGTCTCTTTTTGACATGCATTTACATTTTTTGACACAGTACAGACGCAAGCGCTCATATACACGCGCATACATTCACCCCTATGAATGCACACACGCACGGCACTATCATCTTGAAATTTACGAAGTCACCATAGGCACCTCGTCGTATGTCTCGGGAGCGGCAGTCGGCTGTGCCAAATCATCCAAGGCGTCGGCCTACGGCCCCGCACCGCGCAGCGTTTCCAGACGGTGCTGGCGACCGCAGGCATCTTAGCCCTCGCCGATGCCGGCTTTGCCTCTCGCATGGACGACATGATGGTCAACTCCATCCGCAAGTTCACCACTGTCAAAAAGCACGCGGACGACCTTGCCATACTGCTCCAGCCCGCGCGCCCAGGCTCCTCATTGCCTGCCACCCTCATCGGCCAACATGGTGATGAACTCTTTCAAGCCCTGGTGGCCCTGCAGGTGCCGGAGGTCGTGACGAAGAATGTGCACCTCGAGGCCGCGCTCGCCACGCAGCGCCTCGCCATGCAAGAAACCGTCGACCTGCACATCCATGTCTACGAGGAAATCATGCACATAGGCCACTACAAGGCAAGCGAGGACAAAAAGATGTTGGCCTTCTTCCAGCGACTAGAATCTTTGGACGCCATTGTTCAGAAGCACGTCGACCTGGCCACGAAAGCCGCTGCTACTTAGGCGTCATTCGGTGGGCCGGCGCCCTGAGTCGAGGAGGTGGACGTCATCGATGGATGCATCTCCTCTTCTTGCCTCCTGTAACCAGCACTACATCGCCTCGTGGCCTTAATGTTTTATTAGTATAGTACTCCCTCCGTTCCCAAATATAAGTCTTTCTAAAGATTCCAGCAAGTGACTACTACATACGGAGCAAAATGAGTGAATCTACACTCTAAACTATGTCTACATACATCTGTATGTTGTATTCCATTTGAACTAGTATCTAAAAAGGCTTATATTTATGAACGGAGGGAGTATATGGCATTTTTTATTCCAGTCGTAATGTTTTCACTGTGAGGTGGGGCCGCAGTTGAGCAAACCCACCCCACCCGGCGTCGGCCGAGTTTAGAATTAGAAGAGAGAAACGAGGGAGGAGAGCTAGCTATAGCACGGATGCTATTGTCAGAAGGGACTCGTCTTTATAGAATAGGAGTACTGAGCACTCGTGCCTCTTTTTTTTGAGGGAAAAATTAGTCGTATGTCTAGTACCACTAGTTGGGTGCGTGCGGCCTATAGCTGTCATCACTTTAGGTCTCCTTTTCGAACCGCGGCTACGCTTCACAGTACATATTTTTTCACGCATTTATCCTCCTATATGTACTCCTAGGCTATTTCCACGTGCTCCCATTCGCCGACATGTGGGACATAGAGCGTCTGGGTCGTAGTGCATGCACGACTCGGAGCATATGCCGGGGTACTTTACATTTCAGACCTCATGAATTACATGCAAACCCCCCGCAGAAGAATAAATAAATGAATGAATTACTGCATGAAACCGGATTATTTTCGTGGAAACTGGAGCACGTTCATTAAATTTTGGACATAACACGTTTATAAAAAATGACCGGACCTAAACCAGTCTAAGGGCCTCTTTTATTTTCCCGCAAAAAAAGGGCCTCTTTGATTCCCAGGATACTGAAAACACAGGAATGGGGAAAGTATGATGGCGATGAACCGAGACGAGGAGAACTCTAACTCAGTTAGAGGTTAGAGCTAGATTCTAACCCTGAACTAACTCTAAACCAAAGAGGTGTATGGATGGCAGGGTTAGATTGACAATAAATGCTCTATCTCAATCATTTGACTACTTTGGACCCTATTTTTAGTCAGACTAAAATAAGTCCCTTGGATCCAAGCACCCTCTTGGTGTGGTCGGCTCTTCTATGGCCTCCTCCGCTCACAATTGACATAAACGAACCATCTATACAAATCAAGCATGCAAAACATGATAATTTTTACTTTGTCCATACAAATGAGATATCCCACTTAAACATACGAGTCGTCAATCAAGCTTCACAAAAAACACTTCATGAAACAAAGAATGAGCTAACTCATCACTAAGTCGGGGAGCAGGAGCCCTCACGACCGAGGGAGGAGCTCGCCATCGTCGCTCTGGAGGAAGGCTCAGAGAGCCCAAGCCCCGAACCCCTCCGGCCTTGGCCCTTGCGAGTTGAGGTCGACACTGCATGGGTAGCAGGGCCGCTTGCGCCGATCGAACTTAATCTTTGGGCCTCTAGAAATAATGCAAGCTCAGAACTAAAATACCTAGAAAGGTGAACTGAATCTTTGGGCCTCTAGAAATAATGCAAGCCTGAAACTGAAATACCTAGAAAGGTGAACTAAATCTTTGGGCCTCTAGAAATATTGCAAGCCTGAAACTAAAATACCTAGAAAGGTGAACTGAGTATTTGGGCCTCTAGAAATAATGCAAGCCTGAAACTGAAATACCTAGAAAGGTGAACTGAATCTTTGGTCCTCTAGAAATAATGCAAGCCTGAAATTAAAATACCTAGAAAGGTGAACTGAATCTTTGGGCCTCTAGAAATAATGCAAGTCTGAAACTGAAATACCTAGAAAGGTGAACTGAATCTTTGGGCCTCTACAAATAATGCAAGCCTGAAATTGAAATACCTAGAAAGGTGACCTGAATCTTTGGGCCTCTAGAAAGATTTGTTACCTCCTCAAGCAGCATCAAACAATTCCATGAGTGCACCACAAATCTATAGCAAGTTTGATCAGGATCTACTTTTCCAAATCAGAATTATCTCTAGAGCAATCTAGATCAATGATATGGCCGTGAGACAGAGAAGGAACAAACAAACTCACCCCTCTCGCGACCTCCCTGGTAGATGCGCCGCCGCCACGCACGACAGAGGGAGAAAAACGACTGGTGAAGGGGGAGCGGGGCATCCTTCGAAGGCCGGAGGGAGAGGGCGGCCGGAGTAGGGTGGCGGAGGCCGGAAGGAGAGGGCGGCCGGAGGAGAGAGAGGGCGAGCGGCGCTTGGGCGGGTGGCCCAACGGGGAACAAAGAGGAGTCGTGCGAGGGGGGGGGAGCGATCTGGTGCGGGCAGGTGAGATTCTTTTAGTTCTCTTTTAGTGGGCCTAAGGATAACTAACCCAATTAGAACCTCTCCACCGGGCTAGTTTTTTTAGCTGGGTTAGAGCAAACTAGTTCAAACTAACCCCTCTTGTTTCGATAATTTGAGGCTATTTCAACCCAAACTAGCTCTAACTCAGGGATCCAAACAAAGAGGAGTGTTACTGTACATGCTACGGTGTGGACCGTAGCACATTGTTTTTATGGCCATATCACCACATTGTTTTCTACTGCTGGTTCACTGGGCTACCGTGGTTCGCACTGCTGGTTCACTGGGCTGCCGTGGTTCGCACTCCTCCGACCTGAGTAGTAAGTAGGAGTAGTATAGTACTAGTATATACCGCATCATTCTTTGCTCCTTCTTACTACTCCGACATGTGGGAGAGCCAGCATCCGGGTCGACGTGTCATGCACCAGATTAGAGCACGGAACGGAAGGGGGGCATCACCCCGGTCGGAGCGCCAGTAATTCATGACTATAGTGAGTGGTCATATCACAAGTCTTTCCAGCGAGAACGCGCCAATCAAATCGCATGACTCCACTCGCCACCCTCCTCGCCCCTCTGTCAAACCGCCTACCCAAAACCGCCACAGTCGCCGGGAAAAGCCACGCCCTCAACTTTGAACTACACGAAAATAGTTCGAGCTTGTTCGTTCTATATAAATACAGTACTTACTGTATGTTTATTCACCCGTGGGGTTGTTCAATGAATGGAGGGGCGGGGAGCACAAGTGAACAATACTACCTCTGTCCGGGTTTATTGGTCCCCATTGTATTTCGTGCCAAAATTTGACCATAGATTAAACTAAGAAAATGTTCACGCATGTCACCAAACATTATATTTTTCAAAACTATGTTCAAATACGTATCCAATGAGATAATTTTTCTTGACATGCATTAACATTTTGTTAGTTAAATCTTTAGTCAAAATTTGGCACAAACTATAAAAGGGACCTATAAACTAGGACAGAGGTAGTACTGTAGTAGTAAGTAGGAGTCGTAGAGTAGTCACCTTAAATAGAGAGTTTCTTTTCTTTAATGCCACGTACACAAATTGAAACGCTTGTTGTGGAGAGAAAAAAGATAATCACTTCACTATATATGGACGCAGGGGCCTGAGCGCTTGCTTTACTAGGGTTGCTCTCTTCATTCTCTCATCCTGTCCAGATATAAACAAGACAACGGTAGTGACATTTTCCCTCTGCTCACCGCCGGTCGTAGATCCGGCCGGATCCCTTCGGCCGGTGTGTGTAGAGGACTAAAAGGTGCATCGTTCACGCGGTCATCACCGTCGAGGGAGGAAACCCACAGCTGCCGGAGGGGCCCGATCATCCGCCTGCGCTGTTCTCTCCGACCTGGCGCCCGGCTTGGGAGGTCCTCCTCGACCCTTCTTCCTCCTTGCCAGATTGTCCGCAGATCCGACTGGCGCCCGACATCCCGCGACCCTCGGTATAAGTTCTTCGAAGCAGCCTTGCTCATCGCCCCAGCTCCCCACGTGTCTACATGTGCATCTTTTTCTACTCCCATCAGCTCTTCCAAAGCCACCTAAATTTTTAGTATTATTAGAGGTAAAGCTACTTCATGCATTCGTATCTAGGGCTTTGTTCAAACAACGAAGAAAGGGGGGAAAGTTGTAGCATGAATCTAGGACTTGATTCAAAGAGGAAATGATATGGTGAAAAGGGAGATAATGGGAAAACGCAGTACAAACTGGATAAGGAACAGATCTATTATTGGTTGAAAAAAGGATAAAAGTGGTAATTTGGTGGACAAGTCAACAGAGTATGTCCAGATTAGATTTGCTGCCATCACATAGTAAAAGGTCTCGTGATTAGATTTGCTGCCCTCACATAGTAAAAGGTCTCAGGATTAGATTGCTCGCCTCACATAGTAAAAGGTCTCAGATTAGATTTGTCGCCTCACATAGTAAAAGGTCTCGAGATTAGATTTGTCGCCTCACATAGTAAAAGGTCTCTAGGATTAGATTTGTGCCTCACATAGTAAAAGGTCTCGTGATTAGATTTGTGCCCTCAAATAGTACAAGGTCTCTAGGATTAGGTTTGCTGCCCTCACATAGCGTGAACAAGCTCGGCATCACCACTTTATGCCTCCTTGTAGGTACATTGTGCCGATCGCCCACCGTCGCATGTCATTATACCAACGCTTTTGCTGTTGTTAATGTAAGGCGCATGTAAAATGAAGTGATCACTGTTACCTTAGGGACATGTCGACCGGTGTTATTGTTAATCTAATGCCTCCGGTGATAAGATGCAATTAAACTATGTTACAAATGGCACTCTGCTGTTTTCCCCAAGATGATAAGTAAGTTGCTCCTTTACGCTGCCGAGTGTCTGGTGTCCAAACGGTCCCATGCCCTTAAACCAACTCTTTAGCTGCATTGTTGATTTATTGTTCCTGGTAAACAAGCAATGCCACCATTAAAGTAATCCCATATTTGAGGAATCTCATTGTTGATCGTAATGCTTCTGGTAACATGAAGCATTGCTGACATTTTAAAATTTCTACTGTCCTTGCGTGATTTCCATGAACATAATTAAGATGCTTCTTTTCATTTTGAATATGTTTCGTATATTCTTATTGACCAGCAACTGTTTATTTTCTATCATTTTGTGCAGATAGGGATATCCATTTCACCTTGTTGCTATTGTGACCTTTTGGTGAACTGCACAAAACACTTTTTTTGGAATGAGTGTCTTGTGCAGTTCAACTAAAATGTCACGTGGGCAACATCTCTCAATTTTGGTGGAACTGCACAAAATGGTGACTGGAGTTTCCAAAATCTCCGTCAAGTTCTGTTGGTAATCTCGTGCAACATTTTATTAGCCTTTGCAAGATAGAGCCATCACTGTCACCACAATGGCACTTTATTTTAGTGGAACTGCACAAAAGGATAAGAAAATTATAGTTGCACCTTACATGAGCCGGACAGCCAACCTTAATGTTCCTCAATAGTGCAACTACTAAAGAAGAACCTGCCAGCTCACAAGAGAAAGTACTTCTTGCTAGCTGAATGATGCAATCTTTGCTTCATTTCAGGTGAACTGCAGAAAAATGTGCATGAATTGAATCATGGAACCCCAAGCAGATCTCATCCAAGTAGAGCTGGAGGTTGAGTTCAAGGAGGCCGCTATTAAAGTGAAATCATGCTCTCCTGTCTCCTTGTTTGTGCCGTGCAAACAGGAATACTCAACTACAAATGTTGTGACTTTCAAGAGCATTCGCCAAGTTCTTCGATTGTATGACATGGCTAGCCAAGATGGATTTAATCCCGATATTCACATTATCAAAAGGCTCTAGTGGGTTGGTTCTGAATCTTGCAAGCTGGGAATTAGTGAGATGTGTAGGCATCTTTGTTGTACTTATTATTTGAATCTTATTTGTTGGTTCTGAATCTTGCAAGCTGGGAATCAATGAGATGTGTAGGCATATTTGTTGTACTTATTATTTGGATCTTATTTGTTGGTTCTGAATCTTGCAAGCTGGGAATCAATGAGATGTGTAGGCATCTTTGTTGTACTTATTATTTGGATCTTATTTGTTGGTTCTGAATCTTGCAAGCTGGGAAACACGGCATGATGATGCAGAGGACAACAACCATAACAAACAGTTCAAACTTGGTAGTATTATCTTTGTGAAAGTGCGACAAATGTGTTGATCGTGTGCGTCTTGAGAATAATAATTCTAATTGTTGTGCATGTTGATCCTGTGGCACTGATAGAACGAGCGAATGCATTGCTTGTTTTAAGTATAAATTTCTATTAAAGCTAATTAAATTTAAGTAAAGTGACCACTAACTCCTGTTATTACAGTACCAATACAGACCCGCTCGTGAACCGACGTGTGGCCGAGTAGGTTTCTTAATGGAGGCATTTGAATGCGCCGAGGGTGCATCTTCTACTGGGCATGCAGCAGACGAGGGAGGGGTAGTAACTGTTGTCGCCTGTACACACTCAGTTTACTGTTGAATCCAGTTCCCCAAGAGCTGAAAAACAAACTGCTGCCGCCGCCACACACTCGTTCACTCAAGAGACTCCAATGGCGATCCGAGGGTGAGCTGCTGGATATGGACTTCAGCAAGGAGTTCCCTTTGAGTTCGCTGCTCACCCTATGGCTGCACCAAGTTGAATGTGATGTACACCAACGATACGGACTCGGTGAAGCTCTGCCTCGCCTTAGTCCTATGGCTGCACCAGGTTCTGGAGCATTCGCCCATTTCATCGGCAGCACCGACTGCACCTTCGCTACGGTGGAGAGAAGGAAGAACGCGATGATTCGGCCATCTGGTGCAACAAGCTTGTCGACATCCAGAAGCAATACAAGATCATCAGCAACGTGCAGGAGAAGGACTCCGTGGTTGACCTTGCTGAGACCATCATCGACCCCTGATACGCCAACATGAGAGAAGATGACCTGAACACGTGGGAGGTACCTCTGAATCTAGCCTACATAACCTACGCGGCCAAGGACGCATACGCATGCTATGACATGTACAGGAAGATCTTGGACATGAGGGCGTGTCTGCTTCCCGTAACCGACGAGTACACGGACAGCCGCAGCGTCATGATCAAGCGTGCCAGGAAGGTCTAGATGTTGTACTTTACCTGTTTATAAGCACCTTTATCATCTGAGTGTTTCATGCATTAGCCTATGTGTCTTAATTATCTGTTTTGTCCGAAATATTTCTTTTAAGAACCCATTAACCTGATTGCTTTTTTTAGTGGCTATTTGCTTATGTATGTAAACTAGTTCACTTGTCCGTAAAAAACTAGTTCACTCGGCTGCCGTGCTTTGAATCTCCTTCCTCCCAACATATTCCTCTCCTCGTGGACCCAGAGGTCTCTGAATTTTCTCCCACTTTCTTTTTCGATGTAAACTGAGTTTTCTCCCAAAGATTTTCCCTAGAACCAACTCAACTGTCCCACGTCTAGCCTAAAAGATAATAATACCCCACGTACTATTAACTCATCAAATTAAAATGATATTTTATTTCGTAAGTTGAAAGTTCTTACAAAATAATAAGACTAATTGTTTATATATAACTTGCCAAGTTAACTCCTAGTGATTGCGTACATAAGCTTGCAAAGATTTTACTGATGTGCAATCATGTGTTTATGTTTTTATAACATTTCTCCGTCTAGCCCAACATGATATTTTCACCCAACCCAGCAAGTCCGCGAATTTCGAGAAAAATGCAAATGGGATTTAAACGTGCTGCATAGATGCTACATCATTGTTTCACCCAGCCCACCAAATGGACTAAAAAAACAAATGGACTAGCTGACATGTGGGCCAGTAGGTCGAAGCTTAAGAAGGTGTTGGATTTACATCCAACGGCCGGCATTCTTCTTCAATATCTCGTCTTCTTCCCCCAGAGTTGCCGGAAGCGCCTGCTCCAGTCATCGGCGTCCAGTGGCATTGTTTTGCGCTCCTCAGCGAAACGCTACCCCGCCGAAGGCCAGGCCATCCCTCCACTCCGCACCTCCTGTTATTCTCTGCCGAGTGTAGGCCCACCCCGCACCCGAACCAGTCAAGTTTCCCACTCCTCTCCGTCTGCGACTCCACTGCCGCGTCTTCCCCATCTCCGGGTCGTTCCAGTCCGGGGCCTCGCCATCGTCCATCGCCTCGGTGCACTCGGCGCGGCATGGTCAACATACGAGAGTCATCGGAAGAGGACTGTACATGGAGAGCCTGACGGCTGGGACCCACGAGGTCCGTGGTCGCACGCAAGGAAAGTTCCTCCTTATTACGCACTGTACATGCACTGTATGTGGGAAGGGCTTCTGTATTTCACGAAAAAACGTTCCCCCCGCTGACAGGTCGGACCCACCAGCTATATCTTCGCACGCAAGGAAGTGCCTCCTTATTACGCACCAAAAAATGAATACCCCTACTAGCTGGGACCCACCATAGTGGGTGGCTAACTTGTGGGCCTACTAAGTTGACGAGGACGGGGGGCTTTATCAACATAGTCAATATGAACGATTCTAGCTCCAGTGACCGTACGATGTCCATCCAATGGCCATAGTGCTTCTTCAACCTCTGGTCTTCTTGCTGCTCCAGCCGTCCAAAGCAGCGCCGGTCGTGCCGCGTGCTCCTGCCTCTCGTGGCTGGCTGTGATACCGCGGAGGCCTCACCGCCCCCTACTACTCCCACCGCTGGCACAGGGTATCCCTGTACTCACCCACACCCCGTGTTATTCTGCGGCGACGGCAGCCTCACGCCGCAGCCGAACACGTGAACCCTCGTACTCCTCTCCGCGTGGGCATCCATCGCGCGTCTTCCCGGCTCGCGTCGTCCCTTCCTAGGCCTCGCCGTCGTCCACCGCCTTGGTGCTCTCGGTGCGGCGTGGTCAATGTGGTCAATGACCGACTTCCATCGGAAGAGTATCAGACTGGAGAGGCCGACAGTGGGTCCACGCCACAACCCGCTTTTTTGTGATTTGCCAAGTAAGTCGCTTTGTCAGGCCAGTTGGGCTGCAAATCTTTCAAGACGAGGAGAGCTTCATTCGGCTGGCCGAGAAAATGGCCTATCAGTAATGAGAAATGGGTTGTACATTTTTAAAATACATCAAACCGGCAATTAGTTTCAAATATCTTTTTTTCATTTCGAGATTTTAAATTACATTAATTTTTATGCGTAGAGAGTTTGTTGGATTTTATATTGATATACATTTATTTTTAAAATCAGTTTGAATGTGAGTCAAAATTTCAGGATTAAAAACAGTTTGGACCGCACTGAAATATGCAAAATTTCATATAATTTTTTAACTGTGGCCACAATATGGGCTGGAACGCTAACAAAACGAATATGGGCTCCAAAAAAACCTTAAGAATTAGCAAATGGGCTATAAATTATTAGAAATAATGGCAGATGGGTTGTATGCTGTTTTCCACAGATTTGAGGCTTTCCTAAAAAAAAGGTTGACGCACAAGCAGTGACTGTTGGATGTCCATCCAATGGCCGTCATGCTTCTTCAATCTCTGCTCTTCCTGCTCGAGCCGCTCAAACAAGCGTCGGTGGGACTGCCTGCTCCCTCCTCCCCGCGGCCGGCTGTGCTGCCGTGTAGGCCTCACCGCCCCACCGTACTCCCATCACTGGCCTAGCCATACCTCTACTCATCCACGCCTGCTGTTATTCTCCGGCGACGGCAGACGAACCATTAAACCTCATACGGTCAGATCCCCTCCGCGGGAAACAATCGCCAAGTCTTCCCGCCTCTGTCGTTCCTTCCTAGGCCTCGCCGTCGTCCACCGCCTCGGTGCTCTCGGCGCTGCCTGGTCAACGTGGTCAACGATCGACATGCATCCGGCGGACTCTACGTGGAGAGGCCGACAGCTGGGTCCACGGCCGCACGCAAGGAAATGCCTCCTTATTACGCACAAAATAATGATTCCTCCACCTGACATTAGGGGCCCACCAAAAGGGCCTCTGTATTTCGCGAAAAAAAAATTTACCGCCGCTGACAGCTCGGACCCATCAACTATATCTTCGCATGCAAAGAAGTGCCTCCTTATTACGCACAAAAAATGAATACTCCCCCTGTTAGCTGGGACCCAGTATAGTGGCAGGGTGACTTGTGGGCCTACTAAGTTGACGGGGACGGAGGGCTTTGTAAACTTAGTCAATATGCACGATTCTAGCTCCAGTGACCGTACGATGTCCATCCAACGGTCGTAGTGCTTCTTCAACCTCTGGTCTTGTTGCTCCAGCCGCCCAAACCAGTACCGGTCGTGCCTCGTGCTCCTGCCTCCCATGGCCGGCTGCAATGCGGCGGAGGCCTCACCACCCCTACTACTCCCACCGCTGGCTAGGCCATCCCTCTACTCACCCACACCCCCTGTTATTCTGTGGCGACAACAGCCTCACACCTCAGCGAACCAGTGAACCCTCGTACTCCTCTACGCGTGGGCATCCACTGCCGCGTCTTCCCTGGCTCCGCGTCGTCCCCTTCCTAGGCCTCGCCGTCGTCCACCGCCCTGGTGCTCTCGGTGCGGCATGGTCAACGTGGTTAAGGAATGGCTTCCATCGGACGTGGACTGTACATGGAGAGGCTGACAGCTGGGTCCATGGCCGCAGCAAGGAAGTGCGTCCTTATTACACGCAAAATAATTATTCCTCCACCTGACAGCGGGGACCCACCGGACGGGCCATCGTATTTCGTGAAAAAAAAACGTTTCCCCCTGACTGTTGGGACCCACTAGCTACATCTTCGCACGCAAGGAAGTGCGTCCAGGCAAAAAAACAATTTGCCCCCCTGACTGCTGGGACCCACCAGCTACATCTTGGCAGGCAAGGAAGTGCCTGACAATCGGGACCCACCTGATCGAAGCGTACGTAGCGTTGCCATTCTGGTCGTGAACGTGTACATACATATATACTGGTCGATTTAGAGGCGCACACGTGTCGTAGTAGAGGCGCGTACGTATCGTAGTAGAGGCGCGCACGTAGCATGTACACGTATGTATAGCGTCCAGGGTGCAAGAAAGAAAATACGGCCACGTACGTACATACGAGCGGGGTCTCGAACGCCTACTCGCGCATACGTACGGCCAGGGCTCGTGTACATGGCTGGGTTGGAACGGAGAAACAACGTCATCGTCGTGTTCATGGGGAGGCAACGGAATGCGTTGTGTTCATGGGGAGGCAACGAAATGCGTCATGTTCATCGGGAGGCAACGGAACGCGTGGGAGCCAACCGGCTGGGTCGGAACGGAATGCGTGGTCGTGTTCATCGGGAGGGCTTGGACGGAACAGGCGATGGATACGAGGCTTGGCGTACCGCACAACGGAGGAAACGGACCTCCTACGTTCGGAACGGGGTCCTGTTGATCGGGAGGGGTGTGGCGTATTGCAAAACGGAGGAAACGGACCTCCTACGGTTGAAACGGGGGTCCTGTTGATCGAAAGGGGTGTGGCGTATCACAAAACGTACGAAACAGACTTGTGTTGGAGCGCTACGGTCGAAACGGGGGTCCTGTTCATCGGGAGGGGTGTGGCGCACCGCAAAACGGGACTCCACGGGATACTGTTCATCTCCACCGTCGACCTGCTCCAGCCTCCACGGGCTACCGTCGACCTCCTCCAGCCTCCACGGGCTCCTGTTCATCCAGCCTCCACCGCGCGCTACTCCACCGCCATCGCTCAACCACCCTCCACAGCACCCTCCACCGCTCACTGCTCATCCAGCCCTCCACACCACGGGTCCTGCTCAACCACCCTCCACGGCCACCCTCCACCGCTCTCTGCTCATCCAGCCCTCCACACCACAGTGGTCTTGTTCATCCAGAGGCAATGCCACCGCCACTGCTCATCCAACCCCCCGCACCGCCACTATTCATCCAATCGATCGGCTTGATTAGCGGCGAGAGCGGCGAATCGCCGATTGGGTTCAACTAATGACCATCAATCGATCGCCGAGTTCAAGAACGCGTAACTCGCGGGCAATCGCCGGGTTCGATTAGAGCCCAACGCCTCGCTCGGGTTCAGTTAGAGCCAACACCTCGCGCACACATGCATACGTGTATGAGAGAAACGCGCATCGCTCGGCCCCCGACCTCCCACCGTAACCGGCAACTCCCCGAAATTTTCCTCCCCCTCGCTTCTACCATGGTTTTTTCCATCATGGATGGCCCAAAGAATGTCATGCAGCTGCGTCTCCGGCCCGCCCAGGATGAAAAACCCATTTTCTGTCATGATTTTTTGTCATAGAAGTAGGAGCCCATCACATCTATGATGATACCGGGTTTTGTCACAATTATTGTCATAGAAGTGTCATATGTATGATAGAAAAAAAATTCGTTCGGCCCAAAATGTCACGGATGTGCTTTTTTGTAGTGATATGTGTGTCACTACTATCAAGATTCAACAAAAATAGACCACTTTTCAAGGGTGCATGACCATAAAAGATATTACTCATATAAATATAACAACCATTATTCTTGGATTTAAATGAATAATTGTCTCGCATCAAACAAGATCCAGATATAATGTTCATGCTTAATGCTGGCACCAAATAACAATTATTCATGTCTAAAACTAACCCCGAAGGTAGATGTAGAGGTAGCGTACCGACGGCGATCACATCGACTTTGGAACCATTTCCCACGCACATCGTCACCTCGCCATTAGCCAATTTCCGCTTAATCCGTAGTCCCTGTTTCGAGTTGCAAATATTAGCAATAGAACTAGTATCAAATACCCAGGCACTACTGCGAGCATTAGTAAGGTACACATCAATAACATGTATATCACATATACCTTTGTTCACCTTGCCATCCTTCTTATCCGCCAAATACTTGGGACATTTCTGCTTCCAGTGACCAGTCCCTTTGTAGTAGAAGTACTTAGTCTCAGGCTTAGGTCCAGACTTGAGCTTCTTCACTTGAGCATCAACTTTCTTGCCATTCTTTTTGAAGTTCCCCTTCTTCCCTTTACCCTTTTTCTTGAAACGGGTGGTCTTGTTGACCATTGTCACTTGATGCTCCTTGATTTCTACCTCCGCAGCCTTTAGCATTGCAAAGAGCTCGGGAATTGTCTTGTTCATCCCTTGCATATTATAGTTCATCACGAAGCTCTTGTAGCTTGGTGGCAGTGATTGAAGAATTCTGTCAGTGACACTATCATCAGGAAGATTAACTCCCAGCTAAATCAAGTGGTTGTTATACCCAGACATTTTGAGTATATGTTCACTGACAGAACTATTCTCCTCCATCTTGCAGCTATAGAACTTATTGGAGACTTTATATCTCTCAATCCGGGCATTTGCTTGAAATATTAACTTCAACTCCTGGAACATCTCATATGCTCCATGATGTTCAAAACATCGTTGAAGTCGCGGTTCTAAGTCGTAAAGCATGGCACACTGAACTATCGAGTAGTCATTAGCTTTGCTATGCCAGACGTTCACAACATTCGGCGTTGCTCCTGCAGCGGGTCTTGCACCTAGCGGTGCTTCCAGGACGTAATTCTTCTGTGCAGCAATGAGGATAATCCTCAAGTTACGGACCCAGTCTGTGTAATTTCTACCATCATCTTTCAACTTAGCTTTCTTTAGGAACGCACTAAAATTCAAAGGAACAATAGCACGAGCCATTGATCTACAACAACATAGACATGCAAAAATACTATCAGGTACTAAGTTCATGATAAATTAAAGTTCAATTAATCATATTACTTAAGAACTCCCACTTAGATAGATATCCCTCTAATCATCTAAGTGATCACATGATCCAAATCAACTAAACCATGTCCGATCAGCACGTGAGATGGAGTAGTTTTCAATGGTGAACATCACTATGTTGATCATATCTAGTATATGATTCACGCTCGACCTTTCGGTCTAAGTGTTCCAAGGCCATATCTGCATATGCTAGGCTCATCAAGTTTAATCCGAGTATTCTGCATGTGCAAAACTGGCTTGCACCCGTTGTATGTGAACATAGAGCTTATCACACCCGATCATCACGTGGTGTCTCGGCACGACGAACTATAGCAACGGTGCATACTCAGGGAGAACACTTGTACCTTGAAATTTAGTGAGAGATCATCTTATAATGCTACCGCCGAACAAAGCAAAATAAGATGCATAAAGGATAAACATCACATGCAATCAATATAAGTGATATGATATGGCCATCATCATCTTGTGCCTTTGATCACCATCTCCGAAGCACCATCATGATCACCATCGTCACCGGTGCGACACCTTGATCTCCAGCGTAGCATCATTGTCGTCTCGCCAACTATTGTTTCTACGACTATCGCTACCGTTTAGTGATAAAGTAAAAACAATTACAGGGCGGTTGCATTGCATACAATAAAGCGACGACCATATGGCTCCTGCCAGTTGCCGATAACTCTGTTACAAAACATGATTATCTCATACAATAAAATTTAGCATCACGTCTTGACCATATCACATCACAACATGCCCTGCAAAAACAAGTTAGACGTCCTCTACTTTGTTGTTGCAAGTTTTACGTGGATGCTACGGGCTGAGCAAGAACCGTTCTTACCTACGCATCAAAACCACAACGATTTTTCATCAAGTGTGATGTTTTAACCTTCAACAAGGGCCAGGCGTAGTCACACTCGATTCAACTAAAGTTGGAGAAACTGACACCCACCAGCCACCTGTGTGCGAAGCACGTCAGTAGAACCAGTCCCGCGTAAGCGTACGCGTAACGTCGGTCCGGGCCGCTTCATCAACAATACCGCCGAATCAAAGTAGGACATGTTGGTAAGCAGTATGACTATTATCGCCCACATCTCATTGTGTTCTACTTGTGCATATAACATCTACGCATAAACCTAGCTCGGATGCCACTGTTGGGGAACCCAGTAATTTCAAAAAAAATCCTACGATCACGCAAGATCTATGTGATGCATAGCAACGAGCGGGAGAGTGTTGTCCACGTACCCTCGTAGACCGTAAGCGGAAGCGTCTAGTGACGCGGTTGATGTAGTCGAACGTCTTCGCGATCCAACCGATCAAGTACCGAAAGCACGGTACCTCCATGATCTGCACACGTTCAGCTCGGTGACGTCCCTCGAACTCTAGATCCAGTTGAGGCCGAGGGAGAGTTCCATCAGCAAGATGGCGTGTTGACGGTGTTGATGAAGTTATCGATGCAGGGCCTCGCCTAAGCACTGCAATGATATGACCGAGGTGGAATTATGTGGAGGGGGGCACCGCACACGGCTAAAACAATTGTCAACTTGTGTGTCCTAGGGTGCCCCCCTTCCTAGGTATATAAAGGAGGGAGGGGAGGCCGGGCGGCCCTCCTTCGCATGCCCCCAAGAGGGGAATCCTACTAGGACTCCAAGTCCTAGTAGGTTTCCACCTAAAGGGAGAGAGGGGGAAGGAAGGAGAGGGAGACGGGGGAAGGAAAGGGGGGCGCCGCCCCCCTTCCTAGTCCAATTTGGACTCAAGGGGGAGGGGGCGCGCGGCCTGCCTTGGCCGCCCCTCTCTCTCTCCACTAAGGCCCATCGAGGCCCATTAGTTCCCTCGGGGGTTCCGATAACCCTCCGGCACTCCGGTTTTATCCGAAACTTCTCCGGAACACTTCTGGTGTCTGAATATAGCCGTCCAATATATCAATATTTATGTCTCGACCATTTTGAGACATCTCGTCATGTCCGTGATCACATCCAGGACTCCAAACTACCTTCGGTACATCAAAACACATAAACTCATAATACTGATCATCATCGAACTTTAAGCGTGCGGACCCTATGGGTTCGAGAACTATGTAGACATGACCGAGACACGTCTCCGGTCAATAACCAATAGCGGAACCTGGATGCTCATATTGGTTCCTACATATTCTACGAAGATCTTTATCGGTCAAACCGCATAACAACATACGTTGTTCCCTTTGTCATCGGTATGTTACTTGCCCGAGATTCGACCGTCGGTATCTCAATACCTAGTTCAATCTCGTTACCGGCAAGTCTCTTTACTCGTTCTGTAATGCATCATTCCGTAACTAACTTATTAGTCACATTGCTTGCAAGGCTTATAGTGATGTACATTACCGAGAGGGCCCAGAGATACCTCTCCGACAATTGGAGTGACAAATCCTAATCTCGATCTATGCCAACTCAACAAACACCATCGGAGGCACCTGTAGAGCATCTTTATAATCAACCAGTTACGTTGTGACGTTTGCAAGCACACAAAGTGTTCCTCCGGTATTCAGGAGTTGCATAACCTCATAGTCATAGGAACATGTATAAGTCATGAAGAAAGCAATAGCAACAAACTAAACGATCATCGTGCTAAGCTAATGGATGGGTCAACTCAATCACATCATTTTCTAATGATGTGATCCCGTTCATCAAATGACAAGTCATGTCTATGGCTAGGAAACTTAACCATCTTTGATTAACGAGCTAGTCAAGTAGAGGCATACTAGTGACACTCTGTTAGTCTATGTATTCACACATGCACTAAGTTTCCGGTAAATACAATTCTAGCATTAATAAACATTTATCATGATATAAGGAAATATAAATAACAACTTTATTATTGCCTCTAGGGCATATTTACTTCAGTGGCAACCTCCCTATCTCCACTATGGCCCAACAGGCCCATTAACTTTCCCGGGGGGTTCCGATAGCCTCCCGGTACTCCGATAAATCCCCGAACCTTATCGGAACCTTTCCGGTATCTGTATATAACCTTCTAATATATCAACCTTTATCTCTCAACCATCACGAGACTCCTCGTCATGTCCGTGATTTCATCCGGGACTCCGAACAACCATCGATCACCAAAACACATAACTCATAATACAAATCGTCATCGAACGTTAAGCGTGCGGACCCTACGGGTTCTAGAATTATGTAGACATGACCGAGACACATCTCCGATCAACAACCAATAGCAGAACCTGGATGCTCATATTGGTTCCTACGTATTCTACGAAGGTCTTTATAGGTCAAACCGCATAACAACATACGTTATTCCCTTTGTCATCGGTATGTTACTTGCCCGAGATTCGATCGCCGGTATCATCATACCTAGTTCAATCTCGTTGCCTTCAAGCTTCTTTACTCGTTCCGTCATGCATCATCCCGCAGCTAACTCATTAGTTACATTGCTTGCAAGGCTTATAGTGATGTGCATTACCGAGAGGGCCTAGAGATACCTCTCCGATACACGGAGTGACAAATCCTAATCTTGATCTATGCCAACTCAACAAACACCTTTATAGACACATGTATAGTATCTTTATAATCACCGAGTTACGTTGTGATGTTTGATAGCACAAAAAGTGTTCCTTCGGTATTCAGGAGTTGCATAATTTCATAGTCAGAGGAATATGTATAAGTCATGAGGAAAGCAATAGCAATAAAACTAAACGATCATACTGCTAAGCTAACGGATGGGTCTTGTCCATCACATCATTCTCTAATGATGTGATCCTATTCATCAAATGACAACACATTTCTATGGTTAGGAAACTTAACCATCTTTGATTAATGAGCTAGTCAAGTAGAGGCTTACTAGGGACACGCTGTTTTCTCTATGTATTCACAAATGTACTAAGTTTCTGGTTAATACAATTCTAGCATGAATAATAAACATTTATCATGATATAAGGAAATATAAATAACAACTTTATTATTGCCTCTAGGGCATATTTCCTTCACAACTAATAATGAAAAAATAATTCTCATGCATGTTGTGGTTGGCCTTTGATGACGTGGCATATGCGCATGTTAAGATAATAGGAGTAGAGGGGATAAAATAATTCTCATGCATGTTGCGGTGGGCCTTTGATGAGGTAGTATGCGTGCATGTTAAGATAACAGAAGTATTAGGATGCACTTATGTAGGTATATAGGATAGCAATGCTTTTAATTCACTTTATTTTCAAATAACTTTTTGTTTTGTTTGTGCATATGATTTTTTAGTATATGTCTTTGTTTATTGATAAGAATGAAATAGCTCGCATAAAAAATTCATTTGTTTGCTCGCTTGTGCTAATGTTTGTGGCTTTTGTTTATTATTGTTTGCTTTGTTGATTTTTTGTCGGGTTTTCTCCTATATTTTTGTATCTGGTACCAACTTGATGATGCAATTAGGTGGTACTACTTACACTACTAGGAGAAACTTATAGATAGGATTTTAGTAGTAGCATGGGGTAAAAGCGCGGCGCTACTGCCATATAGCACCAACACAGGTAGTTAACCCGCGCTACAGGTAGCTCCGTAGCAGTAGCGCTGGCCAGCCACCCCGCGCTACTGCTAAGTGGCCCAGCCTTAGCCCACAGGGCTACCGGTAGTAATAGCGAGGCCTGGGTAACCACCACTACTGCTAAGCCTGTAGCAGTAGCGCTTTCCCGGGGCAAAGCGCTACCACTATGTGTGTGCGATACTAGTAGGTGGGCCCAACATAGCAGCAACGCATGTTACCTAGCTAACACTACTGCTATGGCCGGTAGTAGTAGTGCTCGTCCCTAACCCATGCTGCTACTACGTTGGCTTATCGTCTTCCTCTCGGCGCGGACGACCCTCACTCTCCCTCTCCACTCTCTTCCCACGCCACTCCGCCATCTCCTACTGCCACCGAAAGATATCGAGGTATCTCCTCCCTCCCTCCATCTCATTCCACCTCCCTCTCCCTCCCTCCCTCCTGCCTCCTCCCTTTCCCTTCCTCGTTCGTCCTCCTCCTCCCTCCCTCACTCCTGCCTCCTTCCTCCCTGCCTCGTTCGTCCTCCTCCTCCCTCCCTCCCGCCTCCTCCCTCTCGGTCCACCTACCTTCCTGCCTTGTCATCCTCCTCCCTCCACCTAGCTCCCTCCCTCCACCTTCCTCCCTCCCTCGCTCATCCCTCGATGTTCCTCCCTTCACCTCCATCTATTTTTGAATTTTTAGTTAAAAAATAGTAACAAAAATTAGTTAACTAAAAACTTTATACTTTCTAGTTTACTTAATTAGTTAAAAAATTAGTTGGTAGAAACATGTATTGGACGACTTAGTTGGCAGAGATTATAACTAGTAATAGAATAGAAAATAAATTATATTAATAGAAATTTTTAGTAAAAAAATGAAGTAATAGAAATTTTTATGTGTAGAAATTTTTCAATATAGAAATGTATTGGAATGCTATGTGAGAAATTTTTAGGTATCACATTTAGTAATAGAAGTTTGTTGTAACAAAATTTAGGTATAACTTATAGTAATATAATTTTTTAGTAAGTGTTGAATAGAGTACAACTAGGGTATTTAGTCTTGTCATCTCACATTGCCAAATTTAGAGAGAGAGAGGGGGGGGGAGAGAGAGAGAGAGAGAGAGAGAGAGAGAGAGAGAGAGAGAGAGAGAGACCTAGTTTCTATTGAACCATTGTGAATGAGTGCCAAGCTTGAATGCTCATGTGTGGCGCAGGGTATATCACCGATGAGCCGGTTGATGACGCCCAAAAGATCACCGACGACACCTGCATCCTCGACAACCATAGTCTATAGTTAGTAAACATGTATACCTAGTGTTGTGTACTAGTGTTGCTCAAATATGATGGAGATTTAGACATGTGATATGTAGTGTTGTCTACTCCTAGTGCTATCACACATGAATATTTGGAAAATGAAGGATATGTGCTTGCCCAAGTGGCCTATATATGTTTGTAGGGAACACCTCTGAGTGGCCTATGTTTTGCCGGAGTGTTGATTCATTTCCATTCCGGCAAATTTCAGCCGCTCGATATGTCCTATTTTAGCAAAGGTCATGCCGGACTTTCCCATGAATTTTAGCATGACTTGTGCTAGAATATGTAGGAAATATCGAGTGGCCCGAATTTAATAGAAAGATAATTAAACGACATTTCGGGTTGACTTAAAGTCTATCGGGGCTCCATACATGTTAGTTAAAAAATTATTGAGGGAGAGTCTCCACCATATATAATAGAAGAAGAATGCCGACTGTTGTTGTGGGGGTCGCTTCTCCTTCTTCTCCTTGTGCTAGACCATTATTATGCACTAGGGGAAGGAGGAGTAGCGACCATCATCGACGGTCAAAAAATCAGTGACGGAGTGTCCACCATATTAGAGAAGAAGAATCCCGACTATTGTCGTGAGGGGAGCTTCTTTTTCATTTGAAGGTGCTAGAAATTGTGGTGTAATGCACTTTCAAATGAAATTATAGGAGCTTCCATCACCGACGGTTGCAAATGCCAGAGAGGAAGAATCTCGACAGACCCATAGTCAACTCGTGATGAATAATAATGATCTAATTTAGTTTTTGTAGTACATATATTGAATTTTTGAAGTTTAATCTTTGAATTATGAACATTGAAAATGTCTGACGATGACGATAGGATCCCTGAGTGCGACTACTGCGGCGACGATTGGGGTCTGTGCGACAGGCCTCACCTGGAAGACGGTCGGCGCTTCAGTATTAATCTCGACGAGACATTCGATGTTGAAACGGTACGCAATGACGACAAGTCTTTTTTCGTAATTAAGCATGACTTCTACCTCTTCAACGTGTAATTTCCGTCTTTTACAACTCGACTAGTGCATCCCATGCCATGCAAGACGCTATCTCCTGGAGAAGCCGAATTTCGAAGATCTTGAGAATATGGATACGAAGATAGTTCACCCCAGGACCCATCATGGTTATACTTTTGCCGTAAAGCTATACAATCTGGAGAGCTACTCCCATTTTGGTTGCTTGAATTGGGAAGCACTGTGCAAGGCGTATGGTTTTCAGGAGGGTATGCATGTCACCTTCGATCTTGGTGATCCTGAAGATGACATCAACGAAGATAATGTCGATGAAGATAATATTGACGAATAGAATATCCACGTTTGGTTCCTTGTTGATACGCTTCCACTTCTACCTCTATGTGAGTTTCTCAAACATATTTATTAAGTAATTTTTTTATAATAATAGTTGACAGCTTATATATTTTCATTGACAACTTATTTCCGTTCTTCAAAAAATGTTTAGAAAATAGTAGATAAAACCTACTACACTGATGGTTCTGAACTACAAGGAGAAAGATCATCTTGTCTGCTTCATTATTGATGTTGAGACTTACAATAGGAATTACGAAACTCCTCCACATTATGGTCAATACGTGCCACTAGTCCACGTATTGAACTACGGCAAAATCCACGGAAATGGCATGGTAAGATCTTTTTATTATTATGACAACAATGCATCTTTTGCATACATTCTTCTAAAGAAAGCTAAACTACATTGCTAACTACGACATAATTATTATGTTTTTCAACAGAAAATTCCGAAGGATTGTGTCCCTCATCTGATGTTTCCGGAAGGTCGCCTTGATGTTATTAGCTTACGGCCAAGTCCGCTCGGGATTCACCGTTGTTCATACAAGATATCTCAAACCGATGAAGACATGACAATCAAAGAATGGAAAAAATGTATGAAGAATCATAAGGAGCTACTTGGAAGCAACATTGTGCAAAGCGCACGAATTGAAGACAGGATAATCTCCATTCTCCATAATGGAGAGTCAAGGTCTGTCTTGTTTTATGCTATTTTGCCTTAGAAGGGTAGTATGTCCTAGTTAATACTCATGATCATGTGCTAAGAACAATTAAGTAGGGTTGATTATGACTATGATGATGATGAGTATGACTTGTTATTATGATAACGAATAGAAGTTGTTAGATGACTATGATGATGATTAGTATGACTTGTTATTATGATAACAATGATAAGTTATTATTATAATGATGGATGCTAAGTTGTTATATGAACATGATGAGTTATTTTATATATCAGTGGGTGAAATGAACATGGATTAGATTCAGTTGGAGGCAACATGGATTAGTTTGGATTAGTAGTACTTTCGATCTGCACCATGTTGCCTCATCGTGGTCATAAAATCATATGACAAAACTACTGTATAAAACCTATACAAATACAGCGCCAATAAGCTGCGGAAAAAAATACAGAAAAATTTAGCAGTGGCGCTGTTTATAAGAACACTACTGCTATTTACAGTTAGCAGTAGCGCTGTTTATAGGGCGCGCTACTACTAAGTAGGTATAGCAGTAGCGCGGGACAACTAACGCTACTGCTACAAGTTAACTGTAGCGCCCTAGTGGTAGCGCTGGTACCCGCGCTACTGCTAGCACTAAAACCAGCGCTACTACTAGGGTTATCCCTAGTAGGGTTAATTGATGTTAACAACTTAAATAAATACTTTAATTCATATAATTAAATCATAATTCTTATTGGAATTACACCCTTTTTATATTTATTCTTTCACAATATGTAAGAGTGAAAATATGTGTATGTTGCATGTTTAAATGGTATGCTTTTCATTGTAAAATGTCTGCCATATTTTAATATCATGAAATGATTTAATTTGCAACAATTTTTTATTTCCCAAAACCCTTTATGCGTTTACCACCTTAATTTGATCAAACATTTTAATTAGCAATGGGCCGTACCAGAGCAGAACTCTCTATTCATTTGAGAGCTACTATATGGCGCCTTCAGCGCCGCTTTTCTTCCCTGGCGCTTGCGTGCCTGCCGACCTTGGCCTGGCAAAACAAAAGGAACGGGACATTGGTCGCTCATGGTGCAGGTTTTCTCCTTCATTCGCTTCGGTCGGTTGATGGTTGACCTATCAACCATTTATCGGTTGAATTTTGCAAAAAATATGAATCTGAAAAAATTACGAATAAAACAAAATTTGAAGATAACATAGATTTGAAGAAATTCAGAGATTTACAAAATTTTCACGAATATGCAAAAAATTTAAAAAAATCACGAATTTGAGAAAGGTTCATGGATTTTAAAAGACTCTGCGGATTTAACAAAAGTTCATGCATTTGAAAAGTTCATCAATTTTTTTAAAAAATCACGAATTTTACAATAAGTTGTAAATTTGCAAAACGTCCATGGTTTGAATATATTCCTGCATTTAAAAAAGTTCATGTGTTTTGAAAAAAGGTTCCCGAATTTAGAAAAATCAATAATTTAATTTTTTTTCTGAACTTGAAAAATTTCACGCATTTGGAAAAAATAATGAATAAATAAAACAAACAAAACCGGTTCAGAAAAAGCAAAACTGAAAAAGGTAAAACCGGCAGGAAGCACCCAGGAAGCTAATGGGGCTTCCCAAAACCGAAGAGGCACTTCCCTCTCGTGCATTGGATGGGCCGACCTATTTAGTATCAAATGATGGGAGGGGGTGTTGTGTACGAAATAAACTTTTTTATTTGAATTGTATGTACGAAATAACCTTTAACACGCGCCTTAAGTGTCAAATATGATTTGTGTATGCATTTACCATCTTAATTTGATCAAACATTTTAATTAGCAATTTGCCGTAGCAGAAGGATAGTTTCAGGTCGGAAGCCGGCAGTTTTTTTTTGGCAGCTAGTCAACAAGCACTTGGCTGGCATTCACGTTGCAAAGAACAAAAAGAGTGACCGGGACGTATTATAATTTTAGGCAACTGGTACATAGAGAGAAAACCGGCCGTTGGATTAAAATCTCATGGTAAAAATGAAAGTGATTAACACACACACGCACACGCACGCGCGCGCGCGCACACGTAGACACAAATCAGGCACCTGAGGCATAAGTGCTCTCATGTGTGTATTAACTTGGAAGAGGAAATATACCAAACTTTTTCACATTATATCAATATTGTCTTCAATGTCCAAATACTGCCTAAAATAATGGAATGAGCTTGATGAGTGCATGTCCGGAATAGACGCCATATAACTAGCCACATATGACATGAAGGGATCTGCTCAGCGAGCGTCTTGTTTTGCATCCACATGTGGTGCCAAAAGCTGGCGCCGACACATGGGGCAGCTTCCCTTCATCTCGAGCCATTTCTCAACGCACTGGCCATGAAAAATGTGTCCGCACACCGTCTCCTTCCACGCGGTCGTCCCGGCCTCCTGACCAAAGCATATAGGACATCCTTGACCGTCCAATGGCGCCTTCACCAGCTTCAGCACCTCGGCCACAGTGGCGGTGCATGGCACCTCGAGCCCGGGCTGACATGATTCCATGCCAGAAGAGCTCTCCACGCTACCAAATCACAGCACTTCGGCGAGTTCCCGGCCGGCTGATCGCTGACTTAGGGCTTTTAGCGTAACCGGCGAATTTAGCTCCGACGGCGAAAAGTGAAGTTGGCTCCTGTGGTTCGTTGGTTGTTTGGGGAGGGCGTGTGGGTTGCATATATGGAGACGACAGTTGCGCAACGCGAGTAGGAAACAGTTAGCGATGGACGAGTAGGATTCAGGGACCCTCGCAAAAAAAAAAGTACTCCCTCCGTTCCTAAATACTTGTCTTTCTAGCCATCTCAAATGGTCACCACATACGGATGTATATAGACATATTTTAGAGTGTAGATTCACTCATTTTGCTCCGTATGTAGTCACCATTTAAAACCTCTAGAAAGACAAGTATTTAGGAACGGAGGGAGTAGGATTCAGTGATGATCAATCAACGTATACGCAGTGGAGACGTCTCTGTACTTGTACGAGCGTGACTCGGTCCCAGCCCATACGGTACAGTCCACCATACGCGTGGTTTCCAAGGATCGTGCCATTGTTCTCTAAAAACCATGCAAGTGGTTCGAAAAAAAAGGAACGTGCAATTCTCAGGTCATGCGTTTTTGAATCCCCGAGGTGCACCGAGCATTTCGACCAACAGCCTCGCGCAAGTTAGAGCATCTCCGGCCGTAGGCCCCCCGGGGCGCGTAAAATCGCCATCTGACGGCGAGGCTGCGGCCTGAGGTGAGTTGGATTCCAGTCGCCGGCCCCAGGGCCGTCCCTTGACGCGTCTATTTTTTTTTTAAAAAAAACATTCGATGAAGTTAGGTCAAACACGGCTAAAATTCGACAAACTTTGGCATATATTAGACATATTCGCGGCTTACATAGCAGATTTATCTAAAAAAAGAAATCGCTGAACGCGGAGTAGTCGCCTCGTCGCCGCCGTCCTCGCCGTCGCCGTCGTTGTCGGCCTTCTCCTCCTTCACGCGGCCGTCCCTGCTGGACCCCTGCCCGGCGTCGCCATGGCGGACTGGTGACGCCGGCGGCGCTTCGTCGTCGTCGCTGTCATCGAGGACGACTACGCCTCCTTTGTTGCGGCCCCGGCGGCGCTGCTCGAAGCGCTACAGGGCGGCGCGCTGGTGCTGCATCTGCATCTTCATGTAGTCCTTGCGCGCCCATTTCAGGGCCGCCTCGTCGTCGAGCTCCACGTCGCCGGGCTCCGTCTTCACGGCGGGAGCCCCGCCCGCCACGACGCGAGCCCCGCCCGTCTTTGGCTTGACGAAGCGGAGGAGCCGACGAGGAGGCGCGCCGCCACCTCGCGAGGAGCGATGCGGCGCTGTGAGTGCGCCGGCCGAAGAAGATGTCTCGCCGCTGGCTCGGCCTTGACGCCGAGCAACGCCGGAGGAGTGGGAAGAAGAGCGTGACGAGGAGTGCGAGGAGAAAGACGTGGAGGAACCAAACCTCCTGGGCATCCATTGCCCGGCGCGTGGGCGGTGGGCCGGGGTGGCCGCCGGGGGAGGGTATGTCAGCGGCGGTTCGTTGCCGCCCTCAAGGTACGCCAAAGACGCCATCGAAGGCGGCGGCGGGCGCTTACCACACGCGGCCCCGCTATTCTTTCGCCGCCCCACGGCGCCTCGTTGGTGGTCGCCACCGCTTCTCGACGGCGCTGGCAATCGCCGCCACGCCGCGTGGTTGTCGGCGGCGCATCTTGGGAGGGCGAAGCTGCTGCGTCGGTGGGAGGGCGACACGCGATCGACCTCAACGGCGAAGTAGGGGGGGGCGCCTCGGCGTCGGGCAACGGGGGAACGGGCACTTTCCCGTTGCTGAGCCTCCACCCCGTCGGCCCGGCGCGCATGTCCGGCGGCACCGTGATGTTGGCCTCGAACAGGAGCCACGACGCCGTTTCGTGGAGCGAGCGGCGGCCGAAGCCGTTGGCTACTGCCGCGTCGCCGGGGAAACGAGCGGCCATCGGGTGGTGGAGTGAGGGGGAGGGAGGGAAAGGGAGGGCTCGACGGCGGCGCACGGGAGAGGGAGAGCTCGGCGGCGGCGCACGGGAAAGGGAGAGCTCGACAGCTAGGGCTGGTGTGGCCAGAGGCGAGGGAGGCCACCGGCTTATATAGCCGCGCCCGTGTGTACGCGCGGCGGGAGGGGAGGCGTCGTCGCGCCGCCTCGTGACACGTCGCCCGTGATGGGGAATCAATGGCAAGGCTGACCGGCGGCGGCAGCGCTGCAATCTTGGCATTGATTCCCGCGGGAACCGAGGCGATGAGGGCGACGAAGCGCCCGTCTCGCTGACTCGGCGGGCCCGAGGCTGTTTCGCGCCAAAAACACTCGCCCCGGCGCCCCCGGGCTCCCCAGCGCGCCGGGTCCGGCCTGGGTCCGCCAACGCTGATTTCAGACCAAGCCGGCAAAAAACGGACACCTGAGAAGCGACTAAGCCGTTTTTCGACGCCGGCGCAAAAAACCCGCTTGTAGAGGCCGTTCTGGGGACACGATTGAAGATGCTCTTAGGAACTCGCCTCGCTGGGCAACCCAAGGTGTACCACCCCAAAGCCAAAGAGTTTTACAAAAAAAAGTACCACCCCGATTGCGCCAGCTTCCCGGTCGGCCGATGCTCCACCGCGGCCCGTGACAGTCAGTTGACTCAGTTACTCATGTGCGTTTACAGTCCAACAAAAAAAATTTGATTTTTTTTTTGAGAAACTACAGTCCAACAATTATGGCGACGTGATCACAATGGTGGATAGTTCAGACCTAGGCATGTTCGTCAGGCCCATGGGTTACGAGTTGGTCTCCGTCGGATCATGGAAATTGCAAATTCAGCGAAAGTGTTATTGTGAGCTCGAGCTCACACGCACCCTTTGCTACAGTAAAAAAATATTTAAACAGTTCAAAAAGTCTGAATTTTTTTGGCAACAAACATTGATATCTTTTGCACATGCGTGCAAAATTTCATGACAAAATGACATTCATGCAGGTCTCAGCAAAAAAAAATGAAGCATTGATTTTTTTTTGCTGAGACCTCCACAAATGTCATCTCCTCACGAAAATTGGCACACATGTAGAAAGTACATCAAAGTTTCTTGACAAAAAATTTCAGATTTTTTTAATTTTTTTACTATTTTTTCGGATTTTAGTGTTCATCCGGGATCACGGGTGCTCAGGATCAATTCCTCCGCGTCCCAAATTCAGTTACATCATGCATGGGAATTAAGAGTCAGTAGTCTTCTATCGTAGAATCTACATTGTCTTCGTCTTGTTGTTTGTCAAACCTATATGCATTATGCCTGAACTTGCATCATCTTCAAGATGTGCCTGAACTGTCACTGGAAAAAAAAGACGTGCCTGAACTTGGATCATCTTCAAGACGAACGTTGCTACAAACAAGACACTTCACACGTGATACACGGACGACACTGCATATCCCACAATTCATAAGAAAGACTAAACTGCAGAAAGTTGTTGTATTAGCCGTCGTGTAAGGATCGTCCTCGTGTGTGAAGTAATCTCGCTCCAAGACTATTAGCGTCGCCTCCCCGTCAAGAGCCGATTCTCCTCCGTTCCAATCAAGCTCTCAATCGTCTCCCTCCCTCCCTCCTCTCTCTCTCTCTCCCTCCCTCCCTCTCTCTCTCTCTCTGTGTGTGTGTGTGTGTGTGTGGCGGTGGATGTCGGTCACTTCTCTCGGCGACGAGGGAGGTGTAAATTAACCATTACAACAGTTATGGCCGCAAGAATTTGTTGCCAACAACAGTTACGGGAGTGGACCCCGCAAGAATATATGTTGGGAATCGACAATCCGATTACTCTCGTGTGGACCATTCGTGAGTTTTGCTTGCTACACTGGCAGTAGATGTGCATCTCGGTTCAAGACCGACTACGACCACCCTTGTGTAATTTTTTTTTGAGAGTACGCCAAAAGCGTACCTTAGCTTTATAGAAGAAAGAGAAGTAATTACAAGAGAGCCGGCCGATGTGCGAACACAGAGGTCAGGAAAAACACTCACCCACTCCAACACCCAACTACCCTAGGCTAACTCCTCACAAATCGTTGTAGGCCTCCTACTCCTACACCAGCTTGTTTCCACTCGGCAATCTCGTCTAGAATCTGTAATGGAAGCTCGCTCGCTGTTTTCTGCTTGCTGAACCTATTGAAAACCCTAGCATTCCTCTGTTTCCAGAGGGCCCACACCACCGCCGTCACCAGCGTGTCAAATCCTCTGTGGTCCTGCCCTCTGAATCTCTTCCGTCTGTCGACCACCGCCTTTGAACACATCCGACTCCCCTGGTTCCTGCACCTGGATTGCAATGAGGTTAAATACCTTATACCACACCTCCCGAGCATACGTGCACTTTGCCAAAATGTGATCCACATTGTCAACAGCCTGCAGGCACGTGTAACAGGCCGACGGCTGATCTTGTAAACCGTGTCTTGTCCTCCTGTCGGATGTCCAAACTCTATGCTGAAGGGCTAGCCACATGAACAGCTTGCATTTGAGCGGCGCCCAGCATCTCCAGGTGCACATGGCCGTGGGCGAGCGAACCAGCTCCGAGCAAAGGTAGTCATAGACTGATTTAGCCGTGTATGTGCCTGTCGAAGACCTCGGCCAGGTGAAACTATCAGGCAGCGACGGGTCTCTGTCCACCGTACCCAGAGCTTGGCACAGGTGCATATACTGCATGAGGGCTGTGAATGAGGTGTTATGCTCGAAATCATGCACCCAAGCGCCCTCCTCAAGTGCCTGGCGCACTGTACGTCTGTTCGCCGTTCTCGTCGGGACAGTGGCCGCTATCAATGGTGCAATCTCAGTCACCACAACACCATGGATCCACTTGTCCTTCCAGAAAAGGACCTTGTCGCCCGAGCCCACTTTTATACTGACCAACGCATCAAACACCGCTCTCGCTTCCTCATCCGGTGTCATTGGAAGGCCCTGCCATGGTCTTTGGGAGTCAGTCCGCTTTAGCCATTCCCACCGGACCCGAAGCGCCAACGCTTGACACTTCAGGTTTTTAATGCCTAAACCACCGCAGGACTTTGGCTGACATATTTTGTCCCAGGCTACTAGGCATTGCCCGCCATTACCTTGTCTTTGCCCGCCCAGAAGAATGATCTCATCCATTTGTTCATATCCTCAAGCACCCACTCCGGTGCCTCGGTGACCATAAGATGGTGAACAGGTCGTGCCGCCACAACCGACTGCACCAAAATTAGCCGACCGGGTCTCTGGATCAGCCCTCTTTGCCAAGCAGGCATGAAGTGCCGTACTTTGTCCAACATCGGTTGCCATTATGCTCTAGTCAAGCTCTTTATCGCCAGTTGCAGTCCCAGGTACCGGCAAGGGAACTCAGAGATGTCGCATTGTAGCAATCCGGCCACCCTGGCCCTATCCTCCTCACTACCTCGTATGAGCACAGCCATGGATTTGCGGTAGTTCACCTTGAGACCGGACGCAGCTCCAAATGCCCTTAGAATCTCGGTGACAGCCGCCAGATCGTTCTCCGTGGGTCTAGTAAACATGGCGACATCGTCGGCATAAATGGACAGTCGTTGCGCTGACGATATTCCAGCAAATGAGGTAAGGACTCCCACCTCCATGGCCTTCTGCACCAGGGCCAAAAGGGCCTCCATGGCTATCACGAATAGCAAGGGGGAAATTGGGTCCCCTTGCCTTTGGCCACAAGCATGAATGATCTTCCTCCCAGGCACCCCGTTGACCACCACCCTGGTACTGGCAGTAAATAGGAGCGCCGCCATCCAGTCCAACCATTTCTGCCCAAAACCTTTTGCTTTCATCACCTCAAAAAGGAAAGGCCAGGAGAGAGAGAGAGTCGAATGCACGGCATATGTCCAGTTTGATGAAAACTCCTGGCGTTTTTCTCGCGTGAATCTTCCTCGCTACTTGGCGCACCAAAAGGAAGTTGTCATGGAGCTGTCGTCCTTTAATGAAGGCTGATTGATTCATCCCAACAAGCTCATGCATTTGAAGCCGAAGCCGGTTCGCAAGCACCTTGGCGAAAAGCTTAGGAATGCTGTGTATCAGACTGATAGGTCTGTAGTCTCCAATTTCTTCGGCCTCTGCTTTCTTTGGGATGAGAATAATGTTGGCCTTGTTCAGCTTAGCAAACCCGCGGGCATCTCCCATGAACAGTTTCATCATAACAGCCATGACATTGTGCTTAATTATTTGCCAAGCCTTTTGGAAGAAAGCACCAATGTATCCATCTGGCCCCGGCGCACGGTCTGGCGGCATAGCCTTGATGATCTGCCAAACTTCGTCCTCTGTAATCATCTGCTCTAAGCATTGCAGGTCAATGGCCTCAAGCCCCAGGTATAGCAAATCAAGGGTGTGCTCTCTGGCTCCAGCAGTCCCTAACAGCCTCTCAAACGCATTTGAGAAAAGCTCAACTTTCCTCTCCTGATCAGTAGCGATCTCTGTGTCCGTCTTCACATGGGCAATAAAATTCTTGGATCTTCTACCATTCGCCACTGCTTGGAACAATCTAATGTTGGCGTCTCCTTCCTTAATCCAACGAAGCCTGGAACGTTGCCTATCAATGGTACGCTCAAGCGCCGCCATGCCCAGCAGAGCATGCTTGAGAGTACGACGAAGCCAAGTCTCGAGGGGGTGCAGAGCGCGGTTTTCTTGCGCGATGTCCAGTCTCTGAATAACCCAATTAGCCACTCTCATCATAAGTTTAACATTGCCGATTTTGCGTTGGCCCCAGGCTTGCAGAGTTTTCGCTGAGTTGCGCAAGAGCGCATCCAACCTCTTGAACGGATCAACAATCGCGTCATCGCAAACCCAAGCCTCCCTCACCGCCTCCTCAAAGCCTTCTAGTCTCGTCCAGAAAAGCTCGAATCTGAACCTTTTTTAGGGCAAAACCCCGCGCTCGTGGTGAGATGCAACGACACATGATCCGAGACTCCTGTAGACAACGCTTGCAGGAAGTGATCCGCGTTTTCCAGCTCCCAATCGACCGTCATGAGTACTCTATCGATCTTGGTGAGGGTAGGCGGGTCCCTCTCATTAGACCAAGTGTATTTTCTCCCGTGCATGTACATCTCACGCAATTGGTGGTCGTCCACAAACTCTCTAAATTTATTCATCATGGACCTGTTAAGATTGTTGTTGCTCTTTTCCGAAGTTCGGAGGATCATGTTGAAGTCGCCTAGGACGAGCCACGCTCCAGGACAGACCACCCGCCTTAACTTAAGTTCCTCCAGGAAGTTGAGTTTTTGCTCATCGCTTTGCGGCCCGTAGACCACAGAGATCCACCACGGGTCACTAGTTTTAGACCGCACACGCCCCGTCAGAAAATTGGTATCGATCTGGATGGCCTCCACCTCCAGGAGCGAGCTCTTCCAAGCTAGAAGCACACCCCCTCTAGTCTCAATAGCCGGCAAGTAAGCAAAACCATCAAACGATGGCCCCAAACATTGCATGACGAGATAGCTATCTATTACATCTAACTTCGTTTCTTGTAAGCAAGCTACATTGACCTCCAGAGAGCTCACAAATTCCCGCACCGCCTTGCACTTTGCTGGATTGTTCAAACCTCGGACATTCTAGCAGATCACCTGTGGGTGTAAATCCATGAAGAATCACAACCCCCTCTCCATAGGACGGCCCCAACTAGGCGCACACCGTGACCACATTTTGTGCCTCCCTCTCTTCTGCGGACGGGATCGCCTTGCCGAAGAGTGCCGCAATGATCCTGACGTGCTGCTCCCGCAGCGGCGAATCAAAGATCTCCTTGAGCTCGTGTACCACTCCGTCGTCCACCTCCAGATTGTCTGGGGCCATGCCCAAAGCATGGAGCAGGACGTTCTCCACCGGCGCGTCCCGTGGCCGTTTGGTCGCGTGGTCTTCTTGGATGCCCTGGTGGTCCTTTTTGGCGTGAACGGCTCCGCATCTGGCCTGAGTTGAGACGCCTGTATCTCCTTAAGCAGCGGTGGAGCTAGCCGCTTGATAATGTTGGAGCAGAAGGTTTTCAGCTTGCCATAAGCGACCGCTTCGTTTGCAGTCATCCCCACCGTTTCACAACTCTGCGGAGCATAGATTATCATAGTGCAGTCGTTCCTGATCAACTCCAGGCCCTCCACAGCCGGCTCTTGCTGCGGTACGTGGGGGACATGCATGCTACGTGCATGGGCATGATTCCCATCGACCTGGGGCCCCACCAATCTCTCCAGACGTGTCTCCTCTCCCGTGGCGTTATTTATTCCGGCCGATTGGCTCAACTCCACTGTGCCTGACTGGGTGGGCGCGCTCGGGGTACGCGCGGCAGAGGTCCCATCGAGATCCCGTGTGCCGAGGCCCGATGTAGACCCCAGTGCAGTCGGTCCCAATTGGGCCTCACTGTCACGACCTACCTGGTCTGTACCCTGTCCCTCCGGTCCCACCTGACCCTCCTTGTCGCCATCCACCTGGGTCACCGACCGCGCAGCCTGCACGTCCTGGACCCGCATTTCCCGACCACCAAACCCTGCTCCCGCTGGTGGATCCGTCTCTGCGCGAAGCTGCAGCCGATCCTGTGGGGGCGCCTGTGCGTCGGGATCTGGAGTAACCCCCAACAGAATCCCTCCCCTCCGCTGATTGGGACACGGGATAGCTGTCGCGTGCCCCTCGATTTCCGCACCGCCAACTCTTGTTGTGTCCAACCTCCCGCCGGAATGATTTGAAACCGCGCCTCGGATGCCGTTCGAACCATCTGCGTGCCCCTGCACCAGGGTGATCCGGTCAAAAGCAGGCTGGCGTCGCCAGATCCTCCGCCCCTTCTGTCTCTGACCCCGAACTGCCACGGCGAACTGCGCCGCTGGGGACCAGACCCGCCGAAGCCTCCACTCCGATCCGGCATCCCGCTTTGACCACTGTCCGACGAACCCTCCATGAACCACGGCTCGCCGCCTTCACGCAGATCCATCACCCCGTCCACGATAGATGGTATATAAGGCATAGGCGTATGCTGACCATAAAAAATCGTAGATTAACAAACAATTGATCTAAAAATGTCGCAAAGCCTAAACTATTAGCATATAGGTGTTAGAAATCAGCAAGGTTTAGTTAAATTTCACATAACCACAACTATTGAGGTAAGTTGCAGCACCAAACCAAAAAATCTCATTTCAAATAGTTCAACCACATTCTTGACTCCCTCGATTTCACCAAGGAAACCATTAGTATCTTACAACCAGGACGCAAGGCCCCCAAATTGAAACCCAGCTCACGAATAAAGGAGAACCTAGCGGACAAAATCTAGGCCAACCAGTAACAAAATAACCTCCATCTCCCGTTCATATTACAAGACATCAGAAATTCAGTTCGAAGACAACGTAAAATTCGCAATCCTGCAGAATTCTGAGAGGTTCTGTTCAACTAAAACGTGCACAGAAATCAATTATGTTCAAGTAAAACGCAATGTCAACACGCGGCGGCACAGCAGCTACGGTGGCGTCGCCATAACCCTGAGAAGCGAAGAGCTAGGCACCTATGATTATGCACGAGCTGAGGAAGACGAGGCCGCCTGCAGCGCACATGGAGTTGGCGGCGTCGACCGCCTCGCCGGCCTCCGCGACGGATCGGCGCAAGAGCTCGTCGGCCTCCCGCGACTTGAAGTCGGACCATGCGAGGACGCCGGCGAAGAGGTAATCCAAGCAGGCAGACGCGGACCAGAGCAGGTCCAGGGCCGCGCGGCCGTGGCGCTCGGCATCGGCGCGCGAGACCTCCAAAGATCGCCACCGGGGCCCTCCGTCGTTGAGGCCGAGCTGGGAAGTGGCGAGGAAGAAGGCGGTGTTGGCCCCCGCAAAGGCGGCGAGGACGCGCGACAACGCGGTGTGCGCCGCGACGAAGGCAAGGACCACCGCCCTCTCGGACGTGGACGGCTTGAGGGCGTCGGTGCAGCGGGCGAGCTCGGCGTGCGCAGCCTCGAGCTCGGGGAGGTGGGCGCACGCCTGCAGGAGCGTGGCGGGGACGGAGCGTGCCACGGCCCTCCACGCGTCGCCGTGGTCCCCCGGCCCCTTGGCGCCGGGGTGCGCCGCGGCCGCGGCTGTGCGGGTGATGGGGTCGGCGCTCCGGGGCAGCAGGGCGCGCGGCAGAGCCAGGTCGCCGCCGGTACGTAGCGCGGACTCCACCCCGTGGAGCTGCTCGACAGCCGCGGCGACGTCCCTGGCGGCGGCGAGGATCTGCCGGTCGACGTGGGGCCGGAGGAGGTCGCCTGGAGCGAGAAGGCGACGGGCTGCTCCGAGGTGGCCGCGGGAAGACGCCACATCGTCGTAGGCCGCGCCGGCACTCGCCCTGGCCTGGCGCGCCCTCGGCCGGAGCTGCTGCTCCACCGCGTCGTCGCTCCACATCCGCCTAAGCGCAAGGATCTCCACGGTCCCCAGCGAAGACAGCAGCAACCCGAGAAACTTGCCGGCCTCGGCTAGCTTCTCCTCGCAGTCCCCGATCAGGGAGACTGCGTGAGCGACGTCGACGGCCCCGGGAGGCAAAGGGACGAGGTCGGGGGCCACGGCGGCGAGGCGGTCGAGGGCGGCGTCGGCGAGAACGGAGGCGTCGCGGATGCGCTGCCAGTACAGCGGCTTCCACGGCACGGCGGACGCCATCGCCTCTCTCTCTCTCTCTCTCTCTCTCTCTCTCTCTTCCTCTCTCGCGGTGGTTATTCCGTGACAGGGTGATTCCGGCGGCTTTTCCCGTCCCGGCGCTGTGCTTGCCTGCGAAGTACTAGTAGCCGTCTGCCAGCCTGGCACGGTGGGCCACACGGCCGTAACCGCCGTGGAGGTGAACAGTGCTCCACACGTGTGGCCACTCGTTACGCGATTGCGTGCAACTCCGCACGCGCGTGCCATGCGCCAAGAACCCAGTCTATTGTGTTGCTCACCACATTTGCCACTGCAGTGCCAACAACCCAACCCAATGCACATATCTCTATTCCTATGTCTTCGTTGATAGGATTGCACGGGTTTTTTTTCATCCCCCACTTTCGCCCGGTTTTTGTCGACTCTTTTTTTGTCCTCTCCCCCATCCCACCCCATGCACGCACCCCCAAAAAATCACCCCGCACGAAACACCGTTCCTCTCGATCCTCTCGAGTAAACGCCGCCGCTGTCGTGCGATCTTCAGGCCGCCACTGGCTATGGTGAGCTAGTTCATTTGTCGGCCTGCCAGCCTGCTGCAATGGCGGCGATCTCCTTCTTTTGTTCGGCCGAGAGGTTGTCCAATAGGGCTTTGGAGTTCAAGGAGGCCATGGCGGGTGTGGTGCCAGGAGGAGATAGAGATCGTAGGAGGTTGGATGCACTGTTGCCGGGCCTAGAGTTTATATAAAGGGTTGATGGCACGCCAGGTGACAAGGTGGTTAATGGTGGATGGCAGATGGACGGACGAGTGGCACCAGAATAGGTTCCTCGGCAACCGCACATGTTTAATGGAGGGAGGCGGACAGATGGATTGTTGTTTGAACACGGAGAAAGGCGTGTGCATCGGGAAGTGACGCGGGCATCCCTCTTGGCTAGCGCGCCGCTTTAATGTCGGAGCAACGTGAGATGTCACATCCGCTCTAGGCTGGCATGAATGTGGCACTGACGCTCTGGAGTGGTGATGACCACTTTAGGCAAGAAAGGGCGTGGGCGAGGGAGGTGGTTTTGGGTGGGGATAGGTTGTCGGAGGCATCCTTGGCAACGGTCCGGGCACCCATAAGTTCCATTTTTTGCTTTCGGTTTACGGGAAAAAGGACATCCAGACCAACCAGCTGATGACCCACAAGTATAGGGGATCGCAACAGTCTTCGAGGGTAGTATTTCACCCAAATTTATTGATTCGACACGAGGTGAGGCAAAGAATATTTATCAGTCTTAGCAATTGAGTTGTCAATTCAACCACACTTGGAAAGTAATTTCTCTGCAACCAAGTGTTTAGTAGCACAATAGTATGATAGTTTGATAATAGCAGTAACAGTAGCATGCTTTTAGTGATTTTAACAGTAGCAGTAACTTGGCAAAGACAATATGAGCAAAGCATAGGCATTGGATCAACGATTTGTGTGGATGACATTCATGATGTAACAGTCACAAACTAGATCGATACACAATAGCTCCAATTCATCACCTCAATGTAGGCATGTATTCCATATATAGTCATATGGGCTTATATAAGAACTTGCATGGCATCATTTGTCCTACCCTCTCGTGGCAGCGGGGTCCATAAGGAAATCTAAGAGATATCCATGCCTCCTTTTAATAGAAAATAGGAACAAAGTATTAACACATGGTGAATACATGAACTCCTCGAATTACAGTCATCCCCAGAGAGTTTCCCAATTGTTGTCACCTTGGGGTCTACGGTTCAGAACAATAACAAGTGCATACAACTAGCAAATAGAATCAAGAACTCAAATATATTGATGATAACATAGAGGGTTCAGATCCATGTCATCCGGGCCCTAGTGAAAAGTATTAAGCATAGCAAAGTCATAGCAACATCAATCTCATAACATAGTGGGTACTACCAATCTAGCCCTAACAGATTGACTCGATTACATGACAAATCTCATCCAACTCCATCATCGTCCAGCAAGCCTACGAAGGAATTACGCACTCTCGGTGGTGAGCATCGTGGGATTGTTGATGGAGAAGGGTTGATGATGACGATGATGACAAACTCCCCTCTCCGGAGCCCTGAACGGACTCCAGAACAACCCTCGCAATGAAGAACAAGAGGTGGCGGCGGCTCCGTATCGTAAAACATGATGAAACTTTTTCTATTTTTTTCCTCGGTAAGACGAAATTTATAGGCTTGATATCAGGTTAGACGGAGACTCGTGGGCCCCAAAAGACATTAGGGCATGCCCTCTTGTCTTGTGGACAACTGATGGCCCCCTACGGGTGGATCTTCGTTCCATTATTTATTAGATATAACTAGAACAATACAATGAAAAGTATTTTCCATGTGTGGTTGCATGTGGTGGTGGGTCTTTCCCAAGCATGGTTGCATCTTGAGGTGGGCCTTATTCCATCTATAATTGTGTGGTAATGTGGCATACTTGTATGATGAGATAAATAAGTTAGTGGGGATCACTCTCTTAGGTATATAGGATATGTGTAGTCTTTTTCATCGCTTGCTTTAGTTTTTTTTCTTTTAGGGTAACTAGATGATACCCATTGCGTTGCGGTGGGATTGGGAATATGTAATATATTTTAATAAGATTTGGTTGATTGAAACATTTGGATTAATACTATACGAGAAAACTAAAAATACATATTATATATTTGTCTTGGATTATTGTTTAGATGAAAAAAGTTATCAAATATAACTAGTATAATATAATGAAAACAATATCCATGCATGTTTCTTGGGCCCTTGATGAGGTGACATGTGTGCATGTTGAAATAAAAAGAATTAGCTCTGATCAACTTGTTGGGGAACGTAGCATGCAATTTCAAAAAAATTCCTATGATCATGCAAGATCTATCTAGGAGATGCATAGCAACGAGACGGGGAGAATGTGTCCACATACCCTCGTAGACCGAAATAGGAAGCATTATGTTAACACGGTTGATGTAGTCGAACGTCTTCATGATCCAACCGATCCAAGTACCGAACGTACGACACCTCTGTGTTTAGCACACGTTCATCTCGATGACGTCCCTCGAGCTCTTGATCCAGCAGAGGGTCGAGGGAGAGTTCCGTCAGCACGACGGCGTGGCGATGGTGTTGGTGATGTGGTCCGCGCAGGGCTTCGCCTAAGCACTACGATGCTATGACCGGAGGAGTAAACTGTGGACGGGGGCACCACACACGGCTAAGAAACAACTATTGTGCCTTTAGGGTGCCCCCTGCCCACGTATATAAAGGAGGGGAGGAGGAGGTGGTCGGCCCAAGGGGGACGCGCCAAGGGGGGAGTCCTACTTGGACTCCTAGTCCAAGTAGGATTCGGCCCCCTCCTTCCAACCAATGGAGAGGGGAAAGGGGAAAGGGGGAGAGGGAGAAGGAAAGGGGGCCGCGCCCCCACCCCTTGTCCAATTCGGTTTGGGCTTGGGGGAGGGGCACGCGCCACCTCCTGTGGCAGCCTCCCTCTCTCCACTATGGCTCAATATGCCCATTAACTTTCCCGGGGGGGGGGGGGTTCTGGTAGCCTCTCGGTACTCCGATAAATCCCCGAACCTTATCAGAGCCATTCCGGTGTCCGTATATAACCTTCCAATATATCAATCTTTATATCTCAACCATTTTGAGACTCCTGGTCATGTCCGTGAACTCATCTGGGACTTCGAACAACCTTCGGTCACCAAAACACATAACTCATAATACAAATCGTCATCGAATGTTAATCGTGCGAACCCCGCGGGTTCGAGAACTATGTAGACATGACCGAGAAACATCTCCGGTCAATAACCAATAGCGGAACCTGGATGCTCATATTGCTTCCTACATATTCTACAAAGATCTTTATCGGTCAAACCGCATAACAACAAACGTTATTCCATTTGTCATTGGTATGTTACTTGCTCGAGATTTGATCGTCGGTATCATCATACCTAGTTCAATCTCGTTACCGGCAAGCCTCTTTACTCGTTCCGTAATGCATCATCCCGCAACTAACTCATTAGTTACATTGCTTGCAAGGCTTATAGTGATGTGCATTACCGAGAGGGCCCAGAGATATCTCTCTGATACACGGAGTGACAAATCCTAATCTTGATCTATGCCAACTCAACAAACACCTTGGGAGACACCTGTAGAGAATCTTTATAATCACCTAGTTATGTTGTGACGTTTGATAGCACACAAAGTGTTCCCTCGGTATTCGGGAGTTGCATAATCTCATAGTCAGAGGAATATGTATAAGTCATGAAGAAAGCAATAGCAATAAAACTAAACGATCATATTGCTAAGCTAACGGATGGTTCTTGTCCATCACATCATTCTTTAATGATGTGATCCCGTTCATCAAATGACAACACATGTCTATGGTCAGGAAACTTAATGATCTTGGATTAACGAGCTAGTCAAGTAGAGGCATACTATGGACACTCTGTTTTCTCTATGTATTCACACATGAACTAAGTTTCCGGTTAATAAAATTCTAGCATGAATAATAAACATTTATCATGATACAAGGAATTATAAATAACAACTTTATTATTGCCTCTAGGGCATTGATGACCCGCAAGTATACGGGATAATTGTAGCCTCTTTCGATAAGTAAGAGTGTCGAACCCAACGAGCAGCTAAAGGTAGAAAAATACTCTCTCAAGTCCTATCTGCCACTGATACGACTCTACGCACGCTTAGTGTTCGCTTTACCTAGAATAAGTATGAAAGTAGAAGTACTTTGTAGGTGTTGTTGGATAGGTTTGCAAGATAATAAAGAACACGTAAATAAAAAGTAGGGGCTGTTTAGATAAAGAAGCAATAAAGTAAATATAGCGAGTGCGGAAAAGTGGTGGTAGGAGTTGTGGAATTTTCCCTAAGCAATTGACTACTTTACTAGACCGATAGCAAGTTTTATGTGGGAGGCCACTGCTAGCATGTCATCCCTGACTTGGAATTCTATGCACTTATGATTGGAAATATTAGCAAGCATCCGCAACTACTAACGTTCATTAAGGTAAAACCCAACCATAGCATTAAGATATATTGGTCCCCCTTCATTCCCGTATGCATCAATTTGTATGCTAGGTTGAAGCTTCTATCACCCTTGCCCTCCAATACATAGTCCTATCAACATACAACTAACACTATGGTGTGATCCACGCACGCGCTCATATGATGGGCACCAAAGGACATCAACATAACCAAAAGCAAATTAAATCAATCATAGCAATTCATCAACCGCCAATAGGACAACGAAAATCTACTCAGACATCATAGGATGGCAACACATCATTGGATAATAATATGAAGCATAAAGCACCATGTTCTAGTAGAGGGTACAACGGGTTGTGGGAGAGTGGACCGCTGTAGATAGAAGGGGGAAGGTTATGGAGATGTTGGTGAAGATGGCGGAGGTTTTGGTGTAGATTGCGGTGATGATGATGGCCCCCGGCAGCGTTTCGGCGCCACCGGAAGCAAGGGGGAGAGAGCCCCCCTTCTTCTTCTTCTTCCTTGATCTTCTCCCTAGATGGGAGAAGGGTTTCCCCTCTGGTCCTTGGCTCCCTTGGCGTGGGAGGGGCGAGAGACCCTCCGAGATTGGATCTATCTCTCTGTCCCTCTCTATTTCTGCGTTCTGGGATTTTGCCCTGGCACCGTTTCTTTTATATCCGGAGATTCGTAACTCCGATTGGATTGAAACTTTCGCCCAGATCTTTTTCCAAAAATTAGCTTTCTTGCGGCCAAAGAAGGGCATCAACCGCCTTACGGGGTGCCCAGGAGGGTGGGGGCGTGCCCACCTGGAGTGGGCGTGGTCCCCTATCTTGTGGCCACCTCGGAAACCGTCTCACGTTGATTTTACTTCCCAAAAATCACAAATATTCTAAAATAATACTCCGTCCGTTTTTATCCCGTTTGGACTCCGTTTGATATGGGGTTTCTGCAAAACATAAAACATGCAATGACGAGAACTGCACTTTGAGCATCGGATCAATATGTTAGTCCCAAAAAATAGTATAAAAAGTTGCCAAAAATATATGAAAGTTGAATAATATTGGCATGGAACAATCAAAAATTATAGATACGACGGAGACGTATTAGCATCCCCAAGCTTAATTCCTGCTCGTCCTCGAGTGGGTAAATGATAAAAAAGATAATTTTTGATGCGGAATGCTACCTAGCATAATCTTGATCATATGTCTAATCATGGCATGAATATTAAGACACGAGTGATTCAAGGCAATAGTCTATCATTTGACATAAAAACAATAATACTTCAAGCATACCAACCAAGAAATTATGTCTTATCGAAATAACATAGCCAAAGAAAGCTCATCCCTACAAAATCATATAGTCTGGCTGTGCTCCATCTTCATTACACAAAATACTCCCATCATGCACAACCCCAGTTTCAGCCAAGCAATTGGTTCATACTTTTTAACGCGCTTCAGCTTTTTCAACTCTTACGCAATACATGAGTGCAAGCCATGGACATAGCACTATGGTGGTATATGGTGGTGGTTGTGAGGACAAAAAGGGAGAAGATAGTCTCACGTCAACTAGGCGTTTCAACGGACTATGGAGATGCCCATCAATCGATATCCATGTGAGTGAGTAGGGATTGCCATGTAACAGATGCAATAGAGCTATAAATATATGAAAGCTCAACAAAAGAAACTAATTGGGTGTGCATCCAACTTGCTTGCTCGCGAAGACCTAGGGCATTTTGTGGAAGCCCATCATCGGAGTATACAAGCCAAGTTCTGTAATGAAAAATTCCCACTAGTATATGAAAGTGAAAGCATAGGAGACTCTCTCTATGAAGACCATGGTGCTACTTTGAAGCACAAGTGTGATAAAAGGATAGTAACATTGCCCCTTCTCTCTTTTTCTCTCATTTTTTATTTTCCTTTTTTTATTTTTTTATTTTTTTTGGTGGGCTTCTTTGGCCTCTTTTTTTTTATTTGGGCTTCTTTGGCCTCTTTTATTTTTCATAAAGTCTGGAGTCTCATCCCGACTTATGGGGGAATCATAGTCTCCTTCATCCTTTCCTCACTGGGGCAATGCTCTAATAATGATGATCATCACACTTTTATTTACTTACAACTCAATATTACAACTCGATATCTCGAACAAAGATATGACTCTATATGAATCCTTCCGGCGGTGTACCGGGATGTGCAATGATCTAGCATAGCAATGACATCAAAAAATGGACAAGCCATGAATACATCATGCTAGCTATCTTACGATCATGCAAAGCAATATGACAATGAATGCTCAAGTCATATATATGATGATGATGGAAGTTGCATGGCAATATATCTCGGAATGGCTATGGAAATGCCATGATAGGTAGGTATGGTGGCTGTTTTGAGGAAGGTTAATAATGGGTTCATGATACTGGCAAAAGTTGCGCGGCACAATAGAGGCTAGCAAAGTGGAAGGGTGAGTGTGTGTATATCCATGGACTCACATTAGTCATAAAGAACTCATATACTTATTGCAAAAGTCTACTTGCCCTCGAAGCAAAGTACTACTACGCATGCTCCTAGGGGAAGGGTTGGTAGGAGTTAACCATCGCGCGATCCCGACCTCCACTAATAAGGAAAGCAATCAAAGAGCACCTCATGCTCCAACTTCGTTACATAACAGTTCACCATACGTGCATGCTACGGGACTTGCAAACCTCAACACAAGTATTTCTCAATTTCACTGTTACTCAACTAGCACGACTCTAATATCACCACCTTTGTATCGCAAAACTATTGCAAGGAATCAAACATATCATATTGAGTGATCTACAAGTTTTATGTAGGATTTTATGACTAACCATGTGAATGACCAATTCCTGTCATCTCTCTAAAAGATATATGTGAAGCAAGAGAGTTTAATTCTTTCTACAAAAGATATTCCCACGCTCTAACAAATATAAGTGAAGCAAAAGAGCATTCTACAAATGGCGGTTTTCTAAGTGAAGAGAAACATGCAATCCAAACTTCAAATGATATAAGTGAAGCACATGAAGCATTCTATAAAGCCATACTCAAAAGATTTAAGTGAAGTGCAATGAGCATTCTATAAAACAACCAAGGACTATCTCATACCAGCATGGTGCATAAAAGAAAAGTGAAACCTAAATGCAAAAGACGCTCCAAGATTGCACATATCGCATGAATGAAACGAATCCGAAAACATACCGATACTTGTTGAAGAAAGAGGGGATGCCTTCCGGGGCATCCCCAAGCTTAGACGCTTGAGTCTCCTTGAATATTTACTTGGGGTGCCTCGGGCATCCCCAAGCTTGAGCTCTTGCCTCTCTTCCTTTTCCTCATATCGAGACCTCCTCGATCAGACACTTCATCCACACAAAACTTCAACAGAAAACTCGGTAAGATCCGTTAGTATAATAAAGCAAATCACTACTCTAAGTACTGTTGCGAACCAATTCATATTTTGTTTTTGCATTATGTCTACTGTAATATAGCTTTTCCATGGCTTAATCCACTGATAAAAATTGGTATATTCTTCAAAACAAGCAAACTATGCATGAAAAACAGAACAGTCTGTAGAAATCTGAACATTCACCATACTTCTTATACCCCAAAAATTATACCAAAATTAGAAAAAATAAACAAGTTGTACAGAAAGTCAGTTCAAAAAGAATCAGAACCATTTGACGTTCCAGTAAAAAATGTAAAATCACGCACTACAGCCAAAGTTTCTGTCATGCACCGCACAAACCAACAAGTATTGTAAACATCCTAAAGGCAAACATTGGCACATTATTTTTATAATACAATGGAATTGTACAAGGGGATAATTATTTTTGATGAAAAGTTTCTGTAATTAAGATTCACAAAGTTTCCGTGAGCATGAACAAAGTTCAAGGAGCTCTCCCACTTCAACAATGCTTGTCTCTCTCACTTTCACTTTCCTTTTTGAAAAGTTTTGGGTTCCCCTCTTTATTTTTTATTTTTAAACTATACAAAAGCACTCAACAGAAATAAATGACTCTCTAAAACTTCCGGGTTGTCTCCCTGGAAGCGCTTTCTTTAAAGCCATTAAGCTAGGCATGTAGTGCTCAAGTAATGAATCCACCCGGATCCCAAGGTATATCAAAGCCAATTTTAATTAACAATGATTTGTAATTTAGTAGTGAGCACAAAGTAACATATATCATGCAACAACGAAGTCTAACTCTCTTCCTATGCATCGGCATGTCATAAAAGAACAATTCATGCACACCAAGTAAAGGCCAATGCATAGTATAAGCAGTTTCTTGCAATTCTATCGTGTTGGAAACATAGAGAGGTGGAGATATAGTTCCTCTCTCATAATAATTGCAAGTAGGAGCAGCAAGCACATGCATATTATATCTATCAAAACTATCATGTGCAATGGTAAAAGGCAACCCATCAGTATAATCCTTAATAAGCACAAACTTCTCCAATATAGTGTAGTTGGGAGGATTCAAAAAGATAATAGGACTATCATGCGTGGGTGCAATAGCAACAATTTCATGTTTAACATGAGGAACTATAGCAATTTCATCTCCATAAGCATAATTCATATTGGCATCTTGGCCACAAGCATAGCAAGCATCATCAAATAGGGATATTTCAAGAGAATCAACGGGATCATAACAATCATCACAGCAATCTTCATAGCAATCATCCTCCGGTAGGCACAAAGGGGAATTAAACAATGTATGAGTTGAAGAGTTACTCTCATTAGGAGGTGGGCACGGGTAGCTAATCCGCTCTTCCTCCTTTTTTTCTTCGCTCTCCTCGTCATCTTTTTCATCCAATGAGCTCACAGTTTCATCAATTTCTTCTTCCATAGCTTCCTGCAAAATATTAGTCTCTTCTTGGACAGCGGAGAAGTCCTCAATATATGGTTTAACATAGGCATTAGAAGCATAATTATCATAACAATATTCAAGTATGGCAAAATTTTCAGATTTGTAGAGAGTAGCATCATACTTTTCAATCAAAGAAGCAATTTCATAAGAACCCTTAAAAGTAACAAATTCTTCAATTTGTTGAACATCATAGTAATTATAAACACCCTTAGCGTACGAAGATACGATTCCATTATCAATGACCTCACATTGGTAGGGAAGGTGTTTCTTAGGGTTTTCAGAACAAGAAGTAACATCATATATTTCACATAAAGTCCAAGCATAGCATTGCAAACGATGAATTTGATCCAGTAAAAGTTTCCCTTTTTCAGATATACGGTGTCGCACATAACAAGCATGCTCATCTAAAGATTTACCCTCAACTAAGCTAATTGGGGTTTCAGCACGAGCACAAAGGGATCGAAGATGATCCAAGTAAAAAGCTTCAGTAGTGTGATAAATTTTGAGTGGTTCTTCAACCATTGGTGCAGTAGGTACAACTAATGTTTTTGGTATTTTGCGTTTCCTACCCATAACTAAAGATAGAAAACAACTAAGATCAGCAAATAACAATTACTTAGTGATAAAGAAAACAAGCACACACGAGAATATTCACCCCAGGCTATGACTCCCCGGCAACGGCGCCAGAAAAAGGTCTTGATGACCTGCAAGTATATGGGATAATTGTAGTCTCTTTCGATAAGTAAGAGTGTCGAACCCAACGAGGAGCTAAAGGTAGAACAAATACTCTCTCAAGTCCTATCTGCCATTGATACGACTCTACGCATGCTTAGTGTTCGCTTTACCTAGAACAAGTATGAAACTAGAAGTACTTTGTAGGTGTTGTTGGACACGTTTGCAAGATAATAAAGAACACGTCAATAAAAAGTAGGGGCTGTTTAGATAAAGAAGCAATAAAGTAAATATAGCGAGTGTGGAAAAGTGGTGGTAGGAGTTGTGAAATTGTCCCTAAGCAATTGACTACTTTACTAGACCGATAGCAAGTTTTATGTGGGAGAGGCCACTGCTAGCATGTCATCCCTGACTTGGAATTCTATGCACTTATGATTGGAACTATTAGCAAGCATCTGCAACTGCTAACTTTCATTAAGATAAAACCCAACCATAGCATTAAGATATATTGGTCCCCCTTCATTCCCGTATGCATCAATTTCTATGCTAGGTTGAAGCTTCTGTCACTCTTGCCCTCCAATACATAGTCCTATCAACATACAACTAACCCTATGGTGTGATCCGCGCGCGCGCTCATATGATGGGCACCAAAGGACAGCAACATAACCACAAGCAAATTAAATCAATCATAGCAATTCATCAACCGCCAATAGGACAACGAAAATCTGCTCAGACATCATAGGATTGCAACACATCATTGGATAATAATATGAAGCATAAAGCACCATGTTCAAGTAGAGGGTACAGCGGGTTGCGGGAGAGTGTACCGCTGTAGATAGAAGGGGGAAGGTGATGGAGATGTTGGTGAAGATGGCAGAGGTGTTGGTGAAGATTGCGGTGATGATGATGGCCCCCGGCGGCGTTCCGGCGCCACCAGAAGCAAGGGGGAGAGAGCCCCCTTCTTCTTCTTCTTCCTTGACCTTCTCCCTAGATGGGAGAAGGGTTTCCCCTCTGGTCCTTGGCTCCCATGGCGTGGGAGGGGCGAGAGTGTGACGCCCGGATAATCAAGCTACAGTAACCTCTGCTAATGACGCCGTTACTGTCGCTAATCTCGCGTTAGTTCAAAACGATTCGAATTCAAATTTGAATTTTTGGCAAACAAACAAAGTTATCAAACTTTAAAACAAAAATGTTCGGAACGTGTCAAATATTGCATAGATAATTATAGTGCAGTAAACACATTTTTAGAAAATGTCTAAATAATTTAAACTGATTTAAAACAGAAAAGAAAATAAATAAAAATAAAACAAAAAAACTAAAACCTAAAACTAACAGAAAAAAAGGAAGAAGAGAAACCCCCCGGGCTTCGGCCCAGCTAACCACAGGCCCCACTGGGCCACCACCAGGCCCCGGCCGCCCCCCCACTCTCTCCTTACCCCCCTACAGGTGAGACCCCGAAACCCTAACAACCCGTCACCCACTCGCCCCACTCGCTCCCCTCCCGATCCAGATCGGATCGGACCGAACCACCCGACCCCGCCATCGCAGCCACACGCCTCGCCGGCATCCTTTGTCTCGCCGCCACCAGACGCCACGCGTCGCCCCCTCGCCCTCTCGCCGCCCGGATCGAACCCCATCGTCGCCCGAAGCACCGTCGTCGGCCGGCTCCCGACACCGCCGCCTCGACCCCACCATTCCTCGGACTCCCTCGCGGATCCCGACCGCCGCCTCAAGACCTCGCCGGACTGCTTCTCGTCGGATCCCTTCCCTGCGTCGCTCGTCTCCGCCTCCTCCTCGACCCCTGCCCGTGCCCTCTACAGACCAGCGGTGAGGCCCCGACCTCTCTCTCCCTCGTCCTGCGTACTCTCCGCGGCGCCGTCCGCCCGTCTCGCTCCCTACCCGCATGTGGCCATCGCCCACGCGCGCCCTGGCCGCGTGCCCGCGTCGACCAAGCCCGGCCTTGACCTCCACCGACGTGTCGGCGCGCCCCGCGCCATCATGCACGCTGCCAGACTCGCCGCGCCCGCGCCCCCACTCCACCTTGCCGTGGTGCCTCGCCGACCGCCGCACCGACCAAGACCTCTCTGCTGCTGGCGGTGCCCCGCGAGGCCACGACGTCGACTAGTGGCCTCGGCTCCGCCTCGACGCCGCCACCAGCTGTCGCGCCACGGTGGCCGCCCGCACATCGGCGCCAGATTCAAGGCGCCCAGCGCCAATACTGTTAGCACCATGGCGCTAAGGCCATTGGCCCTATGACAAGTTGGCCCCACCCGTAATGAAAAAAAAAAAGGATTTTAAAAAAAAGTAAATAAATAAATAATTAAAATATTAATTAATTAATTAAAGAATTAATTAACTTAATTAATCTGATTAGTTAATCTAATTAATTGTAGTTAATAAACCTAATCATTTTAGTTAGACTAACCAAACTCGATTAGCTAGTCTTAGACAATGACAACTGGGTCCCACCATCGATTGACCCGATCAACCCTGATATTGACGGCCGACGTCAAGATGACATCATGTTGATGTCATAATTCCATTTTCAATTAAATTAAATAATTAATTAAATTCTACAAATTAATAAAATCTTTAGAAAATCATATCTTTTAATCCGTAACTCGGATTAAATTATTTTCAACATGAAAGTTGCTCAGAACGACGAGACGAATCCGGATATGCAGCCCGTTCCTCCGCCACACATCCCTAGCATAGCAAACACACAACTTTCCCCCTCCGGTTCATCTCTCCGAAAACACGAAACACCGACTGTTACTTTGTGGCAGAGCGACAGGGTAGGTTGAGACCACCTAGGAGACAGTGGGCTGGCCTGCTCGGCGCTCGGATACTTAACACGCTTAACGAGATCTTGGTATTTGATCTGAGTCTGGCCATTTGGTCTATACGCACTAACCATCTACGCGGGAGTAGTTATGGGTATCCCGGCGTCGTGGTATCAGCCAAAGCCTTCTTGACGTCAGCGACGGAGCGACGCGCGCCGGATTGGACTGCGTTAACGCAACTTCCTTTGTAATGGAGGTTGCTAGGTCTGTTTCCGGCCGCCCTCGCAACGTGCAGGTGTGCAATGGGCGATGGGCCTGCACCCTGCGGCGCATAGGATTTAGACCGCGGGTGACTCTCTGTTGTGCCTAGGTGGGGCTGCGACGTGTTGATCTTCCGAGGCCGGGCATGACCCAGGAAAGTGTGTCCGGCCAAATGGGATCGAGCTTGTTGGGTTATGTGGTGCACCCCTGCAGGGAAGTTAATCTATTCGAATAGTCGTGTCCCTCGGTAAAAGGACGACCCGGAGTTGTACCTTGACCTTATGACAACTAGAACTGGATACTTAATAAAACACACCCTTCCAAGTTCCATAGAAAACCCGGTGATCGCTTTTCCACAGGGCGACGAGGGGAGGATCGCCGGGTAGGATTATGCTATGCGCTGCTACTAGAGATGCTGCTTGGAGATGCTACTTGGAGGACTTCAATCTACTCTCTTCTACATGCTGCAAGACGGAGGCTGCCAGAAGCGTAGTCTTCGACAAGATTAGCTATCCCCTCTTATTCGGCATTCTGCATTCGGTCCACCGATATGGCCCTTTACCCATATACCCATGCATATGTAGTGTAGCTCCTTGCTTGTAGTACTTTGATGAGTACTCACGGTTGCTTTCTCCCCCTTTTCCCCTTTCCTTTCTTTACGGTTGTCGCAACCAGATCTTTGGAGTCCAGAGGCGACGCCACCGTCGGCGGCGACTACTACACTGGAGGTGCCTACTACTACGTGCAGGTGCGGCGGCGACCACGGGAGTAGTTTAGGAGGATCGAGGCAGAGGCTGCGCCTCTTCGATCTGATCCCGGTTTGTGCTAGCCTTCTTAAGGCAAACTTGTTTAACTTATGTATGTACTCAGATATTGTTGCTTCCACGACTCGTCTATGATCGAGCACTTGTATTCGAGCCCTCGAGGCCCTTGGCTTGTATTATGATGCTTGTATGACTTATTTATGTTTTAGAGTTGTGTTGTGATATCTTCCGTGAGTCCTCGATCTTGATCGTATACATTTGCGTGCATGATTAGTGTACGATTGAATCGGGGCGTCAAGTTGGTATCGAGCCATTGCTGTAGAATCCCCTTTCCAACTCCTTGGCCGAAGTTGAGTCTAGTCATTGCAGAACTTTTACTAACTTGGCTGTGTGCCTTACGGGCCCATGTCGCCATTGGGTGGTATTAGGATCTTTTATTCCTCGACCTATACTCTGGGACTCTGATCTCTCTTCTATTCGGGTTAAATGATTTTTGCTAAATCTAACATTAGGATTTCGTTATCGCTTTCACCCGGAGAGCCCTTATAATAATGATGGTCGCTCACGACGTGAAGACCTCAAGATACTCTCATTGTTAACCCGAGAACTTATGTTCATCGCATTCGCAATTCCTTCCACCGTCAACCCTTATGGATAACTACTTGCGGTTGTTATTATTACATTCATCGATGGGTCTTGTTATTACCAGATACCTCGAAACACTCGTCGTTGTTTCGATAATCCTTTGAGCTTATCGCCTTGCTATTCTTTGTCACCTGAATACCCCTAAGAATAAATTTCTCGCACCTTTCGAGTATCCGCCATCCCAGCTTGTTGGTGTTTCACAAAAGTCTTTGAAATACTATTCAATCCTGCGAAAATCCTTAGCAGCTTTATTGCTCTGCAAATACTTGTCTACTAGCATTATGGATGCTTCCCATATATCCGCAATATTCACTAGTATCTTTTGACACCGTCATTTTGATCCTATTGATTCAATATGTGTGCGAATGCACACAATCATCTATCAACCCTTCTAAATTATCTTTCCGACTCAGACATCATTTTTGAACATGAGCTGGTTCTTGACCAAACTATTTGTCGCCAATTGTGCCTCTGGTCTGTCCAACTTATCCATCCTTGATCAGAGCGACTGCTTCTGATCCTTTGTTTTGGAAATCGTAATTCCTTTGTTATCTAAGCATCGAATTATTCCGATGTTCTATAATATGATGCTCGTGCATTTTTTCTTTCTCTACTGGAGTACCAATACTCACATCAGCTCCGTTGTGGAATACCCGATCCATTGTTGGATTGTTATCCGACAGTGTCCTTCATATTCAATCACCTGGTGAGTTCTTCCCCTGATACATAGTGCCTTTGGTAAATTGTATCATCTGCTTGGCCAACCATGCTCTGCTTTCGAGCTGGTGGTACTTACTATTGAAGCTTGTGGTATATGTTTCCACGATACCCTGACGGGTGGAACCTATGCCTTCCTTTATATGTGTGAACTCGGAAGTTTTCACGAGTCATACTCATCTGGTATTTCACCAGGTAAAACTTTCAACACTAATGCCTTTATCAAAGCGAGAAGTGAATGGAAGGTTATACATTGAAGAAGTGGGAGTCGACCTTGAAATTTGTGTTCATGCCCATGGACACGATGTAGATCCTATCATGGAAGCTTCTTGTAATAATAACTATTTCCTTGTTATAATATCATTTGGAATCTGTGAATTGATCCTTTGCAATCATGGATCCGACCATATTTTCTACTTGATTCCATTTCTCGGACAAGTTAAACCACTTGTCCTCTACAGATCAATACACCCATCCAACCTCTATCTTGATCTACCTTCGAGTACTAACCCCCTAGTATCTCGAGGATATCAACCGATTGCACTACATCTTATGCATTTCTGATGAAGTAGTGCCTTTCCCCGTCTTAATCACTCCACGGGTTCTGGGTTGTCGTCAACCGAGAACACCGATTAGCGAATCAAATCGCCCCTGTGATTCAGTACTCCTAGTAAATTGTGGATGAGAAGTTTAATACTCCATCACGTCATTCCTAGCCTGATCGGCTATATCATTTTGTGCTAAATTTTAACTATGCTACCTGGTCCTTTCTTCCCGGAGCACAATTTTCGACGATGAGCTAAGCTTACGTCGATTTTCCTCATCATATCATTTCACCTTGAACAACAAGCTTGATTTCAAGTTTGTGTCGTACCCATGGTTCCAATAACCTTTTGCTTCATAATTCCTTTAACTTGATGTCATCGCCGATGGATTACATCTTCGTGGAGCCTCTCGACAAAATTTGTCGTGATCATCATCAACATCTTGACTCCTTCCTGGATATCTATTGAATTCATGATGAGAAATACCATCCTTGCCTTCGATGATTTGTGTTGTCATGGACCACTTTAATGCCTCCCCTCCAACACAAACTTGTTCGTGTTTTGTGTTGTACCTTGAGATCCTTGCTACCCAGCATTGTTCTTCTTTACCTTGGAATATTACCACCTTTTATGTCAAGAATGTCGTGAGAATTTCACCACCTCTTAAGAAATTCTTGTTGCAGTGATGCTTCTCGCCATCACCATTCTTTCTTGGTCCCGTGTTGGTTCTATCCAGATACCAGCAGATGAGCAGTGCAATTTGGATTCGCCCTTCTAGCAACCCTGTTGCTTTGAAGTTAATGGTTGGCTGTTCATTTTAAACATTTGATTATTGAATCACCATTCCGACGTTGGTTGTGCAACCCAGCCCATATTTGGTGCACCTTTCAACCAATGTTTAATTGTATATGTTTTCCTCGAGCATACATCATGATACCATTTGATCGACAAATGTTATCTCCTTGTTCACATAATTGCGAAATCCATCTTTTGTTAATCTCGATGAATTGTCGCTGATTCCATCACCACCTCCTCATCCTCTCGTTGGTTTACCGATGAACTCTTGTTTGAACTGGCTTCCATGGTTCATCTCCGAGAATCTTCGATGTCATCTCGTCAATTTGTATCGCACCTTTTCTCCTCAAGCATCGTGAGTTTGAGGTATCCTAACACTGATCAGATCTGAATCTCGGTCAGATATGATGGTTGAAACATTTTTCCAAGAGTTATAACACTGGTGTTTTATGACCCGGTAAGGTGATGGCATGCCCAGCACACTTGGCCGGATGACCTGCTGTTATAGTTTCCTTATTAGCAAGGTTATCCATTCTTCCACGAGGAAATTGTAAGACTTGTTCTACAAGTTGTTCCTGATGGATCCTTCCTGTATCCAAAGTCTGACCTTTGCTTGAAGACCATGTCAATACTATCTCGAAGCATGTCTGTGGTACTCCGATTTTCAACAAGAACATTTGAAGCCCAATGCTAAATGTTTCCTGCTCAATTATCCAAACACCGTTGTATGGGTAATATCATGAAATTCCTCTCCCTTACATAAATGGTTTTCTACTTTCTATCTGTCATGGATATCATGCTCTGTTTGACCTTGGGAAGGAAATACCTCAAATATGTGTTTTAACACATTTTCCTTTCCATTGTTACATTTAATCGATAATCATATTTTCCTTTCCATTGTTTGGTTTAACCTTTCTTGTGATCTATATGACCTAAGCAGTAATATTCTCCTGCTTATGTAAACACCTCGTGGTACCGCTTTGTCAGTAAGACCCTGTTACTATTGTTGATGACATTTCGGTAGCCACCGATGGACGAGAACCTTGCCTATTGGCCCGCCTCGTTCAACGAGCAGGGAAAATGGTTCTCTTCATCCCTCGCCCTTGGTATCGATGTTGTTGCCGACATAACTGATAGGCTACCCTCTGACACGCCTTACTATCATGACCTGCAAGATGTCGGCCCCCTTCCTACTTTTGAACCACATGGTGGGCCCATAACCCACAGTTCCACAGGATCGAAACCTGACTCTCCTGCACCCCCTATTCCCAAGGTTGCTCCTCGCGTGTGGCCTCGTATGTAATTCACGAGCCATCTTCCGTGGGATCATCAAATCTGATGCCGGACGCAATACTTATTCTTGATTGCTTTGAGCCCTTTCACGCCCTGTTTCAGGCAACAAACGATTGTCTGCCCGCTTGAAACTTCACATGATACCTCCTTACCTTGCTCTCGATATTTTCTTAAGTTTAAATACGAGAGTTACTTCCGCCATCTTCCTCGATGTTACCAACCAGATAGTCGACCTTGTAGAGGTCCGTACTCCCGGAATGCCCACCCTTTATCCTTTCCGTAAGTACGATGAAGATCCCGAAGAAAGGATGTGTACTACATCATGATGGCCTGAAGCAGAGAAATGAAGACATCAACATAATGGATCGACCGCTTCGAGAAGAGCAACCAAGACCGAGAATACTCGTTAGAATTATCGTAACCCAATCCTCCCCTTAGCTCCCTCATAAATCTCGGACGAGATTTCTTGTAGTGGAGGAGAATTGTGACGCTTGGGATAATCAAGCTACAAGTAACCTCTCGCTAATGACGCCATATCGTCGCTAATCTCGCGTTAGTTCAAAAGCGATTCAATTCAAATTTGAATTTTGGCAAACAAACAAAGTTTTCAAACTTTAAAACAAAAATGTTCGAACGTGTCAAATATTGCATAGATAATTATAGTGCAATAAACACATTTTTAGAAAATGTCTAAATAATTTAAACTGATTTAAAACATAAAAGAAAATAAATAAAAATAAAACAGAAAAACTAAAACCTAAAACTAATGAAAAAAAAAAGAAGAAGAAACCCCGGGCCGGCCCGGTGACCACAGGCCCCACTGGGCCACCACCAGCCCCGCCGCCCCCACTCTCTCCTTATCCCCTACGGTGAGACCCAAACCCTAACCACCCGTCACCCACTCGCCCCCAATCGCTCCCTCCCGATCCAGATCGGATCGGGACCGAACCACCCCGACCCCCTGCCATCGCAGCCACACGCCTCGCTGGCATCGCCTGTCCCCGCCGCCACCAGACGCCACCGCCCCCTGCGCCCCTCGCCGCCGCCCGGATCGAACCCCATCGTCGCCCCGAGCACCGTCGTCGGCCGGCTCCCCGACACCGTCGCCCTGGACCCCGCCGTTCCTCGGACTCCCTCGCCGGATCTCGACTTCGCCGCCACCCGAAGACCTCGCCGGACTGCTTCCTCGCCGGATCCCTTCCCCTGCGTCGCTCGTCTCCGCCTCCTCCTCGACCCCCGCTGCCCGTGCCCTACAGACCCGCGGTGAGGCCCCGACCTCCTCTCTCCCTCGTCCTGCGTACTCTCCGTGCGCCGTCCGCCCTGTCTCGGCTCCTACGCCCCGCGGTGGCCATCGCCCACGCGCGCCCTGGCCGCGCGCCCGCGTCGACCAAGCCCGGCCTTGACCTCCACCGCGACGCGTGCGGCGCGTCCGCGCCATCATGAGCCAGCGCTCACCGCGCGCGCGCCGCGCTCCCGCTCGCTTCGCCGTGGTGCCTCGCCGCCGCCGCCGCACCGCGCCGACCTCTGCTGCCGCGGCCGGTTCCCAGCGAGGCCACGGCGTCGACTAGTGGCCTCCCGGCTCCGCCTCCCCGCCGCCGCCACCATCGCCGCCGGCTGCTGCCGCACATCGGCGCCCAGATTGGCGGCGCCAGCGCCCAGCGCCTGTTAGCACCATGGCGCTAAGGCCATTGGCCCTATGACAAGTTGGCCCCACCCTGTAAGCGAAAAATAAAAAAAGGATTTTAAAAAAAGAAGTAAATAAATAAATAATTAAAATATTAATTAATTAATTAAAGAATTAATTAACTTAATTAATCCTGATTAGTTAATCTAATTAATTGTAGTTAATAAACCTAATCATTTTAGTTAGACTAACCAAACCTGATTAGCTAGTCTTAGACAATGACAACTGGGTCCCACCATCTGATTGACCCAGTCAACCCCTGTTGACTACTGACGTCAGCATGACATCATGCTGATGTCATAATTCCATTTTCGAATTAAATTAAATAATTAATTAAATTCTACAAATTAATAAAATCTTTAGAAAATCATATCTTTTAATCCGTAACTCGGATTAAATTATTTTCAACATGAAAGTTGCTCAGAACGACGAGACGAATCCGGATACGCAGCCCGTTCGTCCGCCACACATCCCTAGCATAGCAAACACGCAACTTTCCCCCTCCGGTTCATCTCTCCGAAAACACGAAACACCGGGAATACTCTCCCGGGTGTTTCACCCTTTCGCCGGTACCACCTACTACCGCGTTAGGTCACCCCTAGCACCGCCAGATTTGCCATGTTATGCTTTGTGTTACCTTGATTGCTCTATTATTTATTGTGTTCCCCTGTTACTTCTTTCCGGTAGACCGAGAGGCGCCGCGACCCCCCAGTTCGACTACGGCGTTGACGACCCTCTCTCTTGCTGTGAGCAACCAGGCAAGCCCCCTTGATCACCAGATATCGCCTATTCTTCTCTATCTGCTTGCATTAGAGTAGTGCAGCATATTCTTGTTCGGTTACTCCTATTACATTGCATAGCCTTTGTCATTGTTGCTACTGATCATTGATACCTTACCCGCAATCCTAAATGCTTAGTATAGGATGCTAGTTTATCATCATTGGCCCTACACTTTTGTCGGTCCGCCTTGCTATACTATCGGGCCGTGATCACTTGGGTGGTGATCATGGGTATATACTACATACATACATACTATCTGAGATGGTGACTAAAGTCGGGTCACTCGTTGAGTACCCGCAAGTGATTCCGATGTGAAATTTGAAAGGACAGTGGCTCCATCCCGGTAGAGGTGGGCTGGGTTCCCGACGGCCCCGATCGTTACTTTGTGGCGGAGCGACAGGGTAGGTTGAGACCACCTAGGAGGCAGTGGGCTGGCCTGCTCGGCGTTCGCGGATACTTAACACGCTTAACGAGATCTTGGTATTTGATCCGAGTCGGCCATTTGGTCTATACGCACTAACCATCTACGCGGGAGTAGTTATGGGTATCCCGGTGTCGTGGTATCAGCGGAAGCCTTCTTGATGTCAGTGACGGAGCGGCGCACGCCGGATTGGACCGCGTTAATGCAACTTCCTTTGTAATGGAGGTTGCTAGGTCATTCGGCCGCCCTACATAGCGTCTTGGTGTGCAATGGGCGATGGGCCCTGCCCTGCGCGCAAGATAGGATTTAGACCGCGGGCTGACCTCTCTGTTGTGCCTAGGTGGGGCTGCGGCGTGTTGATCTTCCGAGGCGGGCATGACCCAGAAAGTGTGTCCGCCAAATGGGATCGGCGTGTTGGGTTATGTGGTGCACCCTGCAGGAAGTTAATCTATTGAATAGCCGTGTCCCTCGGTAAAGGACGACCGGAGTTGTACCTTGACCTTATGACAACTAGAACCGGATACTTAATAAAACACACCCTTCCAAGTTCCACAGACAACCCGGTGATCGCTTTTCCACAGGGCGACGAGGGGAGGATCGCCGGGTAGGATTGTGCTATGCGATGCCACTGGAGATGCTACTTGGAGATGCTACTTGGAGATGCTACTTGGAGATGCTAGATGGAGGACTTCAATCTACTCTCTTCTACATCTTTGCAAGACGGAGGTCGATGAGCGTAGTCTTGACAAGATTAGCTATCCCCTCTTATTACGGCATTCGCAGTCCGGTCCTCGATATGGCCCTTTACCCATATACCCATGCATATGTAGTCTAGCTCCTTGCTTGTAGTACTTTGGTTGAGTACTCACGGTTGCTTTCTCCCCCTTTTCCCCTTTCCTTTCTTTACGGTTGTCATAACGAGATTTGGAGTCCAGAGCAGACGCCACCGTCGGCGACAACTACTACACTGGAGGTGCCTACTACTACGTGCGAGCTCTCGGCGGCGACTAGGAGTAGTTTAGGAGGATCTCAGCGGGAGGCTTGCGCCTCTTCGATCTGTATCGGTTTGTGCAAGCCTTCTTAAGGCAAACTTGTTTAACTTATGTATGTACTCAGATATTGTTGCTTCCGCTGACTCGTCTATGATCGAGCACTTGTATTCGAGCCCTCGAGGCCCCTGGCTTGTATTATGATGCTTGTATGACTTATTTATGTTTTAGAGTTGTGTTGTGATATCTTCCCGTGAGTCCCTGATCTTGATCGTACACATTTGCGTGCATGATTAGTGTACGATTGAATCGGGGGCGTCACAGAGAGCCCCTCCGAGATTGGATGTATCTCTCTGTCCCTCTCTGTTTCTGCGTTCTGGGATTCTGCCGTGGTAGCGTTTCTTTTATATCCGGAGATCCGTAACTCCGATTGGACTGAAACTTTAGCCCAGATCTTTTTCCAAAAATTAGCTTTATTGTGGCCAAAGAAGGGCATCAACCGCCTTACGGGGTGCCCAGGAGGGTGGGGGGCGCGCCCACCTAGTGTGGGCGTGGGCCCCTATCTCGTAGCCACCTCGGGCACCGTCTCGCGTTTATTTTACTTCCCAAAAATCACAAATATTCCAAAATAATTCTTTGTCCATTTTTATCCCGTTTGGACTCCGTTTGATATGGGATTTCTGTGAAACATAAAACATGCTTGATGACAGAACTGCACTGGCCTCGGATCAATATGTTAGTCCCAAAAAATTGTGTAAAAAGTTGCCAAAAGTATATGAGAGTTGAATAATATTGGCATGGAACAATCAAAAATTATAGATACGACGGATACGTATCAGGCATATTTCCTTCAGTCTCCCACTTGCACTAGAGTCAATAATCTAGATTACATAGTAATGATTCCAACACCCATGGAGTCTTGGTGCTGATCATGTTTTGCTCGTGGAAGAGGCATAGTCAACGGGCCTGCAACATTCAGATCCATATGTATTTTGCAAATCTCTATGTCTCCCTCCTTGACTTTATCGCGGATGGAATTGAAGCGTCTTTTGATGTGTTTGGTTTTCTTGTGAAATCTAGATTCCTTTGCCAAGGCAATTGCTCAAGTATTGTCACAAAAGATTTTCATTGGACCTGATGCACTAGGTATTACAGCTAGATCGGATATGAACTCCTTCATCCAAACTCCTCATTTGCTGCTTCTGAAGCAGCAATGTACTCCGCTTCACACGTAGATCCCGCCACGACGCTCTGCTTGGAACAGGACCAACTTACAGCTCCACCATTCAATATAAATACATATCCGATTTGTGACTTAGAGTCATCCGGATCAGTGTCAAAGCTTGCATCGACGTAACCATTTACGACAATCTCTTTGTCACCTCCATAAACGAGAAACATATCCTCCGTTTAGTGTAAATACGTATCCGGTTTGAAATTTAGAATCGTCCGGATCAGTGTCAAAGCTTGCATCAACGTAACCATTTACGATGAGCTCTTTGTCACCTCCATATACGAGAAACATATCCTTAGTCCTTTTCAGGTATTCAGGATGTTCTTGACCGCTGTCCAGTGATCCACTCCTGGATTACTTTGGTACCTACATGCTAAACTTATAGCAAGGCATACATCAGGTCTGGTACACAGCATTGCATACATGATAGAACCTATGGCTGAGGCATAGTGAATGACTTTCATTTTCTCTCTGCAGTGGTCGGGCATTGAGTCTGACTCAACTTCACACCTTGTAACACATGCAAGAACCCTTTCTTTGCTTGATCCATTTTGAACTTCTTCAAAACTTTATCAAGGTATGTGCTTTGTGAAAGTCCAATTAAGCGTCTTGATCTATCTCTATAGATCTTGATGCCCAATATATAAGCAGCTTCACCGAGGTCTTCATTGAAAAACTCTTGTTCAAGTATCCTTTTATGCTATCCAGAAATTCTATATCATTTCCAATCAACAATATGTCATCCACGTATAATATTAGAAATACTACAGAGCTCCCACTCACTTTCTTGTAAATACAGGCTTATCCAAAAGTTTGTATAAAACCATATGCTTTGATCACACTATCAAAATGTTTATTCCAACTCCGAGATGATTGTTCCAGTCTAGAAATGGATCGTTGGAGCTTGCACACTTTGTTAGCATCCTTTGGATTGATAAAACCTTCGGGTTGCATCATATACAACTCTTCCTCCAAAAATCCATTCAGGAATGCAGTCTTTACATCCATTTGCCATATTTCGTAATCAGAAAATGCAGCAATTGCTAACATGATTCGGGCGGACTTAAGCATCGCTACGGGTGAGAAAGTCTCATCATAGTCAATTCCTTGAACTTCTCGAAAACCTTTCGCGACAAGTCGAGCTTTGTAGACAGTAACATTACCGTCAGCGCCAGTCTTCTTCTTGAAGATCCATTTATTCTATATTGCTTGCCGTTCATTGGGCAAGTCAACCAAAGTCCATACTTTGTTCTCATACATGGTTCCCATCTCAGATTTCATGGCCTCAAGCCATTTTGCGGAATCTAGGCTCATCATCGCTTCCTCATAGTTCATAGGTTCATCATGGTCAAGTAACATGACCTCCAGAACAGGATTACCGTACCACTCTGGTGTGGATCTTACTCTGGTTGACCTACGAGGTTCAGTAGTAACTTGATCTGAAGTTACATGATCATCATCATCAGCTTCCTCCATAATTGGTGTAGGAATCAGAGGAACTAATTTATGTGATGAACTACTTTCCAACAAGGGAGCAGGTATAGTTACCTCATCAAGTTCTACTTTCCTCCCACTCACTTCTTTCGAGAGAAACTCCTTCTCTAGAAAGGATCCATTCTTAGCAACAAATGTCTTGCCTTCGGATCTGTGATAGAAGGTGTACCCAATAGTCTCCTTTGGGTAACCTATGAAGACACATTACTCCGATTTGGGTTCGAGCTTACCAGGTTGAACTTTTTCACATAAGCATCACAACCCCAAACTTTAAGAAACGACAACTTGGGTTTCTTGCAAAACCACAGTTCATAAGGTGTCATCTCAACGGATTTAGATGGTGCCCTATTTAACGTGAATGCAGCCGTCTCTAAAGCATAACCCCAAAATGATAGCGGTAAATCAGTAAGAGACATCACAGATCGCACCATATCTACTAAAGTGCAGTTACGACGTTCTGACACACCATTACGCTGTGGTGTTTCGGGTGGCATGAGTTGCGAAACTATTCCGCATTGTCTCAAATGAAGACCAAACTCGTAAGTCAAATATTCTCCTCCACAATCAGATCGTAAAAACTTTATTTTATTGTTACGATGATTTTCCACTTCACTCTGAAATTCTTTGAACTTTTCAAATGTTTCAGACTTATGTTTCATCAAGTAGCTAGATATACCCATATCTGCTCAAATCATCTGGAAGGTGAGAAAATAACGATACCTGCCGTGAGCCTCAATGTTCATCGGACCACATACATCAGTATGTATGATTTCCAACAAATCTGTTGCTTGCTCCATTGTTCGGAGAACGGAGTTTTAGTCATCTTGCCCATGAGGCATGGTTCGCAAGTACTAAGTGATTCATAATCAAGTGATTCCAAAAGTCCATCAGAATGGAGTTTCTTCATGCGCTTTACACCAATAGGACCCAAACAACAGTGCCACAAATAAGTTGCACTATCATTATCAACTCTGCATCTTTTGGCTTCAATATTATGAATATGTGTGTCACTACTATCAAAATTCAACAAAAATAGACCACTCTTGAAGGGTGCATGACCATAAAAGATATTACTCATATAAATAGAACAATCATTATTCTCGGATTTAAATGAATAACTGTCTCGCATCAAACAAGATCCAGATATAATGTTCTTGCTTAACGCTGGCACCAAATAACATTTATTCATGTCTAAAACTAACCCCGAAGGTAGATGTAGAGGTAGCGTACCGACGGCGATCACATCGACTTTGGAACCATTTCCCACGCACATCGTCACCTCGTCCTTAGCCAATTTTCGCTTAATCTGTAGTCCTTGTTTCAAGTTGCAAATATTAGCAATAGAACTAGTATCAAATACCTAGGCACTACTGCGAGCATTAGTAAGGTACACATCAATAACATGTATATCACATATACCTTTGTTCACCTTGCCATCCTTCTTATCCGCCAAATACTTGGGGCATTTCTGCTTCCAGTGACCAGTCCCTTTGTAGTAGAAGCACTTAGCTCAGGTTTAGGTCCAGACTTGAGCTTCTTCACTTGAGCAGCAACTTTCTTGCCGTTCTTTTTGAAGTTCCCCTTCTTCCCTTTACCCTTTTTCTTGAAACTGGTGGTCTTGTTGACCATCATCACTTGATGCTCCTTCTTGATTTCTACCTCCGCAGCCTTTAGCATTGCGAAGAGCTCGAGAATTGTCTTGTTCATCCCTTGCGTATTATAGTTCATCACGAAGCTCTTGTATCTTGGTGGCAGTGATTGAAGAATTCTGTCAATGACACTATCATCAGGAAGATTAACTCCCAGCTAAATCAAGTGGTTGTTATATACCCAGACATTTTGAGTATATGTTCACTGATAGAACTATTCTCCTCCATCTTGCAGCTATAGAACTTATTGGAGACTTCATATCTCTCAATCCGGGCATTTGCTTGAAATATTAACTTCAACTCCTGGAACATCTCATATGATCCATGACGTTCGAAACGTTGTTGAAGTCCCGGTTCTAAGTCGTAAAGCATGGCACACTGAACTATCGAGTAGTCATCAGCTTTGCTCTGCCAGACCGTCACAACGTCCGGCGTTGCTCCTGCAGCGGGTCTTGGACCTAGCGGTGCTTCCAGGACGTAATTCTTCTATGTAGCAATGAGGATAATCCTCAAGTTACGAACCCAGTCTATGTAATTGCTACCAACATCTTTCAACTTAGCTTTCTCTAGGAACGCACTAAAATTCAAAGGAACAATAGCACGAGCCATTGATCTACAACAACATAGACATGCGAAAATACTATCAGGTACTAAGTTCATGATAAATTAAAGTTCAATTAATCATATTACTTAAGAACTCCCACTTAGATAGATATCCCTCTAATCATCTAAGTGATCACGTGATCCAAATCAACTAAACCATGTCCGATCATCACGTGAGATGGAGTAGTTTTCAATGGTGAACATCACTATGTTGATCATATCTAGTATATGATTCACGCTCGACCTTTCGGTCTCAGTGTTCTGAGGCCATATCTGCATATGCTAGGCTCGTCAAGTTTAACCCGAGTATTCTGCATGTGCAAAACTGGCTTGCACCCGTTGTATGTGAACTTAGAGCTTATCACACCCGATCATCATGTGGTGTCTCGGCACGACGAACTGTAGCAACGGTGCATACTCAGGGAGAACACTTGGACCTTGAAATTTAGTGAGAGATCATCTTATAATGCTACCGCCGAACTAAGCAAAATAAGATGCATAAAGGATAAACATCACATGCAATCAATATAAGTGATATGATATGGCCATCATCATCTTGTGCCATTGATCACCATCTCTGAAGCACCGTCATGATCACCATCATCACCGGTGTGACACCTTGATCTCCATCGTAGCATCGTTGTCGTCTCACCAACTATTGTTTCTACGACTACTGCTACCGCTTAGTGATAAAGTAAAAACAATTACAGGGCGGTTGCATTGCATACAATAAAGCGACAACCATATGGCTCCTGCTAGTTGCCAATAACTCTGTTACAAAACATGATCATCTCATACAATAAAATTTAGCATCACGTCTTAACCATATCACATCACAACATGCCCTGCAAAAACAAGTTAGACGTCCTCTACTTTGTTGTTGCAAGTTTTATGTGGCTGCTACGGGCTGAGCAAGAACCGTTCTTACCTACGCATCAAAAGCACAATGATTTTTCATCAAGTGTGATGTTTTAACCTTCAACAAGGACCGGGCGTAGTCACACTCGATTCAACTAAAGTTGGAGAAACTGACACCCGCCAGCCACGTGTGTGTGAAACACGTCGGTAGAACCAGTCTCGTGTAAGCGAATGCGTAATGTCAGTCCGGGCCGCTTCATCCAACAATACCGCCGAATCAAAGTATGACATGCTGGTAAGCAGTATGACTATTATCGCCCACAACTCATTGTGTTCTACTCGTGCATATACCATCTACGCATAAACCTGGCTCAGATGCCACTGTTGGGGAACCCAGTAATTTCAAAAAAATCCTACGATCACGCAAGATCTATGTGATGCATAGCAACGACTGGGAGAGTGTTTTCCACGTACCCTCGTAGACCGTAAGCGGAAGCGTCTAGTGACGCGGTTGATGTAGTCGAACGTCTTCGCGATCCAACCGATGAGAGTGTTTTCCACGTACCCTCGTAGACCGTAAGCGGAAGCGTCTAGTGACGCGGTTGATGTAGTCGAACGTCTTCGCGATCCAACTGATCATGTACCGAAAGCACGGTACCTCCATGATCTGCACATGTTCAGCTCGGTGACGTCCCTCGAACTCTAGATCCAGTTGAGGCCGAGGGAGAGTTCCATCAGCACGATGACGTGTTGAAGGTGTTGATGAAGTTACCGATGCAGGGCCTCGCCTAAGCACTACAATGATATGAGCAAGGTGGAATTATGTGGAGGGGCACCGCACACGGCTAAAACAATTGTCAACTTGTGTGTCCTAGGGTGCCCCTTCCTCAGGTATATAAAGGAGGGAGGGAAGGCCGGGCGGCTATAACGCCCCGGATTCGATGCGCCAGGTGTTCGCCAGTTATTCGCCGTTGTTGCCATGTCATTTGCTTGCGTGTTGCATTTTATCATGTCATCATGTGCATTTCATTTTGCATACGTGTTCATCTCATGCATCCGAGCATTTTCCCCATTGTCCGTTTTGCAATCTGGCACTCCTATGTCCTCCGGCGTCCCCTTTTGTCTCTCGTTGTGAGCGGGTATTAAACGTTCTAGGAATGGACCCAGTCTTGCCAAGCGGCCTTGGTATAGCACCGGTAGACCGCCTGTAAAGTTTTGTGCCATTTGGAGGTCATTTGATACTCCAACGATTAACCGGGGAACCGTAAAAGCCTCCTTCTCTTTGCAGCCCAACACCCTTCCAAAGTGGCCCAAAACCCAGCAAACTCCCCTCCATGCTCTCGGCCGTTCGATCACGATCGCGTGGCCGAAAACCACTCCTCATTTGGACTCTCCTAGCTCCCTCTACCTATAAATATGTGGCCTCCCGAAATTTCCATGGTCAAACCCTAGATCAACCTCCTCTTGCTCATGAGACATGTCCGCCCGCCACGGACAAAACCGCGCGCCCGCCCACTCATCCGCCGCCACGTGGCCTGCCGCCTCCTCTCTCCTCCCCACACCCGCGCGGCCCACGGGCCCGGATCGGACCCGCCAGCCTGGCCCCGGCCAGCAAAGGCCAGGGCCGCCTTGCGCCGCCGCCACTGCCGCGCCGCCCGACCACCTCCCGCCGGAGGTCGCGCTCCGCCGCCGCCGCGCGCGGTCGCCGTCGGCCTCGGCGCGCCTCCTCGCGCCGGGACCGCCTGCCCGCGCCGTCGACCCGCCGCCATCCTCGCAGATCCGCCGGACGGACCTGCGCCTCGTCCGGCCGGAGCTCCTCCGCTCGGCAGCGCCTCTCCCTCCACGCCGGCAGGAGCCCGCGCCCCGAGCTCCTCCGACGAGCTCGCCGGCCGTCTCCGGCGTCGCCCCGGTCAGATCCGGGCAGGAGTGCTCGGATCCGCCCCTTCCCCGTCCCGTTCCGGCCTCCCCGGCCCCGTCCCCGACATCTTTGGCGAACCTCGTAATCCGCGCCACCATTGACTCTTCCCCCGAGGTTCAAATTTCTCTAAGTCCCCGAAGTATATTTTGACATTATCATGCCATGTTTGTTGCATCATAACTCTGCATCCCTAGCTCCGTTTCGTGCGTGTAATATGTCAAATTGTTCGTCTCGACGAGTACTTCATTTCATTACATTGCATCATTTTCATTTGACCTCATCTTGATGCCCGAAATGCTGTTGGAAGAGTGCATGTTGATGTTAATCTGCTGAAACTGTTATGACTTGCTCATTTGTCAATTTTTCCATGTTTGATGTGTGCATCCTATGAGGTTGATGTCTACATGTGTTTTGATCTATGATATGCCATCTTTTCAGGGGTGCCAACCATGTATTTTTGTGATGCTTGTAGTGAGTGCATCGAGCTTGTTAAGTAGGGTACTTGCTGTTGCTGTTTTCCTGACAGATTCTGTTATATTTTGTTGCTATGTTAACATGCTTCTACAAGTCATTTCGTGCATAATCTGGAGATGTTTCACTAAGGATGTTTTGTTATACATGTCTTGCTCTATCCATTCATGCCCCTGGTTGCATTTATAGCTTGCTGTAGATTGTTCATATCTTGCTCCAAAGTTGCTTGATGATGTTGCTGTCAACCTGTTAACATTAAGTTCAATGTTTCCATGATTGTTTGCTAGTGATCCATGCACCCTATGAACTTGCTATTGCCATGCTTAGCTTCACAAACATGTCTTCTTAATGTTGGTTGCCTTGCCATTCCATGTATTGCTCTGTGGTGAGTGGTCCAAGCTCACCAACATGCCTACTTATTATTGTTCCTGCCATGTTTAAATCTGTAATATAACTTGCCATGTTTACATGGATGCCATCATATTTTCTGTGCCATTTTGGCTCATGGTCAGTAAGGGACTTTTGATCTATGAAATTAGTAGATTCATGCCATGCCTTTGTTTGCCATGATAAATTCCTGTAACATGTTGTTTGATAGCTCAAAACATTGCAACTTGATGTTATTTCTGCAAAGCCTGAAACTGTTATTAATTGCAATCTTTCCATGTCTTTTTGAGCATGTTCTAATAGTTTCTGGAGATAGCTCAGTGTTCATGTTTTGTTGTCCTTTACCTGTACATTATACTCAAGCATTTTGTTCTTATGTTGGGGTGCTGTAGCTTATTGTTTTGATGCTTGCAAGATGCCTAGTTGCTGTTATGGACAGATTGTTGTTATGACTTGTATAGTGTGTGTGTTGAACCGTTGCTCCGTTTTGAGTGTGTTCTATATGAAACTTGCTTGTTTTTGCATGTAGCTTATTATCATGTTGCATCCTTGTTTTGAGGTGTTTGCTTGATGTTTGAATGCATTTTGCATCAATGCCATGTTTAACTTGTTTTGCTCATATCTTCTAGGCCGTAGCTCCGAATCTAATGAACTTTATATGTAACTTAACTAGAATCTCATGTAGATCATCTTGGTGCATCTTAACTTGCTGTTTAACAACTTGAACATAAGGTTTATTCAGTTCTGGACAAATTTCAAAATTTGCATATGAGGACTTACCGGAATTGTTATATGTTGTTTCCGGCCTCATTTAAACTTGCTTTGATGTGTTGTTCTTGTTTGCATCATCTCTTGCCATGAGTAGCTTCATGTAGCTTTGTAATGCATCATGCTTGTTGTGCATCATGTCTTGTCTATGTGTGGTGTGTTTACCTTGTTGTGTGCTTCTTCTCGATAGTTCCCGTTTCGTTGCGATCGTGAGGATTCGTTCGTCTACGCTTGGTTCGTCTTCGTGGCTTCATCTTCTTCATGGACTCGTTCTTCTCCCTTGCGGTATTTCAGGCAAGATGACCGCTACCCTGGATCTCACTAATATCATTGCTATGCTAGTTTCTTCGTTCTATCGCTTTGCAGCGTTACCTATCATTTGCTCTTCAAGCCTTCCCAAATTGCCATGAACCTCTAACCTTTGACACCCTTCCTAGCAAACCGTTGCTTGGCTATGTTACCGCTTTGCTCAGCCCCTCTTATAGCGTTGTTAGTTGCAGGTGAAGTTGAAGATTGCTCCATGGTGGACAGCATTATGTTGGGATATCACAATATCGCTTATATTATTAATGCATCTATATACTTGGTAAAGGGTGGAAGGCTCGGCCTTATGCCTGGTGTTTTGTTCCACTCTTGCCGCCCTAGTTTTCGTCATACCGGTGTTATGTTCCCGGATTTTGCGTTCCTTACGCGGTTGGCTGATTTATGGGACCCCCTTGACAGTTCGCTATGATTAAAACTCCTCCAGCAAGGCCCAACCTTGGTTTTACCATTTGCCTCACCACCACCTATACCTTTCCCTTGGGTCGGCCAACCCGAGGGTCATCTTTATTTTAGCCCCGGCCGTTGCTTCTCTAAGTGCTGGTCGAACCGAAGCGATGTCCGGCGCCCACAGGCAACCAGGGTCTATCGAACCCGACGTCGGCTCATCCGGTGTGCCACGAGAACGAGATATGTGCAGCTCCTATCGGGATTGTCGGCGATCGGCGGCTTTGCTGGTCTTGTTTTACCATTGTCGAAATGTCTTGTAAACCGGGATTCCGAGACGATCGGGTCTTCTGGGAGAAGGTATATCCTTCGTTGATCGCGAGAGCTTATCATGGGCTAAGTTGGGACACCCTGCAGGTATAAACTTTCGAGAGCCGTGCCGCGGTTATGTGGCGAGATGGGAATTTGTTAATGTCGGTTGTAGATAACTTGACACCAGATCCAAATTAAAACGCATCAACCGCGTGTGTAGCCGTGATGGTCTCTTCTTGGCGGAGTCCGGGAAGTGAACACGGTCTTTGGGTTATGTTTGACGTAAGTAGGTGTTCAGGATCACCTCTTGATCATTGCTAGTTTCACGACCGTTCCTTTGCTTCTCTTCTTGCTCTCATTTGCGTATGTTAGCCACCATATCATGCTTAGTCATTGCCGCAACCTCACCACTTTACCCCTTCCTTTCCCATTAAGCTTTGCTAGGCTTGATACCCATGGTAATGGGATTCTTTGAGTCCTCGTGGCTCATAGATTACTACAACAACGATTGCAGGTACAGGCTATGCAATGACCATGGCGAGAGCGATGTTTGCTTGCTTGAGTTATTCTTACGCTTCTTCTTGATCGGGGATAGGTTCGGTCGGCAGCTGGGCTAGCGAGGTGGATATTGTTTGAGTTTCTGTTTATGTATCATCCGTAGTCGGATGTTGATCTCTTTGTATGATGATATTGTATTCGTGTGGCTTTGTGTGCCTTTTGTATGTATCCCCATCTATTATGTAATGTTGATGTAATGATATCCACCTTGCAAAAGCGTTTCAATATCGGGTCTATCCTTGGTGGGACCTTGAGTTCCTTTTGGATAGGGTCGCATATTAGGCGTGTTCAAGTTGGTATCGAGCCTCGACCGACCCTAAGAGCCCCTTGATTGATCGTGTAGTTTGGCCGTTGTCGAGTCTAGAAGAAAACTATTTTCGGAGTCTAGTTATATCGGAGAGTAGGAATTCTTTTTACTCCTCTGCCCCTTCGTCGCTCTGGTGAGGATTCTTGACGTAGGTGTTTTGAACTACTCCTCTTCCCCTTCAAATTTTTTCTTTAGGATCACGCGGTTAGTTTCGTGAGTTGCCCATCCTCTTTTATCCGGTGCATCTCTTGTCAAGTCGACTCGAACCTCTTCTTCTTTGCCAAGATCAATCCTCAGCTCTTTTCGATCGATGTTGTTTCCCTGTCCGAAGTTGTCCTTGTTTTTCCCACCCGCCCTCCCTTCTTCTTCTCGAAGCCGGAGTCCGTAATCGAGTATCCATCCTACTCGTGCGAAGTCTTTGCTTTCTTTCTTCAATGATTTCAACCGGTGTTTTCTCTACAAGATATTCGTCGGTTTCCCCTTCCAAGTTGCCTTTGTTTTCCCGCCCACGCACCCTCTTCTTCCCGGAGCCTGAGTCTCTTTCGAGCATCTATTTCATTCGCTCGGAGCCTCTTCAGTTTTCCCACAATTGTTTCAACCGGGGAATTCTCGTCTCGTTCGTCATTCTTCATCTCTTTTTCTCTTCCGGTGGATTCGATTCAAGTTTTCTGGGTTGATCACATTCTTTTCCTTGGATCAAGTGTTCTCCTTGCTCGATTGCCTCTCGCCATTCAATCATTCCGGAGTTCGGAAGGCATCTCAGAAGATTCGTCTGTGTTCGAATTAATTCGAGGTTGCCACCTCATTCAAATATTTCAATTGTTCCGGTGCATCATCTATCTGTTCAACATCCCTTTTCAATGGTGTTTTTCTCTTTAGTGGGCCCTAACCCACAGGTCTTTTCCCAGGATCTTACCTGACTCTTCTAATTCCTCGGAGTAAGAATGGATTCCATCAGTCACATGCCTTCTCCAAGACATTTTCAAATTCTTTTCATTGTTGGCTCAACCTCTTCGCTTTTCATTTTCTGGAGTATCTCAGTAATTTTGGTGGTGTTTCCCGTCGACATTTGAAGACCGAAGAAGAGTTTTTCCTCTAAATCTTGCCCGTTCTTCCGAAGTTTCGTGGTTCTAACTTCATGTTATCCTCTCAAATTATTCCGTTTGTCAGATATTCTTTCTTACCCATCCGGAGTATGTCAGAAGTTGTTTTTCCATTTCTTTTCACCGAAGGCCATCATCCCAGTTATCATTCTCTATTTATCCCGGCATTTCGCTCAAGTGTTTTAATCAGCTCATGATCTCTTCGTTCTTTTGCATCTAAATCCCCTCAAGCATATTGGTTCTTCTAATTCGTCCCGGTGATTCATTCTCTTTCACCAGTCTTTTCCGAATTCTAACGGTGGTTCGTTCAAGATTCTTTTTCCTTGTTTATCATATTAATTCATTCGTTCTTTCCAATCCTACCGGTGGTTCATGAAGACCTTCTCAAGTTTGCGATATGTCACTTCTCAATCCTTTTTCAAGAAGAATAAGTAGTATGAAAAATCCATTGCTTCGCATCAATTTAATTTGATGAAGGATAAGCATACAATAAATCTTATTCTTATTTCCTCAAGGTGATTAATCCCATCCTTTGGAGTTTGTTCTTGATGAATAAATTCTAGTTCCAAGTGTTTACTTTTCCGGAGTTCAATTTCCTCGGCCATCTCGTTGGTAGCCCCATCTAAATCATCGCAAGGCTCATCTTATTTTTTCATCCTTCATTCAATATGATCATCCTTTTGTCACCGGAGTTCTTCATGGTGGTTCTTCATGATTTAATTCATTCGTCAAGAGTTAGTGTCATTCCATCTTGTGAAGTTCGTGTTCTATTCTTTCCATGTTTCAGCCGAAGTGCTGCCTAAATCCTTTCAGTATTATCCATTTCTTTTCTCATTCTAACCACTCCGGTTAGAACGAGTGGTTTCATAGTCTATCTGATTCCGTGAGCTTTCGATTCTCGCCATTCTCGTTGTTCCTCTCTTCTTCTCGAGTGCTCTCGATTCTTTGCTTCTTCTCTTGAGTTCTTGCTTCACCTCATCCCTTTTCCCTTCCGTCTCGGTCCTAAGATCTCGGGACGAGATCTCTTGTTAGTGGAGGAGTGTTGTAACGCCCCGGATTTGATGCGCCAGGTGTTCGCCAGTTATTCGCCGTTGTTGCCATGTCATTTGCTTGCGTGTTGCATTTTATCATGTCATCATGTGCATTTAATTTTGCATACGTGTTCATCTCATGCATCCGAGCATTTTCCCCATTGTCCGTTTTGCAATCCGGCAATCTTATGTCCTCCGGCGCCCCCTTTTGTCTCTCGTTGTGAGCGGGTATTAAACGTTCTCGGAATGGACCGAGTCTTGCCAAGCGGCCTTGGTATAGCATCGGTAGACCGCCTGTCAAGTTTCGTGCCATTTGGAGGTCGTTTGATACTCCAACGGTTAACCGGGGAACCGTAAAAGCCTCATTCTCTTTGCAGCCGAACACCCTTCCAAAGTGGCCCAAAACCCAGCAAACTTCCCTCCATGCTCTCGGTCGTTCGATCACGATCGCGTGGCCGAAAACCCCTCCTCATTTGGACTCTCCTAGCTCCCTCTACCTATAAATATGTGGCCTTCCCCAAAATTTCCGCAGTCCAAACCCTAGATCAACCTCCCTCTCGCCTGCCGGACATGTCCGCCCGCCGCCGGACGAAACCCGCCGCCCGCCCGCCCACTCATCCGCCGCCACGTGGCTGCCGGCCTCCTCTCTCCTCCCCACACTTGCCTGGCCGGGCCGGATCGGACCCTTCGGCCACGCGGCGCGGCCAGCCATGAGGCCCGCCTTGCGCCGCCGCCACGTGCCGCGCCGCCGACCACCTCCCGCCGGAGGTCGCGCTCCGCCGCCCGCCGCCGGTCGCCGTCGGCCTCGGCCGCGCCTCCTCGCGCCCGGGACCCTTTGCCCGCGCCGTCGACCCGCCGCCATCCGCGCCTCCCGCGCCGTGTCGGACCTGCACCCGTCCGGCGGAGCTCCTCCGCCCGGCCGCGCCTCTCCCTCCACGCCGGCAGGAGCCCGCGCCCCGAGCTCCTCCAACGAGCTTGCCGGACGTCTCCGGCGTCGCCCCGGTCAGATCCGAGCAGGAGTGCTCGGATCCGCCCCTTCTCCGTCCCGTTCCGGCCTCCCCGGCTCCGTCCCCGACATCTCCGGCGAACCTCGTAATCCGCGCCACCATTGACTCTTCCCCCGAGGTTCAAATTTCTCTAAGTCCCCGAAGTATATTTTGACATTATCATGCCATGTACGTTGCATCATAACTCCGCGTCCGTAGCTCCGTTTTGTGCGTGTAATATGTCAAATTGTTCGTCTCGACGTGTACTTAATTTTATTACATTGCATCATTTTCATTTGAGCTCATCTTGATGCCCGAAATTTTGTTGGAAGAGTGCATGTTGATGTTAATCTGCTGAAACTGTTATGACTTGCTCATTTGTCATTTTTTCCATGTTTGATGTGTGCATCCTATGAGGTTGATGTCTACATGTGTTTTGATCTATGATATGCCATCTTTCCAGGGGTGCCAACCATGTATTTTTGTGATGCTTGTAGTGAGTGCATCGAGCTTGTTAAGTAGGGTACTTGCTGTAGCTGTTTTCCTGACAGATTCTGTTATATTTTGTCGCTATGTTAACATGCTTCTACAAGTCATTTCGTGCATAATCTGGAGATGTTTCACTAAGGATGTTTTGTTATACATGTCTTGCTCTATCCATTCATGACCCTGGTTGCATTTATAGCTTGCTGTAGATTGTTCATATCTTGCTCCAAAGTTGCTTCATGATGTTGCTGTCAACCTGTTAACATTAAGTTCAATGTTTCCATGATTGTTTGCTAGTGATCCATGCACCCTATGAACGTGCTATTGCCATGCTTAGCTTCAAAAACACGTCTTCTCACTGTTGGTTGCCTTGCCATGACATGTATTGCTATGTGGTGAGTGGTCCAAGCTCACCAACATGCCTACTTATTATTGTTCCTGCCATGTTTAAATCTGTAATATAACTTGCCATGTTTACATGGATGCCATCATATTTTCTGTGCCTTTTTGGTTCATGGTCAGTAAGGGACTTTTGATCTATGCAATTAGTAGATTCATGCCATGCTGTTGTTTGCCATAATAAATTCCTGTAACATGTTGTTTGATAGCTCTAAACATTGCAACCTAATGTTATTTCTGCAAAGCCTGAAACTGTTATTAATTGCAATCTTTCCATGTCTTTTTGAGCATGTTCTAATAGTTTCTGGAGATAGCTCAGTGTTCATTTTTTGTTGTCCTTTACCTGTACATTATGCTCATGCCTTTTGTTCTTATGTTGGGGTGCTGTAGCTTATTGTTTTGATGCTTGCAAGATGCCTAGTTGCTGTCATGGACAGATTGTTATGACTTGTATAGTGTGTGTGTGTTGAACCGTTGCTCCGTTTTGAGTGTGTTCTATATGAAACTTGCTTGTTTTTGCAAGTAGCTTCATATTATCATGTTGCATCCTTGTTTTGAGGTGTTTGCTTGATGTTTGAATGCATTTTGCATCAATGCCATGTTTAACTTGTTTTGCTCATATCTTCTAGGCCCTAGCTCCGAATCTAATGAACTTTATATGTAACTTGACTAGAATCTCGTGTAGATCATCTTGGTGCATCTTAACTTGCTGTTTAACAACTTGAACATAAGGTTTATTCAGTTCTGGACCAATTTCAAAATTTGCATATGAGGACTTACCGGAATTGTTATATGTTGTTTCCGACCTCATTTAAACTTGCTTTGATGTGTTGTTCTTGTTTGCATCATCTCTTGCCATGAGCAGCTTCATGTAGCTTTGTCATGCATCATGCTTGTTGTGCATCATGTCTTGTCTATGTGTGATGTGTTTACCTTGTTGTGTGCTTCTTCTCGATAGTTCCCGTTTCGTTGCGATCGTGAGGATTCGTTCGTCTACGCTTGGTTCGTCTTCGTGGCTTCATCTTCTTCATGGACTCGTTCTTCTTCCTTGCGGTATTTCAGGCAAGATGACCGCTACCCTGGATCTCACTACTCTCATTGCTATGATAGTTGCTTTGTTCTGTCGCTTTGCTGCGTTACCTATCATTTGCTCTTCAAGCCTCCCCAAATTGCCATGAACCTCTAACCTTTGACACCCTTCCTAGCAAACCGTTCCTTGGCTATGTTACCGCTTTGCTCAGCCCCTCTTATAGCGTTGTTAGTTGCAGGTGAAGTTGAAGATTGCTCCATGGTGGACAAGATTATGTTGGGATATCACAATATCTCTTATATTATTAATGCATCTATATACTTGGTAAAGGGTGGAAGGCTCGGCCTTATGCCTGGTGTTTTGTTCCACTCTTGCCGCCCTAGTTTCCGTCATACCGGTGTTATGTTCCCGGATTTTGCGTTCCTTACGCGGTTGGGTGATTTATGGGACCCCCTTGGCAGTTCGCTTTGAATAAAACTCCTCTAGCAAGGCCCAACCTTGGTTTTACCATTTGCCTCACCACCACCTATACCTTTCCCGTGGGTCGGCCAACCCGAGGGTCATCTTTATTTTAGCCCCCCCGGGCCAGTGCTTCTCTAAGTGCTGGTCTAAACCGAGCGATGTCCGGCGCCCCCTGGGCAACCAGGGTTGTAACGCCCTCGATGCGGCTATATCTCCCACGTGTCGAAGCACGACTTAGAGGCATAACCGCATTGAAAGCAATGTCGCAAGTGAGGTAATCTTCATACAACCCATGTACATACATAAGGGAAAGAGATACATAGTTGGCTTACAATCGCCACTTCACACAAATACATGAATAAAGCATTACATCATCCAGATACAATCGAGGTCCGACTACGGAACCAAAATAAAAGAAAAAAGCCCAAATCGACAAAGGTCCCGATCGACCCTAACCGGGCTCGATCTTGATCAACTAGAACGAAACAACACAAAGGGCAAGATCTTCATCGAGCTCCTCCTTGAGCTTGATTGCGTCACCTGCTCGGTAACATAGGCACCTGCAAACTGGTTTTGGAAGTATTTGGTGAGCCACGAGGACTCAGCAATCCCATTACCATGGGTATCAAGACTAGCAAAGCTTAATGGGAAAGGAAGGGGTAAAGTGGTGAGGCTGCAGCAGCGGCTAAGCAAGATATGGTGGCTAACCAAGCATAAGCGAGGCGAGAAGAGAACAAGCGGAACGGTCGTGAAGCTAGCAATGATCAAGAGGTGATCACGAACACCTACTTACGTCAAACATAACCCGAAACCGTGTTCACTTCCGGACTCCGCCGAGAAGAGACCATCACGGCTACACACTCGGTTGATGCGTTTTAATTCGGATCAAGTGTGAAGTTGTCTACAACCGGACTTTAACAAATTCCCATCGCCACATAACCGCGGGCACGGCTCTCGAAAGTTTATACCTGCAGGGTGTCCCAACTTAGCCCATGACAAGCTCTCGCGATCATCGAAGGAATAGACCTTCACCCGAGACACTCCGATCGACTCGGTATCCGGTACATCAAGACATTTCAACAATGGTAAAACAAGACCAGCAAGACCTCCGGCGTGTTTCGATTCGGACCAACACTTAGACAAGCACGGCCCGGGGGCTATAATAAAGATGACCCTTGGGTTAATTACTCCCAAGGGAAAAGTAGGTGGTGGTGAGGCAAATGGTAAAAGGCAATGTTGGGCCTTCTTTGGACAAGTTTTATTCAAAGCGAAGCTGTCAAGGGGTCCCATAAATCACCCGACCGCGTTAGGGACGCAAAATCCGGGAACATAACACCGGTATGACGGAAACTAGGGCGGCAAGAGTGGAACAAAACGCCAGGCATAAGGCCGAGCCTTCCACCCTTTACCAAATATATAGATGCATGAAATAATATAAGAGATATTGTGATATCCCAACCAAAATCCTGTCCACCATGGAGAAATCTTCAACTTCACCTGCAACTAGCAACGCTATAAGAGGGGCTGAGAAAAGCGGGAACATAGCCAAACAATGGTTTGCATAGGAATGGTGTCAAAGGTTAGAGGTTCATGGCAATATGGGATGGCTGGACAAACAGGTAATAGGTAGCGCAGCATAGCGAAAGAACGAGGCAACTAGCATAGCAATGATAGTAGTGAGATCCAGGGTAGCGGTCATCTTGCCTGAAATCCCGCAAGGAAGAAGAATGAGTCCATGAAGAAGATGAACGGATGAAGCCGAACCAAGCGTGAGCGAGCGAATCCTCACGAGCATAGTAAAGCAGGAACTAACAAGAAGAAGCACACAACATAGGTAAACACCCCACACAAGAACAAGACATGATGCACAACAAGCATGATGCATGACCAAGCTACATGAAGCTACTCATGGCAAGAGATTATGCAAACAAGAACAACACATCAAGGCAAGTTTAAATGAGGCCGGGAACAACATATAACAATTCCGGTAAGTCCTCATATGCAATTTTCGAAATTGGTCCAGAACTGAATAAACCTTATATTGAAGTTGTTAAACGGCAAGTTAAATATCACCAAGATGATCTACACGAAATTCTAGTCAAGTTCCATATAAAGTTCATTAGATTCGGAGCTACGGGCTAGAAGATATGAGCAAAACAAGTTAAACATGGCATTGATGCAAAATGCACCCAAACATCAAGTAAACACACCAAAACAAGGATGCAACATGATAATATGAAACTACATGCAAAATCAAGCAAGTTTCATATAAAGCACACTCAAAACGGAGCAACGGTTCAACACCCACACACTATACAAGTCATAGTAACAATCTGTCCAAAACAGCAACTAGGCATCTTACAATCATCAAAACAACATGCTACAGCACCCCAACATAATAACAAAAGGCATGGACATGAAGTACACGTAAGGCATAACAAAACATGAACACTGAGCTATCTCCAGAAACAACTAGAACATGCTCAAAAACACATGGAGATATTGCAAATAATAACAGTTTCAGACTTTAGCAGAAATAACATCAGGTTGCAATGTTTAGAGCTATCAAACAACATGTTACAGGAACATATCAAGGCAAACAAAGGCATGGCATTATTATACCCAAAGCATATATCAATAGTCCCTTACTGACCATAAGCCAAAAAGGACTAGAGGATATGATGGCACCCATGTAAACATAGCAAGTTTTATTACAGATTTAAACATGGCAGGAACAACAATAAGTAGGCATGTTCGTGAGCTCGAACCGCTCACTACAGAGCAATACATGGCATGGCAAGGAAACCAACAGTAAGAAGCCATGTTTATGAAGCTAAGCATGGCAAGAGAAAGGTCATAGCATACACGGATCAACTACAACGACCTCGTGAAAATTGAATCTCATGCAAACAATCTGTCAGGAAACATTTTCAAGCAAATTTGGAGGAAGAAATGGACATGTTCCAGCAGGCTATAATTACAACCAAGGGCGTGAATGGATAGAGCAAGACATGTATATCAAAACATGTTTATAGAGCATCTCCAGATTATGCATAGAATGATTAGTGGAAGCATGTTAACATGGAATCAAAATATAACAGAATCTGCCAGAAAAAGCAACAAAGAACTACCCTACTTTACAAGCTTGATACACTCAGCACACAACTCACAAAAATACAAGGTCAACACCTCTGGAAAGATGGCATGGCATAGTCCAACATTCATGTAGAGCTCACACTCATAGGATGCACACATAAATCATGGCAAAAATGTTAAAACAGCAAGTTATAACAGTTTCAGTAGATTAACATCCTGAAGCACTCTTCCAACAGCATTTCAGGCATCAAGATGACCTCAAATGAAAATGATGCAATGGAATGAAATGATGTACTTGTTGAGACGAACAAATTGACATATTATACGCACGAAACAGAGCTACGGGTGCAGAGATGTGATGCGATGAAGGAGGCATGAAAACGACAAGAATCTGGGACTTAGGAAAAATCGGGGCAACCTTCGGGTTTGCACGCTTTTCGAGGCTCGCCGGAAAATTCGCCGGAGACGACGGGGACGGCGCCGGGGTGGCCGGAGATGGCAGATCCGGGGTCTCCTTCCCCGGATCTGGCCGGAGGCGGGGGAGAGGAGGCGGGCGCCGGAAGATGGGCGAGAGCCCATGGCGCGGCGCAGGCAGGAGGCGGATCGAGGCGCTTCGCCAGGGCGGCGGCACGGCGGCCGGAGCTCGCGAGAGCTCTGGGAAGCGCGCGAAGGCGGCGGCGGCCGGCGGGCCAGCGACTTGATCGCGCGACAGGGCAGGGCAGTGAGGCGACGAGGCGCGGTGGTGGCGCTGGCGGCGAGGCGGCGGGCGCGGGCGGCGGCGGAGGCTGGCGCGTGGCCGGCGGCGGGAGATCGGCGGCAAGGGCGAAGCGCAGCGAGGCGGAGGCATGGGCGCTGGGCAGGGAGGAGCGGGCGGCGGGGCGGCGGCGGCGGGCGCCGGGCTACGTGGCAAGTGGTTGGCTGAGGCGGCGGGGAGGTGACGTGGCGGCTTGCTATTGGCCGGAGTGAGGTGGCGGCGGACGCGTCCGGCGGCGGGCGGACGTGTCCGGCGCGCAGAGGAGGAGATCTAGGGTTTCGGGGAAATCATCCGGGATTTGGAATGGGGGGGTGTATAAATAGGCATAGAGGGAGCTAGGAGAGTCCAAATGAGGTGCGGTTTTCGGCCACGCGATCGTGATCGAACGACCGAGAGCATGGAGGGGAGTTAGATGGGTTTTGGGACACTTTGGAAGGGGTGTTGGGCTGGAAACAAAAGAGGGCTTTTACGGTTACCCGGTTAACCGTTGGAGTACCGAACGACCTCCAAATGGCACGAAACTTGACAGGCGGTCTACCGGTGCTATACCAAGGCCGCTTGGCAAACCTCGGTCCATTCCGAGAAAGTTTAATACCCGCACAAGAGAAGAGAGAAGAGGGAGACGCCAGAGGACATAGGAGCGCCGGATTGCAAAACGGACAACGGGGAAAAGGCTCGGATGCATGAGACGAACATGTATGCAAAATGAGGTGCACATGATGACAAGATAAAATGCAAATGATGACATGGCAAATGCAACACGCAAGCAAATGACATGGCAAAAACGACGAATAACTGGCAGACACCTGGCGCATCGGATCCGGGGTGTTACAACACTCCACCACTACGAGAGGATCTCGTCCCGAGATCTAGGATGGCACCGGAGGGAAAAGAAAAGGAAGATGGGAGGTAAAACTAAGTTGCTTCTTTGACCAATGAGTGAAACCAATGAACCTTGAAAGGTTGAGCAATTTAAAAGAAAGAGTACAACAAAGATGAACGAGATTGCAAACAATCCGTTAGAAAAGAGGAACAAGGAGTATTACGAGAACTTGAAGGTTGAAAGACATGGAAATAAGAGCTTCACGAACGAAAAGAATATGACCACATTGGTATAATGAGATAGCCAAGGAACAAGAATGGCTGAATTTGGACAGCTCTCCGGTAGAAAAGAGAAGAAAAACTTGATGAGATGAAAAGATAATAAGAGATAATACAACACTCCGGTTAAATGGATAAGCAAGAAAAGAACACGATCCTCAAAAAAAACGAGGTGATGTGTGAAGAGCACAACATCACAATGCCTCCGTAACGAAAGAATAGAAGTTAGATCGTTGGAATAAAAGAACGGAGAGGAAAAAGCCAACTTCTACCACAAATGAACTTGGAAGGCATCCTTGCAAGAAGGTCAGAACGGAGTTGTTGGAAAAACCAACAATGAAAAGAACAAGCTTGTAGTGGGCTTATGGAAACATCTCAAAATTATGAGGTGACAACCGGCCACTAATGGAAACAATTGATTGGTTGAGAACACCAAAGAGATGAAAAACTTCTTTCACCAAGAGGATAGGAGATAACTTGGATCATTGATAAACACCACAAATAGCAATATTCCTTAGGGAAGGCTTTAGGTGAAATCTATACCAAGATACTCCAAAGAAGAGATTGATGGATTTAAAATATCTCATTCTTGACAACATGTGAATCAAGAAACATGAAGGAAATTGTCAAGAGTGACATAACACCATCTCAAAAGGTAAGATAGAAGGAATTGCACTTTGGAATGCAAGATGAAGAATACTTGAACTCCTCAGGAAAAACATGTGTTGAGCACCATGTTTATTTTGAAGTATGGCTTGGCGGGTCATAACTTCAAGAGAAAACTTGAAGAACAATTGAAGAATGAAAGGAATCCTTGACGAACCACCATGTAGAGCCTCCATGAAGAACTCCGGTAATAAAAGGATGATACAAAGAAAGAGAAGTTGAAAACACAAGGTGAAGCCTTGCAATGATTTAGTTGGAGCTTCGCGATTATATAACCAAGAGAACTTGGAACTCCGAAAAAAAGAAGGATGATCAATTGAAACCAAGAATTTTGATGAATCTCCAGAATAAGGAATTGAATTTACTCGATGAAACAAGAATAAGAATTACGTTATGCTTATCCCTCATCAATTAAATTGATGACCCACAATGGATTTGGCATGCCACTTATTCTTGAAGAAAGGATTAAGATAGAAATGGCGCAAGCTTGGGAAGGTCTTTAACGAACCACCGGTAGGATTGGAACAAATGAATTGATATGATAACGAAGGAAGTGAAATCTTGAACGAACCACCGTAAGAATTGAAAATGAATGTAGCAAAGGCACAATTCACCGGGAAGAATAGAAAAATGAATGAAGATACTTGAGGGGATTTAGATACATGAGAACGAAGACATCATGAGCTGATTAGAGGGTATTTGAGCGATGCACCGGAAGAATTCGAGAAGGAGAGTTGAAAGCTGAGAATGAGTAATCTTCAGAAATGATGGCCTTCAGATGATCGAGAAAGGAAGCAACCCTTGAAATGCGTCGGATGGTTGAAAAGAATTCTCACAATCGAAAACAATTACGAGGATAGCATGAAGCTAGAACCATGAATCTTGAAGAGAATGGAGCAAGATTTAAGATAAATCCTTCTTCGGTCTTCAAATGATGAGAATGACAACGAGAAACACCACCAAGAATTATTTAGGCACACCGGAAGAATCAAAAGCGAAGAGGTTGAGCCAACTATGAAAAGAATTTGAAAGATCTTAGAGAAAAGCATTTGACTGATGATAACTCATTCTTACGTCAAACTTGGAGAAGAATTTAGGATAGCTCTGGGAAAATAGAAGAGTCAGGTAAGATCCTGGGAAAAGACCTGTGGGTTAGGGCCCACTCAAAAGAAAACACCGTTGAAAAGATTTAAAAGAGATGTTGCACCGGTTGAATTAAATGGCTTGAATGAGATAACAATCTCCAAATAGCTTGAACGGATTAAGAATGGAAACACAAATCTTCTGAGATATCTTCAGCACTCCAGAACAAATGAATACGAAGTGAATGATTAAGAGGTGCACCGGTATGAAAAAGCATTTGAAACGAGGAAAAGAATATGATGAATATCGAAAGCTTGAATAGGATCCACCGGAGAAGAAACAACAATGAAGGATGATGAACGTGAAACTGTTGAGCATCTTCATGGGAAATCATCGGATAAGAAAATTGATTGAAAAGAATGAAGAGACTTCACAAAAAATAAAAGGATACTTGGTAAATAAATCTGTGTCCTTGAGGAAAAAGGGTGGGTGGGCGGGAAAACAAAGGCAACTTGGAGACGGATGAAACAAACACCGTTGAGAAAACTTAGATTTGATCTTGCGGATGGGAAGAATGATGGGAACATCTTGAAGAGAAGCGCACCGGTTGGAAACGAATTAACATGACAACCTCAATGATCAAAAGGATTAGTATTCACATAGCAATATGAGAACACCGTTTAGGAAATGTATGGATTCAACATTTGACTTTGAAGCAACTCGAATACCACGAATAACACAAAACAAAGGATTTGGCTTGCAGAATAAGCCGGAACAAACATATGATAGAGATTTCGTCCGAAGTTTTCGTGGTGGGGCCTACACGGGCTCAATCGTACAGCACCATCATGTATAAGGCAGTGCACATGACATATGAAGCGTCCCCGAGTCGGCATAGCTAAGGACTCTTTAAGACACAACGAGACCACTGTAAAACCAACCGTGAATAGGCGGACCACTAGACGTCGAACCCCAATTTCATATCATACATCCGTCGGAAAGATATCCTAAGAGCTACTTGAATTCCCACCTATGAAACTCCCGAAATTTTCTGGTTATGCAATCTGGTGTTGGGGATACAGGGGAGCAATATATCTCACCCAAACTAACAATCCCTACATCCAACTATATCCATCCGTCAACACATAACCAAGAAACCTTCGGAAATCGTCTACCTCAACCTTTGAAAAGCATCCGTTATACGAGTCATGGCAATACTCCCGTACTCACCTCGATCTTTGGGTTAGCGGGGTTATCTCACCAACAAGCGCATAAAAGAGATTTTCGATGTCGGCGTACTAAACTCGGGTATTCCGAATCGCAGCGATAAAATTATGGCGACAACACCTCGAGCTCAACTCCCGGGACACCGCCACAACCCTAAATGTCGAGGCACCAAGAACAATGTTCTCGTCATAAGAATATCGAACGATTCCAAGATACCAGCGTGATCCTAAAAATTTTTTAGTGAAATTTGAGAAGAGAAGAGTCAAAACTCTCGTCGGGATACCTCACGGAAGGTCGAAGGACTGGGGAGTAAAAAGAATTCCTAACTCTCCGATATATATAATCCTAAACGACTCAAAACATTTTTCTAGACACAACTCGCCGCTAAAAGCGATCAAGCAGTGGGGCTCCTAAGGTGGGGATGGCTCTGATTACCAACTTGTAACGCCCTCGATGCGGCTATATCTCCCACGTGTCGAAGCACGACTTAGAGGCATAGCCGCATTGAAAGCAATGTCGCAAGTGAGGTAATCTTCACACAACCCATGTACATACATAAGGGAAAGAGATACATAGTTGGCTTACAATCGCCACTTCACACAAATACATGAATAAAGCATTACATCATCCAGATACAATCAAGGTCCGACTACGGAACCAAAATAAAAGAAGAACCCCAAATCGATAAAGGTCCCCGATCGATCCCAGCTGGGCTCCACTCTTGATCAACTAGAGCGAAACAACACAAAGGGCAAGATCTTCATCGAGCTCCTCCTTGAGCTTGATTGCGTCACTGCTTTCGGTAACATAGGCACTGCAAACTGGTTTTGGAAGTATCCGGTGAGCCACGAGGACTCAAGCAATCCCATTACCATGGGTATCAAGACTAGCAAAGCTTAATGGGAAAGGAAGGGGTAAAGTGGTGAGGCTGCGACAACGGCTAAGCAAGATATGGTGGCTAACCAACGCAAGCGAGGCGAGAAGAGAACAAAGCGGAGCGGTCGTGAAGCTAGCAATGATCAAGAGGTGATCCGAACACCTACTTACGTCAAACATAACCCGAAACCGTGTTCACTTCCGGACTCCCGAGAAGAGACCATCACGGCTACACACTCGGTTGATGCGTTTTAATTCGGATCAAGTGTCAAGTTGTCTACAACGGACATTAACAAATTCCCATCTCGCCACATAACCGCGGGCACGGCTCTCGAAAGTTCATACCTGCGGGGTGTCCCAACTTAGCCCATGACAAGCTCTCGCGATCATCGAAGGAATAGACCTTCACCGAGACACTCCGATCAAACTCGGTATCCGGTACATCAAGACATTTCAACAATGGTAAAACAAGACCAGCAAGACCTCCGGCGTGCCGACATCCCGATAGTAGCAGCAGTATCTCGTCTCGTGCCACGACCGGATGAGTCAAGTTACGAGTAAAACCAGCCCTCGAGTTGCCAAGAGGTGGCCCCCAAGTTGCTCGATTCGGACCAACACTTAGACAAGCAGCGCCCGGGGCTATAATAAAGATGACCCTTGGGTTAATTACTCCCAAGGGAAAAGTAGGTGGTGGTGAGGCAAATGGTAAAAGGCAATGTTGGGCCTTCTTTGGACAAGTTTTATTCAAAGCGAACTGTCAAGGGGGTCCCATAAATCACCCGACCGCGTTAGGGACGCAAAATCCGGGAACATAACACCGGTATGACGGAAACTAGGGCGGCAAGAGTGGAACAAAACGCCAGGCATAAGGCCGAGCCTTCCACCCTTTACCAAATATATAGATGCATTAAATAATATAAGAGATATTGTGATATCCCAACCAAAATCCTGTCCACCATGGAGAAATCTTCAACTTCACCTGCAACTAGCAACGCTATAAGAGGGGCTGAGAAAAGCGGGAACATAGCCAAACAATGGTTTGCATAGGAATGATGTAAAAGGTTAGAGGTTCATGGCAATATGGGATGGCTGGAAAGAACGAGGCAACTAGCATAGCAATGATAGTAGTGAGAGGTTGGCCGAGGCGGCGGGGAGGTGACGTGGCGGCTTGCTATTGGCCGGAGCGAGGTGGCGGCGACGCGTCTGGCGGCAAAGTGACGGTCCCGCAAGGCAGAGGAGGAGATCTAGGTTTCGGGAAATCATCCGGATTTGGAATGGGGGTGTATAAATAGGCATAGAGGGAGCTAGGAGAGTCCAAATGAGGTGCAGTTTTCGGCCACGCGATCGTGATCGAACGACCGAGAGCATGGAGGGGAGTTAGATGGGTTTTGGGCCACTTTGGAAGGGGTGTTGGGCTGGAAAAAAAAGAGGGCTTTTACGGTTACCTTGTTAACTGCTGGAGTACCGAACGACCTCCAAATGGCACGAAACTTGACAAAGCGGTTCACCGGTGCTATACCAAGGTCATGGCAAACCTCGGTCCATTCCGAGAAAGTTTAATACCCGCACAAGAGAAGAGAGAAGAGGGAGACGCCGGAGGACATAGGAGCGCCGGATTGCAAAACGGACAACGGGGAAAAGGCTCGGATGCATGAGACGAACATGTATGCAAAATGAGATGCACATGATGACAAGATAAAATGCAAATGATGACATGGCAAATGCAACACGCAAGCAAATGACATGGCAACAACGACGAATAACTGGCAGACACCTGGCGCATCGGATCCGGGGTGTTACAAGGGTCTATGCCAACCCGACGTCTGGCTCATCCGGTGTGCCCTGAGAACGAGATATGTGCAGCTCCTATCGGGATTGTCGGCGCATCGGGCGGCTTTGCTGGTCTTGTTTTAACATTGCTGAAATGTCTTGTAAACCGATTCCGAGACCGATCGGGTCTTCCCGGAGAAGGTATATCCTTCGCTGATCGCGAGAGCTTATCATGGGCTGTTGGGACACCCCGCAGGGTATAAACTTTCGAGAGCCGTGCCCGCGGTTATGTGGCGATGGGAATTTGTTAATGTCCGGTTGTAGATAACTTGACACCAGATCCGAATTAAAACGCATCAACCGCGTGTGTAGCCATGATGGTCTCTTCTCGGCGGAGTCCGGGAAGTGAACACGGTCTTTGGGTTATGTTTGACGAAGTAGGTGTTCGGATCACCTCTTGATCATTGCTAGTTTCACGACCGCCTTTGCTTCTCTTCTCGCCTCATTTGCGTATGTTAGCCACCATATCATGCTTAGTCGCTGCTGCAACCTCACCACTTTACCCCTTCCTTTCCCATTAAGCTTTGCTAGTCTTGATACCCATGGTAATGGGATTGCTGAGTCCTCGTGGCTCACAGATTACTACAACAACAGTTGCAGGTACAGGCTATGCGATGACCATGACGCGAGAGCGATGTTTGCTTGCTTGAGTTCTTCTGCTTCTTCTTCGATCAGGGGATAGGTTCCAGGTCGGCAGCCTGGGCTAGCAGGGTGGATATTGTTTGAGTTTCTGTTTATGTATCATCCGTAGTCGGATGTTGATCTCTTGTATGATGATATTGTATTCGTGTGGCTTTGTGTGCCTTCTGTATGTATCCCCATCTATTATGTAATGTTGATGTAATGATATCCACCTTGCAAAAGCGTTTCAATATGCGGGTCTATCCTTGGTGGGACCTTCTAGTTCCTTTTGGATAGGGTCGCATATTGGGCGTGACAGCGGCCCTCCTTAGCATGCCCCCAAGAGGGGAATCCTACTAGGACTCCAAGTCCTAGTAGGTTTCCACCTAAAGGAAGAGAGGGGGAAGGAAGGAGAGGGAGAGGGGGAAGGAAAGGGGGGCGCCGCCCCCCTTCCTAGTCCAATTTGGACTCAAGGGGGAGGGGGCGCGCGGCCTGCCCTGGCCGCCCCTCTCTCTCTCCACTAAGGCCCATCGAGGCCCATTAGTTCCCCCGGGGGTTCCAATAACCCTCCGGCACTCCGGTTTTATCCGAAACTTCTCCGGAACACTTCCGGTGTCCGAATATAGCCGTCCAATATATCAATATTTATGTCTCGACCATTTCGAGATGCCTCGTCATGTCCGTGATCACATCCAGGACTCCAAACTAACTTCGCTACATCAAAACACATAAACTCATAATACCGATCATCATCGAACTTTAAGCGTGCGGACCCTACGGGTTCGAGAACTATGTAGACATGACCAAGACACGTCTCCGGTCAATAACCAATAGTGGAACCTGGATGCTCATATTGGTCCCTAAATATTCTACGAAGATCTTTATCGCTCAAACCGCATAACAACATATGTTGTTCCCTTTGTCATCGGTATGTTACTTGCCCGAGATTCGACCGTCGGTATCTCAATACCTAGTTAAATCTCGTTACCGGCAAGTCTCTTTACTCGTTCTGTAATGCATCATTCCATAACTAACTTATTAGTCACATTGCTTGCAAGGCTTATAGTGATGTACATTACCGAGAGGGCCCAGAGATACCTCTCCGACAATCGGAGTGACAAATCCTAATCTCGATCTATGCCAACTCAACAAACACCATCGGAGGCACTCAGAGAGCATCTTTATAATCACCCGCCATGCCAGACGCTTGCTAGCACACAAAGTGTTCCTCCGTATTCGGAGTTGCATAATCTCATAGTCATAGGAACATGTATAAGTCATGAAGAAAGCAATAGCAACAAACTAAACGATCATCGTGCTAAGCTAATGGATGGGTCGAGTCAATCACATCATTTTCTAATGATGTGATCTTGTTCATCAAATGACAAGTCATGTCTATGGCTAGGAAACTTAACCATCTTTGATTAACGAGCTAGTCAAGTAGAGGCATACTAGTGACACTCTGTTTGTCTATGTATTCACGCATGCACTAAGTTTCCGGTAAATACAATTCTAGCATGAATAATAAACATTTATCATGATATAAGGAAATATAAATAACAACTTTATTATTGCCTCTAGGGCATATTTCCTTCACTGGCAACCTCCCTATCTCCACTATGGCCCAATAGGCCCGTTAACTTTCCCGGGGGGGTTCCGATAGCCTCCTGGTACTCCGATAAATCCCCGAACCTTATCGGAACCATTCCGGTGTCTGTATATAACCTTCCAATATATCAACCTTTATCTCTCAACCATTTTGAGACTCCTCGCCATGTCCGTGATCTCATCCGGGACTCCGAACAACCATCGGTCATCAAAACACATAACTCATAATACAAATCGTCATTGAACGTTAGGCATGCGGACCCTACGGGTTCTAGAACTATGTAGACATGACCGAGACACATCTCTGGTCAATAACCAATAGCAGAACCTGGATGCTCATATTGGTTCCTACATATTCTACGAAGGTCTTTATCGGTCAAACCGCATAACAACATATGTTATTGTCAGGGGTTGGGTGCGACATATGCCAAAGGATGGCTTATCATGGTGGGGGCGAGTAGAACGTCGCCGGTGCCTGGAAACGGGATGAGGCGTAGGCATGCACGCCGAGAATCTTACCCAGCTTCGGGCTCTCCGAGGAGATAACACCCCATCGCTGCTCATGGGTCTCCGCATGATCACTAAAGCAAAGTGACTATAATGGCGCCCCGAGTCAGATCGGAGGCGTGAGAGGGCAAGGCTAGCTCTCTCCTCCCTATGCTATCTGGTCTATCTCTATCAAGGTCCGAACCTTTGCATGGGTGCCCGGGGTTTATATAGGCCTACCCCCAGCGGTACAATGGTAATCCGGCTGGTGCGGGTCCCACCCGCTCGTTTCGCATCGCCGCCCTTTCGCCGCTTCGGGCCCGCCGACCGTGGGTCCTATGGACAGCTTGATATCAGAAGCGCACTCGATGACGAGGCTTGGTCATTGGGTCGTGGCAATAGTGCCGCCGCTCATCGGCGATCACCGCCGCCATTCCCCATCCTATCCGGTTAATGGCTCGTGGGCCCCGGGAGGAGTCGGCCGACCCCACAGTCCGCCTTCGGGCGCCTGTGCCACCTTCGTCCACCCATCGACAGCGGCCCCGCCGGTCTTCGGGCCGCATCAGTCGGCGTTGCAGGCACAAAGGCGCTGCGATCGGAGCCGAGGTCAGGCATGGCATGGCACAGTCGCGCCACGGAGATCTTCCAGCGATACGGCTCATTGTAGCCATGCCGGCCCTTCATAGGCAGGGGGGAACGGCCACGCCGTGATCGTACCCCGCATCGTGCTTCGACATGAGGGAGGAGTCATGGGCCGACTCTCCATATTCGGCCTCTCTGGAGGTCGCCAGCTTGGAGTCGGCTTATCTTGAAGTCGCTGTCTGGGACTCGGCTTGTCTTGGAGTCGCCGTCTGGGACTCGGCTTGTCTTGGAGTCGCCGTCTGGGACTCGGCTTGAGGGGCGCGGCCTGCCCCGATGTCTTGTAAGGTCCTGGGACTCGGGTTAGCCTACCCGTGGCCCATTACTCCGACAGTAGTCCCCGAAGCGGGTGAAGCCCCACGGACGCTGCATAGTGGGGCTTCAACAGTTTCAACCTTCCCCGTGCGGACTCTGGAACTCGGCTGCCGTCTTCTCTTGGGCCGACTGTCGAGAGTCTGATTTTTTGTAGCGAGGAGCCGCAGCTTGAAAGCCGCGCGGAAACCAGCGTCGGTTCGACACGCTTCCTCGCCGCCATCGAGGCAGTCCTATCGCGTGGCGCCACGTGGAGAGGACAGTCTGCCCGCCCACGCGTGCGACGGGACGGGCCGTCAGGCGGGCCCCGCCACTATTGTGCCTCGGCATACGAACGGATCCGTTGCGGCCGTGGATGGTTGGTTTCCCCACGTTGTTACTGCGCGCAGTAACTTCGTGGGGTAAATCGTGGGGCGGTGTGGGGTATCATGTGCAGTTAATCCCACGCCCGCCCCCAGCTCCTCAGCCCATAGGGCTATAAGTAGGCGGGGGGAGCGTGGCGGCACCGCATGCGCACCCTTCTCCCCCATTCCCCACCTCATCTTGCTTTCTCTCTCTCCTGCCTCTGCTGTTGAGCAAGAGCACTCCGCACCACGGCGATGAGCTCTTCCTCCGCCGCGGCCCCCGCCGTGCACTCCGGCGTATGGGACGGCTCGGAGGTAGAGGAGGAACACATCGAGTTCCTCCGCCAGACACGCCGTCTCCCCAGTGCGGACCTCGTGCGTACCCGCCCCGCGCCGGAGGGGAGACCCGACCGGCGCCAGAGGAGGGCGAGCGGGTCATCTTCCACTGCACTCATGCGCGGCCTGGCTGCCGGGCGAGCGGCTTCTTCCGCTGTTTGGAGTTCCACAGTTTTCAACCGCACCACCTCACTCCGAATACGGTGGTGTTGCTCTCCGCCGCCACTCAGGCGGTTTTTCGGTGTTCTCCCCACCTCGAGCTGTGGGGAGAATTCTTCTTCTAAGCTCGACACACGTGTCGCCGCATTCCGCTCAAGGCGGCACCTACATCGTGGTGCGGCGCCGACACCGACAACCCTTTTCCTCCCATCGTGGCCGATCAAGTCGGTGAAGATGTGGCAGCGCCATATTTCTATGTGAAGAACCTCCTCCGACGGCGATCGATCAACTCTGCCGCCTTACAACGCCGCCCCTAACTTGAGGCTCCTCACCTGGTCTCACCGAGTCAAGTCGCTGACTCGCCGAGCCGCGCCAGAAGCGCGACCGAGTCTTGATGCATCGGAGGGTCTCGCTGGGCCGGCTTGTCGCCGCCTTCGGGCGCGCCGAGTTCTCCCGCTCCAAGGCCAGCCTCACCTGATCTGTCAGATGAGCAGCCTCCGAGACCCACGTCGGATGAGCACCAAGGAGATGCCCCGCAAGGAGGTGGCGAACCAGGAACCATATCGCACATCGCGAAGTTCGAGGAGGATCGCAGTTCGCAAGGAGCCGCACTTCACCAAAGGGTAAGTCGTGTCCCCTTATTGTTTTGTCTTCTTTGCTGCCGACTCCGGCTTCTGACTCTTGTCGGTTTCTTCTAAGCCAGAACTCCCTCATGCAGCCTACAGCCGGCGCCACGAGATAGCCCCGTGAGTATGTCCCTGATCGTGCGGACAGCGACGTCGACGACCCCGACTTGGGGGCGGCGGCAATGGAAGCCGACGCCGAAGGCGGGGGAGAAGGAACAGAAGGCAGCTTCAGGCCCTCGGCCACCTTCGCCGACTGGCCTGATGACGACGCCGATGGGGAAGTCGCCCCACGCCACCAGCCAAGGGCCGGCCTGGCTGGCCAAGGCGGCACGAAGAGGCGTCACACCGGGCCGAGCACGCCCGGCGGCAAATTGAAGAAGCTCAAGGGGGCGGCCGCCGCGACGAAACGGGAGGAGGTGGCCGCGAAGGCCAACCGCTTCCGAAGGGAAGGGAGAAGGCCGCCGCTAGTCTCTGCGTAAGTCTTTATGCTCTTTTATTTTCCTTCGCGAATCTTGTCCGAGCTTCTTCGCTCGTTTTCGCTTCAGGCCCTCTTTCCCTTGAGAGAGTCGCCGTCCCCTCCGTCATGGGGTCGGCAGAGACGTCCGCCAACACTCGGCGGGCCGATCCCGCCGCCGACCTCCGGGAGGCGACGGAGCAAAACACGTGGGAGAAGCGCGATGAGGAGGAGGCGACCGCCTGGAGAAGGCACAGGCCGAGAAGGCGGCCGCCAATGCCCAGAAGAAGCTGGAGGATGCCGAAGCCGCCCTTGCGGCGAAACGGCGTGCCGAGGAGGCCGCCCGTCGCCGATCGACGATGCTCGTCCCCCCATTGTCGTCTGCGCCGCCGCCTCCGGAGTTCACGGGGCAGACCGGAGAGGCCGGCATCGAGAACCCCATCGTGGAGAAGGAAAGCGGCGAGGCTTCTATGCCGGACACCCTTGTGCCGCCGCCGCCGCCTCCGCCGCCATCTGGGAGACCACACAGCAAACAGCCGGTGGGTCAGTCGGAGCCACCGATCGCGGACGAGGCCAAGGCGCGGCTGCTTCTTCAAGTCGTCTCGCTGGTGCACTGCCGTCTTGAGAGGGCGACCTTGGCGCCGCAACCTCGGGAGACCGGTGCTGCCAGCTCGGCACCCCTAGACGCCGAGGCCGCAAGCGCCGCGCCCACCGGGTGGTTGCACGGAGGCGGCACCGGGCCGCTGAACCAAGCGCCTCGACGCTCAGCGGTTAGGCGCCAAGGTGACGCCGTTCAAGCATGCACCAGGCGATTCGCCGCGACATCCGTCCGAGCACGCTTCCTTTTTCTTTTGATTCTTGTTTTTTCCGTGGCGCGCCAACAAGCACTCCACTGGTGTAGTCCTCGAGTTCGGCCGGCCGAGCAGCGGTTCGAACCTCCGCGAAGTTCTCAATACTAACTTTGTCTCCATTGACATATTGCAGGAGTATCATAACCTCCGCGCCACTGCCTTCAACCGCAATGTTGAGGAGTTGAACAAGCGGACCGCCGACTTGACGGAAAGCCAGAGTAAGCTCTTTTTCCTTTTTTCTTGGGCGCTGGGCGCACTCCGCTGGCTGTAGTCCTCGATTCGGCCGATCACGAGCAGCGGGCCGGATCTTCCCGGCGATCTACTTTGTTGACGACTTATTTGTTTCTTCTTTCATTCTTCAGGCGCCAACGCTGCTCTTCAGGAGCAGCTAGGCGAGGCCAATACCGCCCGGCGTGCCAAAGAGGAGGAGTGTGGCAGGCTTGGCACGGAGTGCGACCTGCTGGCGGCACAGCTGGCCGAGCAGAAGGAGCTGCTCAAGAAGGCGCAGAACGAGGCCGAGAAGAGGGAGACCGCTATCTTGGCCGAGTTTGAGAGCGAGCGCTCCTCCTGGACTGACAAGGAGGCGATGCTGACCTCCGACTTCCATGAGATCGAGGATATCGTTGATGGTAAGTTTCTTTCGTTTCTTCGGGCCTCCGACTATGCGTCAGGCCGACTCTTGATTTTTCGACTTGCTTCTTTTTTGTCTTGGCAGACTTCTTCCCTAGTCACTCACAGGCAGTCCCTCTGGCCATCGAGGCTGCTCGAGAGGCGCGAAGGGCCGGTGAGGAGATCGCTGCTAACGCCCCCCAAACCATTGATGAGCAGCTTCTGAGCATTGAAGCCCGTCCTCGTCCGGCTCACCGCCGCGCTGCGCTTGGGCCAGCGGCGGTGCCAGCGTTGCCGCCTCGGGCTGCGACATGCCGGCTCACAGACCGCCACCGGACCGCCGACCGGGCTAGAAGTCGCCGCCGCCGCCTTGAGGCTTGAAGGGCCTCGCCCGGCCGAGCGCATCGGGCCTTGGAGTTCGCCAAGGCGTGGTATCTGTGGCTGGACTCTGGACTGTCCGCCGCTGTCCGGCCGAAGCCCAGCCGAGCCGAGGCCGTGGAGGGCGCCCTTATCGAGCGCATGGCGGCCATCGCCGAGTACACGGACACCAGTGTCTTCGTGCCCGAGCGGGCTGAAGGCGGCGAGGAAGTGCCGCCAGAGTGGTTCGAGATGAACCCGGAGTATGGCGAAGACTCGGCAGAGGTGATCGACTCCAGCACCGAGGAGGAGGACGAGGCGGAGGATGGAGGCGAGGCGGAGGTGCCAGAAGACGGAGCAGGCGGCCAGCCTCAGCTCGACCGCGCCTCCAGCAACGAGCCGCGTGGAGGGGAGGCGACTACCGCCGGAGGCGACCAAACCGAGACCGCCCAGCCGACTGCCCCGGCGCCTGACACTGCCGTCTCCTCCGATCCTCCGATCCCAGATGCCGCCTCCTAGGCTGCCTTCTTGTCCTTACTTTATCTGTATCTCATAGTCTTTGAAGAACTTGTTAATTTGCACAATTCCACCCGCGGGGTGTATTTTGAACTCGGCCAGAGGCCTTTGCTTATGTAAATATCTATTTGCCTTCTATCTTTACTTGCTTATTGCTCTTTTTGGCTTTTTCCTTTGCCGCTTCCCATAGTTGCCGCTTGTCAGACGGACAAAGGCCTCATGGACTGCCATAAGTCAAATGCTTGGCTACCTTAGGGAAGGCAAGTATCATTGCTTAGAGTTTCTTTAGCAAGTCGGCTAGAAAGTTTACTGTGCCTACTACCCAAGAGTCGGTCGTCCTTGATAGAGGCTAAGACGGCGAGTCGACTACTCATGAGTCAGCTCTGCAGAGAGAGGCTGGGAGCCGGCTTGAGATATGCATACGCTTTAGGTCCTTAGCCATTTTTTTCGTGTGCGCCGTTTGCTTGTTCTCTCGCTTACCAATAGTCGCTCATGAGCTGCGGCTTTCGACAGGAGACGGCTTGAGCGCAACACACTACTTGTCCGACTGCAGGAAGCATTTCATAGCGCAAGACGGCAAGTCCTCGGGCCGACTAGTTGGACCCGGTGCCAAGCGATATGACAAAAAAGAGTAGCATACTTGGAAGCGTGATTCTTATCATACAGATAACAAAAAGGGGCAGTCCCCGAGCTTGTCTCGGGGGCCCAAAGTCTCGGTATTTTAATACAAAGGGGGTAGTGCAATACATACTGCATCAACTGTAAAATCTTCAAGAAGATTTATGCCCACGGCGCCTGCTTTTGCCGAGTCGCCCCTCTTCTTGCGCGATCGAGGATTCTGAGTGTCGATTAGGTAGTAGGAGCCGTTGTCCAAGACTTTGCTGATGATGAAGGGGCCTTCCCAAGGCGCCGACAACTTGTGTTGGCCGGCTGTTCGCTGAATCAGCCGGAGCACAAGGTCGCCCTCTTGAAATGATCTCGGCTTGACCTTTCGGTTGTAGTATCGGCGCAGACTCTGCTGGTAGATCTTTGGACCGGCTGAGTGCCAACAGCCGCCCTCTTCCAGCAGAAGTCAACGCCGTCTTGGCGTGCTTCTTCACTTCCTCTTCGTGTACATGGTGACTCGTGGAGAGTCAAACTCTATATCCGCGGGATGACGGCTTGCCACCGTGAGACGAGGAAGAAAGGCGTGAAGTCGTTGACTTGTTTGGAGTCGTGTGCGACTCAGAGGATCGGCCGGTAGCTCCTCCACTCCAGCAGCCGCCGAACACTCGAGTGGTTCGACCAATCGAGGCTTGATGCCGACAGATGAGGCCGCTTGTTGCTCCACGGCCGCTTGATCATGGATGGGCAACGGACGCTAAGTCCGCCGGATGCCTGCGTCGCGCAGAACGGGCTGTGGCGCTTTTGGCAAAGTTTGTGCCATTGTCGGTGATGATGTTGTGCAGTATGCCATACCGCACCGTGATGTCGGCGATGAAAGTCACTGCAGTCGACTTCTTGATGGGCTTTGCTTCTATCCACTTGGTGAACTTGTCCACCGCGACAAGCAGATGAGTCAGGCCACCTCGGGCCGTCTTGAATGGTCCCACCATGTCCAGGCGATGGGGATTGTCTTCAGCGCGGAAGCCGGCTGAAGTGGCTTGGAGCGGAACTTCTGGCACCCCTTGCATTTTTGGACTAACTCTTTAGCCTCTTCCAGGGCAGTCGGCCAAAAGAAACCGTGCCGAAAGGCTTTGGCGACGAGTGCCCTTGAAACCGCATGGTGGCCGCACTCACCCTGATGAATGGCTCTGAGAATTGCTTGGCCTTGTTCTGGCTCTACGCAGCGCTGGTAGACACCAGTGACACTGCGCCTGACCAGCTCTGCGTTGACTATGGTGTATGCGGCTGCTCGGCGTTGCACTTGCCGAGCCAGGATCTCATCTGTCGGCAGCTCTGTGTTCACTAGAAACTTGAGGATGGGCTGTGCCCATGAGGGTGCTGCTATTTCTTCAACTGCTACCACAGCGACTTGGACAAGGGTGGCTGGGCTGGGAGGCGGCGGCTGGAGTCTGCGGCCGCTTGCTGGATTGACGGAGTCCCCGGGCCGACTGGCGTGGTTCCTGGGCCGAGTGGCGCAGTCCCCGGGCCAGGTTCTGAAGTCCCCGGGCCGGCTTCAACTATGATTTTCTTGGGGCCGTCTGCTGGGGCTCTTGAGTCGGATCCGACTTCTTCTGGAGGAGCCGGCACAAAGATGGAGTCGACCGTGAAGGCTTGATAGACGACTTAAGGAGGCGCCAAGGGCGACGCCGTAAGGTATTGCTTGGCGGGTGGAGCTGACACGCCAAGGCGCTCGCTGATAATTGTCATTCTTGGCACGTGAAGGAACTCGCACCTCAAGTATCCGCTGAGTTGCTGCACCAGAAGTGGTAGTCGCCATATTTGCATCTTTGGCGCCCCCCGCCAGATGACCGCTGGACCACCAAGTCGAGTCGCCATAGCACAGATCCGCGAATGCCGAGTTCTTTGGCAAGCCGGAGCCCATGAATGAGCGCCAGATTCGGGCGACGTTGTTGGAGGCGGCGGCGGATTTGCAGACATACTTGAGCTTGTCGCTTTAGGGAGGTGAGGACGACGCCGCCCTGTGCCGTGCGCATCTTGGAGCCGCCGAAATGCATCCACCAATGGGTGGAGTCGGGCACTGGGTACTGGTCTCGCCCACGACGAGGAAGTCGGCCGCTATGATTTGATGGCGGTAAAAGGGCTGGTAGTAGATGGTGTAAGGAGCCGATCTATGGCCAATTTGGCTACTCGCCGGAGGCGCCTCGGCCCAATGATCTCGGCCAGCGGAGCCGTGCAAACCACGGTGATTGGATGCTATTGAAAGTAAGGCTTCAGCTTCTTGCGTAAATGCACACCGTAGCACATCTTTCCGTAGTGAGGGTAGTTCTGCTTGGAGGTCGACAAGACTCACTCTGTAATATACCGTCTCTAGACAGTAGCGCCTTTGCCTTCCTCTTTATGCTCGATTACATGACTATGCCGACTACTCGGCTGGTGGCGGCGATGTACAAGAGCATGGGCTCTTAGGAGTCTGAGCCGCCAACACAGGGGAGTAGTCAACATCTTCTTCACCGAGAAACGCTTCATCCACCTTGTGGTTCCACTCGAAAAAGGTGGTCTTCTTCATCAATTGATACAAAGGCAGAGCTTTCTCGCCCAGCCGACTGATGAATCGGCTGATGGACCCCAAGCAGCCGGTGAACTTCTGCACATCTAACAGTCGGATGGGTACCTCCATCCTCTCGATGGCCTTGATTTTTACGGGGTTGCACTCGATGCCGCGTTCGGAGACCAGGAAGCCGAGGAGCTGGCCGGCTGGTACTCCAAAAACGCACTTCTCTGGGTTGAGCTTGATCTGGAATCGGCGCAGGTTCTCAAAGGTCTCCTTGAGGTCTTCTAGCAGCGTCCCACGCCTCTCCGTCTTCATCACCACATCATCCACGAGACGCATGCCTCGCCGAAGTTGCTTGAGGAGGCACTTCGCATGCAACGCTGAAAGGTGGCGCCGACATTCCTCGCCGAACGCCATCGCTGCAGCGTATATTCAATGGTGTGATGAAGGCGGTCTTCGCCTATCCGCCGGGTTCAGCTTGATCCGTGATATCCTCGAATATGCATCTAAGAAACTCAGCAGCTCTGATCCGCTGTGGAGTCTATCACCGATCGATTCTGGCAGGGCAAACGGATCCTTTGGGCAGGCTTTGTTGAGGCTTGTGTAGTCAATGCACATCCGCCATTGCTTGTTTTTCTTCAAGACTAAAACCGGTTTGCCACCACTGAAAAAACACTTCCATGATGAAGCCGCCGCAAGAAGCCGGGCTATCTCCTCTCCAACAACTCTTCTTCTTCTTCCGACAGCGGCACAAGGGCTGCCTGACGGGTTTCACATCTGGCGGACATGTAGCTTGTGCTCGGCGAATTCGTCGGTACACTGCATGTCTTTGGGGACCATGCAAAGATGTCTCGATTCTCACGGAGGAAATCGACGAGCTCGCTTTTCCTATTTGTCTGTCAAGGTTTGCACCTATGACAGCAGCCTCTGGGTGCTCCGGGTCCAAGGGTATCTTCTTGGTCTCATTGGCCGGCTTAAACTAGCCCTCAGCTTCCGACTCCTTGGGGTCGGGCGACATCTCTGGCTGCTTTCCGTCCATCGCCACGACTCGGTCAAGGAGCCGCTCACCGCGATCACTGTGGACTCGCCAGCCAGCTGCTTCTCGGTCACAGAGGCGGACGACTTCCTTTAATCGCCGGCTATGGTCAGAATTCTCTTGGAACTCGGCATCTTCATCTTGAGGTAGGCGTAGTGAGGAACCGCCATGAACTTGGCCAAGGCAGGTCGGCCAAGCAGCGGATGGTATGGGCTTTCCAGGTCCACTACTTCAAACCAGACTGGCTCTCGGCGGAAATGATCTTTGTCTCTGAAGAGGACGTCTATCAGGATCTTGCCGATTAGCGAACAGGAAAGGCCGGGTACAATACCATGGAACACAGTCCGGTTGCTCTGCAACTGTCTTCGCTTGATTCCTAGCTTCTCCATGGTATCTTTGTACAGGATGTTGATGCTACCGCCTCTGTCTATCAAGATTTTGAAAACGGGCGCCCGCCTATCGCTGGCCAAGGTGGCACCTAGGACCAGGCATAGGAACCCGGATTCGGCATCACCTTTGGGTGATCCGCTCTACTCCAACTGATAGGCCTCTCGGACCAATGCATGAACTCTGGAGTGCTTGACGCGACCGCATTCACTTCTTCTTGCTGCTGTTGGCGCCGCTACGGCCATCTCGCTACATCGGTGAACACCACATAGGCTCCGTGCTCATCCGGGAACTCGTCTTGCACTGCACCGACTGGCCGAGCAGCCGGCTGCTAGGGCGGCGGCGGAGCGGCCCAAGAGAAAGGCGGAGGAAGGAGGCCGCCTCCTTGGCGACCGGGCGAGCCGCTGGCACTTTCGGGTGGTATGGTTTGAGGGCTTCGTGCCACTGTGGAACTTGCACGGACCATCCAGAGTCTGCTCATAGGAAAAGGCCGGCAACCAATTGGATTTGCTGCCTTTCTGCCGTTTGGCCGGAGGCTGCCCCTCTGGCTGTTGATCTTCAACTGTCGCAACCTGCCGACTGTTGGAAGTCGGTGCTTGGGCCTTGCGCTTGTTGTCGTTTTGTTGTTGGCGCCGACTGGTGTCTCCAGCTGGAGTTCTGGGAGCCTGAGGAGCCACCTTGCCAGCCGCATTGACTTGAATCTCTGTCTTCATGGAGGAGTCGGCCGTGGCGTACTTGTCTGCTATGACTAGCAGTTCGTCGAGGGTTTCTGGCTTGTCGCAGAGGAGCCTGTGCTTGAGGAGGGTGCCTTCTCGGCACCCAGCAGTGAAGTACTCGATAGCCTGCACCTCGTGCACGCCCTCGTAGAAGTTCCGAAGCTCGCCCCAGCGCGTGAGGTAGTCACGTGTTGACTCATCAGGGCCTTGCACGCACAAGGAAAGCGGGCTGCTTGGGAGGTCGCTTGTACATGCTCGTGAAGTTGCAGATGAAGGCTTCGGTGAAGTCGACCCAGCTGTTGATGCTGCGGGCTTCAGATCGTTCAACCATGTCCGGCCGTGCCTCGAGCATGAGGGGAATGTACTTCACGGCAACCCGCTTGTTGCCGTTCGCTATGCCGACGGCCGTGGAGTAGTCTATCGCGCCTTCCGCTTCACGGAGCCGTGTACTTGGGTGTGTCTCGGGAGCGTGAACCCTTTGGGGAAGGGCTCGTCTCGGATGCGGGCCCGAAGCAAGGCGGACCAGCTCGCCTTCTTCTTCCAGCGCCAGGATCGGTGGAGTCGGTAGATCCGATGGCGGGCGCCGTTTTCCGACACCTTCTCGACGGCCGAGGCGGCCTCCGAGAGTCGGATGCTCAACAGCGGCGGGAAACTCGCCGTTTTCTTCGGGTGGGGAGGCAGGTAGTCGCCCCGCCGCTTCCACCGCTTCTCGCCGCCGCCTTGGTCGCGCCAATGGTGAGGCGAGTCCGACGCGGATCGGCAGCCGGCTCCTTTTCTTTCCTTCCACGGACTCCGCCAATCGGCGCCCGAGAAGTCGCGCTTTGATCTCGGCGGGAGGCAAGTCGTCGCTCGTTGTCGCAGCAGCATCGCGCGCCGCCGGCCGCTGCTTCGCGCAAGCAACCGTGTCGAGGAGCTGGACTCGCCCGTCATCAAACGGCGCTTCGCTTCGGGTTCTTCAGCTCGCTATTCGCCGCTGGGCAGCGCGGATGTTCTCCTGTGGTGGCGATACGGGCGTTAGCCCCAACAAGTCGGGTTATGGTCGCTGCTGCTGCCGACGCGCTTAGACGGCTCGGCCCGCTTGAGCCGGGCGAGCCTATAGTGCGATCCATCTCGCTGGTATGCTTCGACAGCGCCATGCTCGCCAGCCTCTTGCTGCCTTCGGCGATCTGAAGGCGGCGTGTCTCAGCGAGGTCGGCGTCAAGGCCCTCCGGAATGGGCGCCGTTAGGTCTTGCAGGGCCGCAGCGAGCGGGTCCTGAGCTTCTTCACCGGAGCGCTCATCGTGACTGATGACGAGCACTTCCGTGACGGCGCTTCTGCCGCTTTCCTCATAAGGAAGCGGCTCGTCGTAGACCACCATGTTGGTGGGGAAAGTGTCAAGACACGGCGTCGGAGTCGACCAGCATCGGGTCGGTGGAGCCTACGGACTCCAAGTCCATGGCAGGCTCGCCGGTGACATGGAGTTAGTCGAGGAGGCCCACGAGAAGACTCTCGGGGCCACCCGTGCCTGCGTCGGATGCAGGCTCGTCGGAGAGGCGCACATCGCCGACAAGTTCGGCGAGGCTGCCGCGCGCAGCGCGTTCTCGCGCGCAAGAAGGCCGATTCAGACTGTCTGGCGAAGCTCGCTGGCTGCGCCGCTGTGGAGGAAGAGGGTTCTGCCCGTAACAGATCTCCGGACGGAGGTGCACCAGGCCCCATGGTGGGCGCCAAATGTCGGGGGTTGGGTGCGACATATGCCAAAGGATGGCTTATCATGGTGGGGGCGAGTAGAACGTCGCCGGTGCCTAGAAACGGGATGAGGCGTAGGCATGTACGCCGGCGAATCTTACCCAGCTTCGGGGCTCTTCGAGGAGATAACACCCCATCGCTGCTCAAGGGTCTCCGCATGATCACTAAAGCAAAGTGACTACAATGGCGCCCCGAGTTAGATCGGAGGCGTGAGAGGGCAAGGCTAGCTCTCCTCCCTATGCTATCCGGTCTATCTCTATCAAGGTCCGAACCTTTGCATGGGTGCCCCGGGTTTGAGATAGGCCTACCCCTCGGGGTACAATGGTAATCCGGTTGGTGCGGGTCCCACCGTCTGCCTCTCGAGACCGCCCTTTCTGGCTGGCTTGTGGGGCCCGCCGACCGGTGGGTCCCGCGATGCTTGATATCAGAAGCGGCACTCCTGATGACGCAGGCTTGGTCATTGGGTCGTGGCAACAGTGCCGCCGTCTATCGGGCGATCACTGTCGCCATTCCCCATCCTATCTGGTTAATGGCTCGTGGGCCCTAGGGAGGAGTCGGCCGACTCTAGGGAGGCCGACTCCCACAGGTCCGTCTTCGGGGCGCCCAGGCCGCCTTTGGTCCACCCACTGATAGGCGGCCCCGCGGTCTTCGATCCATACAGCCGGCATCAGGCACAAGTCGCATGCGACTATGGCTGAGAACAGCAGGCATGGCAACAAGGCGCGCCGCCGGAGATCTTCCAACGACACGGCTCATCGTAGCCATGCCGGTCCTTCATAGGGGGAAACGCCACGCCATGCGACTGCACTCTCGCATCGTGCTTCGAGATGAGGGAGGAGTCATGGGCCGACTCTCCATAGTCGGCCTCTCTGGAGGTCGCCAGCTTGGAGTCGGCTTATCTTGGAGTCGCCGTCTGGGACTCGGCTTGTCTTGGAGTCGCCGTCTGGGACTCGGCTTGTCTTGGAGTCGCCGTCTGGGACTCGGCTTGAGGAGCGCGGCCTGCCCCGATGTCTTGAAAGGTCCTGGGACTCGGGTTAGCCTACCCGTGGCCCATTACTCCGACAGTTATTCCCTTTGTCATCGGTATGTTACTTGCCCGAGATTCGATCGCCGGTATCATCATACCTAGTTCAATCTTATTACCGGCAAGCCTCTTTACTCGTTCTGTCATGCATCATCCCGCATCTAACTCATTAGTTACATTGCTTGCAAGGCTTATAGTGATGTGCATTACCGAGAGGGCCTAGAGATACCTCTCCGATACACGGAGTGACAAATCCTAATCTTGATCTATGCCAACTCAACAAACACCTTCAGAGACACATGTAGAGCATCTTTACAATCACCCAATTACGTTGTGACGTTTGATAGCACAAAAGGTGTTCCTTCGGTATTCAGGAGTTGCATAATCTCATAGTCAGAGGAATATGTATAAGTCATGAGGAAAGGAATAGCAATAAAACTAAACGATCATACTGCTAAGCTAACGGATGGGTCTTGTCCATCACATCATTCTCTAATGATGTGATCCCGTTCATCAAATGAAAAGACATTTCTATGGTTAGGAAACTTAACCATCTTTGATTAATGAGCTAGTCAAGTAGAGGCATACTAGGGACACACTGTTTTCTCTATGTATTCACAAATGTACTAAGTTTCTGGTTAATACAATTCTAGCATGAATAATAAACATTTATCATGATATAAGGAAATATAAATAACAACTTTATTATTGCCTCCAGGGCATATTTCCTTCACAACTAATAATGAAAAAATAATTCTCATGCATTTTGTGGTTGGCCTTTGATGACGTGGCATATGCGCATGTTAAGATAATAGGAGTAGAGGGGATAAAATAATTCTCATGCATGTTACGGTGGGACTTTGATGAGGTAGTATGTGTGCATGTTAAGATAGCAGAAGTATTAGGACGCACTATTTAGGTATATAGGATAGCAATGCTTTTAATTCACTTTATTTTCAAATAACTTTTTGTTTTGTTTGTGCTTATGATTTTTTAGTATATGTCTTTGTTTATTGATAAGAATGAAATAGCTCGCATAAAAAATTCATTTGTTTGCTCGCTTGTGCTAATGTTTGTGGCTTTTGTTTATTATTGTTTGCTTTGTTGATTTTTTGTCGGGTTTTCTCCTATATTTTTGTATCTGGTACCAACTTGATGATGCAATTAGGTGGTACTACTTACACTACTAGGAGAAACCTTATAGATAGGATTTTAGTAGTAGCGTGGGGTAAAAGTGCAGCGCTACTGCCTTATAGCACCAACACGGGTAGTTAACCCGCGCTACAGGTAGGTCCGTAGCAGTAGCGCTGGCCACCCACCCCGCGCTGCTGCTAAGTGGCCCAGCCTTAGCCCACGGGCTACCCGTAGTAATAGCGAGGCCTGGGTAACCACCGCTACTGCTAAGCCTATAGCAGTAGCGCTTTCCCGGGGCAAAGCGCTACCACTATGTGTGTGCTATGCTAGTAGGTGGGCCCAACATAGCAGCAGCGTAGGTTACCTAGCTAACGCTACTGCTATGACCCGTAGTAGTAGCGCTGGTCCCTAACCCACGCTGCTACTACGTTGGCTTATTGTTTTCCTCTCGGCGCGGCCGACCCTCACTTTCCCTCTCTACTCTCTCCCCACGCCACGCCGCCATATCCTGCTGCCACCGAAAGAGATCGAGGTATCTCCTCCCTCCCTCCCTCTCATTCCACCTCCCTCTCCCTCCCTCCCTCCTGCCTCCTCCCTCTCCCTTCCTCGTCCGTCCTCCTCCTCCCTCTCCCTTCCTCGTCCATCCTCCTCCTCCCTCATTCACTCCTGCCTCCTTCCTCCCTGCCTCGTTCGTCCTCCTCCTCCCTCCCTCCCGCCTCCTCCCTCTCGGTCCACCTACCTCCCTGCCTTGTCATCCTCCTCCCTCCACCTAGCTCCCTCCCTCCACCTCCCTCCCTCCTTGGCTCATCCCTCAATGTTCCTCCCTTCGCCTCCATCTATTTTTGAATTTTTAGTAAAAAAAATAGTAACAAAAATTAGTTAACTTAATACTTTATACTTTCTAGTTTACTTAATTAGTTAAAAAATTAGTTGGTAGAAACATGTATTGGACACTTAGTTGGCAGAGATTATAACTAGTAATAGAATAGAAAATAAATTATATTAATAGAAATTTTTAGTAAAAAATGAAGTAATAGAAATTTTTATGTGTAGAAAATTTTCAATATAGAAATGTATTGGAATGCTATGTGAGAAATTTTTAGGTATCACATTTAGTAATAGAAGTTTGTCGTAACAAAATTTAGGTATAACTTATAGTAATAGAATTTTATAGTAAGTGTTGAATAGAGTACAACTAGGGTATTTAGTTATGTCAATCTCACATTGCCAAATTTAGAGAGAGAGAGAGAGAGAAAGAGAAAGAGAGAGAGAGAGAGAGAGACCTAGTTTCTATTGAACCATTGTGAATGAGTGCCAAGTTTGAAGTCTCATGTGTGGCGTAGGGTATAGCACCGATGAGCCGGTTGATGACGCCCAAAAGATCACCGACGACACCTGCATCCTCGACAACCATAGTCTATAGTTAGTAAACATGTATATCTAGTGTTGTGTACTAGTGTTGCTCAAATATGATGGAGATTTAGACATGTGATATGTAGTGTTGTCTACTCCTAGTGCTGTCACACATGAATATTTGGAAAATGAAGGATATGTGCTTGCCCAAGTGGCCTATATATGTTTGTAGGGAACACCTCTGAGTGGCCTATGTTTTGCCGGAGTGTTGATTCATTTCCATTCCGACAAATTTCAGCCGCTCAATATGTCCTATTTTAGCAAAGGTCATGCCGGACTTTCCCATGAATTTTAGCATGACTTGTGCTAGAATATGTAGGAAATATCGAGTGGCCCGAATGTAATAGAAAGATAATTAAACGACATTTTGGGTTGACTTAAAGTCTATCGGGGCTCCATACATGTCAGTTAAAAAATTATTGAGGGAGAGTCTCCACCATATATGATAGAAGAAGAATGCCGACTGTTGTCGTGGGGGTCGCTTCTCCTTCTTCTCCTTGTGCTAGACCATTGTTATGCACTAGGGGAAGGAGGAGTAGCGACCATCATTGACGGTCGAAAAATCAGTGACGGAGTGTCCACCATATATGAGAGAAGAAGAATCCCGACTATAGTCGTGAGGGGAGCTTCTTTTTCATTTGAAGGTGCTAGAAATTTTGGTGTAATGCACTTTCAAATGAAATTAGGAGCTTCCATCACCGACGGTCGCAAATGCTAGAGAGGAAGAATCTCGACAGACCCATAGTCAACTCGTGATGAATAATAATGATCTAATTTAGTTTTTGTAGTACATATATTGAATTTTTGAAGTTTAATCTTCGAATTATGAACATAGGAAATGTCTGACGACGACGATAGGATCCCTGAGTGCGACTACTGCGGCGACGATTGGGGTCTGTGCGATAGGCCTCACTTGGAAGACGGTCGGCGCTTTAGTATTAATCTCGACGAGACCTTTGATGTTGAAATGGTACGCAACGACGACAAGTCTTTTTTCGTAATTAAGCATGACTTCTACCTCTTCAACGTGTAATTTCCGTCTTTTACAATTCTACTAGTGCATCACATGCCATGCAAGACGCTATGTCCTGGAGAACATAGTTCACCCCAGGACCCATCATGGTTATGCTTTTGCCGTAAAGCTATACAATATAGAGAGCTACTCCCATTTTGGTTGCTTGAATTGGGAAGCACTGTGCAAGGCGTATGGCTTTCAGGAAGGTATGCATGTCATCTTAGATCTTGGTGATCCTGAAGATGACATCAACGAAGATAATGTCGATGAAGATAATATTGACGAATAGAATATCCACGTTTGGGTCCTTGTTGATACGCTTCCACTTCTACCTCTATGTGAGTTTCTCAAACATATTTATTAAGTAATTTTTTAATCATAATAGTTGACAGCTTATATATTTTCATTGACAACTTATTTCCATTCTTCAAAAAATGTTCAGAAAATAGTAGATGAAACCTACTACACTGATGGTTCTGAACTACAAGGAGAAAGATCATCTTGTCTGCTTCATTATTGATGTTGAGACTTACAATAGGAATTACGAAACTCCTCCACATTATGGTCAATACGTGCCATTAGTCCATGTATTGAACTACGCCAAAATCCACGGAAATGGCATGGTAAGATCTTTTTATTATTATGACAGCAATGCATCCTTTGCATACATTCTTCTAATTAAAGCTAAACTACATTGCTAACTACGACATTATTATTATGTTTTTGAATAGAAAATTCCGAAGGATTGTCTCCCTCATCTGATGTTTCCGGAAGGTCGCCTTGATGTTATTAGCTTACGACCAAGTCCGCTCGGGCTTCACCGTTGTTCATACAAGATATCTCAAACCGATGAAGACATGACAATCAAAGAATGGAAAAAATGTATGAAGAATCATAAGGAGCTACTTGGAATTAACATTGTGCAAAGCGCACGGATTGAAGACAGGATAATCTCCATTCTCCATAATGGAGAGTCAAGGTCTATCTTGTTTTATGCTATTTTACCTTAGAAGGGTAGTATGTCCTAGTTAATACTCATGATCATGTGCTAAGAACAATTAAGTAGGATTGATTATGACTATGATGATGATGAGTATGACTTGTTATTATGATAACGAGTAGAAGTTGTTAGATGACTATGATGATGATGAGTATGACTTGTTATTATTAACGAGTAGAAGTTGTTAGATGACTATGATGATGATTAGTATGACTTGTTATTATGATAACAATGATGACTTATTATTATGATGATGTATGCTAAGTTGTTATATGAGCATGATGAGTTATTTTATATATCAGTGGGTGAAATGAGCATGGATTAGATTCAGTTGGAGGCAACATGGATTAGTTTGGATTAACAGTAGTCTCGATCTGCACCATGTTGCCTCATCGTGGTCATAAAATCATATGACAAAACTACTATATAAAACCTATACAAATACAGCGCCAATAAGCTGCGGAAAAAAAATACAGAAAAATTTATCAGTGGCGCTGTTTATAAGAAACACTACTGCTATTTACAGTTAGCAGTAGCGCTGTTTATAGGGCGCGTTACTACTAAGTAGGTATAGCAGTAGCGCGGGACAACTAACGCTACTGCTACAAGTTAACTGTAGCGCCCTAGTGGTAGCGCTGGTACCCGCGCTACTGCTAGCACTAAAACTAGCACTACTGCTAGGGTTATCCCTAGTAGTGTTAATTGATGTTAACAACTTAAATAAATACTCTAATTCATATAATTAAATCATAATTCTTATTGAAATTACACCCTTTTTATATTTGTTCTTGCACAATATGTAAGAGTGAAAATATGTGTATGTTGCATGTTTAAATGGTAGGCTTTTCATTGTAAAATGTCCACCATATTTTAATATCATGAAATGATTTAATTTGCAAAAAAAATTATTTGCCAAAACCCTTTATGCGTTTACCACCTTAATTTGATCAAACATTTTAATTAGCAATGGACCGTAGCAGAAGGTAGCGCGGAACTCTCTATGCATTTGAGAGGAAAGTGGCTGGGGGCACTTATACCAGGGTTAGACTGGACAGATGTGTCGTCAATCCAGACTGGTCGCTGCTGTTTCCATTGGCTGTCTTGGATCACAAAACTGCAGCTAGCTCTGACCATGTTCCTATTTTGCTCACCCTACGTGAAATGCATGCATGCAGGTCGGGCCCTAGGCCATTCAAGTATGAAACAATGTGGGAGAGAGAAGAAACATTATTCAATGTGGTAGGGGACAGATGGAATCAGCAAGAAGCGGGCACAGTCGACGCTTTGCGGGGAAAGCTAGGAGAGCTAGCTGGTGACCTCTCTGCATGGGATTGGAGCCACTTTAGCTCTGTTCGAACAGAGATCCGCCAATTAAAAGCAGCACTAGAGCAGTTGCGCACTGTCCCAGGAAGATCAGGCCCCACCCGCGAGGAGACCAAGGTTACGGATAGGCTGGTCGAGCTCTTTCACAGGGAGGAGATGCTATGGCGACAGAGGGCGCGCCTGGATTGGCTAGTCCATGGTGATAAGAACACATACTTTTTTCATCTGAGAGCTAGTCGACGACATAGGAAGAATCAAATCAAGTCACTGCAAAAAGCGGACGGGCAGTTAACATGTGATAACACGGAGATGGAGGTGCTGACGACAAACTTCTACAAGGACGTGTACACATCGGAAGGAGGTCAAAATATGGATAAAGTTTTGGACACTGTACCTAGCAAGGTAACACCAGCAATGAACGACATCCTGAACGCCCCATATACCCAAAAAGAAGTAAAAGATGCCCTGCTTCAAATGTTCCCTATCAAAGCGCCCGGGCCAGATGGGTACCCGGCTCACTTCTTCCAACGCCATTGGGACGTTTGCGGCAATGATGTCACAAAGGTAGTTCTAAAAATTGTTGATGGTACTGAGTCAGTTGAATGCATCAATGAAACCATCCTTGTCCTGATCCCAAAGGTAAAGAATCCAACACTTTTGTCACAGTTCCGCCCGATAAGTTTGTGCAATGTTCTTTACAAAATTGCTTCGAAGGTGATCTCCAATAGATTGAAGTTAATCCTGCCAGACATAATATCTCAAGAGCAATCAGTGTTTGTGCCAGGTAGACTGATCACAGATAACATAATAACTGCTTACGAGTGTTTGCATTTTATGAAGGGGAACAGGGCGAAGAAACATCAGTCATGTGCCTTGAAGCTAGATATGATGAAGGCATACGATAGGGTGGAGTGGACCTATCTCAGAGCCATTATGCTTAAACTTGGTTTTACAGATAAATGGGTGGACATAGTCATGAGCTTGGTTACATCGGTGAAATTTTTAGTCATGTTTAATGGGAAGAAGCTTGAACAGTTTACACCATCCCGAGGGATCCGACAAGGTGATCCGATATCACCATACTTGTTCTTGTTAGCAGCAGAGGGCCTGGCGTGCCTCCTAAAATCACAACGAGAGTCATCCAATCTTGATGGGATACTTGTGGCTCCTTCGGCGCCGCCAGTTAACCATCTCCTATTCGCTGATGACAGCCTGCTGTTCTTCAAGGCAAACAGTGTGGGTGCTACCGAGGTGAACCAATTGTTGGACGTTTATTGCCAGGCCACGGGCCAAAGGATTAACTATGCTAAATCATCCGTATTCTTCAGTAAAGGAGTCCCGGACAGTATCCGCAATGAGATCAAAGTTTTGTTGAATGTTCCTAATGAGACTCTTAATGAGAAGTATTTGGGTATGCCATCAGATGTGGGGAGCTCAAAACACAGTGCATTCAAATATCTTAAAGATCGGCTGTGGAGTAAGGTTCAAGGTTGGATAGAGAGGACATTGTCAACTGTAGGAAAGGAAGTGTTGGTGAAATCAGTTGCACAATCTATCCCAGTCTATTCCATGTCATGTTTTAAGCTTCCTAGAGGCCTGTGTGAACATTTGAATATGCCGATAAGGAAATTCGGTGGGGAGTAAAATGGACAACGAAACCTTATTGGGTCTCTTGGAAAGCTATGACGCAGCCAAAAGGAATGGGAGGTTTGGGGTTTAAAGATTTTGAGCTCTTCAACTTAGCAATGCTTGCACGACAGTTCTGGTGCCCGCTATAAGACCCGAGTCTTTGAGTGCTCGTATTCTAAAAAGTATCTACTATCCCAACACAACCATACTTCAGGCTACTTTGGGAAACCACCCTAGTCAGATTTGGAGGGCCATTGTCAAGGGGCGTGGCACGTTGAAACAAGGTTTAATTCGGCGCATAGGCAATGGTGAACACATCAATATTTGGGAGGACAACTGGCTCCCCCGAGAGGAGATGATGAGGCCTTATGGATGCCGGGTAGCAAACCCACCGCAAGTTGTCTCTGAACTAATTGATCCGACATCCGCCACATGGATCAAGGAGAAGCTGGAAGCCATCTTTTTGCACTTTGATATGGAGGTTATTATGAATATACCGCTGTGCACTATGAATATGCCAGATTTTTGGGGCTGGACGCATGAGAGGAATGGCCAGTTTTCAGTCAAATCGGCATACCGAATGCTCGTGTCCACAAGGCAGCGACGGGAGGCGTGGTTGGAAGGCAAAGCCGGGTCCTCGAGTACACATATGGAGGAGGGATCATGGAAAACGCCTTGGCGGATAGAGGTACCAGCAAAAATACGTATGTTTTTGTGGAGACTCTCAAAACAATCCTTACCCACGGAGGATGTTCGAGCTCATCGCCACATGACTACCTCTAGTTCATGCGGAATGTGTGGTGCGTCGGACTCATGGCAACACTCCCTTCTCGAGTGCACAGTTTCAAGATGTACATGGGCTCTCGTTGATGAGGATCTTGGAAGCAAGCTGGTGTTGGCCACAGAACCAAACGCAAAGAGCTGGCTTTTCTCACTAATAGAGTCATTATCACATGATCAGTTCATTCTTACAGCGGTCACTCTTTGGGCAATCTGGTCTTCCAGGAGGAAAGCGATCCACGAAGCTATATTTCAATCTCCACATGCAAAGCCTTCATAACTCGCTTCATTGCTGACTTAAATGTCGTTCGGTCAGGGAAGCCTTCCATCCAGAGGTCGATCAACGTGCCGGCAGGTACCACTAGTGCAGCTCGACCCCATCCAATGGCCCCTCCGGAGAATTTTGCAACGATTCACGTGGATGCTGGTGTGCGCGGGCAGAGAGGAGGATCGGCAGCAGCAATATGCAGGGATAGTCACGGCAATTATCTGGGAAGTTCAGCTCTAGTTCTGAGAGGTGTTTGCAACCCAGTGATTCTGGAGGCTTTAGCTTGTCGTGAAGCTATATCCTTGGCTCAAGATCTCCAACTTCACAGCTTCATCATATCCTCGGATTGCAAGCAGGCAGTGCAAGACATCTCGATGGGCACCAAGGGTCTTTATGGAGCAATTATCAACGAAATCAAGCTGAGATCGGTTCCTTTTTCTTGTAAATTTATTTTTGAAAGTCGTGCTATAAATCTAGAAGCTCATAGCTTAGCAAAATTTGCTACGAATTTAACTCCGGGGCGTCATGTTTGGCTTGGCCAGCCATATGATGCAGTCCGTATCCCACCTTATGTGGATTATCATCAATAAAGAGGCTTTACCCCCTCAAAAAAAAATTGAGAGCTACTATATGGCGCCTTCAGCGCCGCTTTTGTTCCCTGGCGCTCGCGTGCCTGCCGACCTTGGCCTGGCAAAACAAAAGGAACGGGACATTGGTCGCTCATGGTGCAGGTTTTCTCCTTCGTTCGCTTCGCTCGGTTGATGGTTGACCTATCAACTATTTATCGGTTGAATTTTGCAAAAAACATGAATCTGAAAAAATTATGAATAAAACAAAATTTGAAGATAACATAGATTTGAAGAAATTCGGAGATTTACAAAATTTTCACGAATATGCAAAAGTTTTAAAAAAATCACGAATTTGAGAAAGGTTCACGGATTTTAAAAGACTGTGGATTTAAAAAAAGTTCATGCATTTGAAAAGTTCATCAATTTTTTTAAAAAATCACGAATTTTTTACAATAAGTTGTAAATTTGCAAAACGTTCATGGTTTGAATATATTCCTGCATTTAAAAAAGTTCACGTGTTTTGAAAAAAGGTTCACACATTTTAAAAAAACAATAATTTAATTTTTTTTCTGAATTTGAAAAATTTCACGCATTTGGAAAAATAATTAATAAATAAAACAAACAAAACCTGTTCAGAAAAAGCAAAACTGAAAAAGGAAAAATCGGCAGGAAGCACCCAGGAAGTTAATGGGGCTTCCCAAAACCGAGGAGGCACTTCCCTCTCGTGCATTGGATGGGCCGACCTATTTAGTATCAAATGATGGGAGGGGCCCGAGGGGGTGTTGTGTACGAAATAAACTTTTTTTATTTGAATTGTATGTACGAAATAACCTTTAACAGGCGCCTTAAGTGCCAAATATGATTTGTGTATGCATTTACCATCTTAATTTGATCAAACATTTTAATTAGTAATTTGCCGTAGCAGAAGGATAGTTTCAGGTCGGAAGCCGGCAGCTAGTCAACAAGCACTTGGCTGGCATTCACGTTGCAAAGAACAAAAAGAGTGACCGGGACGTATTATAATTTTAGGCAACTGGTACATAGAGAGAAAACCGGCCGCTGGATTAAAATCTCATGGTAAAAATGAAAGTGATTAACACACACACGCACACGCACGCGCGCGCGCACACACACAAAAATCAGGCACCTGAGGCATAAGTGCTCTCATGTGTGTATTAACTTGAAAGAGGAAATATACCAAACTGTTTTACATTATATCAGTATTGTCTTCAATGTCCAAATACTGCCTAAAATAATGGAATGAGTTTGATGAGTGCATGTCTGGAATAGACGCTATATAACTAGCCACATATGACATGAAGGGATCTGCTCGGCGAGCGCCTTGTTTTGCATCCGCATGTGGTACCAAAAGTTGGCGTCGACACATGGGGCAGCTTCCCTTCATCTCGAGCCACTTCTCAAGGCACTGGCCATGAAAGATGTGTCCGCACACCGTCTCCTTCCACGCGGTCGTCCCGGCCTCCTGACCAAAGCATATAGGACATCCTTGACCGTCCGATGGCGCCTCCACCAGCTTCAGCACCTCGGCCACAGTGGCGGTGCATGGCACCTCGAGCCCGGGCTGACATGGTTCCATGCCACAAGAGCTCCCCACGCTACCAAATCACAGCACTTCGGTGAGTTCCCGGCCGGCTGATCGCTGACTTGGGTTTTTAGACTGACCGGCGAATTTAGTTCCGACGGGGAAAAGTGAAGTTGGTTCCTGTGGTTCGTTGGTTGTTTGGGGAGGGCGTGTGGATTGCATATATGGTGGGGAAAGTTGCGCAACGCGAGTAGGAATCGGTTAGCTATGGACGAGTAGGATTCAGGGACGATCAATTGGCGTATACGCAGTGGAAGTCGTCCCTGTACTTGTACCGTTGTACGAGCGTGAATCGATCCCAGTCCACACTGCAGAGTCCACCACTGGGAAGAATCGGCCAACAGGCCTCAGGGGGTGTTTGGTTCCACGTTTTGCTCCCGCTTCGTCGGAACGGTGGAGATCGCGACGCGCACGGTACGAACTCACCTCGCTGGCCCAACCAAGTAGTACCACCCCGATCGGCCGATGCTCCACCGCGACCCGTGACACGCCGGTCACAAGAACGAGATTGCGGCATGGCGCTGGCAGTCAGTTGACTCAGTTCCTCGTGCGCGTTTACAGTCCAAGAATTATGGCGACGTGTTCAGTCCGAAGGCATGTTCGTTAGGCCCATGACATCTCACATGTTACGAGTTGGCCTCCGTCGGATCATGGAAATTGCAAATTCAGTCACATCATGGATGGCAATTAAGAGTCAGTTGTTCCCCTAAAAAAAATTAAGAGTCAGTAGTCTTCTGTCATATTATCTACATTGTCTTCATCTCGTTGTAGGCTGTAGCCTAGTGGCAAGGGAGCGCAGTGGCGTCTCTAGCAACTAGGGTTCGAGCCACGTCGGGGACGAATTTCTGGTTTCTCACAAGGGATGCTTCTCCTATATCAATAAACCATGGGTGCTAGTGCCCATGAGTTTCATCTTTTTTTTCATCTCGTTGATTGTCAAACTTAAATGCATTATAACTGAACGTGGACCATCTCAGGATCATCAGTGCCGCCTTCATCTAGAGCCCATTCTCCTCCATTCCAATCGAGCTCTAGATCGGCTCTCCCCTCTCTTCTCTGCCGTCTGTTATGGCGATGGATGTTGAAGATGGGGGTTATTTATAAGGAATTAAGGCCAACTCTAACGCATGAACCCTATTAGGTACGCACACGCCTGTTTGGGTCAAAACGGACAGAAATCATGGCCTACTGCGGCGACCCAAACTGACGGGCCTTCATCCACGACCCATTTTTGTTCCAAATTTGGGCGCGGTTTGCGTCGGCGCGGACACAAAACGGAAAGCTCCTATTCAGAGGTTTTTTTAAGGCGCTCGTAATTGCTACTGGCGCTCGCACCACACACATAGTGGGCCGGCCCAGCAGAAAACGGTCTTCTTCTAGTAAGCAGCATTCGAACCCTGTCCGCTAACGTCTAACCCACGCAATGACCAGTAGGCCGAAATAACTTTGCTGTCCATTAAGAGGAGAATACTCTTTTTGATCATTCTCTTAGTAACTTTTTTGCTCCCGTCCCTCCCGTCCCTTCCCCATGCGGCGGCGCCGCCCCGCACGGGGGAGCCCCCGCCCTCCTCCTACAGCCTCGCCCCTCCTCTGCTCCCCTCCGCCGTCGTCGCCCGGGACGTCACAGGGCAAAGCCCTTGTGGCGTGGCGGCTGCGGTTTCTCCTCGGATCTCGATCTGGTTGGGAGGCGACGCTCCTCTCCGGCCAGATCGGCGGCGGTGGCGCAGATCGGCGGCGACATGAAAGTGGTGCGGCGGCGGCGGGGGAGGACGGCACCCGCAACGGCGGATCTGACCTTGACTCATGTCGGGCTAATTCGTTGTGCTACCGATCTCAATCATCGTCGGCGGGGCACTGCTCCTGGACTTGATCTGCAACACGAGTATGTCTGGGACGCCGGCCCTAGGCTTGGTGGTGGTGGCCTTCTTCTTCGTCGGAGTTGGTCGGCCGGCTGGTTGTGCTCGCATGGTCATGCAGTGACCGGCGGCTTGGCCGGTTGGCGGCGGCGGAACTTGGCCGGTGGCAGCGGCAAAGTTCTGTCTGGATCCCGGGGCGGCGGCCCAGGAGGATGGAGGCCGGTGAAGCTCGGGCTTCCCGCGGCGGCATGGCGTGGTGCAGTCCCTGTCCAAGGCGGATCTGTGACGGCGATCTGCTATGGATTGGTTCGGATCAGAGACGGCGACGAGAGCGTGGGATCCTTCTTGGCGGCTCTCACGGCTTGGCGAGGCGGGGTGGGAGCCCTCCTCCTAGGTGTTGGGGAACGCAGTAATTTCAAAAAAATTCCTACGCACAGGCAAGATCATGGTGATGCATAGCAACGAGAGGGGAGAGTGTTGTCCACGTACCCTCGTAGACCGTAAACGGAAGCGTTATGTCAACGCAGTTGATGTAGTCTTACGTCTTCATGATCCAACCGATCCAAGCACCGAACGTACGGCACCTCCATGTTCTGCACACGTTCAGCTCGATGATGATCCCTGGACTCCGATCCAGCAGGGTGTCGGGGATGAGTTCCGTCAGCACGACGGCATGGTGACGATGATGATGTTCTACCGACGCAGGGCTTCTCCTAAACTCCGCGACGATATGATCGAGGTGGAATATGGTGGAGGGGGGCACCGCACACGGCTAGGGAACGATCACGATGATCAACTTGTGTGTCCTAGGGTGCCCCCCTGCCCCCGTATATAAAGGAGCAAGGGGGGAGGCCGGCCGGCCCTTGTGGGCGCGCCAGGGAGGAGGAGTCCTCCTCCTAGTAGGAGTAGGAATCCCTCTTTCCTACTCCTACTAAGAGGGGGAAAGGAGGGAGAGGGAGAGGGAAGAGGGGGGCGCCGCCTCCTAGTCCAACTCGGACAGAGGGGGAGGGCATGCCCATGCTGGCTGCCCCCTCTCTCCACTAAAGCCCATAAGGCCCATTACTTCGAGGGGTTCGGTAACCTCCAAGCACTCCGTTTTCTCCAAATCACCCAACATTTCGGTGTCCGAATATAGTCGTCCAATATATCGATCTTTATGTCTCGACCATTTCGAGACTCCTCGGTATGTCCGTGATCACATCCGGGACTCCGAACAACCTTCGGTACATCAAAACTTATAAACTCATAATAAAACTGTCATCGTAATGTTAAGCGTGCGGACCCTACGGGTTCGAGAACTATGTAGACATGACCTAGAACTATTCTCGGTCAATAACCAATTGTGGAACCTGGATGTTCATATTGGCTCCTACATATTCTACGAAGATCTTTATCGGTCAAACCGCATAACAACATACGTTGTTCCCTTTGTCATCGGTATGTTACTTGCCCGAGATTCGATCGTCGGTATCCAATACCTAGTTCAATCTCGCTATCGCAAGTTTTTTACTCGCTCAGAATACATCATCCCGTAACTAACTCATTAGTTACAATGCTTGCAATGCTTAAGTGATGTGTATTACCGAGAGGGCCCAGAGATACCTCTCCGACAATCGGAGTGACAAAACCTAATCTCAATTACGCCAACCCAACATGTACCTTCGGAGACACCAGAGAGCACCTTTATAATCACCCGATTACGCTAGACGTTTGGTAGCACACAAAGTGTTCCTCCGTAAACGGAGTTGCATAATCTCATAGTTGTAGGAACTTTGTATAAGTCATGAAGAAAGCAATAGCAACATACTAAACGATCAAGTGCTAGGCTAACGGAATGGGTCAAGTCAATCACATCATTCTCCTAATGATGTGATCCCATTAATCAAATGACAACACATGTCTATGGTTAGGAAACATAACCATCTTTGATTAATGAGCTAGTGAAGTAAAGGCATACTAGTGACATTATGTTTGTCTATGTATTCACACATGTATCATGTTTCCGGGTAATACAATTCTAGCATGAATAATAAACATTTATCATGATATGAGGAAATAAATAATAACTTTATTATTGCCTCTAGGGCATATTTCCTTCACTAGGCTCCAGTGGTGGCACACACAGGCAGTGGCCGGTGCGCCAGGGGTCCCACGGTGGCACTGTTGCTGCGGTTTGTCGCCAGATCTAGGCGGCTGGATCTCAGGCTTTGAAGGCGGTCGAGACGGTGCACAAGTTGTTGGGTGGATTTCTTGGGACGGATCCGGGTGAAAACCTGATCTTCGGTCAATGGCCGGAGATAGTGATGACGATGCCCTTATCATCGTTTCCTTCATGAAGGCATCATCGAGGTGAAGCTCCCAACTCCACTCAATACCTCCGAGGAAAACCCTAGATCAGCTGATCAGATGTTGGCGGCAATCATGTGTCGTGACCCCCTTGGGGGCGGCATTCTTGGAGGTGCACTCGGCTTCGCGGGACCAGCGGACGGCTTCTTTGGTGGAGCGGTGCTTCATCCATACATTGATGGCGCCGTATCTGGACGGCGTGGCGCAGTGCAGATTCGGAGTTCGATGTGGGAGGATGAACTCGCACCGGAGGACGACGCTGTCTGGCGTCGTGGTGGCATCAATGGCTGAGGGAACTGGCACTGTAGATGCAACAATACATCTCTGCAGATGGACTCGTGGCGGTGGCTGCAGCTGCCCCATACCGGCAAAGGCCCTGGTTGAGGAGGCGCCGGATCGATAGGTGCCCCATACCAGCAAAGGTCTGGTTGGGACCTCAGGTCTTAGATGTTTAGGTTTGGTTGCGATGTATGTTTGGTATTAGGCCCAGACTATCAGCGCCCCTTCATCAACTGGATAGGTGTAGCGACAGTTGTTGTTTAGACGGTGGCTTCAGTCTTATGGTTGTATGACTTTGTAAGGTCTTCTGAGAATAATTAATAAAGTGACCGCATGCATCACCCAGATGCAGAGGCCGGGGGCCATCCTCCTTTTCTAAAAAAACATACCCAGTTTATTACGCATATTATTTTATGATAATAATGGAAAAAAATTCACAATAAAAAAACATGAACTTGAAGAAAGTTCATAAATTTTAAAAGGTTCATCCAAATTGAAAATATTTAATGAATTTAAGAAAGGTTCATGCATTTGAAATAAAGTTCGTCAATTTTGAAAAAAGTTAATCTATTTAAAAAAAATCATCAAATTAGTAAAATGTTCTTCAGTTTTGAGAAAATTTCAGCGATTTTGAAAAATAAATAGTTCATCAAATTTGAAGAAAGTTCATCAACTTTGAAAAAATATCATTGAATTTTAAAAAAGTTCATCAATTTGAAAAAAAAATCATAGAGTTTGGAAAAGGTTCATCAATTCTGAAAAAAAACTTCAACTAATTCGGAAAAACTTCATCGATTTTAAAAAAATTCATCAATTTTGAAAAAAGTTCGTCAATTTTGAAAACGTTCATCGATTTTGAGAAAAAAATGCACGGATTTTGGAAAAAAAGTTGAATAAAAACTTTATGAATCTGAAAAATCTTCATCGAATTGCAATAAAAAATTCACAAATTTGAAAAAAGATCATTGATTTTGAGAAAAAAAGTTCAATAATTTGAAAAACAAATGATGCATTTAATAAAAGGAAACAAGAAAAAAGTAACAAGCAAAAAAATCAAGGAAAAAGTAAAAGGAAAAAAAAGAAACGTGACCCGACGAACTGAACAAAGAATAAAAGGAGAAAAAAGAAGTTACAAAACACAAGCGTGGAGATGTCCCAGTGGTTGATGCGGCCCCTCTTAATCCAGAGGTCTCAAGTTTGAATATGTATAGTGAACATTTCTTGGAGTTTATAGCAGGAAAGAAAGAAATGTTAAATGGGCCGGCCCAGCTCAAAGTTGGGCTGTGCGCCCCAGGAAAGAAAGAAAAGTTAAATGGGCGGCCTAGCTCAAAGTTGGGGTGTGTGTGCCCAATGGCGCAAACACCTTTGACGGGCGCCTTGAGCGCCAAATAGGGTTTGCCCACAAAGCAGACGCACGCGACACTCACCTTGTCCTCCCCCTGGCTCGCTCGTCGGTGTCCCATAGGCTATTCCCCCTCGCCCTCCAAGCCCGACACCCTCCATCTCTCGTCGTCCTTGTCGCGTTGGTGGCCTCTTCTCGCCATCGCCGGTCCATGAGAAACCACGTCCGCCGACACCGCCCATCTTCTCTAGTACCGTCAGGCATCGGCCTCGTGCTCCACGGTAATTTGCTTTCTTCTTTTAGTATATATGTGACAATTTAAATTTGGTTGTAAACTTTAAAATTTTTATTGGGTTGTAAACTATTTATTATTGTAGAACTATGTGACTTATTTGTTTATAAACTATATGCAGTATTTCTTGTTAGTAATACATATACATGAAAAAGAATGTATACATTTGGCCGCCGGCCGCCTGGGCGGGCCAAGTGTGTCGGCCGGTCGGACGCCCTGCCCATGCAAACACAAAAAGGAGAACATGGCACCTGCGGGGGTTTGGGTGAGGGAATGCTCGCCCAAGCCCGCAACCGTCCCAAAAAAATCGCCCAAACCCGTACCCGTATCAGCACCTTAGGTTTTATATTATTTCATGCCCATACCCGGTTGGGTGAGGGTAATACCCATGGGTTAAAATACCCATCTTGATCATCTTTCAATTCACATTTTACCATGTATAATTTCAACATTTCATAATGTAAAACCCAACTTTTTTGCATGTATACTTAGCATTTCAACACATATATACCATATTTCGTCATTCAACACAAAAGAATTGAGCAATTTATGTTTCAACAATTCAACACATATATTTCAACATTTCCACATATACACAACGTTAAAAATACATCTTTTCAACACATAGACATGTCACATTTCAACATTTCAACATAAATTTCAGCACACACATATAATCACTTCAGCCACTTAAAGTCCGACACACAAATAAGTTTAACAAAATAATATGCAGGTAGGGGGGGGGGGGGGTTACACGGGTATGGGTATTGCCTTCCCTTACTCGTACCCGACTTACCCGATGGGTACATTTTTTCTCATTTGCAAACTCATGGATATTTAATTGTTTCAAACCCTTACCCTAATATGGTTTTTTACCGGCCGGGTTCTCGTGTAGCGGGTATTCATTGCCATGCTGACAGACGGCGCCCCTTTGGCCGACCCAAAAAATTCTGACAAAACGGACGTCCATTTTAGGGTCGCCCGTTGGAGTTGGCCTAAGGATACCATACGCTATGGCCATTGGGTAAATTAGAGCAGTGGTTCGGAATCCCTGCACATGAAATTACAGTCTTTTTGACATTTAATTACAGTCTAATTACTCTAAATAAAACAGAACCTCCTAGTACAACGCAGGTGACTGAATAATTACTCTGGCGTGGCGATGTCGGTTGGTTCTCTCAGTGGCGGGGGAGGTACGGTGCTAAATTAAGTTGGGGCCACAAGAATCTGCTGTGAAATAGAGTTACGGGAGTGGATCCCAACCAGAATATATGTTGCGAATCAACAATCCGATTACTCTCGTGTGGACCCATCCATGAGTTCTGCTTGTCACACTGGCAGTAGACGTATCTCGGTTCAAGACTAAATGACCACCCTGTCTAATTTTCTGAAGTGTCAGCATAGATGGTATATAAAGTGTAGATGTATACTGCCTGTAAGCATTCGTAGATTTTTCTTATGAAATGTAAATATTCATAAATCGACCAACAATTGGTCTAAGAATGCCACAAAGCCAAAACTATTGACATATACTAGGTCTTAGAAACCCACAATTTTTGGTTAAATTTTCACATAACGACAACTATTGAGGTAAGTTGAAGCACCAAACCCTAATATCTTGTTTCAAGCAGTTCGACTTCATTCTTGACCACTCAAGCCCACCAGTCAGTCGACGCATACGTGGCATAGTAGAACTTTTTGAGGGGGAAAAACTGATCTATTTATCTTGAATCATCAGTACAACGTGTACTAGAAATTATAAAAACTACATCTAGATCCATAGATCACCTAGTGATGACTATAAGCATTGAAGCGAGCTGAAGGTGCGCCGCCGTCATCGCCTCTTCCTCGCCAGAGCCCAACAAAATTTGTTGTAGTAGACAGTCCTGAAATCGTCGTGCTAAGGCCCCATAGGACCAGCGCACCAAAATAGTAATTGTCGTCAGGACAGGGGCTAGGCAAGGAGAACCTTATTCCATCTTCTGGGAGCCGCCGCCGTCTCGTCTTCCTAAGCAGGAGACAAACCATAACGAAACTCAAAGAAACATCTAAAAACGCAGCTCTTCCGCCGGCAAGGGCAGGGATCCACTGCGCCACCATTGCCCTAAGCCCACCGGAGGCGAGGCGGACCGACGGCAGCGCCAACGGGAGACAGAGGAACCCTAGGGTTTTTTGTGGAGGAGGAGACTGCATGAGTACACCTTTAGAGTGGACTGCCCGTCTAAACCGTTCTGAACGCAAGTGACCGAACACACGAGAAGGACGAATGGGACACACAACAGCACATCTCAACGGTGAAAGTGTTCTTGCTCATCGGTAAGGTGGTAGCCGTGGTTGAAGGGTGTGAGCAAGGAAGGAGAAAGGCCATTGAGTTGATGCCATAGATGTGGTCGGAACACGCCGTTTGTCTATGTTGATCAATAGGAAATGTGAAAACACGACGACCATGGCATCTTGGTGAATTAGATGGGATGATCAAGTTCCTTATGTTAGAAGATATATTAAATTATCATCTAATCACTGTAACAAGCCCATGGCAATGAAGTTTGGAATGAGGGGTTGAATGGATGGGAGAGAGGATCCTGAGGATGGGTGAGGTGAAAGGAGGTGACGACGCGCAAGGCAGGGTGGAAATTTATAGCGACTCGATGACGCCATTCTATAACAGGCATCAACAATTTGATACGAGGCGAAAGTTAAAACTATCTCATACGGTCGAAAACATTGTCCAAGACGGCATTCCTAAGAACTAATTACTCACAAGCAGTTGAAAGGACAACAAAAGTGACATCCTTAGGGTGTTAGCCCAACACATGTGTGCAAAACAAACACATTGGATACAAATATGAGATAAGAATTGATACAGTGATGTTGTGGAATGGTCCAAATTCAACCAATGATGAGTATGATTTGTCAAGCGAGGGTGCAAAAGAAATGTGTAGCCAAATAGCAGAATAGACTAAGAAATGGCACACGGCTAAAACAAAACGTACAACGATATATCCTGTTAAATCTGAAGTGCAGGATCAAACTTCTCTAGTAGTAAGCAACATCAAAGTAGTATTAAGTCTACATACAAACTGCATGGATAATGATTTTTGATCGCCCATTCAGAAAAATAAAAATGAAGTTAGGAACAAGTGCAACATGGGAATCGATGAACCAATACACTAGGCTAGATCAGCAATATCGAAAGTCCAAACCTCACATAGCTTATCCAGCACACAGTGTTAATCGAAACTCCAAACGTGCTTGATGCATTGCCCCCAGCAGGTCCGAGCACAAGGAAAGCCCAAAGACAAATGGAGTTTCTCCCAGTGGCCGAGCTTATTTTGTAAACCAGCTTACTTTGACCAGCAAATAGTCATACCTTGACCAGCAAATAATCCAAGAGTTAACATCACAAAGACAGTTGTTTTGTATCCCCTTGATGCTACATTTTGAGTCAATAAAAATGCCCTTTATCGAAAAAAACATCACAAAGACAGTAAACAGCAGCATCTTGCGCCAGAATTCACACGAGAATCCACAACATATGTCCACATCTAGTTCTATAACAGTCATCAACAATTTGAGACGAGGCAAAAATTTAAACTATCTCATGCGGTCGAAAACATTGTCCAAGACGGCATTTCTAAGAACTAATTACTCACAAGCAGTTGAAAGAACATCAAAAGTGAGATCCTTAGGGTGTTAGCCCAACACGTATGTGCAAATCAAACATATTAGACACAGATATGATATAAGAATTGATATAGTGATGTTGTAGAACGGTCCAAATTAACCAATGATGAATGAGTATGATTGTCAATTGAGGGTGCAAAAGAAATGTGTGGCCAAATAGCTGAATAGACTAAGAATGGTACTACATGTCTAAAACAAAACATACAACGATACATCCTGTTAAATCTAAATAACTTCTCGGGTAGTAAGCAACATCAAACTAGTATTAAATCTACATATAAACTGCATCGATAATGATTTTTGATTGCCCATTCGGAAAATGAAAAATGAAGAACAAGTGCAACATGGGAATTGATGAACCAATACACTAGGCAGTAGGCAAGATCAATATCGTTAAGTCCAACCTCACATAGCTTATCCAGAGTGTTAATAGAAACTCCAAATGTGGCCGAGCTTATTTTGTAAGTGCATTTCCCCCAGCAGGTTCAAGCACAAAGAAAGCCCAAAGACAAATGGAGTTTCTCCCAATGGCCGAGCTTATTTTGTAAACCAGCTTATTTTGACCAGCAAATAATCATACTTTGGCAAGCAAACATTCATGAGTTAATATCACAAAGACAGTAAACTGGAGCAGCTTGCACCAAAATTCACAGGAGAATCCACAGCCTTATATCCACATCAAGTACTAGATATGCTTCATAATTGTTCAAGAGTATTTGGTGCATCACATGTATTCAGAAAAACACTGCTTGACATGCGGTAGAGAAGCTAAAGAATCAAAGGCAGTTTGGTTCACAGCAACGAAGACATGAAGGGGGCAGACCGTGCGCTAGGCGCCGTTGATGATAGCCGAGGTGTCGAAGATGAGTCGAACGCCCGCCTCGCCCATGAGCTTGGCGGCGTCCCGCGCCTCGCTGGCCTCGGTGACGGCTCGGCGTAGCATCACGTCGCCGTCGTGCGACGGGGAGTCGGGCCAGGCGACGACAACGCCGACATGGTAGTCGAAGCAGGAAGCCGCCGACCACAGGAAGTCCAGCGCAGCGCGGCCGTGGCGCCAGAAGTCGGAGCGCGACTCCATCCATGAGACCCACCGCGGCCCGACGCCGCCGAGCCCGAGCTGAGATGTGGCGGCAAGGAAGGCGGTGCTCACCCCGGCGCTGACAATGAGGACGCGCGAGATCGCGGCGTGTGCCGCGTCCAGCCTGCGAATCACGGCCGCGTAGGTTGCGGCAGTCGCGGCGCGATCGAGGGAATCGGACGGCTTGAGGGTGTTGTTGCAGAGGTCGAGCTCGGCGCGGGCCGCCTCGAGCTCGGGAAGAGCGGCGCACGCCTGCAGTAGCGCGTCGGGGACAGAGCGCGCCAGGGCTCTCCAGGCGTCGTCGTGGCCCCTTGCCGTCGTCGTCGCGGCTGCGCGCGTGTCGGGGCGGACGCTCCTGGGCAGGCGGAGGAGGGCTGGCGCCTGCTCGCCACGGGAAGGCAGGGCGTCCACCACCCCGTGGAGCTGCTCCAGAGCCGCAGCGACGGCCCCGCCGGCGGCGAGCACCTCCGCGTGGGCGTAGCGGTGGGGAATGTCACCGCGCGCGACGAGGCGTGCCGCGGCTCCCAGGTGGCCGCGGCACGTAGCTACCTCGCCGTAGGCGGCCCCGGCTAGCGCCCTGGCCGCGCCTGCGCGTGGTCGAACCCGCACCTCGGTAGCGTCGTCGCTGCGCATCCGACGAAGCGCCAGCAACTCCGTGGTGCCCAGCCACGAGAGCACGAACCCGAGGAGCTTCCCCGCCTCGGCAAGCTTCTCGTCCCACTCCCCGATCCGGGAGAGGGATCTCTCCACGTCGTCGCCGCGGAGAGGCGGCGCGAGGTCGCGGGTGATGGCGATCAGACGGTTGCGGACGACGACGGCGACGGACGCGGAGTCGTGGATGCGCTCCCAGAAGAGGGGCTTCCACGGGATCGACGAAGCCATGGCGGCGCGCTCTCTCTCTCTCTCGTTCTCGTTGTTGCGTTTGTTTCAGGCGAGAGGAGAGGTTTGTTCCGGCGGCGAGTCTCGGCTTTCTGGCCGGTAAAAAGCTGCTGCCAGGCTGGCGGGGGTGGACCCCACGACCGTAACCGCCTGTCCATCCCGACGTCTATGCATGGTGAAAAAACAATCGATGCTGTAGAAAGTTTGGAGAAAGAGAGTGAAAGTGAGATTCTCGGTTCAAGCCCAAGTGGAGATCAAGTAGGTGTATCCAAGGTGGCCGGCCGGGTCTCGTGTCCACTCCTCCTGTGCTTCGGTTGGAGACGTGCCATGCGCACCCTGGATACAAGTGCTATATTTTGATTAGAAGTTTGGTAAGTAAATTAAAGTGATTGTATCAGAAGGTAAGTAAATTAAGGTGTAGTACATAGAAGGTTGGACGAGGGATGATAGGACGAAAGGTGAAATGAGAACCTTGCATTCTTTTTAAGTAGTATATACAGTGGTACAATGCGGTAGTAAAGAAGGACTTGATTAGAGCATCTTCAACAAGCGCGCTAGATAAGCCGCGCGCCGGACAAAACGGCTATATAGTGCGCGCGATCGGAACTAGGGCTCCAGCACCCGCCTATGATCCCCACGCGGTAAACTAGGTTCAGCGTGCTGAGAAAAACATCGGCCCTGTTTGGATCATGGGGTTAGAGCTAGTTTAGGTTAGTTGGGGGCTCCGTTTTTAGTCGTTTGTTTCAGTTTTGCTAGGGTTTGTGTCCTGCTCAGGAAGACGAGACGGCGGCGGCTCCCTGAAGATGGAATAAAGGTCTCCCCGCCTAGTCCCCGCTCGGCGGTAAGCGCCTAGCACCGCTGGTGGGCGGTGGAGTGTGTCTCCGGTGGATCTATCTTTGGTGGATTTGCTCGATCTCGCCGTTGTTCGCTCACGTCGCGTGTCTTCGGATTGGATATTTCGATCACGTTATTCTTCATCTGCGGCGGTTGCTGTTCGTGCGCTGGTCCTCACGGGCCTTAGCACGACGACTTCCGACCGTCTACTACAACAAGTTGTGCCCGACTCCGGCGATGGAGGGCGATGACAGCGGCGCCTTCGCTCGCTTGATCTTTGGTAGTCGTCGCTAGGTGGTCTATGGATCTGGATGTAATTTTTATTATTTCTAGTATTCGTTGTACTGCCATGATTGAAGATGAATAGATCGGAAATTTTCTCGCAAAAGTATCCAAACAGGGAGGGTTAGAGTGGGTTAGTTCCACTAACCCAACTATTCTGGTGGATAGGTGCTTATTTGGGTTAGAGTGGGTTAGAAAATAACTCTAACTCTAACTGTGTTAGAGTATCCAAACACTCCTATCATCGCGCGCTGTGTATTTGGTGTGCCAGCTCCCGCGCGCTGGCCAGCTAACGTTTGTGTGCGAGCGAGCAATCGCCGCCCTGACCTCTTCGGCCGCCCCGCCTTTGCCCTGCCCCGTGCCGTTGCTGGCGAAATTTCACCGATGAACGGCCGCGCCGACATCCCCCAACTCCCTCCCTACACCCGCAACCCCTCCGCCGCTGCCGCTGCAAACCCTGGCGGGAAGCTGACCTCCGGCTTCGCCAGCGGCGCCAGCGACTCCAAGCACCAGTCTCGCGCGCGGCCTCTTCATGGCGCCCCACACAAATTCGCAGGGTGGCGTCGCGCCACCGCCAGCTGCGCCACAGAGCTCCATCCCCAACCGACCAATGGCGGCGGCGACGGCGGCCCAAAAGAAGAGGAAGGTGGACACCGCTTCTAGGCGTGTGAAGAAGATTCCAGCGGCGCGTCCAACCGCGCCTCCGCCGCCCGAAGCGCCGGAAAGCTCGCAATTTGTTGTGTCGGTGGCCGATGCGCACATGGTGCTTGATGAAATGCCCATGACGTATCAATTTTTTCTTTTTTGTTGTTGTTAGATAAATGTATACGTATGGATAGCTTGATTAGTTTTCTTTATCAGACTTTGTAGTTTCAATGATGACACATCTATGTCAACTATGGATGTTGGCTCCAACAATTCTCATTGGTCACAAATCAATGAAGTGCATGAACATGATCATGAATATGAAGTGGATGAGGAGGGTGAGGATATGGTCGATGCACCGAAAGGAATGGCATGCAACTACACCATGGACGAAGACATTTTGCTATGCAATACATGGTTGAATGTGTCTATGGATGCCACCGCTGGGACGGACTAAACTAGAGATACATATTAGTTTCGGATGAAGGAGTTCTTTGATGCACACAACAAGAGTCGAATTGAGCGCACCGATAGATCGCTTCGCTCCCGGTGGTCAACGATCAACAAAGATTGTCAAAAGTGGGCGGCGTCAATGACGTTGGTTGACAAGATAAACCCAAGTGGCACTAATGATAGACATAGGGTAAGTGCCATTTCTTTATGTTCCATGTTCATGCTTCATCTTTTGTGTTTCAAGTGGTAACTTGTTCTTTTGTTTGTAGCTCAATATTGCACAAAACTTGTTTCGTGGAGAAGAGAAGAAGACCAAGAAAGGCAAGGTTAAGAAAGGGAGAGCATTTGTGTTGCCCCATTGCTACGAAGTGTTGAAGGATGAAGAGAAATGGAAGAACTGTGATGCCCTAGAGGTGCCATAGAAACACAAGGCAACTATTGATTTGGATGATGATGATGATGATGAGGCATCAAGTGATGGCGGCAAGAGGAGCCTGTTGGGTATCGTGGTAATTTCAAAAAAATTCCTACACACACGCAAGATCATGGTGATGCATAGCAACGAGAGGGGAGAGTGTCGTCCACGTACCCTCGTAGACCGTAAGCAGAAGCGTTATAACAACGCGGTTGATGTAGTCGTACGTCTTCACGATCGACCGATCCTCAGTACCGAACGTACGGCACCTCCATGTTCAGCACACGTCCAGCTCGGTGACGTCCCGTGAACTCACGATCCAGTAGAGCTCGAAGGAGAGTTTCGTCAGCACGATGGCGTGATGACGATGTTGATGAAGTTACCTACGCAGAGCTTCGCCTAAGCACCGCTACGATATGACCGAGGTGGATTATGGTGGAGGGGGGCACCGCACACGGCTAAGAGATCAATGATCAATTGTTGTGTCTTGGGGTGCCCCCTTGCCCCCGTATATAAAGGAGCTACGGGGGAGGCGGCCGGCCAGGAGGTGGGCACGCCAAGGGGGAGAGTCCTACTCCCACCGGGAGTAGGACTCCTCCTTTCCTAGTAGGAGTAGGAGAAGGGGGAAGGAGGAGAGAGGGGGAAGGAAAGGGGGGCGCCGCCACCCTCCTTGTCCAATTCGGACTAGAGGGGGAGGGGGTGCGCGACCCTGCATTGGCCGCCCCTCCTCTTCTCCACTAAGGCCCATATGGCCCATTATACTCCCCGGGGGGTTCCGGTTACCCCCCCGGCACTCCGGTATATGTCTGAAACCTCCCGAAACACTTTCGGTGTCCGAACATAGTCGTCCAATATATTGATCTTTATGTCTCGGCCATTTCGAGACTCCTCGTCATGTCCGTGATCATATCCGGGACTCCGAACTACCTTCGGTTCATCAAAACATATAAACTTATAATATCGATCATCACAGAACTTTAAGCATGCGGACCCTACGGGTTCGAGAACTATGTAGACATGACAAAGACATGTCTCCGATCAATAACCAATAGCGGAACCTGGATGCTAATATTGGTTCCTACATATTCTACGAAGATCTTTATCGGTTAAACCGCATAAAAACATACGTTGTTCCCTTTGTCATCGGTATGTTACTTGCCCGAGATTCGATCGTCGGTATCTCAATACCTAGCTCAACCTCGTTATCGGCAAGTCTCTTTACTCGTTCGGTAATGCATCATCCCGCAACTAACTTATTAGTCACATTGCTTGCAAGGCTTATAGTGATGTGCATTACCGAGAGGGCCCAGAGATACCTCTCCGATAAACGGAGTGACAAATCCTAATCTTGATCTACACCAACTCAACAAGTACCATTGGAGACTCCTATAGAGCACCTTTATAATCTCCCAGTTACATTGTGACGTTTGGTAGCACACAAAGTGTTCCTCCGGTAATCGGTAGTTGCATAGTCTCATAGTCATAGGAACATGTATAAGTCATGAAGATAGCAATAGCAGTAAACTAAAATGATCAAGTGCTAAGCTAACGAAATGGGTCAAGTCAATCACATCATTATCCTAACGGTGTGACCCCGTTAATCAAATGACAACTCATGTCTATGGTTAGGAAACTTAACCATCTTTGATTAACGAGCTAGTCAAGTAGAGGCATACTAGTGACACTATGTTTGTTTATATATTCACACATGTATTATGTTTCCGTTTAATACAATTCTAGCATGAATAATAAACATTTATCATGATATGAGGAAATAAATAATAACTTTATTATTGCCTCTAGGGCATATTTCCTTCAGTCTCCCACTTGCACTAGAGTCAATAATCTAGATTACATAGTAATCACCCATGGAGTCTTGGTGTTGATCATGTTTTGCTCGTGGAAGAGGCTTAGTCAATGGGTCTGCAACATTCAGATCCGTATGTATCCTGCAAATCTCTATGTCTCCCACCTGGACTTGATCCCGGATGGAATTGAAGCATCTCTTGATGTGTTTGGTTCTCTTGTGAAATATGGATTCCTTCGCCAAGGCAATTGCACCAGTATTGTCACAAAAGATTTAATTCGACCAGATGCACTAGGTATGACACCTAGATCGGATATGAACTCCTTCATCTGCTGCTTCCGAAGCAGCTATGTACTCCACTTCACACGTAGATCCCGCCACGACGCTTTGTTTAGAACTGCACCAACTGACAGCTCCACCATTCAATATAAACACGTATCCGGTTTGCGATTTAGAATCATCCGTATCAGTGTCAAAGCTTGCATCGACATAACCATTTACGACAAGCTCTTTGTCACCTCCATAAACGAGAAACATATCCTTAGTCCTTTTCAGGTATTTCAGGATGTTCTTGATTGCTGTCCACTGATCCATTCCTGGATTACTTTGGTACCTCCCTGCTAAGCTAATAGCAAGGCACACATCAGGTCTGGTACACATCATTGCATACATGATAGAGCCTATGGCTGAAGCATAGGGAACACTGTTCATTTTCTCTCTATCTTCTGCAGTGGTCGGGCATTGAGTCTGAGTCAACTTCACACCTTGTAACACAAGCAAGAACCCTTTCTTTGCTTGATCCATTTTGAACTTTTTCAAAACTTTGCCAAGGTATGTGCTTTATGAAAGTCCAATTAAGCGTCTTGATCTATCTCTATAGATTTTGATGCCCAATATGTATGCAACTTCACCGAGGTCTTTCATTGAAAAACTTTTATTCAAGTATCCTTTTATGCTATCAAGAAATTCTACATCATTGATTCATTTCCAATAAGCAATATGTCATCCACATATAATATTAGAAATGCTACAGAGCTCCCACTCACTTTCTTGTAAATACAGGCTTCTCCAAAAGTCTGCATAAAACCATATGCTTTGATCACACTATCAAAATGTTTATTCCAACTCCGAGAGGCTTGCACCAGTCCATAAATGGATCACTGGAGCTTGCACACTTTGTTAGCTCCTTTTGGATCGACAAAACCTTCTGGTTGCATCATATACAACTCTTCTTCCAGAAATCCCTTAGGAATGCAGTTTTGACATCCATTTGCCAAATTTCATAATCATAAAATGTGGCAATTGCTAGCATGATTCGGACAGATTTAAGCATTGCTACGGGTGAGAAAGTCTCATCGCAGTCAACCCCTTGAACTTGTCGAAAACCTTTCACAACAAGTCGAGCTTTGTAGACAGTAACATTACCGTCAGCATCTGTCTTCTTCTTGAAGATCCATTTATTCTCTATGGCTTGCCGATCATCGGGCAAGTCAACCAAAGTCCACACTTTGTTTTTATACATGGATCCCATCTCAAATTTCATGGCTTCAAGCCATTTTGCGGATTCTGGGCTCACCATCGCTTCTTCATAGTTCGTAGGTTCGCCATGGTCAAGTAACATGACTTCCAGAATAGGATTACCGTACCACTCTGGTGCGAATCTTACTCTAGTTGATCTACGAGGTTTGGTAGTAACTTGATCTGAAGTTTCATGATCAATATGATTAGCTTCCTCACTAATTGGTGTAGGTGTCACAGGAACCTATTTCTGTGATGAACTACTTTCCAATAAGGGAGCAGGTACAGTTACCTCATCAAGTTCTACTTTCCTCCCACTCACTTCTTTCGATAGAAACTCCTTCTCTAGAAAGGATCCAGATTTAGCAACAAATGTTTTGCCTTCGGATCTGTGATAGAAGGTGTACCCAACAATTTTCTTTGGGTATCCTATGAAGACACATTTCTCCGATTTGGGTTCGAGCTTATCAGGTTGAAGCTTTTTCACATAAGCATCGCAACCCCAAACTTTAAGAAACGACAACTTTGGTTTCTTGCCAAACCACAGTTCATAAGGCGTCGTCTCAACGGATTTTGATGGTGCCCTATTTAACGTGAATGCAGCCGTCTCTAAAGCATAATCCCAAAATGATAGCGGTAAATCGGTAAGAGACATCATAGATCACACCATATCTAGTAAAGTACGATTACGACGTTCGAACACACCATTACATTGTGGTGTTCCGGGTGGCATGAGTTGTGAAACTATTCCACATTGTTTCAAATGAAGACCAAACTCGTAACTCAAGTATTCTCCTCCACGATCAGATAGTAGAAACTTTATTTTCTTGTTACAAGATTTTCCACTTCACTCTGAAATTCTTTGAACTTTTCAAATGTTTCAAACTTATGTTTCATTATGTAGATATACCCATATCTTCTCAAATCATCTTTGAAGGCGAGAAAATAACGATACCCGCCGCGAGCCTCAACATTCATCGGACCACATACATCAGTATGTATGATCTCCAACAAATCTGTTGCTCTCTCCATTGTTCCGGAGAACGGCGTTTTAGTCATCTTGCCCATGAGCCATGGTGTAAGTGCATCTAGTGCCCCTTAGTGATTTTAGTGTATTGAAGATTTATAGGTTAAGGGACTGATGCGTTTGTAAGTGTACACAGGTCTATATGTCTATGAGGAGTTTGATATTTACAAACAAAGTTGACCCCTAAAAATGAAGTTCTTCGACTGAAGACTTTGATATTCTGAAGACTTTGAAAGTGAAGAAATTGGTGTGACCTTGAAGACTTGGTATTCATTTGAGGAACATGAAGCGTGAAGACTTTTGTTTTCGTAGTTTCATTTTCTCTTTCTTGAGTCATAGGAAACACCGTACTGTTAAAGGGGGTCGAGGAAATACTAAGGAAACATTTCCATGGGATGCTCAACTCAAAATCCTACACCTACCAATCCCTTCGAGTGAAGCCATTGGAAATCTCATACAGATTCAGTCAAGTTCTTGATGATGAGACGCAGTTCTTCCGTCATCGATGACTTTACTCTAATCGAGGAGTTAGGAATTCGCCAGTCTGAATTGCCTACACAAAGGAGGAACATGATAGCCCCGAGGAATTTGAGAGTCAAATTTCCGACCGTTCTTTGTCTTCTTGCGCGCCAGCTGTCCCAAAATATCCTATCCACCTAACGGTCATATCATTGAAGGGCATTTATGTCTTATCATGTCGGGCTGCTCCCTAGGCTATAAATAGCCGCCCCTACAACCACTAGCTGGTTGGCTGCTCCGAGAGAACTTGACACTTGTCATTTGAGAGCAACCCATCCTCCGAGGACTTTGAGCGAAAATCATCAAGTGAGGAAAATCCCAAAACCAAACCCCCACAAACCCAAAGTGATTGAGCATCATCAAGAAATTGATCCCGTGGATCCGACGCTTGTTACCTTTGAAGACTGTGCTTCTTCCAGACGGTTAGGCGTCAAGGTCTAGAGCATCCAAGAGGAATTGTGGATTCCCGAGTGAACAAGTCTGTGAAGGTTTGGAAGTCACCTAAAGACTTACCACGAGTGATTGGACGAGGCCTGCGCGGTCTTAGTTCAAGGAGAATACAGTGAGGACTGGGTGTCCTGAGTTGCGGCTCAGAGCGGGTGTCAGGATCTGCGTGTCCTCGAAGTTTAAATACTCACCACTCCAACCAGACGCATAACCGAGACAAAGAGCTTGGAACTGGTTTACCAAATCATTGTCTTCACCAAATAACTGGTTCTATTCCCTCAACCTTTTCATTTCCTCATTACTGTGTTGAATGTTTGTTCATATCTGTGCTTGAAGACTTTGACTGAAGACTTTCTCAAATTCCTCAGTTCAATTTCTTCAGTCTGTTTGTCTTCCTCTTGTTATCCTGTGTTTACGCTTTCTGTACTCTGTGCTAGTCTTCATTTCATCATGATGACCATGCTTGTATCCTGTTATGCTTACTTCGAGTACTTATTCGCTGCTAGTAGTTCTTCAAGAAGGAATTTCCTCACCGCAAATTCCTCGATGAAGAATTCATAAAATCGCCTATTCACCCCCTCTAGTCGATATAACGACTTTCAATTGGTATCGAGCAAGGTACTCCTTGTTACGTGTGATTTTGGTTTAACCACCGAGTTTTAGTTATGTCGACCGCAGTATGATCAAGGTCTCGGCTGGGTGTCCTACCTTTGATGGGACGGACTACCCCTACTGGAAGAACAAGATGCGAATGCATCTTGAGGCAATTGATAACAATCTCTGTTATGTTGTGGAAAATGGTGCTCCCTCTGTCTCACCCTCACTGAACGCTACCAATGTGAAGAGATTCAAGCAACTCGACTCTCAAGCGAAGAATATCATATGTGGCCATCTGAGTAAAGGACAGTATGGAAGAGTGAGTGTTTTGGAAACTGCTAAGCTTATCTGGGATAGGCTGTCCAAAGTAAATGAAGGAGTCTCAACTCAGCGTGACTCTCGAGTTGATGTTCTTCGAAATCTCTTCAACCGCTTCAAAAGACTCGACAATGAAAATGTCCAACAAACCTTTGATCGCCTCACTGACATTTCAAATGAGCTTCAAGCCCTCGGTGCCACTGACATCACTGATCGTGAAGTAGTGAAGAACCTGTTGAGATCGCTTGATTCCTCATTTGATACTCTGGGACTGATGATACAAGAACGTGCTGATTACAAGTCTCTTGATCCTGCCGATATCCTCGAAAGGCTAAATACTCACAAGTTCCAGCTTGCTGAAAAGAGAGATCTCTATGGTTCAAACTATGGCAAACCACGTGCCCTAAAGGCCAAGGCTGTGTCTGACTGTGAATATGAGGACTCTGGTAGTAGCCTTGGTGATCCTGAAGAATTGAGCCAGGAGCTAGCACTGCTCGTGAAGAAATTCCAGAAGTTCTCATGACGTGGTCGCTTTGGAAAATCCTCAAGAAGCAGTGATTCCTCATCCAAAGGACTATAAGAGAAGGTGTGCCACAAATGCAAGAAACCTGGTCACTATATTCAAGATTGTCCTCGATTGGGAAAAGGAAATGAAGAAGAAGAAATACAAGGATTACAGTTCTGATGATGCAAAGAAGAAGAAGAAATCGTCAAAATCTTTGTCATCAAAATCCTCAAGTCTTCATCTCACAAAAGAGCAGCTCCAAGAAGGCTCGGGCATTCATTGGCAAGGAAATGGACTCGAAGCTGAATCTGAGGAAAATGATGAAGAGGAGGCGCTCAAGAATCTGAGTCCGGTGTGGCGAGTCGGCCGTCGCTCATCGCTTTCGTCGACAAGTCCATCTTCAACATCAAGAAACCGACCCCACCGACAAGCCCGATGAAGATAATGATGGCTACGCTCCCACCTATTGCTTCATGGCAAAAGGTGCAAAGGTACTCAAATACAACTCCTCTGAATCCAGTGAAAATGAATCTGATGAGGATCTCAAGCCCAGCTACTCTAAACTTGCTAAGATTGTTGTGAAACAACAAAGGGCTTTTGAGAAGGTTCAAAACATGCTAGACAAAAGTGATGATATGTTGGGTGAAGAAATGGATCACACTAAAGCCCTGACTGAAAATCTTCAGAGACTTCAGTCTAGGTTTGATAACCTTCAAAGTCATCATAACACTCTCTTATCTGATCATGAGAAACTTTCTTATGAATTTCTTCAAGAAAAGCAAGATCATGAGAAGCTTTCCTCTGAATCTATTCAAAGAAAGGAAGATCTTGAAAAGCTAAGAGTGTGTTATGAAGATCTTCAGAAGGAGCACGATTCATTACTAGCTCAACAAATCAGCGCTTCTCAGGAAGAATTTGTTCCTCCATGCTTAAAGTGCATTGAACGTGAATCGCTAATTCTTCACCGAATGTTCAAATGCTTCAACTGTTACAAATTCTTCATCCGCTGCTGCTATCACTAATTCCTCATCCGAGGACATTGCTAGTATCACCGACAATGCAGGTTGAAGGAATTGTACATGACGAGCATGTACAAAAGCCTCAAAGGGCATCGACTCTTTGTGATGTGCTTAAAAGCAGATCCTCAACAGAAACCCTAGGAAAGAGGGTATTGCCTTTGAGAGGAAACTCAATGCTGATGGAACATATTGGAAGCTTGAGCAGTACCCCAAAACCTCATGGGTTGCTGCAAAGGGACCTCCAGTTGATCCATCTAACTTATCTGGCTTTACAAGTGAATCTCCTCATTCTTCCGATGAGTCATTTGACTCCAACTATAAACTGTTCAGAAATCAGAATGGTGAAGTATTTGCTAGATATGTTGGCACTAACTGCAGGAACGGTTCCCCTATGAAGAAAATCTGGGTTCCAAAGAAGTGCCTTGAAAGTCTTCAGGTGAATGTCCTCATGACACCACCTGTGAAGAACAGGAACCCCAGATCAAATTCTTCATATGGACCAAACTCTTCATATGGATCCAAGTCCTCATACGGACCAAAGTCCTCACATGGATCAAATTCCTCAAAAGGATCAAAGTCCTCATATGATTATCATCGTGCTAACAACTCTGTCTCGCGGGGTAGAGCTAAGGGCTATGAATATGTGCATTATTCTTCAAACCATTATGTTCATAAGTCCTCGAAGAATTTCTCTGCTAATTCATATGCTTACCCTAACCCCTATTATGTGAAACGAAATGGTTTGGCATCTTTGCCACCTTTCTCATATGGTGCTCGCAGAGTGATGAACTCTTTGCCACCCCTCTAGATGTGGGTTGTGAAGAAAAAGAACTAATCTCTTCTGCGAGGTCAGGTCTCGGGCGTGCTTTAACGTCTCAAGAATTTGTTGGGACCCGACAAAATGCTCGAAAGGACACAGCGAATCATGATGAAATGAACTTTCATTTCACACGCCCTCCCATCGCTATATCATTCATCGCTTGATGAAATTCATCGATGAACTTGATATCATATTCTTCATCGATGAAGCATATGAGATTGTAAGCTACACTAATTCATCTGCAGGATGATCAACCCAAAACTCTTGAATGGGTCCTCGATAGTGGATGTACGAATCACATGACTAGTGACAAGAATCTATTGATGGATGCTCCTTTATCACCGCCACCTCGAAGCATATCATCTTTTGCCGACAAAGGCAAAAGTCGTATTGGGTCTTGGTAAGGTTGCAATCTCTAAGGATTAACACATGGACAAAGTCATGCTTGTTGAGTCCTTAGGATACAATCTCATGTCGATCTCAATGCTTTGTGATCTTGATATGGTTGTTGTCTTTGGCAAGTATCGCTGTGTTGTGATTATGGAAGTCGACAATTCCAAAGTCTTCAAGGCTTTAGGAGAGGAGATCTCAGTATATTGTTGATTTCTCTACGGGACCACAACCAGCCGTGTGTTTACTTGCAAAAGCTTGTAAGGCTGGCTATGGCATCGACGACTTGGTCACGCAGCATGAGGAATTTGCACACACTTGCGAAGAAGAAGCATGTCATTGGCATTGAGAATGTAAAATTCCTCAAGGATCACTTATGCGGAGCCCGTGAAGTGGAAAATGACCAAGGCCAAGCACCCAAATAAGACTATCATGACCACTACTCGTCCATTCAATTGCTTCACATGGACCTCTTCGACCTAATCATTACTCAGCAATCACTAATGATGCATCTCTATATGGTTTTGTCATTGTTGATGATTATTCTCGATATACATGGGTACACATTGTTACTTACAAACATGAAGTGCAGGAAGTCTTCAAACGATTTTCCTCGAGGGCTTCAACCAACTTTGGTGTGAAGATCAAGCACATCAGAAGTGACAATGGAACCGAGTTCAAGAATTCGGTCTTGATGCCTATCTTGATGAACTTGGTATTACTCATGAGTTATCTCGCTCCCTATACTCCTCAAAAAAATGGCGTCGTGGAGCGCAAAAACAGAACTCTTGTTGAGATGGCTCGCACTATGCTTGATGAATACAAAACGCCTCAGCATTTTTGGATTGATGCAATTGATACTGCGTGCCACATCATCAACAGAGTATATCTTCACAAATTCTTCAAGAAAACGGCATATGAACTCCTCACTGACAAGAAACCCAATGTGAGTTATTTCAAAGTCTTTGGTGCTAAATGTTGGATTAGAGATCCTCACCACAACTCTAAATTTGCACCGAAAGCACATGAAGGTTTTATGCTTGGTTACGAAAAGGACTCGCACACCTACAGAGTCTTCAACATTGTTCTTCACAAGATTGTTGACACTATAGATGTGCGGTTCGATGAAACTAATGGCTCGCAAAGAGAGCACCTACCTCCTGTGTTAGATGAACCAGCACCTAAGGATGCTATCAAGCTCAAGGCAACCGAGGATGTCATTCCTCATCAAGAATCTGAAGAATTCATTCATGTTCATGAAGAACGCCGAGTGATGCACTGAAGAACATGATGAGGAAAATGGTGCTAAAGAAAATGCTGATCAAATTCCTCAGCGACAACCAGCTCATCCTCGCGTTGCAAAAGAAGTGCAAGTGGAGAAGATCATCGATGACATTAGCGCACCAGGTCCTCTCACACGCTCAAAAGCTTCACATTTATCTAACTTTTGTGGGCACTATGCTTTTGTCTCTATCACAGAGCCCTCTAAGGTAGATGAAGCATTTCTTGAGACGGAGTGGATTCAGGCTATGCAAGAAGAATTACATCGATTCGAGCTTAACAATGTCGGGAATTGGTCAATCGCCTGCATCCTCGCAAGCATAATATCATTAGCACAAAGTGGATCTACCGCAACAAGCAAGATGAAAATGGCCTTGTGGTGAGGAATAAGGCACGACTAGTAGCTCAAGGCTACACACAGGTTGAAGGAATTGATTTCGATGAAACTTTTGCACCTGTTGCTAGACTTGAGGCTATTCGCATATTACTTGCTTATGCTAACCATCATGATATCATCTTATATCAAATGGATGTGAAAAACTGCATTCCTCAATTGTAAGCTTGAGGAAGAAGTATATGTTGCTCAACCCCTGTGTTTTGAAGATCCAAAGAATCTCGACAAAGTCTTCAGACTCAATAAGGCCCTCTATGGCCTCAAGCAAGCCCCTCAAGCGTGGTATGATACATTGAAGGAATTCTTCGTGAAGAATGGCTTCACACCCGTTCACTCGACCCTACTCCCTTTACTAAATCTTATGATGGTGAACTGTTTGTGTGCCAAATATATGTTGATGATATTATCTTTGGCTGTCTCGACCAATGTTATAGTGATGAATTTGCCTATATGATGAGTGAAGAATATCAAATGTCTATGATGGGAGAGTTGAAATTCTTCTTAGGTCTTCAAATCTGTCGCCAGCAAGAATGGCATATTCATATCTCAGAGAAATACCTCAAAGATGTCTTGTGGAAATTCGGCATGCAAGATTGCAAAGGCGCTAAAATTCCTATGCCCACAAATGGCCATCTATGCAATCGATGAAAATGGTATTGACTTCGATCACAAGGTATACCGCCCATGATTGGTTCTTTATTGTACTTATGTGCATCTAGGCGGATATAATGCTTAGTGTTTGCATGTGTGCCCGATTTCAAGCTGCACGAAGGAATCACACCATAAAGGCTGTGAAGCATATTTTTCGATATCTAGCTCACACACCAACGCTAGGATTATGGTACCCCAAGGGCTCGCTTTTGATCTCATTGGATATTCTCGACTCGACTATCTTTGGTGATCGTGTGGACCGCAAATCAACATCGGTACTTGTCATTTCTCGGACGATCTTTGGTGCGTTGGTCCTCAAGAAACAGAACTGTGTATCATTGTCTCATCGCTGAAGCTGAATACATTGCTGCTGGCTCTTCTGTGCTCAAGCGCTTTGGATGAAGCAAACCTCAAGGACTATGGCGTCAACGTGAAGAATGTGCCTCTCCTCTGCGACAATGAGAGTGCCATCAAGATTGCTCACAACCCAGTTTAGCACTCGAAGACAAAGCACATTCAGATTCGTCATCATTTTCTTCGTGATCATGTGTTGAAGGGCGACATCTCCATCGAGCATGTGAAGACTGAAGAACAGCTAGCTGATATCTTCACCAAGCCCTTGGATGAGAAGAGATTTAGCAAGTTGCGGTGTGAGCTAAATATATTAGAGTCTTCGAATGTTCTTTGAAAAGGACACACACCCTAACACTTATGCAAAATTGATGACTTAGATGTGCAACACATGAAGAAATGTTTTTCTTCAATCAATGAAGAATAACACTCTAAGTGTGAAGAAATTAATGAAGAATTTGATTCTCGAGAACCCTCGACAATTGTACGCAGTGTATGCGAAATCATCATTCTTATACGGTGGGTTACGCCACCACAAAAGTTGAAAATCTTCAATTTGAGTTTTTCCTCATTTTTGAAATTCTTCAGTTTTTCAAATTCTTCAACTTTGCAAAATCTTCACTGTTTCCGTCGTTTTTCTTCATTGGCTATATATATATATATATGAGTTTATGTCCTCTACAGCATTCACTTATGGCTATTTCTTCATGTTGCGTTTTCTGCTAAGTGAATGTGATCGGACCCTTCCCCCTCTATGCTATACTCAACCCAATCTATTCACAAATTCTTCGTGTGCGTTCTATTTGAAACTCATTCAAAGTCTTCACTGTGTCCTTGTCAGCTGAAGAAATTGCGAACGAAACTTTAAAACAAATCTTATCCAGATTTTCGGTTTTACCGCTCAAACCGTCCCACATCCCACGATGCATTATTATATTCACCCACGATCTTACACGATTTCATCTGCACAGTACGTGGGTGACACATGTCGCGTGAAGGAGAAAGGGCAGGGGCATGTTCGTCCCAAAATCTTTGGGCGAACAGTTTTTACCGTGGCTATAAATATCCCTCTCCCCTTCCTCACTTCATTTATTCCGCTCGGTCGCTCTCTCTCGCTCGAGATCCTCAAACCCTAGCGCCGCCGCTACTCCATCGTCGCCGGTGAGGAAGAGCTTCGCTGCCTCGACCTCGTCGCCGTCGTACTCGCGCCGACTGCGGAAATCTTCACTCCGCCGCCGCCGTAGCTGTCTCCCTCTGCCAAGTTAGGGCGTGGGAGATCGAACCGGACGAACTTCACATCTGTTCATATCGGTTAAATCGTGTTCTTGATTCGGTAATTAAAAGTTACTTTTATTACTCACTTTGATTCTCAAGCTTTCCTGAAAATCTTCAAAGGTGTTTTATTCTTCAAATCTTCACACATATAAACACCTCACACACTGTATGCTCTTGATCCATTTCTCTAAGCAATCATTTTCTTCAAGATTCCTCAATTGTGTGGATTTTCGATCTGTACAACTCTGGAACCTAGACAAAGAACGCTTAGTGAAATTCCTCAAGGCTCAACTGGTCAAATTCCTCAAAACTTGTCTTTTCGAAAAACCTTCCGAGAACGATATGACCTCTCCAAATTCCTCGCACCTACACTCTGCTCATTGGTACTCATGTCCGCTTTGAATCACTAGGTTCTCATCAACTTAACTCATTTGCAGCGTTCCTCAAAGAAAAACTGCATACTTCTTGAGTGTTCAATTGTTCAAATTCCTCATCCAAGAATATGTCGAAGGAAAGAGACCACGTAAAGGAGGAAAGAAACCCGAGGTCATGATCGCTTTGAGATCCCGATGAAATATACAAGGATTATTGCACACCTGATGAAGCCAAGTCTGGCAAAGAGAACAAAAATCAGCGCAAAGTGCGCATTCAGAGGATTGAACGAAGATGGGCACGAGAATGGAGGGAATATTGATATGTTACTCCTAAGTACATGAAGAAATTCGCCTTAAATCCTCCATGCCCAAGAGCTCCATTGGCACCTGGCCAAGTAGCTGATCCCACCAGCATCAAGCGTGGTGAGGACTTTCCTGAAGAATGGGCTAGGCGCCAAGCAAAATTGGCAAGACAAGCCAAGGAGGCAGTGAGGAAATTCAATGAGGATTCTACCGCTGCTGCTACTGCTGCCGAGACCTCGGTTAAACTGAGGAAATCCATGCCTAAGAAGCCTGCTCGCAAGCCTAGTGCTTCACCGACAGCGCCCTCACGGCCAAGTTCCTCAGCTATGCCCTCACGGCAAATTCCTCGATCTCATCGCTCCACCAAAGTCCTCAACTCCTGTGCATCTGGCTACATGCCAAAGGACTACTGGTTTTTCGATTGCTTCTGGTGTCTCAGCAAGTTCCTCAGCTGCACCAATGTCCTCATCAGGTCCCACTCTGTTGAAGACTAAAGCAACAGCAGGACGCGGCCCTCGGCCAAGTCCAAGGAAGAAACAGGTTGCATTCCAAGTGCCCTCTGATGATGAAGCTTCTGATGAAGAACTTGCAGAAATCATCAAAGACAGACAAGCAAAGGCCGCTAGAGCCAAAGGCACATCGGTGCCACTGCTTTTGGATCCGAGGAAAATCCTCGATTACATTGATCTCTGGCACAAGGATCCAAACACACTCCAATGCCCGATCTGCCTCTGACTCCTGGTCAAAGTCACATGATGACCCATTTCATCACTCAAGAAAAATGGAAATATGAGAAGGCAAGAGAGATAAAGAGAGCTCAATCTAGAAGGGAGAAGCTTCTGAAGAAGAATGTTGTCAGACTGACACCTGAAGAACTTCTCCAGGCTCAATTTGAAATCCAAGCCCTCAGCAAAGACTTCGAAGCATACAATGCTGATTGGCAAGGAGCCAAAGTGAGATTCGTCAACCTGATGAAGAAAATGTCAACTCTTGCAGCCCCATCGCAACAAGAAAATCCTCAGTCGCAGACTCTGCTCACTCTGTTGAAGAACTTGCCAAAGCGCTGATGACTTTCAGCCGGTGATGAAAATGTAAGTTCTAGGGCTGATGACTCCATTCCATTCTTGAAGAAATTGCGGGGCATCCACTAGTGGTGCGCTGAAGAAACTAAAGAGATCAGGCAATCTGCATCGATTACCAAGAAAATCAACCACAGTCCTCGGCTCCTCCCGCGCCTACACCAACTCCAATTCTTCCTTCTGCCTATGAAGTGAAGAAGACCAAGGCTGCAGAGCGAGCTACAGTGAAGAAAAGGAAGGCATCAGCTGCGTCAAATTCTTCGGCTGCGAAGAAAATGAAGCCAATGACCAGCTCTCTTGAAAATCCTATTGATGTCGTTCCGATTTCCTTCATGTCATCAAAGGAAATTGTTCCTTATGGAGAAGACTACAAGATCCCAAGCGGATCTGATGAAGAAAATCATTCTGCTGCTACGTCAGAGCAGTTTGATGAAGAAATTGAAGTGGAAGCATTCCCTTCAACGCCAGTCGTTTCCTCACCTATGCCTCAGTTCACAGCTGAAGAGGCTGGTGTTGAGGAAATTGAAAATGAAAATGAAGATGTGGATATTGGATGCACTACACCAGTAATGAATGATGAATTTTGGGAAAGTCAGCATCCCAACACTCCTCCATTCACACCGATCCAACAGATTCCTCAGTCCCCGGCAACCACAGTTCAGATGGGCTCTGAAGAAACTCATCCCACTTCATCTGTTCATGAAGAAATTCCAGCCGCTAGTGCTGAAGAACCTGTTGTTGCTGATCCTCAAGTTGCACAAGAAGAGGAACCAGAAATTCCTCAGCCTGAAGCACCTGAGCTCGCGATTCCTGAGGTTGTGTTGCAAATCACCGACACTCCTCTACCCAAGCCGAAGAATCCGTTCTCAAACAAGCAAAAATTCAAGGCTGAAGACTTCTTTTCTGAGCATGTGTTCTTCACTGATTATAATCCATATGACTCTGCTCGCATAAGGAAGAGGCGTTTCTGGACTGCTAGTCAAGCCAACTTCTATTCCTCAGTGCTCTTTGACAAGGACAAAATCTTTGATCATGAACATATTCCTCACGTGGATATGGAATCTCTGCCATGCTTCGAGCCAGTCCTCAGTGTTCTTCATGATGCAGGATTACTCAATTTCTGCAATGACATTTGCGATTGGAATGAAGAACTCATTCTTCAGTTCTACGCCACACTGCATATCACTAGAGACGCTGAAGATGTCAATTCATGGGTGTTGGATTGGATGACCGAAAACACTCACTACAAGGCACCAGCAACTGAATTACTTCGTGTCCTTCCTCTTGATCCTCCCCATGAAAGTGCACGTTTCATCTACAATGACCCTGAACTGACAAATCATTATATGCAAGTGCTCATGAAGCCTTTGAAGCCAGGGCAGGCCCCACGAACCAAATTCCTCGTCAAGGAATTGCTCTATGTGCCCCGGACTGTCTATTGAATCCTGACGAAGACAATGAGTCCTATCAAAGGCCACGACTCAAATGATGAAGATGTCGTTGGCATCATGAAGAACATGCTTTTCAACATCATTCATGGCGTTCCCGTCAACTTCCATGATTTCTTCATGAGGACTCTGGCAAATGTTGCTATGTCACCTTTCGATTTGAAGCCCTATGCGCCTTGGATTATGAGATTCATAAGGGCAAGATCTTCACGAATTACAAAGTCGACACTCTGAACCATGGTAGCTACTTGCCTCCCATTGAAGTCCTCAAGAGGCCGGCCATCATCATCGATGATAAAGGCAAGGCAGCTGCTGTGATCAATGAAGGCAGTCGTCCATTGGATGGTCAATTTCGTCTGGCTACATCTTACTCCACCAGTGACGACTTTGCTACACATGACACTGCCGCAAATACCTCAGCTAAGCAAAATCCTCAAGCCACAGCACCCAGGGTGATGACTGACCGTGAGTTGCTCCTCAGTCTTCATCAGAAGGTTGATCGCCATCATAAATGGGTAAAGCGCTGCCGTTCTTCACAACATGACCTCAACACATAATGCAGTGAAGAAAAACCATTATCACCTTCATGAAACCCTCAACCACACAGGCTGTTCTCACTCATGTATATAGCACGGAAGAATCAAGACTATGGGTCTCTGGAAGCATTTGTGGTCGCACCACCTCCAAGAAATTCAAGAGGGTCAAAGTTCCCGATCGGTGGCCAGCTCTTATTCTTCATCGCGTGAAACCGATGAGCATGAAGATTTGGACGACATCTGCGGCAGGCCCTACGCCAACAAACAACCCCGATAACGCCGGCGCTCCTCCATCAACTTGAAATTCTTGAGGCGTTAGTCCTCGCCGATCCTTTTGGTCATTTGATGACAAAGGGGGAGAAATCTGAGTTAGTCTTCAAGCGGGTTTATATTATGGGCGTTTTTGTTAAGTTACAACTCTCGTTCTTCCGAAACCTTTTACTGGATCGAGTTGTAATCTTAAACCTGATGGTGCCCTGATACTTTTGGAAGGTGCATAGTGCTCTGATACTTTTGATGCACTGTGCTCTGATACTTTTGATGTGTTATTCTGCATGCTTATTCCTCATTAATATTATTGCACGCATGTTGAATCTCATCAGGCACCATATTTCATCATGCATTTCAAATTCTTCATATCATATATCAAATGCGTGTATGAATTACAAGATATAGGGGGACTTCTCCATGATTCAACTCTTCAAATGTGCATTGCCTCAAATGCAAATTCCTCACTATGCACATCTTCAGGGGGAGTTCTTCTATATCTTGCAATCAAATTCCTCAATATCAGTATTTACACTTCATATGTTTATCCCCGTTGAAAACTTAACCTATGTTGTCATCAATCACCAAAAGGGGAGATTGTAAGTGCATCTAGTGCCCTTAGTGATTTTGGTGTATTGAAGACTTATAGGTTAAGGGACTGATCGCTTGTAAGTGTACAGTGTCTATAAGTCTATGAGGAGTTTGATATTTATAGAGAAAGTCGACCCTAAAAATGAAGTTCTTCGATCAAGACTTTGATATTCGAAGACTTTTCAAGACTTTGAAAGTGAAGAAATTGGTGTGACCTTGAAGACTTGGTATTCATTTGAGGAACATGAAGCGTGAAGACTTTTGTTTTCGTAGTTTCATTTTCTCTTTCTTGAGTCATAGGAAACACCGTCATCGTTAAAGGGGTCAAGGAAATAGTAAGGAAAAATTTCCATGTGATGCTCAACTCAAAATCCTACACCTACCAATCCCTTCGAGTGAAGCCATTGAAATCTCATACAGTTCAGTCAAGTTCTTGAAGGATGAGACGCAGTTCTTCCAGTCATCGATGACTTTCTCTAATCGAGGAGTTAGGAATTCGCCAGGTCTGAATTGCCTACACAGTGAGGAACATGATAGCCCTAAGGAATTTGAGAGTCAAATTTCCGACCGTTGCTGTGCTGCGCGCCAGCTGTCCCAAAATATCCTATCCACCTAACGGTCATATCATTGAAGGGCATTTATGTCTTATCATGTCGGGCTGCTCCCTAGGCTATAAATAGCCGCCCCCTACAACCACTAGCTGGTTGGCTGCTCCGAGAGAACTTGACACTTGTCATTTGAGAGAAACCCATCCTCCGAGGACTTTGAGCAAAAATCATCAAGTGAGGAAAATCCCAAAACCAAACCCCCCACAAACCCAAAGTGATTGAGCATCACTGAAGAAATTGATCCCGCGTGGATCCGACGCTTGTTACCTTTGAAGACTGTGCTTCTTCCAGACGGTTAGGCGTCAAGGTCTAGAGCATCCAAGAGGAATTGTGGATTGCCGAGTGACCAAGTCTGTGAAGGTTTGAAGTCACCAAGACTTACCACAGTGATTGGACGAGGCCTGCGTGGTCTTAGTTCAAGGAGAATATGGTGAGGACTGGGTGTCCCGAGTTGCGGCTCGTAGAGGCGGGTGTCCGGACTGCGTGTCCTCGAAGTTTAAATACTCAGCCGCTCCAACCAGACGTACAACTGAGACAGCAGTTGGAACTGGTTTACCAAATCATTGCCTTCACCAACTAACTGGTTCTATTCCCTCAACCTTTTCATTTCCTCATTACTATGTTGAATGTTTGTTCATATCTGTGCTTGAAGACTTTGACTGAAGACTTTCTCAAATTCCTCAGTTCTATTTCTTCAGTCTGTTTGTCTTCCTCTTGTTATCCTGTGTTTACGCTTTCTGTACTCTGTGCTAGTCTTCATTTCATCATGATGACCATGCTTGTATCCTGTTATGCTTACTTCTGAGTACTTATTCCGCTGCTAGTAGTTCTTCAGTAAGGAATTTCCTCACCGGCAAATTCCTCAGTGAAGAATTCATAAAGATCGCCTATTCACCCCCCTCTAGTCGATATAACTCACTTTCACATGGTTCGCAAGTACCAAGTGATTCATAATCAAGTGATTCCAAAAGTCCATCAGTATGGAGTTTCTTCATGCACTTTACACCAATATGACCTAAACGGCAGTGCCACAAATAAGTTGCACTATCATTATCAACTTTGCATCTTTTGGTTTCAATATTGTGAATATGTCTATCACTACTATCGAGATTTAATATAAATAGACCACTCTTCAAGGGTGCATGACTGTAAAAGATAATACTCATATAAATAGAACAACCATTATTGTCTGAATTAAATGAATAACCGTCTCGCATCAAACAAGATCCAGATATACTGTTCATGCTCAACGCTGGCACCAAATAACAATTATTCAGGTCTAAAACTAATCCCGAAGGTAGATGTAGAGGTAGCATGCCGACCGCGAACACATCGACTTTGGAACCATTTCCCACGCGCATTGTCACCTCGTCCTTAGCCAATCTTCGCTTAATCTGTAGTCCCTGTTTCGAGTTGCAAATATTAGCAACAGAACCAGTATCAAATACCCAAGTGCTACCGCGAGCATTAGTAAGGTACACATCAATGACATGTATATCACATATACCTTTGTTCACCTTCCCATCCTTCTTATCCGCCAAATACTTGGGGCAGTTACGCTTCCAGTGACCAGTCTGTTTGCAGTAGAAGCACCCAGTCTCAGGCTTAGGTCCAGACTTGGGTTTCTTCTCCTGAGCAGCAACTTGTTTGTTGTTCTTCTTGAAGTTCCCCTTCTTCTTCCCTTTACCCTTTTTCTTGAAACTGGTGGTCTATTTGACCATCAACACTTGATGCTCCTTCTTGATTTCTACCTCCGCGGCTTTTAGCATCGTGAAGAGCTCAGGAATAGTCTTTTCCATCCCTTGCATATTATAGTTCATTATGAAGCTCTTGTAGCTTGGTGGCAGTGATTGAAGAATTCTGTCAATGACACTATCATCGTGAAGATTAACTCCAGTTGAATCAAGTGATTATTATACCCCACATTTTGAGTATATGTTCACCGATGTAACTATTTTCCTCCATCTTGCAGCTATAGAACTTATTGGAGACTTCATATCTCTCAATCCGGGCATTTGCTTGAAATATTAACTTCAACTCCTGGAACATCTCATATGCTCCATGACGTTCATAACGTCGTTGAAGTCCCGGTTCTAAGCCAAATCATGGCACACTGAACAATCGAGTAGTCATCAGCTTTGCTCTGCCAGACGTTCACAACGTCTATAGTTGCATCTGCAGCAGGCCTGGCACCCAGCGGTGCTTCTAGGATGTAATTCTTCTGTGGAGCAATGAGGATAATCCTCAAGTTACGGACCCAGTCCGTGTAATTGCTACCATCATCTTTCAACTTTGCTTTCTCAAGGAACGCATTAAAATTCAACGGAAGAACAGCACGGGCCATCTATCTACAACAACATAGACAAGCAAAATACTATCAGGTACTAAGTTCATGATAAATTAAAGTTCAATTAATCATATTACTTAAGAACTCCCACTTATATAGACATCTCTCTAATCATCTAAGTGATCACGTGATCCAAATCAACTAAACCATGTCCGATCATAACTTGAGATGGAGTAGTTTTCAGTGGTGAACATCACTATGTTGATCATATCTACTATATGATTCAAGCTCGACCTTTCGGTCTCAGTGATCCGAGGCCATATCTGCATATGCTAGGCTCGTCAAGTTTAACCTGAGTATTCTGCGTGTGCAAAACTGTCTTACACCCGTTGTATTTGAACGTAGAGCTTATCACACCCGTTCATCACGTGGTGTCTCGGCAGGAAGAACTTTCGCAATGGTGCATACTCAGGGAAAACACTTATACCTTGAAATTTAGTGAGAGATCATCTTATAATGCTACCGTCAATCAAAGCAGAATAAGATGCATAAAATATAAACATCACATGCAATCTATATAAGTGATATAATATGGCCATCATCATCTTGTGCCTTTGATCTCCATCTCCAAAGCACTGTCATGATCACCATCATCACCGGCGCGACACCTTGATCTCCATCGTAGCATCGTTGTCGTCTCGCCAACTATTGTTTCTACGACTATCGCTACCGCTTAGTGATAAAGTAAAAAACAATTATAGGGCGTTTGCATTGCATATAATAAAGCGACAACCATATGGCTCCTGCCAGTTGCCGATAACTCTATTACAAAACATGATCATCTCATACAATAAAATTTAGCATCATGTCTTGACCATATCACATCACAACATGCCCTGCAAAAACAAGTCAGACGTCCTCTACTTTGTTGTTGCGAGTTTTACGTGGCTGCTATGGGCTGAGAAAGAACCGTTCTTACCTGCACATCAAAACCACAACGATATTTCGTCAAGTTAGTGTTGTTTTAACCTTCGCAAGGACCGGGCGTAGCCACACTCGGTTCAACTAAAGTTGGAGAAACTGACACCCGCCAGCCATCTGTGTGCAAAGCATGTCGGTAGAACCAGTCTCGCGTAAGCGTACGCGTAATGTCGGTCCGGCATGCTTCATCCAACAATACCGCCGAACAAAGGTATGACATGCTGGTAAGCAGTATGACTTGTATCGCCCACAACTCACTTGTGTTCTACTCGTGCATATAACATCTACGCATAAACCTGGCTCTGATACCACTGTTGGGTTTCATAGTAATTTCAAAAAATTCCTACGCACATGCAAGATCATCGTGATGCATAGCAACAAGAGGGGAGAGTGTCATCCACGTACCCTCGTAGACCGTAAGCGGAAGCGTTATAACAACGTGGTTGATGTAGTCGTACGTCTTCACGATCGAACGATCCTCAGTACCGAACGTACGGCACCTCCGTGTTCAGCACATGTTCAGCTCGGTGACGTCCCGTAAACTCACGATCCAGTAGAGCTCGAAGGAGAGTTTCGTCAGCACGACGACGTGATGACGATGTTGATGAAGTTACCGACGAAGAGCTTCACCTGAGCACCGCTACGATATGACCGAGGTGGATTATGGTGGAGGGGGGCACTGCACACGGCTAAGAGATCAATGATCAATTGTTGTGTCTTGGGGTGCCCCGTTGCCCCCGTATATAAAGGAGCTAGGAGGGAGGCGGCCGGCCAGGAGGAGGGCGCGCCATGGAGGGAGTCCTAGAGGGGGAGGGGGAGGGGGCGCGCGGCCCTGCCTTGGCCGCCCCTCCTCTTCTCAACTAAGGCCCATATGGCCCATTATACTCCCTGGGGGGTTTCGGTAACCCCCCGGTACTCCGGTATATGTCCGAAACCTCCCGAAACACTTCCGGTGTCCGAACATAGTCGCCCAATATATCGATCTTTATGTCTCGACCATTTCTAGACTCCTCGTCATGTCCGTGATCATATCCGGGACTCCGAACTACCTTCGGTTCATCAAAAAATATAAACTCATAATACCGATCATCACAGAACTTTAAGCGTGCGGACCCTACGGGTTCGAGAACTATGTAGACATGACCGAGACATGTCTCCGGTCAATAACCAATAGTGGAACCTGGATGCTCATATTGGTTCCTACATATTCTACGAAGATCTTTATCGGTCAAACCGCATAACAACATATGTTGTTCCCTTTGTCATTGGTATGTTACTTGCCCGAGATTCGATCATCGGTATCTCAATACCTAGCTCAATCTCATTACCGGCAAGTCTTTTTACTCGTTCCATAATGCATCATCCTATAACTAACTTATTAGTCACATTGCTTGCAAGGCTTATAGTGATGTGCATTACCGAGAGGGCCCAGAGATACCTCTCCGGTAAACGGAGTGACAAATCCTAATCTTGATCTACACCAACTCAACAAGTACCATTGGAGACACCTATAGAGCACCTTTATAATCACCCAGTTACGTTGTGACGTTTGGTAGCACACAAAGTGTTCCTCCGGCAATCGGGAGTCGCATAGTCTCATAGTCATAGGAACATGTATAAGTCATGAAGATAGCAATAGCAGTAAACTAAAACGATCAAGTGCTAAGCTAACGGAATAGGTCAAGTCAATCACATCATTCTCCTAATGATGTGATCCCGTTAATCAAATGACAACTCATGTCTATGGTTAGGAAACTTAACCATCTTTGATTAATGAGCTAGTCAAGTAGAGGCATACTAGTGACACTATGTTTGTCTATATATTCATACATGTATTATGTTTCCGGTTAATACAATTCTAGCATGAATAAGAAACATTTATCATGATATGAGGAAATAAGTAATAACTTTATTATTGCCTCTAGGGCATATTTCCTTCAGATCCCTACACCAAACTCGGTTGCCTACTCCAAGCCAAAGAAGACCAATGAGAAAAACAAGCAAAAGAAAAGAAGAAGAAGAAGAAGAAGAAGAAGAAGAAGAAGAAGAAGAAGAAGAAGAAGAAGAAGGAAGGAGATGAGGAGATAAATAATGCTATGGAGTCTATTGTGAAGGCAAGAAATGAAGCAAACGAGGAGAGGAGGATGGCATGGAGCCAAGAGTCAGCGGTCGGGGAGAGGTGGTTGGCGACCGATGAGAGGAGGGTGGTGGCTGAGAGAGGAATGTGGCATTGGAGGAGAAGAAATTGGCAATGGAGGTGCAAGCTAGATTATTGGAATATGAGAAGTATGTGTTCTTCATGGACACATCTAACTTCGATGATAGGAAAAAGGATACATCAACCTTTGCTGTGATCAAGTCTTATTCCAAAAAAGATTGATGGGCATGGGATGAATGGAAGGCCTGGGAGGCATGGGAGCTACCATGGGTGGCTTGAAAATTCCACCGATTAATGTTGACCGATTTATCCCGTTAATATGTCGATTCAACGATTAATCACTACTCGCAAGCCGAGCGAGCAACTACCTGTTAATGGTTTCCTTAACATTGTGCAAAGCAAAAATGTAGAATGATGAAGCCTCTTCATTTGGATGGCAATCCAAGTACATTGCTTTGGAACATGGTTTATATCTGATACAATGCAAATATTCAGGCAGTCTATCAAATAGGAAAGGAAAGAAATCAAGGTTAACAGGTCAATGCTATGATTCTTCTTCCCTTATAAAACCTTCCCATAAGAAATCAGTGGAAGTGGGTCCATCCTTATAACTCAGCGCACTCTTTCATATTCTGCACCAATCAACAAAGGAGTAGACATTATATAAGTCACACGATGGCGGCATCTTTGACGTTGGTGAGGCATCGTCGTTGCACGCAACATCATCTCGCTCGGGCTACCATGGGGGAAACCCTAGATCTGGGTCTCCCGGATCGGATGATGATGGCACTTTGTGTCATTTTTCCTCTTGGTGCATCGTTTGGAGCAGGTGCTGACTGGAGGGGCACATATGTGGAGCGGTGTTTGATACGTCTCCAACAGACTATTTTGGTTTCGCATCGTTTTGTGTCATTTATAAAGTATTCATGCCATGTTTACAACAATTCTATATGGTTTTGGTATGATTTGATTGAAACTAACTCGGATTAGTGCTATTTTCAGCAGAACTACCATGGTATTGTTTTTTGTGCGGAAATAAAAGTTCTTTAAATGCCGCGAAACTTTTGGACGATTTTTTGGAACAAAAGAGGCACTAGAAGCTTCGTGGGAGGACCAGAAGGTGAAGAAGGTGGCCACTACCCACCAGGGCGCGTGATGGGCCTTGGTCATGGGCTGGTGGGTAGTGGGCACCCTATGGACCATCTTAGCGTGAGACCAACGCCAAAAAGTCTTATAAATAGAGAAACCATCATTGATAATCCTAGAACTTCGACTCCGCTGCTGCACGCCTCTATACCTTGGAAATACCATCTGGAGCCCTATTCCGGCACCCTATCGGAGGGGGAAAATCGTCACTGGAGGTCATCTTCATCATCCCGGTGGCCACCATGATGAGGAGGGAGTAGTTCACCCTCGAGGCTAGTGGTATGTACTAGTAGCTATGTGGTTGATCTCTCCCTCGTGTTCTTGGTTTGGCACGATCTTGATGTACTGCGAGCTTTGTTAATATAGTTCGATCATATGGTGTCCCCCCTCCCTATCTTGTTGCGATGAATTGAGTTTTTACCTTTGAGGTTTCACTATTATCGGATTGAATACTTGTTGGATTTGAGAACACCTAATGTATGCCTTGCATATGAATACCCGTGGTGACAATGGGGATATTGATTCACTTGCTGTATGTTTTGGCGCTCAACTCGCGGATTCCCGAGGTGACATTGGGGTAATCTATGCATAGGGGTAGATGCACATTTTCGTCCAACTTTCTTTGGTAGAAATTTTTGGGCACTCTTTGAAGTTCTTTGTGTTGGATTGAACATTATGAATCTGAAGTTGTTTGATATGTATCGTATAATTGACTCACGGATACTTGTGGTGACACTGGAGTATCTAGGTGACATTAGAGTTGGTTGATGCGTGTCATATGATGGTATTTTAGTACGAACTCTAGGGCTGTTTGTGACACTTATAGGAATAGCTCAATAGATTGATCGGAAATAATAACTTTGAGGTGGTTTCATACCGTACAAACTATTTCATCTTATGTTCTCCGCTAAAAAAGAAATTTCGAGTGATTCTTTGTTGCACATTAAGGGATTGTTATATGATTCAATTATGTTAGCACTGTTGAGAGATTGCACTAGTGAAAGTATGAACCCTAGGCCTTGTTTTCAAGCATTGCAGTACCGTTTGTGCTCCGTTTTATCACTTGCTACCTTGTTGTTTTTTATTTCCAGATTACAAAAACCTATATCTTCGCCGAACTAGTGCACCTATACAATTTTCCAGTGTATTGGGTATGTTGGGAACACAAGAGATTTCTTGTATTTGGTGCAGGGTTGTTTGAGAGAGACCATCTTCATCCTACGCCTCCCACGGATTGATAAACCTTATGTCATCCACTTGAGGGAAAATTACTATTTTCCTACAAAACTCTACAAGAATAAGTTGTGTAGTAGACACAAGTGTTACGTATTCCACATCGAAGACGATGGATCTCGGCGGCTGGTGCAGTGGAGTCTTCGCGTCGGATGCGTGTACATGGACTCGCGCAGGAGGATGGCGTTTCTTGCATCATGGCAGCGTCGATGGTAGAGAGGCCTGGCAAGGTCAGTGCATTGATCCCTCCTGAAGATGGGACAGCGGAAGATGGCGGTGACAGATCCCCTAGAGCATGCGCATGTGATCCGCGCTGAGCATCTCTTTTACCCGGTTGGTACTCTTGACTCGTCGGCGGGAGGTCTAGGGGAGGTCACCGGATTATATGGTGCTTTGACACGAGGTCACACACTACATCAAGATGGTCGGTGTAGCTGACTGATAACCCACAAGTGTAGGGGAAAATTGTAGCCTCTTTTGATAATTAAGAGTGTCGAACCCAACGAGGAGCTAAAGGTAGAAAAATATTCTCTCAAGTCCTATCTGCCACTGATACGACTCTATGCACGCTTAGTGTTCGGTTTACCTAGAACAAGAATGAAACTAGAAGTACTTTGTAGGTGTTGTTGGATAGGCTTGCAAGATAATAAAGAGCACGTAAATAAAAGCTAGGGACTGTTTAGATAAAGAAGCAATAAAGTAAATATAGCGAGTGTGGAAAAGTGGTGGTAGGAGTTGTGAAATTGTCCCTAAGCAACTGACTATGTTACTGGACCGGTAATCACTATTGCAATTCTATTTGAGGGAGAGGCATAAGCAAACATACTTTCTCTTCTTGGATCATATGCACTTATGACTGGAACTCTAGCAAGCATCCGCAACTACTAAAGATCATTAAGGTAAAACCCAACCATAGCATTAAAGTATCAAGTCCCCTTTATCACATACGCAAACAACCTACTTACTCGGGTCTGTGCTTCTACACTCACGCCACCCATCATAAGCAAATCATGAACATATTGCAAACCCTACAACGGTAATCCCTCACGCTTGCGCGACTCGGAGGGCACAATAGGACAGCACCAATAATAAAACATGCAATTCAAACCAATCATAGCAATTCATCAATCACCGGTAGGACAACGAAAATCTACTCAGACATCATAGGATGGCAACACATCATTGAATAATAATATGAAGCATAAAGCACCATGTTCATGTAGAGGGTACAGCGGGTTGCGGGAGAGTGGACCGCTGAATATAGATGGTGGAAGGTGATGGAGATGTTGGTGAAGATGATGGAGGTGTTGGTGAAGATCGCGGTGATGGTGATGGCCCCTGGCAGCGCTCCGGCGCCATCGGAAGCAAGGGGGAGAGAGCCCCTGATACGTCTCTGTCATATCTATAAACTTTTATTGTTCCATGCCAATATTATTCGAATTTTATATACTTTTGGCAACTTTTTATACTATTTTTTGGGACTAACATATTGATCCAGTTCCCAGTGCCAGTTCCAGTTTGTTGCATGTTTTTTGTTTCGTAGAAACCCAATATCAAACGGAGTCCAAACAGGATAAAAACGGACGGAGATTTTTTTTGGAATATTTATGATTTTTGGGAAGTAAAATCAACGCGAAACGGTGTCCGGGGTGGCCACGAGACAGGGGGGCGCGCCCTCCTCCCTGGGCGTGCCCTTGAATCTCGTGGGCCACCCATAAGCCGGTTGATGCTCTTCTTTTGGCGCAAGAAAGCTAATTTTATGAGAAAGATCTGGGCGAAAGATTCACCCCAATCGGAGTTACGGATCTCCGGATATTTAAGAATTGCTGAAGGGGTAGAATCTGAGAATGCAGAAACAGAGAGATAGATCCAATCTCGGAGGGGCTCTCGCCCCTCCCACGCCCTGGGAGCCAAGGACCAGAGGGGAAACCCTTCTCCCATCTAGGGAGAAGGTTAAGGAAGAAGAAGAAGAAGGGGGGCTCTCTCCCCCTTGCTTCCGGTGGCGCCGGAGCGCCGCCGGGGGCCATCATCATCACCACGATCTTCACCAACACCGCCGCCATCTTCACCAACATCTCCATCACCTTCCCCCATCTATATTCAGCGGTCCACTCTCCTGCAACCCGCGGTACCCTCTGCTTGACCATGGTGCTTTATGCTTTATATTATTTTCCAATGATGTGTTGCCATCCTATGATGCCTGAGTAGATTTTCGTTGTCCTATCGGTGATTGATGAATTGCTATGATTGGTTTGAGTTGCATGTTTTATTATTGGTGCTGTCCTATTGTGCCCTCCGTGTCGCGCAAGCGTGAGGGATTCCCGCTGTAGGGTTTGCAATATGTTTATGATTTGCTTATGGTGGGTGGCGTGAGTGTGAAGCATGCACCGAGTAAGTAGGTTGTTTGCATTATGGGATAAAGGGGACTTGATACTTTAATGCTATGGTTGGGGTTTACCTTAATGAATCTTTACTATTTGTGGATGCTTGCTAGAGTTCCAATCATAAGTGCATAGAATTTCAAGTAAGGGATGATATGCTAGCTTATGCCTCTCCCTCTAATAGAACTGCAATAGTGATTACCGGTCTAGTAACGTAGTCAATTGCTTAGGGGCAATTCCACAACTCCTACCACCACTTTTCCACACTCGCTATACTTACTTTATTGTCTTTATCTAAACAGCCCCTACTTTTTATTTACGTTCTCTTTATTATCTTGCAAAGCTATCCTATCACACCTACAAAGTACTTCTAGTTTCATACCTGTTCTAGGTAAAGCGAACGTCAAGCGTGCGTAGAGTCGTATCAGTGGCCGATAGGACTTGAGAGAGTATTTATTCTACCTTTAGCTCCTCGTTGGGTTCGACACTCTTACTTATCGAATGAGGCTACAACTATCCCGTATACTTGCGGGTCATCAAGACCTTTTTCTGGCGCCGTTGCCGGGGAGTCATAGCGTGGGGTGAATATTCTCCTGTGTGCTTGTTTGCTTTATCACTAAGTAATTTTTATTTGCTATTCTAGGTTGTTCTCTATCTTTAGTTATGGATATGGAACGCAAAATACCAAAAAAAATAGTTGTACTTGCTACTCATGAGGATGGGGTAACTCCTAAAACCCTCGATTCTCATTATGTGAATGATATTGTGTACTACTTTGATAATCCTGAGAAAACCCCATTCAACTTTATAATGGGAGACACGTTGGATCAATGTGAATACTTTAGGGATTATCCCTCGACACAAAAAGGGAAACTATTATGGGATCAATTTATTATGTTGCATTGGTATGTCTGGAATCTCTGCTTGAGATATGATATTACTTGTTGCTCTAGGATGGAGGCTCCACACCTTGCCTCTTCATGTGAATTTAATGATAATGAAACCTTAGCTTCTTATGCTAATGGTATATATGATTACTATGATGCGGAACAAATAGAAGAATTTGTTGCTTTTAAGGCTGCTTATGAAATTGAATCTTTGTTTGAAAAGTATGAAGCTTTAGATGATGATGCTTATAGGCCTGAAAATCTTGTTATACTTAGATATTGCTATGAAAATTATGAATACAATTACTATATTAATGCATTTATTGAGAAAGTCTCCGCTGTCTAAGAAGAGACTAATATTTTGCAGGAAGCTATGGAAGAAGAAATTGATGAAACAGTGAGCTCATTGGATGAAAAAGATGATGAGGAGAGCGAAGAACAAAAGGAGGAAGAGCGGATTAGCTACCCGTGCCCACCTTCTAATGAGAGTAACCCTCCTACTCATGCATTATTTAATTCCCCTTCGTGCTTACCGAAGGATGATTGCTATGATGATTGCTATGATCCCTTGAATTTGTTTGAAATATCCCTTTTTGATGATGCTTGCTATGCTTGTGGCCAAGATGCCAATATGAATTATGCTTATGGAGATGAACTTGCTATAGTTCCTTATGTTAAACATGAAATTGTTGCTATTGCACCCACGCATGATAGTCCTATTATCTTTTTGAATTCTCCAAACTACACTATATCGGAGAAGTTTGTGCTTATTAAGGATTATATTGATGGGTTGCCTTTTACCATTGCACATGATGATTTGGATGAATATAATATGCATGTGCTTGCTGATCCTACTTGCAATTATTATGAGAGAGGAACTATATCTCCACCTCTCTATGTTTCCAATACGATAGAATTGCAAGAAACTGCTTATACTATGCATTGGCCTTTACTATGTGTGCATGAATTGTTCTTTCATGACATGCCGATGCAGAGGAAGAGAGTTAGACTTCGTCATTTCTTGATATATGTTAATTTGTGCTCACTACTAAATTACAAATCATTGTTAATTAAAATTGGCTTTGATATACCTTGGGATCCGGGTGGATTCATTACTTGAGCACTAAATGCCTAGCTTAATGGATTTAAAGAAAGCGCTGCCAGGGAGACAACCCGGAAGTTTTAGAGTGTCATTTATTTCTGTTGAGTGCTTTCATATAGTTTAAAAACAAAAAAATAAAGAGGGGAACCTAAAAACTTTTCAAAAAGGAAAGTGAAAGTGAGAGAGACAAGCATTGTTGAAGTGGGAGCTAGCCTTGAACTTTGTTCATGCTCACGGAAACTTTGTGAATCTTGATTACAGAAACTTTTCAATAAAAATAATTATCCCCTTGTATATTTCCATTGTATTATAAAAATAATGTGCCAAGGTTTGCCTTTAGGATGTTTACAATGCTTGTTGGTTTGTACGGTGCAGGACAGAAACATTGGCTGTAGTGCGCGATTTTACATTTTTAACTGGAACATTATTTGGTTATGATTCTTTGCGCACTGTCTTTCTATACAACTTGTTTATTTTTCCTAGTTTTGGTAGAATTTTTGGGGTACCAGAAGTATGGTGGATGTTCAGATTGCTACAGACTGTTCTGTTTTTGACAGATTCTATTTTTGATGCATAGTTTGCTTGTTTTGATGAATCTATCAATTTATATCAATGGATTAAGCCATGAAAAAGTTATATTACAGTAGACACAATGAAAAAACAAGATATGAATTTGTTTTCTACAGTACTTAGAGTGGTGATTTGCTTTATTATACTAAAGGATCTTACCGAGTTTTCTGTTGAAGTTTTGTGTGGATGTAGTGTCTAATCGAGGATGTCTCGATATGAGGAAAAGGAAGAGAGGCAAGAGCTCAAGCTTGGGGATGCCCGAGGCACCCCAAGTAAATATTCAAGGAGACTCAACCGTCTAAGCTTGGGGATGCCACAGTAGGCATCCCCTCTTTCTTCAACAAGTATCGGTATGTTTTCGAATTCGTTTCGTTCATGCATTATGTGCAAGACTTGGAGCGTCTTTTGCATTTAGTTTTCATTTTTATTTTATGCACCATGCTGGTATGAGATAGTACTTGGTTGATTTATAGAATGCTCATTGCACCTCACTTAAATCTTTTGAGTATGGCTTTATAGAATGCTTCATGTGCTTCACTTATATCATTTGAAGTTTGGATTGCCTGTTTCTCTTCATATAGACAACCGCCATTTGTAGAATGCTCTTTTGCTTCACTTATAATTGTTAGAGCATGGGCATATCTTTTGTAGAAAGAATTAAACTCTCTTTCTTCACTTATATCTATTTAGAGAGATGACAGGAATTGGTCATTCACATGGTTAGTCATAGAATCCTACATAAACTTGTAGATCGCTGAATATGATATCTTTGATTCCTTGCAATAGTTTTGCGATATAAAGATGGTGATATGAGAGTCATGCTAGTGGGTGGTTATGGATTGTAGAGACACTTGTATTGAGGTTTGCAAGTCCCGTAGCATGCACGTATGGTAACCGTTGTGTGAAAAATTTGAAGCATGGGGTGTTTCTTTGATTGTATTCCTTATGAGTGGCTGTCGGGGACGAGCGATGGTCTTTTCCTACCAATCTATCCCCCTAGGGGCATGTGTAGTAGTACTTTGCTTCGAGGGCTAATAAACTTTTGCAATAAGTATATGAGTTCTTTATGACTAATGTTGAGTCCATGGATTATACGCACTCTCACCCTTCCATCATTGCTAGCCTCTTCGGTGCCGTGCATTGCCCTTTCTCACCTCGAGAGTTGGTGCAAACTTCGCCGGTGCATCCAAACCCCGTGATACGATACGCTCTATCACACATAAGTCTCATTATATCTTCCTCAAAACATCCACCATACCTACCTATCATGGCATTTTCATAGCCATTCCGAGATATATTGCCATGCAACTTTCATCATCATCATATTCATGACTTGAGCATTCATTGTCATATTTCTTTGCATGATCGTAAGATAGCTAGCATGATGTTTTCATGGCTTGTCCATTTTGCCATGTCATTGCTACTCTAGATCATTGCACATCCCGGTACACCGCCGGAAGCATTCATATAGAGTCATATCTTTGTTCTAGTATCGAGTTGTAAGTAAATAAAAGTGTGATGATCATCATTATTAGAGCATTGTCCCCCAAAAGAAAAAAAAGGAAAGGCCAAAAAGAAACAAAAAGAACGGCCAAATAAAAAAAACAGAAAATAAAAGAAAATAAATAAAAAGGGGCAATGTTACTATCTCTTTTTCCACACTTATGCTTCAAAGTAGCACCATGTTCTTCATGTAGTGAGTCTCATATCTTATGCTTCAAAGTAGCACCATGTTCTTCATATAGATTGTCTCTTATGTTGTCACTTTCATATACTAGTGGGAATTTTCATTATAGAACTTGGCTTGTATATTCCAACGATGGGCTTCCTCAAATGCCCTAGGTCTTCATGAGCAAGCAAGTTGGATGCACACCCACTTGGTTTCTTTTGTTGAGCTTTCATACACTTATAGCTCTTAGTGCATCTGTTGCATGGCAATCCCTACTCCTCGCATTGACATCAATTGATGGGCATCTCCATAGCCCGTTGATTAGCCGCGTCGATGTGAGACTTTCTCCTTTTTATCTTCTCCACATAACCTCCATCATTATATTATATTCCACCTATAGTGCTATATCCATGGCTTGCGCTCATGTATTGCGTGAGGGTTGAAAAAGCTGAAGCGCGTTAAAAAGTATGAACCAATTGCTCGGCTTGTCATCGGGGTTGTGCATGACGGGGGCATTTTGTGTGACGAAAATGAAGCATGGCCAAACTGTATGATTTTGTAGGGATAAGCTTGCTTTGGCCTTGTTGTTTTGAAAAGACATGATTGCTTTATTCGTATGCTCGAAGTATTATTGTTTTTATGTCAAATGATAGACTATTGCTTTGAATCACTCGTGTCTTAATATTCATGCCATGATTAGACATATGATCAAGATTATGCTAGGTAGTATTCCACATCAAAAATTATCTTTTTATCATTTACCTACTCGAGGACGAGCAGGAATTAAGCTTAGATGCTGATACGTCTCCGTCAGATCTATAATTTTGATTGTTCCATGCCAATATTATTCAACTTTTATATACTTTTGGCAACTTTTTATACTATTTTTTGGGACTAACATATTGATCCAGTGCCCAGTGCCAGTTCCTGTCTGTTGCATTTTTTTTGTTTCGCAGAAACCCAATATCAAATGGAGTCCAAACGGCATAAAAACGGACGGAGAGTTTTTTTTGGAATATTTATGATTTTTGGGAAGTAAAATCAACGCGAAATGGTGTCCGGGGTGGCCACGAGACAGGGTGGCGCGCCCTCCCCCTGGGCGCGCCCTGGACTCTCGTGGGCCACCCGTAAGCCGGTTGACGCTCCTCTTTTGCCGCAAGAAAGCTAATTTTATGAGAAATATCTTGGCGAAAGATTCACCCCATTCGGAGTTACGGATCTCCGGATATTTAAGAAACGGTGAAGGGGTAGAATCTGAGAATGCAGAAACAGAGAGATAGATCCAATCTCGGAGGGGCTCTCGCCCCTCCCACGCCATGGGAGCCAAGGACCAGAGGGGAAACCCTTCTCCCATCTAGGGAGAAGGTCAAGGAAGAAGAAGAAGGAGGGGGGCTCTCTCCCCCTTGCTTCCGGTGGCGCCGGAATGCCACCGGGGGCCATCATCATCACCGTGATCTTCACCAACACCGCCGCCATCTTCACCAACATCTCCATCACCTTCCCCCATCTATATTCAGCGGTCCACTCTCCCGCAACCCGATGTACCCTCTACTTGAACATGGTGCGTTATGCTTCATATTATTTTCCAATGATGTGTTGCCATACTATGATGTCTGAGTAGATTTTCGTTGTCCTATCGGTGATTGATGAATTGCTATGATTGGTTTGAGTTGCATGTTTTATTATTGGTGCTGTCCTATTGTGCCCTCCGTGTCGCGCAAGCATGAGGGATTCCCGCTGTAGGGTTTGCAATATGTTTATGATTTGCTTATGGTGGGTGGCGTGAGTGACAGAAGCACAGACCCGAGTAAGTAGGTTGTTTGCGTATGGGATAAAGGGGACTTGATACTTTAATGCTATGGTTGGGGTTTACCTTAATGAATCTTTAGTATTTGTGGATGCTTGCTAGAGTTCCAATCATAAGTGCATAGAATTCCAAGTAAGGGATGATATGTTAGCTTATGCCTCTCCCTCAAATAGAACTGTAATAGTGATTACCGGTCTAGTAACGTAGTCAATTGCTTAGGGGCAATTCCACAACTCCTACCACCACTTTTCCACACTCGCTATATTTAATTTATTGCATCTTTATCTAAACAGCCCCTAGTTTTTATTTACGTTCTCTTTATTATCTTGCAAAGCTATCCTATCACACCTACAAAGTACTTCTAGTTTCATACTTGTTCTAGGTAAAGTTTAACGTCAAGCGTCGTGAGAGTCGTATCGATGGCGATAGGACTTGAGAGAGTATTTGTTCTACCTTTAGCTCCTCGTTGGGTTCGACACTCTTACTTATCGAAAGAGGCTACAACTATCCCGTATACTTGCGGGTCATCAGCCCCCCTTCTTCTTGTTGTTACTTGACCTCCTCCCTAGATGGGAGAAGGGTTTCCCCTCTGGTCCTCGGCTCCCATGGCGTGGGAGGGGCGAGAGCCCCTCCGAGATTAGATCTATCTCTCTGTCTCTCTCTGTTTCTGCTTCTCAGATTCTGCCCTCTCACCGTTTCTTTTATATCCGGAGATCCGTAACTCCGATTGGGGTGAATCTTTTGCCCAAATTTTTCTCATAAAATTAGCTTTCTTGAGGCAAAAGAAGAGCATCAACCATCTTACGGGGTGCCCACGAGGATCCAGGGCGCGCCTGCCACACTGGGGCACGCCCCCCTGCCTCGTGGCCACCCCGGACACCGTCTCGCGTTGATTTTTCCTCCCAAAAATCACAAATATTCCAAAATAATTCTCCATCTGTTTTTATCCCGTTTGGACTCCGTTTGTTATTGGGTTTCTGCGAAACATAAACATGCAACAAATGTGTCTAACATTGGGCACTGGATCATTATGTTAGTCCCAAAAATAGTATAAAAAGTTGCCAAAATTATATGAAAGTTGAATAATATTGGCATGGAACAATAAAAAATTATAGATACCACGGAGACATATCAGCATCCCCAAGCTTAATTCATGCTCGTCCTCGAGTAGGTAAAGGATAAAAAAGATAATTTTTAATGTGGAATGCTACCTAGCATAATCTTGATCATATGTCTAATCATGGCATGAATATTAAGACACGAGTGATTCAAAGCAATAGTCTATCATTTGACATAAAAACAATAATACTTTGAGCGTACTAATAAAGCAATCATGTCTTTTCAAAACAACATGGCCAAAGCAAGCTTATCCCTACAAAATCATATAGTTTGGCCATGCTTAATTTTCGTCACACAAAATGCTCCCATCATGCACAACCCCGATGACAAGCCGAGCAATTGGTTCATACTTTTTAACGCGCTTCAGCCTTTTCAACCCTCACGCAATACATGAGCGCAAGCCATGGATATAACACTATGGGTGGAATAGATTATGATGGTGGGGGTTTATGTGGAGAACACAAAAAGGGAGAAAGTCTCACATCGACGCGGCTAATCAACGGGCTATGGAGATGCCCATCAATTGATGTCAATGTAAGGAGTAGGGATTGCCATGCAACGGATGCACTAGAGCTATATGTGTATGAAATCTCAAACTGAAAACTAAGTGGGTGTGCATCCAACTTGCTTGCTCATGAAGACCTAGGGCATTTGAGGAAGCCCATCGTCGGAATATACAAGCCAAGTTCTATAATGAAAATCCCCACTAGTATATGAAAGTGACAATATAGAAGACTCTCTATATGAAGAACATGGTGCTACTTCATACGTCTCCAACGTATCTGTAATTTTTGATTGCTCCATGCTATATTATCTACTATTTTGGGCAATATTGGGCTTTATTATCCACTTTTATATTATTTTTGGGACTAACCAATTAACCGGAGGCCCAGCCCAGATTTGTTGTTTTATGCTTATTTCAGTGTCGAGGAAAAGGAATATCAAACGGAGTCAAAACGGAACGAAATCAACTGGAGAAGTTATTTTTGGAAGGAAAGCCACCCGATGGACTTGGAGTGCATGTCAGGAAAGAAGGGAGGTGCTCATGAGGGTGGGGCGCGTGCCCACCCCCTAGGGCGCGCCCCCTGCCTCGTGCCCCCCCTTCGGTCCACCGAGGTACTTCTTTCACCCATATATACCTACGTACCCTAAAACTTCCAGAACAGAAGATAGATCGGGAGTTCCGCCGCCGCAAGCCTCTGTAGCCACCAAAAACCTCTCGGGAGCCCGTTCTGGCACCCTGCCGGAGGGGGAACCTGTGACGCCCCCGATTCAATCGTACACTAATCACGCACGCAAATGTGTACGATCAAGATCAGGGACTCACGGGAAGATATCACAACACAACTCTAGACACAAATTAAAATAATACAAGCTTTATATTACAAGCCAGGGGCCTCGAGGGCTCGAATACATAAGCTCGAAAACACAAGAGTCAGCGGAAGCAACAGCATCTGAGTACAGACATGAGTTAGACAAGTTTGCCTTAAGAAGGCTACCACAAAAGCATCTATGATCGAAAAGAGAAGGCCTCCTGCCTGGGAGCCTCCTAACTACTCCTGGTCGTCGGCGGTCTTCACGTAGTAGTATGCACCCTCATGGTAGTAGCAGTCGTCATCAAAGGTGGCGTCTGGATCCTGGGCTCCGACATCTGGTTGCATCAACCGGAAAGAAGAAGAAAGGGGGAAAAGGGGGAGCAAAGCAACCGTGAGTACTCATCCAAAGTACTCGCAAGCAAGGATCTACACTACATATGCAACATTATCAAAGGAAGGCTGTATATGTGGACTTGGCTACAGAAATGCCAGAATAGAGAGAAGGCCTAGTCCTATCGAAGACTAGCATCTTCTGGAAACCACCATCTTGCAGCAAACAGGAGGGAGTAGAGTAGCATAAGGTAAAGTAGTAGTAGTGTTATCAACCTCGGCCAGAGATCCTTTCTCGACTCCCTGCGAGAAAGCAATCCCAGAGCCATACTATCCAGTTGTCATCACAATCCAATTCTCATCACCATCCAATTCTCATCACAAGTATCCAGTTCTAGTTGTATCGATCGGGATACAACTCCGAGTGTCCGTTACCGTAGGACAGGCTATCGATAGATGTTTTCCTCCTGCAGGGTGCACCAACTTACCCACCACGCTTGATTAACTCCGCGGACACACTTTCTGGGTCATGCCCGCCTCGCCAAACAATACGCCGCAACCCGACCTAGACTTAACAGAGAGGTCAAGACGCGGACTAAACCTATGCCCCAGGGTCATGGGCCATCTCCCCGGGAACTCCTGCACGTTGCGTACGCGGCCGGTGAGCAGACCTAGCTACCTCCTTGAAAAAGGTAGGAGCTTACCAGTCCAACCCGGCGCGCGCCGCTCAGTCGCTGACGTCTATTAAGCTTCGGCTGATGCATACGACGCAGAACGCCCATACTATGCCCACGTGATGGTTAGTGCTATCAGGCCAGAGGCCCTTCGGATCAAATATCCAAATCGTAGTGGATTAGGAACGCGCGGTAACAAGCAGAGACTCACGAAAGATGTGACCCCGTTGCCCCGTCTCGAGGACTTGCGGCAAGGGCTAAGAATGCCCGGCCACGCCTCGTATTCAACTCTCGGGCACCCTCCAGGTCAACCCGTCTCCCCATCACTCGCGGGTACCCCTCAGGGTTGACCCGCCTTTTCAAGTAACAGTTGTAAGGTCCAAGTATCCGTGTGTCCAAACATCAAGGGGAAAACCCGAGGAATCACCCCCGGTGAACTCCACTCGATGTAATCATCAAGGTGAACGTAAGAGGAATCACCCCCGAGGTTCACACTTGAGGGGTTGCACGACAGAGTCGTATCGGAAGTGGTTAAGGCGGAATCACCCTCGATGACCACGACCGAATAGCTACACTACAGGGTTAACATCAGAAGTGTTGTAGAGGTCTCACCCTCGGCACTCGATAGTAACCCAAAGAAATGTCGAGCAACTAAGGGAAAGTGATGTGCGGTGTCGGGGCCTGGTCTTCGATCCCGTTGATCGGGTCTTCAATGATGAAGCAGGGGCAACAAGGACAAGGTGGGGGTCACTGATGGATCACTAACCAACCTATACTAAGCAGTTTAGGATAAGCAGGTAAGGTAACAATAAGCATGTTACAAAAGCAGGCTATGCATCAGAACAGGAGCAAGCAATAACAATAGCAAAATCTAATGCAAGCATGAGATAATGGAATGGGCGATATCGGGATGATCAAAGGGGGGGCTTGCCTGGTTGTTCTGGCAAGGAGGGGTCGTCGGTGACGTAGTGGATCACAGCGGCAGCATCAATCTCGGGGTCTATCGGAGAAAAGAGGGGGAAGAAACAGTAAATATAAAGCAAACATAGTATAATAGGACAACAGGCAGAGCTAGACGTGATCTAACGCGGTGCTACACGATACCGGTGAGGGGGGAAGTCAACCGGGAATGTTTTCCCGAAGTTTGGCATTTTCGGACAAACGAACCGGAGGGGAAAGGTTCGATGTTCGCTATTCTATGGATGTGTGGCGGATGAACGGGCCACGTATTCGGATTCGTCTCGTCGTTCTGAGCAAATTTCATGTAGAAAACATTTTCATCCGAGTTACGGTTTAATATCTATGATTTTCTAAAGTTTTAAACAATTTTCTGAAATTAAATAAATTAACAGAAAGGTTTATTGCGTAAGCATGACGTCACAGCGACAGCAGCAGTCAGCAGGGCGGCTGACCAAGCCAAACCTGGCCTGTGGGTCCAGTGGGACCCACATGTCAGCCCCTGAGAGCCTAACAGTGTATTAAACTAACTAATCTAGGTTAATTATCTATTGGACCCCACTTGTCATAGCCTAATTGGCTAAACTAATTAGTTTTAATTTTGAAAACATTTTAATTAGAGGATTAAGCGGTGGGGCCCGCACGTCAGCATCTCAGGGACGCCTAGTCAGCAAGTTGACTGGGTCAACGGTTAGGGGGACCCACTGGCAGTGGCTCAGCAGCGTGGTCCAGGGTTGCCGCGTCAGCGCCACGTCGGACGGCGACCGGAGTCGCGCCGGCGACCATTCCCGCGCCGGAAGTTCGCCGGAGATTTCCGGAAAACTGCTACAAGGCACGATTCGCCGCGTTTTCAATCACGTTCGAGAGCTGGCGTCGGCACGCATCGCCAGGTGCCATCGGTTGGTCTCGGGGAGGCTCTATAAGACGACGACGAGCACCTTAGCGGCCGCCGGAGTTCGGCCATAGGCGGGATGAGCGACAGAGGCCACGGGGATGGGATCTAGCGGCACGAGCGGCCGCGGTGAGGGGACCTGAGCACGTTCCCGTGCTCGGGCGAGCCTGACAGCGACTACAACATCGATGGCGAGCTATGCGGCGGAGCTAGGTTCGGGCGGCGATGGCAGAGGCTGCCATGGCGCGGGGAAGAGCACGGGGAGAGAGGGATAGGGAGGAGGAGCTCACTGGGCGCCTATAGGTGTGCTCAGTGGGCTCGGGGCAGGCGCGAGGTGGCCGAGTTCGACGCCGGCGTTCGTCGGAGCAGAGGAGGAAGAAGAGGTCGCCGCGCTTGCTGTGGGGGCTCCTGGCTTGGTCCGGTGGTCGAGGAAGACGTCGCGGGGCACGACGACGCTCGGGGACTCATCGGAGAGGGCCGGGGACAGCGGTGGCCACGGGATCAACCGACGCACGGCGACGGTGGCGCCCGGGAGGAGTGAGCGCATGAGGGAGAGGGGAAAGGTGGATTGGGGGAGGAGAGGCGCAAGTGGGAGTGGGGAGCCGACGAGGTCGAGGCTCGGCCTTATCCTCGGCGCGAAAGCAATGGGTGGCGGTTGTCGAGGCGGCGACAGGCTGGGCAAGGCCTCGGTCGGGTGAACAGGGAAGGGGACGACCATCATGGGAGGAGTGGGTGGGCTGTGCCTTTGAGCAATGGGCTACAAGTGCATAGTAGTAGCTAGGCCCTTTTCTATTTCCTTTTTATTTACAGAGAGAAAGGGAATTATTTGGCCAACTATTTCACTTAGCAAAATTTGGGGTGTCCCATTAAATCCTCGGTGATCATAGACAGATTGCCACAATTATTTTGGAGACCGTAAGAATTCATTTGGTATTTTTCAAAATAGGATAGCATTTAAAAATGCTGAATTGGTGTCATTATAATTGCTAATGTTCATCTTTGCACCAAAGTGATGTTGTGTTCCTTAACAAATAATTGTTATGGAATTTTTGATGATGATGAACATTTTCCCAAGAACTTTGATCAACTTCAAACTTCACTTGAATTTGAATTGACAGAATTTCAAATGGGATATTGGACAAAGGTGATTAAGCAATCGTTTGGGTAAATGATTAGCTTAATCACGAGGGTTCTTGTAGCATGACACTAGGGGTGTTACAAATCTCCTCCATTACAAGAAATCTCGTCCCGAGATTTAAGTGGGGAAGTAAAGAGTAACTTCGGGAGAACTCGGCCCTTATAGGGTTAAATATCCGTGAACAAATCAGGGAATGAGGCGGAAGTATCTCTCGAGTTGAACTTAAATAAAACGTCGAGAGCAAAGTATGAGGGTACCATGAGAAGTTTTAACGGGCAGGCAATCATTCGATGCCTAATCAAAAGGTGAAAAGGGGTCCAGAGCAACAACAACAACAACAAAAATTATTGCGCCTGATACTAGAATAGATCACTAGGAAGGTGGCTCATGAATTACTTACGGAGCCAAGAGCGAGGAATATCTTTGGCAACATGGTGTAAGGAGAGTCAGGTTACGATCCTGTGGAATTGTGGGTTATGGGCCCACCATGTGGGTTAAAGGTAGGAAGAGTAGTGACATCTTGCACGGTCATGATAGCAAGGCAGGTCAGAGGATAGCCTGTCTGTTATGTTGGCAACAAAGTTTGGTACCAAGGGCGAGGGACGAAGAGAACCATTTTCCTGCTCGTTAAGACGAGGCGGACCAATAGGCAAAGTTCTCATCCATCGGTGGCTACCGGAATGTCACCAACAATAGTAACATGGTCTCACTGACAAGGTTGTACATCGGGTGTTTTATAAGCAGGGAATTATTCCTGCTTATATCATATAGATCACAAGAAGGTTAAACAAAACAATGGAAAGGAAATAAGTGGTTATTAGGATAATCAGACCAATGGAAAGGAAAGGTGTTTATACCCAAGTATTAGGGTATAACTTTCCCAAGGAAAGGCAGAGCATAATAGGGCTCCAAGTATTAAAGCATTTAGACAAAGGGGAAAGAAATTTATGAGGCTTATCCATACAAAGGTGTTTGGATAAATGATCAAGAACAGTTAGCATTGCGCTCCCAAATGTTCTTGTTGATTATCGAAGTACCACACACATGCTTCGGGATAGTGTTGACATGGTCATCAGGGAAATGTCAGACTTCGGATACACAAAGGATCCATCGGAAACAACTTAGAAAATAAGTCATACAATTCCAGCAAGGAAAAGATGAGGGTGTGGCCGACGGGCTCAGCAACAATCCATCGCCATGTCAAAAAGGATGTATTTCCAAAATTATATGAACAAGTATGTGTTGGGGAAGGCAAGAATGTTGTCGATGATAATTCAAATCATCGAGGGGCAAGGATGGTATTTATCACCATGAATTCGATTGATATCCTGGAAGAAGTCAAAATGTTGACGGTGATTACGACAAATTTTGTTGAGAGACTATATGAAGATGCCATCGAGCAGCGACGACATTAAGCAAAAGGAAGGATGAAGTAAAAGGCTATGAGAACCACGGATTCGACACAAGCTCGAAATCAAACTTGTTGTTCGAGATGAAATGTTAGGATGCGGAAGATCGACGCAAGCTTAGCTTGTCGTCAGGAGTTGTGCTCCGGGAAGAAGGACCGGGTAGCACAGTTAAAAATAACTCGATAATGATATAGCCGATCAGGCTATGAATGAAGTGATGGAGTATCATTCCAATGAGACTTCATAAGAGGTGGTGCAATGACACAATATCCTCGAGATAACAGGGGGCAATACTCGAGGTAGATCGAAATAGAGGTTGCGGAGATGCATTGGTCTGCAGAAGACAAGTGCTTTAACTTGTCCGAGAAAAGGAATCAAAGAATATCAATATGGCCGGAACCACGATTACAGAAAACCAAACCTCAGGTATAAGATGAACTTATACCAAGGGGGTAATTATTTTCACGAGAAGCTTCCATGATAAGATCTACATCGTGTCTATGGGCATGAACACAAAGTTCAAGGTCGACTCCCACTTCTCAATGCATAACCTTTCGTTCACTGCTCTAAAAATGATTTCAGTGTAAAAAACCTACATGGTGAATTACCAAAGGAGTATGACCCATGAAACCTTTCCGGTTCACACATTAAGGAAGGCATAGGTCCAACCCATCGGGGCATCTTAGGACATATACCATGAACTTTAGGATCAATTAACACATGTTCGAAGCAGAGCATGGTTGACAAAAGCAGACGGTACAAATTGTCAAAGATATTATGTATCATGGGAATAACTCACAAGAATTTTGAATGTGAAGGATACTATCGGATAATAACCCGACAATGGACCTGCCGGTCCAAAATGGAGCTAATGTGAGTATCGGTACTCAATCAAAGGAAGAAAGAATGCAAAGGCATCGGGTTATAGAACATCTGAATAATTCGATGCTTAGATAACGAAGGAATTATGATTCCCAAAATGAAGGATCAGAAGCAGACGCTCTGATCAAGGATGGATAAGTAGAATAGACCCAGGGGCACAATTGACGACGGATAGATTGGTCAAGAACCAGCTCATGTTTGAAATGACGTCTGAGCCAAAAAGATAATTTAGAAGGATCAAGTGATGATTGCGTGCTTTCACACACATGTTGAATCGATAGGATCAAAATGATGGTGTCAAAGGATACTAATGAATATTGCTACACATATGGAAAGCATCCATAATGCAAGCAGACAAGTATTTGCAGAGCAATAGTTTGAAGAGGATTCTTGGAAGATCGGATAGTATTTCAAAGTATCTTGTGAATCACTTGATCAACTAGGAATGAACAAATCCTCGATAAGTGTGAGGAATTATCCTTAGATGTATTCATACGGAAAAGGAGCTGCAAGCAAGCAGTCACAATGGATTCTCGAAACATCAGAGTGTATTTCGATGCATCTTGTAATAACAAGAGAAACTGGAAAAATGATGTATTAACGACGGGTGTATGTAGCTATCCCTAGGGATGTATCGATGGAAGGGAATTTCAAAAAGAGATGGTACAAGTCTCGAGAGAACATCGGAGAGTAACTTCGAAGTCTTATGGTGAAGCAGGCGATCATCGGTAATGTCGGGGCTCTCCTGGAGGAAGTGGGTACGAGAACCTAATGTCAGAGTTAGCAAAATTGTTTAACCCGAATGGAAGAGATATCAGAATCCCAGAATATAGACGAGGAATAAGAGATCCTAATACCACTCAATTGGCAACGTGGGCCCGTAAGCCACACAGCCAATGTTAGTAAAAGTTTTTCAGTGACTAGACTCAACTTCGGCCAAGGAGTTGGAAAGGGGGCTACCTACAGCAAATGGCTCGACATTGTTGTGACGCTTCGATTCAATCGTACACTAATCATGCATGCAAATGTGTACGATCAAGATCAGGGACTCACGGGAAGATATCACAACACAACTCTAGACACAAATTAAAATAATACAAGCTTTATATTACAAGCCAGGGGCCTCGAGGGCTCGAATACATAAGCTCGAAAACACAAGAGTCAGCGGAAGCAACAACATCTGAGTACAGACATGAGTTAGACAAGTTTGCCTTAAGAAGGCTAGCACAAAAGCATCTTTGATCGAAAAGGCAAGGCCTCCTACCTGGGAGCCTCCTAACTACTCCTGGTCGTCGGCGGTCTTCACGTAGTAGTAGGCACCCTCATGGTAGTAGCAGTCGTCATCAAAAGTGGCGTCTGGATCCTGGGCTCCGACATCTGGTTGCATCAACCGGAAAGAAGAAGATATGGGGAAAAGGGGGAGCAAAGCAACCGTGAGTACTCATCCAAAGTACTCGCAAGCAAGGATCTACACTACATATGCAACATTATCAAAGGAAGGCTGTATATGTGGACTTGGCTGCAGAAATGCCAGAATAGAGAGAAGGCCTAGTCCTATCGAAGACTAGCATCTTCTGGAAACCACCATCTTGCAGCAAACAGGAGGGAGTAGAGTAGCATAAGGTAAAGTAGTAGTAGTGTTATCAACCTCGGCCAGAGATCCTTTTCTTGACTCCCTGCGAGAAAGCAATCCCAGAGCCATACTATCCAGTTGTCATCACAATCCAATTCTCATCACCATCCAATTCTCATCACAATTATCCAGTTCTAGTTGTATCGATCGGGATACAACTCCGAGTGTCCGTTACCGTAGGACAGGCTATCGATAGATGTTTTCCTCCCTGCAGGGGTGCACCAACTTACCCACCACGCTTGATTAACTCCGCGGACACACTTTCTGGGTCATGCCCGCCTCGCCAAACAATACGCCGCAACCCGACCTAGACTTAACAGAGAGGTCAACACGCCGGACTAAACCTATGCCCCCAGGGGTCATGGGCCATCTCCCCGGGAACTCCTGCACGTTGCGTACGCGGCCGGTGAGCAGACCTAGCTACCTCCTTGAAAAAGGTAGGAGCTTACCAGTCCAACCCGGCGCGCGCCGCTCAGTCGCTGACGTCTATTAAGCTTCGGCTGATGCATACGACGCAGAACGCCCATACTATGCCCATGTGATGGTTAGTGCTATCAGGCCAGAGGCCCTTCGGATCAAATATCCAAATCGTAGTGGATTAGGAACGCGCGGTAACAAGCAGAGACTCACGAAAGATGTGACCCCGTTGCCCCGTCTCGAGGACTTGCGGCAAGGGCTAAGAATGCCCGGCCACGCCTCGTATTCAACTCTCGGGCACCCTCCAGGTCAACCCGTCTCCCCATCACTCGCGGGTACCCTCGTGGTTGACCCGCCTTTTCAAGTAACAGTTGTAAGGTCCAAGTATCCGTGTGTCCAAACATCAAGGGGAAAACCCGAGGAATCACCCCCGGTGAACTCCACTCGATGTAATCATCAAGGTGAACGTAAGAGGAATCACCCCCGAGGTTCACACTTGAGGGGTTGCACGACGTAGTCGTGATCGAAGTGGTTAAGGCGGAATCACCCTCGATGACCACGATCGAATAGCTACACTACAGGTTAACATCGAAGTGTTGTAGAGGTCTCACCCTCGGCACTCGATAGTAACCCAGCAGTGTCGAGCAACTAAGGGGAAAGTGATGTGCGGTGTCGGGGCCTGGTCTTCGATCCCGTTTATCGGGTCTTCAATGATGAAGCAGGGGCAACAAGGACAAGGTGGGGGTCACTGATGGATCACTAACCAACCTATACTAAGCAGTTTAGGATAAGCAGGTAAGGTAACAATAAGCATGTTACAAAAGCAGGTTATGCATCAGAATTGGAGCAAGCAATAACAATAGCAAAATCTAATGCAAGCATGAGAGAATGGAATGGGCGATATCGGGATGATCAAAGGGGGGGCTTGCCTAGTTGTTCTGGCAAGGAGGGGTCGTCGGTGACGTAGTCGATCACAGCGGCAGCATCGATCTCGGGGTCTACCGGACAGAAGAGGGGGAAGAAACAGTAAATATAAAGCAAACATAGTATAATAGGACAACAAGCAGAGCTAGACGTGTTCTAACGCGGTGCTACACGATACCGGTGAGGGGGGAAGTCAACCGGGAATGTTTTCCCGAAGTTTGGCATTTTTGGACAAACAAACCGGAGGGGAAAGGTTCGATGTTTGCTATTCTATGGATGTGTGGCAGATGAACGGGCCATGTATTCGGATTCGTCTCGTCGTTCTGAGCAACTTTCATGTAGAAAACATTTTCATCCGAGTTACGGTTTAATATCTATGATTTTCTAAAGTTTTAAACAATTTTTTGAAATTAAATAAATTAACAGAAAGGTTTATTGCATAAGCATGACATCACAGCGACATCAGCAGTCAGCAGGGCGGCTGACCAAGTCAAACCTGGCCTGTGGGTCCAGTGGGACCCGCATGTCAGCCCCTGAGAGCCTAACAGTGTATTAAACTAACTAATCTAGGTTAATTAGCTACTGGACCCCACCTGTCATAGCCTAATTGGCTAAACTAATTAGTTTTAATTATTAAAACATTTTAATTAGATGATTAAGCGGTGGGGCCCGCACGTCAGCATCACAGGGACGCCTAGTCAGCAAGTTGACTGGGTCAACGGTTAGGGGGACCCAGTGGTAGTGGCTCAGCGGCGTGGTCCAGGGTTGCCGCGTCAGCGCCACGTCGGACGGCGACCGGAGTCGCGCCGGCGACCATTCCCACGGCGTAAGTTCGCCGGAGCTGGCCGGAAAACGGCTACAAGGTATGGTTCGCCGCGTTTTCGGTCACGTTCGAGAGCTGGCGTCGGCGCGCATCGCCAGATGCCACCGGTTGGTCTCGGGGAGGCTCGATAAGACGACGGCGAGCACCTTAGCGGCCGCCGGAGTTCGGCCATAGGCGGGATGAGCGACAGAGGCCACGGGGATGGGATCTAGCGGCACGAGCGGCCGCGGTGAGTGGACCTGAGCACGTTCCCGTGCTCGGGCAAGCCTGACAGCGACTACAACGTCGACGGCGAGCTATGCGGCGGAGCTAGGTTCGGGCGGCGATGGCAGAGGCTGCCATGGCGCGGGGAAGAGCACGGGGAGAGAGGGATAGGGAGGAGGAGCTCACTGGGCGCTGTGAGGTGTGCTCGATGGGCTCGGGCAGCGCGAGGTGGCCGAGTTCGACGCCGGCGTTCGTCGGAGCAGAGGAGGAAGAAGAGGTCGCCGCGCTTGCTGTGGGGGCTCCTGGCTTGGTCCGGTGGTCGAGGAAGACGTCGCGGGGCACGACGGTGCTCGGGGACTCGTCGGAGAGGGCCGGGGACAGCGGTGGCCGCGGGATCAACCGACGCACGGCGACGGTGGCGCTTGGGAGGAGTGAGCGCATGAGGGAGAGCGGAAAGGTGGATTGGGGGAGGAGAGGCGCAAGTGGGAGTGGGGAGCTGACGAGGCCAGGAGGCTCGGCCTTATCCCCTCGGCGCGAGCAGCGGGGTGGCGAGGCGATCGGGGGCGACAGGCTGGGCGCGCCTCGGTCGGGTGAACAGGGAAGGGGACGACCATGGGAGGAGCGGGCTGGGCTGTGCACTGTAGCAATGGGCTACAAGTGCACAGTAGTAGCTAGGCCCTTTTCTATTTCCCTTTTTTTATTTATAGAGAGAGAAAGGGAATTATTTGGCCAACTATTTCACTTAGCAAAAATTTGGGAGGTGTCCCATTAAATCCCTGGTGATCATAGACAGTGCCACAATTATTTTGGAGACCAGAAGAATTCATTTGGTATTTTTCAAAAATAGGATATCATTTAAAAATGCTGAATTGGTGCTGTTATAATTTCTAATGTTCATCTTTGCACCAAAGTGATGTTGTGTTCCTTAACAAATAATTGTTATGGAATTTTTGACAGATGATGAACATTTTTCCGGCAACTTTTGATCAACTTCAAATTTCACTTGAATTTGAATTCACAGGAATTTCAAATGGGATATTGGACAAAGGTGATTAAGCACTGTTTGGGTAAATGATTAGCTTAATCACAGAGGGTTACTGTAGCATGACACTGGGGGTGTTACAGAACCCATCACCGGTGGCCATCTTCATCATCCCGACGCTATCCATGACGAGGAGGGAGTAGTTCACCCTCAGGGCTGAGGGTATGTACCAGTAGCTATGTGTTTGATCTCTCTCTCTTTCTCTCGTGTTCTCTCTCGTGTTCCGTCTATGGCACGATCTTGATGTATCCCGAGCTTTGCTATTGTAGTTGGATCTTATGATGTTTCTCCCCCTCTACTCTCTTGTGATGAATTGAGTTTCCCCTTTGAAGTTATCTTATCGGATTGAGTCTTTTATGAGAACACTTGATGTATGTCTTGCCGTGATTATCTATGGTGACAATGGGATATCATGTGCCACTTGATGTATGTTTTGGTGACCAACTTGCGGGTTGCGCCCATGAATCTATGCATAGGGGTTGGCACACCTTCTTGACTCTCCGGTAGTAGCTTTGGGGCACTCTTTGAAGTACTTTTTGTTGGTTGGATGAATCTGAGATTGTGTGACGCATATCGTATAATCATGCCCATGGATGCTTGAGGTGACAATGGAGTATCTAGGTGACATTAGGGTTTTGGTTGATTTGTGTCTTAAGGTGTTATTCTAGTAGGAACTCTTTTATAGATTGATCCAAAAGAATAACTTTGAGGTGGTTTCGTACCCTACCATAATCTCTACGTTTGTTCTCCTTTATTAGTGGCTTTGGAGTGACTCTTTGTTGCATGTTGAGGGATTGTTATATGATCTATCTATGTTATTATTGTTGAGAGAACTTGCACTAATGAAAGTATGAACCCTAGGCCTTGTCTCCTATCTTTGCAATACCGTTTACGCTCACTTTTATCATTAGTTACCTTGCTGTTTTTATATTTTCAGATTACAAATACCCATATCTACTACCCATATTGCACTTGTATCTTCATCTCTTCGCCGAACTAGTGCACCTATACAATTTACCATTGTATTGGGTGTGTTGGGGACACAAGAGACTCTTTGTTATTTGGTTGCAGGGCTGTTTGAGAGAGACCATCTTCATCCTACGCCTCCTACGGATGGATAAACATTAGGTCATCCACTTGAGGGAAATTTGCTACTGTCCTACAAACATGTGCACTTGCAGGCCCAACAATGTCTACAAGAAGAAGGTTGTGTAGTAGACATCAAGCTCTTTTCTGGCGCCGTTGCTGGGGAGGTGAGTGCTTGAAGGTATATCTTTAGATCTTGCAATCGAATCTTTTTGTTTCTTTTTTATCACTAGTTTGGTTTATAAAAGAAAACTACAAAAAAATGGAGTTAAGCTTGTCTCATACGCTTCGTCTTTTTAATATCTTTCGTGAGTATGGTGCAAAGGAAAATTGTGCTCAAGTGCTAGAAGAAGAAATCTATAGAATGTTTGATACTAAATCTTTGTGTGATGAGCATGATTGCAATGTTGTTAGTATGAACTCTTTGAATATCCATGATGCTAATGATATGCAAGGCCACAAGCTTGGGGAAGCTATGTTTGATGAATATGATATTTTTTGTCCCCCCAACTTTGATGAGCAAATTTATTTTGATGATAGCATGCCTCCTATTTGTTATGATTATATTGATGAAAGTGGGTTTGGAAGAGTGTCAACTTTAGGAAGTAGTGATCCCACTATTTTGGAGGATGTTGAATCTTATTGTGATGAACATGAAAGTGGATTTGGAAGAGTGTCAACTTTATTTAGTGATGATTCCACTATTTCAGAAGAGGTTCCAATTGATTATGAGAACAAAGTTGCTATCTATGATGATTATTGTGATGACTTGTATGCTATTAAGAATAATGATAACCATGAAACTTGTCATCATGATTTAAGTTTTCAATTGGGTTATGCCTCACATGATAATTATTTTGTTGAGTTTGCTCCCACTACTATTCATGAGAAGAATTTTGCTTATGTGGAGAGTAGTAAATTTTCTATGCTTGTAGATCATATAAAGAATTCTTTAGGTGCTGGTTATATTGTTGAATTCATTCATGATGCTACTGAAAATTGTTATGAGGGAGGAACATATGCTTGTAGGAATTGCAATAATATCAAGTTTCCTCCCTATGTGCTTAAAATCTTGAAGCTATGCTTGTTTTACCTTCCTATGCTAGTTGATTATTGTTCCCATAAGTTGTTTGCTCACAAAATCCCTATGCATAGGAAGAGGGTTAGGCTTAAATGTGCTAGTCATATGCTTCATGATGCACCCTTTATGTTTCAATTCTTATCTTTTATGTGAGCATCATTGTCATCATCATGCCTAGCTAGAAAGGCATTAAAGAAAAGTGCTTGTTGGGAGACAACCCAAATTTATCCTTACTGTCTTTGTGTGTCCACATGATTCTGCTACTGCAGTAATCATGTTTTATAGCTTTTGTTTCAGTAAAGTACCAAGTAAGACCTTTAGGATAGCTTACGGTGATAGTTGTGTTGATCCTGCTGAAAATCAGAAACTTTTTCACCCAGTAAATCAGTTTTATTAATTCACAGAAACGTACTTCTGATCTGATTCTTTTTGCACTGGATTGGTAAACTAATTTCTTAGGACTTCCTAATTTGTTAGGATTTTGTGAGTTCCATAAGTATACGTTTGATACAGATTACGACAGACTGTTCTGTTTTTGACAGATTCTGTTTTTCTATGTGTTGTTTGCTTATTTTGATGAATCTATGAGTAGTATCGGAGGGTATGAACCATAGATAAGTTGGATTACAGTATATATTACACCAATATGAATTTATAATGAGTTAATTACAGTACCAATGTGGTGGTTTTGTTTTCTTTCACTAACGGAGCTTATAAGATTTCCTGTTGAGTTTTGTGTTGTGAAGTTTTCAAGTTTTGGGTAAAGATTCGATGGACTATGGAATAAGGAGTGGCAAGAGCCTAAGCTTGGGGATGCCCAAGGCACCCCAAGGTAATATTCAAGGACAACCAAGAGCCTAAGCTTGGGGATGCCCCGGATGGCATCCCCTCTTTCGTCTTCGTTCATCGGTAACTTTACTTGGAGCTATATTTTTATTCACCACATGATATGTGTTTTGCTTGGAGCGTCATTTTATTTTGTTAGTATTGGCTTTCTGTTATTTAGAATAATGTTTTGCATCTTTAGTTTCAATAAAGAAGTCAAGGATAGCCTTTGCCATGCTTATTTTGCTAGTATACATGTTGTGGTTTGAAAAACAGAAAGTTTACCGCTGTTGCAAAAATTCCCGAGAAAAGTCAGAGAGTGGTATTGTAACGCCCTCGATGCGGCTATATCTCCCACGTGTCGAAGCACGACTTAGAGGCATAACCGCATTGAAAGCAATGTCGCAAGTGAGGTAATCTTCACACAACCCATGTAATACATAAGGGAAAGAGATACATAGTTGGCTTACAATCACCACTTCACACAAATACATGAATAAAGCAATACATCATCCAGATACAATCAAGGTCCGACTACGGAACAAAAATAAAAGAAGAACCCCAAATGCGACAAAGGTCCCCGATCGACCCCAACTGGGCTCCACTACTGATCAACTAGAACGAAACAACACAAAGGGCAAGATCTTCATCGAGCTCCTCCTTGAGCTTGATTGCGCCACCTTTCGGTAACATAGGCACCGCAAACTGGTTTTGAAGTATCCGTGAGCCACGAGGACTCAGCAATCCCATTACCATGGGTATCAAGACTAGCAAAGCTTAATGGGAAAGGAAGGGGTAAAGTGGTGAGGTTGCAGCAGCGACTAAGCATGATATGGTGGCTAACATACGCAAATGAGAGCGAGAAGAGAACAAGCGGAACGGTCGTGAAGCTAGCAATGATCAAGAGGTGATCCTGAACACCTACTTACGTCAAGCTTAACACAGAAACCGTGTTCACTTCCCGGACTCCGCCGAGAAGAGACCATCACGGCTACACACGCGGTTGATGCGTTTTAATTTGGACTGGTGTCAAGTTATCTACAACCGGACATTAACAAATTCCCATCTGCCACATAACCGTGGGCACGGCTCTCGAAAGTTTAAACCCTGCAGGGGTGTCCCAACTTAGCCCATGACAAGCTCTCGCGATCATCGAAGGAATAGACCTTCACCCGAGACACTCCGATCAGACTCGGTATCCCGGTACATCAAGACATTTTGACAATGGTAAAACAAGACCAGCAAGACCTCCCGGCGTGCCGACATCCTGATAGTAGCCGCGCGTATCTCGTCTCAGGCCACGACCGGATGAGCAGTCCGTACAACTAAAACCAGACCTCAAGTTTCCTTGAGGTGGCGCTGCAAAGCGCTCTAGTTTGGACCAACACTTAGACAAGCATTGGCCCGGGGGGGCTGAATAAAGATGACCCTTGGGTTAATTACTCCCAAGGGAAATATAGGTGGTGGTGAGGCAAATGTTAAAAGTCAATGTTGGGCCTTGCTGGACAAGTTTTATTCAAAGCGAACTGTCAGGGGGGTCCCATAAATCACCCGACCGCGTTAGAAACGCAAAATCCGGGAACATAACACCGGTATGACGGAAACTAGGGCGGCAAGAGTGGAACAAAACACCAGGCATAAGGCCGAGCCTTCCACCCTTTACCAAGTATATAGATGCATTAATAATATATAAGATATTGTGATATCCCAACCAAAATCCTGTCCACCATGGAGAAATCTTCAACTTCACCTGCAGCTAGCAACGCTATAAGAGGGGCTGAGCGAAAGCGGTAACATAGCCAAACAACGGTTTGCATAGGAAACGTGTCAAAGGTTAGGGGTTCATGGCAATATGGGAAGGCTGGACAAACAGGTAATAGGTAGCGCAGCATAGCGAAAGAACGAGGCAACTAGCATAGCAATGATAGTAGTGAGATCCAGGGTAGCGGTCATCTTGCCTGAAATCCCGCTAGGAAGAAGAACGAGTCCATGAAGAAGACGAACGGGAGTAGTCGAACGAATCCTCACAACTCCGGAACGAAACCGAAGCTAACGAGAGAAGCAACCCGGAAAGAAGCAAACAACATGGTAAACACACAAGCATAATCATGGCATGATGCACAATCAAGTATGATGCATGTCCATTTTAATGAGGCATGGCATGGCAAAGTGCAACAAACCGATACTACAAGTTAAGTGGAGCTCAATATGCAACGAGTTGCATATTGACAAAACACCACAACAAGTTATTTAGTTCGATCTCGTTTATGTACCCAACAATATTAAATGTTGATTAACATGGCAAGGGGTGAAGCATAACAAAACTACCTACCTAGGCAAGTTTAAATGAGGCCGGAAACAACGAACAACAAGTCCGGAAAATCCCCATGTGCATATTTTAGATTTGGTACTGTTCTGGCCTAAAACATATTTTATTATTGTTAAACAGGAAAATAAAGTGCACCATGTTAAACTAGGCATTTTTCCACCCCATTTACATATAAAGAACATTTAATTCCGAGCTACGGTTAATTAGTTATGAATTAAATCATTTTAGCATGGTATTTGAACAAATTTAATCAAACAACATTTTAAACATTTTAAACATGGATGAAAGTGGCATATTATGAAACTAGATGAATTTCTAAGCATTTTACATATATAATTTATTTTAATCCGATGCACTGATATTGATGCACGTCGGGGTTCGCCGGAGGAGCTGCCGGAGAGGACGAGGGAGAGGTCGGGGGCGCCGGGGAAGGGCGGATCCGGCGGGTCCCTTGCCGGATCTGGCCGGAGGGGCCGGCTCGGCGCTGGGCGGCGCTGGCCGGCAGCGGCCGGGATGGCTGGGCCGTGGCGCGAGGGGGGGGGAGGCGCTGGGCGCCGACGGCGGCGCTGCTGTGGCGGCGGCGACTCGTGGCGGCGCGGTCGGGGCTGGGCGCCGGCGGCGAAGCGATCGCGCTCTGCGGCGGGCGGCGGCGCGGCGGAGGGGCCTCATGGCGAGGCGGCGGCGGCGGACTGCTGGCGGGCGGCGCTGCCAGAACTCCGCGAAGCGGCGCGGGCTGCGCCCAGATCGGGCGGCGAGACAGGTGGCGGCGCGGGATTGGGCGCGGAGGCGGCGGCGCTGACGTGGAGGCCTCCGATTCGTCAGAGCGACGTGGAGGCTGGACGTGTCCGGCGCGGGCGGACATGTCCGGCGGCGCGGGGAGGAGTTTGCTAGGGTTGCATCGCGAAAATGGAAGGGGAGGGCCTTTATATAGGTAGAGGGAGCTAGGAGAGTCCAAATGAGGAGCGGTTTTCGGCCACACGATCGTGATCGAACGACCGAGAGCATGGAGGGGAGTTAGATGGGTTTTGGGCCACTTTGGAAGGGGTGTTGGGCTGCAAACAAAGAGGGCTTTTGCGGTTACCCGGTTAACCGTTGGAGTATCAAACGACCTCCAAATGGCACGAAACTTGACAGGCGGTCTACCGGTGCTATACCAAGGCCGCTTGGCAAACCTCGGGCCATTCCGAGAAAGTTTAATACCCGCACATGAAAAGAGAGAAGAGGGGATGCCGGGAGACATAGGAGTGCCGGATTGCAAAACGGACAACGGCGAAAATGCTCGGATGCATGAGACGAACACGTATGCAAAATGAAATGCACATGATGACATGATAAAATGCAGATGATGACATGGCAAAATGCAACACGCAAGCAAACGACATGGCAACAACAACGAATAACTAGCGGACACCTGGCGCACCGGATCCGGGGCGTTACAACACTCCACCACTACGAGAGGATCTCGTCCCGAGATCTAGGATGGCGCCGGAGGGAAAACGGAAGAGGAAGAGAAGAGGTAAAACTAAGTTGCTTCTTTGACCAATGAGTGAAACCAAAGAACCTTGAGAGGTTGCGCAATTTAAAAGAAAGAGTACAACATAGATGAACGGGATTGCAAACAATCCGTTAGAAAAGATGAACAAGGAGTATTACGAGAACTTGAAGGTTGCAAATACATGAATCAAGAGTTTAATGGACAGGATAGAATTTAAAACCACTGCGGTTAAAACAAGATGGGAGAGGAAGAATTCGGGCAGCACTCCGGTTGAAAAGAGATGCAAGACTTGATAAGATGAACAGAATTTGAAGAGATGACACAATACTCCGGTTAAATGGATAAGCAAGAAAAGAAGACGATCCTCACCAAACGAGGTGATGGATGAAGAGCACAACATCACAATGCCTCCGTAATGAAAGAATAGAAGTTAGACCGTTGGAATAACAGAATGGAAAAGAAAATGCCAACTTCTGATACAAATGAGCTTGGAAAGCACCCTTCCAAGAAGGTTACAACGGGGTTGTTGGGAAAAACCAACAACAAAATGAATAAGCTTGTAGTGGGCTTATGGAAAACATCTCAAAACTATGAGGTGACAACCGGCCACTAATGGAAACAATTGATTGGATTGATATCAACAAGGAGACGAGAAACTTATTTCACCGGGAGGACAAATGAAGAACTTGGGTCATTTATAAGCACCATAAATAGCAACAATCCTTAGGGAAAGCTTTAGGTGAAATATAACCCAAGATAACTCCAATGAAGAGACTGATGGATTTAAAATACCTCATTCTTGACAACATGTGACTCATGAAACATGAAGGAAATTGTCAAGAGTGACATAACACCACCTCAAAAGATAAGGTAGAAAGAATTGCACTTCGAAATGCAAGAAGAAGAATACTTGAGCTTCTCAAAACAAAACAAGTGTTGGGCACCCTGTTTAATTTTGAGTATAGCTTGGCGGATCATAGCTTCGAGCGAAATCTTGAAGAACAATTGACGAATGAAAAGAATCCTTGACGACCCACCATGTAGAGCCTCCATGAAGAACTCCGGTAATAAAAGGATGATGAAAAGAAAAAGAAGTTGAAAACACAAGGTGAATCCTTGCAATGATTTAGATGGAGCTTCGCGACGAGATAATTGAGAGAACTTGGAACTCTGAAAAGAAAGATGAAGCCTTTCGAACCGAGAATGTGATATGATGACCAACTCCGGAAATAAAGATGAATCACTTGTAATCAAGAATTTATTCATCATGAATAATCTCCGGAAGAAAAGAATTGAATCACCTTGAGGAAATAAGAATAAGATTTATTATATGCTTATCCTTCATCAAATTAAATTGACGACAAGCAATGGATTTTTGCATATTACTTATTCTCATAGAAAGGATTAAGAGGGATATAGCGTAAACTTGAGAAGGTCTTAAACGAACCACCGGTAGGATTGGAACAACAAATGAATTGATATGATGAACAAGGAAGAGAGATCTTGAAAGAACCACCGTAAGAATTGAAAATGATCGAAGTAGGGGTGCATCACCGGTAAGAATTAGCAAATGAACGAAGGTGCTTGAGACAAACTAGATACATGAGAACAAAGAGATCAAGAACTGATTAGAGGATACTTGAATGATGCGCCGGTATGATTTGGAGAACGAGAGCTGAAAGCTTGAATGAATAATACTGAGATGATGGGCTTCAAAGAATGAAACTGAAAAGACTCCTAAAATGCTCCGGATGGGTGAAAAAGATTCTCACAATCAAAAACAATTATGAGAGGATGGCAACAAGCTAGCACCATGAATCTTGAAGAGAATAGAGCAAGATTAAAGAGAAACTCTTCTTCGGTCTTCAACTGATGAGAATGACAACGAGAAACACCACCATGAATTATTGAGGCACACCGGAAGAATCAAAAGCGAAGAGGTTGAGCCAACTATGAAAAGAATTTGAAAGATCTTGGAGAAAAACATTTGACTGATGATAACTCATTCTTACGTCAAACTTGGAGAAGAATTTAGGATAGCTCTAGGAAAATAGAAGAGTCGTAAGATCCAGGAAAAGACACGTGGGTTAGGGCCCACTCAAAAGAACACCGTTGAAAAGATTTAAAGAAATGTTGCACGGTTGAATTAAATGACTTGAATGAGATACCAATCTCGAAAGAGCTTGAACGAATGCAGAGTGGAAACACGAATCTTGAGATATCTTGAGCACTCGGAATAACAAATAGCGAGAAGTAGAATGATAATGAGGTGTACCGTATGAGAAGACATTGAAATGAGGAAAAGGTATGATCAACAAAACTTGACTTGAATCCACCGGAGAAGAGAAAGGAATGAGGAATGACGAACTAGTAGAACATCTTCTTGAGAACCACCGGGTAAGAACATTGACGGAAAAGAATGGAGAAACTTCACAAAAATAAAAGGATACTTGGTAAAGAAATCTTAGTCCTTGAGGAAAAAGGGTGGGTGGGCGGGAAAAACAAAGGCAACTTGGAGACGGATGAAACAAACACCGTTGAGAAAACTTAGAATTGATCTTGCGGATGGGGAGAATGATGGGATCATCTCGAAGAGAAACGCACCGGTTGAAAAGGATTGACATGACAATCTCGATTGTCGAGAAGGATTGGTATTCACATCAGAGTATGAAAACACCATTTCGGAAAGGTATGGAATCAACACTTGACATTGAAGCAACTCGAATACCACAACTCAAAACAAAAACAAAGGACTAGCTTGCAGAATAAGCCGGAAACAAACATATGATAGAGATTTACCCAATCTCATATCATGCATCTGTCGGAAAGATATACTAGGAGCTACTTGAATTCCCACCTATAAAACTCCCGAAACTTTCTGGTTATGCAATCAGGTGTTGGGGATACAGGGGAAGCAATATATCTCACCCAAACTAACAATACCTACATCCAAGCTGTATCCATCCGTCAACACATAACCAAGAAACCTTCGAAATCGTCTACCTCAACCTTCAAAAGCATCCGTTATCTGAGTCATGGCAATACTCCGTACTCACCTCAAGATCGGGTTATCGGGTTATCTCACCAACAACTGCATAAAAGAGATTTTTGATGTCGGCGTACTAAACTCGGTATTCCGAACTGCAACAATAAAATTATGACGACAACACCTCGAGCTCAACTCCCGGGACACTTCCACTAAACCCCGGTAGGAGGCACCAAGACAATGTTCTCATCATAAAACCATCGGAACGATTCCAAGATACCCGCGTGATCCTAAAAAAAATTAGTGAAATTTGAGAAGAGAAGAGCCAAAACTCTACGTCAGGAGACCTCACCAGAGCGACGAAGGGACTGAGGAGTAAAATAATTCCTAACTCTCCGATATATATAGTCCTAAATGACTCAAAACATTTTTTCTAGACACAACTCGCCGCTAAAAACGATCAAGCGGTGGGGCTCCTAAGGTCGGGAAGGCTCGATTACCAACTTATAGCGCCTCGATGCGGCTATATCTCCCACGTGTCGAAGCACGACTTAGAGGCATAACCGCATTGAAAGCAATGTCGCAAGTGAGGTAATCTTCACACAACCCATGTAATACATAAGGGAAAGAGATACATAGTTGGCTTACAATCGCCACTTCACACAAATACATGAATAAAGCAATACATCATCCAGATACAATCAAGGTCCGACTACGGAACAAAAATAAAAGAAGAACCCCAAATGCGACAAAGGTCCCCGATCGACCCCAACCGGGCTCCACCATCGATCAACTAGAACGAAACAACACAAAGGGCAAGATCTTCATCGAGCTCCTCCTTGAGCTTGATTGCGCCACCGCTTTCGGTAACATAGGCACCGCAAACTGGTTTTGAAGTATCCGTGAGCCACGAGGACTCAGCAATCCCATTACCATGGGTATCAAGACTAGCAAAGCTTAATGGGAAAGGAAGGGGTAAAGTGGTGAGGTTGCAGCAGCGACTAAGCATGATATGGTGGCTAACATACGCAAATGAGAGCGAGAAGAGAACAAGCGGAACGGTCGTGAAGCTAGCAATGATCAAGAGGTGATCCTGAACACCTACTTACGTCAAGCATAACACAGAAACCGTGTTCACTTCCCGGACTCCGCCGAGAAGAGACCATCACGGCTACACACGCGGTTGATGCGTTTTAATTCGGATCTGGTGTCAAGTTATCTACAACCGGACATTAACAAATTCCCATCTGCCACATAACCGCGGGCACGGCTCTCGAAAGTTTAAACCCTGCAGGGGTGTCCCAACTTAGCCCATGACAAGCTCTCGCGATCATCGAAGGAATAGACCTTCACCCGAGACACTCCGATCAGACTCGGTATCCCGGTACATCAAGACATTTCGACAATGGTAAAACAAGACCAGCAAGACCTCCCGGCGTGCCGACATCCTGATATTAGCCGCGAGTATCTCGTCTCAGGCCACGACCGGATGAGCAGTCCGTACAACTAAAACCAGACCTCAAGTTTCCTTGAGGTGGCGCTGCAAAGCGCTCTAGTTTGGACCAACACTTAGACAAGCATTGGCCCGGGGGGGCTGAATAAAGATGACCCTTGGGTTAATTACTCCCAAGGGAAATATAGGTGGTGGTGAGGCAAATTTTAAAAGTCAATGTTGGGCCTTGCTGGACAAGTTTTATTCAAAGCGAACTGTCAGGGGGGTCCCATAAATCACCCGACCGCGTTAGGAACGCAAAATCCAGGAACATAACACTGGTATGACGGAAACTAGGGCGGCAAGAGTGGAACAAAACACCAGGCATAAGGCCGAGCCTTCCACCCTTTACCAAGTATATAGATGCATTAATAATATATAAGATATTGTGATATCCCAACCAAAATCCTGTCCACCATGGAGAAATCTTCAACTTCACCTGCAGCTAGCAACGCTATAAGAGGGGCTGAGCGAAAGCGGTAACATAGCCAAACAACGGTTTGCATAGGAAAGGTGTCAAAGGTTAGGGGTTCATGGCAATATGGGAAGGCTGGACAAACAAGTAATAGGTAGCGCAGCATAGCGAAAGAACGAGGCAACTAGCATAGCAATGATAGTAGTGAGATCCAGGGTAGCGGTCATCTTGCCTGAAATCCCGCTAGGAAGAAGAACGAGTCCATGAAGAAGACGAACGGGAGTAGTCGAACGAATCCTCACAACTCCGGAACGAAACCGAAGCTAACGAGAGAAGCAACCCGGAAAGAAGCAAACAACATGGTAAACACACAAGCATAATCATGGCATGATGCACAATCAAGTATGATGCATGTCCGGTTTAATGAGGCATGGCATGGCAAAGTGCAACAAACCGATACTACAAGTTAAGTGGAGCTCAATATGCAACGAGTTGCATATTGACAAAACACCACAACAAGTTATTTAGTTCGATCTCGTTTATGTACCCAACAATATTAAATGTTGATTAACATGGCAAGGGGTGAAGCATAACAAAACTACCTACCTAGGCAAGTTTAAATGAGGCCGGAAACAACGAACAACAAGTCTGGAAAATCCCCATGTGCATATTTTAGATTCGGTACTGTTCTGCCCTAAAACATATTTTATTATTGTTAAACAGGAAAATAAAGTGCACCATGTTAAACTAGGCATTTTTCCACCCCATTTACATATAAAGAACATTTAATTCCGAGCTACGGTTAATTAGTTATGAATTAAATCATTTTAGCATGGTATTTGAACAAATTTAATCAAACAACATTTTAAACATTTTAAACATGGATGAAAGTGGCATATTATGAAACTAGATGTATTTCTAAGCATTTTACATATATAATTTATTTTAATCCGACGCACTGATATTGATGCACGTTGGGGTTCGACGGAGGAGCTGCCGGAGAGGACGAGGCGAGGTCGGGCGCCGGGAAGGGCGGATCCGCGGGTCCTTGCCGGATCTGGCCGGAGGGGCGGCCTGTGGCGCTGGGCGGCACGGTCGGCGGCGGCCGGGATGGCCGTGGCCGTGGCGCTGGAGGGCGGCGGAGGGCTGGGCGCTGGCGGGGCGGCGCTGCGCAAGGCGGGCGGCGATCTGGCGGCAGTCTGCGCCGGTCGGGCGCTGGCGGCGAAGGGCGCAAGGCTCGCGGCGCGGGCGGCGGCGGCGGAGGGGCCTCGCGGGCGAGGCGGCGGGCGGCGGACCGCTGGCGGCGGCGCTGCCAGAACTCCGGCGAAGCGGCACGGGTCGGGGCTGCAGCCCAGATCGGGCCGGGCGGGCTGCCTCGGCCCCGACAGTTCTGGCGGCGCGAGGACGGCGGCAAGACAGGTGGCGGCGCGGGATTGGGCGCGGAGGCGGCGGCGCTGACGTGGCGGCCTCCGATTCGTCGGAGCGACGTGAAGGCTGGACGTGTCCGGCGCAGGCGGACATGTCCGGCGGCGCGGGGAGGAGTTTGCTAGGGTTGCACCGCGAAAATGGAAGGGGAGGGCCTTTATATAGGTAGAGGGAGCTAGGAGAGTCCAAATGAGGAGCGGTTTTCGGCCACGCGATCGTGATCGAACGACCGAGAGCATGGAGGGGAGTTAGATGGGTTTTGGGCCACTTTGGAAGGGGTGTTGGGCTGCAAACAAAGAGGGCTTTTGCGGTTACCCGGTTAACCGTTGGAGTATCAAACGACCTCCAAATGGCACGAAACTTGACAGGCGGTCTACCGGTGCTATACCAAGGCCGCTTGGCAAACCTCGGGCCATTCCGAGAAAGTTTAATACCCGCACATGAAAAGAGAGAAGAGGGGACGCCGGGAGACATAGGAGTGCCGGATTGCAAAACGGACAACGGGGAAAATGCTCGGATGCATGAGACGAACACGTATGCAAAATGAAATGCACATGATGACATGATAAAATGCAGATGATGACATGGCAAAATGCAACACGCAAGCAAACGACATGGCAACAACAACAAATAACTAGCGGACACCTGGCGCATCGGATCCGGGGCGTTACAGGTATAATGTTGAATCTTTTTGCATATTGAGCTCTGATAAATTTATTACACTGGGAATTTTAGTTCATAATTTTTGGAGTCAGGGAAGTATTGATACTCTTGCATTCTTTACAGAGTGTACTGTTTTGGCAGATTGCTGTTTGGTTGCATTGTTTGCATATGTTTGCTTGATTAATGATTCTATTTGAGGATAGGAGTATTAAATATGCAGAGGCATTTAGTATGCAATGCTGAATAATTATTTAAGTGATTTGTTACAGTATAAAATGATAAGGTTTTGCATTGGTTTATACTAACCTATCTCACGAGTTCTTGTTGAGTTTGTTGTGAATGAAGCTTTTGATAAAAAGAGAAACTATTGTATGAGAGGAATTAAGGAGACACAAAAGCTCAAGCTTGGGGATGCCCAAGGCACCCCAAGATAATATTTCAAGAAGTCTCAAGCATCTAAGCTTGTGGATGCCCCGGTAGGCATCCCACCTTTCTTCTTCAACAACTATCGGTTAGTATCGGTTGAGCCTATGTTTTTGCTTCTTCACATGAGTTGTGCTATCCTTGCAATGTAGTTTTCTTTAGCTTTGCTTGCTGTTTGAATAAAGTATCAAGATCTGGAATTATTAACCGAGAGAGAGTCTTCGCATAGTTGCATAATTATTTAGCTACTCATTGACCTTCACTTATATCTTTTAGAGTAGTTTGTCTTTTGCTCTAGTGCATCACTTATACCCTTTATAGCATGGTAATTTGCTTAATGTTAATATACTTGGTATTCAAGATATGTGAAACTTTCTTTTGAGTGCGTTGAATACTAAGATAAGTTTGATGCTTGATAATTGTTTTGAGATATGAAGATGGTGATATTAGAGTCATGCTAGTTGAGTAGTTGTGAATTTAAAGAATACTTGTGTTGAAGTTTGTGATTCCCGTAGCATGCACGTATGGTGAACCGTTATGTGATGAACTCGGAGCACGATTTATTTATTGATTGTCCTCCTTATGAGTGGCGGTCGGGGATGAGCGGTGGTCTTTTCCTACCAATCTATCCCCCTAGGAGCATGCGTGTAATACTTTGCTTTGATAACTTCTAGATTTTTGCAATAAGTATATGAGTTCTTTATGACTAATGTTGAGTCCATGGATTATACGCACTTTTTCCCATCCTTCCACCATTGCTAGCCTCTCTAATACCACACACTTTTCGCTGGTATCATACACCCACCATATATATTCCTCAAAACAGCCACCATACCTACCTATCATGGCATTTCCATAGCCATTCCGAGATATATTACCATGCAACTTTCCACTGTTCCGTTTATTATGACACGCTCCATCATTGTCATATTGCTAGCATGATCTTGTAGTTGACATCGTATTTGTGGCAAAGCCACCGTTCATAATTCTTTCATACATGTCACTCTTGATTCATTGCATATCCCGGTACACCGCCGGAGGCATTCATATAGAGTCATACCTTGTTCTAAGAATCGAGTTGCAATTGTTGAGTTGTAAGAAAAATAAAAGTGTGATGATCATCATTTTTTAGAGCATTGTCCCAAGTGAGGAAAGGATGATGGAGACCATGATTCCCCCACAAGTCGGGAGGAGACTCCGGACGAAAAAAAAGTGGCCAAAAAAAAATAAAAGGCCCAAATAAAAAAATGATGAGAGAAAAAGAGAGAAGGGACAATGTTACTATCCTTTTACCACACTTGTGCTTCAAAGTAGCACCAAGATCTTCATGATAGAGAGTCTCTCATTTTGTCACTTTCATATACTAGTGGGAATTTTTCATTATAGAACTTGGCTTGTATATTCCAATGATGGGCTTCCTCAAATGCCCTAGGTCTTCGTGAGCAAGCGAGTTGGATGCACACCCACTTAGTTTCTTTTGTTGAGATTTCATATACTCATAGCTCTAGTGCATCCGTTGCATGGCAATCCCTACTCACTCACATTGGTATCTATTGATGGGCATCTCCATAGCCCGTTGATACGCCTAGTTGATGTGAGATTATCTTCCCTCTTTTTGTCTTCTCTACAACCACCATTCTATTCCACATATAGTGCTATATCCATGGCTCACGCTCATGTATTGCGTGAAGATTGAAAAAGTTTTGAGAATGTCATAATTATGAAACAATTGCTTGGCTTGTCATCGGGGTTGTGCATGATTTAAATATTTTGTGTGGGGAAGATGGAGCATAACCAGACTATATGATTTTGTAGGGATACCTTTCTTTGGCCATGTTATTTTGAGAAGACATAATTGCTTTGTTAGTATGCTTGAAGTATTATTATTTTTATGTCAATATGAACTATTGTCTTGAATCTTTTGGATCTGAATATTCGTATCACAAGTAAGAAGAATTACATTGAAATTATGCCAACTAGCATTCCACATCAAAAATTATCTTTTTTATCATTTACCTACTTGAGGACGAGCAGGAATAATTTCAACGTATCTATAATTTTTGATTGCTCCATGCTATATTATCTACTGTTTTGGGCAATATTGGGCTTTATTATCCACTTTTATATAATTTTTGGGACTAACCTATTAACCGGAGGCCCAACCCAGATTTGCTATTTTATGCCTATTTTAGTGTTTCGAGGAAAAGGAATCTCAGACGGAGTCAAAACGGAACGAAATCAACTGGAGAAGTTATTTTTGGAAGGAAAGCCACCCGATGGACTTGGAGTGCACGTCAGGAAAGAAGGGAGGTGCTCACGAGGTGGGGGCGCCACCCCGGGGCGCGCCTGCCTCGTGCCCCCCCTTCGTCCACCGACGCACTTCTTTCACCCATATATACCCACGCCCTAAAACTTCCGAATGAAGATAGATCGGGAGTTCGCTGCCGCAAGCCTCTGAGACACCAAAACCTCTCGGAGCCCATTCCGGCACCTGCCGAGGGGGGAACCCATCACCGTGGCCATCTTCATCATCCCGGCGCTATCCATGACGAGGAGGAGTAGTTCACCCTCGGGCTGAGGGTATGTACCAAGAGCTATGTGTTTGATCTCTCTCTCTCTCTCTCTCTCTCTCTCTCTCTCGTGTTCCATCTATGGCACGATCTTGATGTATCCCGAGCTTTGCTATTATAGTTGGATCTTATGATGTTTCTCCCGCTCTACTCTCTTTTGATGAATTGAGTTTCCCCTTTGAAGTTATCTTATCAGATTGAGTCTTTTATGAGAACACTTGATGTATGTCTTGGCGTGATTATCTGTGGTGACAATGGGATATCATGTGCCACTTGATGTATGTTTTGGTGACCAACTTGCGGGTTCCGCCCATGAACCTATGCATAGGGGTTGGCACACGTTCTTGACTCTTCGGTAGTAGCTTTCGGGCACTCTTTGAAGTACTTTTATGTTGGTTGGATGAATCTGAGATTGTGTGACGCATATCGTATAATCATGCCCACGGATACTTGAGGTGACAATGGAGTATCTAGGTGACATTAGGGTTTTGGTTGATTTGTGTCTTAAGGTGTTATTCTAGTACGAACTCTTTTATAGATTGATCCGAAAGAATAACTTTGAGGTGGTTTCGTACCCTACCATAATCTCTACGTTTGTTCTCCTTTATTAGTGGCTTTGGAGTGACTCTTTGTTGCATGTTGAGGGATTGTTATATGATCTATCTATGTTATTATTGTTGAGAGAACTTGCACTAGTGAAAGTATGAACCCTAGGCCTTGTTTCCTATCATTGCAATACCGTTTACGCTCACTTTTATCATTAGTTACCTTGCTGTTTTTATATTTTCAGATTACAAATACCCATATCTACTACCCATATTGCACTTGTATCTTCATCTCTTCGCCGAACTAGTGCACCTATACAATTTACCATTGTATTGGGTGTGTTGGGGACACAAGAGACTCTTTGTTATTTGGTTGCAGGGTTGTTTGAGAGAGACCATCTTCATCCTATGCCTCCTACGGATTGATAAACCTTAGGTCATCCACTTGAGGGAAATTTGCTACTGTCTTACAAACTTGTGCACTTGTAGGCCCAACAACGTATACAAGAAGAAGGTTGTGTAGTAGACATCACTACTCTGAAGCACAAGTGTGGTAAAAGGATAGTAACATTGCCCCGTTTCTTTTTCCTTTTTTTGGCGGGCTTCTTTGGCTCCCTTTTTTTATTTAGGCTTCTTTGACCTCTCTTTTTGTTTTATAGGGCAATGCTCTATAATGATGATCATCACACTTTATTTACTTACAACTCGATACTAGAACAAAGATATGACTCTATATGAATGCCTCCAGCGGTGTACCGGGATGTGCAATGATCCAGCGTAGCAATGACATCAAAAAACGGACAAGCCATGAAAACATCATGCTAGCTATCTTACGATCATGCAAGGCAATATGACAATGAATGCTCAAGTCATGTATATGATGATGATGGAAGTTGCATGGCAATATATCTCGGAATGGCTATGGAAATGCCATAATAGGTAGGTATGGTGTCTGTTTGGGGGAAGATATAAGGAGGCTTATGTGTGATAGAGCGTATCATATCACGGGGTTTGGATGCACCGGCGAAGTTTGCACCAACTCTCGAGGTGAGAAAGGGCAATGCAGTGCATCAAGAGGCTAGCAATGATGGAAAGGTAAAAGTGCGTATAATCCATGGACTCACATTAGTCATAAATAACTCATATACTTATTGCAAAAGTTTATTAGTCCTCGAAGCAAAGTACTACTACACATGCCCCTAGGGGGATAGATTGGTAGGAAAATACAATCGCTCGTCCCCAACCGCCACTCATAAGGAAGACAATCAAAGAAACACCCCATGCTTCAAATTTGTCACACAACGGTTACCATACGTGCATGCTACGGGACCTGCAAACCTCAACACAAGTGTTTCTACTAATCCACAGTCGCCCACTAGCATACTCTAATATCACCACCTTTATATCGCAAAACTATTGCAAGGAATCAAACATATCATATTCAACGATCTATAAGTTTATGTAGGATTTTATGACTAACCATGTGAATGACCAATTCCTGTCATCTCTCTAAATAGATATAAGTGAAGCAAGAGAGTTTAATTCTTTCTACAAAAGATATGCCCATTCTCAACAAATATAAGTGAAGCAAAAGAGCATTCTACAAATGGCGGTTTTCTATGTGAAGAGAAACAGGCAATCCAAACTTCAAATGATATAAGTGAAGCACATGAAGCATTCTATAAAGCCATACTCAAAAGATTTAAGTGAGGTGCAATGAGCATTCTATAAATCAACCAAGGACTATCTCATACCAGCATGGTGCATAAAAGAAAAGTGAAAACTAAATGCAAAAGACGCTCCAAGACTTGCACATATCGCATGAACGAAACGAATACGAAAACATACCGATACTTGTTGAAGAAAGAGGGGATACCTTCCGGGGCATCCCCAAGCTTAGACACTTGAGTCTCCTTGAATATTTACTTGGGGTGCCTTGGGTATCCCCAAGCTTGGGCTCTTGCCTCTCTTCCTTTTCCTCATATCGAAACCTACTCGATCATACACTTCATCCACACAAAACTCCAACAAAAAACTCGGTAAGATTCGTTAGTATAATAAAGCAAATCACTACTCTAGGTATTGTTGCAAACCAATTCATATTTTGTTTTTGCATTTTGTCTACTGTAATATAGCTTTTCCATGGCTCAATCCACTGATATAAATTGATAGTTTCATCAAAACAAGCAAACTATGCATCAAAAACAGAATCTGTCAAAAACAGAACAGTCTGTAGCAATCTGAACATTCACTATACTTCTGGTAGCCCAAAAATTCTACCAAAATTAGGAAAAATAAAAAATTTGTACATAAAGATAGTGCAAAATGAATCAGAACCATTTGACGTTCCAGTGAAAAATGTAAAATCGCCACATCCAAAGTTTCTGTCCTGCACCGTACAAACCAACAAGCATTGTAAACATCCTAAAGGCAAACCTTGGCACATTATTTTTATAAATGGAACTGTACAAGAGGATAATTACTTTTGATGAAAATTTTCTGTAAATGAAAATTTTCTGTAATTAAGATTCACAAAGTTTCCGTGAGCATGAACAAAGTTCAACGAGCTCTCCCACTTCAACAATGCTTGTCTTTCTCACTTTCACTTTCCTTTCTGAAAAGTTTTAGGTTCCCCTCTTTATTTTTTTTTTTATTTTTAAACTATATAAAAGCACTCAACATAAATAAATGACTCTCTAAAACTTCCGGGTTGTCTCCCTGGCAGCGCTTTCTTGAAAGCCATTAAGCTAGGCATATAGTGCTCAAGTGATGGATCCACCCAGATCCCAATGTATATCAAAGCCAATTTTAATTAACAATGATTTGTAATTTAGTAGTGAGCACAAAGTAACATATATCATGTAACAACAAAGTCTAACTCTCTACCTATGCATCGGCATGTCATAAAAGAACAATTCATGCACACATAGTAAAGGTCAATGCATAGTATAAGTAGTTTCTTGCAATTTCATCGTGTGGGAAACATAGAGAGGTGGAGATATAGTTCCTCTCTTATAATAATTGCAAGTAGGAGCAGAAAGCACATGCATATTATATTCATCAAAATTATCATGTGCAATGGTAAAAGGCAACCCATCAATATAATCCTTAATAAGCACAAACTTCTCCGATATAGTGTAGTTGGGAGAATTCAAAAAGATAATAGGACTATCATGCGTGGGTGCAATAACAACAATTTCATGTTTAACATAAGGAACTATAGCAAGTTAATCTCCATAAGCATAATTCATATTGGCATCCTGGCCACAAGCATAGCAAGCATCATCAAAAATGGATATTTCAAGAGAATCAACGGGATCATAACAATCACCATAGTGATGACCCACAAGTATAGGGGATCTATCGTAGTCCTTTCGATAAGTAAGAGTGTCGAACCCATCAAGGAGCAGAAGGAAATGATAAGCGGTTTTCAGCAAGGTATTCTCTGCAAGTACTGAAATAAGTGGTAACAAATAGTTTTGTGATAAGATAAATTGTGACGAGCAACAAGTAACAAGTAGTAAATAAAGTGCAGCAAGGTGGCCCAATCCTTTTTTTAGCAAAGGACAAGCCTGGGCAAACTCTTATAATAGTAAAAGCGCTCCTGAGGACACATGGGAATATCGTCAAGCTAGTTTTCATCACGCTCATATGATTTGCGTTCGGTACCTTGATAATTTGATATGTGGGTGGACCGGTGCTTGGGTGCTATTCTTACTTGAACGAGCATCCCACTTATGATTAACCTCTATTGCAAGCATCCACAAAAAAACAAAAGTATTAAGGTAAACCTAACCATAGCATGAAACATATGGATCCAAATCAGCCCCTTACGAAGCAACGCATAAACTAGGGTTTAAGATTCTGTCACTCTAGCAACCCATCATCTACTTATTACTTCCCAATGCCTTCCTCTAGGCCCAAATAATGGTGAAGTGTTATGTAGTCGACGTTCACATAACACCACTAGAGGCTAGACAACATACATCTTATCAAAATATCGAACGAATACCAAATTCATATGACTATTAATAGCAATACTTCTCCCCTGTCCTTAGGAACAAACGTAATTACTCACAAAGCATATTCATGTTCATAATCAGAGGAGTAATAATATGCATAAAGGATCTGAACATATGATCTTCCACCAAATAAACCAACTAGCATCAACTACAAGGAGTAATCAACACTACTAGCAACCTACTAGCACCAATCCCGGACTTGGAGACAGGAATTGGATACAAGAGATGAAATAGGGTTTGGATATGAGATGGTGCTGGTGAAGATGTTGATGGAGATTGCCCTCTCCCGATGAGAGGAGCGTTGGTGATGAGATGGTGATGATTTCCCCCTCCCGGAGGGAAGTGTCCCCGGCAGAGCAGCTCTGCCGGAGCCCTAGATTGGTTCCGCCAAGGTTCCGCCTCGTGGCGGCGGAGTCTCGTCCCGAAAGGTTGCCCTGTATTTTTCTCTCATCGAAAGACTTCATATAGGAGAAGATGGGCGTCGAGAGGCACCGGGGCCCACGAGGTAGGAGGCGCGCCTGGGGGCGCCCCCCACCCTCGTGAGCAGGGTGTGGGCCCCTTGCCTTCATCTTTGGCGACGATTTTTCTTTATTTATTTTAAGATATTCCGTGGAGTTTCAGGACTTTTGGAGTTGCGCAGAATAGGTCTTCAATATTTGCTCCTTTTCCAGCCCAGAATTCCAGCTATCGGCATTCTCCCTCTTCATGTAAACCTTGTAAAATAAGAGAGAATAGCCATAAGTATCGTGACATAACGTGAAATAACAACCCATAATGCAATAAATATTGACATAAAAGCATGATGCAAAATGTACGTGTCAACTCCCCCAAGCTTAGACCTCGCTTGTCCTCAAGCGAAAAGCCGATAACAATAAATATGTCCTCATGTTTAGAGGTAGAGGCGTCGATATAAATAAAATACGGACATGAAGGCATCATGATTATTTCTATAACAGCAACATATATAGATTTTGTCATATGATTACTTATGTTCAAGTGATGATCTTTTCACAAAGCCAAAGTACGAATCAGAAACCTTATTGAGCACCAACAAAATATAACCTCAGTCATTGAAACAATTGCAATTTATCATAACATCGGAAAGAGTCTATGTCAGAGCTTAAAAGCAAGTCCACATACTCAACTATCACTTAGTCCTTCATAATTGCTAACACTCACGCAATACTTGTGGTTACGGACTTTTAATCGGACACAGAGAAAGATAGGGGCTTATAGTTTTGCGTGAGTGTAGAGGATAATGTCAACAATAATAATTCATGCTCCCCTACATCCAATTAGGTATATATATCATGTTCTTTCCAACATGCTGAGCTTGCCAAAGGATAAAATGAAAAAGGAAAGGTAAAGATCACCGTGACTCTTGCATAATGTAGAGGATAATAATAAAAGATAGGCCCTTCGCAGAGGGAAGCAGAGGTTGTCATGCGCGTTTAGGGTTGATGCACAAAATCTTAATGCGAAAGAACGTCACTTTATATTGCCCCTTGTATGTGGACCTTTATTATGCAGTCCGTCGCTTTTATTACGTCCACAACAAGTTCGTACAAAGCTTATTTTCTCCGCACTAATAAGTCAGGCATATTTAGAGAGAAATTTTTATTGCTTGCACCTATGACAACTTACTTGAAGGATCTTACTCAATCCATAGGTAGATATGGTGGACTCTCATGGCAAAACTGGTTTAAGGGTATTTGGAAGCACAAGTAGTATTTCTACTTGGTGCGGAGAATTTGGCTAGCATGAGGGGGAAAGGCAAGCTCAACACGTTAGAGGACCCATGACAGCATACTTTATCTCAGATGTAAGAAAACATAACTCATTATGTTGTCTTCCTCGTCCAACATCAACTCTTTAGCATGTCATATTTTAATGAGTTCTCCCAATCATAAAAGATGTCAATGATAATATATCTATATGTGAAACCTCTCTTTCCTTCTTACTTCCTATTAATTGCAACGACGACCAAAGCTATATTTGCCAACTCCCAACAACCTTTAATCATCATACTCTTTCTATGTGAAGTCATTACTTTCAATAAGATCAACATGAACTCTTTGATTCTTTTTATTCTTTTTCTTCTATTCACCCAAGATCATGGCAAAATAATCAAGCCCTTGACTCAACACTAATTTTTATTATATAGCTCACGGACTCGATTACAAAGAAGGATCATAAAGCAAAACTCAAAACTAGATCATGCCATGACTTTATTCTACTAAATCAAGATACTACTAAAAGGATCGAACTAAGAAAAACGATAAAGATAGGAGTTGTGATGGTGATACGATACCAGGGCACCTCCCCCAGCTTGGCAGTTGCCAAGGGGAGTGCCCATACCCATGTGATTATATCTTCGGGGGTGATGGAGGTGGTGATGATGATGGTGGATAATTGCACATCGAGCTTAAAAGTTCCTCCAACTTGCGGATAATGCCCTTGATCCCAGCAATATGATCCTTCAACAAAATATTCTCTTGTGTAAGATACTTGTTCTGTATGTGGGCTAACTCAATCATCTTGAAGGCTTCAATCTCTGTTGGAGTGAAAAGGTTAGGTAAAGGTTGAGGGATGTATTCTTCTTTCACCACCAGAGCTTGAACCTCCATGGCCTTCTTGATCCTTTCATCCTTGTTGATCTCTTCTGGTTCCTCTCTTTTCAACTCTATCTTCAATAGCCAAGCATCCTTGTCTTCATTGTTGGAGGAAGGAGAAGTCATGGTGCTCTAAATCTGCAACAGAAATAGCTCGAAATGAAAACAGAGGATATTTGCGTGATACGGGAGTCAAAACCTTCGGGAGTATATATAATGAATTTTTACCGACCAAAATATGTATCGTGCAAGGAAACGGAGTCCGAAGGGCACACGAGGTGCTCACGAGGTAGGGGGGCGCGCCTAGGGGGTAGGGCGCGCCCTCCACGCTCGTGAAGGCCCGTGTCCTTCCAGGACTGCCACTTATTTTTCTATTTTTCTAAATATTCCAAAACGGAGAAATATTGCCTTAAAATTTGTTTTGGAGTCAGTTTACTTTCCGTACCACATACCTATTCCTTTTCGGAGTCTGGAACGGTCTGGAAGGTGTCCCTTATGTATTCCTTCGGGGTTACGGTTTCAATAATATTGGTTTCAACATTTATAGGATTACCTGAGATATAGTGTTTGATCCTTTGACCGTTTACCACCTTCGGATTTGTGCCTTCGAAGTTGTTGATTTTTATGGCACCGGAATGATAGACCTCCTCGATAACGTAGGGACCCTCCCATTTAGAGAGAAGTTTTCCTGCAAATAATCTTAAACTAGAGTTGTATAGCAATACATAATCACTTATTAAACTCACGCTTTTGTATCCTTTTGTCATGCCATCTTTTAACTTTTTCTTTAAACAACTTGGCATTTTCATAAGCTTGGGTTCTCCATTCATCAAGTGAGCTAATATCAAATAACCTCTTCTCACTGGCAAGTTTGAAGTCGTAGTTGAGCTCTTTAATAGCCCAATATGCCTTATGTTCTAGTTCGAGAGGTAAGTGACATGCTTTTCCATAAACCATTTTATACGGAGACATACCCATAGGATTCTTGTATGCAGTTCTATAGGCCCGTAATGCGTCATCCAGTTTCTTGGGCCAATTCTTTCTAGAGCTATTGACAGTCTTTTGCAAAATTAATTTGAGCTCTCTATTGCTCAATTCTACTTGACCACTAGACTGCGGGTGATAAGGAGATGCAATTCTATGATTAACATCATATTTAGCAAGCATTTTACGGAAAGCACCATGAATAAAGTGTGAACCACCATCAGTCATTAAATATCTAGGGACTCCAAACCTCGGAAAAATAACTTCCTTAAGCATTTTAATAGAAGTGTTATGATCAGCACTACTAGTTGGAATAGCTTCTACCCACTTAGTAACATAATCAACAGCAACTAAAATATGTGTATATCCATTAGAGGCGGGAAAAGGTCCCATATAATCAAAGCCCCAAACATCAAATGGTTCAATAACAAGTGAATAGTTCATAGGCATTTCTTGATGTCTACTAATATTACAAATTCTTTGACATTCATCGCAAGACAAAACAAACTTACGGGCATCCTTGAAGAGAGTAGGCCAATAAAAACCAGATTGCAATACCTTATGTGCAGTTCTATCTCCAGCATGGTGTCCTCCATAAGCTTCGGAGTGACACTTGCGTAGGATCTGTTCCTGTTCATGCTCAGGTACACAACGTCTAATAACACCATCTACTCCTTCTTTATAAAGATGTGGGTCATCCCAAAAGTAATGTCGCAAATCATAGAAAACTTTTTCTTTTGTTGGTATGTGAAGCTAGGTGGTATAAATTTAGCAACAATATAGTTAGCATAATCAGCATACCATGGAGTGCTACGAGAAGTGCTTATGACATTTAATTGTTCATCAGGAAAGCTATCATCAATAGGTAGTGGGTCATCAAGAACATTCTCTAACCTAGATAAGTTGTCTGCAACAGGGTTCACAGCTCCTTTTCTATCAACAATATGCAAATCAAATTCTTGCAGCAAGAGAACCCATCTAATAAGTCTAGGTTTTGCATCTTTCTTTTCCATAAGATATTTAATAGTAGCATGATCAGTGTGAATGGTTACTTTAGAATCAACAATATAGGGTCTGAATTAATCACAAGCAAATACAACTGCTAAAAGTTCCTCTTCGGTAGTAGCATAATTTCTTTGAGCATTGTCTAGAGTCTTACTAGCATAATGGATAACATTTAATTTCTTATCAACTCTTTGCCCTAGAACAGCACCTACAGCATAATCACTAGCCACACATAATTTCAAAGGGTAAATTCCAATCAGGTGGCTGAACAATAGGTGCAGAGACTAATGCTTTCTTAAGTATTTCAAATGCTTCTACACAATCATCATCAAAGATAAATGGTACATCTTTTTGTAGTAAATTAGTCAGAGGCCGAGAAATTTTTGAGAAGTCCTTAATGAACCTCCTATAAAATCCGGCGTGACCAAGGAAACTTCTTATACCTTTGATGTCCTTGGGACATGGCATCTTTTCAATAGCATCAACCTTGGCTTTATCAACTTCAATACCTCTTTCAGAAACTTTGTGCCCCAAAACAATACCTTCATTAACCATAAAGTGGCACTTTTCCCAATTCAAGACAAGATTAGTTTCTTCACATCTCTGCAAAACTCGAGCAAGATTGCTCAAGCAATCATCAAAAGAGGAACCATAGACGGAAAAGTCGTCCATGAAAACCTCACAAATCTTTTCGCAAAAGTCAGATAATATAGCCATCATGCATCTTTGAAAGGTAGCAGGTGCATTACATAAACCGGAAGGCATATGTCTATAAGCAAAAGTACCAAAAGGGCATGTAAAATAGACTTTGATTGATCTTTAGCCGACACATGTATTTGAGAGAAACCAGAATAACCATCTAGAAAGCAATAATGTGTATGTTTGCATAATCTTTCTAGCATTTGATCAATAAAAGGTAAGGGGTAATGATCTTTCTTAGTAGCCTTATTTAATTTGCGGAAATCAATTACCATCCTATAACCTGTGATAATTCTTTGCGGAATCAATTCATCTTTATCATTAGGGACAACAGTAATACCTCCCTTCTTAGGGACACAATGGACAGGACTTACCCACTGACTATCTGCAACGGGATAAATTATACCTGCCTCCAGAAGCTTGAGTATTTCTTTCCTTACCACTTCTTACATTTTAGGATTCAAACGTCGTTGAGGATCACGAACTGGTTTTGCATCCGCCTCCAAATTTATTTTATGTTGACATAGAGTGGGACTGATGCCCTTAAGATCATCCAGAGTATATCCAATAGCGGCATGGTGCTTCTTTAGAGTTTTCAACAATCTTTCTTCTTCATGCTCTGAAAGGTTAGCACTAATAATGACAGGATCTATTTTCTTTTCATCAAGATAAGCATATTTAAGATTATTAGGTAACGGTTTAAGCTCAAACACGGGATCACCCTTGGGTGGAGGAGGATCCCCTAGGATTTCAACAGGCAAATTGTGTTGTAGAATAGGTTCATGTTTAAAGAATACTTCATCTATTTCCCTTCTTTCATTCATGAACATATCATTTTCATGGTCTAGCAAATAGTGTTCTAAAGGATCACTAGGAGGTACGGCAATAGAAGCAAGACCAATAATTTCATCCTTACTAGGCAATTCTTCCTCATGATGTTGTTTACTAAATTTAGAGAAATTAAACTCATGAACCATATCATCCAAGCCAATAGTAACAACATTCTTTTCGCAATCTATCTTAGCATTAACAGTATTCAAGAAGGGTCTACCAAATATAATGGGACAAAAGCTGTCTTGTGGAGAACCAAGAACAAGAAAATCAGCAAGATATTTGGTTTTTCCACACAAGCCTTCAACATATCTAACAATTCCCATTGCAAAAATAGTATCTCTATTGGCAAGTTTAATTGTAACATCAATATCTTCCAACTCAGCATGTGCAATATCATGCATAATTTCTTCATACAAGGCAATAGGTATAACACTAGCACTAGCACCCATATCACATAAGCCATGATAACAATGATCTCTTATTTTAACAAAAATAACAGGCACGCCTACCACAGGTCTATGTTTATCTCTAGCACAAGGTTTAGCAATTCTAGCAGTTTCACTGCGGAATTGAATAACATGCCCATCAATATTATCAGACAAGAGATCTTTAACAATAGCAATATTGGGTTCTACTTTGACTTGCTCAGGAGGTGTATAAGTTCTAATATTGCTTTTACGAACAATAGTTGAAGCTTTAGCATGATCCTTCATTCTAACAGGGAAAGGTGGTTTCTCAACATAAGAAGTGGGAACAATAGGATCATTATAAGTGACAGTCTTTTCTTCAACTTTAATAGGTGAAGCTACTTTTACTTCTATGGGAGGATGATATTTAAACCACTTCTCCTTGGGGAGATCAACATAAGTAGCAAAAGATTCACAGAAAGAAGCTACTATCTCACAGTCAAGTCCATATTTAGTGCTAAACTTACAGAAAATATCGGTATCCATAAAAGATTTAACACAATCAAACTTAGGTGTCATACCTGACTCCTTACCTTCGTCGAGGTCCCACTCTTCAGAGTTGCGTTTAATTCTATCCAATAAATTCCATCTAAATTCAATAGTCTTCATCATAAAAGAGCCATCACAAGAAGTATCGAGCATGGTGCGATTGTTATCAGAAAGCCAAGCATAAAAACTTTGCATAATTACTTCTCTTGAGAGCTCATGATTGGGGCATGAATATAACATTGATTTAAGCCTCCCCCAAGCTTGAGCGATGCTTTCTCCTTCGCGAGGCCAAAAATTATATATATAATTGCGATCACGATGAACAAGATGCATAGGGTAATACTTTTGATGAAATTCCAATTTCAATCTTTTATAGTTCCATGATCTCATATCATCACATAGCCTATACCATGTCAATGCGTCTTCCTTCAAAGATAAAGGGAAGGCCTTCTTCTTAACAACATCATCGGGTATACCTGCAAGCTTAAATAGTCAACAAACTTCATCCACATAGCGTAGATGTTCATCAGGATGCTTTGTTCCATCTCCTGTAAAAGTGTTAGCTAGCAGTTTTTCCATCATACCCGAAGGAATCTCAAAAAGAGTTTCATTTTCAATAGGTTCAGTAGGTTCAGTAGGTTGAGGAGAAACTCTTTGCTCTACTGGACGGGGTGAAGATACCCCGAACAAGCCCATTAGACAATTACTTTCCATAGTAGCAAGTGACAGAAAATTTCAGCACACTATATAAATTTTTCCTTACTAAAGGCGCTTCACTCCCCGGCAACGACGCCAGAAAAGAGTCTTGATGACCCACAAGTATAGGGGATCTATCATAGTCCTTTCAATAAGTAAGAGTGTCGAACCCAACGAGGAGCAGAAGGAAATGATAAGTGGTTTTCAGCAAGGTATTCTCTGCAAGTACTGAAATAAGTGGTAACAGATAGTTTTGTGATAAGATAAATTGTAACGAGCAACAAGTAACAAGTAGTAAATAAAGTGCAGCAAGGTGGCCCAATCCTTTTTGTAGCAAAGGACAAGCCTGGACAAACTCTTATAATAGGAAAAGCGCTCCCGAGGACACATGGGAATATCGTCAAGCTAGTTTTCATCACGCTCATATGATTTGCGTTCGGTACCTTGATAATTTGATATGTGGGTGGACCGGTGCTTGGGTGCTGTTCTTACTTGAACAAGCATCCCACTTATGATTAACCTCTATTGCAAGCATCCGCAACTACAACAAAAGTATTAAGGTAAACCTAACCATAGCATGAAACATATGGATCCAAATCAGCCCCTTACGCAGCAACGCATAAACTAGGGTTTAAGCTTCTGTCACTCTAGCAACCCATCATCTACTTATTACTTCCCAATGCCTTCCTCTACGCCCAAATAATGGTGAAGTGTTATGTAGTCGACGTTCACATAACACCACTAGAGGCTAGACAACATAGATCTTATCAAAATATCGAACGAATACCAAATTCACATGACTACTAATAACAAGACTTCTCCCTTGTCCTCAGGAACAAATGTAATTACTCACAAAGCATATTCATGTTCATAATTAGAGGGGTAATAATATGCATAGAGGATCTGAACATATGATCTTCCACCAAATAAACCAACTAGCATCAACTACAATGAGTAATCAACACTACTAGCAACCTACTAGTACCAATCCCGGACTTGGAGACAGGAATTGGATACAAGAGATGAACTAGGGTTTGGAGATGAGATGGTGCCGGTGAAGATGTTGATGGAGATTGCCCTCTCCCGATGAGAGGAGCGTTGGTGATGATGATGGTAATGATTTCCCCCTCCCGGAGGGAAGTGCCCCCGGCAGGGCAGCTCTGCCGGAGCCCTATATTGGTTCTGCCAAGGTTCCGCCTCGTGGCGATGGAGTCTCGTCCCGAAATGTTGCCCTCTATTTTTTTCTCATCGAAAGACTTCATATAGGAGAAGATGGGCGTCGGAGAGCCACCAGGGGGCCCACGAGGTAGGGGGCGCGCCCCAGGGGAGGCGCCCCCCGCCCTCGTGAGCAGGGTGTGGGCCCCCTGGCCTTCATCTGGGCGCCCCCCACCCTCGTGAGCAGGGTGTGGGCCCCCTGGCCTTCATCTTTGGAGACGATTTTTCTTTATTTATTTTAAGATATTCCGTTGAGTTTCAGGACTTTTGGAGTTGCGCAGAATAGGTCTTCAATATTTGCTCCTTTTCCAGCCCAGAATTCCAGCTGCCGGCATTCTTCCTCTTCATGTAAACCTTGTAAAATAAGAGAGAATAGCCATAAGTATTGTGACATAACGTGAAATAACAACCCATAATGCAATAAATATTGACATAAAAGCATGATGCAAAATGGACGTATCACATAGCAATCATCCTTCGGTAAGTGATACGTCTCCAACGTATCTATAATTTTTGATTGCTCCATGCTACTTTATCTACTGTTTTAGGCAATATTGGGCTTTATTATCCACTTTTATATTATTTTTGGGATTAACCTATTACCCGGAGGCCCAGCCCAGATTTGTTGTTTTATGCCTATTTCAGTGTTTCGAGGAAAAGGAATATCAGACGGAGTCAAAACGGAACGAAATCAACTGGAGAAGTTATTTTTGGAAGGAAAGCAACCCAGGGAACTTGGAGTGCACGTCAGGGGAGATACGGGCTGCCCACGAGGGTGGGGGGCGCGCCCACCCCCCCGGGCGTGCCCCCCTACCTTGTGGGGCCCCCGTAGCTCCACCAACGTACCCCCTGCACCCATATATACCTACGTACCCTAAAACTTCCAGAATAGAAGATAGATCGGGAGTTCCGCCGCCGCAAGCCTCTGTAGCCACCAAAAACCTCTCGGGAGCCCGTTCCAGCGCCCTGCCGGAGGGGGATCCCATCACCGGTGGCCATCTTCATCATCCCGGCGCTATCCATGACGAGGAGGGAGTAGTTCACCCTCGGGGCTGAGGGTATGTACCAGTAGCTATGTGTTTGATCTCTCTCTCTCTCGTGTTCTCTCTCGTGTTCCATCTATGGCACGATCTTGATGTATCCCGAGCTTTGCTATTGTAGTTGGATCTTATGATGTTTCTCCCCCTCTACTCTCTTGTGATGAATTGAGTTTCCCCTTTGAAGTTATCTTATAGGATTGAGTCTTTTATGAGAACACTTGATGTATATCTTGCCGTGATTATCTGTGGTGACAATGGGATATCATGTGCCACTTGATGTATGTTTTGGTGATCAACTTGCGGGTTTCGTGACATTGGGAACCTATGCATAGGGGTTGGCACACGTTCTTGACTCTCCGGTAGAAACTTTGGGGCACTCTTTGAAGTACTTTGTGTTGGTTGGATGAATCTGAGATTGTGTGATGCATATCGTATAATCATGCCCATACTTGAGGTGACAATGGAGTATCTAGGTGACATTAGGGTTTTGGTTGATTTGTGTCTTAAGGTGTTATTCTAGTACGAACTCTTTTATAGATTGATCCGAAAGAATAACTTTGAGGTGGTTTCGTACCCTACCATAATCTCTATGTTTGTTCTCCGCTATTAGTGGCTTCGGAGTGACTCTTTGTTGCATGTTGAGGGCTTGTTATATGATCTATCTATGTTTTTATTGTTGAGAGAACTTGCAGTAGTGAAAGTATAAACCCTAGGCCTTGTTTCCTATCATTGCAATACCATTTACGCTCACGTTTATCACTTGTTACCTTGCTGTTTTTATTATTTAAGATTACAAAAACCTATATCTACTATCTATTTTGCACTTGTATCACCATCTCTTTGCCGAACTAGTGCACCTATACAATTTACCATTGTATTGGGTGTGTTGGGGACACAAGAGACTTTTTTGTTATTTGGTTGCAGGGTTGCTTGAGAGAGACCATCTTCATCCTACGCCTCCTACGGATTGATAAACCTTAGGTCATCCGCTTGAGGGAAATTTGCTACTGTCCTACAAACCTGTGCACTTGCAGGCCCAACAACGTCTACAAGAAGAAGGTTGTGTAGTTTTGGAGTTCCAGAAGTATACGTTTGATACAGATTACTATAGACTGTTTTGTTTTTGACAGATTCTGTTTTCTATGTGTTGTTTGCTTATTTTGATGAATCTATGAGTAGTATCGGAGGGTATGAACCATAAATAAGTTGGAGTACAGTAGATATTACACCAATATGAATTTAGAATGAGTTAATTACAGTACCAATGTGGTGGTTTTGTTTTCTTTCACTAACGGAGCTTATAAGATTTCCTGTTGAGTTTTGTGTTGTGAAGTTTTCAAGTTTTGGGTAAAGATTCGATGGACTATGGAATAAGGAGTGGCAAGAGCCTAAGCTTGGGGATGCCCAAGGCACCCCAAGGTAATATTCAAGGATAACCAAGAGCCTAAGCTTGGGGATGCCCTGGAAGGCATCCCCTCTTTCGTCTTCGTTCATTGGTAACTTTACTTGGAGCTATATTTTTATTCACCACATGATATGTGTTTTGCTTGGAGCGTCATTTTCTTTTGTTAGTATTAGCTTGCTGTTATTTAGAATAATGTTTTGCATCTTTAGTTTCAATAAAGAAGTCAAGGATAGCCTTTTCCATGCTTATTTTGCTAGTATACATGTTGCTTTTTGGAAAACAGAAAGTTTACCACTGTTGCAAAAATTCCCTAGAAAAGTCAGAGAGTGGTATAATGTTGAATATTTTTGCATATTGAGCTCTGATAAATTTATTATAGTGGGAATTTTAGCTCATAATTTTTGGAGTCAGGGAAGTATTGATACTCTTGCATTCTTTACAGACTGTACTGTTTTGGCAGATTGCTGTTATGGTTGCATTGTTTGCATATGTTTGCTTGATTAATGATTCTATTTGAGGATAGGAGTATTAATTATGCAGAGGATTTAGTATGCAATGTTGAATAATAATGTTTGTGATTTGTTACAGTAGAAAATGATAAGGTTTTGCATTGGTTTATACTAACCTATCTCATGAGTTCTTGTTGAGTTTGTTGTGAATGAAGCTTTTGATAAAAAGAGAAACCATGATATGAGAGGAATTAAGGAGACAAAAAAGCTCAAGCTTGGGGATGCCCAAGGCACCCCAAGATAATATTTCAAGAAGTCTCAAGCATCTAAGCTTGGGGATGCCCTGGTAGGCATCCCGCCTTTCTTCTTCAACAACTATCGGTTAGTATTGGTTGAGCCTAAGTTTTTGCTTCTTCACATGAGTTGTGCTATCCTTGCAATGTAGTTTTCTTTAGCTTTGCTTGCTGTTTGAATAAAGTATCAAGATCTGAAATTATTAAATGAGAGAGAGCCATACATGAATTAGAATTTGCTAGAATACTCTTTGTGCTTCACTTATATCTTTTGAGCGTGATAATTTTTGCTCTAGTACTTCACTTATATCTTTTAGAGCACAGTGGTGGATTTGTTTTAAAGAAACTATTGATCTCTCATCCTTCACTTAGATTATTTTGAGAGTCGTTAATAGCATGGTAATTTGCTTGATGTTAATATACTTGGTATTCAAGATATGTGAAACTTTCTTTTGAGTGCGTTGAATACTAAGATAAGTTTGATGCTTGATAATTGTTTTGAGATATGGAGGTGATAATATCAAAGTCGTGCTAGTTGAGTAATTGTGAATTTGAAAAATGCTTGTGTTGAAGTTTGCAAGCCCCGTAGCATGCACGTATGGTTAAAGTTGTGTAACAAATTTGAAACATGAAGTGTACCTGGCTTGTGCATCCTTACGAGAGGCGGTCGGGGACGAGCGATGGTCTTTTCCTACCAATCTATCCCCCTAGGAGCATGCGCGTAGTACTTGATTTTTGATGACTTCTAAATTTTTGCAATAAGTATATGAGTTCTCTTGACTAATGTTGAGTCCATGGATTATACACACTCTCACCTTTCCGCCTTTGCTAGCCTCTTCGGTACCGTGCATTGCCCTTTCTCACCTTGAGAGTTGGTGCAAACTTCGCCGGTGCATCCAAACCCCATGATACGATACGCTCTATCACACATAAACCTCCTTATATCTTCCTCAAAACAGCCACCATACCTACCTATCATGGCATCTCCATAGCCATTCCGAGATATATTGCCATGCAACTTCCATCATCATCATCATGACATACATTACTTTTGTCATATTGCCATTGCATGATCATGTAGTTGACATCGTATTTGTGGCAAAGCCACCATGCATTATTTTCATACATGTCACTCTTGATTCATTGCACCATACCGGCACACCGCCAGAGGCATTCATATAGAGTCATATCTTGTTCTAAGTTTCGAGTTGTAATCCTTATGTTGTAATCAATAGAAGTGTGATGATCATCATTATTAGAGCATTGCCCAAAAAAAGAGAAAGTCCAAAAGAAAAAAAAAGATAGGCCCAAAAAAAGGGCAATGCTACTATCTCTTTTTCCACACTTGTGCTTCAAAGTAGCACCATGTTCTTCATGTAGTGAGTCTCATAAGTTGTCTTTTTATACTAGTGGGAACTTTTCATTATAGAACTTGGCTTGTATATTCCTACGATGGGCTTCCTCAAATGCCCTAGGTCTTCATGAGCAAGCGAGTTGGATGCACACCCAGTAGTTTTCTTTTGTTGAGCATACATAGCTCTAGTGCATCCTTTGCATGGCAATCCCTACTCCTCATGTTGACATCAATTAATGGGAATCTCCATAGCCCGTTGATTATCCTCGTCAATGTGAGACTTTCTCCTTTTTTGTCTTCTCCACACAATCCCCATCATCATATTCTATTCCACCCATAGTGCTATATCCATGGCTCACGCTCATGTATTGCGTGAAGGTTGAAAAAGTTTGAGATTATTTAAGTATGAAACAATTGCTTGGCTTGTCATCGGGGGTATAGAAGTTGGGAACATCTTTGTGTGACGAAAATGAAGCATAGCCTAACTATATGATTTTGTAGGGATCAACTTTCTTTTGCCATGTTCTTTTGAGAAGACATGATTGCTTTGATTAGTATGCTTGAAGTATTATTATTTTTGTGTCAATATGAACTTTTGTCTTGAATCTTTCGGATCTGAATATTCATATCACAAGTAAGAAGAATTACATTGAAATTATGCCAAGTAGCACTCCACATCAAAAATTCTTTTTTATCATTTACCTACTCGAGGACGAGTAGAAATTAAGCTTGGGGATGCTTGATACGTCTCCAACGTATCTATAATTTTTTATTGCTCCATGCTACTTTATCTACTGTTTTAGGCAATATTGGGCTTTAATATCCACTTTTATATTATTTTTGGGACTAACCTATTAACCGGAGGCCCAGCCAGATTTCTTTGTTTTATGCCTATTTCGGTGTTTCGAGGAAAAGGAATATCAGACGGAGTCAAAACGGAACGAAATCAACTTGAGAAGTTATTTTTGGAAGGAGAGCAACCCAGGGAACTTGGAGTGCACGTCATGGGAGATACGGGCAGCCCACGCGGGTGGGGGGCGCGCCCACCCCCACCCCCCCCCCACCCCCCACCCGGGCGTGCCCCCCTACCTCGTGGGGCCCCCGTAGCTCCACCGACGTACCCCTGCACCCATATATACCTACGTACCCTAAAACTTCCAGAACAGAAGATAGATCGGGAGCTCCGCCGCCGCAAGCCTCTGTAGCCACCAAAAACCTCTCAGGAGCCCGTTTCAGCACCCTGCCGGAGGGGGATCCCATCACCGGTGGCCATCTTCATCATCCCAGCGCTATCCATGACGAGGAGGGAGTAGTTCACCCTCAGGGCTGAGGGTATGTACCAGTAGCTATGTGTTTGATCTTTCTCTCTCGTGTTCTCTCTCGTGTTCCATCTATGGCATGATCTTGATGTATCCCGAGATTTGCTATTGTAGTTGGATCTTATGATGTTTCTCCCCCTCTACTCTCTTGTGATGAATTGAGTTTCCCCTTTGAAGTTATCTTATCGAATGGAGTCTTTTATGAGAACACTTGATGTATGTCTTGCCGTGATTATTTGTGGTGACAATGGGATATCATGTGCCACTTGATGTATGTTTTGGTGATCAACTTGCGGGTTTCGTGGCATTGGGAACCTATGCATAGGGGTTGGCACACGTTCTTGACTCTCCGGTAGAAACTTTGGGGCACTCTTTGAAGTACTTTGTGTTGGTTGGATGAATCTGAGATTGTGTGATGCATATCGTATAATCATGCCCACGGATACTTGAGGTGACAATGGAGTATCTAGGTGACATTAGGGTTTTGGTTGATTTTTGTCTTAAGGTGTTATTCTAGTATGAACTCTTTTATAGATTGATCCGAAAGAATAACTTTGAGGTGGTTTCGTACCCTACCATAATCTCTACGTTTGTTCTCCGCTATTAGTGGCTTTGGAGTGACTCTTTGTTGCATGTTGAGGGCTTGTTATATGATCTATATATGTTTTCATTGTTGAGAGAACTTGCACTAGTGAAAGTATGAACCCTAGGCCTTGTTTACTATCATTGCAATACCGTTTACGCTCACGTTTATCACTTGTTATCTTGCTGTTTTTATTATTTCTGATTACAAAAACCTATATCTACTATCTATTTTGCACTTGTATCACCATCTCTTCGCCGAACTAGTGCACCTATATAATTTACCATTGTATTGGGTGTGTTCGGGACATAAGAGACTTTTTGTTATTTGGTTGCAGGGTTGCTTGAGAGAGACCATCTTCATCCTACGCCTCCTACGGATTGATAAACCTTAGGTCATCCACTTGAGGGAAATTTGCTACTGTCCTACAAACCTGTGCACTTGCAGGCCCAACAACGTCTACAAGAAGGTTGTGTAGTAGAAATCAGTAAGCATGAAGGGAAATTAAACAATGTATGAGTTGAAGAGTTACTCTCATTAGAAGGTGGGCACGAGTAGCTAATCCGCTCTTCCTCCTTTTGTTCTTCGCTCTCCTCATCATCTTTTTCATCCAATGAGCTCATAGTTTCATCAATTTCTTCTTCCATAGCTTCCTGCAAAACATCAGTCTCTTCTTGGACAGCAGAGACTTCCTTAATATATGGTTTAACATAGGCATTAGAAGCATAATTATCATAACAATATTCAAGTATGGCAAAATTTTCAGATTTGTAAAGAGTGGCATCATACTTTTCAATCAAAGAAGCAATTTCATAAGCACCCTTAAAAGCAACAAATTCTTCAATTTGTTGAACATCATAGTAATTATAAACACCACTAGCATACGAAGATATGATTCCATTATCACTAAACTCACATTAGTAGGGAAGGTGTTTCTTAGGGTTTTCAAAACAACAAGTAATATCATATATTTCACACAAATTCCAAGCATAGCATTGCAAACGATGAATTTGATCCAGTAAAAGTTTCCCCTTTTCAGATATACGGTGTCGCACATAACAAGCATGCTCATCTAGAGATTTGCCCTCAACTAAGCTAGTGGGGGTTTCAGCACAAGCACAAAGGGATCGAAGATGATCCAAGTAAAAAGCTTCAGAAGTGTGATAAATTTTGAGTGGTTCTTCAACCATTGGTTCAGTAGGTACAACTAATTTTTTTGGTATTTTGCATTTCCTACCCATAACTAAAGATAGAAAACGACTAAGACCAACAAATAAAAATTACTTAGTGATAAAGAAAACAAGCACACAAGAGAATATTCACCCCACGCTATGACTCCCCGGAAACAGCGCCAGAAAAAGGTCTTGATAACCCACAAGAGTAGGGGATAATTGTAGCCTCTTTTGATAAGTAAGAGTGTCGAACCCAACGAGGAGCTAAAGGTAGAACAAATATTCTCTCAAGTCCTATCTGCCACAGATACGACTCTACGCATGCTTAGTGTTCGCTTTACCTAGAACAAGAATGAAACTAGAAGTACTTTGTAGGTGTTGTTGGATAGGTTTGCAAGATAATAAAGAGCACGTAAATAAAAGCTAGGGGCTGTTTAGATAAAGAAGCAATAAAGTAAATATAGCGAGTGTGGAAAAGTGGTGGTAGGAGTTGTGAAATTGTCCCTAAGCAACTGACTATGTTACTAGACCGGTAATCACTATTGCAATTTATTTGAGGGAGAGGCATAAGATAACATACTTTTTCTTCTTGGATCATATGCACTTATGATTGGAACTCTAGCAAGCATACGCAACTACTAAAGATCATTAAGGTAAAACCCAACCATAGCATTAAAGTATCAAGTCCCCTTTATCCGATACGCAAACAACCTACTTACTCGGGTTTGTGCTTCTGTCACTCACGCCACCCACCATAAGTAAATCATGAACATATTGCAAACCCTACAGCGGGAATCCCTCACGCTTGCGCGACCCGGAGGGCACAATAGGACAACACCAATAATAAAACATGCAATTCAAACCAATCATAGCAATTCATCAATCACCGGTAGGACAACGAAAATCTACACAGACATCATAGGATGGCAACACATCATTGGATAATAATATGAAGCATAAAGCACCATGTTCAACTAGAGGGTACAGCGGGTTGCGGGAGAGTGGACCGCTGAATATAGATGGGGGAAGGTGATGGAGATGTTGGTGAAGATCGCGGTGATGGTGATGGCCCCCGGCAGCGCTCCGGCGCCACCGGAAGCAAGGGGGAGAGAGCCCCCCCTCTTCTTCTTCTTCGTTGACCTCCTCCCTAGATGGGAGAAGGGTTTCCTCTCTGGTCCTTGGCTCCCATGGCGTGGGAGGGGCGAGAGCCCCTCTGAGATTGGACCTATCTCTCTGTCTCTCTCTGTTTCTGCCTCTTAGATTCTGCCCTTTCACCGTTTTTTTAATATCCGGAGATCCGTAAGTCTGATTGGGGTGAATCTTTCGCCCAGATTTTTCTCATAAAATTAGCTTTCTTGCGGTAAAAGAAGAGCATCAACCTCCTTACGGGGTGCCCACGAGGGTCCAGGGCGCGCCCCCTGCCTCGTGGCCCCCTCGGGCATCGTCTCTCGTTGATTTTTCCTCCCAAAAATCACAAATATTCCAAAATATTTCTCCGCCCGTTTTTATCCCGTTTGGACTCCGTTTTATATTGGGTTTCTGCGAAACATAAAACATGCAACAAACAGGAACTGCACTGGGCACTGGATCAATATGTTAGTCCCAGAAATAGTATAAAAAGTTTCCCAAAGTATATGAAAGTTGAATAATATTGGCATGGAACAATAAAAAGTTATAGATACGACGGAGACGTATCACTGACAAAGGTCTTCAAATAGGCGGCTTTAGGGGCGTGTTTGGTTGCCTGCATATGGCCCAGCCTAGCCCGCGCAGGAAGAAAGTGTCCCGTTTGGCTACCTGCGTTTATTGTGCGGCCCGCATGGTACGAACCTTAAAGCACACTTGGGCTTGGCTCACTGGAAACGCTCAGATCGGCAGTTTCTAGCGAGCCAGGATGAGGCGAGCACACATGGTGGGCCACTTGCACGAGGGGAGATGGGAGGAATATGAGCTAGTATGCAGCCTGTGCGTGCTTATCTTCTCCTACCCCCATTAACCTTCTCTCTAATTATGTTCTTCCTAGTCCCTTCCGATCTACACAACGGTGCTTCGATTCGAGGTAACCTCTACACGAAAAAGATGCACCTTCGATATGGATGCCGTGTGTTATATCACCTCGACCCAACATGTGCTAGTCATTAATTCTTGACATGCCCAGAAAAACATCTTGATGCCTATGGTGCATCGACGATGATATACAAAATCCACCATATCGAATGACTAACACTGAACAGAAGAGTCCACATAGAAACTTTACAATGATAATTCGTAATTCATATAGCTACATGGATACATCTGTAAGAAAAAAATTATTTGCAGGTTCCTTCATGAATTGGCAGGTTACTGGGTATGTTGTTTGCTACAAGGGCCTAGTGTTCGCAACAGTCAAAAGAGCTAGGCACATGGTTCCTTAGTATCAAACCTAGAGGGTGCTAAGCTAATTTCATCATTTCATCAAGGAATGCATCATCTACAATGATCTAATAAGCTAGCTACAAGGATTTGTGACTGTCAATATCTAGCAGCTTCCAGAATCATATTGAACCACTGATAATTAATTGCGCCCTAGAAAAATATACACTATTCGTAGCTTGGCTTTAGATTATTTATCATGCACAGGCGAACGAAATTATGCATTTTTTTCCAGATCGAGTGCGTTCAAGTGTACTATGGAGTCGATTAGCTCTTCTATATAGCTATCATAAATTTAGGAGTTGGTACTAAATCCTAGAAACAAATACTAATTCCTTGCCCACCCCTTGAATAATTGTTAACCATGCTCAATCTAACAAATTATTAACAATTCATCTAGTCATTTTTGCATGTGCTTGTTTCACACTAGTTCATTTCTGCAAGTAGAATCACAGTCATTCTTTCATTCGGCATCAAACAAATTATTGACAATTCACAGCCGAACAGACCCATTTTTCTAGATACGTTGGTTTCGGCCTCTGAAGCAGCACCCATTAGGACAGATGGGCCACTACCTAGCACATGCAGGAGAGATGGTTGTAGAGACGAGACAGCCGGCCAGTAACATCTGGATCGCGATAAAGGCCGGACAAAAATGCAAATCGCCGAGAGAGCTCTGTTTAGGCTCCGCTTTTTTTACTGTCCTAAATATATCTTTATTCGTTAGGACCCTCACTTGCTTGAAAGGAAATATATATTCATATGGACAAATACAAAACTTCTAGTATTGTGCTCATATGTATAGCTAACGGAAGTACAAGAATGGTTGCATATGCCAACACCAAGCTTCAGTCATCTTCAAATGTCTCCTACATATACTGTCTAAAATACTCGTATGCTTCTGATGTGTATATCTCCGGATCCCTGTTCATTATCTCAATCGCCATGGTCATCATAGGATTAGGAAGGCGAACATATCTTTGTGTCGCAATGGGTGGTACTAGAAGCTGACGCCGACACATGGGACAAGTTCCCTTCATCTCGAGCCACCTCTCCACGCACCGTCCATGAAAGCTGTGTCCGCATGTCGTCTCCTTCCATGCGGTCGCCGCGGCCTCCTCCTGACCCAAGCATATAGGGCATCCTTCACCGTCGGACGGCGTTTCCACGGGCTTTAGCACCTCGGCCGCAGTGGCAGCGCATGACTCCTCCATCCCAAGCTGACGTGGTTCCATGCCAGAAGTACCCTACCCTCCACGCTACCAAAACAAGGCACTACGGCGAGTTCCCGGCCGGCTGGTCGTTGACTTGGGTTCTTTAATTAGTGTGACCGGAGAATTTAGTCCCGACGGCGAAAGGTAAAGTTGGCTCTTGTGTGGTTCTTTAATCTTGGAGAGGCGTTTGGGTTGCATGTATATAGAGAAGAAAGTTGCGCAACGGGAGTAGGAGACGGTTAGCGATCAGTGGACGAGTAGGATTCAGGGACGATCAACGTAGGTATACGCAGTGGAGTTGTCCATGTACTTGTACGAGCGCGATTCGGTCTCAGCCCACACTGCACTCTCCCCGGCCCAACCCATTGGGAAGAAACAGCCACGGGACGCCGGGTTTACGTGTATGCATGCATTGCTATTCGACAGAATGATCCTCAAAAATAAATAAATAAAATGCTATTCGAGAGAAAGGATCGTGCAATTGTCCTCCAACCATGCAAATCTCAGCTCGTTCGTTTTTGAATCTCCACGGTGCACGTTCCTCTCCTTTTTCTCCCAAGAACACACGTCCCACCTCGGCACCAAGCATCTCGGCGAGCAGCCTCAGTTGCTCCCGCTTGCAGTAGGCCCTACTCACCAGCTCGCAGCACGTGTGTGCCGATGTGCCCGTCGGGGCCGAACAGCCTCGCCGGCGCCAATATGCTTCCGCTTCCTCGGAGCCAAGGAAAAAGATATGTCGTTATGGGATGAATTTTGGGACCCATTGAAATATCCGAAATTTTGGAATTTTTTTTAGGAAATTTCACGCCGGAACAGGACCCCAAATTCAAATGAAATTTCACCGAAATTTGAAAGAAATTTAGCAAGTACATTATGATCATGTATATTTCTTTGACTATCAAATTACCACACAGACTACTTTGTTTTGATAATGTACTATCTTGTGTGCATCCATAGAAGCTATGTTGTTGCACAGTTCTTAGATTCATGATTGCTTAGGGCATCTCCAACGCCGACCCTCAAGCCGTCTGCATACGTCCGGACCGCAGAAGCCATCTAGCGCGGGCATGTATTGGTCCGCGACGCGGTCTGGACGTCCTTTCTCCCACAAGCCGGAGATAAACGTGGGAGGGCTTTGCGGGCATCCGAACAGCAATGAAGCCCACTTCTGACCGCCTTGGCCCTACTCAAACCCTCTCCTCCCTCGCCTGCGTGCGTTCCCGCCGGACGCCAGCTGCCCGCATTCATGTTGTTGTAGAGTGTGCCGCTGCACATTGAAGTCGGCCCAGTGCAAACACGACCTCTTACTGCCTCCGCCATTGAAGCGGCGCGCCGTCGAGGGCGCCGCCCATGACGCGTCTCCGGTGTCTGAGCCTGTTCAATGCCGGAGACGCGTTACTGGACGGGGCGGATATCCATAACGCCCATTTAGTGCCACGTACGTCTGTATGCCACCATTAAGCGCATTGACGAACCCGGAAGCCTCGCCTCACCGAAATCCGCTATTTAAAGGAAGCTGCACCGACTAACTCCACATCACACCACAAGCCTCTCCCATCCTCCTTCCTTGCAGTGCATCCGCCATGCCTGCAGGCAGGGAAGCTCTATGGGAGAGCCTTTCCACGGAGATGAAGCAATGTTGTGGCCGCCCTTGCTAGGCAGATCAAGGCCGGCTTGCCGGCCAGCCAGCTCGCCCGAGGTCTCCGACGATGACGACAACCCCATGATAGAGACGGGCTCTAATGACACCGCCCCGGCTCCCGCGGCTGTGCATGCCGGCTTGACCATGGAGTAGGCGCTAGCGCACTACAACGAGGCCATGGCGGAGGGGCAACTTGCATCGGCGCCTATGTCGGTGTTCCAGCAGATGGAGGAGGAACAACGGTATAACATGTTACTCCTGGAGCAGCACCGGTTGGCGGAGGGCCATATCTACGGCGAGCGCACGAGCGAGGAGGCCGTGGCGGCCATGGCCGCGGTGAACCCCAACTTCGTCGTTGAGCAGCGTGTCATCTATGATGTCGACCGCGATCAAGCCGCCACTCGCCAGGAAGCAACCACCATTGAGGCGCAGCTCTAGGCGATTGTGCGGGAGAACAGCACCCGCTGCGCCTCCTACGAGCCGCCGGCGAACAATCCGGCGACACCATTTCCATCTTGGACCTCACGTCCACCGGCGACGGACAAGGCACAGACTCCTTTGAGGATGAGTAGGGCATGGGAGGAGGCAGGGGCCTTGCTTCCCATGTGGGCAAATCTGTCTCCCATGTTCTACTCTTCCTTACCGAATACTGCAGGTTCACTTCATCGGTCTTATCGCCGGTGATCATGAAGACGGCGGATGGAGGACGGGAAGGGCTTGGACATCGGGTGCCACGCCGTAGGATAGGTTTAGGGTCGGGTCGGTTCATTTTTTGTTTTAAATGTTCTAAATCTAATGAAAATCCGCCGTGCTTGTATGAAATATGTCATGTTTGTATGAAATTCATTCGTGTTTGCAGGAATTTCATCCGGTTTGTTGAAAAAGAGTTTGAAATATATGCGGATAGCGTTGGATGGTGGCCTCCCGCGTCCGTGTGCACGGACTGGTCGCTCCCCTTGTCCGCGGACAGATGCGGGAGGAAATTTGCAGATCTTCATTGGAGATGCCCTTATTATGCCTTGTTGGGCAATCTTATGTTACATTAGGCCAACATGTGGCCTAGATTGCATTTTTACGCCTTATTGGGCCGTCGGTAAAGAGGAGGTGACACCTAGAGATGATGAACATGCCGGGTAACAATCTAGAGCATACAAAGATAAGGCATGCGCGGATAAGTCAATGTGGATGAGGTGATGTGAGGATGAGAGTCAATGCAGACGAAATGATATAGCCATGAGTTCAGAGCACTAAGGGGTGGTAGTGCGGACGAGGTGGTAGAAAAGGAATCGAAAGATGAAAACATAGTAAAGAGACGAACATGCATAACGACATGGTCGAAAATCACATATGACATCTTTCAACCAAATATCATTTTATATGTTTTCCTAATTCCTGGCAACACGGTGTCTAGCTAGTCTAAACATGCATGAAAAATGTTATTTTTACTAGTTCTCTTAACATGCACACATCTCACTTCATCATCTCCTCATCTTTTATCACCTAAAAAAAATCTAGTACACTTATTTCTCTAAACATGCAAAAGAAATAATACTTACATTCTATAGATATTTTGTAGCTACTCCCTCTGTCCCTAATACATTGCGCCTTGTTTACTGTCTTTCAACTTTGACCATTAATTTCACCGGCAATATATCAAGTATATGCCATAAAAGTTATACCGTCGAAAACTACATTTTAATATGAATTTAACCGTATCATTTTTGTGACATGTTCCTATGTTTTGTTGGTCAAATTCAAGGTCAAAAATGAATCTCAAAATATGTGTGTGCCATGTAAATAGGGATAGAGGGAGTATATAATAATTAAATACAATAAATCATACCATGTATTTGTACTCTTCGGTCTCAATTTCTTATATTCAAGTTCGAGATAACCAACTAAATCCTGCAGCAACGCATTGGGTACTATCTAGTATGTATATACATGCTGATTATATACATATCTAGCTTACATGCATCACGAAGCATGTGGTTGCATGCATGCGTACAGCTCCATTGAACGTCGCATCAGCCCGAAAGCGACGCAAGCAACCTATAAAAGGCATGTTGCCTGTGGCGAATCGGCGTGCTTTTTTCATTCTCGCCGCGACAACGGTCCCATTTTAGATAGGGCTTTGCTACACCTAGAATGCATTAACATAAATGCTACATAATTAGCCACATGGCAAAATGTGATTGGGACGGTGGGAAGAGGGGGACCCAGCACAGTTAAAATAGGGGGGGCGAGAGAATGGTGTTGAGGACAGTTCGTAAGCTTTCGTAACTCGTTCATAAGTAAGATTTTCGTTTTAGATAACACATATTACAAGATATGTTCTTCGCTCAATGAAGGATCACATAAAGGGAAAAAGGGAATGTATGATAATGACGACATTGATTGCGCAAAGCATCACAATGCAGCAAGGTATGAAAATCTCTCATATGCTCTGTTGATTCTCTGGTCTCGCAAAAGTTCTGCACTCAAAGATAATTTGCTTACATAAATGTGCACCATCAGGCTCATATGCTTGTAAAGCTATCAGAAGCAAAATAGCCTCCAGACACCCCCGGCCTATACATTGGAAAATATGCGTATGGATCGGGGAAAATGTGAGGATCCCTCTGCATTGATTCAATCGCCAACATGACGAAGGGACTAGAAAAGCGAACATTTTGTTTTGCAACAACAGGCTGTTCTTGAAGCTGACGCCGACACATGGGGCAACTTCCTTTCGTCTTGAGCCACCTCTCCACGCATCGCCCATGAAACATGTGCCCACACACCGTCTCCTTCCATGCGGTCGTCGCTCCCTCTTGACCCAAGCATATGGCGCATACTTCACCATCGGATGGCGCCTCCACCGGCTTTAGCACCTCCTCCACGGTGGCATTGCAGGACTCCTCGAGCTCGGGCTGACGTGGTTCCGTGACAGCAGTACTCTCCACGAACCACGATACCAAAACACGGCACTAAGGTGGGTTTTTATCGTTACCCTACCGGCGGATTTAGTTCCGATCGTGGAAAAGGAAAGTTGGCTTCTATGGTTCTTTGGAGAGGGTGCTTGGGTTTGCATATATGGAGAGGAAAGTTGCGCAACGGGAAAAGGAATCGGTTAGCGATCGATGGACGAGTAGGATTCAGGAACGATCAACCAACGTATACGCAGTGGAGTCGTCCCTGTACAGTACTTGTACGAGCGTGACTCGGTCATCGAACAGTCAACCATTTGACGCAGTAAAGCAACTGGGAGGAGGAACAGCCCACGCATCATCCCGATGCTCCACTGCGACCTGTGACACGCATCATCACAAGAACGAGATGGCGGCATGGCCCTGCCAGTTCGTCCTGCGCGCTTACAGTCCAAGAATTATGGCGACGTGATCCCAATGGAGGACAGTTCAGTCCTAGGCATGTTTGTCAGGCCCGTGACCTCACAGGTTACAAGTTGGCTTCCGACGGAACATGGAAATTGCAAGTTCAATCACATCATTCGTGGGAATTAAGAGTGAGTAGTCTTCTTTCATGAAACTTGCAAATGCATCGCCATTGACATTGCAAGTACATGAGCATTTCTTCTCAAACGGCAATATAAATCCAATAGACAACACGCTGAATTGTACTAGGATTTATCGGTTCTGTATGATGTTATGTATCTCACAAAAAGAAGAGAAGAAAGAATAGCATTGCTATTTTGCTAAAGTCTGACAGACAAAACAGGGAGCGATTTCAACGGCGCAACAGTTGACAAGGATGAACATAGTACTCCCTCCGTTCGGAATTACTTGTCTCGGAAATGGATGTATCTAGAACTAAAATACATCTAGAAACATCCATTTTCGCGACAAATAATTCCGAACGGAAGGAGTAGATGTCAGGGCGCAGTTGGCTAAACGCCGCTGAGGATACCCACTGTATCGAACGACATGCGCATGCCGGCGCCCACCATGAGCTTCGCGGCGTCCCGCGCCTCACCGGCCTCCGCGACGGCTCCGCGCAACAGCTGGTCGCTGGATGAGGAGGCGGGTCCGACGACGACGCAGCCGAAGTGGCAGTCTGCGCACGCAGACGCCGACCACATGAGGTCCAGCGCGGCGCGGCCGTGTCGCCCGACGTCGGAGCGCGACTCCTCCCAGGGCTGCCTTTCAGGACTTCTTCGTCCTACCCGCGTCTGGGACGCGGGGTGGCATTATTTTGGCCTGGAGACGCGACGAGATCTCACTGTCCTCCCCCGACGTTGGCCTTTACCATGTCACTGCCCTCGCCACGGTGCCTGGACAGGAGGGGCACTGGTGGCTAACCGGTGTCTACGGGCCTCATCGCCATGAAGAGAAGCCGGCCTTTCTCGAGGAACTCCGCGACGCCCGCTCTCTCTGCGCTGGCCCTTAGCTCATTGGCGGCGATTTCAACCTCATTGCCACGGCCTCCGACAAAAGCAACGACCGGTTGCACCATGGGGCCATGAACAGATTTCGTCGTTTCATCGCCGACGAGGAGCTTCGGGACATCTACCTGCATGGACGGCGGTATACCTGGTCGAGTGAGCGTGACTCACCGACTCTTGAGCGCATCGACAGAGTTATGTGCACCTCAGGATGGGCCTTGGAGCACCCTTCATGCTTCCTGCGTTGCCTGTCTTCCGCCACTTCCGATCACGCGCCACTTTTGCTTGACTACACCCCGCGCGCCTCCGGACCTCGCAGGTTTCACTTCGAGAGATTTTGGCCTAAAATGGAAGGCTTCCACCAGATTGTGGCCAATGCCTGGGAGTCCGGCCCGGATGACGAGGACCCTTTCCGGCACGTCTATGCTCGTCTCAAGTCCACCGCCAAGGCGCTGCAAAGCTGGAGTGCGCGCCACATCGGTCATGTGGCACTTCAGCTGTCCGTGGCCCGTGAGCTTATTGCGCGGTTGGACTTGGCACAGGACTTCCGGCCGCTGCTCCCCGCCGAGGCTTGGCTCCGGCGTCGTCTTAAGTCAGCCTACCTTGGGCTGGCGTCCCTCGATCGGTCCATTGCGCGCCAGCGCGTCCGCTGCTCATGGCTCCAGGCAGGCGAGACCAACACCGCTTTCCTCCCGGGTGCGAGCGGCGCACCGGAAGCAACGCTCAAGGATCCTTTCGTTGCATGTGAATGGCCAGGAATTATCGGACCATGGGGACATGTCTGACTCCCGCGCGTTCACCCTGGACCTTGATGGCTTAGATGCTCGCACCTTCGACTTGGCTGGCCTGGATGCCCTGTTCTCTGAGGATGAGATCTGGACAGCGATCAAGTCGCTACCGTCCGGCAAGTCGCCCGGGCCTGATGGTTTTTCTGCGGTGCGGAGTTTCTTTGCGCGTGCTGGGATATCATCAAGCCGGATATATGTGCCCTGCTCGCCAAGATCTACTCCCTCAATGGCAGGGGTTTTCAGAAGCTCAACGAGGCTTTCGTCACGTTGCTCCCCAAGCGCCCTGACGCGGCCTGCATTGCGGACTACCGCCCCATCAGCCTCATTCACATCATCGCCAAGCTTGTGGCCAAGGTCCTCTCCCTGCGCCTCGCCCCACGCCTTGGCGACATGATCTCGACGAACCAGAGCGCCTTCATCTCCGGGAGATGCATTCATGATAACTTCCTCCTCGTGCAGCAAACGTCGCGCCGCCTTCATAACCTCAAGCTGTCCCACGTCATGCTCAAATTGGACATTGCCCGCGCGTTTGACTCAGTCTCCTGGCCCTTCCTCCTCGACATCCTGCGGCATCTGGGTTTTGGACCACGGTGGAGGGAGTGGATCTCCATCCTCTTGGCACGGCAAGTACACTGGTCCTCCTCAACGGCTGCGCCGGCCCCCCTATTGCGCACCACAAGGGGCTACGTCAGGGCGACCCGGTTTCCCCCATGTTGTTTGTGCTGGTCATCGACATCCTGGATCGGCTCCTCCAGCGGGCCGTCGCCGGCGGCGTCCTACGACGCCTTACCCCACGCCACATGGCATCCAGCATTTCCCTTTATGCTGATGATGTCGTCGCCTTCTGCCATCCGGACGAGCATGATCTTGCCTTGGTCCGCGAGCTCCTTCATGTGTATGGCGCTGCCTCAGGCCTCCATACTATTGCCGAGAAATCGAGATACGTTATCATCAGTGTGCAGATTGTTAGACTGATCTTTGACATTGAACGGGGCCTGCCATCGCAAGACGCAGTACAGATTGCAAACAACATATCTGATCTTGGTCAGATATAAAACAGGGAAGATATGGACATTGATAATCCAGTAAGTGTGACAAAAATAATTCAGCAATTTTCCTTTCAGAGTGATTTCTTAGCAACAAAGGCAGAAGCACTGTCTTCGAAGATATCCTCGCTTTTATTCTAAATTGTACTACTCCATACAAGTGATCTTCTACAGCAAATAAAAAACAGTAAATGATATGTTCCACAAACTGACTGGCTAGTGTTGAAAAAGGCAAGAGGCCAGGTGCTCGGAGAAGACGGAGTGCGTGTGCACAGCATGGTTCTTCCAGGGCTTGCCTCAAGCACGTCGGTCATTTTGTCAGGCCCTGGAGAGGTGCTTAAGCTCTAGCAATATATGCTTGACTGAACTTTGGATGAACCGATCACACAACCAATTTCTTTTTTCTTTCAGATTTACACGCATGATGTTACAGATGTTCGATGCCTGATGCCAGGACTCATTCTGGCAATACGGAAAGTGGTACGCTTGAAGGTACCTGGTAGTTACACTGCATTTTCGGAAGTATTCTTAAGACACTGTGTTAGTCACTGAAAACGTCACCGCGTATTTCTGCAGAACTTGATCTATGATCTGGAGAAGTTCTTGTAGAAAATTATCAACTCACACGTCAAGAGAACTACAATTTTTGACCTTCCAGCTGTTTATGATGAGAGACAAATGGGATTAAAATCAATCCCTTTCCTTGGCTCGTAATCAGAAAAGGTGCCACTGGCAAGACAGATCGGAGAACCTTTTGAGTATATGTGTTTGTGCATATTGTGTGTTGGGCGACCTCCTAGTTTACTCGTATAGTTGAGGTCGTGATTCACTGTTGTACATCATATATATGTGCAATTGCACCTGATCAATACATCGTACAATTCCATCATCATACATGGTATCAGTTTCCGGGTTCTAACCCTAGCTTCCGCTCCCTCCGCCGCCGCTGCACCCCCTTGCGCCGCCGCCGCGCCCTCCCCGTCGTCGTGCTACCCCTCCGCCGCCGCTGCTCTCTCGAGCCGCCGCCTCCTCCTCTCCCCTCAGCGCCGCCGCCGCCACCCCCTGCTGCCGCCGCGATCTCCACCACCAAAGCTGTCGCCGCATCCCTCCTTGCCGCCACCACTGCCCAACCCTAACCCTAACTGCACCACCCTCCCGCAACATGTCTTCCATCGCGTCCGCCGACGTCAACCCCCCGACGCCGCCGACATCTGCAACCTCAACATCTACGAGCGGGTTCCGGTTCGTCTTGATCAGACAGACTCCTCCCATCCTTCCAGACGCGCAGAAAATAAGCGCAGCGCTGGTAGCGCTCAATAGTGCAGCACGCGCGACCATCTGGCGCTTGGCAAAATGTGAAACAACACATATCAATTTGACAATATGAACCAAATAAAATGATCTAAAAATAGCAAAATCATGATTCATACCACCAACATATCATAGTTCAAAGTACGAAACCACAAGCAAGTTCACACAAATATAGGTTCACACAAACAAATAAACATCAACATTCATGCCTCCTCATCTTCTTCCTCCTCATCATCACCATCATGCTCTTCCTCTTCATTCGAAACTCGGACGGTGTTTGCACTAGTGCCACCATCCACGGAAGGTATCGACACAACGGAAGGTATGCCTCCACCCATAGGTGCTCCCATGCCTCCAATGCCACCCGGAGGTGCACTCATGCCGCCTATCCCACCCATGCCTCCATATGCTCCCATGCCACTCATGTCTCCAATGCCGTCCGGAGGTGCACTCATGCGTCCCATCCCTCCAAATGCTCCAATGAGAGATCCAAAACTCATGCCACCCATGTCTTGCATAGTAAAATGTCATCGTCCATGGTGTAGTTCACCGACCTTCCTTTCGGCGCATCGATCAACCCCTCATTGTCCTCGTCCACTTCATATTTGTGGTCTTCTTGATGAACTTCATTGGTTTGAGACCAATGATCATACGAATTGTTTGACCCAAACATTCGTAGTTGACAAATATGCATCATCGGCCATACTACAACACACCATAGCACACACACGTCAAGCACATTCGTATATAGCCATATACTCCCTCCGTTCCTAAATATTTGTCTTTCTAGAGATTTTATCAACTGACTACATACGGAGCAAAATGCGTGAATGTACATTCTAAAATTCTTCTATATACATCCGTATGCGGTAGTCCGTTTAAAATCTCTAAAAAGATAAATATTTAGAAACGGAGGGAGTATCTCACAACAAAAAAAAATAAAAGAAAATTTTATACCTTGTGGGAATTTCCTCGAACACATTGGGAGCAGCCGGTGGTGCACCAAATTGCGAGCTCGGGGGCGCTTCGGGCAGCGGTGTCGGAGGCTGGAAGGCGGCCGGAGGCTTCACACCACGACCCGCATTCGCCTTGCTCTTCTTTCGGCTTGCGGTGGCCGCGGCGGACTGTGGCCGCTTGGAGGTGATGCTCCGTGTGTTCGCAGCGGCCGGCAGCACGGCGACCCCTTGCGAGGTCACCCGTGGCGGCAAGAAGAGTCCGCGGGCGAGCTCGGCGGTCAGAGTGGGTGCGGCACCGTCGACGGAGAAATCTGCGCTAGGGTTTGCGGCCGAGGCAGCGGTGGGGTCGCGAGCGTACGGATGAGTGGGGGAGGCCAGTCTACCCGTCCATGGCACGAATTTCGCCGGCGGCGGCGCGGGGCGGGGCGAAGCGGCCGGAGGTTTAAGCGCGGGCGCGTGCTCGCGGTTGGTCTCTCGCGTGTATTTCTCCTTTGCCCCCCGCGCTGTAGCCGCCCAAAATACACAACATGCTGGGCCGAATTAACCGCGCGCGCGACTATGCGGCGACGTTTGGAGCGCTCGGCCTGGCGCGCGCCAAGCTAGCGATTTTTTGGGCGATGCGCTATTTTTAGGCGGCGGTTGGAGATTCTCTAAGATGGAACCGCGCTCGGTAAATTTGTAGTACAGCATGCATGGTCTCCATCGAGCCGAAATGTCACGCTAGGGGTACGTTGGTGTTTATGCACTACGTACTTGGAATAAAAATCCATGAAAATACTTCCTCCATCCCTAAATACTTGTCGGAAAAATTGATAAAAATGAATGCATTTAAAACTAAAATATGATTAAATACATCCATTTCTTCGATAAATATTTCCGGACGGAGGGATTACCACGTAGTATCCACTACTTAGGTGTTGGAGGCGTCGAAGCGTGCCTGCGAGCCCTGCTTGGGGTACGTCGGTCCTTTGTCCGTTGGTACGGACCCGAAACACCTCCTTTAATTCTTTTTCCGGAGCGAAATTAAAGAGCAAAATCGCGACTTGTAATAAATAAATAAACTGCTGAATCGGCGGTTTGGAAAACGAATCCAAGATGTATGTATATTTGCATGCAAATGCACACGTATCCAAGATGTATATATACTGTATTTGCTTTGGATCCATTCTGATCTCTAGTGGTGTACTATATAGGACGTACGGACCAGTCCGTTGTTTATTTACTACTAGCAAAAATGCCCGTGCGTTGCAACGGGAGAAAAACAATATCATAGAACATAGTGCAATAAACATGATCCAATAATATGTGCATGCCCTAATATTTAAACATAGGTACCCATATGTATCGTTCACTTAAAAAAACGTGTTATAGCACTGCTAATAGAACGTTATAACATTCTGAGTAATGTCTCGCTAATAGCACGCTATTGCTGCTTATCCTCCTTGTCTCGCTGACCAGTGGTCATGGTATACACTTGCAAATATAACAAATGTAACTCACTACATATACGGTGAATCAAGGAACTTCTGCAATTGACATGAGCAGATGAACAATATATGCTCACCTCAAGGAACAAAGTCAGGTCCATTTAGATGCTACCTCCAGGTTAATATGCCACAGCGTCACACCTTGTGAAAGGAACATTGCGTTAAAACGTGAGCCACAAACAATCTAGTTTATTGACATAATTAAAGTAATTAATTATATTATTTGTTCCAGAATCTATGCAAGGTAGCCAACCGTTGCCGACCTCTCTTCCCTATAAATAATTCAAAGTAGACAGGATTTTTGGGCAAAAAGTCTAGTTTATTGACATAATTAGAGTAAATTAATTATTTAGTTGATCCAGAACCTATGCAACGTAGCCATCCGTCGCAAACCATCCCTATAAATAATCCGAAGAAGATAATTACCAAGTTTTGGGCAAGCAAATTACCGTTGAAACGGTGCCGTTATAAATAATTCTCAAGTGGTTGCTTGTTTATTTTTTATGAAATGCAACAGGCACCGCTTTTCATTCGTTAAGAGCGAAACGGATATGTTACAGGGTACATAGGCCATTGTAAAGTGACCGAAACAGAAGAGAAAAGGCAAACACTATTAGTTACAAGCTAGAAGATTCACTACATACCATAAGACGACTACCCCATCCATTTTCACTCCTTTCATTATCTGCATGAAGGAAGGCTCAGAGCTCTTCCGAGATTCAGGTGAATCATTAGCCCACATGCCACTGCTATCTAAAATAAAGATCAATGGAACCAGTGTTTTGTTGGGCTTGGCATTAATTTTAAAAATTATTAACGTGCATGATAATAACATATTTGGAATCTACACATTTTTCTGATGGATTTTCATATATGACATGTTAGATTTGGAGCTAGGATTTAAAAGGTATGAATATTTTTAAAAGTATTTGATCCTTTTAAAAAAAGAAAAGAAAATGGTTGTAAGCGGGTTCGAACCCGCAATCGCCAGCATGGAAGCCAAAGACCCAAACCACTGGGCTACATGCATGGTTGTTTTATTGGATGGGATTCGGCCCTATTGACCTAAGCTGACCGCGGCAAAAAAATATAAGAAACAAAACGTTTTTTTCTACTTACCGGTGGCATGGTGGGTAATTATTCACAACTTTGAGGGTGATTTAGATGACGGACGACCAGAAACACTATTTGCTTTATTATTAGGTAGAGACTAGTGCACAAATTAAAGCAAGGAATCCAGCGCACGAACAGAAGCGCAAGCGGACTCCTCGTGCTGCTGAAACTGAAAGCAAATACTCGATCGAAATAGACGGGCAGATGATCATCACCGGCACGGCACGGCACGGCACACACCCGCGCGGAGTCGGAGTGCATAGACATCTAGTACTGCGCACCTAGCTTAAACTCGGTAGGCATACGCTTGCAGACCCTCTGCACCGCGGGCCTGGCAAAATGTGAAACAACACATATCAATTTGACAATATGAACCAAATAAAATGATCTAAAAATAGCAAAATCATGATTCATACCACCAACATATCATAGTTCAAATGAAGGACATAGTTCAAAGTATGAAACCACAAGCGAGTTCATACAAATATAGGTTCACACAAACAAATAAACATCAACATCCATGCCTCCTCATCTTCTTCCTCCTCATCATCACCATCATGCTCTTCCTCTTCATTCGAAAACTCGGACGGTGTTTGCACTAGTGCCACCATCCACAGAAGGCATCGACGCAACGGAAGGCATGCCTCCACCCATAGGTGCTCCCATGCCTCCAATGCCACCCGGACGTGCACTCATGCCACCTATCCCACCCATGCCTCCATATGCTCCCATGCCACTCATGTCTCCAATGCCACCCGGAGGTGCACTCATGCCTCCCATCCCTCCAAATTCTTCAATGAGAGACCCAAAACTCATGCCACCCATGTCTTGCATAGTAAAATGTCCTTGTCCATGGTGTAGTTTGCCGACCTTCCTTTCGGTGCATCGATCAACCCCACACCGTCCTCATCCACTTCATATTCGTGGTCTTCTTGATGAACTTCGTTGGTTTGAGACCAATGATCATATGAATTGTTTGACCTAACATTCATAGTTGACAAATATGCATCATCAAGCCATACTACAATACACCATAGCGCACACACACATCAAGCCATTCGTATATAGCAATCTATCTCACAACAACAAAAAATAAAAGAAAATTTTATACCTTGTGGGAATTTCCTCGAACACATTAGACGCGGCCGGTGGTGCACCAAATTGCGAGCTCGAGGGCGCTTCGGGGGGTGGTGGCGTAGGCTGGAAGGCGGCTGGAGGCTTCACACCACGACCCACATTCGCCTTGCTCTTCTTTTGGCTTCCAATCGCCGCAGCAAATTGTGGCCGCTTGGAGGCGATGCTCCGTGTGTTTGCAACGGCCGGCGGCGCGACGACCCCTTGCGAGGTCACCCGTGGCGGCATGAAGAGTCCGCGGGCGAGCACGGCGGTCGGAGTGGGTGCGGCACCGTCGGCGGAGAAATCTGCGCTAGGGTTTGCGGTCGAGGCAGCGGCTGCGTTGACGGCGGCGTCGCGAGCGTACAGATGAGTGGGGGAGGCCAGTCTACCCGTCCATGGCACGAACTTCGCCAGCGGCGGTGCGGGGCGGGGCGGAGCGGCCGAAGGTTTCAGCATGGGCGCGGGCTGGCGGTTGGTCTCTCGCGTGTATTTCTCCTTTGCCCCCCGCGCTGTAGCCGCCCAAAATACGCAACACGCTGGGCCGAATTAACCACACGCGCGACTATGCGGCTACTGTTGGAGCGCTCGGCCTGGCGCGCGCCAAACTAGCGATTTTTTGGGCGATACACTACTTTTAGGTGGCGGTTGGAGATTCTCTAAGATGCAACCGCACGCGGTAAATATGTAGTACAGCATGTATGGTCTCCATCGAGCCGAAATGTCACGCTAGGGGTACGTTGGTGTTTATCCACTACGTACTTGGAATAAAAGTCCATGAAAATACTTCCTCCATTCCGAAATACTTGTCGGAAAAATTGATAAAAATGAATGTATTTAAAACTAAAATATAATTAAATACATCCATTTTTCTGATAAGTATTTCCGGACGGAGGGAGTACTACGTAGTATCTACTACTTAGGTGTTGGAGGCGTCGAAACATACGTGTGAGCCCTCGGGGTATGTCGGTCCTTTGTTTGTTGGTACGGACCCGAAACACCTCGTTTAATTCTCTTTCCGGAGCGAAATTAAAGAGCAAAATCGCGACTTGTAATAAATAAATAAACTGCTAAGTCGGCGGTCTGAAAAACGAATCCAAGATGTATATATATTTGCATGCAAATGCACACGTATCCAAGATGTATACTCCCTTCGTTCCCAAATACTTGTCTTTCTAGGTGTTGAGTATATTGTGTACGTGTATATGTGTGTGTAGGGCCCACCTCCTGTTTTCCCTGTATAGTTGAGGTTGTGGCCCACCTCTCATCTTTATATATCGTGCTGGTGCACCGAGTAATACATCGCGATTGCACAGCCCATATTCTATCTCTCTACATGGTATCTATCGCGAGAAGGTCCTAACCCTAACCGCCGCCGCCGCCGCCGCCGCCAGCTCGCCGCCGCCGCCGTTACCAACCGCCGCCGCCGCCGCTGGAACGCCGCCGCCGCCGCCCGCCCCGCCACCACCGCGCTTCGCTTCAGCCGCCGCCGCCGCTCGCCGCCCTCGCCTCTCTCGCCGCCGCCACCGCCCGCCTCTCTCCGTGACCGCCTTCCGCCCGCCCGCCCGCCGCCCGCCGCCGGCCGCCGCCGCTTCTCCCTCCCGCCCGCCCCACCCGCGCGCGCCCTCCACCTCCCGCGCGCGCGCGCCCGCACCGCTCCACCCACCCGCGCGCGCCCCTCCACTCCCGCGCCGCACCGCGCCCCTCACCGCTCCACCACCCCGCGCGCTCTCACCCACTCGCGCCGTCATCATGAGTTCCTCCTCCTCCACCGTCTCCAACCCGTTCGCGGTCCTGATGTCACCTCGTCGCGATCTCAACATCCATGGCGCGTCGGTCAAGCTTGATCACACCACCGCCTCCTACTCCGCGTGGAAGCGGTACTTTTCGCTTGTGTTCGCGAGTACCTCCTTCACGGTCACGTGGGCGGCACCGTGGACTCGCGCTCATGATCCTGACGAGGAGTGGATGATCCTCGACGCCACCATCATCCGCTGGTTCTACCTCACCATCTCCGGCGACATCTTCCACACCGTGGTGAGCAGCGAGGACGACGCCCATGCGATGCTGGACCAAGCTCAACGGCCTCTTCACCGACAATCGGCTGCAGCGCAAGGTCCTTCTCTATGGTGAGTTTTACGGGTGCCAGCAACTTGACTCGTCCATCGATGATTTTGCATGCGCCTCAAGAAGCTTGCCGATGAGCTCCGCGATCCAGGGGAGAAGATTGGCGGCGAGCTCCTCATCAAGCACCCTCTCCGCGGCCTCAACGAGGACTTTGGGAACGCCGCCTCCAACCTCACCCTCATCCCGGAGCCCACCTTTGGCAAGGTGGTCGCGTACCTCAAGCTGGAGGAACGCCGGATGCGGGCGGCCCGGACGCGCGCCACCCACACCGCCCTTGTTGCCGTCACCCGCGGGGGTTCGGCCCCGCCACCGCCTCGTCAGCCGTCGCCCCCGCAGGCGGCGCCTGCCTTGAAGGAAATATGCCCTAGAGGCAATAATAAAGTTATTATTTATTTCCTTATTCCATGATAAATGTTTATCATTCATGCTAGAATTGTATTAACCGGAAACATGATACATGTGTGAATGCATAGACAAAACAACATGTCACTAGTATGCCTCTACTAGACTAGCTTGTTAATCAAAGATGGTTATGTTTCCGACCATGAACAAGGAGTTGTTATTTGATTAACAAGGTCACATCATTAGTAGAATGATCGATTGACGTGACCCATTCCCTTAGCTTAGCACACGATCGTTTAGTATGTTGCTACTGCTTTTATCCATGACATATACATGTTCTCGTAACTATGAGATTATGCAACTCCCGTTTACGGAGGAACACTTTGGTGCTACCAAGCGTCTAGCAACGAATCGGGTGATTATAAAGGAGTACTACAGGTGTCTCCAAAGGCAGATGTTGGGTTGGCGATTTGAGATTAGGTTTTGTCACTCCGATTGTCGGAGAGGTATCTCTGGGCCCTCTCGGTAATGCACATCATGAAGCCTTGCAAGCACTACAACTAATGAGTTAGTTGTGAGATGATGTATTACGGAACGAGTAAAGAGACTTGCCGTAACGAGATTGAACTAGGTATTGGATACCGACGATCGAATCTCGGGCAAGTAACATACCGATGACAAAGGGAACAACGTATGTTGTTATGCGGTCCGACCGATAAAGATCTTCAGTAGAATATGTAGGAACCAATATGGGCATCCAGGTCCGCTGTTGGTTATTGACCGTGAATAGTTCTAGGTCATGTCTACATTGTTCTCGAACCGTAGGGTCCGTGACGCTTAAGGTTTCGATGGCGGTTATTATGAGTTTATGTATTTTGATGTACCGAAGAAGTTCGAGTCCCGGATGTGATCACGGACATGACGAGGAGTCTCGGAATGGTCGAGACATAAAGATTGATATATTGGAAGCCTATGTTTGGAGTTCGAATGGTTCGAGGCGGCGGAATTTCTGAGTACCGGAGGTTACGGAACCCCGGGAGGTAAATGGGCCTCGGTGGGCCTCGAGGGAGAAGAGGAGGGGCGGCCAGGAGGTGGGCAGCGCCCTCTCCCCAGTCCGAATAGGACAAGGAGGCGGCGCCCCTTTCTCTCTTCCCTCCCCAATCCTATTCCAACTAGGAAGAGGGGAGTCCTACTCGGTGAGGAGTAGGACTCCTCCCGCGCCTCCTCTAGGCGGCCGGCCTCCCCCCCTCCTCCTTATATATGGGGCAGGGGGCACCTTGGAACACACAAGTTTGATCTTTAGATCGTTCCTTAGCCGTGTGCGGTGCCCCTCCACCATATTCCACCTCGGTTATACCGTCATGAAGCTTAAGCGAAGCCTGCGCCGGTGAAACATCAAGATCGTCACCACGCCGTCGTCTTGTGAAACTCTCCCTCGACACTCGGCTGGATCGAGTACGAGGGACGTCATCGAGCTGTACGTGTGTCAAGAACTCGGGCGCCGGAGTATGTGGCGCCGGGATCGGTCGGATCGCGAGGAGAACGTCGACTACTTCCTCTACGTTGTGATCGCTTCCGCCGGGTATACGAGGGTACGTAGACAACACTCTTCCCTCTCGTTGCTATACATCACCATGATCTTGCGTGTGCGTAGGAAAATTTTTGAAATTACTACGTTCCCCATCAGTGGCATCCGAGCCTAGGTTTATTCTATGGTTTGATGTTTTGCACGAGTAGAACACAAGTGAGTTGTGGGCGATACAAGTCATACTACCTACCAGCATGTCATACTTTGGTTCAGCGGTATTGTGAGATGAAGCGGCCCAGACCGACATTACGCAGACGCTTACGCGAGACTGGTTTCACCGCCACGAGCACTCGTTGCTTAAAGGTGATTTGGTGGGTGCTGTCTCTCTCACTTTAGTTGAACCGAGTGTGACTACGCCCGGTCCTTGAAGAAGGTTAAACGAGTCTATTTGACGAAATATCGTTGTGGTTTTGATGCGAGGTGAGGCTGGATCTTGCTTAAGCCCGTAGCAGCCACGTAAAATTTGCAACAACAAAGTAGAGGACGTCTAACTTGTTTTTGCAGGGCATGTTGTGATGTGATATGGTCAAGGCGTGATGCTATATTTTATTGTATGAGATGATCATGTTTTGTAACGAAGTTATCGGCAATGGCAGGAGCCATATGGTTGTCGCTTTATTGTATGCAATGCAATCGCATACTGTAATGCTTTACTTTATCACTAAGCGGTAGAGATAGTCGTAGAAGCATAAGTTTGGCGAGACGACAACGATGCTACGATGGAGATCAAGGTGTCGCGCCGGTGGCGATGGTGATCATGGTGGTGCTGCAATATGGAGATCATGAAGCACAAGATGATGATGACCATATCATATCACTTATATTGATTTGCATGTGATGTTTATCCTTTATGCATCTTATCTTGCTTTGATTGACGGTAGCATTATAAGATGATCTCTCACTAAATTATCAAGAAGTGTTCTCCCCAGTATGCACCGTTGCCAAAGTTAAATCGTGCCCGGACACCACGTGATGATCGGGTGTGATAAGCTCTCGTCCATCTACAACGGGTGCAAGCCAGTTTTGCACACGCAGAATACTCGGGTTATACTTGACGAGCCTAGCATATGCAGATATGGCCTCGGAACACGGAGACCGAAAGGTCGAGCGTGAATCATATAGTAGATATGATCAACATAAGATGTTCACCATTGAAACTACTCCATTTCACGTGATGATCGGTTATGGTTTAGTTGATTTGGATCACGTGATCACTTAGATGACTGGAGAGATGTCTTTCTAAGTGGGAGTTCTTAAGTAATATGATTAATTGAACTTAAATTTATCATGAACTTAGTACCTGATAGTATCTTGCTTGTTTATGATTGATTGTAGATAGATGGCTCGTGCTGTTGTTCCGTTGAATTTTAATGCGTTCCTTGAGAAAGCAAAGTTGAAAGATGATGGTAGCAATTACACGGATCGGGTCCGTAATTTGAGGATCATCCTCATTGCTGCACGTAAGAGCTACGTCTGGATGCACCGCTAGGTGCGAACTCTTCTTTGAGCAACGCCGGATGTTGTGAGCGTCTGGCAAAGCAAAGTGATGACTACTCTATAGTTCGATGTGCCATGCTTTACGGCTTAGAACGGGACTTCAACGACGTTTTGAGCGTCATGGAGCATATGAGATGTTCCAGAGTTGAAGTTGATATTCCAACAGAATGCCCGGATTGAGAGATATGAAGTCTCCAATAAGTTCTATAGCTGCAAGATGGAGGAGAACGAGTTCATTAGTGAGCATATACTCAAGATGTCCGGTACTACAATCACTTGACACAATTGGGAGTTAATCTTCCGGATGATTGTGTCATTGATGAATTCTCAATCACGCCACCAAGCTACAAAGGCTTCGTGATGAACTATAATATGCAAGGGTTAGTAAAGACTATACCGAGCTCTTCGCAATGCTAAAGGCTGGAGGTAGAAATCAGAAGGAGCATCAAGTGTTGATGGTCAATAAGACCACTAGTTTCAAGAAGAAAGGCAAAGGGAAGAAGAAGGGAATCTCAAGAAGAACAGCAAGCAAGTTGTTGCTCAGAGAAGAAACCCAAGTCTGGCCCTAAACCTGAAGCCGAGTGCTTCTACCGCAAGCGATAGTCCTTTGAAGCGGAACTGCCCCAAGTATTTGGCGGATAAGAAGGATGGCAAGGTGAACAAAGGTATATGTGATATACATGTTATTGATGTGTACCTTACTAGAGCTCGTAGTAGCACACTGGTATTTGATCTTGGTTCATTGCTAATATTTGCAACTCAAAGCAGGACTACTGATTAGCGAACTCGGCAAAGGGCGAGGTGACGATGCTGGCGTGGGAAATGGTTCCAAAGTCGATGTGATCGCGGTCGCACGCTACCTCTACATCTACCTTCGGATTAGTTTTAGACCTAAATAATTGTTATTTGGTGCTGCGTTGAGCATGAACATTATATCTGGATCTTGTTTGATGCGAGACGGTTATTCATTTAAATCAGAGAATAATGGTTGTTCTATTTATATGAGTAATATCTTTTATGGTCATGCACCCTTGAGGAATGGTCTATTTTGATGAATCTCGATAGTAGTGATACACATATTCATAATGTTGAAACCAAAAGATGCAGAGTTGATAATGATAGTGCAACTTATTTGTGGCACTTGCCGTTTAGGTCATATCGGTGTAAAGCGCATGAAGAAACTCCATCTTGATGGACTTTTGGAGTCACTTGATTATGAATCACTTGGCACTTGCGAACCGTGCCTCATGGGCAAGATGACTAGAACACCGTTCTCGGTACTATGGAGAGAGCAACAGATTTGTTGGAAATCATACATCTGAGATGTATGTGGTCCAATGAATGTTGAGGCTCGTGGCGGATATCGTTATTTTCTCACCTTCACAGATGACTTAAGCGGATATGGGTATATCTACTTAATGAAACATAAGTCTGAAACGTTTGAAAAGTTCAAAGAATTTCAGAGTGAAGTTGAAAATCATCGTAACAAGAAAATTAAATTTCTACGATCGATCGTGGAGGTGAATATTTGAGTTACGAGTTTGGTCTACATTTGAAACAATGCGAATAGTTTAGCAACTCACGCCACCGGAACACCACAGCGTAATGGTGTGTCGAGCGTCGAATCGTGCTTTACTAGATATGGTACGATCTATGATGTCTCTTCTGATTTACCGCTATCGTTTTGGGGTTATGCTCTAGAGGCGGCCGCATTCACCTTGAATAGAACACCGTCAAAATCCGTTGAGGCGACACCTTATGAACTATGGTTTGGCAAGAAACCAAAGTTGTCGTTTCTTAAAGTTTGGGGATGCGATGCTTATGTGAAAAACTTCAACCCGATAAGCTCGAACCCAAATCGGAGAAATGTGTCTTCATAGGATACCCAAAGGAGACAGTTGGGTACACCTTCTATCACAGATCCGAAGGCAAGACATTCGTTGCTAAGAATGGATCCTTTCTAGAGAAGGAGTTTCTCTCGAAAGAAGTGAGTGGGAGGAAAGTGGAACTTGATGAGGTAATAGTACCTTCTCCCTTACTTGAAAGTAGTTCGTCGCAGAAACCAGTTTCTGAGACACCTACGCCAAGTAGAGAGGAAGTTAATGATGTTGATCATGAAACTTCAGATCAAGTTACGCAGAACCTCGTAGATCAACAGAGTAAGATCCGCACTGAGTGGTACGGTAATCCTGTTCTGGAAATCATGCTACTAGATCATGATGAACCTACGAACTATGAAGAAGCGATGGTGAGCCCAGATTCCGCAAGATGGCTTGAGGCCATGAAATCTGAGATGGGATCCATGTATGAAAACAAAGTATGGACTTTGGTTGACTTGCCCGAGGGTAGGCAAGCAATAGAAAACAAGTGGATCTTCAAGAAGAAGACTGACGCTGACGGTAATATTACTGTCTATAAAGCTCGACTTGTCGCAAAAGGTTTTCGACAGGTTCAAGGGATTGACTACGATGAGACCTTCTCACCGAAGCGATGCTTAAGTCCGTCCGAATCATGTTAGCAATTGCGCATTTTATGATTATGAAATTTGGCAAATGGATGTAAAGACGCATTCTGAATGGATTTACGGAAGAAGAGTTGTATATGATGCAACCGAAGGTTTTATCGATCCAAAGGGAGCTAACAAAGTGTGCAAGCTCCGGCGATCCATCTATGGACTGGTGCAAGCATCTCGTAGTTGGAATAAACGCTTTGATAGTGTGATCAAAGCATTTGGGTTTGTCTGAGACTTTTGGAGAAGCTGTATTTACAAGAAAGTGAGTGGGAGCTCAGAGCATTTCGATATTATATGTAGATGACATATTGCTGATCGGAAATGATATAGAATTCTGGATAGCATAAAGGGATACTTGAATAAGAGTTTTTCAATGAAAGACCTCGGTAAAGCTGCTTACATATTGGGCATTAAGATCTATAGAGATAGATCAAGGCGCCTAATTGGACTTTCACAAAGCACATACCTTGACAAAATTTTGAAGAAGTTCAAAATGGATCAAGCAAAGAAAGGGTTCTTATCGTGTTACAAGGTGTGAAGTTGAGTAAGACTCAATGCCCCACCACACTGAGAAGATAGAGAGAAAATGAAAGATGTTCCTATGCTTCAGCCATAGGCTCTATCATGTATGCAATCTGTGTACCAGACTGATGTGTGCCTTGCTATAAGCCTAGCAGGAGGTACCAAAGTAATCCAGAGTGGATCATCGACAGCGGTCAAGAACATCTGAAATACGAAAAGGACTAAGGATATGTTTTCAGATATGGAGGTGACAAAGAGCTCATCGTAAACGGTTACGTTGATGCAAGCTTTGACACCGATCGAGACGATTCTAAATCGCAGACCGGATACGATTTACACTAAACGGAGGAGCTGTCGGTTGGTGCAGTTCTAAACAAAGCGTCGAGCGGGATCTACATGTGAAGCGGAATACATAGCAGCTTCGAAGCAGCTAATGAAGGAGTGCGGATGAAGGAGTTCATATCCGATCTAGGTGTCATACCTAGTGCATCGGGTCCAATGAAAATCTTTCGTGACAATCTTCGAGCAATTGCCTTAGCAAAGGAATCCAGATTTCACAAGAGGACCAAGCACATCAAGAGACGCTTCAATTCCATCCGGACTTAGTCCGGTGGGAGACATAGAGATTTGCAAGATACATACGGATCTGAATGTTGCGAACCGTTGACTAAGCCTCTTCCACGAGCAAAACATGATCAGCACCAAGACTCCATGGGTGTTAGAATCATTACTATGTAATCTAGATTATTGACTCTAGTGCAAGTGGGAGATCAAGGAAATATGCCCTAGAGGCAATAATAAAGTTATTATTTATTTCCTTATTCCATGATAAATGTTTATCATTCATGCTAGAATTGTATTAACAGGAAACATGATACATGTGTGAATGCATAGACAAAACAACATGTCACTAGTATGCCTCTACTAGACTAGCTTGTTAATCAAAGATGGTTATGTTTCCGACCATGAACAAGGAGTTGTTATTTGATTAACAAGGTCACATCATTAGTAGAATGATCGATTGACGTGACCCATTCCCTTAGCTTAGCACACGATCGTTTAGTATGTTGCTACTGCTTTTATCCATGACATATACATGTTCTGTAACTATGAGATTATGCAACTCCGTTTACGGAGGAACACTTTGGTGCTACCAAACGTCACAACGAATCGGGTGATTATAAAGGAGTACTACTGGTGTCTCCAAAGGCAGATGTTGGGTTGGCGTATTTCGAGATTAGGTTTTGTCACTCCGATTGTCGGAGAGGTATCTCTGGGCCCTCTCGGTAATGCACATCATGAAGCCTTGCAAGCACTACAACTAATGAGTTAGTTGTGAGATGATGTATTACGGAACGAGTAAAGAGACTTGCGTAACGAGATTGAACTAGGTATTGGATACCGACGATCGAATCTCGGGCAAGTAACATACCGATGACAAAGGGAACAACGTATGTTGTTATGCGGTCGACCGATAAAGATCTTCGTAGAATATGTAGGAACCAATAAGGGCATCCAGGTCCCGCTGTTGGTTATTGACCGTGAATAGTTCTAGGTCATGTCTACATTGTTCTCGAACCGTAGGGTCCGCACGCTTAAGGTTTCGATGGCGGTTATTATGAGTTTATGTATTTTGATGTACCGAAGAAGTTCGAGTCCCGGATGTGATCACGGACATGACGAGGAGTCTCGGAATGGTCGAGACATAAAGATTGATATATTGGAAGCCTATGTTTGGAGTTGGAATGGTTCGGGCGAAAACGGAATTTCCGGAGTACCGGAGGTTACGGAACCCCGGGAGGTAAATGGGCCTCGGTGGGCCTCGAGGGAGAAGAGGAGGGGCGGCCAGGAGGTGGCGCGCGCCTCTCCCCCAATCCGAATAGGACAGGGGGGGGCGCCCCTTTCCTCTTTCCCTCCCCAATCCTATTCCAACTAGGAAGAGGGGAGTCCTACTCGGTAGGAGTAGGACTCCTCCCAGCGCCTCCTCTGGGCCGGCCGGCCTCCCCCTCCCTCCTTTATATCTGGGGCAGGGGCACCTTGGAACACACAAGTTTGATCTTTAGATCGTTCCTTAGCCGTGTCGGTGCCCCCTCCACCATATTCCACCTCGGTTATACCGTCATGAAGCTTAGGCGAAGCCCTGCGCCGGTGAAACATCAAGATCGTCCTGCGCCGTCGTCTTGTGAAACTCTCCTCGACACTCGGCTGGATCGAGTACGAGGGACGTCATCGAGCTGTCGTGTGTCAAGAACTCGGGGCGCCGGAGTAACGGCGCCGGATCGGTCGGATCGCGAGGAGAACGTCGACTACTTCCTCTACGTTGTGATCGCTTCGCCGGGTCTACGAGGGTGCGTAGACAACACTCTTCCCTCGTTGCTATACATCACCATGATCTTGCGTGTGCGTAGGAAATTTTTGAAATTACTACGTTCCCCATCATGCCTTCCCCGCGGGCTTCCGCCCGCCCCCACCGCCACCTTCCCGCCGCCCACCGGCGGCCAACGGAGGAGGCCGTCGCGGCGCCGCCGGGTGGTGGCAAGCGAGGAGGTGGCGGCGGCGGTGCTCAGGAGGAGCACCTCGACAGCGGCAGCAGGCGCCCTCACCGGGCGGCCCGTGCGGTACGCCGGTCGAGAACCGTGGACGGCGTCGCCCACGCCTACTCCATGCGGTTCCACGGGCTCCCTCTCCGGGTCTTTCGGCCTCGGCCTCCGCCACACCAGGCGTACTACGCGCGCCGCAGCCCTACGCGGCGCCCTCACGGCGGCGATCGCCGCCAGCGGGCCGCCCTGCCGCTTCGACGTCTCAAGGCTGCCCGTCCCACCCGGCGCCGTGGGACCCGGCTCTCTGGCGGCTCTCCACACCCCTCTCCGTCCAGCTACACGGGCGGCGGCGGTGGTACATGGACGGTGGCGCCATCGCTCACATGGCGGCGTGCCCGGTAACCTTCATACCGCCACCCTGTCCACACCTCCAACGCATCACCGTCGGTGACGGTTCTTCTCTTCCTATCACCCATATTGGACATACATATTTTCCGTCTAACTCCACTCCTATATCCATGTCTAATATTCTTGTTTCTCCTGATCTTATTAAAAATCTTGTTTCCGTTCGTTCTCTTACACGTGAAAATCCGGTGACCGTTGAATTTGACGATTGTGGTTTTTCTGTTAAGGACGCTCGCACGCGGATGGTGCTCCACCGATGTGACAGCCCCGACGAGCTCTACCCAGTTCACTCCGCCGCCTCCACCACTTCCGCCGCCCCCGTCGCTCTCGCCACCGGAGTGGATCTTTGGCACGCTCGCTTGGGTCATCCTAATCATGCCACCCTTCGCCACATACTTCGGAGTTTTTCTTTCACGTGTAATAAGAACGAGGATCACTCGTGTCATGCATGCCGCCTTGGCAAACATGCTCGCCTCCCATTTAGGCCTTCTTCCTTTGTTGCATCGTACCCGTTTGAGTTGATTCATAGTGATGTTTGGACATCTCCTGTTGCCAGTAATACGGGCTTTCTTTATTATCTTGTTATCCTTGATGATTTTTCGCATTATGTGTGGACCTTCCCGTTGCGCCGCAAGTCGGACGTCATCTCCACGCTTGTCGGTTTCTACTCTTATGTCCGCACGCAGTTTGGCCGGCCCATTCTTGTGTTGCGCATGCAGCATAACGGAAGGAGTTTGACAACACCGCTGTCGCGATCTTCTCGCCACACATGGCACGATTTTTCGTCTCACTTGCCCGTACACCTCGCAGCAGAGCGGTGCGTCTTGGCGCATCCTTCGCACTCTTAATGACTGCGTTCGGACTCTTCTCTTCACGCCAATGTGCCCCGCGCTTTTGGCACGATGCTCTTGCCACCGCTTCTCTTCTCATCAACATCCGTCCATGTCGCTTTTCAAGGGAACTTTACACCTCACCATCTTCTATTCGTGCGCCTCCCTCTTATGACGGGCTTCGCATCTTGGCTACTGTGCTACCCTAGCATCGCTGCCGCTGCGCCTCATAAGCTCGCACCCGCTCCGTCGCTTTGCATCTTTCTCGGCTACCCACCTAACACTAAGGGTTATCGCTGCTATGATCCGATCTCTCACCGTGTTTTCACCTCCGAACATCGTTTACTTTGATGAGATGGTCTTCCCGTTTCAGCAGCGAGCACCCTCGTCGTCTCGTCACCGCCGGCCACCGGCGCTCATCGACGACCTCGTCAGTGGGCGAGCCCGTCTCGTTCGTGGACCGCCCGGGCTTTGGCGGTCCACGGCCCTCCGCCGGCGCCCTCCACGGCGGCGCCCGCCTTCACCGCCGCCCCGACTTCGGCGCCGCGGGTCGGGCCTCGCCGCCGCCGCCCCGTCGGCGCTCGCCACGCCGCCGCCCGGCCTCGCCGGCGGCTGCCTCGCCGGCCTCGCTGACGCCGCCTCGCCCGGCCTCGCCGCCGGCCTTTCGCCGCCTCGCGGCCTCGGGCGCTGGGTCGGCCGCCTCCTCGTCGGCCACCTCGGCGCGGCATCCTCGCCGGCCGCTTCACCGCCCGACTTCGCCGGCCCGGTGGCCCCGTCTGCCCTCACCCGAGCTCGTCTTGGCATTCATCGCCGAGCCTCCGGTATTCGCGAGCTGAGTACGTCCTCGCCCGGCTCTGCTGCGGGCCGTCACCCATTCTCGCATCCGCCGCGCCGCCCTACGTGATCCTCACGGCTTGCGGCGATGCAGAAGAGTTCGACGCTCTCCGGCGGAACCGCACTGGACTCTGGTGCCCGGCCTCCTCGCGCCAACGTCATCACCGGCAAGTGGGTCTTCCGCCATAAGACCCGCTCGGGACGGTTCACTTGAGCGCTATAAGGCTCGCTGGTTGGTCGCGGTTTCCGCCCGGTATGGCCGAGTCGACTTCACGAGACGTTTGCTCGGTTGTCAAACCGGCACGATCCGCACCGTCCTCCGGCTCGCCGTCTCTCGCGGCTGGCGATTCACCGATGGATGTCTCCAACGCCTTCCTCCATGGCCATCTTGAGGAGCAGGTGTTTTGTGAGCAACCCACCGGTTTCGTCGGCGCCTCATTGCCCGGCCACGCAGTTTGTCGCGCTCTCTCTATGGGCTCAGCGAGCACCCGCGCTACCGTACCAGCGGATCGCCGGGTTCCTTCGGACATTGGGCTTCAGCGTCACTCGCTCGGACGCCTCCTTGTTTGTCTATCGCCATGGTGACACCATCTGCATATTTGTTGCTCTCGTCGGCGACATCATCTCGACAGCCTCCTCCGCAGCCGTTCTTCAGCAGATCACTCTGCGGCTGCGTGACGAGTTCGCTATCAAGGATTTGGGTGCCCTTCACTACTTCCTTGGCATTGAGGTCGTTCGGCGCCCGGACGGCTTCTTTCTTCATCAACAAAAGTATGCCCATGAGCTTCTTGAGCGTGCTGGCATGCTCAACTGCCATCCGGTTGCTACTCCTGTTGACACGAAGGCCAAGGTCTCTGCTCTTGAGGGTTCGCTGCGTCGGATGCTCCATTCTACGGTCTATTGTCGGCGCTCTTGATGCCACTCTCACCCGACCGGATCTTGATATCTGTCCGGCAGTGTGTCTCCACATGCACCCCTCGTGACTCTCATGGACTCTCGTGAAGCGGATCTTCGCTACATCCGCGGCACAATGTCCCTTGGTTGACACTCACGGCATCCGCTTCTTTGGAGATGGTGGCCTACTCCGTCTGATCGGGGCGGTTGTCCGGACACTCGCCGGTCCATCTCTCGCTCTGCGTCTACCTTGGTCCGCCGCTCGTCTCGTAGTCGTCAGCGACAACCCACGGTGTCGCGCTCTAGCGCCGAGGTCGAGTACCGAGCTGTGGCCAACGCGATCGCCGAGTGCACCAACCGGCGAGTTGCATTTCGTGAGCTACATCACGATGTCTCCGAGCTACGGTTGTCTCTGCGACAACGTCTGCGGTGTACCTCTCCGCCAACCCCGTTCATCATCGCCGGACGAAACACATCGAGCTGGATATTCACGCCGTGCGCGAAAGGTGTGGCTCTTGGACGCATGCGGGTTCTCCATGTGCCCACCGCCGCCAGATTCATTGATGTGATGACGAAGGACCGCCGACTTCCACCTTTGAGGAGTTTCGTTCGATCTCTGCGTCCTTGGCGCCGCTTCGATCTGGGGGTGTTGAGTATATTGTGTACGTGTATATGTGTGTGTAGGGCCCACCTCTGCTGTTTTCCTGTATAGTTGAGGTTGTGGCCCACCTCTGTACTTATATATACGTGCCTGGTGCACCGAGTAATACATCGCGATTGCACAGCCCATATTCTATCTCTCTACACTAGGCATTTCAAATGGACTCAACATGCGGATGTATGTAGACATATTTTAAAGTATAGATTCACTCATTTTGTACCGTATGTAGTCACTTTTTGAAATTTCTAGAAAGACAAGTATTTAAGAACGGAGGGAGTATATATTTGCTTTGGATCCATTCTGATCTCTAGTGGTGTACTAGGACGTACGGACGGATTAGCATTGACCAGTTGTTTATTGGATTATTTACTACTACTAGTGCACAAAGCAAGGAATCCAGGCTCGCACGAACAGAAGCGCAAGCGGACTCCTCGTGCTGCTGAAACTGAAAGCGTATACTCGATCGAACTAGACGGGCAGATGATCACTTCTCTTGAAAGGAACCATCACCGGCACGGCACGGCACGGCACACACCCGTGCGGAGTCGGAGTGCATAAACATCTAGTAGTGCGCACCTAGCTTAAACTCGGTAGGCATATGCTTGCAGACCCTCTGCACCGCGGGCCTGGCCATGAGCATCTCCCACCAGGCCTTCACCTTGGGGTAGTCATCAAACACCTTGGCGTACGGGGTGGTCATGAAGTAGAAGGTGAACGGGATGTGGTTCAGATCGGCGAAGCTGATGGAGTCCCCGGCCAAGTACCTGCTCTTCTCCAGCCGGGCCTCGTAGATCCCCAGCACACCCCTCAGCCGCTCCAGGCTCTCGTCCACGACGGCCTGGTTCGGCGCCGCGCCACCGCCAGGGATGATGAAGGGGATGATGATGCACTCGAACACCACGGGCGAGATGGCCGGGTAGTACTGCTGGGCTTCCACCTCCGTCCACACGTCCACCATTGCTAATTCTTCGATTCCGCTGTTCTCTCCGAGGAGGTCCAGGCCGGCTGTCCCCCCGTACTTGCGGAGGATGTACTTGGCGATGGCGCGCGACTCTGCACTCACTCACTCATCCATTTGTTAGATTAGATTAGAGAAACCAACCAATGGATTTTTAACATGATATATACTCCTAGACAGGAATGATTCGTGTCGTGTGTACTGATGTGTTAGAAGGCTCACCGAACAGGACGAGATCGCCATCTTGGAACCCAGGCATCTTCGCAAACGGCTGCAAGTAGCATCTCTGTCAGAAATCATCACCTGAACCTGATACGGTGACCGATCCACGAATTGTCGTCTGCTTACATTTAGCTGGACGTGTTGGGGCCTCTTGTGCTCGCCGGCGACGAAGTCCATGGGGACGAGCTCGTACTCGGCGCCGACCTCCTCCAGGAAGAGCAGCACCCGTGCGACGTTTGTCAACATCGGGTGCCCGAACACCTTCACCGGAGACATGTTCGTCCGTGAACTTCACGTGATGGATGCTCTACAGGCAGGAGAGGGCAGATACTGGAGCAAGACTCTGCTCTGCTCTGCTCTAGCGTGCGTGTGTGTGTGTGGGAGGAGGCCTTGGATGTTGATCTCCATTTATACACAGAGCAGGGAGCACCACACCCGCGTGGCCCAAGGAAATAACAAGGCTTCAGGACTGACCGTTCTGAATATTGTAGGACTTTTTAGCTGGTGTCTAGATCTCTGCTTTATTTCATTTCTGCCAAAAATATATATATGAAATGATGAGTGCCAAATGAGCTCTTAAATCATTTAAACCGGGTAAGTACTGTAATCATCTTTGTTAGTTTATCGCATACTCCCTCTTAAATTATCCCACGGGAGAGATCACGAGCACTTCGAAAAGTTGTTCCCGATTTTTAGGGATAAGCATATGTATACAGTTATTACAAGTCTATACTCCTAGGCATATTCCTTGTTCTAGAAATTGTGGATCGCTGATGGCAGCGATGACAACAAAGGCAGCCCGACTTTTCTTGCCATCCCATCCTTGGGTACATGCCGGGCGGCTGCAGCCGTGGCGGACTGGCGGGGACACTGCGAAAGCGAGGAGAGGCGGCAGCAGCATCTGGTCCAGCATCAACCACGACGACAATAGCTCAAGGAAAATATAGAAGGTCTCATATGCTCCTCATGTGGTCACGGTGCATCTTCGTGTAACATCGCCGCCGGCGGCTATGACCGGCTACGATATACGACGACGACAAGATGACTTCATATGGCAGCCCCTGCGGTCTTGCCTGACCGGAGACGACGACACTTGAGGTTCATCATCCCATCCTTTATTTTCTTTCAGGGGTTTCACCATCTCATCGTTGAGGTATACTCTCACGCATGCATTGCTTTTATCCTGCATCGACATCGCGGACGGCTGTGATTTTTACGACGTCCAGAACATACCTAAGATGGATTAAAGATGAAGATGGCTACCTAACAAATTGCCTCGTTAATTGTTAAGTTGCTAGTATTTTTTTAGGGAATTGTAAAGCTGCTATAGATGAAAAGCATTATGACTTGAATACGGATGAGTATATACACTTTGTGTATAATTTTTTTTTCTATTGACATTCTGCACCATACTTCTATTCGAATACCCCCTTCATGGCCACAGTGGCGAAGCCAATGTATAGGCTGTGTAGTCAAATGACTACACAGCTTTGTGGAAAAAGTATCATATATAAGCACAAATCATGCAAAAAATAATACAAAATTTATAGTAATACATATATCTTGACCACACAAGATTGAGTTGACTACACATGATTAAAATCCTGGCACCGCCACTGCATGGCCACATACTGTTCCAGATTTTGGCATAATCTTTACATGAATGATATCTAACAATAGGTACTTATCATAACAAAAATGATATATCCTCTGTTGCGGAAAATCTAGTATATATGCACTCCCAACCAAATAGTTTGTACCACCTCAACGTCTCAGTAAAACGTAGCATATACTCACTTATGAAAAGAAATGAGTATATACCCCCCTCAGCAATGTGTAGTTTATAAAGTGCATTATGAAAAGTGGCGATCCATCACAAAAAGTCCCACTAAAAAACTGTAGAATATGGTATATACCCTTTAATAAGTTTTACATATTTGTGATAATTCGTCTCATCAAAAGTAGTGTATACATGTCATTTATACTTATTTGTGCTAACTCGATTCATCAAAAGAATGTTATATACTACACGGTTGTAAGTAACAGTATATACTCCAAATTTTAGTACAACAGCGTATACTTCAAACTAGTATCATGTGTACTACTTCCAGTGGTTTACGGATGAAAAACAAATGATGTCCGCTATTCCAAGCAGTCAAACAAGTTTGAAGGACGAATGGTTGTTCCTATCTTCTAGGGCGTGTATGTGTGTGTGTGGAAGGGGTAGTGGGTTAGGGATACAAACAATTTCTCTACTTTCATAGATAGTATAGGAACAATGGTTTAATCCCAGAGCTACCAAAATGCAAAGGAGAGAAGTGGCTTTGTATCAAAGAACTCCAAAACACACTAAACACACTCGGCTTACGTGAAGCTTAGGTATGGCAAGTGGCATGCAAATGGAACAACCGGAAACCAAGATATTGTAGTGGCAAGTAAATATCCACGATGATTACAAAGCAAAGACAAGTTGATCTTAAAGGATAGGGGTTATATTCAAGGAAACTCACATGCAAAGATAATGCGACTAGTGCTACCAAAGGAATGAGCTAAGCACCAAAGACGATGTGTACTTCCTTTTTACATATCCCTGTTTCCTATGGCATATCATTATAGGAGTATTAATATCGTCCAGTCCAAACGTATACCCCCTCCTCTGATTAGCTCATTGTTGGTGAGGGTGTTCTTAGCACGAGTGGGCATCTGCCTTCATTTGATCTTGGTTAGGTCATAGGGACATGTGGTAACAATTATCAGCCCATATGCTCTCAAGATTCCCTCCGATTCACCCCCCAGGGAGTTTCCCCTGTACGTCCAGAATGTGCCTAAGTTTTGGAACCCCAAGTGTCTGAAGCCGGACACACGCGGGGGTTCATCCTTGGATCCAGCACCATCTCACCACACTTGTGTACACACCATGTGGACACACACAAGTTTTGGGGTCATCCCCACCCTCCGAAGCTCGATTTACGACGAAAACCTAACCCGTTGACCGCGTGGTCTACCCCTTTAACTTCATCCCATCGGCGGTACCCCGGTGGGCATATGCCTTCATTTGATCTTGATTAGGCCGGTCATAGGGACATGTGGTAACCATTATCAGCACATATGCTCTGAAGATTCCCTCCGGTTCACCCCCCCCCCCGAAGGAGTTCTCCCTATACGTCCATAATCTGCCTAAGTGTCGGAACCCCAAGTGTCTGAAGCAGAACACACGCGGGGGTTCATCCTTGGATCCATCACCATCTCACCACACTTGTGTACACACCATGTGGACACACACAAGTTTTGGGGTCATTCCCACCCCAGGCTTGATTTACGACGAAACCCTAACCCGTTGACCGCGTGGTCTACCCCTTTGACTTCATCCAACCGCCGGTGCCCCGGTGGGCATATGCCTTCATTTGATCTTGGTTGGGTCATAGGGACATGTGGTAACAATTATCAGCACATATGCTCTCAAGATTCCCTCCGGTTTACCCTCAAGGGGGTTCTCCCTATACGTCCATAATCTGCCTAAGTGTCGGAACCCCAAGTGTCTGAAGCCGGACACACGCGGGGGTTCATCCTTGGATCCAACTGTTGGGGAACGTAGTAATTTCAAAAATTCCTACGCACATGCAAGATCATGGTGATGGCATAGCAACGAGAGGGGAGAGTGTTAGCCCGTGCCCTCGTGAGGCCGTAGCGAAGCGTTAGCACAACGCGGTTGATGTAGTCGACGTCTTCACGATCCGACCGATCCAAGCACCGAACGTCACGGAGCCTCCGAGTTCAAAGACACGTTCAGCTCGATGGCGATCTCCGGCCTCCGATCCAGCCGAGCTCGGAGATGAGTTCCGTCAAGACGACGGCGTGGTGACGATGAAGATGTTCTACGGCGCGCAGGCTTCGCCTAAACTCCGTGACGATATGACCGAGGTGGAATATGGTGGAAGGGGGCACCGCACACGGCTAAGGAACGATCCGTAGATCAACTTGTGTGTCTATGGGGTGCCCCCCGCCCCCGTATATAAAGGAGGGAGGGAGGAGGTGCGGTCGGCCCCCTAGGGGTGCGGCTGGAGGAGACCTACTCCCACCGGGAGTAGGACTCCCCCCTCTTGCCTTGGTGGAGAAGGAAAGGGGGGAGGGGAAAGAGGAAAGGGGGGCGCCGCCCCTCCTTCCTTGTCCTATTCGGACTAGGGGGGAGGGGGCACGCGGCCTGCCCTGGCCGGCCCTCCTCTTTTCCCTCTTGGCCCACTAAGGCCCAATATCCCCCGGGAGGGTTCCGGTAACCCCCCGGTGTTCCGGTAAAATCCCGATTTCACCCGGAACCATTCCGATGTCCAAATATAGGCTTCCAATATATCAATCTTTATGTCTCGACCATTTCGAGACTCCTCGTCATGTCCGTGATCACATCCGGGACTCCAAACAAACTTCGATACATCAAAACTTATAAACTCATAATAAAACTGTCATCGAAACGTTAAGCGTGCGGACCCTACGGGTTCGAGAACTATGTAGACATGACCTAGAACCATTCTCGGTCAATAACCAATAGCGGGATCTGGATGCCCATATTGGTTCCTACATATTTTACGAAGATCTTTATCGGTCAAACCGCATAACAACATACTTTGTTCCCTTTGTCATCGGTATGTTACTTGCCCGAGATTTGATCGTCGGTATCCAATACTTAGTTCAATCTCGTTACCGGCAAGTCTCTTTACTCGTTCCGTAATAAATCATCTCATAACTAACTGATTAGTTACATGCTTGCAAGGCTTAGGTGATGAGTATTACCGAGAGGGCCCAGAGATACCTCTCCGACAATCGGAGTGACAAAACCTAATCTCGAATTATGCCAACCCAACATGTACCTTTGGAAACACCTGTAGAGCACCTTTATAATCACCCAATTACGTTGTGACGTTTGGTAGCACACAAAGTGTTCTTCCGGCAAACGGGAGTTTCACAATCTCATAGTTGCAGGAACTTTGTATAAGTCATGAAGAAAGCAATAGCAGTATACTAACGATCAAGTGCTAGGCTAACGGAATGGGTCATGTCCATCACATCATTCTCCTAATGATGTGATCCCACTAATCAAATGACAACACATGTCTATGGTTAGGAAACATAACCATCTTTGACTAATGAGCTAGTCAAGTAGAGGCATACTAGTGACTATAGTTTTGTCTATGTATTCACACATGTATTATGTTTCCGGTTAATACAATTCTAGCATGAATAATAAACATTTATCATGATATGAGAAAATAAATAATAACTTCATTATTGCCTCTAGGGCATATTTCCTTCAGTCTCCCACTTGCACTAGAGTCAATAATCTAGATTACATAGTAATGATTCTAACACCCATGGAGTCTTGGTGCTGATCATGTTTTGCTCGTGAGAGAGGCTTAGTCAACGGGTCTGCAAGATTCAGATCCGTATGTATCTTGCAAATCTCTATGTCTCCCACTTGGACTTGGTCCCGAATGGAATTGAAGCGTCTCTTGATGTGCTTGGTCCTCTTGTGAAATCTGGATTCCTTTGCCAAGGCCAGTATTGTCACAGAAGATGTCCATTGGTCCCGATGCACTAGGTATGACACCTAGATCAGAAATGAACTCCTTCATCCAGACTCCTTCATTCGCTGCTTCCGAAGCAGCTATGTACTCCGCTTCACATGTAGATCCCGCCACGACGCTTTGTTTAGAACTGCACCAACTTACAGCTCCACCGTTTAATAAAAACACATATCCGGTTTGCGATTTACAATTGTCCGGATCAGTGTCAAAGCTTGCATCGACGTAACCATTTACGACTAGCTCTTTGTCACCTCCATATACGAGAAACATATCCTTAGTCCTTTTTAGGTATTTCAGGATGTTCTTGACCGCTGTCGATGATCCACTCTGGATTACTTTGGTACCTTCTGCCAAGCTTATTGCTAAGCATAAGTCAGTCTGTACACAACATTGCATACATGATAGAGCCTATGGCTGAAGCATAGGAACATTTTCATTTTCTCTCTATCTTACGCTTGTTGGGGAGCGTTGCGAGAAAAATAAAATTTTCCTACGGCTTCACCAAGATCCATCTATGAGTTCATCTAAGCAGCGAGTAGCGGAGAGAGATAACATCTACATACCACTTGTAGATCGCGTGCGAAGCTTGCAAGGTGATGATGGAGTCGTACTCGAGCGTGATTCAGATCACCGATGCCAAGTGCTGAGCGGACAGCACCTCCCGCGTTCAACACACGTCACGGGACGAGCGGCGTCTCCTCCTTCTTGATCCAGCAAGGGAAAGGAGAGGTTGAGGAAGACAGCTCCACCGGCAAAGACGACGGCGTGGTGATGGTGGAGAAGCGATACTCGGCTGAGGCTTCGCCGAGCTCTTACGGAGGAGGAGATGTGTTGGGAGGGAGGGCTGCGCCTTGGGAGTTGGTACAGCAGCCCCCTCCCCCCCCTTTATATAGGCCCCACAGAAGTGGCGGCCTGGAGATCCAATCTCCGGGCGGCGGCCAAGGGGTGGAGTGCCCCCAAGCGGTGGGCGCCCCACCCCTAGGGTTTCAACCCTAGGCGCGGGGGTGGGCCTAGGGGCGCACCAGCTCCTTGTGGGCTGGTTCCTTCCCTTTGGCCCATGGGGCCCTCCGGATAGGTGGCCCCACCGGTGGACCCGGGACCCTTCCGGTGGTCCCGTTTTACTGAAACCCGAAACTTTCCCGATGGCGAAACACCACTTCCTATATATTATTCTTTACCTCCGGACCCTTCCGAACTCCTCGTGACGTCAGGGATCTCATTCGGGACTCGAACAACATTCGGTAGTCACATACTTGACTTCCTACTAACCCTAGCGTCACCGAACCTTAAGTGTGTAGACCCTACGGGTTCGGAGACACGCAGAACATGACCGAGGCGACTCTCGGGCAATAACCAATAGCGGGTCGGATATCCATGTTGGCTCTACATGCTCCTCGATGATTTCATCGGTTGAACCACGATGTCGAGGATTCGATCAAACCCAGTATACAATTCCTTTGTCAATCGATGCGTTACTTGCGAGACTCGATCGTCGGTATCCCAATACCTTGTTCGGTCTCGTTACGGCAAGTCACTTTACTCGTCTTAGTAATGCATGATCCCGCAGCCAACACCTTGGTCACATTGAGCTCATTATGATGATGCATTACCGAGTGGGCCCAGAGATACCTCTCCGTCATACGGAGTGACAAATCGATCTCGATCCGTGTCAACCGCAGATACTTTCGGAGATACCGTAATGCACCTTTATAGTCACCCGATTCGTTGTGACGTTTGATACACCCAAGGCACTCCTACGGTAACCGGAGTTACACGATCTCATGGTGAAGGAAGAGATACTTGACATTGGCAAAGCTTCTAGCAAGCGAACTATACGATCTTTTATGCTATGCTTATGATTGGGTCTTGTCCATCACATCATTCTCCTAATGATGTGATCCCGTTATCAACGACATCTAATGTCCATAGTCGAAACCATGACTATCTATTGATCAACGAGCTAGTCAACTAGAGGCTCACTAGGGACTCATTGGGTCTAAGTGTTCACACGTGTATTACGATTTCCGGATAATACGCTTATAGCATGAACAAATGACAATTATCATGAACATTGAAATATAATAATCCTTTTATTATTGCCTCTAGGGCATATTTCCAACAGATCTCCCACTTGCACTAGAGTCACCAATCTAGTTACATTGTGATGAATCGAACACCCATAGAGTTCGGTGTTGATCATGTTTTGCACGCGAGAGAGGTTTAGTCAGCGGATCTGCGACATTCAGATCCGTGTGCACTTTGCAAATCTCTATGTCTCCATCTTGAACATTTTCACGGATGGAGTTGAAGCGGCGCTTGATGTGCTCGGTCTTCTTGTGAAACTGGGCTCCTTGGCAAGGGCAATAGCTCGAGTGTTGTCACAGAAGAGTTTGATCGGCCCGACGCATTGGGTATGACTCCTAGGTCGGTGATGAACTCCTTCACCCAAATCGCTTCATGCGCTGCCTCCGAGGCTGCCATGTACTCCGCTTCACACGTAGATCCCGCCACGACGCTTCGCTTGCAGCTGCACCAACCATTGCTCCACCATTCAACATATACACGTATCCGGTTTGTGACTTAGAGTCATCGGATCTGAGTCGAAGCTAAGCGTCGGCGTAACCCTTCTGACGAGCTCTTCGTCTCCTCCATAAGCGAAACATGTCCTTTGTCCTTTTCGGTGCTTGGGATATTCTTGACCGCTGTCCGGTGTTCCTTGCGGGATTACTTTGGTATCTTGCAACCAAACTTACGGCAAGGTTTACATCGGCCTGGTACACAACATGGCATACATAATAGATCCTATGGCTGAAGCATAGGAATGACACTCATCTCTTCTTTATCTTTTGTCGTGGTCGGTGGTCGAGCTGAGCTCAATCTCACACCTTGTAACATAGGCAAGAACCCTTCTTGGACTGATCCATTTTGAACCTTTTCAAAATCTTATCAAGGTATGTGCTTTGTGAAAGACCTATGAGGCGTCTCGATCTATCTCTATAGATCTTGATCCCTAATATATAAGCAGCTTCTCCAAGGTCCTTCATTGAAAAACACTTGTTCAAGTAGGCCTTAATGTTGTCCAGGAGTTTCGTATCATTTCCCATCAAGAGTATGTCATCTACATATAATAGGAGAAATGCTACTGAGCTCCCACTCACTTTCTTGTAAACGCAGCTTCTCCATAAGTGCAAGATAAACAAACGCTTTGATCATCTCATCAAAGCGAATGTTCCAACTCCGAGATGCTTGCACCAGTCCATAAATGGATCATTGGAGCTTGCATACTTTGTTAGCGTTCGAGGATCGACAAAACCTTCCGCTGCATCATATACAGCTCCTCCTTAAGATGTCCATTAAGGAATGCCGTTTTGGCGTCCATCGCCATATCTCATAATCATAGTATCGGCAATTGCTAACATGATTCGGACGGACTTAAGCTTCGCCACGGAGAGAAAGTCTCGTCGTAGTCAATCCCTTGAACTTGTCGATAACCCTTAGCGACAAGTCGAGCTTTATAGATGGTAACATTACCATCCGCGTCCGTCTTCTTCTTGAAAATCCATTTATTTTCTATATCGCCGATCATCGGGCAAGTCTGTCAAAGTCCATACTTTGTTTTCATACATGGATTCTATCTCGGATTTCATGGCCTCAAGCCATTTGTTGGAATCCGGGCCCGCCATTGCTTCTTCATAGTTCGAAGGTTCATTGTTGTCTAGCAACATGATTTCCATGACAGGTTGCCGTACCACTCAGTGCGGGCGTGTCCTCGTGGACCTTGAAGTTCAATAGTAACTTGATCCAAGTACCTTGATCATCATCAACGTTTTCCTCTTGGTTGGTGTGGGCATCACAGAGCGGTTTCTGCGCTGCACCACTTTCCGTTCGAGAGGTAGTACTTCATCGAGTTCTACTTTCCTCCACTTACTTCTTTCGAGAGAAACTCTTTCTCTAGAAAGCATCCGTTCTTGGCAACAAAGATCTTGCCTTGGATCTTAAGTAGAAGGTATACCCGACAGTTTCCTTAGGGTATCCTATGAATCGCATTTTTCCGACTTGGGTTCGAGCTTTTCGGGTTGAAGTTTCTTGACATAAGCATCGCATCCCCAAACTTTTAGAAACGACAGCTTAGGTTTCTTCCCAAACCATAATTCATACGGTGTCGTCTCAGCGGATTTAGGCGGTGCCCTATTTAAAGTGAATGTAGCTGTCTCTAGGCGTATCCCCAAAATGATAGCGGTAAATCGGTAAGAGACATCATAGACCGCACCATATCCAATAGAGTGCGATTCGACGTTCGGACACACCGTTTATTTGAGGTGTTCAGCGGCGTGAGTTGTGAAACGATTCCACATTTCCTTAAGTGTGTGCCAAATTCGTGACTTAAATATTCTCCTCCACGATCTGATCGTAGGAACTTTATCTTTCGGTCACGTTGATTCTCCACCTCACTCTGAAATTCCTTGAACTTTTCAAAGGTCTCAGACTTGTGTTTCATTAAGTAGACATACCCATATCTACTTAAGTCATCAGTGAGAGTGAGAACATAACGATATCCTCCACGAGCCTCAACGCTCATTGGACCGCACACATCAGTATGTATGATTTCCAACAAGTTGGTTGCTCGCTCCATTGTTAGGAGAACGGAGTCTTGGTCATTTGCCTAAGAGGCATGGTTAGCATGTGTCAAACGATTCATAATCAAGAGACTCCAAAAGTCCATCAGCATGGAGCTTCTTCATGCGCTTGACACCAATGTGACCAAGGCGGCGATGCCACAAGTATGTGGGACTATCGTTATCAACTTTACATCTTTTCGCATCCACACTATGAACATGTGTAATATTACGCTCGAGATTCATTAAGAATAAACCATTGACCATCGGAGCATGACCATAAAACATATCTCTCATATAAATCGAACAACCATTATTCTCATACTTAAATGAGTAGCCATCTCGTATCAAGCGAGATCCAGATACAATGTTCATGCTCAAACATGGCACTAAATAACAATTATTGAGGTTCAAAACTAATCCCAGAGGTAAATGTAGAGCAGCAGCGGCGACGGCGATCACATCGACCACGGAACCATTCCCGACGCAAGATCGTCACCTCGCCCTTCGCCGGTCTCCGTTTATTCCGCAGCTCCTGCTGTGAGTTACATATGTGAACAGCGGCACGGTATCAAATACCGGGAGTTACTACGAGTCTTGGTAAGGTACACATCAATTACATGTATATCAAATATACCTTTGGTGTTGCGGCCTTCTTATCCGCTAAGTATTTGGGGCAGTTCCGCTTCGGTGCCCTTCCCTTGCAATAAAAGCACTCGGTCTCGGGCTTGGGTCCATTCTTTGACTTCTTCCGGCAAATCGGCTTACCAGTGCGGCAACATCCTTGCCGTCCTTCTTGAAGTTCTTCTTACCCTTGCCCTTCTTGAACTTAGTGGTCTTATTGACCATCAACACTTGATGTTCTTTCTTGATTTCAGCCTCTGCTGACTTGACGATTGAGAACACTTCAGAATGGTCTTTACCATCCCCGCATGTTGTAGTTCATCACAAAGCTCTTGTAGCTTGGTGGGAGCGATCGAGGATTCTGTCAATGACCGCCTCATCGGGAGGTTAATGTTCAACTGGGTCATACGTGCGTGCAACCCGGACATCTTGAGGATGTGTTCACCGTGAACTATTCTCCTCCATCTTACAAGCTGTAGAACTTGTCGGAGACATCATATCTCTCGACCGGGCATGAGCTTGGAAAACTAGTTTCAGCTCTTGAACATCTCATATGCTCCATGATGCTCAAAACGCTTTTGGAGCCCGGTTCTAAGCTGTAGAGCATGCCGCACCGAACGAGGGAGTAATCATCAAGACGAGTTTGCCAAGCGTTCATAACGTCTTGGTTCTCTCGACGGAGCGGCACCTAGCGGTCCTTCTAGGACATATTGCTTCTGGCAGCTATGAGGATGATCCTCGGGTTCGGACCCAATCCGTATAGTTCTGCCATCATCTTTCAGCTTGGTTTCTCTAGGAGCAGCGTTGAAGTTCATGTTGACATTAGCGTTGGCCATTGATCTACAAGACATATTTGCAAGGTTTTAGACTAAGTTCATGATAATAAAGTTCTTAATCAAAATTATGAACTCCCACTTAGATTAGACATCCTCTAGTCATCTAAGTGTTACACGATCCGAGTCGACTAGCCCGTGTCCGATCATCACGTGAGACGGACTAGTCATCGTCGGTGAACATCTTCATGTTGATCGTATCTTCCATACGACTCGTGTTCGACCTTTCGGTCTCCGTGTTCGAGGCCATGTCCGCACATGCTAGGCTCGTCAAGTTAACCCTAAGTGTTTTATTTGTGTAAAACTGTCTTACACCGTTGTATGTGAGCGTAAGGATCCATCACACCCGATCATCACGTGGTGCTTAGAAACGACGAACTATAGCAACGGTGCACAGTTAGGGGAGAACACTTCTTGAAATTTTATAAGGGATCATCTTATTTACTACCGTCGTCCTAAGTAAACAAGATTCATAAACATAATAAACATCACATGCAATTATATAGTTGTGACATGATATGGCCAATATCATCAAGCTCCATTGATCTCCATCTTCGGGGCTCCATGATCATCTTGTCACCGGCTTGACACCATGATCTCCATCATCATGATCTCCATCATCGTGTCTTCATGAAGTTGTCACGCCAACGACTACTTCTACTTCTATGACTAACGCGTTTAGTAATGAAGTAAAGTAGTTTACATGGCGTTCTTCAATGACACGCAGGTCATACAAAAAATAAAGACAACTCCTATGGCTCCTGCGGTTGTCATACTCATCGACATGCAAGTCGTGAATCCTATTACAAGAACATGATCTCATACATCACAATTCATCATTCATCACAACTTCGCCATATCACATCACATGATCAATCGCTGCAAAAACAAGTTAGGCGTCCTCTAATTGTTGTTGCATCTTTTACGTGGCTGCGATTGGGTTCTAGCAAGAACGTTTTCTTACCTACGAATCACCACAGCGTGATTTTGTCAACTTCTATTTACCCTTCATAAGGGCCTTGTTCATCGAATCCGCTCCAACTAAAGTGGGAGAGCAGACACCCGCCAGCCACCTTATGCAACTAGTGCATGTCGATCGGTGGAACCGGTCTCACGTAAGCGTCGTGTAAGGTTGGTCGGGCCGCTTCATCCCACAATACCGTTGAGCAAGAAAAGACTAGTAGAGGCAAGTAAGATGACAAGATCAGCGCCCACAACAAATTGTGTTCTACTCGTGCATTAGAGAACTACGCATAGACCTAGCTCATGATGCCTTTGTTGGGGAGCGTTGCGGAAAAATAAAATTTTTCCCACGGCTTCACCAAGATCCATCTATGAGTTCATCTAAGCAACGAGTAACGGAGAGAGATAACATCTACATACCACGCTGCGTGCGGAAGCTTGCAAGGTGATGATGGAGTCGTACTCGAGCGTGATTCAGATCACCGATGCCAAGTCTTTGAACGGACAGCACCTCCGCGTTCAACACGTGCGGACGACGGCGGCGTCTCCTCCTTCTTGATCCAGCAAGGGAAAGGAGAGGTTGAGGAAGACAGCTCCACCGGCAGACGACGGCGTGGTGATGGTGGAGAAAGCAAGACTCGGCTGAGGCTTCGCCGAGCTCTTACGGAGGAGGAGATGTGTTGGGGAGGGGAAGGGCTGCGCCTTAGGAGTTCGTACACCAGCCCCCTCCCTTCCCCCTTTATATAGGCCCCCAGGTGGCGGCCCTGGAGATCCAATCTCTGGGGGGGGCGGCCAAGGGGTGGAGTGCCCCCAAGCCGGTGGGCGCCCCACCCCTAGGGTTTCAACCCTAGGCGCGAGGTGGGCCTAGGGGCGGGGTGGGCCTGGGGCGCACCAGCCCCTTGTGGGCTGGTTCCTTCCCCTTTGGCCCATGGGCCCCTCCGGATAGGTGGCCCCACCGGTGGACCCGGGACCCTTCCGGTGGTCCGTGATTTTACCGAAACCCCGAAATTTTCCGATGGTCAAACACCACTTCCTATATATTATTCTTTACCTCCGGACCCTTCCGAACTCCTCGTGACGTCAGGGATCTCATCAGGGACTCGAACAACATTCGTAGTCACATACTTGACTTCCTACTAACCCTAGCGTCACCGAACCTTAAGTGTGTAGACCCTACGGGTCGGGAGACACGCAGACATGACCGAGACGACTCTCGGGCAATAACCAACAGCGGGTGCGGATATCCATGTTGGCTCCCACATGCTCCTCGATGATTTCATCGGTTGAACCACGATGTCGAGGATTGATCAAACCTCGTATACAATTCCTTTGTCAATCGATGCGTTACTTGCCCGAGACTCGATCGTCGGTATCCCAATACCTTGTTAGGTCTCGTTACACGGCAAGTCACTTTACTCGCACCGTAATGCATGATCCGCAGCCAACACCTTGGTCACATTGAGCTCATTATGATGATGCATTACCGAGTGGGCAGAGATACCTCTCCGTCATACGGAGTGACAAATCCGATCTCGATCCGTGTCAACCCAACAGATACTTTCGGAGATACCGTAATGCACCTTTATAGTCACCCGATACGTTGTGACGTTTGATACACCCAAGGCACTCCTACGGTAACCGGAGTTACACGATCTCATGGTCGAAGGAAGAGATACTTGACATTGGCAAAGATTCTAGCAAACGAACTATACGATCTTTTATGCTATGCTTAAGATTGGGTCTTGTCCATCACATCATTCTCCTAATGATGTGATCCCGTTATCAACGACATCTAATGTCCATAGTCAGGAAACCATGACTATCTATTGATCACAACGAGCTAGTCAACTAGAGGCTCACTAGGGACTCATTGGGTCTAAGTGTTCACACGTGTATTACGATTTCCGGATAATACAGTTATAGCATGAACAAATGACAATTATCATGAACATTGAAATATAATAATCCTTTTATTATTGCCTCTAGGGCATATTTCCAACACTGCTGTGGTCGGGCATTGAGTTTGACTCAACTTCACACCTTGTAGTACAGGCAAGAATCCTTTCTTTGCCTGATCCATTTTGAACTTTTTCAAAATTTTGTCAAGGTATGTGCTTTGTGAAAGTCCTATTAAGCGTCTTGATCTATCTCTATAGATCTTGATGCCCAATATGTAAGCAGCTTCACCGAGGTCTTTCATTGAAAAACTTTTATTCAAGTATCACTTTATGCTTTCCAGAAATTCTATATCATTTCCAATTAATAATATGTCATCTACATATAAAACTAGAAATGCTACAGAGCTCCCACTCACTTTCTTGTAAATACAGGCTTCTCCAAAAGTCTATATAAAACCATATGCTTTGATCACACTATCAAAGCGTTTATTCCAACTCTGAGATGCTTGCACCAGTCCATAAATGGAACGCTGGAGCTTGCACACTTTTTTAGCACCTTTTGGATCAACAAAACCTTCCGGCTGCATCATATACAACTCTTCTTCTAGAAATCCATTCAAGAATGCAGTCTTGACATCCATTTGCCAAATTTCATAATCACGAAACGCAGCAATAGCTAACATGATTCGGACAGACTTAAGCATCGCTACGGGTGAGAAAGTCTCATCGAAGTCAACCCCTTGAACTTGTCGAAAACCTTTCGCAACAAGTCGAGCTTTATAGACAGTTACATTACCATCAGCGTTAGTCTTCTTCTTAAAGATCCATTTATTCTCAATGGCTTGCCGATCATCGGGCAAATCAACCAAAGTCCATACTTTGTTTTCATACATGGATCCCATCTCAGATTTCATGGCCTCTAGCCATTTTATGGAATCTGGGCTCATCATCGCTTCCTCATAGTTCGTAGGTTCATCATGGTCAAGTAACATGACTTCCGAATAGGATTACCGTACCACTACAGTGCGGATCTTACTCTGGTAGACCCACGAGGTTCAGAGAAACTTAATCTGAAGTTTCATGATCAACATCATTAGCTTCCTCACTAATTGGTGTAGTCGTCACAGAACCGGTTCTCGTGATGAACTACTTTCCGATAAGGGAGTAGATACGATTATCTCATCAAGTTCTACTTTCCTCCCACTCACTTCTTTCGAGAGAAACTCCTTCTCTAGAAAGGATCCATTCTTAACAACGAATGTCTTGCCTTGGATCTGTGATAGAAGGTGTACCCAATGATCTCTTTTGGGTATCCTATGAAGACACATATCTCCGATTTGGGTTCGAGCTTATCTGGTTGAAGTTTCTTCACATAAGCATCGCAACCCCAAACTTTAAGAAATGACAACTTTGGTTTCTTGCCAAACCACAGTTCATAAGGCGTCGTCTCAACGGATTTTGATGGTGCCCTATTTAGCGTGAATGCGGCCGTCTCTAAAGCATAACCCCAAAATGATAGCGGTAAATCGGTAAGAGACATCATAGATCGCACCATATCAAGTAAAAATACGATTCGACGTTCGGACACACCATTTCATTGTGGTGTTCCGGGTGGCGTGAGTTGCGAAACTATTCCGCATTGTTTCAAATGTAAACCAAACTCGTAACTCAAATATTCTCCTCCACGATCAGATCGTAGAAACTTTATTTTCTTGTTACGATGATTTTCCACTTCACTCTGAAATTCTTTGAACTTTTCAAATGTTTCAGACTTGTGCTTCATTAAGTAGATATACCCATATCTGCTCAAATCATCTGTGAAGGTGGGAAAATAACGATATCCGCCACGAGCCTCAACATTCATCGGACCACATACATCTGTATGTATGATTTCCAACAAATCTGTTGCTCTCTCCATAGTTCGGAGAACGGTGTTTTAGTCATCTTGCCCATGAGGCACGGTTATAAGTACCAAGTGATTCATAATCAAGTGATTCCGAAGTCCATCAAGATGGAGTTTCTTCATGCGTTTTACACCGATATGACCTAAACGGCAGTGCCACAAATATGTTGCACTATCATTATCAACTCTGCATCTTTTGGCTTCAACATTATGAAATGTGTGTCACTACTATCGAGATTCAATAAAAATAGACCACTCTTCAAGGGTGCATGACCATAAAAGATATTACTCATATAAATAGAACAACCATTATTCTCTGATTTAAATGAATAACCGTCTCGCATCAAACAAGATCTAGATATAATGTTCATGCTCAACGCTGGCACCAAATAATAATTATTCAGGTCTAAAACTAATCCCGAAGGTAGATGTAGAGGTAGCGTGCCGACCGCGATCACATCGACTTTGGAACCGTTTCCCACGTGCATTGTCACCTCGTCCTTGGCCAGTGCTCGCTTATTCCGTAGTCCCTGTTTCGAGTTGCAAATATTAGCAACAAAACCAGTATCAAATACCCAGGTGCTACTACGAGCTCTAGTTAGGTACATATCAATAACATGTATATCACATATACCCTTGTTAACTTTGCCATCCTCCTTATCTGCCAAATACTTGGGGCAGTTTCGCTTCGATGACCGATCGCTTGCGGTGAAGCACTTTCGATTTCAGGCTTAGGTCCAGACTTGGGTTTCTTCTCTTGAGCAGCAACTTGCTTGCCGTTCTTTTGAAGTTCCTTCTTCTTCCCTTTGCCCTTTTCTTGAAACTAGTGGTCTTGTTGACCATCAACACTTGATGCTCCTTCTTGATTTCTACCTCCATGCTTTTAGCATTGCGAAGAGCTCGGGAATAGTCTTGTTCATCCCTTGCATATTATAGTTCATCACAAAGCTCTTGTAGCTTGGTGGCAGTGATTGGAGAATTCTGTCAATGTCACTATCATCAGGAAGAGTAACTCCCAGTTGAATCAAGTGATTATTATACCCAGGCATTCTGAGTATGTGTTCACTGACAGAACTAATCTCCTCCATCTTGCAGCTATAGAACTTATTGGAGACTTCATATCTCTCAATCCGGGCATTTGCTTGAAATATTAACTTCAACTCCTGGAACATCTCATATGCTCCATGACGTTCAAACGTCGTTGAAGACCCGGTTCTAAGCCGTAAAGCATGGCACATTGAACTATAGAGTAGTCATCAGCTTTGCTCTGCCGGACGTTCTTAACATCGTCGGTTGCATCAGCGGAGCAGTTGGCACCCAGCGGTGCTTCGGGGCGTAACTTTTACGTGCAGCAATGAGGATAATCCTCGAGTTACGGACCCATCCGTGTAATTGGTACCATCATCTTTCAACTTTGCTTTCTCAAGGAACGCATTAAAATTCAACGGAACAACAAAGACGAGCCATCTATCTACAAACAAACATAGACAAGCAAGATACAATCGGTACTAAGTTCATGATAAATTTAAGTTCAATTAATCATATTACTTAAGAACTCCCACTTAGGCAGACATCTCTCTAGTCATCTAAGTGATCACGTGATCCAAATCAACTAAACAATAACCGATCATCACGTGAGATGGAGTAGTTTTCAATGGTGAACATCACTATGTTGATCATATCTACTATATGATTCACGCTCGACCTTCGGTCTCCGTGTTCGAGGCCATATCTGCATATGCTAGGCTCATCAAGTTTAACTTTGAGTATTCGCGTGTGCAAAACTGGCTTGCACCCGTTGTAGATGGACGAGAGCTTATCACACCCGATCATCACGTGGTGTCTCGACACGACGAACTTTGGCAGCGGTGCATACTCGGGAGAACACTTCTTGATAATTTTAGTGAGTGATCATCTTAAAATGCTACCGTCAATCAAAGCAAGATAAGATGCATAAAGGATAAACATCACATGCAATCAATATAAGTGATATGATATGGCCATCATCATCTTGTGCTTGTGATCTCCATCTCCGAAGCACCGTCGTGATCACCATCATCACCGGCGCGACACCTTGATCTCCATCGTAGCATCGTTGTCATTTACGGCATCTATTGCTTCTACGACTATCGCTACCGCTTAGTGATAAAGTAAAGCAATTACAGATGCGTTGCATTTCATACAATAAGCGACAACCATATGGCTCCTGCCGATTGCCGATAACCGGTTACAAAACATGATCATCTCATACAATAAAATATAGCATCACGTCTTTACCATATCACATCACAACATGCCTGCAAAAACAAGTTAGGCGTCCTCTACTTTGTTGTTGCAAATTTTACGTGGCTGCTACGGGCTTAGCAAGAACCGTTCTTACCTCGCATCAAAAACCACAGCGATAGTTCGTCAAGTTGGTGCTGTTTTAACCTTCGCAAGGACCGGGCGTAGCCACACTCGATTCAGCTAAAGTGAGAGAGCAGACACCCGCCAGCCACCTTTAAGCACGAGTGCTCGTAGCGGTGAAACCCGGTGTCGCGTAAGCGTCTGGCGTAATGTCGGTCGGGCCGCTTCATCTCACAATACCGCCGAACCAAAGTATGACATCTTTGGTAAGCGGTATGACTTGTATCGCCCACAACTCACTTGTGTTCTACTCGTGCATATAACATCAACGCATAAAACCTAGGCTCGGATGCCACTGTTGGGGAACGTAGTAATTTCAAAAAAATTCCTACGCACACGCAAGATCATGGTGATGGCATAGCAACGAGAGGGGAGAGTGTTCGTCCACGTACCCTCGAAGACCGCAAGCGGAAGCGTTAGCACAACGTGGTTGATGTAGTCGTACATCTTCACGATCCGACCGATCCAAGCACCGAACGTACGGAGCCTCCGAGTTCAGCACACGTTCAGCTCGATGACGATCTCCGGCCTCCGATCCAGCCGAGCTCCGGAGATGAGTTCTGTCAGCACGAAGGCGTGGTGACGATGATGATGTTCTACCGGCGCAAGGCTTCGCCTAAACTCCGCGACGATATGACCGAGGTGGAATATGGTGGAAGGGGGCACCGCACTGTTGGGGAACGTAGTAATTTCAAAAAAATTCCTATGCACACGCAAGATCATGGTGATGATATAGCAACGAGGGGAGAGTGGTGTCTACGTACCCTCGTAGACCGAAGCAGAAGCGTTGACGCAACGTAGAGGAAGTAGTCGTACGTCCTCCCGGTCCGACCGATCCAAGCCCGTTACTCGGCACCTCCGAGTTCTTGACACGCGACAGCTCGATGGCGCACCCTCGATCTCCAATCCAAGAGAGGCTTGAGGGGAGTTCCGTCAAGACGACGGCGTGGTGACGATCTTGATGTTCTCTCGCGCAGGCTTCGCCTAAGCACCGCTACAATATGATCGAGGTGTAATATCGTGGAGGGGGCACCGACACGGCTAAGGAACGATCAATGATCAACTTGTGTGTTCTAGGGTGCCCCCTACCCCGTATATAAAGGAGGGAGGGGCGAGGTGGCCGGCCCTAAGGGGGCGCCATGAGGGGGGAAACCTACTCCAAGTAGGTTTCCTCTCTTTCCTTATCTTATTTGGAGGGAAGGAAATAGTACTAGTATTAGGAAGTAGTACTAGTAGTAGTAATAGGAAGAGGGAAGGAGAAAGGAGGGAGGCGGCCCCCTCCCCAGTCGGATTGGGCTTGGGGCCCCCTTGCTCCTTCTCCTTCCTCCTACATGGGCCCAATAAGGCCCATATACCTCCCGGGGGTTCAGGTAACCTCTGGAGCTCCAAACTTCTCGGAACCTTTCGGTGTCCAAATATATCCGTCCAATATATCAATCTTTATGTCTCGACCATTTGAGACTCCTCGTCATGTCCGTGATCATATCCGGACTCGAACAAACTTGGTACATCAAAATACATAAACTCATAATATAATTGTCATCGAAACCTTAAGCGTGCGGACCCTACGGTTCGAGAACGATGTAGACATGACCGAGACACATCTCGGTCAATAACCAATAGCGGGACCTGGATGCCCATATTGGTTCCTACATATTCTCTGAAGATCTTTATCGGTCAAACCACATAACAACATACGTTGTTCCTTTGTCATCGGTATGTTACTTGTCCGAGATTCGATCGTCGGTATCCAATACCTAGTTCAATCTCGTTACCGACAAGTCTCTTTACTCGCTCGTAATACTTCATCTCATAACTAACTCATTAGTTACATGCTTGCAAGGCTTAGGTGATGAGCATTACCGAGAGGGCCAGAGATACCTCTCCGACAATCGGAGTGACAAAACCTAATCTCGAATTATGCTAACTCAACATGTACCTTTGGAGACACTGTAGTACTCCTTTATAATCACCCGATTCGTTGTGACGTTTGGTAGTATACAAAGTGTTCCTCCGTAAGCGGAGTTACACAATTCTCATAGTTACAGGAACATGTATAAGTCATGAAGGAAGCAATAGCAGAATACTAAGCGATCAAGTGCTAAGCTAACGGATGGGTCATGTCAATCACCTCATTCTCCTAATGATGTGATCCCATTAATCAAATGACAACACATGTCTATGGTTAGGAAACATAACCATCTTTGATTAATGAGCTAGTCAAGTAGAGGCATACTAGTGACTATATGTTTGTCTATGTATTCACACATGTATCATGTTTCCGGTTAATACAATTCTAGCATGAATAATAAACATTTATCATGATATGAGGAAATAAATAATAACTTTATTATTGCCTCTAGGGCATATTTCCTTGATCTCCCACTTGCACTAGAGTCAATAATCTAGATTACATTGTAATGATTCTAACACCCATGGAGTCTTGGTGCTGATCATGTTTTGCTCGTGAGAGAGGCTTAGTCAACGGGTCTGCAACATTCAGATCCGTATGTATCTTGCAAATCTCTATGTCTCCCACTTGGACTTGGTCCCGAATGGAATTGAAGCGTCTCTTGATGTGCTTGGTCCTCTTGTGAAATCTGGATTCCTTTGCCAAGGCAATTGCACCAGTATTGTCACAGAAGATCTTCATTGGTCCCGATGCACTAGGTATGACACCTAGATCGGAAATGAACTCCTTCATCTAGACTCCTTCATTTGCTGCTTCAGAAGCAGCTATGTACTCCGCTTCACATGTAGATCCCGCCACGACGCTTTGTTTAGAACTGCACCAACTTACAGCCCCACCGTTTAATAAAAACACGTATCCGGTCTGCGATTTAAAATCGTCCGGATCAGTGTCAAAGCTTGCATCGACGTAACCATTTACGACTAGCTCTTTGTCACCTCCATATACGAGAAACATATCCTTAGTCCTTTTCGGTATTTGGGATGTTCTTGACCGTTGTCGATGATCCACTCTGGATTACTTTGGTACCTACCGCCAAGCTTATTGCTAAGCATACATCAGTGTCGGTACACAGCATTGCATACATGATAGAGCCTATGGCTGAAGCATAGGAACATCTTTCATTTTCTCTCTATCTTCTGCTGTGGTCGGGCATTGAGTTTGACTCAACTTCACACCTTGTAGCACGAGCAAGAATCCTTTCTTTGCTCGATCCATTTTGAACTTTTTCAAAATTTTGTCAAGGTATGTGCTTTGTGAAAGTCCTATTAAGCGTCTTGATCTATCTCTATAGATCTTGATGCCCAATATGTAAGCAGCTTCACCGAGGTCTTTCATTGAAAAACTTTTATTCAAGTATCCCTTTATGCTATCCAGAAATTCTATATCATTTCCAATTAATAATATGTCATCAACATATAAAACTAGAAATGCTACTGAGCTCCCACTCACTTTCTTGTAAATCTGAGGCTTCTCCAAAAGTGCATATAAAACCATATGCTTTGATCACACTATCAAAACGTTTATTCCAACTCCGAGATGCTTGCACCAGTCCATAAATGGAACGTTGGAGCTTGCACACTTTGTCAGCACCTTTTGGATCAACCAAACCTTCAGGCTGCATCATATACAACTCTTCTTCTAGAAATCCATTCAAGAATGCAGTCTTGACATCCATCTGCCAAATTTCATAATCATGAAATGCAGCAATAGCCAACATGATTCGGACAGACTTAAGCATCGCTACGGATGAGAAAGTCTCATCGTAGTCAACCCCTTGAACTTGTCGAAAACCTTTTGCAACAAGTCGAGCTTTGTAGACAATAACTTTACCATCGTCGGTCTTCTTCTTAAAGATCCATTTATTCTCGGCTTGCCGATCATCGGGCAAGTCAACCAAAGTCCATACTTTGTTTTCATACATGGATCCTATCTCGATTTCATGGCCTCTAGCCATTTTGCGAATCTGGGCTCATCATCGCTTCCTCATAGTTCGTAGGTTCATCATGTTCTAGTAACATGACTTCCGAATAGGATTTCCGTACCACTCAGTGCGGATCTTACTCTAGTAGACCCACGAGGTTCAAGAGAAACTTGATCGAAGTTTCATGATCAATATCATTAGCTTCCTCACTAATTGGTGTAGTTGTCACGGGAACCGGTTCTTGTGATGAACTACTTTCCAACAAGGAGTAGATACGATTATCTCATCAAGTTCTACTTTCCTCCCACTCACTTCTCTTCGAGAGAAACTCCTTCTCTAGAAAGGATCCGAATTTAGCAACGAAAATCTTGCCTTGGATCTATGATAGAAGGTGTACCCAATAGTCTCCTTTGGGTATCCTATGAAGACACATTTCTCGATTTGGGTTCGAGCTTATCGGTTGAAGTTTCTTCACATAAGCATCGCAGCCCCAAACGTTGAGAAACGACAACTTTGGTTTCTTGCCAAACCACAGTTCATAAGGCGTCGTCTCAACGGTTTTGATGGTGCCCTATTTAGCGTGAATGCGGCCGTCTCTAAAGCATAACCCCAAAGCGATAGCGGTAAATCGGTAAGAGACATCATAGATCGCACCATATCAAGTAAAGTACGATTATGACGTTCGGACACACCATTTATTTGTGGTGTTCGGTGGCGTGAGTTGCGAAACTATTCCACATTGTTTCAAATGTAAGCCAAACTCGTAACTCAAATATTCTCCTCCACGATCAGATCGTAGAAACTTTATTTTCTTGTTACGATGATTTTCTACTTCACTCTGAAATTCTTTGAACTTTTCAAATGTTTCAGACTTGTGCTTCATCAAGTAGATATACCCATATCTGCTTAAATCATCTGTGAAGGTGAGAAAATAACGATATCCGCCACGAGCCTCAACATTCATCGGACCACATACATCTGTATGTATGATTTCCAATAAATTTGTTGCTCTCTCCATAGATCCGGAGAACAGTGTTTTGGTCATCTTGCCCATGAGGCACGGTTCGCAAGTACCAAGTGATTCATAATCAAGTGATTCCAGAAGTCCATCAGTATGGAGTTTCTTCATGCGTTTTACACCGATATGACCTAAACGGCAGTGCCACAAATATGTTGCACTATCATTATCAACTCTGCATCTTTTGGCCTCAATATTGTGAATATGTGTATTACTACGATCGAGATCCAACAAACCATTTTCATTGGTGTGTATGACCATAGAAGGTTTTATTCATGTAAACAGAACAACAGTTTATTCTCTTACTTAAATGAATAACCGTATTGCAATAAACACGATCAAATCATATTCATGCTCAACGCAAATGCTAAATAACATTTATTTAGGTTTAACACTAATCTCAAAAATATAGGGAGTGTGCGATGATGATCATATCAATCTTGGAACTATTTCCAACACACATCGTCACTTCACCCTTAACTAGTCTCTGTTTATTACGCAACTCCGTTTGAGTTACTAAATGAGCAACCGAACTAGTATCAAATACTTGAGGGTTGCTATAAACACTAGTAACGTACACATCAATAACATGTATATCAAATATACTTATGTTCACTTTGCCATCCTTCTTATCCGCCAATCACTTGGGGCAGTTCCGCTTCGATGTCGATCGCTTGCGGTAGAAGCACTCGATTTGAGCTTAGGTCCGGACTTGGGTTTCTTCTCTTGAGCAGCAACTTGTTTGCCGTTCTTTTGAAGTTCCCTTCTTCTTCCCTTTGCCCTTTTCTTGAAACCAGTGGTCTTGTTGACCATTAACACTTGATGCTCCTTTTTGATTTCTACCTCCATGCTTTCGGCATTGCGAAGAGCTCGGGAATAGTCTTGTTCATCCCTTGCATATTATAGTTCATCACAAAGCTCTTGTAGCTTGGTGGCGATGATTGGAGAATTCATCAATGACGCTATCATCGGAAGATTAACTCCCGGTTGAATCAAGTGATTATTATACCCAAACATTTTGAGTATATGCTCCTTGTGAACTGTTCTCCTCCATCTTGCAGCTGTAGAACTTATTGGAGACTTCATATCTCTCAATCCGGGCATTTGCTTGAAATATTAACTTCAACTCTGGAACATCTCATATGCCCCATGACGTTCAAAACGTCGTTGAAGACCAGTTCTAAGCCGTAAAGCATGGCACACTTGAACTATAGAGTAGTCATCGACTTTGCTCGCCAGACGTTCTTAACGTCATCGGTTATCATCAGAAGAAGTTCGCACCCAGCGGTGCTTCCAGGATGTAACTCTTACGTGCAGCAATGAGGATAATCCTCGAGTTACGGACCCGATCCGTGTAATTGCTACCATCATCTTTCAACTTTGCTTTCTCAAGGAACGCATTAAAATTCAATGGAACAACAGCACGAGCCATCTATCTACAAACAAACATAGACAAGCAAAATACTATCAGGTACTAAGTTCAATTAATCATATTACTAAAGAACTCCCACTTAAACAGACATCTCTCTAGTCATCTAAGTGATTACGTGATCCAAATCAACTAAACCATGTCCGATCATCACGTGAGATGGAGTAGTTTCAATGGTGAACATCTCTATGTTGATCATATCTACTATATGATTCACGCTCGACCTTTCGGTCTCCGTGTTCCGAGGCCATATCTGTATATGCTAGGCTCGTCAAGTCTAACTTGAGTATTCGCGTGTGCAACTGTTTTGCACCCGTTGTATTTGAACGTAGAGCCTATCACACCGATCATCACGTGGTGTCTCAAAGACGAAGAACTTTCATAGCGGTGCATACTCGGGAGAACACTTCTTGATAATTAGTGAGAGATCATCTTAAAATGCTACCGTCAATCAAAGCAAGATAAGATGCATAAAGGATAAACATCACATGCATCAATATAAGTGATATGATATGGCCATCATCATCTTGTGCTTGTGATCTCCATCTTCAAGCACCGTCGTGATCACCATCGTCACCGGCGCGACACCTTGATCTCCATCGTAGCATCGTTGTCGTTCGCCATCTATTGCTTCTCGACTATCGCTACCGCTTAGTGATAAAGTAAAGCAATTACAGATGCGTTGCATTTCATACAATAAAGCGACAACCATATGGCTCCTGCCGATTGCCGATAACCGGTTACAAAACATGATCATCTCATACTATAAAACATAGCATCATGTCTTGGCCATATCACATCACAACATGCCTGCAAAAACAAGTTAGGCGTCCTCTACTTTGTTGTTACAAATTTTACGTGGCTGCTACGGGCTTAAGCAAGAACCAATCTCACCTACGCATCAAAACCACAGCGATAGTTTGTCAAGTTGATGCTGTTTTAACCTTCGCAAGGACGGGCGTAGCCACACTCGGTTCAACTAAAGTTGGAGAAACACACACCCGCTAGTCACCGTGTGCAAAGCACGGCGGTAAAACCAGTCTCGCGTAAGCGTCTGGCGTAATGTCGGTCGGGCCGCTTCATCCAACAATACCGCTGAACCAAAGTATGACATCTTTGGTAAGCAAGTATGACTTATATCGCCCACAACTCACTTGTGTTCTACTCGTGCAAATATCATCAAACCATAAAAACCTAGGCTCGGATGCCACTGTTGGGGAACGTAGTAATTTCAAAAAAATTCCTACGCACACGCAAGATCATGGTGATGATATAGCAACGAGGGGAGAGTGTTGTCTACGTACCCTCGTAGACCAAAGTGGAAGCATTGACGCAACGTAGAGGAAGTAGTCGTACGTCCTCCCGGTCTGACCGATCCAAGCACCGTTACACCGGCACCTCCGAGTTCTTGACACGCGTACAGCTCGATGACGCACCCCGATCTCCAATCCAGTAGAGGCTCGAGGGGAGTTCCGTCAAGACGACGGCGTGGTGACGATCTTGATGTTCTCCTATCGCAGGCTTCGCCTAAGCACCGCTACAATATGATCGAGGTGTAATATGGTGGGGGGCACCGCACACGGCTAAGGGCGATCAATGATCAACTTGTGTGTTCTAGGGTGCCCCCCTACCCCCGTATATAAAGGAGGGAGGGAGGAGGTGGCCGGCCCTAAGGGGGGCGCGCCATGAGCTCTCTTTTCCTTATCTTATTTGGAGGGGGAAGGAAAGAGTACTAGTATTAGGAAGTAGTACTAGTAGTAGTAATAGGAAGAGGGGGAAGGAGAAAGGAAAGGCGGGCCCCTCCCCAGTCGGATTGGGCTTGGGGCGCGCCCCCCTCCCTCGCTCCTTCTCCCTTCCTCCTACATGGGCCCAATAAGGCCCATATACCTCCCGGGGGGTTCCGGTAATCTCCCGGAGCTCCAAACTTCTTCGGAACCTTTCCGGTGTCCAAATATATCCGTCCAATATATCAATCTTTATGTCTCGACCATTTCGAGACTCCTCGTCATGTCCGTGATCATATCCGGGACTCCGAACAAACTTTGGTACATCAAAATACATAAACTCATAATATAATTGTCATCGAAACCTTAAGCGTGTGGACCCTACGGTTCGAGAACGATGTAGACATGACTGAGACACATCTCTGGTCAATAACCAATAGCGGGACCTGGATGCCCATATTGGTTCCTACATATTCTACGAAGATCTTTATCGGTCAAACCGCATAACAACATACGTTGTTCCCTTTGTCATCGGTATGTTACTTGTCCGAGATTCGATCGTCGGTATCCAATACCTAGTTCAATCTCGTTACCGACAAGTCTCTTTACTCGTTCTGTAATACTTCATCTCATAACTAACTCATTAGTTACATGCTTGCAAGGCTTAGGCGATGAGCATTACCGAGAGGGCCCAGAGATACCTCTCCGACAATCGGAGTGACAAAACCTAATCTCGAATTATGCTAACTCAACATGTACCTTTGGAGACACCTGTAGTACTCCTTTATAATCACCCAGTTACGTTGTGACCTTTGGTAGTATCCAAAGTGTTCCTCCGGTAAACGGGAGTTACACAATTCTCATAGTTACAGGAACATGTATAAGTCATGAAGGAAGCAATAGCAGAATACTAAACGATCAAGTGCTAAGCTAACGGGATGGGTCATGTCAATCACCTCATTCTCCTAATGATGTGATCCCATTAATCAAATGACAACACATGTCTATGGTTAGGAAACATAACCATCTTTGATTAATGAGCTAGTCAAGTAGAGGCATACTAGTGACTATATGTTTGTCTATGTATTCACACATGTATCATGTTTCCGGTTAATACAATTCTAGCATGAATAATAAACATTTATCATGATATGAGGAAATAAATAATAACTTTATTATTGCCTCTAGGGCATATTTCCTTCACGCACACGGCTAAGGAACGATCCGTAGATCAGCTTGTGTGTCTATGGGGTGCCCCCCGCCCCCGTATATAAAGGAGGGAGGGGGGAGGTGCGGCCGGCCCCTAGGGTGCGCTGGAGGAGTCCTACTCCACCGGGAGTAGGACTCCCCTCTGCCTTGGTGGAGAAGGAAAGGGGGAGGAAAGAGGAAAGGCGCCGCCCCCTTCCTTGTCCTATTCGGACTAGGGGCGAGGGCGCGGCCTGCTCCGCCGGCCCTCCTCTTCTCCCTCTTGGCCCACTAAGGCCCAATATCCCCGGGAGGTTCCAGTAACTTCGGTGTTCCAGAAAATCCGATTTCACCGGAACCATTCCGATGTCCAAATATAGGCTTCAATATATCAATCTTTATGTCTCGACCATTTGAGACTCCTCGTCATGTCCGTGATCACATCCGAGACTCGAACAAACTTCGTACATCAAAACTTATAAACTCATAATAAAACTGTCATCGAAGCGTTAAGCGTGCGGACCCTACGGGTTCGAGAACTATGTAGACATGACCTAGAACCATTCTCGATCAATAACCAAAGCGGGACACGGATGCCCATATTGGTTCCTACATATTCTACGAAGATCTTTATCGGTCAAACCGCATAACAACATACTTTGTTCCCTTTGTCATCGGTATGTTACTTGCCCGAGATTTGATCGTCGGTATCCAATACCTAGTTCAATCTCGTTACCGGCAAGTCTCTTTACTCGTTCCGTAATACATCATCTCATAACTAACTGATTAGTTACATGCTTGCAAGGCTTAGGTGATGAGTATTACCGAGAGGGCCCAGAGATACCTCTCCGACAATCGGAGTGACAAAACCTAATATCGAATTATGCCAACCCAACATGTACCTTCGGAAACACCTGTAGAGCACCTTTATAATCACCCAATTACGTTGTGACGTTTGGTAGCACACAAAGTGTTCTTCCGGCAAACGGGAGTTGCACAATCTCATAGTTGCAGGAACTTTGTATAAGTCATGAAGAAAGCAATAGCAGTATGCTAAACGATCAAGTGCTAGGCTAACGGAATGGGTCATGTCAATCACATCATTCTCCCAGTGATGTGATCCCACTAATCAAATGACAACACATATCTATGGTTAGGAAACATAACCATTTTGATTAATGAGCTAGTCAAGTAGAGGCATACTAGTGACTATAGTTTTGTCTGTGTATTCACACATGTATTATGTTTCCGGTTAATACAATTCTAGCATGAATAATAAACATTTATCATGATATGAGGAAATAAATAATAACTTTATTATTGCCTCTAGGGCATATTTCCTTCACCAACACCATCTCACCACACTTGTGTACACACCATGTGGACACACACAAGTTTTGGGGCCATTCCCACCCTCCGAGGTGCAATTTTCAACGAAACCCTAGTTCTGTTGACCGCACGGTCTACCCCTTTGACTTCACCCCACCGGCGGTGCCCTGGTGGGCATACTTCTGAAAACAACAAACAATTGATTCCTTTTTTTGGAGACATCTCTGAACCTAAGATGATGATCAACATACATCATATAGGGATGGGATACATAGCTTAGTGCAAGGAAATGTCTGCTTAACTTGCTCGGTTTTCTTAGAAGTATCCTTAGCATTTTCTCTGTTTTTAGTGACAATGCATACTGTGACAATGGTACCTTCTGTGACACTCTACTGCTTCTGTCAATTTGTTTCATCAACCGTGAAAAGTGGAATAGGCATGGCTGTTACTGCACTTCCTTACTCGGCATATGCATATTCTGGCATATTAAGGAATTGTGTGTTAACAACATTAACTTTAGAATAGCCAGCATGCTTCCTACTATGAGCTAAACAGCAGAGTATCTAGCACAAAACATGAAGTTCATGGAGTTCTTTGGAGTGTATGATATATCCTGCTGTTCTGAAAATGAGTTCTTGAAGTGCATGTTATATCCTGATGATGTGCTACACCAACTATTACAAGGTACCGAATTAATTGCAGTAGAGTAACTTCTTGATGTCAATAGTTGCATATCACAGGACTGGGAGTATACTTGCACCGGGAGGAGCATTATCTTCTTCGTGTGGATCATTGTCTTCTCCGGGTGGAGTGCAGTTCAAGTCCGCAAGCACCATATATGCTGCTGCTACTCAGCGACAAGGATGCGCTTGAGCGCGCCAACATTGTCGTCGACGCCGAAGTGGAGCCGACAACCCCAGATCCCAAGCCCTCAGCAGACTAGATCACTGGTTCTGGATCAGGGAGGTGACTGGATGACAAGCAGCACCTGGGCCGACAAGTGTTGGGCGAGTAGAACCAGGGGCAGTGGCGACGTGCTTACCTTCTCCCCTCCCCGGCGATCTGCTCCTTCTGGGTGGGGGTCGCCGGCTGGTGTTCTGCTGCGGGGTGGGGGTCGCCGGCTGGCATTCTGTTGTCGGTGGGAGTCGTCGGCCGGCGTGCTGCTGCTGGGACAATCGGTGAAGCCATTCAGGTGCTAACCGATCAATCGGCAAGGAGATCTGAGTCCTGTGGAGATCGGTGAGGCCAGGTGTTGTTGGGCCAATCGATTGGCCAGGTTCTGGGAACGGACGTGATCAGCGAGGTGCTGGGGGAACTGGATCCTCTAACATGGAGGAGACAAGTCAGGTGTGCTACAGTACTCTAACTTACCTTCTTCACATCCACATGATTTGGATTATTTTGATCTAAATTAACTTGCAAAAAATATATGTGTGATACCCATCTACTATAATTGCTTACAATCAAACTTATAGGTGATTTTTTTTAGTTTAGAAGATTTATATGCACAGTAAATCTGAATGTTCTTCACATGCATGATTTAGTTTAACTTCAAATAGTTATACTAACTAGTCTTGATAAAGAGATTTTTTGGAGCCAACACCAAACCTCGTGAGGTGTTTTGCCTACGGAAAGTTGTGCTAGCTTGTAATGATTACTATTAGGATCAAAGTTGTAGGATAAACGTAAAACCTTCTCGATGTATCTTTTATACAACATTGTAGTTTAGTTATATATGGAGAGAATGATTTAATACTTTGTGTTTAAGAGTAGAATAAGTTATTCCACGCTCTAGCCACCTGAACGAACTATTTGGCGAATTAAGGCCACAAGCACCAAACAGGAAAATTTAGGCTGGTCACAATGGTCAAGAACATAAGCTAGTAATTTACACACTTTCCTAGACTATGTTACTATCTCCATAGTGGGTAGGAACATCTATGTAGTGTCATGTAATGATGTATTTATTAGGTTATAGACTCATTGTTTCTTGGAGTGTGTGATGTTCCGGTAACTTAGCTAGTTACCACAAGCACCTCTCTCTTCATTAAATACGTGCCACATAAGCAAAGTTGTATTGAAATGTGTGATGTTACTCCTATGTTCCACCCCACTGTGACCAGCCTTAGAGCCATGGAAAGTGATGTGTCGCCTACCAATGGGCCAACTGCTAGCGACGTAATAATAGCATGCAAGTTGATTTTTTGTAGAACATGCAAGGCGTTGGCAAGTTGGAAAATGATTTATCGTTGGCAAGCTTAACTCTCGGAACTTGTAGCATTCTTTTTTTTGGAGAGTACGCCAAAGGCGTACTTTAGCTTTATAGAAGAGAGAAAATATATATACAAGGAAACTTGTAGCATTCAACTGAATGAGAACAAAGATTTTAAAAAAATTACATTTCCATCGATAGTGAAAAATTACTCAACTAAGTGACAACGAAAATCATATCGGAATGTACAATTACTTGTTGATTTTGAATTTGAGGCATTTTTCTACTTTTTTAGTTAATAAGATATGCATATACCCACCCTTAGGCTTTGTGTGGTATCAAGGGGAGAAAACCCAGGGCAACAAGCCCCTAGGGGTAATTTTCACGTGCACATGGAATTCCCTATCAACCGCGGGGAGAATTTCTATCACCGTTTGGCGCCAAAGCGAGGAAGCTGAGATCCACGCAAGGAAGCGGCTGTACGACGCAGGGAGGGAGCGCTGCCCGTCACCTCTTTTTCGCGAGAGCCAATGTGGGTTTCCTCCCCGACCCATGGAGGCGTGGAAGCATCTCCGAGGGAAAGGACATGGAAGGGGCAGGGGTGGCCCAATCTGATGGGCATCCAAATGCAGCGGCGGCCTTCCCAGAAGTGAATCATCCCGTGGTTGCTCCACCCAGGAAAGAGTGAAGTCTATTTTAAACCTTGAGCTTGTAGACCTTGTCGCAAATGAACCCTTATCTTTAAATCCCTGAAGTTTATACCCAGTACTAATCGATCCCGGTCTATCTCGACCCTAGACCCGTTTGGCGCATAGGAAAAAAATTGATCCCGATGGGATCACATACTACTCTCACTGACTGGTCGGGCCGGCATGTCATATTTATCCTCACCTTTCTATCATTCTTTCTCTCTCGAGCTATCGTGCGCTAGCACAAACACATGACCAACAACAGCAATTAGCACACAACCATGGCGACCAGTAGTAACTAGCTGATGCATGCGTGTTCAGTGTAGGCGTGTAGCAACAAGGACGAAGAAGCGCAATCTTCTGGAGGTGAACTGGCCACACATGGAGGTCGTCGAGCGCGCCGGCCGGTGGGGACGTGGTCACAGCGGGAGGTTGCTGGTGGACGTGCCCTGTTGGCTGTTGCATCTTGTATGGCGCGAGCAAGCTTGGAGCACGCGGCCTTCTCATGTCACCGACGCGCGAGCCTGGCCGAGGATGGAGATGTGCAGCCGTCGGGGAGATGAGCAGCAACTGAGAGAGGAGCTCGGTGAGCGCGCCGGCGTGCGCGGAGGGAGGCCCAGCGTGAGGTCGCTGATGGTCGTGGACTACTGCTTGGCGCGAGGGAGTTCGTAGCGTGCCTGCGTCCCTAGCGCGCGAGCTGGAAGAGGATGCGGGGCCTCAGCCAGGGACCACGACGCGCAGCCGTGTTGGGGAGATGGGAAGCAACCGCTTGAGGAGATCGGCGAGCGCACCGGCTGCCATGGACGGGGGCGGGGCAGGACCGCAGGAGGTCCCTGGTGGCTGTGCCCTGCTGCGTGGCAGGAGCGAGCGCGAGCTCCCTCGGAGCGCGGGTCGATGCGGCGGAGTGGCGACTGATGCCGACGGACTAGAGTTGCCGAGGATGAGGCCACGCAAGCCGCATCATCCAGACGAGGCAGCGCACGGCACCACAACGTGGTCCATGGGGAATCATCGGAGGATCTCTAAGGCGAGGACAACGGGACAGCGGCGAAGGAGAGGATGTGCCTGAAGGATGGATCTATAGAAAGGAATCACAGGGGATCGGGATCAGGTGAAAAATAGTGGGTAGGGGAAGACGGATCTCGGCATCCATGCAAACGTGGCGGCGGGAGAAAGAAAGGAGAAGCGATAGATGAAGAAGATGGAGATGACACGCAGGTCCGGATTGTCAGTAAGAGAAACGAGTGATCCCAACCGGGATTGTGCTTACAAACAGGTCTAGGATTGGCATAGGGTTGAAAACAACTGGGGTTACAAAGGATGGGGTACAGATTTCAAGGATTCGAAGGTGAAGGTTCATTTGTGACGAAGCATACAACCTGAAGGCTTAAATCAGACTTCACTCCCCAGGAAATAGGCAGGAATTCCGGAAGGATCCCCTGCAACCAAATTAGCCCTTAGGCTGCTTCCAATGCACCGGTGCTTAGATGGGGTGCTAAGCATATTAAATAGCTTAGCAACCAAACTCCCCAATGCATAGGTGCTTAGCTTCTTGTAGCTAAGCTCTCTTCATTTAATAAGTTCAAGGATCTTTTATAGTATGTAAACTTTGTGGCATATTTGTGCTAGGTATTAAGCAAATAATATCCTTTGAGGAAAACACATGGAAATATAGTTGACTTGAGTCCATACATAAAGTGCCAATAAGATATTATGAAAATACATGGAATTACACCTACAATTAAAGTTAAGTGACGAACTTCTCATGATAAAAACAGAATTGCGTTTGGTTTCTTAAAAAAAGTTCGTGTCTGATTATTTGTATGACTAGATAGCATCAGTGCAAATTTTGCTTCATCTACTAAAAACAGAGTAATTTTGTACACCATGATCTTACCTGATAATTCGTATAAGTAGATAGCAATACCTTGAAATTACTTGTTGGTACGTTCTGAAATCACTGTGTATTATGAGCTGAACTAGTACGTTCTGAAATCAATTAGAACGTTCTGAACTGAACAAAAATTATGAATTGAAATCAACTAGGAGACAGCGGGAGGGCACATTGCTTTCTGTGCTACTATCTCTCTCAAGCCTTGAATAAGTTGTGCAGACATGATTATCTTCCCGCGTTGGAATATCATGGCCTGGTAGAGCTAGCGAAGAATCTTCCACGCTGGAATATGTCGGCAGCTGGATAGCCGCCATGGATGGAAAGTCTCTTTTACCTTTCCACTTGCTAAAGTGATACTGTATGTCGCCTATACTTGCTAAATCAATGGGCCAACTGCTAGCGACGTAATAATTGCAAGTTGATTTACAGTGTTTTGCTACAGTTATCAGACTTTGTTTCTTCATTTTAGGCTAGCTGACTACTACTGTAGCTTGATCCAGTTCAGGTGTTACCAACGCACGTGTTTTTAACTAGTACTTCCTTCGCACCACGTATGCGATAAACTAACAAAGATGATTACAGTACTAACCCGGTTTAAATAATTTAAGAGCTCATTTGGCACTCATTATTTCATTTTTTTGGCAGAAATGAAATAAAGCAGATCTAGACACTAGCTAAAAAGTCGATGTAGCCTTGTTATTTCCCTGGGCCACGCGGCGCGGGTGTGGTGCTCCCTGCTCTGTGTATAAATAGAGATCAACATCCAAGGCCTCCTCCCACACACACACATACGCACGCTAGAGCAGAGCAGAGCAGGGTCTTGCTCCAGTATCTGCCCTCTCCTGCCTGTAGAGCATCCATCACGTGAAGTTCACGGACAAACATGTCTCCGGTGAAGGTGTTCGGGCACCCGATGTTGACAAACGTCGCACGGGTGCTGGTCTTCCTGGAGGAGGTGGGCGCCGAGTACGAGCTCGTGCCCATGGACTTCGTCGCCGGCGAGCACAAGAGGCCCCAACACGTCCAGCTAAACGTAAGCAGACGACAATTCCGTATCAGGTTCAGGTGATGATTTCTGACAGAGATGCTACTTGCAGCCGTTTGCGAAGATGCCTGGGTTCCAAGATGGCGATCTCGTCCTGTTCGGTGAGCCTTCTAACACATCAGTACACACGACAAGAATCATTCCTCTCTAGGAGTATATATCATGTTAAAAATCCATTGCATTGGTTTCTCTAATCTAATCTAACAAATGGATGAGTGAGTGAGTGCAGAGTCGCGCGCCATCGCCAAGTACATCCTCCGCAAGTACGGGGGGACAGCCGGCCTGGACCTCCTCGGAGAGAACAGCGGAATCGAAGAATTGGCAATGGTGGACGTGTGGACGGAGGTGGAGGCCCAGCAGTACTACCCGGCCATCTCGCCCGTGGTGTTCGAGTGCATCATCATCCCCTTCATCATCCCTGGCGGTGGCGCGGCGCCGAACCAGGCCGTCGTGGACGAGAGCCTGGAGCGGCTGAGGGGTGTGCTGGGGATCTACGAGGCCCGGCTGGAGAAGAGCAGGTACTTGGCCGGGGACTCCATCAGCTTCGCCGATCTGAACCACATCCCGTTCACCTTCTACTTCATGACCACCCCGTACGCCAAGGTGTTTGATGACTACCCCAAGGTGAAGGCCTGGTGGGAGATGCTCATGGCCAGGCCGGCCGTGCAGAGGGTCTGCAAGCATATGCCTACCGAGTTTAAGCTAGGTGCGCACTACTAGTACTAGTAGATGTTTATGCACTCCGACTCCGCGCGGGTGTGTGCCGGTTCCATTCAAGAGAAGAGACCTCCCTCCCGTGGGTGGGTGATCGATCATCTGCCCGTCTAGCTCCAGTATATATACGCTTTCAGTTTCAGCAGCACGAGGAGTCCGCTTGCGCTTCTGTTCGTGCGCTGGATTCCTTGCTTTAATTTGTGCACTAGTACTTTAGTAAATAAACAACGGACTGGTCAATGCTGCTAATCCGTACGTCCTTGTACACCACTAGAGATCAGAATGGATCCAAAGCAAATATACTTATATACTACTACTTGTGCATGCATGCATAGCTCTCTGGCTGTGAAATCGTAGTAGGAAATAGTACGCCAAACCACCTTTCAATCTGCGCTTCCATCAATCTTGGCGTCTCTCCAGATTTCGTTTTCCAAACCGCCGACTTAGCGGTTTATTTATTATCATTCCTTTCGGAAATACTTGTCATCAAAATGAATAAAAGATGATGTATCTAGATATAGTTTATTTTTAGATACATCCCTTTTTGTCATTTTAATAATAAGTATTTTCGGACAAAGGAAGTACTACAAGTCGCGATTGCCGTTTAATTTCACTCCGGAAAGAGAATCAAAGGACGTGTTTCGGGTCCGTACCAACAAACAAAGGACCGAGCCAAGCAGGGCTCGCAGGCACGCTTCGACGCCTCCAACACATAAGTAGTGGATAATATTAGTATTTTTGTGGATTTTTATTCCAAGTAGTGGATAAACCCCAACGTACCCCTAGCGTGACGTTTCGGCTCCATCGATACCATGCATGCTGTACTAAGTATATATTTACCGCACGCCCTTGCATCTTAGAGCATCTTCAACAGCCGCCTAAAAGTAGTGCAGCGTCCAAAAAATCGCTAGTTTGGCGCGCGTCAGGGCTATCCGAGCGCTCGAACAGTCGCCGCATAGTCACGCGCGCGGTTAATTCGGCCCAGCGCGCTGCGTATTTTGGGTGGCGGCTACAGCGCGCGGGGCAAAGGAGAAATACACGCGAGAGACCAACCGCCAGCCTGCGCCCATGCTGAAACCTCCGGCCGCTCCCGCCCTGCCCTACCCCGCTTCGCCGCCGATGAAATTCATGCCATGGACAGACAGGCCGGCCACCCTCCACTCCTCCGTACGACCGCGACCCCGCCGCCAACGCCGCCGTTGCCTCGGCCGCAAACCCTAGCGCAGATTTCTCCGTCGACGGTGCCGCACCCACTCCGACCGCCGAGCTCGCCCGCGGACTCTTCTTGCTGCCACGGGTGACCTCGCAAGGGGTCGCCGCGCTGCTGGCCGCTGCGAACACAGGGAGCATCGCCTCCAAGCGGCCACAGTCCGTCGCGGCGACCGAAAGCCGAAAGAAGAGCAAGGCGAATGCGGGTCGTGTGAAGCCTCCGGCCTCCTTCCCGCCTCCGCCGCCGCCGCCCGAAGCGCCCCTGAGCTCGCAATTTGGTGCACCACCGGCCGCGCCCAATGTGTTCGAGGAAATTCCCACAAGGTATAAAATTTTCTTTTATTTTTTGTTGTTGTGAGATACTCCCTCCGTTTTTAAATATTTGTCTTTTTAGAGATTTTAAATGAACTACCGCATACGGATGTATATAGACATATTTTAGAGTGTACATTCACTCATTTTGCTTCGTATGTAGTCACTTGATAAAATATCTAGAAAGACAAATATTTAGGAATGGAGGGAGTAGATGGCTATATGCGAATGTGCTTGATGTGTGTGTGCTATGGTGTATTGTAGTATGGCCGATGATGCATATTTATCAACTATGAATGTTGGGTCGAACAATTCATATGATCATTGGTCTCAAACCAATGAAGTTAATCAAGAAGACCATGAATATGAAGTGGATGACGACGGTGAGGGGTTGATCGATGCGCCGAAAGGAAGGTCGGCGAACTACACCATGGACGAGGACATTTTTACTATGCAAGACATGGGTGGCATGAGTCTTGGATCTCTCATTGAAGTATTTGGAGGGATGGGAGGCATGAGTGCACCTCCGGGCGGCATTGGAGACATGAGTGGCATGGGTGGGATAGACAGCATGAGTGCACGTCCGGGTGGCATTGGAGGCATGGGAGCACCTATGGGTGGGGGCATGCCTTCCGTTGTGCCGATGCCTTCCGTGGATTGTGGCACTAGTGCAAACACCGTCTGAGTTTCAAATGAAGAGGAAGAGCATGATGGTGATGAGGAGGAGGAAGAAGATGAGGAGGCATGAATGTTGATGTTTATTTATTTGTGTGAACCTATATTTGTGTGAACTTGCTTGTGGTTTCCTACTTTGAACTGTGTCCTTCATTTGAACTATGATATGTTGGTGGTATGAATCATGATTTTTGCTATTTTTAGATCATTTTATTTGGTTCATATTGTCAAATTGATATGTGTTGTTTCACATTTTGCCAACCGCCGGATGGTCGCGCGCGCTGCACTATCGAGCACCTATTGAAGCGCTACCAGCGATGCACTTATTTTCTACGCGTCTGGAGGGATGGGAGGAGTCCGTCTGATCAAGATGGACGGGAACCTGCTCGTAGATGTTGAGGTTGCGGATGTCGGCGGCGCGGAAAAGGCGGCGGACGTGATGGAAGACATGTTGCAGGAGGGTGGTGCGGTTAGGGTTAGGGTTGGGCAGCGGCGGCTTTAGTGGTGGAGATCGCGGTGGCGGCAAGGGGTGGCGGCGGCGGCGCTGAGGGGAGAGGAGGGCGGCGGCACGGGAGAGGCAGCGGCGGCGAAGCAGGTAGTCGGCGGCGGCAGGCTGGGCGGGGGCAGGTGGGCGGCGCAAGGGCGGCGGCGGAGGGAGCGGAAGCTAGGGTTAGAACCTGGAAACTGATACCATGTATGATGATGGAATTGCAAGATGTATTGATCAGGAGCAATTGCACGTATATATGATGTACAACGGTGGACCACGACCTCAACTATATAAGGAAAGTAGGAGGTGGCCCAATACACAATATGCACAAACACAAACACATATACTCAACAGGTTCTCCGATCTGTCTTGCCAGTGGCACCGTTTCTGATTACGAGCCAAGGAAAGGAATTGATTTTAATCCCATTTGTCTCTCGTCATAAACAGCTGGAGGGTCAAAAATTGTAGTTCTCTTGACGTGTGAGTTGATAATTTCCTACGAGAACTTCTCCAGACCATAGATCAAGAGACATTTTACGGTGCATCAGATCAATATTGACCGTTCATTTTTTCATTTGGACGATCCAGATATGAAAATACTACTGCCGATTTTTGGTAGTATATTTCCTGATGAGGGGCAGTTTCGGTAGTTCATTGTTTACAAAAACACGGGCTGGTTCTCTCGATTAGGTATCTCCTGATTTCATGGGATTAGGTATCTCTGGTTTGTTAACAAAGCGTGCATATCTCACGTATCAGGCTCCTCGTCTATCTACTTCCAGCACGGGATCCTCTTCTGCGATCCACATCCGGCGCTGGTGGATCCTCATCCATCAAACTGTACGATCTAGCATCAGAGTTGCCTATTTCAGGAGAGAAGGACACCTCGAATGACATAATACTCGCCAAAAAAATACAAGAAGAGAGATAGAAATGTAGGAGATGCTCAATGCTTTTTTGGTTCATGATGATCATATATGTTGCTAAAATTTTAACCCACACTTTGTAAGACTAGATCTCAGGTAGAGAATTTTTTTTTCGCGGGATTGGGATCATTCATGCTGAACTGAACGAACATCCTAAATCATGATGGTTTTCTTGCCATTACTAATTAATAATGCGCTTAATTATGGTCCAACAGAAAACGTCTGAACATTCACATGAATTATTGAAACATTATCGATCAATTCCAGGTAATGTACGGCTCGCCTGTGCCCGCGTGGCCACTGTGAGAGCATCTCTAGCAGACCCCTTATCGGGCGGACCCTTAAAGTGAGTATAAGGGTCGCGGAAAACTTGTTTTGAGGGCTGGCACGGGGTGCGACCGAACAGGCCCCGCAAGGCCGTGGCTTTGCTGGGTTTGTCCGGCCGCTGCTCGCGCCAGCCCTCAAAACACGTGTTTTTCTTCTTCTCAATTTGACACATATATGTCATATTGCATAGAAATATAAAATCAATATAAATTAAAATATGAACATTACAATACAACAATCATTCAAATCGCAATAATTATCCAAATCTAAGAATTAAACTTGTAACTCAATACAAGAATTGTTCCGAATACAACAATGATACAAATCTTAAATTAAATGAATGTAAAAATGCGAGGGATGCAAAGACGGCCGATGGTCGATCCTTGCGGTCTCTTTCTGTTCCTATCCTCGAGCTCCTTCACAGCAAGGACTGATGGATTCATGTACCTAGGGTAGGGTCATAGGCCTGACCTAAACGTCCTACCCAAGGGTACTCACAGAAGAGATCATCTTCCAGTCGACTAAAGAGAAATCCACTCGACCAGACTGGAAGCACTCGACCATGGAAGACCCACTCGACCATGAAGACTCACTCGACCACCAGAAGGTCAGAGGACACTCCGCAGTGCAACGGTTTACTATTGAATAGACTTAATGATAGTTAAAGCGCCTTATGAGGCGTTACAATAACCCCGGCTTAATGTACTTTAATCCCTCCATTATGTGAGCTGGCTGGGGTCCTGGCGCACTCTATATAAGCCACCCCGCTCCACAGATAGAAGGGTTCAGATCTTTGTAATACTCATACTCATAATCCACTCGACCGCCTCCGAGCTCCGAGACGTAGGGCTGTTACTTCCTCCGAGAAGGGCCTGAACTCGTACATCCCTTGTCTCTACAACTGCTCCATAGCTAGGACATCGCCTCTCCTTAACCTACCCCTACTTCTACTGTCAGACTTAGAACCACGACAGTTGGCGCCCACCTTGGGGCCGGTGTTTTAGCGATTTGTGGAGGAGTTCTTTGTACTTCAGTACCTTCATCATGATGACTTCGGAGTTTTGGGTGCGGGGTGCGAGATCCGTCTCGGTGCTCTCACCTTTGTCGCCGACGACTCCGCGTGGCTCGTGAAGCCCTCTTGACGCCGAGGCGCTCCCGTCCTGCTGGGCGACGACTTCGCGCATGTGTTCGCGGCGTTTTGCTGCGGCAACCGTCGACTCAGTGTCGGTCGATCCCTTATCGGTCGCCCTTGATCTCCCACCAGCGCAAGCGCTCTGGTGATCGAGGCTTGGCGGTGGGTGAAGAGCGGTGGCTCGCCAGACAGCCATCGCCTGTGTCGCGCTATCGAGCCCGACGAATCTCTCTGACTGTTCGATCGTCGCCGACCGGCTCCGAGAAGCGCATCCGAGTGTGATAGCAAGTGATCCGGTGGCGGAGATTCTCATGGTCGACGGCCCACGCAGTCCTCCCGGTTTCGCCCACGGAGGTGGAGCCGGAGGAGGTGACCTGTGCATGAACACGAGGAGTACCAGCCGAGACACTCGACTCTCTCCGAGAGAGGATCTTCGTCGCAGGAATATGGATGCCCTACATACTCCTATCATTGAGAGACCCACGAGGCTCGTGCCTTGGAGGAAGCACGTTTGGCCAATGTGGTGAACGACTCGCTGGAGAATCTTGGCGAGCACTCGACGGCATGTGGCAACGACTCCCGAATCCGGTCGGCGTCGGCTCTTCCCGCCGACTCGGGTATACCGCGACGCTAATTCAGATTTAGCAGTGCCTTTCGCATTGCAGAGTCCATTCAGCCGCCCGGTCGGAAGTGGAAGAGGCTTGCAACAGATCGAGATTTACTCCGGCGGCGGTGACCGAACTCAGCCGTGTCACGATCGCGCCAAGAACAGATTCACTGATCGATCCGTCGCTGCGAACACCATCGATCGGCTCATTGGGCCCCAGATCGCCTCCAGCGGCGGGAAGGGCGCGACAACGGCGTAGAGCAGCTCGAGACCGATTCGCCGGGATGATAGGCGTCGAGTGCCCTTTCCCCTCCGAGGAAGGGTCATCGCTCCCGGCGACAAGATGATGAAGACAGTTCAAGACAGGCGAAGGGTTCGGTCGACCCGTGGAACCGGATTTGATGCGCGTTCCATTATCGTGCAAGGCCTGGTCGACCGGAACAGAGCCCACCGAGGAGGACCCGAGAGGGATGCACCCACCAGCAGTCGAGTGCATGTCTCCGGTCCGGAATGTTTTAGCAGGGCTATCAGAGCCGCTGTGATTCCCCCCAATTTCAGATTGGCAGCAGGAGTCTGCAAGTTCACTGGAGAATCTAAGCCTGAAACTTGGCTCGAGGATTACCGAGTGGCTGTTCAAATTGGTGGTGGAAATGACGAGGTGGCCATGAAACATTTGCCCCTCATGTTGGAAGGTTCGGCCAGAGCATGGCTGAGTCAATTACCTCACAAAGAAGATATATACTTGGGAGGATTTGTCGAGTGTTCGTCGGGACTTTTGAAGGGACTTACAAGCGACCGGCTGGTTTGACAGAGCTGCAAGTTTGTGTGCGAAGACCAATGAAACTCTCCGAGAGTACATTCAGAGGTGGATTACCCCGCACAATCTGTGGAAAATGTGTCGACCATCGGCGGTTTGCGCCTTCAAGGACGGTGTCAAAACAGAGAATTGAGTCGAAGTTCGGTCGAACCGGGACATGACCCTGAGTCGGATGATGGAGATTGCTAGCAAGTATGCCAACGGCGAAGAAGAAGACCGACTCCGAAGTGGCAAGTACAAGCCGAGCCAGTCGGAGAAAGGCAATTCCAGTCGGAAGCAGAAGTGCAAAGCCGAGCCAGCAGCTCCCGGGGAGGCCCTGGCCGTCACTCAGGGGGAATTCAAGGGGAAACCCAAAGGATCCTGGAATCCGAAGAAAGTGAAAGATAAGGAAGGAAATGACGTGATGGATATGCCATGTCATATTCACACAAAGAAAGATGAAGAGGGCAACATTATTTACCCGAAGCACACCACACGCCAGTGTCGACTCCTGATCCAGCAGTTTCAGGGCAAACAGTCTAAGGACAAGGAGAAGGAGCCAGACAAGGCCGGAGATAAAGAGGACAGTGAGGAAGAATACCCGCATGTCAACTCCACTTTGATGATCTTCGCGGATGTGGAGAGTAAAAGTCGACTGAAAGTCATCAACCGAGAGGTGAATATGGTTGCCCCAGTTAAACCAAGTTATGTGAAGTGGTCCCAGACACCCATCACATTCGACCAGTCTGATCACCCAACTCACATTGCCACCCGGGCGGCAAGCGTTAGTGGTCGATCCGATTGTCGAAGGCACTCGTCGACAAAAGTCCGATGGATGGTGGCGGTGGGCTGAATTTGTTATATGCGGATACGTTGAAAGGGATGGGCATTCCGATGTCCCGATTGGCGCCAAAGAATATGAGTTTCCACGAGTCATACCAGGAAGAAGGCCAACTCACTCGGCCAAATAGCCACGGACGTAGTTTTTGGCGATTCCAAGCACTTCCGAAAGAAAAGTTGACCTTTGAGGTCGTGGATTTTCAGAGTGCATACCACGCCATTTTGGGAGGCTCGCCACGCGCGATTCATGGCTCGACCATGCTACGTGTACCTCAAGCTGAAAATGCCAGGCCCAAAGGAGTGATCACCATTACCGCGCGATCGGAAAAAGGCGTAAGAGTGCTTTGAAGGGCTCAAGATTGCCGACTCTCGGTGACAGCGGTCGAATTCAAGAGTATATGCAAAACGCAGATCCGAGTGATTTGCTAAAATCTAAGAGGCCAGCCACGAGTCTCGCATTCAAGTAAATGCTGGGAGACAAAGCCCGCCCATATTCACCCGGTGACCCGAAGCAGCTCCGACTCATATATCCACAACACTCGACTCGAAATAGGAAGAAGCGCCATCCAGTTCCTCCGTGAGAATCGGGACATTTTGCATGGAAGCCGGTGACATGCGGGTGTTCGTGGCTGGCTGAGCATCGCCTCTGAGTCGACAAGACAACGAAACCAGTCAAGGAACATCTTGGCGGTCCGCCGCCCGTAAGAGAAAGGCTATTGGTGAGGAAGTGGCTCGACTGTTGACAGCAGGATTTATCCGAGAGATTTACCACTCCGAGTGGCTCGCTAATGTTGTCATGGTCCCCAAGAAGGATAACTCACTCCGCATGTGCATTGATTTTAAGCACATTAATCGGGCCTGCCCGAAGGATCATTTTCCTCTCCCCCGCATCGATCAAATTGTCGACTCGACCGCGGGGTGTGAGAGATTGTCTTTTCTTGATGCGTATTCCGGTATCATCGATCCGTCAGATGGACCCGACGAAATAAAAACAGCTTTCATCACTCCATTCGGGTGCTTCTGCTATATCACCATGCCATTCGGTCTCAAGAACGCCGGAGCCACATTTATGCGAATGATTCAGAAGTGTCTTCTCACTCAAATCAGTCGGAATGTGGAAGCGTATATGGATGATATCGTCGTTAAGTCGCGAAAAGGTTCCGACCTGCTCGCTGACCTCGCCGAAACATTTGCCAACCTCCGAAGGTACGATATCAAGCTCAATCCATCCAAGTGCACATTCGGAGTTCCTGGTGGAAAATTACTCGGTTTTCTCGTTTCCGAACGAGGAATCGACGCTAACCCAGAGAAGATAGGCACTATTCTCCGAATGAAACGCATACGGCGCGAGTGCACGACGCCCGAAGCTTCTTGGATGCTTGGCGCTTTAAGTCGATTCATCTCACGACTCGGTGAAAAGGCATTACCTCTTTACCGATGATGAAGAAGGTCGACAGTTCGAGTGGACTCGAAGTCGATGCAGCATTTGCCGAGCTAAAAGCTCGCTCTCCACCCAGCCGGTGCTTGCTGCTCCAATCAGCAAAGAGCCTCTATTGCTTTACATTGCAGCCACCGGACAAGTTGTCGGGCGTAGGCTTACGGTCGGCGGGAAGAGGAAGGAAAGGCCTTCAAAGTTCAGCGCCCGGTGTATTATTTATCTGAAGTTTTGACTCCATCCAAGCAAAGATACCCACATTATCAGAAGCTTGTGTATGGTATATACATGACCACAAAGAAGGTTGCTCACTATTTCTCTGATCATTACATCACGATTCGTCCACGACGCTCCTTTATCGAGATCTTGCATAACGAGACGCGAACCGGTCGAGTGGCAAAGTGGGCGATTGAACTTCTTCCCCTTGATATCAAATTTGAGGCAAAGAAAGCCATTAAGTCCCAGGCTATAGCTGATTTCCTTGCCGAGTGGATTGAACAACAACAACCGACTGAAGTTCACTCGGAGCATTGGACCATGTTCTTTGACGGCTCCAAGATGCTGAATGGTTACAGTCTTTGGGGTTGTTACGGTTTCCCCTGAGGAGATAAGCTCAAGTATGTGCTCCAGATTCACTTTGATTCCTCCAACAATGAGGCAGAGTACGAGGCCCTTCTATATGGATTGCGCATGGCCATCTCACTCGGCGTCCGTCGCTTTGATGGTTTATGGCGACTCAGATCTAGTGGTCAATCGGTGATGAAGGAGTGGGGCGGAGAAGCCCGGCTATGACCGGATCTTGCAATGCAAAGTGAGGAAGCTGGAAAAGAAGTTTGAGGGTTGGAGCTCCATCACATCCCCGATGAAAAATCAGGCAGCAGATGATCTGGCGAAGATAGGGTCCAAGAGGAAGCCATTCCGAGTGGCGTTTTTGGAACATATACACACTCCGTCGGTCAAAGAAGATCCTTACGGAGGAAGCTCCACAACCCAAGAGTGCCACAGACCGGTGAAGTTGAGGTCCCGGCGTGGTCGACTTGGTCATGGAGGTTTTAGTAGTCACTCCCGATTGACGATTCCATACATTGCGTATATTCGAGAAAGGAACTCCCCAGAGGATGAAGAAGAGGCCCGACGGATCGTCTGTCGATCCAAAGCCTTTTGTTATCAATGGGCAGTTATATAGAGAAAGCCCAACAGAGTCGGACAAAAGTGCATAACGCCGTAAGAAGGTCGAGTCATTCTCAATGATATCCACTGGGGACTGTGGTCACCATCGTCCTCCGGACCATTGTAGCCAAAGCATACCGAGCAGGATTTTCTTGGCCAAGAGCAAATGAGATGGCGAAAGAAATAGTGGACAAGTGCGAAGGATGCGGTTTTATTCCAATATGTCACACAAGCCTGCGTCAACCTTGAAGACCATTCCGCTCGTCGCCTTTTGCGGTCGGGGTTGGACATGATCGGTCCCTTGCGAGCGGGTCGGAGCGGCTTTACGCATGTCTTGGTAGCGATCGACAAGTTCACCAAGTGGATTGAGGCTAAGCCAATCAAAAACTTGATCTTTGTATCGCAGTTTCCTTCATCGTAAAGTTGGCGTTCGGATATGGAGTCCCGCACAGCATTATCACGACAACGGGTCGAATTTTGACTCGGAAGAATTTAAGGATTTCGCAACTCTCAAGGCATACGAAGTCGACTACGCTTGATCGCTCATCCACAATCGAATGGACAGCGAGCGAGCCAATGGATTGATCCTCAAGGGTCCGAAACCCCGTTTGATCGAGATCTCAAGCATGCGGCTGGTGCTTGGGTCGACGAACTTCCTTGATGCTTTGGGGTCTGCGGACCACGCCTAATCGGTCGACCGGGAGAACTCCTTTTTCCTGGTCTATGGGGCGAAGCAGTTTTACCGAGTGATCTCCTTCACAATGCTCCACGAATTGAACTTTATAATGAAGCGAAGCTGAGCAAAGCGCCAGATGCAATCGACCTCTGGAAGAGGAAAGGAAATGGCTCGATCCGCTCGACCATTTACCAGCAAGACTTGCGCCTTTGACGCCGAAATGTGAGAGGTCGAGCCTTCCAGAAGGGATCTGGTCCTTCGGTAGATCAGCGAAGCAACATAAGCTTGCTCCCTCCCGGAAGGTCCTTCATCGTCACAAAGGTTCTCCACAATGGGGCATATCGTCTCTACAATGTCGAACACGATATCGATGAGCCCCGAGCTTGGAATGCGGATCTGCTCCGCCCGTTTTACACTTAAAGTTTTTCACTCGGAAGAATTGTAATAAAGTACTCTTGTAGCTCACGAGCTTTGAAGTAATAGTGTCATAATTCCTTCATAATTTTTGTCACTTTTTATTTTGCGTCGAGTAAAATCTTCACTTCCCCCAGTGGGTGGCTTAGGCGCGAATCCGTTCCGCCTAAGTATTACAAATCCTACCGAGTGGTAAGCCAGACTTCCACTCGGGGGCTTAGCTGCAGCCCAGCGCTCGCCTAAGTATTACAAATCCTACCGAGTGGTAAGCCAGACTTCCACTCGGGGGCTTAGCTGCAGCCCAGTGCTCGCCTAAGATAAAAGAAATCCTACCGAGTGGAGAGCGAACCTCCCACTCGGAGGCTTAGCTGCAGCCCAGCGCTCGCCTAAGTTATTAGAAATCCTACCGAGTGATAAGCCAGACTTCCACTCGGGGGCTTAGCTGCAGTCCAAGGATTCGCCTAAGTATAAAGTATTTCGGCAAGGAAAACAAGGCGCAGGTCGACTGCGACTCTCTTCTCCGAGCTTCGACACAAATACAACGTGTCGACTGCGACTCTCTCCTCCGAGCTTCGACACAAATACAACGTGTCGACTGAGATCCTCTTCTCCGAGCTTCGACACAAATACAACGTGTCGACTGAGATCCTCTTCTCCGAGCTTCGACACAAATACAACAGAAATCCTACCGAGTGGAGAGCAAACCTCCCACTCGGGGGCTTAGCTGCAGCCCAGTGCTCGCCTAAGATAAAAGAAATCCTACCGAGTGGAGAGCAAACCTCCCACTCGGGGGCTTAGCTGCAGCCCAGTGCTCGCCTAAGATAAAAGAAATCCTACCGAGTGGAGAGCGAACCTCCCACTCGGAGGCTTAGCTGCAGCCCAGTGCTCGCCTAAGATAAAAGAAATCCTACCGAGTGGAGAGCAAACCTCCCACTCGGGGGCTTAGCTGCAGCCCAGTGCTCGCCTAAGATCAAAGAAATCCCACCGAGTGGAGAGCGAACCTCCCACTCGGAGGCTTAGCTGCAGCCAGCGCCGCCTAAGATAAAAGAAATCCTACCGAGTGGAGAGCAAACCTCCCACTCGGGGGCTTAGCTGCAGCCCAGTGCTCGCCTAAGATAAAAGAAATCCTACCGAGTGGAGAGCAAACCTCCCATTCGGAGGCTTAGCTGCAGCCCAGTGCTCGCCTAAGATAAAAGAAATCCTACCGAGTGATAAGCCAGACTTCCACTCGGGGGGCTTAGCTGCAGCTCCGTGCTCCCCTATGGAATAAGTCGACTGCAGTGGGCATCTCGCTGTCAACCTGCAAGGAGAAATTCAAGCCAAGAGTGATTGTATCCAAACATTCGATCCAAATTTAGGTCGCCACCTAAAGTAACCGAGAGTGCTCAGGCACTAAGCCTGTTAAAGTTTTATCGGTTACAACTTCACTCGGCATACCGAGGCAAATTTAAGGTCAAGGAAAGTTTTTTACCCCTCCTGTGGAGGGCTAGATGGAGCAACGAACTCGTCAAGATCAATCCCGTCAGCGATCCGCGTGGCAGCAGCAATGAAAGTCTCCATGAAGGTCCTGAAGTCGTGCTTTTTGGTGTTGGCCACTCGGAGAGCCGCCACTTGTCTTCTCGGGCTTCCTTGCAATGGACGCGCCGGCATGTGGCTACGTCTCGCACCACACCGAGTCAAGATTTCTTCCACTCTTGCACTCGGTCGGGGGCGGCGTCATCGAGCCATCAATGACTCGAGGTCATTTTGGAGCGTCTCATTGGGCGAGCGTCGAGTCGATGCGGGGACGTAGCAACCTTGATCTTGCGAGGTAATCCACAACAGCTGCAACGCAGGACTCGATCGGAAGATGTTCATGGCAGTTTAAATGCGTTCACCGGGAATTGACAGGTCAAGGTTCGTCTCCGGTGGCTGGTTTCTTCTTGAAGTTTGGCGAATTCTCGCAAAGACAAAAGCCCGAGTCAGGAAAATAGTCGAATGGAAACATGACAGTTGGGAAGATTGGTCGAGTGGAAAAGGTTACCTTCGAGCTTAAGAAACAATTTTTTGGCGAGGCCACCCAAGAGGCTTTCCATCTCGTTCTTCTTCCCAGCCAGTTGGAGGATCTTATCGGTCAGGTTCTTCTTGTCAGACTTCATTCGCTCAGCATCCTTGTTAGCAGAGGCCAGAGGCGGCCTTCAGATCGGATTCCCCTGTTCAAGCTTGGCAACTGAGGCCAGCTTTTCGTCGACAAGCTTGATCTTATCGACAGCTCAAGCTCCTTCTTCCGTTGAGCTTCTCTCACCTTGCTGTAAACCGCAAGCAAAGTCAAACTTGAAGCAAGTGGGAAGAAGACAGAGTTGTCGAAATCTCACCAAACATACCTTTGGTCTCCTCCTTCGCTTTCGTCGATTTTCTTGCACCAGTTTCAAGTCTAACTCGAGCTGAATATGCTTCGCTCCCGATTCGTATAGCGTGCGCAAGATCACAAGATTTCTCTGAAGAGTCGCCGAAAATATCGAGATAATTCACTCCGAGTGAATGAAGAAGAATTGTGCGTTCTAAGACTACAATCGAATGCAAGCATTCAACCGTAGTCTCGGGATTACACCCGGTGGGTGCACTCAGCGTGCCCCCACCGGTCTTATTCAAGACATAGTCGACCGATCGACCCGAAGAAGAGCGAGTCGACGATCGACCAGTTCCATTCTTAGTAAGCTTAAGGCGAGTCGACCGATCGACCAACCAAAAAAAAAAAAAGGGTCGACGACCGATCATCACAACTTCTTCAGATCAGTAATCAATCGCGGCAGATCGACCACGTCTCGGGACTACACCGGTGGGTGCACTCAGCGTGCCCCCCCGGACTCGAAACTCATTCGTTCCACTCGGACAATGATCAACATCTACTTAGTAAAGCCTAAGACCGATTGCCAGTGATGACCTTAGCCTTGGGGACTACACCGGCGGGTGCACTCAGCGATGCCCCGCTAACACGGAGTTTTTATCGACACACCCTTTGGGTGACTGCTATTGCTATAAATTTCGTAAAGAAAAGTTTCGATAGCATATCCTAACGTAATGTGGTGGTCGACTAACTGAACATTGCTCGAAGGGCGAGTGGCGTCAGAAGCTGCTTGGCTCGCTTCGGCGATCTTCACCGCTCCATCATGATTCCTGCTTGACGGATCGCCTCTCTAGCAGCGTCGGCTGGTCCTCCGGGCGTGGTGCGTGATGAAGATCGAAGGTTGTCCAGCACTCGACGAAGTGGGCGCGCTTTTCGTCAACGGATTCGCAAAAGATACAAGATGTCGAAAGTGCCGACCTCTCCTTCTGTCACAATGGTCTCGCACCGTCGCACCTTGGGCTTCCCCCCTTGAGAGACGTCTTCGGCTCCTCCTAGTCCTCAATGGCTCCTCATCTTCTTCATCGTCGTCGGGAAGAGTGATGATGTCACTAGTTGGAGCTTCGTAAAAAGTTAAAGTCGAAATCTTGAGTCGGTCGACTAAGAACAAGAATTTAAGGATCTGAAGAGGGATTTGAGGTGACGGCGTCCTCCATCTCGTGGTCGTCAACCTTAAGCGAGGTTTCGAAGTCGCAGCTGTTGAAAATCCAAAAGATCATCGACCAGTTCAAATACCAAGCGAGACAAAATTTGTATAGAGCAAGAAGATTTAAGCAATATGTTTACCCTGAGATGGTGGGGATGACCACTTTCATTTTTGGCAAAGGCTTGGTCGTTCTCGGCGGAACTACCTTCGGTTGCTTCGGCGCCTTCTCAGCCGGCACGGAGAAGCGGTCCGAGGCGTTTGGTCGATCATGAGGCGATCGCGACCCCTTACCGCGTTCACCCGAAGGGTCGGCACAAGCTTTGACCGCCTTTCCAAGCGGTGGTGCAACTTCCTCCTCCTCATCCTCGTCGTCCTCGTCGTCCTCGTCGTCATCATCGTCATCGTCGTCGTCTCCTGCGTCATCTGAATTCCACTCCTCTTGGCTCTCACCTCCATTGGCTTCCCCCTCCTCAGGCGGAATTTGGGCGCCGTTGGGCATTGAGTATAGCTCGGTGAGGGCACTGGAAGTATCAAAGCGAGTTCATCGACTAAGTTCTGTAGCACACTCGACATACATGCAATGAAAATAGAACAAGTGTACCTTTGTCCGAACATTATCACGGTCAAATGGAGAAATCCTCCGAGATCCGAGGATTGTCCTTGTTTCCGTGATTGAGGTCATCCATCTTTCCACTACAACATCGCCGATCGCCTCCGGGTGGACGCGAAGTTTAAATCTTCGGTGCCGAAGACAACCACATACTGATGACTCGAATCAAGGGGCTGGATTCGCCTCCGAAGAAAAACCTCCAAGAGATCCATGCCAGTCACTCCGTCCCTAACCAGTTGCACCACTCGGTCCATCAGCATCTTCACTTCAGCCCTTTCTTCAGGGACAACCTTCAGGGAGGAGGGCCGGTTCACTCGACTCATGGTGAATTCCGGGAGGCCGGTCGACTGCCCCGGCGTCGTCTCATTCCGGCAATAGAACCAGGTCGACTGCCAACCCCTAACTGACTCGGGAAAGTGCATAGCTGGGAAAGTGCTTTTGCTCAGAATCGACTCCTAAACCACCACACATCTGGACTACTTGGGTCTTCGTCACCAGACTTGCTTTCTTCACAGTCTGAGAGCGACATGTGAAGATGTACTTGAACAAGCCCCAGTGCGGTCGACAGCCCAGGAAATTTTCGCACATAGATACAAACGCGGCAAGGTATGCGATGGAGTTCGGAGTGAAATGGTGGAGCTGGGCTCCGAAGAAATTCAGAAAACCTCGAAAGAACACACTCGGTGGCAACGAAAAACCTCGGTCGACATGGGTGGCCAAAAGTACGCACTCACCCTCTTCTGGTTGAGGCTGCCACTCTCGGCCAGGAAGTCTCGCGGCGTTGTGAGGAATAAAACCGTCGTTGGCCATATCAAGGAGATCCTTCTCCCTGATCGTCGACTGGATCCAGTCCCCCTGGACCCAGCCTTTCGGCAGCTTGGATCTCGACGAAGAGCCACCGCGACCGGTGGATCTCCCCTTCGCCTTCTCGGCCACCGACGCCTTCTCCGCCACCGACGCCTTCTTCGCGCGCTCCAGCATCGTCATCTTCTCTTTGCCCATGACCGCCGGCGGAATGCGCAAGGGGAGAGGTGGCAAGGGAGCAGCAGCGAAGGTGGAGAGCGGAGACGGAGAGAACGGAGGAGAAAGAACAAGGTACTGTGCACGAGCCTCCGGGAGATACATTTATAGCATCCCTTCCGAGTGGATGACATGTGGACCCAAGCGATCCAATCATATCTCGAGCGGCCGCCCAAGCGCGACACGTGGCGGAGAGCGCGCGCGAAAATCGAGGCGCCTATTACGTCCCATCCAAGCGCGCGATCTGTTCCGTTTCGCGCTTCCCCAAATTTCAGATCTCGCGAGATCATGGCGGCGGATCGATCATCAAGTGCGAGATCTCCTGCGATTCGTTACTCAAGTATAGCAAAGAAAGTCACTCGACTAAAGAGCAAGAATGGATCAAGTCGACTGAAGGAAAGTTTCTTGTTATCAACAAAGAAGATCTTGATCCAAGACTACTCGTAGCCAGAATGCAAAAGCAGTCGGAAACAACGTCAACTCCTCCTTCACTCAAGCCTCAATCCATTCGGGGGCTAATGATGGATTCATGTACCTAGGGTAGGGTCATAGGCCTGACCTAAACGTCCTACCCAAGGGTACTCACAGAAGAGATCATCTTCCAGTCGACTAAAGAGGAATCCACTCGACGATCGAAGCACTCGACCATGGAAGACCCACTCGACCATGAAGACTCACTCGACCACCAGAAGGTCAGAGGACACTCCGCAGTGCAACGGTTTACTATTGAATAGACTTAATGATAGTTAAAGCGCCTTATGAGGGGCGTTACCAGTAACCCCCCCTGGCTTAATGTACTTTAATCCCTCCATTATGTGAGCTGGCTGGGGTCCTGGCGCACTCTATATAAGCCACCCCGCTCCACAGATAGAAGGGTTCAGATCTTTGTAATACTCATACTCATAATCCACTCGACCGCCTCCGAGCTCCGAGACGTAGGGCTGTTACTTCCTCCGAGAAGGGCCTGAACTCGTACATCCCTTGTCTCTACAACTGCTCCATAGCTAGGACATCGCCTCTCCTTAACCTACCCCTACTTCTACTGTCAGACTTAGAACCACGACAAGGACCACCACCACCATCTGTTGTCAATTGTTCTCGAGCAGCGTCTCTATGTCTGAGTCGTCGAACGAGGACGAATCCTTGAGCAAAAATTCCTCGCAAGGGCTCAAATCCATCTACAAACCGCAAGGGAGCTCGCGTGAACGGAAATCGTTCGCTAAATCTAATTTGAAGGGGCGGAAAAGGACTTACCGATGGATTCAGGGCGGGGGGCGACTCGGCGACGATTGATCTGGGGTGCCGGTGAAGCGGCACGGTGGACCCAGGTGGTGTGTTTACATTGGCGGATATGGCCGAATCAAGGCGGAGGGCGGTAGCGACGGCGACGGATGGCTGTGGAATGGGGTGGGGAACGCGCATGGGCTGAAATGTTCCTCCCACCAACTGCTTTTCCACGATCTGAGGCACCGACGGGGCGAGGGGGAAATCTGTGTTTTCGTGGGCCAGTGGATGCCGAGGAGGACAACGTCTTCTTCTTCCTCCGCGGTGAAGACGGAGCTGGCTCGCCGCGGTCAAGACGGAGCCGGGCCTCTCCGAGGAGGCGGCCTTGAAATGGGCGCGTGAGGACTGGGTGCAGACGGAGCTAGAGCGCCAGTGCCGCGCTCTAGAGCAAGATACTCCGCTTCGGCGCCGTGGCGCGATGAGGAGGAGTCATCGTCCTCGGCGACGACGACGCGCCACCGGTCCGCCAGGTATGACGGCGGTAGGGGTCCAACAGTATGCAGCGCCCTTGGATGCCATCATAATTTATTGTATGTTCCACACACACTACTATTCGTTGGTAGGATAAATGAGAAGATTAGAAACCTTACACACACTACTAGTCCAGCTTCCACACGCACACAAATCCAGCAGCCCTTTTCGAATTCCTATTGTGTGCACAGCCAGAATCCATACGCACACAGATCCAGCAGCCATTTTTGAATTCCTATTGCATGCACAGCAAGCATCCATGTGCACAGCTGAGCATCAGAAGCGACATAACTATGCGAGGGATCTCAACCAAGAGGTGGGGAGGAACCGATCTCGGGCGCCGTCCGAAGATCTTGCGACGGAGAGAGGGCCGCCGGTCGGCGCGGGCCGGCTGCACCGTTGAAGATCTTGGGGCCCCGTCCAAGATCTCGCGGCGGTGACCGCAGGGTGGGAGACGGAGCTGCCGCCACTGTGCGACTCAGGCACGACGATCAAAGGGCGGGAGAAGGAGCGGCCACCCCTGTGTGACTCAGGCGACGAATGAAGAACGAATGAGAAGGGAATCCTAGAAGGGGAGCCTACGAACTAAGATAGGGCAATTCTTTTCAAGGTGTGATATTAATCAATTGCAATTACCCATATTATTAATCAATAAAATTATCATTAAGAAAGGACTAATCTACCTTACAGCCAATTACCAAAATGTCCTCAAGAGAAAAAAACAGGGATCAATAATGACCATTGGATCAATTATATACTACCCACTATTTACAGGAGTATGATGCACCGTAAAATCTCCCTAGATCAAGTTCTGCAGAAATATGTGGTGACGTTTTCAGTGACCAACACAGTGTCTTAAGAATACTTCCGAAAATGCAGTATAACTATCAGGTACCTTCAAGCGTACCACTTTCCGTATTGGCAGAATGAGTCCTGGCATCAGGCATCGAACATCTGTAACATCATGCGTGTAAATCTGAAAGAAAAAAGAAATTGGTTGTGTGATCGGTTCATCCAAAGTTCAGTCAAGCATATATTGCTAGAGCTTAAGCACCTCTCCAGGGCCTGACAAAATGACCGACGTGCTTGAGGCAAGCCCTGGAAGAACCATGCTGTGCACACGCACTCCGTCTTGAGAGAATTCCTTATTCGGCTCTTTCTTAAAATTTGGTTCCTTATTTGGCCCAAAATAAATTTTCTTCTCTATTTGACATCTAAAGTAATTTTTGTTCCTTATATGACACTTCCGTTCATTTTCGACACTAACGGTGTTAAGTGTGAGGTGAAAAGACTGTTTTGCCCCTAATGTATTGTGTAACTATGCTGGATTTAGTAAAAAGGCAATCAACTCATTCATGTTTTAGGGATGTTCAACAAATACCGTGCATGTATATACATGCTCCAATATTCTGGTTAGTACATCATGTGCGAGTGTGGCTGCAGAGTGGATGACCCACGGCGCTGAGGCGCGCTCGGCCTTGCGTTCACGTAGACATGACACTGCTGGCACGTCTACCCATACCACAGTGGTGCCATGAGTTGCGGACGGCGCAGTCATTGCCTGCAATTCGTGACAGCCGCAATTAAATATGCGCCTTCGGTAGTCGGACATAGCACAGCTATGCCCGAGCTCATGAGTGAGGCCCTGGACAGGGCCGGTCCTCAGATTTCGGGGGCCCGGGGCGAAACTAGATGCCAATCCCAAAGGCCTTAACATAAACATAGAAAAAACATGAGAAAATATGTTGAATTTTCAGCCAAACAATATATAGTTTTTTCTCATATAAGTCGCCTTCTTTACTAATATATCCAATTGAGACTAACCTAAATTTTTTGATCACAATCTAGAAGTGGGTCCATCGGCAAGACTACCTGATGATTTAGATGCCCATGATCACTGCTTTGATATGTAAAGCCTCTTGTCTTATTCCTCCATTTCAATTATAAGCATGTCACCGAACTAAAAAATTAATAACCCTAATCATATCTATGTATAAGCACTATCTAATAAAAACAATTATTAGCGGCCAGTTGCCACAATGAAGAGGCAATGCTGATAATGATTTATAAATTTTGATCAATCATCATGCTAAAATCTTATAGGGGATAGACTACATGTATAAATAGAGATCAGAGACATACCTTCTCTAGGAGTAATGTACTGCTCCGACTCAGGCATGCTATAACTCTACGCGGTGGCGCCATGCACGCACAGGAGATGAATATCTATTGTAAGTTCAGAAAAAAAACAAAGATGAATATCAATCGCCACGCAGGGGCCAATCCGTTCCCTCGCTTTTGGCCTCTGTTCGCATGGTTGTAGGCTAGTAGTCTCATGGGAGGAAGGAAATTAGGAGATTTTTATTCATAACTACCCCTAAATAATCGCATACAATAACTACTACGGTGTTTCCTAATCACAGGTTCGCTGGTAAGGAAGGAAATTATGAGTAAACAGTGCCCCTATTTAATAGGATCATAGATTGAAGAAAGAAATCACGGATTATGGAAGGAAATCGTAGAAAAAAGGAAAAAGGAAATCAAGGACTATACATGAACTTTCGCATTTTGGGGCCCCTCTGGCACCCGGGGCCCGGGCAGCCGCCCGTTCCCCCCCTCAGGGCCGGGCCTGGCCCTGGATGGAGCGATGGAGCGGCCTTGGGCGTCGTCATATGCAGGTACTAGATCACTGAAGGCGCGCGTTGCCGCACCCGTCCCTTTTTACAATGGAAAGGTAGGTATTTTATAAATGTCTAAAAGCATGACTACTACCCAGATCCAAGCCACATAATAACGCTGATGGTCAGAATCAGGATATGGCACCTATAATTTCATTGAATCCATACATATAAACTACATAGGGACTCAAATATGGAAATGGTAGTGATCATTACTTCTTTCTAAACACGCCACTTCAAAGATAGAAGGTAAGAGAGCTTTTTTCTCGTCTAGAAAGGCAAGCCCTTCTGTTGTACTTCCAGAACGCTTTGGCCTTACCAAAAAAATAACAACTTTAGCGTGCTCATACCAGCAGAGAATTAACGATCAAACCTGCAATAACTGGACAACAAATGATACAAAGGTATACCGAAGAGACTACACTCGCTCGTAAGCTAAATGCAAGTAAAACTATTATCTAATGAAGAATATTACCCAATAATGGCAGATGCAAGATCCAAATAAAAACAATCCATTGACTATCTCCCAAGGCCAAACATATTTTCTCTCGAACTAATATTTGAAAGCGCCTCGGGCCCTCACAAAGGCCCATGAATAATGATCGAATTGGTAATATAATTGTCATATGGATTATAATCGCTCATGTAGTGGAACAATTAGCAACACAAGTAGCACAAAAACAAAAATCAAAGGTAAACCTTCTTCTTTTTACTCTCTTTAGCAAAAAATTAAATACACACTAAAAATTGGTTAATGTTGAACAGTGTTACATGATAAAAAAGAACTTGTACCCACCTAGATCTGTGTATATATATTTGCTCAAATTCAAACTAATGGTCACCAAAGGCAGAAATCTCCCTTCCAGACAGAAGAGGGATAGGTAGAACGACAAAAAGTCAAACCAAATTTAATGGAGCAATGATAATAAACAAAACCAAGACCTTAACTGGTAATAACAAAGTACACCATCTCTGCGTGCTTATAATCGAATTCAACCTTAATTTTATTGTATATAACAACAACATGGATGCATCTATGAGTTTGAAATTTACAGTATTACAAATATGGTTGTCAGTGGCTGTAAATTTTCTTTAGGTCCATCTAATCACGCGAAGCACAAATTCATACTACAAATTAGCATGGGTAGATCCCTCTAAACTTTCAGTAACTAAAATAGTGCAGCGTTTGCTAATTTGGGGGTATCACAGGATAAAGCCATGCACTGGTTGGTGCGACAAAGCGACATGCTAGAAGAAACATTGATCACAAATGTAAAAACAGATAAATAAATCAGCAATGTACTATGAAAAAAACTATTCAGAATCATGAGAAAATTGTGTTCTTTGGGCCAGACAAAAATGAGTTTAAAGGAGCGATATCCCCTGTGAATAGGAAGAGCTGCCACAACCTTGTTATGTTTACGATTTTTTTTTCTAGATAGTTGGTGATGCAAGGTAGTAATGAAAATAAATTTGTATACTGAAAGCATGATCCTCTAGTCTGAACAAATCTCTACAAAAGAAAAGAGAAACCAGACCTGATATAAGTCGCAAGAATGGAAGAAAGTTACAACAAGAGTATCTCATATTTATGTACATTGTATTTGTCAGGCAATCTAAACGCACATGATATCATGTCAGATAATTTGACTTGCTACAATATTGGTCTAAATCACATTCACTCCGTGCATCAATAGAGCAAATTATATTTCAGAGCAGCATGTGTGAGAGGTTTTATCCAATAATATTGTGGATGAAAGCAAACAAGAAGGCATGGCAGAATAATTAATCATGATAAAAGAGAGAGCAGTACCTAGAGGTCTTCGATGTTTGACACAAAGGTCGGCGGAGTCCTTTTGATTGCACAATGACACATCAAGTTGTCCGACTATGAAGTTATCAATGTGAAATTGCTCAGACGGATCCCGTGACATAGGTCACATCAGTTAGGCAACATATCTTTCATGTCAGCACAATGTCAAGAAAAGAAAGTATATGTTAGTTGAGAGGTTGAGATACATACCTTCCCAATCAGATGGCCAATAAGAATAATAACCCTGTCCAGAGAAAAAGATGACACCTTTCTTGAGAAATTGTGATATCCACCTATTAAAAGGACAGATATGTGCTGGTTATAATACAAAAAACATCATACCGAAGTTCTAAGAAACCAGTGACAGTTATGAGGACTTGTCATTATCAAAATTCCATCTGTATTAAATTAAGATGTACAAGAAAACATCAACTTATTATAACTGTGGCACACCATCACTCTGAATAGAAAGATGGTTAGTGAACTAACCTTGAGAGCACCTTTGACAACGCAATCAGATCCTCCATCTCTTAATTCAAATGTCTCATATATTCATAAATTCAATGATCCAAATATTAAAACTAAACAGTTCGATGGATCTTAGATACAATACATCATTTCTTCACTTTATTCGGGAGAAATTTGGAACTGTCCTTTTACTGATTTTATTATTCCATCTGTACATAATCTTCCTAGATGCACAATCCTGTAGATTGTCATACTTATTGGTACAGAAACTCGCATCAGTAAATCAAGAGAGTGTAGTTAGCAAGAAAGAGAAAGGAGCATTGGAGCGGAGAGGAGAGCAATATCATTAGACAAAGATAGGGGATATAGAAGAGGGATAGAAACGGATCGGATTACCTTCAAAACTGCAAAGTTTCGGCGGGCGTGAGGGTGGTGAATAAGGCAAGGTGAGCGTGGTGAGGGTGCCGAGGTGTCCCGTCGCATCGCATCGGCTGAGTTCTGCGCCAATCTGGACACGCCGCCATCCCACGCGACGTGAAAGGTGAGGGGCAGCGTCGGGACCAATAAGGAAGAGGGAACGCCGCCGCAGCTCAACTCGTCGCCGTGGAGGAGGAAGGCTAGCCCGCTAGGTTCGGATGAGGTGAAGAAGGTGGGTTACGGGCATCCGCGACGCCTAGTGTCAATCACTGCCGCCGTCAGCGCGATCCAAGAAGGTTGAGGCCGCCAACGAGAGAGGAGAGGTCAGGATGGGAGCGAACAATTTACCGTGGAGGGTACTTGGGTTGGGTCGCCTCACGGGGTCGATGCGCACTGACAGCCCAATGGGGTTACCTGGTCTCTTTCTAGCCCACTAAACCATAGTGCTCCGATTTTGTTTTGGGAGCAGCAGCCCAGAACTGTAGCACAAAGGCACATCCAACGACCAAAAACGCCCACATCGTGAGATCTAACGGCTAAAATAGTTAGGGGCGTGAGAGGGCTGGAAAGGTGTGCGGTTGTAATATATCTAAATGTAACTCGGTTTCGTCGAGCGGCCGTGGGCGTCGTCATCTGCAGGCCGCCGGAGTTGAGGTGCACATGCACACCAAGCACGCAGACAACCAGGTGGATTGATTCCACGTGAACCTATTACATGCACGTATACACGATCTGCACATACACAAGTAGCTACGTACGAAGCCGCCGGCTAACACACACCTGAGAACCCGAGGCACACAACAAGCGAGATTGGTTGGCCATAGCCACATGCCTGTCGTTTCTTTCTTCGGATTGATGATGATGATCTGGGTGCAAAAATATTACAGGGGTACACGATAGCCTACAAAGCTAACCTCCCATAACACGACTCGAATGATTGTTCCAGTCCAGGCCGGACAGACTCTCTATCGTGCTTAATTCCAACAGAGGAGGCTCAGGCTACAGGCGTCGTTGTGCACGTGATGAACTAACCAAAATATGGTATGTATCGATCATGGATGTTTTGTATGGCAACCTAAGGAACAAAATATTGGACCATACCTATACATGCACAACATCCATTGAACATCCATAAAACATGAGTGAACTGTTTGCTTTTTATTACATCCAGGATAGTTACACATTGCACTAGGGGCAATATGGTCTTTTCACTCACACTTAACACCATTAGTGACTAAAATGGACGGAAGTGCCATATAAGGAACAAAAATTATTTTAGGTGTCAAATAGGGTAGAAAATTTTATTTTAGGCCAAATAGAGAACCAAATTTTAAAAAAAGGCCAAATAAGGAATTCTCTCCTCCGTCTTCTCCGAGCACCTGGCCTCTTGCCTTTTTCAACACTAGCCAGTCAGTTTGTGGAACATATCATTTACTGTTTTTTATTTGCTGTAGAAGAATTACTTGTATGGAGTACAATTTAGAATAAAAGCGAGGATATCTTCGAAAACAGTGCTTCTGCCTTTGTGGCTAAGGGCATCTCCAGCCGTTGGCCCCCAGAGAGGGCAAAAATAGCCCCTGGGCGCACCGCGCTAAATCACAAGATCGGGGCGTGATGCCCCTCAGTCGCGGCGCCCACGGTATTTTAAAAAATTTAAACACGGCACAAACACGGCGCAAATTCATTGCAAATTTCGGCGAGTTCGTTCAAACTTAAACATATTTTACAAAAAAAACCGGCGGGCTACTCCGCCGTCTCCTGCCGCCACCACGCGGCTACATGCCGAGGAGGCTGTAGAACGCGATGTGGTCGCCGCCGCCGTCGTCGCCGTCTTTTGTCGTCGTCGCCGCTGCCGCTGCCGCCCGCCTAAACCTCCGCCGTCCTCGCTGCACCTCCCGGTTGGCGCGGCGGGTTGGAAGGTCCGGGCGTCGTCGCCGCTGTTGTCGAGGATCACGACGCTGCGTGCTCGTCCTCGCGCCACGCTTGGGCGGCGATCTCCTCGAGGCCCCGATCGCTGCATCGCCTCGCGGAGGTAGTCGCCCCGCCCACCGCATGGCGTCCTCGTCGGAGAAGCCGCGGGCTATCTCTCGTACTCAGCGGGAGGCGGGCTCCTTCTTGGGCTCGGCGAGGCGGGCTCCGCTTGGGCTCGACGAGACAAACCGCCGGTGGGTGGCGAGGCGGGCGCCGACACTGGACGCCGGAGCTGCGGGTGCGCGCGCCATAGGCGTGTCTGGGCTCCGGCTTGACGGGCGGAGGCGAAGCGAGCCGCCGGACGAAGAGGAGGACCCCGGTCTCCATGCGCCTCGGGTCGAGAGCTTCCGGCGGCGTGAAAAGGAAGGGGAAGCGGGTAGTCGAGGCGCGGCGTGTTGCCGCCCTCGATGTACTCGAGGACGGCGTCAGCGGCGCTTCGCACGCCCACCATCACGCCGCCGCGGCGGAGTTTTGCCTACGGAGGGCACGACGCCGGGCGTGACGGCGGCGAAGTACGGCTCCCACAGCGGGCTGTCGGGCGCATGCGTGGCGCTTCCTCGCCCGACGCGGAAGGTTCGGCGGATGCGGCGATCTTCGACGCCGCGCCGCGCGCCGGAGGTACCGGGGCACGGCACGCCGCCCGCTGATCCTCCACGCCCGGGCACCCGCATGTCCGGCGGGACCGGTACTCGGCCTCGTAAGGAGGCGAGCCTCGTCTTCATGGAGATGGCGGCGGCGAAACCGTTCGCCGCCAGCGCTGCCGCCGGGAAGCGTTCGCCATTGGTTTTGAAATCGAGACGGCGAAGGAGGAGAGAGAGGAGGAGGAGCGACGGTGGAGGGAAGTGTGAGAGCGACCGAAAGCGCCGGGCGCGCATATATAGGCCGACGCGCCGCCCACACGTGTGGCACCGCGCGCGACGCGCGTGGCGGGCGAGGCGAGGGCGAGGGACGCGTCGTCCGGCCTTCATCTGCGCCGCCCGTGAAGCATCAATGGCGCAGGTGACCGGGCGCGGCAGCAGCTTAGGCATTGATTCGCCGCAGAAACGAGGCGATGAGGACGACGAAGGGCGAGAAGTAACCCGGTCGCTGACGCGTCGGGCCCGCGGTTTCTTCGCGCCAAAAAAGTTCGCCCGGCACCCCCGAGCGACCCCCAGCGCGCCGGGTTCGGGCTGGGTCCGCCGGCGCTGTTTTCGCCCCAAGCCGGCAAAAATCGGGCTCTCGAGGGCGCGCGGGCGTTTTTGGCGCGCGGCGAAAAAATCGCCTGGAGAGGCCTTCTTGGGGGCGCGGCTGGAGATGCCCTAAGAAATCACAAAGTTTGTGGAACAGTGTTTATGCACTCCGACTCCGCGCGGGTGTGTGCCGTGCCGGTGATGATTCAATTCAAGAGAAGAGACCTCCCGTGCCGTGCCGGTGATGATCATCTGCCCGTCTATTTCGATCGAGTATTTGCTTTCAGTTTCAGCAGCACGAGGAGTCCGCTTGCACTTCTGTTCGTGCGAGCCTGGAGTCCCCTAGTAGTAGTAAATAAACAACTGGTCAATGCTAATCCGTCCGTACGTCCTAGTACACCACTAGAGATCAGAACGGATCCAAAGCAAATAGATATACATCTTGGATACGTGTGCATTTGCATGCAAATATATATTCATCTTGGATTCGTTTTCCAAACCGCCGACTTAGCAGTTTATTTATTTATTACAAGTCATGATTTTGCTCTTTAATTTGGCTCCGAAAAGAGAATTAAAGGACGTGTTTCGGGTCCGTACCAACGTACAAAGGACTGACACACCCCAAGGGCTCACACGCATGTTTCGACGCCTACTACCTAAGTAGTGGATACTACGTAGTACTCCCTTCGTCCGGAAATATTTATCGGAGAAATGGATGTATTTAATCATATTTTAGTTTTAAATACATTCATTTTTATCAATTTTTTTGACAAGTATTTCGAGATGGAGGGTGTATTTTCGTGGATTTTGATTCCAAGTACGTAGTGGATAAACACCAATTTACCCCTAGCGCGACATTTCGGCTCGATGGAGACCATCCATGCTGTACTACATATTTACCACGCGCGGTTGCATCTTAGACAATCTCCAACTGCCGCCTAAAAGTAGCGCATCGCCCAAAAAATCGCTAGTTTGGCGCGCGCCAGGCCGAGCGCTCCAACAATCGCTGTATAGTCGCACGCGCGGTTAATTCGGCCCAGCATGTTGCGTATTTTGGGCGGCTACAGCGCGCGGGGGGCAAAGGAGAAATACACGCGAGAGACCAACCGCCAGCCCACGCCCGCACTGAAACCTTCGACCGCTCCGCCCCGCCCCGCGCCGCCGCCGGCGAAATTCGTGCCATGGACGGGTAGACTGGCCTCCCCCACTCATTCGTACGCTCGCGATCCCGCCGCTGCCTCGGCCGCAAAGCCTAGCGCAGATTTCTCCGCCGACGGCGCTGCACCCACTCCGACCGCCGCGCTCGCCTGCGGACTCTTCATGCCGCCACGGGTGACCTCGCAAGGGGTCGTCGCGCCGCCGACCGTTTCGAACACACGGAGCATCGCCTCCAAGCGGCCACAGTCTGCTGCGGCGACTGGAAGCCAAAAGAAGAGCAAGGCGAATGCGGGTCGTGGTGTGAAGCCTCCGGCCGCCTTCCAGCCTCCACCACCGCCGCCCGAAGCGCCCCCGAGCTCGCAATTTGGTGCGCCACCAGCCGCGCCTAATGTGTTCGAGGAAATTCCCACAAGGTATAAAATTTTCTTTTATTGTGAGATAGATGGCTATATACGAATGGCTTGATGTGTGTATGTGATATGGTGCATTGTAGTATGGCTTGATGATGTATATTTGTCAACTATGAATGTTGGGTCAAACAATTCATATGATCATTGGTCTCAAACCAACGAAGTTCATAAAGAAGACCACAAATATGAAGTGGATGAGGACGGTGTGGGGTTGATCGATGCACCGAAAGGAAGGTCGGCAAACTACACCATGGACAAGGACATTTTACTATGCAAGACAGGGTGGCACGAGTTTTGGGTCTCTCATTGAAGAATTTGGAGGGATGGGAGGCATGAGTGCACCTCCGGGTGGCATTGGAGACATGAGTGGCATGCGAGCATATGGAGGCATGGGTGGGATAGGTGGCATGAGTGCACGTCCGGGTGGCATTGGAGGCATGGGAGCACCTATGGGTGGAGGCATGCCTTCCGTTGCGCCGATGCCTTCTGTGGATGGTGGCACTAGTGCAAACACCGTCCGAATTTCAAATGAAGAGGAAGAGCATGATGGTGATGATGAGGAGGCATGAATGTTGATGTTTATTTGTTTGTGTGAACCTATATTTGTGTGAACTTGCTTGTGGTTTCATACTTTGAACTATGATATGTTGGTGGTATGAATCATGATTTTGCTATTTTTAGATCATTTTATTTGGTTCATATTGTCAAATTGATATGTGTTGTTTCACATTTTGCCAAGCACCGTATGGTCGCCCGCGCTGCACTATCGAGCGCCTATTGAAGCGCTACCAGCGACACGCTTATTTTTTGCGCGTCTGGAAAACCACCGCGCCGCTCCCGCGCGCCAAACCACTAATTCGGCACTGGAAATTTTATTTTGGGCACTGCACTTTCGCGCGGCTGTTGGAGATGTTCTAACCATGTTAAAGGGCACACTAGATATTAAGAAAAAAAATAAAGGGTGCCTAGAATTTTTTTGTTCCTTTGTGTGGACCCATATCATATTCTCTAAATATGGTTTTATCATTTTTCTGTAAAGAGTACGGTTAAAAAAGCTAGAGTATATCAAGCCATCAGGTATAACCCCCGAGAGCATGTCATCAGCTTGCTTATTCTCTGGAGTGCCATCTTATGTGTCGAGCAATTCTTCTCAAAATTCTCACATTCATTGGGTTCTCCGATCTGCCTTGCCAGTGGCACCGTTTCTGATTATGAGCCAAGGAAAGGAATTGGGGTTTTCTGGTATGGTTTTTGATTCGGTTTGAATGGCTAACCTTTCGTCTGATTCAGCATGAAATCAAGTTTGTAAGGCACTCCACTATGATTGTGTATGTCACTCCACTATGATTGTGTATCAATATTTGCATGCTTGTAGGAATAGATTTAGATTTTGTGCTAGGTTTTTTTGATTTTTTTGGGGGTTTATTGGTAGTTTGTACTGGTGTATTCAAAAAGGTTGTTTTTGTGGTCAATTTGATACAATCAACTATGCTTTGTTGTTCCAGAACCAAGAAGTGACAATTCCCAGTGCAATTTTATAATGGTTTTTTTTTCATGGGTGATGGAAGCAAGAGAGCTTATGTTGATGGACATCAAGTCTGGTATGGCTAAACCTGGGAATATTTTGGATTGGAACCGTAGTTTCGTCTTTGGATGGGATTTAATGGGCTGAGCCCCTAATATTATCTGGTGCGGTTTGAGTTTTAGGTATTACTAGCAAATATGCCTGTGCGTGCAACCGAAGACAAAAAATCTATGCGCTAGCCAAATAAGTATGACTCAATACCCTGACATATGAGCATTTTCTATTTTAACACGGTGGCTCACCATGTTGCCACTTATTTCTCTTCCCACCCTCACCGATCATGGTCGCGATATCCACGTGATCACAAATGCATTAGACGTGGTAAATCGCAATGCTATGAGCTTGCCACTGCACGCCACACTTGTCATTATGTTGCGCAAGGGAATGTCTAAAACTTTGAAACAAATCTCATCGACCATGAACAACTCCCAACGCCTAGGCATATAAAGACTTCTGAAAAGCTAATCAAATCCAAGACATAAAGACTTTTGAAATCGGTGAACATTTTTTCAAATCGATATTTATTTGAATTTTTGGATTTTCTATCAAAATCACGAGCATTTTTTGAAATGCACGAACAACTTTTGAATTCATGAACATTTTTTACTCAACAAACATTTTTGAATCGATGAACTTTTTAAAAATTTGAGAAAAAAATTTAAAACTTGTGTTCTTTTATTTCTTTAAATTTTTCTAAAATTTCATGAACATTTTTTTCAGATTCCCGAGTATGGTTTGAATACATGATCATTTTTTAAAAATCATGAACATGATTTTATTTCCCGACAATTTTTTCCAAATCATGTTTTTTTATAATTTGCGAACAGTTTTGCAATACCACAACATTTTTTGAATCAGCAATTTTTTTAAGATTTCCTAAACACTTTTTGAATTTACATACATTTTATGATTGCTCGAACATTTTTTAGAAAACTCGCCACTTTAAAAATTTGGAAATCCCAAATTAGTGGCATAGTAGGGCGATGAACAAGTGAGTTAAGCCCTTAAATGGGCCGGCCCATGAAAGCATATGTGGGAGAGGACGTGCGTGAGAAAAGAGATGGAAAAGTGTGAAACTTGGGAATCGGACCCTGGTCTCCTGGCTAGTAGGGCGATGCAATAGTCACTGTGCTGCTTATGCTTCTGTGATTTATACTGGTATGACACTTATGAAATAACGAAGTACGACGGCGACTTTAAAAAGGAAAACCGAATCGTTTTCTTTACTTATAGTGGCATAGTGGGTAATATATAGCAACTTTTGGGGTATTTTTTTGGGCGGACGGGCAGAAGCAGTAGCCCCTTTATTATTAGGTAGAGATTGATTAGTCTGGTTCAATTTGAACACGCACAAATCGGTCTCAAACAGTTTCAACTCGTAAATGGAAACCGGTCTCTGGACCAAAATGTACGACCCTAAAGAAAAGACAAAAAATGTACGAGACCAAAGCCTCCACCCTCGATTGTCATTGCCATGCGGTTAGGGATCGCCGAGCCGTCGATTGTCTCTGCAACCAGCTGGAGCTCCGACCGCCACCTCTTCTCTCCTCCAGCTTTCCGCCCCATGAAGCTGTCGGATTTGAGTTGCCACCAACGCCCCAAGGTAAGTCATCGTCGCAGCCATCTAGTTTGAATCTGTCTCCGCCACTACCGCCGTTGGTTTCGAGTCGTCTCCGTCGCAGCCGGTTTTCGTCTCCTCTTCAATGTCTGGAGCTCCGCCTGCCGGTTCTACCTCCCCGAGTCCCCGGTGTTGCCCTCACCGGTTCACGTAGAAAGATTCCTAGATGCAATTCAGGGACTCCGCACCTGCATCGCCTAGCCGGGGACCCCACAACCGACCGTGTCACCCCCATCTTATTCTCGGAGCTCTGCATCGCCTTCTCTCTCAGGAAAGTGACTGAATTGATTGATTGATTTTTTTTCAATTGCATGATATTTAGCAAACACGCTTTTGTTTGTTTTGCGTGGGATCTATGAGGCATTTGGCAGTTACATGAACTATATATATATCTTTATTTTGTTGTGACCCTCACTTGTTTGAAAGAAAGAATATCCGTATGAATAAATACAAAACTCATAGCATTGTTTGAAAGAAAAATATCCATAAGGAAATTTACGGAAGGTTGCACATGCCAATATTGTCTTCAATCACCTTCAAATGCCTCCTACATGTACCTAGTCGTATGTTTCTGATGAGTATATCTCCGGATGCCTCGCCATTATTTCAATTGTCATCAACATCATAGGATTAGGCGGGCGAACATGTTTATCTGCAGTAACATGTGGTATTGAAAACTGGTGCCGACACACGGGGCAACTTCCCTTCGTCTTGAGCCACCTATCCACACACCGTCCATGGAAGATGTGTCCGCATGCTGTCTTCATCCAAGCGGTCTCTGTAGCCTCCTCCTGACCGGAGCATATGGGGCATCCTTCACCATTGGATGGCGCCTCCACTGGTTTCAACACCTCGGCCACAGTGGCGGTGGAGAACTCCTTGAGATCGGGCTGACGTGGTTCCATGGCAGAAGTACACTCTCCACGCTACCAGAACACGGCACGGCACTACGGCGAGCTCCTGGCCGGCTGATCGCTGACTTGGATTTAGGATGACCGGCACGCGAATTTAGCTCCGACGTACCGGCAAAGAATAGAGTTGGCTTGTGTGCTTCTGTGGTTCTTGGAGAGGGCATATATGGATTTGAAAGTTGCGCAGCGGGAGTAGGAGACGGTCAGCGATCGATGGACGAGTACGACTCAATTTACGGACGATCAAGGTGTACGAGCGTGACTCGGTCCCAGCCCACACTGCATCGTCCCCGGGCCCGGGTCAGCCCGGACAAGGGGTTTCCACAGGATCTACACGGGATGTACATTGGGAAGAAGCAGCCGGAACACACTTCAGACATCGGCACCGAGCATTTCGGAACAACAGCCTCAGGCACTCCCGCTCGTATCCCGAACAGCCGGTTGGTCTCCGGCGCCAGCACCAGCGACGCACACGGTACGAAGGCACATCGCTGGGCCACCCAAGTACTAGCACGCAGCCGCCACCAACCCAATTGAGCGAACTCTACCGCCACGTGACGCAGCCGCCAAGAATCGTGGTGACGTGATTTTCCCAATGGAGGATGGTTCAGATGTTCAGTCCCATGCATGTTCGTCAGGCAATCCCATGACATCAGCTAACCCGAGGTAACGTTCACGATGCCTCTCAAACATGAGAGGCACACAGTTACGAGTTGGCCTCAAATTTGAACTTTAGATCATCGATGACTGCTGCATCGTCAGGATCTCAACTCCATGTCTGGACTTGTCTTCTGAGAGCAGTGCATTGTCAAAATGAGTGTTTCTTAAATTCAGTTAATCAATTTTTTAAAAATGAATGAAATCAAATTTTAGAATTGACAGAAATCGTGTTTTTTGAAAGGAGTGAATTTTTTTGGTTTGAATTGTGTGAAATCACTTCTTCGAAATAAGTAGAATTAATTTTTGAGTTTGGTGAAATTATTGTTTTGAATTAAGTGAAATCATGATTCAGAAACTAGTAAACTCTATATTTTTTTAAATGAGTGAAATATGGTGTTTTAATCGAGTGAAATTAACCTTTGTGGTGTAGAGTGAAATAAGTCTTTCCAAATGAGTGGTATTAGTATTTTGAATATATTCCACGTTCTGGTTTTAAGAAATAAGCGAACTCTATTTTCCCGAAAGAGTGAATTATTAAAATGAGTGAAATATTTTTTTCCAAGAGCATTTTTTAAATGAGTGAAATATGCTATTCAAAATGAGTGAAATAAATTTTTAGATTTGACCGAAATCAGTTGTGTGAAATGAACGAAAACTATTCCTTGAATAGTGAAATTGTTCGAGGCAGCGATTCTAATGACATACCGTTACCACCAGATTTTTTTTTACTGTGAGGGTGGCAGGATTTAGAGCGGCTTTGTGACACCATCTTATAACAGGCATGAGTAACCCGAGACGAGTCAAAAGTGAAAAGATATCTGAGGCGATCCGAAATCATTGTTCGAGACAATGATTCTAAGAACAATTGCTTATTCACTAGCCACTGAAAGTACAACAAAATTTTACTAGAAACACGATCAATTTTACACGATCAAAATGTCGTTGAAGTCCCGGTTCTAAGCCGTAAAGCATGGCGATTGCATTTCATACAATAAAGCGACAACCATATGGCTCCTGCCAGTTGTCGATAACTGTTACAAAACATGATCATCTCATACAACAATTCGTATATCATCACGTCTTGACCATATCACATCACAACAAGCCCTTCAAAAACAAGTTAGATGTCCTCTATTTTGTTGTTGCAAGTTTTACATGGCTGCTACGGGCTTCTAGCAAGAACCGTTCTTACCTACGCATCAAAACCACAACGATTTTTTTGTCAAGTGTGATGGTTTAACCTTCAACAAGGATCGGGCATAGTCACACTCGATTCAACTAAAGTTGGAGAAATGGACACCCACAAGCCACCTGTGTGCGAAGCACGGCGGTAGAACCAGTCTCATGAACGCGGTCATGTAATGTCGGTCTGGGCCGCTTCATCCAACAATACTGCCAAATCAAAGTATGACATGCTCGTAAGCAATATGACTATTATCATCCACAACTCTTTGTGTTCTACTCGTGCATATAACATCTACGCATAGACCTGGCTCTTATACCACTGTTGGGGAACGTAGTAATTCAAAAAAAAACCTACGCACATGCAAGATCCATCTACGTGATGCATAGCAACGAGCGGGGAGAGTGTGTCCATGTACCCTCGTAGACCGAAAGCGGAAGCGTTTAGTAACGCAGTTGATGTAGTCGAACGTCTTTGCAATCCAACCGATCCAAGTACCGAACACACGACACCTCCGCGATCTGCACACGTTTGAGCTCGGTGACGTCCCTCATACTCTTGATCCAGCTGAGGCCGAGGGAGAGTTTCGTCAGCACGACGGCGTGTTGACGGTGATGATGAAGTTACCGACGCAGGGCTTCGCCTAAGCTCTACAACAATATGACCAAGCTGGAAATATGTGGAGGGGGCACCGCACACGGCTAAGACAACTGTCAACTTGTGTGTCTATGGGGTGCCTCCTGTTGGGGAACGTAGTAATTTCAAAAATTTTCCTACGCACACGCAAGATCATGGTGATGTATAGCAACGAGAGGGGAGAGTGTTGTCTACATACCCTTGTAGACCCGGCGGAAGCTATCACAACGTAGAGGAAGTAGTCGACGTTCTCCTCGCGATCCGACCGATCCGGCGCCGTTACTCGACGCCCCGAGTTCTTGACACACGTACAGCTCGATGACGTCCCTCGTACTCGATCCAGCCGAGTGTCGAGGGAGAGTTCCGTCAAGACGACGGCGTGGTGACGATCTTGATGTTTCACGGCGCAGGCTTCGCCTAAGCTTCATGACGGTATAACCGAGGTGGAATATGGTGGAGGGGGCACCGACACGGCTAAGGAACGATCTCACGATCAACTTGTGTGTCCCAAGGTGCCCCCCCCCAGTATATAAAGGAGCCAGGGGGGGGGCGGCGGCCAAGGAGGCGCGCAGGAGTCCTACTCCTCCGGGAGTAGGATTCCCCAATCCTAGTTGGACTAGGATTCCCGGGGGGAAAGAGAGAGGGGCGGCCCCTTCTCCTAGTCCTAGTAGGACTAGGAAGGGGAGGCGCGCCTCCTAGGGCTGCCCTTCTCCTTTCCACTAAGGCCCATCGAGGCCCATTTATCTCCCGGGGTTCGGTAACCTCCGGTACTCGATAAATTCCGTTTTCGCCGGAACCATTCGAACTCCAAACATAGGCTTCCAATATATCAATCTTTATGTCTCGACCATTCCGAGACTCCTCGTCATGTCCGTGATCACATCCGGGACTCGAACTCCTTGGTACATCAAAATACATAAACTCATAATAAGCATCATCGTAACCTTAAGCGTGCGGACCCTACGGTTCGAGAACAATGTAGACATGACCTAGAACTATTCACGGTCAATAACCAACAGCGGGACCTGGATGCCCATATTGGTTCCTACATATTCTCGAAGATCTTTGTCGGTCAGACCGCATAACAACATCGTTGTTCCTTTGTCATCGGTATGTTACTTGCGAGATTCGATCGTCGGTATCAATACCTAGTTCAATCTCGTTACGCAAGTCTCTTTACTCGTTCCGTAATACATCATCTCACAACTAACTCATTAGTTGTAGTGCTTGCAAGGCTTCAGTGATGTGCATTACCGAGAGGGCCCAGAGATACCTCTCCGACTATCGGAGTGACAAAACCTAATCTCGAAATCGCCAACCCAACATCGCCTTTGGAGACACCTGTAGTACTCCTTTATAATCACCCGATTACGTTGTGACGTTTGGTAGTACCCAAAGTGTTCCTCCGGTAGACGGAGTTGCATAATCTCATAGTTACAGGAACATGTATAAGTCATGGATAAAAGCGGTAGCAACATACTAAGCGATCGTGTGCTAAGCTAAGGAATGGGTCATGTCAATCAGATCATTCTACTAATGATGTGACCTTGTTAATCAAATAACAACTCCTTGTTCATGGTCAGGAAACATGACTATCTTTGATTAACAAGCTAGTCTAGTAGAGGCATACTAGTGACATGTTGTTTTGTCTATGCATTCACACATGTATCATGTTTCCGTTAATACAATTCTAGCATGAATGATAAACATTTATCATGAAATAAGGAAATAAATAATAACTTTATTATTGCCTCTAGGGCATATTTCCTTCATCTCCCACTTGCACTAGAGTCAATAATCTAGTTCACATCGCCATGTGATTGAACACCAATAATCATATCTCAGATATGATTAACACCCATAGTTCACATCGTCATGTGACCAACACCCAAAGGGTTTACTAGAGTCAATAATCTAGTTCACATCGCTATGTGATTAACACCCAAAGAGTACTAAGGTGTGATCATGTTTTGCTTGTGAGAGAGTCTTAGTCAACGGGTCTTTCACATTCGGATCCGTTATGTATTTTGCAATTTTTCTATGTCTACAATGCTCGCATGAAGCTACTCTAGCTAATTGCTCCCACTTTCAATATGTATCTAGATCGAGACTTAGAGTCATCGGATCGGTGTCAAAACTTGCATCGACGTAACCCTTTACGCATTTAACCTTTGTCACTTCCATAATCGAGAAACATATCCTTATTCCACTAAGGATAATTTCGACCGCTGTCGATGATCTACTCCTAGATCACTATTGTATTCCTTGCTAAACTCGGTGCAGGGTATACAATAGATCCAGTACACAACATGGCATACTTTATAGAAACTATGGCCAAGGCATAGTGAATGACTTTCATTCTCTTTCTATCTTCTGCTGTGGTCGGGTTTTGAGTCTTACTCAATTTCACACCTTGTAACACAGGCAAGAACTCTTTCTTTGATTGTTCCATTTTGAACTACTTCAAAATCTTGTCAAGGTATGTACTTCATTGAAAAACTTATCAAGCGTCTTGATCTATCTCTATAGATCTTGATGCTCAATATGTAAGCAGCTTCACCGAGGTCTTTCTTTGAAAAACTCCTTTCAAACACTCCTTTATGCTTTGCGAATAATTATACATTATTTCCGATCAACAATATGTCATTCACATATACTTATCGAAATTTGTAGTGCTCCCACTCACTTTCTTGTAAATCTGAGGCTTCACCGCAAGTCAGTATAAACTATATGCTTTGATCAACTTATCAAAGCGTGTATTCCAACTCCGAGATGCTTGCACCAGTCCATAGATGGATCGCTGGAGCTTGCACACTTTGTTAGCTACCTTTGGATCGATAAAACCTTCTGGTTGCATCATATACAACTCTTCTTCCAGAAAACCATTCAGGAATGCAGTCTTTACATCCATTTGCCAAATTTCATAAATTGTGGCAATTGCTAACATGATTCGGACAGACTTTAAGCATCGCTACAGTTGAGAAAATCTCATTGTAGTCAACATCTTGAACTTTGTCGAAAACCTTTTTGCAACAAGTCGAGTTTTGTAGATAGTAACACTACTATCATCGTCCGTCTTCCTCTTGAAGATCCATTTATTTTCTATGGTTTGCCGATCATCGGGCAAATCCATCAAAGTCCATACTTTGTTTTCATACATGGATCCCGTCTCAGATTTCATGGCCTCAAGCCATTTTGCGGAATCTGGGCTCATCATCGCTTCTTCATAGTTCGTAGGTTCATCATGATCTAGTAGCATGATTTCCGAACAGGATTGCCGTACCACTCAGTGCGGATCTTACTCTGGTTTACCTCGAGATTTGGTAGTAACTTGATCTGAAGTTACATGATCATCATCATTAGCTTCCTCACTAATTGGTGTAGTAGTCACAGAACAAATTTCGTGATGAACTACTTTCAATAAGGGAGAAGGTACAATTACCTCATCAAGTTCTACTTTCCTCCCACTCACTTCTTTCGAGAGAAACTCCTTCTCTAGAAAGGATCCATTTTCAGCAACGAAAATCTTGCTTTAGGATCTGTGATAGAAGGTGTACCCAACAGTTTCCTTTGGGTATTCTATGAAGACGCACTTCTCCGATTTGGGTTTGAGCTTATCAGGATGAAACTTTTTCACATAAGCATCGCAGCCCCAAACTTTAAGAAACGACAACTTTGGTTTCTTGCTAAACCACAGTTCGTATAGTGTCGTCTCAACGGATTTAGATGGTGCCCTATTTAACGTGAATGCAGCTGTCTCTTAATGCATGATCCCAAAACGATATTGGTAAATCGGTAAGAAACATCATAGATTGTACTATATCCAATAAAGTATGGTTATGACGTTCGGACACACCATTATGATGTGGTGTTCCAGGTGGCATGAATTTGTGAAACTACTCCACATTGTTTTAATTGAAGACCAAACTCGTAACTCAAATATTTGTCTCCGCGATCAGATCGTAGAAACCTTATTTTCTTGTCACGATGATTTTTCCACTTCACTCTGAAATTCTTTGAACCTTTCAACTATTTCAGACTTATGTTTCATCAAGTAGATATACCCATATCTGCTCAAATCATCTGTGAAGGTCAGAAAATAACGATATCCACCGTGAGCCTTAACACTCATTGGATCGCATACATCAAGATGTATTATTTCCAATAAGTCGGTTGCTCGCTCCTTTGTTAGGAGAACGGAGTCTTAGTCATCTTGCCCATGAGGCATGGTTCGCAAGCATCAAGTGATTCATAATCAAGTGATTCCAAAATCCCATCAGCATGGAGTTTCTTCATGCGCTTTACACCAATATGACCTAAACGGCGAAGTGCCACAAATAAGTTGCACTATCATTATTAACTTTGCATCTTTTGGTTTCAATATTATGAATATGTGTATCACTACGATCGAGATCCAATGAACCATTTTCATTGGGTGTGTAACCATATAAGATTTTATTCATGTAAGCAGAACAACAGTTTATTCTCTTACTTAAATGAATAACCGTTTTGCAATAAACACGATCAAATCATATTCATGCTCAACGCAAACACCAAATAACATTTATTTAGGTTCAACACTAATCCCGAAAGTATAGGGAGTGTGCGATGATGATCATATCAATCTTGAAACTATTTTCAACACACATCATCACTTCACCCTTAACTAGTTTCATTTTATTCGCAACTCCGTTTGAGTTACTACTCTTAGCAACCGAACCAGTACCAAATACCGAGGGGTTGCTATAAACACTAGTAAAGCACACATCAAACACTGTATATCAAATATACCTTTTTCACTTTGCCATCCTTCTTATCCACCAAATATTTAGGGCAGTTCCGCTTCAAAGAACCATTTCCTTTGCGGTGTAAGCACTCGGTTTCAGGCTTTGGTTCAGCTTTGGGCTTCTTCGTGGGAGTGACAACTTGCTTGTCAATCTACTTGAAGTTCCCCTTTCCTTGAAACTAGTGATATTGTCAACCATCAACACTTGATGCTCTTTCTTGATTTCTACCTTCGTCGATTTCAACATCACGAAGAGCTCGGGAATCATTTTCGTCATCCCTTGCATACTATAGTTCATCACGAAGTTCTACTAACTTGGTGATGGTGACTAGAGAATTCTGTCAATCGATATCTTATCTGGAAGATTAACTCCCACTTGATTCAAGCGATTGAAGTACCTGGACCATCGAGCACATGCTCACTAGTTGCGATTCTCCTCCATCTTTTAGCTATAGAACTTGTTGAAGATTTCATATCTCTCAACTCGGGTATTTGCTTGAAATATTAACTTCAATTCCTGGAACATCTCATATGGTCCATGATGTTCAAAACATCTTTGAAGTCCCGATTCTAAGCTGTTAAGCATGGTGCACTTAAACTATCTAGTAGTCATCATATTGAGCTAGCCAAAACGTTCATAACGTTTGCATCTGCTCCTGCAATAGGTCTGTCACCTAGCGGTGCATTAAGGACATAATTTTTCTGTGCAGCAATGAGGATAAACCTCCGATCACGGATCGAATCCGCATCATTGCTACTAACATTTTTCAACATAATTTTCTCTAGGAACATATCAAAAACAAACATATGAAAGCAACAACGCGAGCTATTGATCTACAACATAATTTGCAAAATACTACCGGGACTAAGTTCATGATAAATTTAAGTTCAATTAATCATATTACTTAAGAACTCCCACTTAGAAAAACATCTCTCTAGTCATCTAAGTGACCACGTGATCCAAATCAACTAAACCATAACCGATCATCACGTGAAATGGAGTAGTTTTCAATGGTGAACATCTTATGTTGATCATATCTACTATATGATTCACGCTCGACCTTTCGGTCTCCGTGTTCGAGGCCATATCTGCATATGCTAGGCTCGTCAAGTATAACCCGAGTATTCTCGTGTGCAAAACTGGCTTGCACCCGTTGTAGATGGACGTAGAGCTTATCACACCCGATCATCACGTGGTGTGCGGGCACGACGAACTTTGGCAGCGGTGCATACCGGGAGAACACTTCTTGATAATTTAGTGAGAGATCATCTTATAATGCTACCGTCAATCAAAGCAAGATAAGATGCATAAAAGGATAAACATCACATGCAAATCAATATAAGTGATATGATATGGTCATCATCATCTTGTGCTTCATGATCTCCATCTTGTTGCACCACCATGATCACCATCGTCACCGGCGTGACACCTTGATCTCCATCGCAGCATCGTTGTCGTCTCGCCAAACTTATGCTACTCGACTATCGCTACCGCTTAGTGATAAAGTAAAGCATTACAGGCGATTGCATTGCATACAATAAGCGACAACCATATGGCTCCTGCCGATTGCCGATAACCGGTTACAAAACATGATCATCTCATACAATAAAATATAGCATCACGTCTTGACCATATCACATCACAACATACCTGCAAAAACAAGTTAGGCGTCCTCTACTTTGTTGTTGCAAATTTTACGTGGCTGCTACGGGCTTAAGCAAGAACCGGTCTCACCACGCATCAAAACCACAACGATACTTCGTCAAATAGACTCCGTTTAACCTTCTCAAGGACCGGCGTAGCCACTTTTCAGTTCAACTAAAGTGAGAGAGACAGCACCCACCGGTCACCTTTAAGCAACGAGTGCTCGTGGCGGTGAAACCAGTCTCGCGAAGCGTCTGGCGTAATGTCGGTGCGGGCGCTTCATCTCACAATACCGCTGAACCAAAGTATGACATGCTGGTAGGTAGTATGACTTGTATCGCCCACAACTCACTTGTGTTCTACTCGTGCAAAACATCAAACCATAGAAAAACCTAGGCTCGGATGCCTTTGTTGGGGAACGTAGTAATTTCAAAATTTTCCCACGCACACGCAAGATCATGGTGATGTATAGCAACGAGAGGGAGAGTGTTGTCTACATACCCTTGTAGACCCGGCGGAAGCTATCTGGCGTAGAGGAAGTAGTCGACGTTCTCCTCGCGATCCGACCGATCCGGCGCCGTTACTCCGGCGCCCCGAGTTCTTGACACACGTACAGCTCGATGGCGTCCCTCGTACTCGATCCAGCCGAGTGTCGAGGGAGAGTTCCGTCAAGACGACGGCGTGGTGGCGATCTTGATGTTTCACGGTAGCAGGCTTCGCCTAAGCTTCATGACGGTATAACCGAGGTGGAATATGGTGGAGGGGGCACCTGACACGGCTAAGGAGCGATCTCACGATCAACTTGTGTGTCCCAAGGTGCCCCCTGCCCCGTATATAAAGGAGCCGGGGAGGGGCCGGCCAAGGGAGGCGCATACGGGAGTCCTACTCCCTCTGGGAGTAGGATTCCCCCAATCCTAGTTGGACTAGGATTCCGGAGGGGAAGAGAGAGAGGGGCGGCCCCTTCTCCTAGTCCTAGTAGGACTAGGGAAGGGGGGCGCGCCTCTCTAGGGCTGCCCTTCTCCTTTCCACTAAGGCCCATCGAGGCCCATTTATCTCCGGGGGTTCGGTAACCTCCGGTACTCGATAAATTCCGTTTTGCCTCGGAACCATTCGAACTCCAAACATAGGCTTCAATATATCAATCTTTATGTCTCGACCATTCCGAGACTCCTCGTCATGTCCGTGATCACATCCGGACTCGAACTCCTTCGTACATCAAAATACATAAACTCATAATAACTATCATCGAACCTTAAGCGTGCGGACCCTACGGTTCGAGAACAATGTAGACATGACCTAGAACTATTCACGGTCAATAACCAACAGCGGGACCTGGATGCCCATATTGGTTCCTACATATTCTACGAAGATCTTTGTCGGTCGGACCGCATAACAACATCGTTGTTCCCTTTGTCATCGGTATGTTACTTGCGAGATTCGATCGTCGGTATCCAATACCTAGTTCAATCTCGTTACGGCAAGTCTCTTTACTCGTTCCGTAATACATCATCTCACAACTAACTCATTAGTTGTAGTGCTTGCAAGGCTTGATGATGTGCATTACCGAGAGGGCCAGAGATACCTCTCCGACTATCGGAGTGACAAAACCTAATCTCGAAATACGCCAACCCAACATCTGCCTTTGGAGACACCTGTAGTACTCCTTTATAATCACCCAGTTACGTTGTGACGTTTGGTAGTACCCAAAGTGTTCCTCCGGTAGACGGGAGTTGCATAATCTCATAGTTACAGGAACATGTATAAGTCATGGATAAAAGCAGTAGCAACATACTAAACGATCGTGTGCTAAGCTAAGGGAATGGGTCATGTCAATCAGATCATTCTACTAATGATGTGACCTTGTTAATCAAATAACAACTCCTTGTTCATGGTCAGGAAACATGACTATCTTTGATTAACAAGCTAGTCTAGTAGAGGCATACTAGTGACATGTTGTTTTGTCTATGCATTCACACATGTATCATGTTTCCGGTTAATACAATTCTAGCATGAATGATAAACATTTATCATGAAATAAGGAAATAAATAATAACTTTATTATTGCCTCTAGGGCATATTTCCTTCACCTCCCTTCCCGTATATAAAGGAGAGGAGGAGGGGAGGGCCGGCCCTCTCTATGGCACGCCCAAGGGGGAGTCCTACTCCCAGTAGGAGTAGGTTTCCCCCCTTTCCCTAGTTGGAGTAGGAGAACAAGGAAGAGGGAGAAGGAGAGAAGGAAAGGGGGGCCGGCCCCCACCCCAATTAGGATTGGGCTTGGGGTGCGTGCCCTCCAGCTGGCCGCCTCCTCCTCTCTCCCACTAAGGCCCAATGAGGCCCATTGACTCCCCCGGGGGTTCCGGTAACCCCCCAATACTCCGGTATTTGCCCGAACTCATCCGAAATCATTTTGGTGTCCAAACATAGCCTTCCAATATATCAATCTTTACGTCTTGACCATTTCGAGGCTCCTCGTCATGTCCGTGATCACATCCGGGACTCCGAACTACCTTCGGTACATCAAAACACATAAACTCATAATACCGATCGTCATCGAACGTTAAGCGTGCGGACCCTATGGGTTCGAGAACTATGTAGACATGACCGAGACTCATCTCCGGTCAATAACCAATAGAGGAACTTGGATGTTCATATTGGTTCCTACATATTCTACGAAGATCTTTATCGGTCAAACCGCGTAACAACATACGTTGTTCCCTTTGTCATCGGTATGTTACTTGCCCGAGATTCGATCGTTGGTATCTCAATACCCAGTTTAATCTCGTTACCGGCAAGTCTCTTTTCTCATTCCGTAATGCATCATCCCGTAACTAACTCATTAGTCACATTGCTTGCAAGGCTTATAGTGATGTGCATTACCGAGAGGGCCAAGAGATACCTCTTCGACAATCTGAGTGAAAAATCCTAATCTCGATCTATGCCAACTCAACAAACACCATCGGAGACACCTGTAGAGCATCTTTATAATCACCCAGTTACGTTGTGAGTCTGATAGCACACTAAGTGTTCCTACGGTATTCGGGAGTTGCATAATCTCATAGTCACTGGAGCATGTATAAGTTATGAAGAAAGCAATAGCAATAAACTAAACGATCATAGTGCTAAGCTAACGGATGGGTCAAGTCAATCACATCATTCTCTAATGATGTGATCCCGTTCATCAAATGACAACTCTTGTCCATGGCTAGGAAAATTAACCATCTTTGCTTAACGAGCTAGTCAAGTAGAGGAATACCAGTGACACTCTGTTTGTCTATGTATTCACACATGTACTAAGTTTCTGGTTAATACAATTATAGCGTGAATAATAAACATTTATCATGACATAAGGAAATATAAATAACAACTTTATTATTTCCTTTAGGGCATATTTCCTTCATGCAGTTCCAAGTAGAGCGTCGTGGCGGGATCTACATGTGAAGCGGAGTACAAAGCTGCTTCGGAAGCAGATGAAGGAGTCTTGATGAAGGAGTTCATATCCGATCTAGGTGTCATACCTAGTACATCGGGTCCAATGAAAATCTTTTGTGACAATACTGGTGCAATTGCCTTGGCAAAGGAATTCAGATTTCACAAGAGAACCAAGCACATCAAGAGACGCTTCAATTCCATTCGCGATCAAGTCAAGGAGGGAGACATAGAGATTTGCAAGATACATACGGATCTGAATGTTGCATACCGGTTGACTAAGCCTCTCTCATGAGCAAAACATGATCAGCACCAAGACTCCATGGGTGTTAGAACCATTACTATGTAATCTAGATTATTGACTCTAGTGCAAGTGGGAGACTGAAGGAAATATGCCCTAGAGGCAATAATAAAGTTGTTACTTATATTTCCTTATATCATATAAATGTTTATTATTCATTCTAGAATTGTATTAACCTTAAACTTAGTACATGTGTGAATACATAGACAAACAGAGTGTCCCTAGTATGCCTCTACTAGACTAGCTCGTTTATCAAAGATGGTTAAGTTTCCTAGCCATAGACATATGTTGCCATTTGATGAACGGGATCACATCATTAGAGAATGATGTGATGGACAAGACCCATCCGTTAGCTTAGCACTATGATCGTTTAGTTTATTGCTATTGCTTTCTTCATGACTTATACATGTTCTATGACTATGAGATTATGCAACTCCCGAATACCGGAGGAACACTTAGTGTGCTATCAAATGTCACAACGTAACTGGGTGATTATAAAGATGCTCTACATGTGTCTCCGATGGTGCTTGTTGAGTTGACATAGTTCGAGATTAGGATTTGTCACTCTGATTGTCGAAGAGGTATCTCTGGGCCCTCTCGGTAATGCACATCACTATAAGCCTTGCAAGCAATGTGACTAATGAGTCAGCTTATGGATGATGCATCACGTATCAAGTAAAGAGACTTGCCGGTAACGAGATTGAACTAGGTATGATGATACCAACGATCGAATCTCGGGCAAGTAACATACCGATGACAAAAGGAACAATGTATGTTGTTGTGCGGTTTGACAAATCAAGATCTTCGTAGAATATGTAGGAGACAATATGAGCATCCAGGTTCCGCTATTGGTTATTGACCGGAGATGTGTCTCGGTCATGTCTACATAGTTCTCGAACCCGTAGGGTCCGCACGCTTAACGTTCGATGACGATTTATATTATGAGTTTATGTGATTTGATGACCGAAGGTTGTTCAGAGTCCCAGATGAGATCAAGGACGCGATGAGGGGTCTCGAAATGGTCAAGACATAAAGATTCATATATTGGAATGTTATATTTGGACACCAGAATGGTTCGGGTCGTATCGGATAAGTTACGGAGTACCGGGGGTTACCGGAATCCCCCCCCCTCGGGAAGCTAGCGGCCTCATGGGACTTAGTGGAGAAGAGAGAGGCTGGCCAGGAGGTGGCGCTCCCCTTGCACCAATCCTAATTGGACAAGGGGAGGGGGCGGCGCCCCCTCCTTCCTTCTCTCCTCCTCCTCCTTCCCCCCTTCTTCTACTTGGACTAGGAAAGGGGGAAACCTACTCCTACTAGGAGTAGGATTCCTCCCCCCTTGGCGCGCCCCTTGTGGTCGGCCAGCCTTCTCCTCCCCTCCTTTATATACGGGGAAGGGGGCGCCCCATAGACACACATGTTGATCTTTAGCCGTGTGCGGTGCCCCCCTCCACAGTTTTCCACCTCGGTCATATTGTTGTAGTGCTTAGGCGAAGCCCTGCATCGGTAACTTCATCATCACCATCACCACGCCGTCGTGCGGACGAAACTCTCCCTCGGCCTCTGCTGGATCAAGAGTACAAGGGACGTCACCGAGCTGAACGTGTGCAGATCGTGGAGGTGTCGTGCATTCGGTACTTAATCGGTTGGATCGCGAAGACATTCGACTACATCAACCGCGTTACTAAACGCTTTCGCTTTCGGTCTACGAGGGTACGTGGACACACTCTCTCCGCTCGTTGCTATGATTCTCCTAGATAGATCTTGCGTGATCGTAGGAAAATTTTGAAATACTACGTTTCCCAACACCTTGATTGCTATAAAGCACGCTGGGTCATTCGTGGCTTCCGACAGCGTGCTGGCATCGACTTCACCGACACCTTCGTTCCGGTCGTCAAGCCCAAAATATACAGTTAAAAAGGTGTCCTATGCACGAGTGCAATAAATCGTGCAATTCCCACAATATACAGTTAAAAAGGTGTCTGCCAGGCAGGAGGGGTGGACTCCACGGCCATAACCGCCCGTCCATCGACGTCGAGGCAAAAAAATCGCACGCTGTAGAAATTTTGCAAGGAGACGGTGAAAGTGAAATTCTCGGTTCAAACTCATATAAAACAGAAAGAGTAATAAACTCATCCACGCCACTCAAGTACGTTGTGAGATAACTTTGATTACTCGTACTTAGAAACTTGGTCAATACGGTCACAGACTATGATGTAACGTGAAAATAAGATCACTGTGCCTACACTGATACTTGACCATGTGTTGACTAGTCTGTGCGCCATGTGTCAGCTAGCATATTTGCAGAAACCCCCCCACGATGTGTGAAAGAACCCCGATGCCCTCCCACATCTCCACCTTTCATGTCATTTCGGTTCTATTGGTGGAGGCGATCAAAAGCGACTGCGGAAGGGAGAAAGTGATGGAGGCAATCGCCGGGGTAGTGTTGGCCGACGAATTCCAGCGCTGTGTTGGAAGGAGCGGGCGCGGAGGAGTTTCTCCTCATCGGGTGGAGAGGAGGTGCAACCGCCATATCTCCTATGCGTCGCCCCGACGCAGCCCCTCGCCCCGTCAATTTTTGCTGTTAATCTTCCTCCTTCCACATCCATTTGATTTTGAGAGCGATGGCATTATGTTCACAAGTGCTATGTGGTAATATTTGCCGTGTTTATGGAGATTTAGCTCTAGGATTTTTCAAACCGAATTGGGGGTTTCTGCTAGGGTTTTTGGTTCTTGATTCGTTAACCTTTCGTTCGATTCATCTTGAAATCGAGTTTGTAAGGCACTCCACTATGATTGTGTACCCGTATTTGTACGTTTCTTGGAATTGGTTTATATTTTGTGCTAGGGTATTTTAAGAAAAAATGGGGGTTATTGATAGTTTGTACTGGTGTATACAAAAAGGTTGTTTTGTGATTAATTTGACACAATCAACTATGCTTTGTTTGTTGCAGGTCTAAGAAGTGATAAGTTCTCAGTGCAATTTTACAATGGTTTTTTTGTCATTGGTGATGGAAGCAAGAGAGCTTATGTTAATGAACATCAAATCTGGTATGGCTAAACCTGGGAATGGTTTCGATTGAAACCATAGTTTGGACTTTGGATGGGATTAAATGGACTGAGCCCCTAATATAATCTGGTGTAGTTTGGGCTTTAGGTATTACTAGCAAATAGGTCCGTGTGTTGCAACAGGAGACAAAAAATTATGCGCTAGTCAAATAAGTATGACTCAATACCCAAACATATGAGCGTCCTCTATTTTAACATGGTGGCTCACCATGTTGCCACTTATTTATCTTCCCACCCTTGCTGATAATGGTCGTGATGTCCACGTGATCACAATGCATTCGACGTGGTAAATCCCAATGCTAAGAGCTTGCCACTGCATGCCACACTTGTCATTATGTTGCGTAAGGGAATGTTTAAAACTTTGAAACAAATCTCATCGACCATGAACTACTCCCAACGCCTAGACATATAAAGACTTCCGAAAAACTAATCAAATCCTAGACATAAAGACTTTTGAATCGGTGAACATTTTTTCAAATTGATAAATATATTTTATTACTTTTTCATTTTCTCTAAAAAAATCATGAACATTTTTTGAAATGCATGAAGAGCTTTCGAATTCATGAACATTTTTCTACTCAATAATTTTTTTTGAATCGATGAACTTTAAAAAAATGAGAAAGTAATTTCAAATTTTGTTTTTTTCTATTTCTTTGAAGATTTTCTAAAATTTCATGGACATTTTTTTAGATTCCCAAATTTTTTAATACACAATCATTATTTCAAAAATATGAACATGATTTTATTTCCTGACCATTTTTTCCAAATCGTGTTTTTTTAAGTTTTGCAAAACCACAACATATTTTTAGTCTGCAAAAAATTTTAAATTTCCTAAACACTTTTTAATTCACATGCATTTTATGATTTCTCGAACATTGTTTCGAAAACTTTCAACTTTGAAAATTTGGAAATCCCAAATTAGTTTGAAGAAGGAAGAAAAGACAAAAAAATGAAATGAAAAAGAACAGGGGAGTTAAGCCCTTACATGGGCCGGCCCATGAAAAAGCATATGTGGGAGATGACATGCATGAGAAAAGGGATGGATAAAGTGTGAAACTTGGAGATCAGACCCTGGTCTCCTGACTAGTAGAGCGATGCATTAGCCACTGTTCTTCTTATGCTTCTGTGATTTTTACCGGTATCACACTTATGAAATAACGAAGTACGACGGTGACTTTGAAAACAAAAAAACGAATCGTTTTGTTTACTTACGGTGGCATAGTGGTAATTTACTAACGGTGACTTTGAAGACAGGTCCTTGTTTCGTTCCAGCAATCCAGAGTTCTTCTGACAAAACTGCCGAATTTTTTGGGCTCCCTTTGAAGGATCTCTACCTCATCTGGTGAAATTTGTAGCTTCTCCTCAAATGGGTCGTGCGCAGACAAAAAGCGGACACTGGTCTGTTTGCGTCGACGCGTTGGGTCGGTTTTTGTGTCCGTTTCGATCCAAATGGACATGGGCAGTTTGGGTCGACGCGTTGGAGTTACTCTTAGCGACTCGATCACGACACTGAGCCCCACCAGTTGCTGCGTGGCAACCCCCGCCAGTGGCAGTCCTTGGCCTCCATTGCAATCAAGCTCTCGGCTCCCCCTCATGCTTTGTGTAATGGCGAGGAATGAACGAGATGTCAAAGAAGGGTGTGCGAGACCCGACATGCATCTTGGTGACTAGAGGGGTTGATCGAGTTCCTTGTGGATATATTAAATTACCATATAATCATTGTTACAACCCTCACTGTGACAAAGCATGGAATGAGGAGTTGAATGGGGTGGAGGTGGGGGTGTCAAGGAGGATGTGGGTTGGAGAGAAACAAGGTAGAGGTGCGTAAGGGAGGGTGAAAAATTAGGGAGAGGGGCTGTGAGTCATTTCTAGCGGTAACGTTATGTACCTGTACATCTAAGACCATCCTTGTTTCTTGAAATACATGCGGTGGAAGGACCACCACGGATGTATAACACTAGTGCAGAACCGAGCATTAGCACCGGTTCGTAAGGCCCTGTAGTGCCGGTTACATAACCGGCACTAAATTGTGATCACTAAAGGCCCCCCCCCTTTAGTACCGGTTCAGCACGAACCGGTGCTAAAGGGCAACCACGTGGCACGAGCTAGCTCCGGGGGCCTGGAGCCCTTTAGTACCGGTTGGTAAGAGACCAACCGGTACTATAAGGTTTGGGGGGGTTTTTAGTTTGATGATTTCTTTTTCATTTAATTTTGTGTTTCCATTTTAATTCTTTTTCGTTTGCTGGTATTTTACGATACTACAGATTGTACACGTTATATATATATATATATATATATATATATATATATATATATATAGAATTTCTATTAGAACCAATCATGCATATATATATCATCAATGTCTCACAAACCACCATATTAATTAATTCACACATACACGCATGTATAGCTATATACAATTTCTCCTACATATGAATGTTGCCTTCGGAGCTAGTGGCATTAGCCTAATTGGTGCCTTCGGAGTACGATGACAATTGGAAGTGGTTTTCATAGGGGCGGTAGCGGGTAATAGAATTCTCCCTTCGGATTTATGACCTGGTCGAGCAAAAATCCCGCTATTTCCTCTTGAAGTGCTTCTACGCGCTCCGTTTCTATGAGCTTCTCCCGCACCTTTTTGAACTGTTAAGAAGGAGATCAATATGCATATGTATTTGTTGTGTGACTAGATATCGATAATGGTGTAACAATTGTGAATAGTGTTCTGACAAGCGTACCCATTCCTGTCTTTGAGTTCTGCTCCTTTCAGACGCCATCATGCGAATGTTCTCGCAAATGCATCGCACACAGATCAGTCCCTGCTACCGCTTGGGGCCTTTACGAGAATGGAATTTTATTAGATAAAAATTAATCAATCATGATAATTAAAGAGATGGCAGCTAGCTAGCTAGCTAGTACTACTTAATTGCTTACCTTGGGTCGAAACCATTTAAGCTTTTTTTCCATTCGCCGGGCGTGACGGCGATGAACCTTGCCCAAGCCCTGCCCGCCGACAAAGAAAATGAATAAAGGGGTTATTAAATAGTTCATATCATGAAATGACGAACTAAATAGGCCGAGATATATAGTTAATAATGATTGAATTACCTGCTGACTATCCCATACAAGATGTTATAGTCAGTTTTTTCGAGATTAGTGAGTCCAAGGCTTCAACTGTTCAAGGCCAACTTTAATGATACACAAGACCCAATGAAATCTGCATGCACACACATTTGCATGTCTTAATTAAGCGGGCATATGTAAGCAAAAACATGTAGCTAGCTAGTAGGCAAAAACAGAGAATTTGTAGTACAAGACAGTGTGACTCACTGGAAGTTGTAAGGAAGTAGTATATCTTCATTGTATTTGAGGCGCTTCAAGAACTCTAGCATGCTGTCCTCTACGCATTTTTGCCGACGCTCATTTATCTTCCAGTGTATTCATTAACGGTGTTTGGGTCAATGAACCCAATACCAAAGCGCCCACCTTTTCTCATTTCATATATCTTCATCCTGCATAATACCACAAAAAAGAATATAGTGAGGATAATTACAGGTAATGATTGATCAAAAGGATCACTACAGCTAGCTTGAGACTTAAATTATAGAAAGAAATCACTTACAGATAATAGCAACTGACGATAGATTTGTCGAGTGCATCTTGATTGTATAACTGAAACAGTTCTAAATACTCAACGGACACAGCTTTCTCATGGTAGTAATGGTCCTTCTTGACATTCACCATGAGGGACAATCGATCTAAAATCTTGGTAATGTTCATGTACCATTGATGCAATTCATACATTCTCGTTGGGAGGTTCTTGACCTTGTCTGGCGCGACCAAAGGTTGGCCCCGGACATATTTCCGTTTTATTTCATCCTCTCTAAGCAAAGGCATGGGCTCGATCTCGAGGAGTTGTCCAATGATGATGTTGAGAACTTCAGCCTACATTATATGCTCCTCCGTTATTACCACATTGCCCACCTCGGGGCGTGCAATCGCTTGCCCACAATAATATTGGCGCACAGATTGTCACCGTTGTTGGCACAACAAGCGAGGGATCGATTCGCTACTGTTCTCCCACCGGGAATGGTTTTCCGCATTTTTGGCAGCTTCTTCTTGTTTGCTCGATCCTGATGTAGACGTGCTCGCCTCCCTTTGTAGACGTGCTCAATTTAACTTCCCGATGTGGCGCTCATAGTCGTGTCAACAGGCTTGGGAGCTGGTGGTTGAGCCATACGAATGAAGTGGTCAATCGTTTCCTCAGGCACTTTCTCCCTTGGCGGCGGTGGCGGTTTCGGTGCAAAATGGGCTTCCACCTCGGCCTTCGATATGGCTGTGACTTCCTCCTCGGACCTGTCATAAGACCTCTGCGGAAGAGGCTTGAGGCTTGGACCATATTTATATCGCTTGCCTCCTTTGCATTACTTCTGTACTACCTCGACTCATACCGCTACGCACCATAGCTGCGGGGTGTCTCTTCTGCGATTGCTGAGGCGGCGGAGACGGCTGACAGGGCTGAGTTGGACGAGCAGGAGTGGCCTGAGGTTGTGCCGAACTTGGAGGAGGAGGGACGTCGACGCTGTGGCGGACTTGGAGGAGGAGGATTGTCCCGACACTTTGCCGGACTTGGAGGAGGAGGTGGCCCGACACTTTGCCGGACTTGGTGGACTTGCGGGAGCGGAGTCTGGCGACTCGATGGCGGACTTCTACGAGGACTCGGCCGACGCGTGTCGGTGGCCTTCAAAGATGATGCAATCCTTTTTCCATAGGATGATACGATGTTTGGCCTCTCCGAGAAAGCACTCGCCGTCACCTCCAGCAATGTCAAGCTGTAGCCCCGAATATGGTGGGTCCACCACCTCATCAACCAAGACACGAGCATAGCCCGCTGGAATCGGGTTGCAATGGAAGGTTGCCTCGGGGGGATTTGTGAAAGCAAAGCCGTCCGCCACCTTCATGGATATGTTCTTCATTTTGACGTGTAGCTCGCAGTTAGTGTTCTCCGTGATGTCATCCATGGGGTATCTACCCAGCATTGCGTCGTCCGGGACGGAACCCACGCTGCTTCTCGGCATGGATGGGCCGGTGCTATCCAATGCTGGATCATCCGCTAGCTGCCGCACCGCCGAGACCCCTTTGACGGGTAAGTGAGTCGATTCGCTCTCGCCGCCGCTGGAATTTGACCGCCAATTCCGCTTGACTTGCTTCTAGGCCTTGAAGGCGTTCATAGTCCTGCTTCCTCTGCTCCTCCTCCATCTTCCTCTTCTTCTCCTCCGCAATCTTCTTTCTCGCACGGGTTCTGTAGTCGGTGTTCCATTCTGAAAACCCTCATACCACGGCATAGCGCCCTTGCCTCGTGTTCTTCCCGGTGTTCAGATTCCCAGTGGCAGCGCAGAAGCTCGTCGTCTCTCTGTTGGGCTGGAACACCCCGATCGTGCCTCTTCTATTGCAACAAGTATCGCATCATCGGCTCCCTTCAGACTTGCCCTCGTCAAAACATTGCATGTCTCCGGGTCCAACTCCCCCCCATGCGCATAGAACCAAGTCCCGACTCGGGGCCAGCTCTTAGTAGCCGGAGTGACACTGCATCCTCCATCTCTTTCTCGACTTATCCCACTTAGGCATTGCCACCGATAGCCACCGGACCCAGCTTATGGAACTTATCCTTTTTCGGCATTCTTCTTGTTTATTCTCGACCGTTCCTTAGCTAATTCCGAATCCTTGAACTTCACGAAATCGTCCCAATGATCACGTTGGTTCTCTAGTGTTCCCTTGAATCCGGAGTCTTCCTTCCTCCCTTGACGCATTTCTTCCATTCACGATTCTTGTAGTTCTTGAATGCAATCGCCATCATCCTAAGAGCAGCCTCCTTGACTTTCTCGCACATCGCTCTCGTGAAATGATCTAGTAGGGTGAAATGTTCCATGAGAGTATCCCAAAGCAGATCTTTTTGATTCTTGTCGACAAAAGTAACATCTGGACGTGGCTTTGCTGGCTCTCTCCATTCTTGAAGTTTGATGGGGAGTTGGTCCTTCACAAGAACTCCGCACTGACGAACGAACTTGTCCGCAATCTTCTTAGGCGCTAATGGTTTGCCAGTAGGGCTGCATGCCTCGATATTGTACTTTACGCCCGGCTTCAACTTTTTGTTCGGGCCTCGTTTCGTCATTTTGCCTGAAGATTTGCTCGATCCGGATGGCTGAAAGAACAAAGATCGATTCGTTAATATATCTTCAAGTCATTTAAAACATGTGATGATCACCGGATGCCTGCTTATATATACCTCACCGGTCTTTGTTGTTTCAGGATCAACATGTTCTTCGTCATCGTCATAATCGTAGTTCATGACTTCATCAATTTCGTCATCGCGATCGAATATCATATCACCCTCTCCGGTGTTGTTTAGAAATTCGAGCCGTCATAATCTTCTTCATTCGATTATCATCGTCTCACAGATCATATCGAACATGGTCTGTTCTCCTCTTTGTCGGTATTGTTCGCCGTAGCTTTTGTTTAACTAATCCAAAAGAAATATAAAACAATTTAGTATTCAAATTACATCGTCTCGAATAATAGATATAATCTCAATACATCGTCTAGAATAATAGATATAATCTCAATACATCGCCTCGAATAATATATAATATTGAATAGTACATCACGGCTATTAGCTAATAAAGATCGAATACTACTGAAGAATCTAGGACACTCGCGGTTCCTCCGGCGTGGCGGTGGACACCCAAAGAGAAGGAACCTCACAGATCATAGCTGAAGTGAGATCCTCAAGATATCGCCATGTATTGGCGAACCTGCCGCCTCTAACGCAACCATGTAGCGATGGACGTGCTCGTCCTCCTCCCCGACACGGCGACGCACCACCTCCCGCGGGCCGGGTCCTCCGACCAAATCGCCCACGCGAACGCCACCAAACGAGATCGAGGTCGACGACGGGACCCGGCCGGGTTCTCATCAAGCGGCGCGCCTCCAAGCAGCACCTCCCGGTGCCAGCCGGTGGAGCCCAGTCCGGACATGGGTCGGCTGGACGTCGTCATGACGGGTCGACGGCGGGATGCGGGCCGGCATCGTCGAGAACAAATACTAGCTATATGCATAAAAAGTAACATTTTTTAATGATTAGATTTTGATAACTAAAATTTCTAACATTTCTATATAACACTAATTATGCTAATCTGAATAATCTAAATAACAATAAAATTTCTAACATTTCTATATAACACTAATTTCTAACATTTCTATATAACACTAATTTCTAACTGATTAAGCACTAATTATATCCATCTAACATGCATTCATACATATATAATAGCGAAAAAATAATAATCTAAATAATCTAAACTAATTAAACATACAAAATACGTGTGTGTGTGTACTAATTAAACACTAATTATCTAAACTAATTAAACATACAAAATAATAATCTAAATAATCTAAACTAATTAAAGACTAATTATCTAAACTAATTAAACATGCTTGTGTGTGTGTGTATGGGCTTGGGGCCGGAGGGCTCACAGCGGGCGACGGCGACGGCGAGGCGAGGCGACGGCGAGGCGACGGTCGGGCAAAGGCGGGACGGCGCGACGGGACGGGCCAGCGGCGGCGACAGAGACGAGGGCAGCGACGGGGACAGGGGCGGCGACGAGGACGGGGGTGGCGACGGAGACGAGCGGCGATGGAGACGATCGAGGGCGGCGGCGACGGCGATGGAGACGACGGAACAGAGGAACGAACAGAGAGGGAAACTGAAATTTTCGTAGTTGTTGTATATATAGAAGGCACCTTTAGTACCGGTTGGAGCCACCAACCGGTACTAAAGGCCTATTTTGGCCAGGCCAAGCGGCGGGAAGCGACCCCCTTTAGTACCGGGTGGTGGCACAAACCGGTACTAAAGGCCCCCCCTTTAGTACCGGTTTGTGCCACGACCGGTACTAAAGAAATCTTGCGCTGAAAGTGCGGTGCGGCAAGTTTAGTCCCACCTCGCTAGTCGAGGGCTACCTGACCGGTTTATAAGCCCAGGCGATAGCTCTCTCGAGCTCCTCTCCTAACCAGGCCTCTGGGCCTACATCCTCTTCGCTTAGTGGGCCTATGGGCCTTCGCGGGCCTGCATCCTGGCCCAACGAAAGGTTGTGTCGCTAGTCGTATGCAGGCCGCTTTGGCATAGTAGGCGGGCTTTTTTTCCTTAATTTTTTTTGCTTTATTTCTTTTGTTTTATTTATTTTTGAGTTGTTTTTTGCTGTATTTAATGTTTCTTTGTGAATATTTTTGCTTTAGGCACAAAAAATTACAAACTTTCTGTTAGTGCCGGTAGATTTCAAATTTGAATAGTTTAAATTTTGAATTATTTGAAATTTGTGTGAATCACTAGTTTGTGAATAACTTAACTTTGAAAAAAGTTTTTTCAGTGATTCTTTTTTCTTATGTTTAATATTAGTGTGTTTTATCATTATATTCAATTTAGTAATGCTTAGGTTATTTAAAAATGAAATGCCTTTGTAACAGTTCAGTTTTAAATCTCAAACCCACGATACTTGAAAGAGATTGTCCATTTTGTACACGAAGTGCATCCAGTTTTTTTGTAACCCTCTCTACTTTCTTGCACATGCTATTTGTATGAAATTATGATACCATGCCAACTTTGAACCTTTTCTCGAGTTCATTTGAATTGCTTTTCAATTTCAGGTCATTTATTTGGAAAAATCAGTAAATGCATGAAAAGAATTTGTTTGCACATAAAATTTCTTCGCTTCAAATGCCAAAACACATAACTACCCTAACTATTAGAGACATTCCCTCCGGGTGTGAAACACGAAGAAAGTGATGATAGTGAAGCCGATCACATCCCAGATCTTTGGGTGTGAAACTTTTTCTTTGCGCGTGTCCCTTTGCACCGTAACCATGGAAAATCTTCATCATTTAATGGGATGCTCGGGTCAATATTCACCGTGAATGGAGCAATTTCATCAAACTTTTCATAATCTTCTGACTTGTCTGTCTTGTCATCCACTCCCACGATGTTTCTCTTCCTAGAAAGAACTATGTGCCACTTTGGCTCATCGTACGATGCATTCGCTTCCTTATCTTTTCTTTTTCTTGGCTTGGTAGACATGTCCTTCACTTTGAAAACCTGTGCCACATCATTGGCTAGGACGAATGGTTCGCTCTGCATACGCAAGATTGTTGAGATCCTTTGTTGTCATTCCGCATCGGCTCTTCCGTTACCCGCCTCGTGTCATATTGACCCATTTGCACCAAACAAAGGGACCTTTAAACCACGCCGATAGTCAAGTTCCCATATGTCCCTGTATATAACCATAATATCTTTCCTTTCCGTCTTGGTTTTCGCATCAAAGCGGACACCACTGCTTTTGGTTGGTGCTCTTCTTATCTTGGGCGATCGTGTAAAATGTATTACCATTTATCTCATACCCTTTTAAAGTCATTATATTCGAAGATGGTAACTGGGACAGCAAGTACATGTCATCTTCAATAGAGGTGTCATGCATGGTATGTGTACGCAACCAGTTGGCTAAACTCTTGGTTTGTTCACGTGTAATCCGGTCATCGACCGCCCGGGTGTTTGAGCGTAGCAAATTCTTGTGTCATCCATATACGGAGCCACCAAGGTGGAATTCAGAGAAGCTGTAGTGTGCTTGGTGAGAGAATGTCCGTCCATACATATTATTTGTTCCTCCTAGCGTGCCTTTTCCATCGATGCGCCCTTATGCCGCGATTCAGAACACCAATCGGCTTAAGGTCGAATAAAGTCAATACAAAACTCAATGACCTCCTCATTTTGATGGCCCTTGGAGATGCTTCCTTACGCCTAGCATGGTTATGAACATATTTCTTTAAGACTCCCATGAACCTCTCAAAGGGGAACATATTGTGTAGAAATACAGGACCCAAAACGTTAATCTCTTCAAGATAGGTGAACTAGGACGTGTGTCATGATGTTGAAGAAGGATGGTGGGAACACCAACTCGAAACCGACAAGACATTGCACCAAATCATTACAGTAACCTTGGTATGATTTCTCGGATCGATTACCTTCGAGAGATTGCATTGAGAAATGCACATAGCTTCACAATGGCTAATCGAACATTTTCCGGTAGAAGCCCCTCAATGCAACGAATAGTTGCGTCATAATCACGTGGCATCATGAGATTTTAGGTTCGGAACTTTTTCTCCGCCATGTTTATTATTCCCTTTATATTCGACGAAGCCGACGGTACCTTAATATCGAAAGCAGGCATTCAAAGAAGATTTCCTTCTCTTCTTTGGTAAGAGCCTAGCTAGCATGACCCTGATGTATGCCGTCTTCTCCGTGCATACGTTGCTGGTCCTCCCGTGCCTCAGGTGTATCATTTGTCTTCCCATACACGCCCAAGAAGCCAAGCAGGGTCACGCAAAGATTCTTTGTCACGTGCATCACGTCGATTGCGGAGCGGACCTCTAGGTCTTTCCAATATGACAGGTCCCAAAATATAGATTTCTTCTTCCACATGGGTGCGCGTCCGTCCCCGTCTTTCGGAACTGGTTGTCCGCCAGGACCCTTTCCAAATATCACCTTCAAATCCTTGACCATATCATGTACATCAGCACCAGTACGGTGGCGAGGCTTCGTCCGGTGATCCGCCTCACCTTCGAAATGCTTGCCTTTCTTTCTTACGGGATGCCTGCTCGGAAGAAATCGACGATGTCCCCGGTACACATTCTTCTTACAACTATTCAAATATATACCGTCGGTATCATCCAAACAAGGCGTGCATCCGCGGTATCCCTTGTTTGTTTGTCCCGAAGGTTACCGAGAGCAGGCCAATCATTGATGGTCACGAACAGCAACGCCTTTAGGTCAAATTCTTCCCCATGTGCTCATCCCGCGACGCACACCTGTTCCATTCCACGGTTGTAAGAGTTCTTCAACTAATGGCCTTAGGTACACATCAATGTCGTTGCGGGTTGCTTAGGGCTTTGGATGAGCACGGCATCATAATGAACTTCCGCTTCATGCACAATCAAGGAGGAAGGTTATACAAACATAGAGTCACGCAGACCGGTGCTATGGTTGCTGCTCTGCTCCCCAAAAGGATTAATGCCATCTGCGCTTAGACCAAACCATACGCTCCTTGCGCCATCTCGCAAACTCCTTCCGTACTTTCTTTCGATTTTTCTCCACTGCGACCCGTCGGCCGGTACTCTCAACTTTCCGTCTTTCTTACGGTCTTCTTTGTGCCATCGCATCGCCTTGGCATGCTCTTTGTTTTGGAACAACGTTTCAACCGTGGTATTATAGGAGAATACCACATCACCTTGGCAGAATCTTCTTCCGGGCGCCGCCCGACATCACCGAGCTCATCGCGGCTGATCTTATAGCGCAATGCACCACATACCGGCAAGCGCTCAAATCCTCGTACTCACCGATGCAGGATGCAATCATTAGGGCATGCATGTATCTTTCGCACCTCTAACCCTAGAGGGCGACAGCCTTCTTTGCTTCAGACGCACTCTCGGGCAATTCGTTGTCCTTTGGAAGCATATCCTTTATCATTACCAAGAACTTTCCAAATCCCTTGTCGATACACCATTCTCTCGCCTTCCATTGCAGCAATTCCATTGTGGTGCCCAGCTTTTTCTTTTCACCTATGCAATTGGGTACAACAATTTTTGTGATCCTCTAACATGCGCCGCAACTTCTTCTTCTCCAAATCACTTGCTATTTCTCTTTGCATCGGCAATGGCCCGACCTAGATCATCAACGGGCTCATCGATGCCTCTTCTTCACTTCTTCCCGCATTGCCGGCTCAGCTTCTTCCGCATTACCGGCTCAGCTTCTTCCCCATTGTTGTATCATCGTATTCAGGGAACCCATGGACGGGATAGCTGTCGTCGTCCTCTTCTTCTTCATTGTCTTCCATCATAACCCCTCTTTCTCCGTGCTTGGTCCAAACATTATAGTAGGGCATGAAACCGGACTCAAACAGTGGACGTGAATGGTTCTTGACGAGAGTAATTGTGACCATTCTTACAGCCAAGACATGGACAAGGCATAAAACCATCCGCCCGCTTGTTTGCCTCGGCCAGAAGCGTAAAAGTATGCACGCCCTCAACAAGCTGGGAGAGCATCGGTCATCGTACATCCATTGCGGCTCATCTTCATTACACAACATCGAATAGACCAAATTAATACAAGTTCATACATAAAGTTCATACAACACTTAAATGCAACAAACAAATAACTCTCTAGCTAAAGCATTTAAATGCAACAACAAATGCGATCAAGATCGCAACTAAGGTAACAATGGATCCAACAGCATAATTATACCAAGCCTCACTATCGATGGCATATTTTCTAATCTTTCTATTCTTCAAGCGCATTTTCTCCATCTTGATCTTGTGATCATCGACGACATCGGCAACATGCAACTCCAATTCCATCTTCTCCCCCTCAATTCTTTTCAATTTTTTTTTCAAGTACTCGTTTTCTCTTTCAACTAAATTTAACCTCTCGACAATAGGGTCGGTTGGAATTTCCGGTTCACATACCTCCTAGATAAAAATATCTATGTCAACTTGATGGGCATAATTTGTCATAAACACGAAATGCAACAAATAGTTTTAAAAGAGAATATGCCACATCCAAATAATAACAAGGACGAGGGCCGACTGGGAGGGATATCAAAACCATGGCACTATGTATAACAAACAACGTACGGGTAAGATAATTATTACATGATTAACTATATATCCAAATCACACAAACATCAATTTTTTATATAAAATTTCATGAACAAGAGGCTCACCACAAGGTGGTGCCGGCGACGGGACGGTGCGGACGATCGACGGTGGTTACGACGGAGATTTAGAAGGCACTAAGTAAACCACACCTACATATGCAAACTAAGCGTTATTTTTGACCTCAAGTTGCATATAAATCAAATACTAGCACATATATATATATTTCCTCCCAAATTACTAAACTCACAAATTAGTAACTATATAAAGCATTGCAAGAGATAATCTAGCAATGAGAGATGAAAGGACAAAGTTGCTAACCTTTGTGATCACTTGAATGGATGGGGGCCTTCAAATCTTGACAAAGTTTGGGCAAAATGTGTGATGAGCTCGAGGGGAAGAGGAAGAACAGAGAGGAGAGGAGAGGGGAAAGGGGGAAGAACGGAGCGAGCTGGACGAAGGGTTTATATGCAGGACGACCTTTAGTACCGGTTCGTGGCACGAACCGGTACTAAAGGTGCTGGAGGGGGCCCAGACTGACAACATCCTACCACCACCCTCATTAGTACCGGTTCGTGGCACAAGCTGGTGCTAAATGTTAGCCACGAATCGGTACTAATGAGAGTGGCCCGGCTAGCCGTTGGAACCGGCACTAATGTATACATTTGTGCCGGCTCTAATACAAACCGGCACTAATGTGCTGCACGTTTGACCCTTTTTCTACTAGTGTAATTGTGTATTGTAGTGTATCAGCTTAATTGGGACTCCCTCCATCTCAAACAAATTCATGGACTTTATTCAATCTGAGTCAATTTAATGTATTAATATCTTCTAAACCATTATCTCGTTTTTGAAACTTTTTATATAATTGAATTCCTGGTGCCAAAACATTTAGAAGAAGATCAATCTTGGCTACATTTTAATCATGTTCTTCTTTTGAAATGAGTGAAACCTAGGAGTGTAAGTTTCCGTAGCGAAATTACTTTTTTTAGAAGATAAAATGTTTTCAAATGAGTGAAATTAGTTTTTCAAAATGAGCAAGTTCTTCCAATGAGTGAAATCTTCTATCTAAAAGGTAAAATGATTAAAATAAGATTTCTTCAAAATGAGTGTTTTTTAAATTCAGTTAATCAATTTTTTTGCAATGAATGAAATCAAATTTTAGAATTGTCAGGAATCATGTTTTTGAAAGGAGTGAATTTTTTTGTTTGAATTGTGTGAAATCACTTCTTGAAAATAAGTAGAATTATTTTTGAGTTTGGTGAAATTAGTGTTTTGAATTAAGTGAAATCATAATTCAGAAACTAGTAAACTCTATTTTTTTTTAAATGAGTGAAATATGTTGTTTTAAACGAGTGAAATTAACATTTGTGGTGTAGAGTGAAATAAGTCTTTTCAAATGAGTGGTATTAGTGTTTTGAATATATTCCACGTTCAGGTTTTAAGAAATGAGCGAACTCTATTTTTCCGAAAGAGAGAATTATTGAAATGGGTGAAATAGTTTTTCCTGAAAAGCGATTTTTTAAATGAGTGAAATATGCTATTCAAAATGAGTGAAATAAATTTTTAGAATTGACTGAAATCAATTTTGTGAAATGAATGGAAGCTATTCCTTGAATAGTGAAATTGTTCGAGGCAGTGATTTTTAAGGACATACCGTTAGCACCAGATTTTTTTGTTCACTCTCAGGGTGGCAGGCTTTAGAGCGGCTTTGTGACACAATCTTATAACAGGCATGAGTAACCCGAGACGAGTCAAGAGTGGAAAGATATCTGAGGCGATCCGAAATCATTGTTGGAGACGACGATTCTAAGAACAATTGCTTATTCACCAGCCATTGAAAGTACAACAAAAGTATACTAAAAACGCGATGAATTTTACAAAGAATTAGGGACTAGTACATGGTTTTCTGCAAACCATCATATTCGTGCAGACAAGCAAGGTTCTGAGCGAGTTCAACAGCAGAACAAAATTATTTTGTTCACAGAACTTAAAACCTGCAATCATAAGATCCGTAGGATGAACACAGGAAGTTTACTGAACATGATGTCAGGCCTGAGTTAGGAGCGCAGTTGCCTAGACCCCATTGATGATGGCCCAGGCGTTGACGGACATGCGAATGGCTGCGCCGGCCATGATCTTGGCGGCGTCCCGCGCCTCACCGGCCTCGGAGACGGCTCGGCGTAGCATCTCGGGCGACGGGGAGGCGGGTCCGAGGACGATGCAGCCGAAGTGGCAGTCTACGCACGCAGACGCCGACCACAGCAGGTCCAGTGCAGCGCGGCCGTGGCGGCCGACGTCGGACCGCGACTCCTCCCAGGAGACCCACCGGGGCCCGACGCGGTCGAGTCCGAGCTCCCCCGTCGCGGCGAGGAAAACGGCGCTCGCCCCGCCATTGATGCAGAGGACGCGCGAGATTGCAGCGTGGGCCGCTTCCAGCGTGAGAAGCGCGTCCGTGTAGGCGGCGGCCGTCGCGGCCTGATCGAAGGGCTCAGACGACTTGAAGGCGTAGGCGGAGCGGCTGAGCTCGGCGCACGCCGCCTCGAGCTCCGGCAGGGCGGCGCGCGCCTGGAGTAGAGCGCCGGGGACGGACCTCGCCAGGCTTCTCCACGCGTCGTCGTTGCCCCTTCCCCGCTTCGAGCCGGGGTGCGCCGCCGCCGCGGCTGGGCCTGGGATGGTGTTGGAGTCCACGTCGTGCGCCATGGAGATGGGCGGCGATGCCAGATCGCCGCGGGTACCAAGGGAAGCCTCCATCCCGTGGACCTGCTCCAGAGCCTCGGCGATGGCCCTCGCGGCGGCGCGGACCTCCAAGTCGACGCAGGAGCGGGGGAGGTCAGCGCGCGCGAAGATGCGTGCCGCGGCTCCAAGGTGGCCGCGGGACTTGGCGACCCCGTCGTACGCGGCGCCGGCCATCGACCTGGCCGCGCGCGCCCTCGCTCGGAACCGTCGCTGCGCATACACCGAAGCGGCAGGAGCTCCACTGTGCCCAGCGCCGAAAGTAGGAACCCCAGTAGCCCGCACACCTCGCCTAGCTTGCTTTCGCAGGCATCCATGGCAGAGATGGCCTCCTCCTCGACGCCGTGGCGCAGAGGCAAGGCAAGGTGGCGGGCGGCGTCGACGAGGATCGCGCGGGCGCCGCCGGCCATGGTGTAGGAGCGGCGGACGTGATCCCAGAACAGGGGCTTCCATGGCGTCCCAGAAGCCATGGATGACTCCCAGACCTCTGCTCGCCTCTCTCTCTTCGCGGTGGTTGTTCGGTTTTTTTCCGGCGAGGAGTTTGTTTGCGGGGGAGGGCGGAGGGCGGACGGCTGGTCGATCACGGCGTTCTGCCGTTATACATACAGCTGGCTGCCGGCCTGGCGGGGTGGACCCACAGCCGTAACCGCCTTTTCGTCCCGGCGCCAGTTTAACGCAGAAAAGAAAAGAAGAAAATAAAAAGAAAAAGGTCACGCGCGTGTGGCGACCCGACCGCAGCACGCGTGAGCACTTCGTGAAATCCTGGCTTGATTGTATCCATAGGTTTTTTTATATAGGTTTTTTTAACATCAGGTTTTTTTTATAGTTGATGATTGTATTAACACAAGATCACCTTTTTTTTTTGCGAAATAACACAAGATCACCTTAGGACTTAAAATGTCTATGCAGTTTCACAGTGTGTCTTTTTTGACATACCACGTGAACAATATTAATTCTAGCACACAAATGTAAAACTCTCATTTTTTTCGAAGAGTTTTCACAAGAATGACAAATAATTTTACAAGAATGATAAATAATTTTAGGAGAGTTCTACTCCCTCCATTTCAAAATAGATGACTTGAATTTATACTAACTTTAGTGCAAAGTTAGTACAAAGTTGAGTCATCTATTTTGAAACGGAGAGAGTAGTTTTTTTTTTTGAAAAGGAGATATATCCCCGGCCTCTGCATCTAGAAGATGCATGCAGCTATATTATTAATTATTCATAAGGACCTTACAGAGTAATCCATCAGTATGCCTGAAGCCACCATCTTAGCAACACATCTGTCGCTACTCCTATCCACTTGATGAACGGGTACCAAATGTCCGAGCCTAATACCAAACAGACATCGCACCAAATCCTAACATCCAAAGCCGGATGCCCCAACCAAGCCACAATGCCGGGATTGGGTCACACTCCGGTCTGGCCCACTCTCAGTGGCCGCCTTCACCACCAACCACTGATCCATCTCCAGAGCAGGTCCTGACGCACCAACCTTGCCAGGCCTGCCGTCGACGCCACCATGGCGTCAGACAACGCCACCATCCCGCGCGTGTCCATCCACGCGCACCCATCGTCGAAACTCCGCAGCGCGATGCGGCCGTGATCCGCCGTCTGCCTTGCGGTAGATGTACATAAGAATTCCATTTCCACTCGTCCCTCTTCTCTGAGCCCCGCGCCTCTCCAAAGAGTCGTGGTAGCGTAGGCGCGCCTCGGATCGCAACTCCCAGCCCCACGGGCCGCACCAGCAGATCTGCCCGGGTGGGGGGTATCGCTGGAGATGGAAGGCAGAGTGAGCCGACAGAAAGTAATATGCTACAGAGAGGATGAAACAGTAGGTTTGTGTGAGGTTGCTATGGCTTTTTAGAGTGTAGCGAACACAGGGGAGCCGACCCACCAGTCATGCATGGGGTTTGAGACGGGATCTTGGGTGGGACGGTGCGTCAGAATATAGAGAGAGGAAAGTGGGGGCGATGGGTTGGGCTGAATGACAGAAAGATACGTCTGTGGGTAGCCTCTCTCGGTAGTAACTGAAAGCTAACGTGGTTGTTATGTATAGTGTTGGGTCCCGCGTGTAAAGCTCTAATAAAGCGCCGATGTGGTAGTGTTGCTGATGTGGATAAGCTGTCTGTCAAGAGAAATAAGATAGTGTGATGATTTTTTTAGGTATATAGGATTCTCACATGAAAGTTCGGGTGCATTCGGAAATCACGTGTTCTATTAGTTTGAAAGTGAAGAGATCCATACTTTACATAACATTCTTAGCACCGGTCTCATATGTAGAGCTACCGAAAGCATAATGTACATGGCAACATCATCTTCAATGGCCTTCAAACATATCCTGCGTATGCATTGAGAAATATCCATCTGAATTTGGGAATATATGAGGAAATCTCCGCATTGACTCTATCATCCTCAAGTCAAAGGGATGTATAAATGGAACATCTTGTTTTGCATCAACATGCGGTATCGAAAGCTGGCGCCGGCACACGGGGCAACTTCCCTTCATCTTGAGCCACCTCTCCACGCACTGCCCATGAAAGACGTGTCCGCACGCTGTCTTCATCCAAGCGGTCTTCGTGGCCTCCTCTTGACCCAAGCATATGGGGCATCCTTCACCATCAGATGGGGCCTCTATTGGTTTCAGCACCTCGCCCGCGGTGGCAGTCGAGAACTCCTCGAGCTCGGGCTGACTTGGTTCCATGACAGAAGTACTCTCTCCACGCTACCAGAACACGCCACGGCACTACGGCGAGTTCCTGGCGGGCTGATCGCTGATATGGGTTTAGGATGACTGGCGCGCGAACTTAGCTCCGACGGCGAAAAGTGAAGTTGGCTTGTGTGGTTCTGTGGTTCTTAGAGAGGGCATATATGGATTGGAAAGTTGTGCAACGGGAGTAGGAGACGGTCAGCGATCGTTGGACGAGTCGGATTCAATTTCAGGGAAGACCAACGTGCTCGAGAGCGACTCGGTCCCAGCCCACATTCGGCCACGCGAGACGGGACGCGGGGTTTCCACGGGATGTACGTACGTTCTTCTACTTTTCTCTCCCAGGAACACACGTCCGACCGCGGCACCGAGCATTTCGGAACAACAGCTTCAGGCACTCCCGCTTGCGATATGCGATGCACCACCGCCCCAACTGAACGAACTCTACCGCCATCTGTGACGCGCCAGTCACAAGAATGAGATGGCGCTGGCAGTCAGTCAGTTGACTCAGTTCCCCCTGCTCGTGTACAGTCCAAGAATCATGGTGACATGATTGTCCCAATGGAGGATGGTTCAGACGTTCAGTCCACGCATGTCCGTCAGGGCCATGACCTCAGCTGATCCGAGGTAACATTCTTGCTGCCTCTCAGACATACATGAGAGGTACTCCCTCCGTTCGGAATTACTTGTCTTGTAAATGGATGTATCTAAAACTAAAATACATCTAGATACATCCACTTTCGCGACAAGTAATTCCGAACGGAGGGAGTACACAGTTACGAGTTGGCCACCGTTGGATTGGATCATGGAAATTGCTAGTTCAGTCACCTCATGCAATTTAAGAGCTATTTTTCCTCAACAGAAATGCTCTCAAATTTAAATTTAGAGCAGCTCCACCCATTTCGTCCATCCATGTCTGTTTAAGTCGCCGCGGAAAAAAATGTTGGCCCAACGCGTCGACCCATTCCGAAAACGTGTCCGCTTCACGTCCGCGTGTACCATTTCCGGATCAAATTTGGGCATGAAATGCGTCGGCACAGACACAAAGTAGACGCGCCGCGCGTCCGCTTGGTGTCCGCCGCGTCCCTACATGGCGGCCGGTCAACTACTTCCCGCGTCTTTTTACTGCCGACCACAGACCGCAGGCCCAAGCGTCAGTGACGGCGGGCGTCCTTTTTTGATCTGAGGGGGGGGGCTCATCCTCTTCCAGCCTCCCGTCCCCACTAGCCACCCCGTTGCTCCCCCGTCGCCGACAATCCTAGCCTAGCTCGCGCCACCATGGGCTTCTTCGCTGGCAAGAACAAGGGCAACACCCCCGCCTCATCCTCTTCGCGCGCACTCGCGATGCCCCCACCTCCGCCGGCGTCTGCCCGCCCGGCGAGCCAGCGCATAAGCGTCCCGATGCACTAGGCGAGGTGTCACTGGGAGAACCGCATCCCCCTTCCGTACCTCGACGTGACCCTGCCACATGACTGGTATTTGGATCCAGAAAGGATCCCAGTGCCGACGGTGCCACGGACGGCGCGTACGCACATGGAGGAGGTGTAGCACCGGCGGGATCTGTTGACGCCGGAGCAGCGCCTCAACTCCGTCTACGCAGAATACTCTCCCTATTGGGAGGTCTGGTTCACCCTCTAGCACGAGGAGCAGCGACGCACGCGGCGTCCAGCAAGTGCGGGCTGGCACCCCGCCGCCACCCGTCGTGCGTGAAGAGGTCCTGGAGGAGGAGGCCGCCTACCTGGAGGCACTGGCGGTGCCATGCAGGAACGCGAAGAGGAGGAGTGACGCAAGGCGGCGGCGGAGGAGGCGGCTTACCAGGCACGCTTGTCGGAGGCCATCACACTCACCGCTTCCTGCGACTGTGTCGTACTACTGTTGATGCCGCCATCCTCCGTCAAGCCCGAGCCGGCGCCGTCTCCTATGCCGGCGCCCCAGCGGTACACCTGACAAGGAGTGGTGCGCGAGTCGGTCAGCTCACCACCCATCTGGCTTGGGGCAACACCGGCGCAGGAGAAGCTCTACCTCGAGCAGTGGCGGATGCGCTGGCTGGCGGAGGAGCGCCGCGAGGGCGAGCGCCTGGAGCAGCGGGAGCGCGATGCGGAGGAGGAGCGCCGGGCCCGTGCTGCCCAGCCGGCGGCGGTCACGCCGGCTGGAGGACGTCACCATAGCCTGGGAGACGGCATTCCCCTGGGCTGGCCCGGTGCCGACACTCGTTGACCTCACCGGCCCCGACGCTGACGACGAGGACAACTAGGGCAGCGCGCCTCCTCCTCATTTTTTAGTTTTATTATATATTTTTAATTAATGTAATGCGGACTCATGGACTCTCGTGGGCCTTTGTGTCCGGCATTTGTGTTTAATTAATTTTAAAATATTTGTGTTATTTATTTTTTCACGTGTGAACTCAAAAATGGGTCGGGTCAGCGTTGGGCGCAAGCACCGACCCAAACACGAAAGTGGACATGGGTGCCACGTGGCCCATACAAATAGAAGAAAATCAGATAAAGCACGCGGAAGTTTGGTTCGGCCTGTTGGAGTTGCTCTGAGATCATCGATGACAGTCGCATCGTCAGGATCTCAACTCCGGGTCTGGACTTGTCTTTTGAGACCAGTGCATTGTCAGGATCTCGACTTCATGTCTGGACTCATCTTCTGATAACATTTCCTATTCCAAAAGAAAAAATAAATCTTCTAACAACATTTACGTGGGCATGCATGAGCTCCTGCCCGTGCTTTAAGGCGTAGCGATCGGTCTTTGCCAGCTTTCACCTGGTCCTTAGCGATTTCTCTTCAGAAACTCTCTCTAGCTCGCACCTCGTGATTCATGAACTGGATCATTTCTTGCAGCTTACCTACTTTGGCACCGTTGGTGAATCTCTCTTGAGCAGCTTTCCAGATGCAGGAGCAAGCTCTTCCTCCAGCTTTTTAAGTTGATGATTTTGGACTTAAATGTCTATGCAGTTTCACAACGTGTCTTTTTGGGCATACCACGTGAACAATATTAATTCTAGCACATAAATGTAAAACTCTCATTTTTTAGGAGAGTTTTACAAGAATGGCAAACAGTTTTACAAGAATGACAAATAGTTTTACAAGAATGACAAATAATTTTAGGAGAGTTATAGTACACATAAGAATTCCCATTTACCCTCATCCCTCTTCTCCGAGCGCCTCTCCAAAGAGTAGTGGCAGCGTAGGCGTGCCTCGGATCGCAACTCCCAGCCCTAGGGGCCGCACCAGCAGATCTGCCCGAGGGGGGGTGTATCGCTAGAGATGGAAGGCAAGTGGGCCGACGAAAAATAATATGCTGCAGAGAGGATGAAACAGTAGGTTTGTGTAAGGTTGCTATGGCTAGGTGCGCCGGCTGATCAGGGCCCTGCTGGTGCAACCTCTGACCACAACAACAACTCAACGGGAGGGCAAAGCAGCTCAAAGAATCAACCGAGGCGGGGAGAAGAAGCAGGACAATCATACGCTACATCACTCTGGTCGATGTCTTACTCCCAGGTGGTTTGTTATGGCTGTGGTGAGCCAGGACACCATGTAGACAAGTGTGATAAACCTAGGAGTTGTTTCATTTGCAAGATGGTCAACCACAAGGTGGAATCTTGCCCCATCAGGAAGAAAACCCACACCTCTACTAGATATGTGGGAAGTGCTGCCTCTGGGCTTGGATTTTACCATGTTGATGCTCCTGATGTCAACCCCAACACCATGGAGGGCTGAAGAATGTTGCCATTGTGCTGGTGGAATCTGGTGAAGTGCCTAAGCAAGAATTGGCCAAGGAATTTGCGGACATCTACAAGACCAACTGGCCATGGCTAATCAATGCTCTAGATGAATGGACTTTTCTGGTCAAATTCCCTCCAGAGATAGATAGATGTACATCAAGTTGCTGGCTACCCTTGCTTTGGCCTGAAAAAAGATAATGTAGTGGTTAATGTTGAGGTTTGGAAAGGAAATGTGGAGGCTGAAGAAGATCCACAAGAGGTGTGGATCAAAATCAGAAAGGTGAACCCAAAGTGGTGTGATTGGTTTATGCTGGACCAAATCACTTCCACTCTGGGTGTGTTGCTGGATGTGGATTGGCAGCATATCTTTCAGTCATTCTTGAGACTATTAGAGTTAAAATCTCCTGCAAAGACCCTTCCAAGATCCCAAGAGAGAGGTTGTTTGGCATCAAAGGCCAGATCTATAGACTCCTGGTTGAAGTGGAGCCAATTCCTATCTATACTAAAACTGATGCTGCTAGTAATCCTGATGCTCCCAATCAACCCTCAAATGGCTTTGAGAACAGGGGAGATGGTACTACTGATGGCAGATCTCACTCTGGTTCCAGATCTTGGTCTGAAACTAGTTCTCTTACTGGAAATGGAAGCAACAACCCCAGATCACAAGTCCGTGGCTGTAGCCACCCCTTGGGAGAAAATGCCACACCCACTTCCATGCTGAAAACTCATCTACCAAAATCCCAGTACACTCCAAGGATCAAAGCCCTGGAACTCCTGCTTGACTCTCACTAGGGAGACTCAACTGGATTCAATCTCCTGAGGGAGATGGAGCTGATGGATGAGGATGAGGACCTTGAGGAAGAACTAGGAGAGGATGTATCAGAGGCTGAAGATGAAGAAAATATCACTGCAAACCCTGAAGATCAGAAGGACAACAATCAGTTTGATCTTGACTTCCCTGTGCTATCTTAAAGCAGAGACAAAACTGCCAAATGGGGTCCAGTTCAAGCTGTTCGAGAAAGTCTTTGGAGTAATTTGGAGATAAAAGGACTATAATTGAAAAGGCACAACAACTTAAAGAGGTTCAAAACTTGGAAGTTCAGAAAAAGCATGGTAAGAGCAATGCTTCCTCCTCCTTGTTTAACAACCCCTCTTTCCTTAATGTTGCTGCTAAAATAGGAGTAGACATTCAGACATCTAACCCTAGTTCTTTGTCTCCTAGCTTACATGTTAATGACTTTGACTATACCAAAAACATGGTTGTGGGCCATGTTGATGGAAATCTTAATTTAGACAATTCCCATTCACGATATTAGAATAGACCCTCAATCCGGTACTAATGAAGGTATGTGGTCCTTAGTGCACAAGCGTAGAAGGGCAAGCACCCCAAAACTATAGTTATCCAATGAGCGCTCTTTTACGGAATGTGAGGGCATTAATTCCCTGGTAGGAAGCCTCTTATTATAGATACCATCAGCAAAACTCATGCTACTATCCTAGGTTTCCAAGAAACTAAAAAAGAAGAGTTTCACTCTTCATACTTGAAATCTTTGATAGGAGCTAGAGATTTTAACTCGCATCACCTTCCATCAAAAGGCTCTGCCGGAGGCATCCTGATGGGGGTCGATCTAGATATTTTTGAGGTCATCTCTAGGTCACACCTAGATTTCTCTATCAGCTGCTTGTTGAAGATTAGAGCAAGTGAGCAAACTTTTAGGGTGGTCACTGTTTATGGCTCTCCTTATGATGAAAGTAAAGAAGCCTTCCTTTCTGAATTACACACCCTATTTGTTGACAATCAGGTTCCCACCTTGATTGGAGGTGACTATAATCTAGTTAGAACAGCTAGTGATAAGAGGAATGGTGTCATCAATCATAGATAGAGTACTAGTTTTAATGCATGGATTGAGATTTGGAGGCTATTAGAAATTAAGCTCTCTAGTAAAAAATTCACCTGGGCTAACAATCAGGCGGATGTCATTATCCACTATTGACAGGTTATTCTGTGACACTAACATGGCTAAATTATTTCCCCTTGCTTCATGTAGAGCACTACCCAGATGTGGTAGTGACCACACCCCATTACTTTGGGACTCTCGTGTGGACACTCAGCCTAAGAAAAGTAGTTATAAGTTTGAGAAATGGTGGCTGCTTAGAACTGACTTTGATGCTCTAGTCCACAAGATGTGGAATTACTAAATAGTAAAACGGAGTCACCCACGCCCTTCCACAGCGTTTTGGCGTCCTCGGCCACTGGATCGAGCTAATAGACGCTCCAGATCTGCCAATCGCTCCCGCCTTCGCGTTTCTTCGCGTCACCAGCGCAGCGTACTTGATCCGTCGTAAACGGGCTGCTGCTCTGCAGGATAACTTAGGAATTATGTCCTTAATCGGGCTGACCAGCTGTGGAAGGCATAGATTAGGCCTAGAAAAATGGGTAAACAGGCCCGGCCGTCCTGTGCTTTCTGTCTTCCTCGAGATTTCTTCCAACACAGCTTGCGTTCTCCACGGGGCGGCGGTGCGCGCCGTCTGCTTGGTCCCTCGCAGTTCGGCAGTTCTCCTAGACCTGCGATGTCGGCTTCGTCCCTCCTATTCGGCATACAAGATTTGTCGAGAAAGTTGTACAGTTGTACAATCTGTCCACGCAGAAGAAATTCTTGATGCAAGGATCAATACTTATCCTCTCTGATGAATCCCATGCGTCCCCACAGATTTCAGGTTCTGTAGGTAAACACATCTCGCGTACGCTTTACTTGGATTGGTCAGGAATCACGTAACCAATTGGTTCGTGCCCTGGTTTTGCCCGTCCGCGTTGTCGTCTCCCCTTCAACCTCCCTTCATTGTACGGACATTTTCATCGCCTTGGTTAATTTCCCATCTGCTCCGCCGCCTTCTATTCATGCCTCTAGGGTCTGGCCAATGCCCAACACCGTAGAACCGCGATCATGCAAGGAGACGGGGATGAGGAGAGCAGAGTGATATTTCCCTTCTTTTTTGACGGGGTGTGATGTGCCGCTTGCTGCCAAAGTTTGGAGCACAGCGAAGCCTCCAGTTCAAGACGTCTTCTACTTCTACCTTAGCACTGCTCAGCCTCGCTGTTGTGATCTTCTTTGTTTCAGTTTATTCCCTTTTCATTCGGGAGCTCCTGTTAAACTATCGAACCTGCATGTATTGGCAGGGAATCTTCAGATGAAGTAGTTAACTTGCATATATATTTAGCACGGTTTAACTTCGCCAAAGTGCAGGGAGTGCTTGCCATCAAAATCACAAGGGACATGCATAAAACACAACTTGATACTGATAGTACTATTTTCGTCTCAGATTGTCGCATGATCTTTTGGTTATGTATTTTCAAACTACTATTTCTTTACCATCTCAAATGTTTGCTTCATTTTGCAACCGATTCTCGATTTTTGTAGGCTGGACCGAAGAACAAAAAAGAAACTTAAAAATCTTGGTGCGAGATGAGGTGTTCAGATAAAGATAACTAATTTAAACAGTGACAATAGCTTGCCGGGACTAATCTATAACCTGCATTTCCGATCTCCTAAATATGATAAAAATTCCATTAGAAATGTCTTCATGTAATATTTGTAATGCTTATTTAGGCAGGGATGCACTAAGGTGACATATGACCGAGAGCTGAAGAAACCTTTGATAGTTTCTACTTCATCTTTCCTTTTTTAAGGTTAGTACATAATATCCTGCATATCACCGTTCATATTCTCTTGAATTACATTTATATACTTGACTAGCTGAACTACAACACAGTTCTTTAATCATGGAGTGCAAGCGTAAACTTATTGTTCTCAATTGTACATTATACTCATATGTCTTCAGTCCTCCATAGGCGATATGGTAGGCGCCGCAACATGCGCATCCATGATCTAGTGAATATAATAAAATAGCTCCCCCTTGGATGATTGGCAAGGGAAAATTAGGACCCTTAGGAGAGTCACCAAGGGGTGGAGCTCTAATGAAGAGGCTAGCCTTAGGAGATATAAAAGAATTCTTATAGCTGAATTTGATACACTAGATGTCAAAGCTGAAACCTCTGACCTCTTTGAATCTAAGTTCACTAGGATGAAATTCATCTAGGCTGAACTTCAGAAAATCTGGCTCCTAGAGGAGACTAAAGCCAAGCAAAGATCCAGAAACAGAGAGATCAAAGAGGGAGATAGGAACACAACATACTTCCAAGCAGTAGCTAACCAAAGAAGGAGGAAAACCTTGATCCATTCTCTGCATGGCCCTATTGGACCTGCTACAAACACTAAAAGCATGCTGAATATTGCTAGTGACTACTATAAAGACCTTTTTGAGAAAGAACCTAGTAGTGACTTTAAAATTAGTGATGACTTTTTCTCTACTGTTGACATGGTCACTCAAGCAGAAAATGAGAATCTAGAATCCCCCTTTTCTGAAGAGGAAACCAAAAAAACTGTGTTTGAATCATATTCAGATGGTGCCCCTAGTCTGATGGGATCCCTTTTCTTTTTACCAAAGACTTACGGGAAGTAGTTAAACATGACCTCATGACCATGTTTGAGGAATTCCAGAAAGGTGCTTTGATATCTATAGGTTAAACTTTCCTATGCTCACCCTTATTCCTAAAGAGCATGATGCTACTATTATGTGAAATCACTTCTTCGAAATAAGTAGAATTAATTTTTGAGTTTGGTGAAATTAGTGTTTTGAATTAAGTGAAATCATGATTCAGAAACTAGTAAACTCTATATTTTTTTGAAATGAGTGAAATATGGTGTTTTAATCGAGTGAAATTAACCTTTGTGGTGTAGAGTGAAATAAGTCTTTTCAAATGAGTGGTATTAGTATTTTGAATATATTCCACGTTCAGGTTTTAAGAAATAAGCGAACTCTATTTTTCCGAAAGAGTGAATTATTAAAATGAGTGAAATATTTTTCCCCAAGAGCATCTTTTTAAATGAGTGAAATGTTGAAATGAGTGAAATATGCTATTCAAAATAAGTGAAATAAATTTTTAGATCTGACCAAAATCAGTTCTGTGAAATGAACTAAAACTATTCCTTGAATAGTGAAATTGTTCGAGGCAGCGATTCTAAGGACATACCGTTACCACGAATTTTTTCCTTTGTCGGTGGTGGCAGGATTTAGAGCGGCTTTGTGACACCATCTATAATAGGCATGACCCGAGACGAGTCAAAAGTGAAAAGATATCTGAGGTGATCCGAAATCATTGTTTGAGACAGCGATTCTAAGACCAATTGCTTATTCACTACCCACTTAAAGTACAACAAAAGTTTACTAGAAAGACGATTAATTTTACACGATCAAAACGTCGTTGAAGTCCCGGTTCTAATCCGTAAAGCATGGTGATTGCATTTCATACAATAAAGCGACAACCATATGGCTCCTGCCAGTTGCCGATGACTATTACAAAACATGATCATCTCATACAACAATTCATATATCATCACGTCTTGACCATATCACATCACAACAAGCCCTGCAAAAACAAGTTAGACGTCATCTACTTTGTTGTTGCAAGTTTTACGTGGCTGCTATGGGCTTCTAGCAAGAACCGTTCTTACCTACGCATCAAAACCACAACCATTTTTTGTCAAGTGTGATGTTTTAACCTTCAACAAGGATCGGGCATAGTCACACTGGATTCAACTAAAGTTGGAGAAACAGATACCCACAAGCCACCTGTGTGCGAAGCACGGCGGTAGAACCAGTCTCATGAACGCGGTCATGTAATGTCGGTCTGGGCCGCTTCATCCAACAATACTGCCAAATCAAAGTATGACATGCTGGTAAGCAACATGACTATTATCGTCCACAACTCTTTGTGTTCTACTCGTGCATATAACATCTACGCATAGACCTGGCTCTTATACCACTATTGGGGAACGTAGTAATTCAAAAGAAAACCCTACGCACATGCAAGATCCATCTACGTGATGCATAGCAACGAGCGGGGAGAGTGTGTCCATGTACCCTCGTAGACCGAAAGTGGAAGCGTTTAGTAACGCGGTTGATGTAGTCGAACGTCTTTGCAATCCAACCGATCCAAGTACCGAATGCACGGCACCTCCGCGATCTGCACACGTTTGAGCTCGGTGCCGTCCCTCGTACTCTTGATTCAGCTGAGGCCGAGGGAGAGTTTCGTCAGCACGACGGCGTGTTGCCGGTGATGATGAAGTTACCGACGCAGGGCTTCGCCTAAGCTCGACAACAATATGACCGAGGTGGAAATATGTGGAGGGGGCATCGCACACGGCTAAGACAACTGTCAACTTGTGTGTCTATGGGGTGCCTCCCCCCGTATATAAAGGAGAGGAGGAGGGGAGGGCCGGCCCTCTCTATGGCGCGCCCAAGGGGGAGTCCTACTCCCAGTAGGAGTAGGTTTCCCCTCTTTGCCTAGTTGGAGTAGGAGAACGAGGAAGATGGAGAAGGAGAGAAGGAAAGGGGGGCCGCCCCCAACCCCAATTCGGATTGGGCTTGGGTTGTGTGCCCTCCACCTGGTCGTCTCCTCCTCTCTCCCACTAAGGCCCAATGAGGCCCATTGACTTCCCCGGGGGTTCCGGTAACCCCCAGTACTCTGGTATTTGCCTGAACTCATCCGAAACCATTTCGGTGTCCAAACATAGCCATCCAATATATCAATCTTTACGTCTCGACCATTTCGAGGCTCCTCGTCATGTCCGTGATCACATCCGGGACTCCAAACTAGCTTCGGTACATCAAAACACATAAACTCATAATACCGATCGTCGTCGAACATTAAGCGTGCGGACCCTACGGGTTCGAGAACTATGTATGCATGACCGAGGCTCATCTCCGGTCAGTAACCAATGGAGGAACCTGGAAGTTCATATTGGTTCCTACATATTCTACGAAGATCTTTATCGGTCAAACTGCGTAACAACATACGTTGTTCCCTTTATCATCGGTATGTTACTTGCCCGAGATTCGATCGTTGGTATCTCAATACCTAGTTTAATCTCGTTACCGGCAAGTCTCTTTTCTCGTTCCGTAATGCATCATCTCGTAACTAACTCATTAGTCACATTGCTTGCAAGGCTTATAGTGATGTGCGTTACCGAGAGGGCCAAGAGATACCTCTTCGACAATCTGAGTGACAAATCCTAATCTCGATCTATGCCAACTCAACAAACACCATCGGAGACACCTGTAGAGCATCTTTATAATCACCCAGTTATGTTGTGAGTTTGATAGCACACTAAGTGTTCCTACGGTATTTGGGAGTTGCATAATCTCATAGTCATAGGAGCATGTATAAGTTATGAAGCAAGCAATAGCAATAAACTAAATGATCATAGTGCTAAGCTAACGGATGGGTCAAGTCAATCACATCATTCTCTAATGGTGTGATCCCTTTCATCAAATAACAACTCTTCTCCATGGCTAGGAAACTTAACCATCTTTGATTAACGAGCTAGTCAAGTAGAGGAATACTAGTGACACTCTGTTTGTCTATGTATTCACACATGTACTAAGTTTCCGGTTAATACAATTCTAGCGTGAATAATAAACATTTATCATGATATAAGGAAATATAAATAACAACTTTATTATTGCCTTTAGGGCATATTTACTTCATGCAGTTCCAAGTAGAGCGTCATGGCGGGGTCTACGTGTGAAGCGGAGTACAAAGCTGCTTCGGAAGCAGATGAAGGAGTCTGGATGAAGGAGTTCATATCCAATCTAGGTGTCATACCTAGTACATCGGGTCCAATGAAAATCTTTTGTGACAATACTGGTGCAATTGCCTTGGCAAAGGAATTCAGATTTCACAAGAGAACCAAGCACATCAAGAGACGCTTCAATTCCATCTGCGAGCAAGTCAAGGAGGGAGACATAGAGATTTGCAAGATACATACGGATCTGAATGTTGCAGACCGATTGACTAAGCCTCTCTCACGAGCAAAACATGATCAGCACCAAGACTCCATGGGTGTTAGAATCATTACTATGTAATCTAGATTATTGACTCTAGTGCAAGTGGGAGACTGAAGGAAATATGCCCTAGAGGCAATAATAAAGTTGTTATTTATATTTCCTTATATCATGATAAATGTTTATTATTCATTCTAGAATTGTATTAACCTTAAACTTAGTACATGTGTGAATACATAGACAAACAGAGTGTCCCTAGTATGCCTCTACTAGACTAGCTCATTTATCAAAGATGGTTAAGTTTCCTAGCCATAGACATATGTTGCCATTTGATGAACGGGATCACATCATTAGAGAATGATGTGATGGACAATACCCATCCGTTAGCTTAGCACTATGATCGTTTAGTTTATTGCTATTGCTTTCTTCATGACTTATACATGTTCCTATGACTATGAGATTATGCAACTCCCGAATACCGGAGGAACACTTAGTGTGCTATCAAACATCACAACGTAACTGGGTGATTATAAAGATGCTCTACATGTGTCTCCGATGGTGCTTGTTGAGTTGACATAGTTCGAGATTAGGATTTGTCACTCTGATTGTCGAAGAGGTATCTCTGGGCCCTCTCGGTAATGCATATCACTATAAGCCTTGCAAGCAATGTGACTAATGAGTTAGTTGCGGGATGATGCATCACAGAACAAGTAAAGAGACTTGCCGGTAACGAGATTGAACTATGTATGATGATACCAACAATCGAATCTCGGGCAAGTAACATACCGATGACAAAAAGAACAATGTATGTTGTTGTGCGGTTTGACCAATAAAGATCTTCGTAGAATATGTAGGAGCCAATATGAGCATCCAGGTTCCGCTATTGGTTATTGACCGGAGATGTGTCTCGGTCATGTATACATAGTTCTCGAACCCGTAGGGTCCGCATGCTGAACGTTCGATGGCGATTTGTATTATGAGTTTATGTGATTTGATGACCAAAGGTTGTTCAGAGTCCCGGATGAGATCACGGACGCGATGAGGAGTCTTGAAATGGTCAAGACATAAAGATTCATATATTGGAATGTTATATTTGGACATCGGAATGGTTCGGATCGTATCGGATAAGTTACGGAGTACCGGGGATTACCGAAACACCCCCCCCCCTCGGGAAGCTAGCGGACTCATGGGCCTTAGTGGAGAAGAGAGAGGCTGGCCAGGAGGTGGCGCGCCCCCTTGCCCCAATCCTAATTGGACAAGGGGAGGGGCGGCGCAACCTACTCCTACTCCTTCCCCCTTCTTCTACTTGGACTAGGAAAGGGGGAAACCTACTCCTACTAGGAGTAGGATTCCTCCCCCCTTGGCGCGCCCCTTGTGGCCGGCTAGCCTTCTCCTCCCCTCCTTTATATACGGGGAAGGGGGCGCCCCATAGACACACAAGTTGATCTTTAGCCGTGTGCGGTGCCCCCTCCACAGTTTTCCACCTCGGTCATATTGTTGTAGTGCTTAGGCGAAGCCCTGCGTCGGTAACTTCATCATCACCGTCACGACGCCGTCGTGCGGACGAAACTCTCCCTCGGTCTCTGCTGGATCAAGAGTACAAGGGACATCACCGAGCTGAACATGTGCAGATCACGGAGGTGTCGTGCATTCGGTACTTGATCGGTTGGATCGCGAAGACATTTGACTACATCAATCGCGTTACTAAACGCTTTTGCTTTCGGTCTACGGGGGTACGTGGACACACTCTCCCCGCTCGTTGCTATGTTTCTCCTAGATAGATCTTGCGCGATCGTAGGAAAATTTTGAAATACTACGTTTCCCAACACCTTGATCGCTATAAAGCGCACTGGGTCGTTCGTGGCTTCCGACAGCATGCTGGCATCGACTTCACCGACACCTTCGTTCCGATCGTCAAGCCTAAAACATACAGTTAAAAAGGTGTCCTATGCACGAGTGCAATACATCGTGTAATTCCCACAACATACAGTTTAAAAGGTGTCTGCCAGGTAGGAAGGGTGGACCCCATGGCCGTAACCGCCCGTCCATCCCGACGTCGAGGCAAAAAAATCGCACGCTGTAGAAATTTTGCAAGGAGACGGTGAAAGTGAAATTCTCGGTTCAAACTCATATAAAACAGAAAGAGTAATACACTCATCTACATCACTCAAGTATGTTGTGAGATCACTTTGATTACCGTACATAGAAACTTGGTCAATACGGTCACAGACTATGATGTAACGTGAAAATAAGATCGCTGTGCCTACACTGATACTTGACCATGTGCTGACTAGTCTGTGCGCCATGTGTCAGCTAGTATATTTGCATAAACCCCCCACGATGTGTGAAAGAACCCCGACGCCCTCCCACATCTCCACCTTCCTTGTCTCTTCGGTTCTATTGGTGGAGGCAATCAAAAGCGACTGCGGAAGGGAGAAAGTGATGGAGGCAATCGCCGGGGTAGTGTTGGCCGACGAATTCCAGCGTTGTGTTGGAAGGAGCGGGCGCAGAGGAGTTTCTCCTCATCGGGTGGAGAGGAGGCGCAACCGCCATATCTCCTATGCGTCGCCCCGACGCAGCCCCTCCCCCCGTCAATTTTTGCTGTTAATCTTCTTCCTTCCACATCCATTTGATTTTGAGAGCGATGGCATTGTGTTCACATGTGCTATGTGGTAATATTGGCCGTGTTTATGGAGATTTAGGTCTAGGATTTTTCAAACCGAATTGGGGGTTTCTGCTAGGGTTTTTGGTTCTTGATTCGTTAACCTTTCGTTCGATTCATCCTGAAATCGAGTTTGTAAGGCACTCCACTATGATTGTGTTCCCGTATTTGTACGTTTGTTGGAATTGGTTTATATTTTGTGCTAGGGTATTTTAAGAAAAAATGGGGTTATTGATAGTTTGTACTGGTGTATACAAAAAGGTTGTTTTGTGATTAATTTGACACAATCAACTATGCTTTGTTTGTTGCAGGTCTAAGAAGTGATAAGTTCTCAGTGCAATTTTACAATGGTTTTTTTGTCATGGGTGATGGAAGCAAGAGAGCTTATGTTAATGAACATCAAATCTTGTATGGCTAAACCTGGGAATGGTTTCGATTGAAACCATGTGTGGTCTTTGGATGGGATTAAATGGACTGAGCCCCAAATATAATCTGGTGTGGTTTGGGCTTGAGGTATTACTAGTAAATATGTCCGTGTGTTGCAACAGGAGACAAAAAATTATGCGTTAGTCAAATAAGTATGACTCAATACCCAGACATATAAGCGTCCTTTATTTTAACATGGTGGTTCACCATGTTGCCACTCATTTCTCTTCCCACCCTCACTCATAATGGTCGCGATGTCCATGTGATCACAATGCATTCGACGTGGTAAATCCCAATGCTAAGAGCTTGCCACTGCATGCCACACTTGTCATTATGTTGCGTAGGGAATGTTTAAAACTTTGAAACAAATATCATCGACCATGAACTACTCCCAACGCCTAGACATATAAAGACTTCCGAAAAACTAATCAAATCCTAGACATAAAGACTTTTGAATCGGTGAACATTTTTTCAAATTGATAAATATTTTTTTATTACTTTTTCATTTTCTCTAAAAAATCATGAACATTTTTTGAAATGCATGAAGAGCTTTCGAATTCATGAACATTTTTCTACTCAACAAATTTTTTTGAATCGATGAACTTTAAAAAAAATGAGAAACTAATTTCAAATTTTGTTTTTTCTATTTATTTGAAGATTTCTAAAATTGCATGGAAATTTTTTTAGATTCCCAATTTTTCTTAATACACAATCATTATTTCAAAATTATGAACATGATTTTATTTCCTGACCATTTTTTCCAAATCGTGTTTTTTTAAGTTTTGCAAAACCACAACATTTTTTAGTCTGCAAATTTTTAAATTTCCTAAACACTTTTTAATTCACATGCATTTTATGATTTCTCGAACATTGTTTTGAAAACTTTCAACTTTGAAAATTTGTAAATCCCAAATTAGTTTGAAGAAGGAAGAAAAGACAAAAAAATGAAATGAAAAAGAACATGGGAGTTAAGCCCTTACATGGGCCGGCCCATGAAAGCATATGTGGGAGATGACATGCGTGAGAAAAGGGATGGATAAAGTGTGAAACTTGGAGATCAGACCCTGGTCTCCTGGCTAGTAGAGCGATGCATTAGTCACTGTGCTACTTATGCTTCTGTGATTTTTACTGGTATCACACTTATGAAATAATGAAGTACGACAGTGACTTTGAAAAGAAAAAACGAACCGTTTTCTTTACTTACGGTGGCATAGTGGGTAATTTACTGACGGTGACTTTGAAGACAGGTCCTTGTTTCGTTCCAGCAATCCAGAGTTCTTCTGACAAAACTGCCGAGTTTTTTGGGATCCCTTTGAAGGATCTCTACCTCATCTGGTCAAATTTTTAGCTTCTCCTCAAATGGGTCGTGCGCGGACAAAAAGCGGACACTGGTCTATTTGCATCGACGCGTTGGGTCGGTTTTTGTGTCCATTTCGATCCAAATGGACATGGGCAGTTTGGGTCGACGCGTTGGAGTTACTCTTAGCGACTCGATCACGGCACCGAGCCCCGCCAGTTGCTGCGTGGCAACCCCCGCCGGTGGCAGTCCTTGGCCTCCATTGCAATCAAGCTCTCGGCTCCCCCTCATGCTTTGTGTAATGGCGAGGAATGAACAAGATGTCAAAGAAGGGTGTGCTAGACCCGACATGCATCTTGGTGACTAGAGGGGTTGATCGAGTTCCATGTGGATATATTAAATTACCATATAATCATTGTTACAACCCTCACTGTGACAAAGCATGGAATGGGGAGTTGAATGGGGTGGAGGTGGGGGTGTCAAGGAGGATGTGGGTTGGAGAGAAACAAGGTAGAGGTGCGTAAGGGAGGGTGGAAAATTAGGGAGAGGGGTTGTGAGTCATTTCTAGCGGTAACGTTATGTATCTGTACATTTAAGACCATCCATGTTTTTCGAAATACATGCGGTGGAAGGACCACCACGGATGTATAATTGTGTATTGTAGTGTATCAGCTTAATTGGGACTCCCTCCATCTCAAACAAATTCATGGACTTTATTCAATCTGAGTCAATTTAATGTATTAATATCTTCTAAACCATTATCTCGTTTTTGAAACTTTTTATATATTTGAACTCCTGGTGCCAAAACATTTAGAAGAAGATCAATCTTGGCTACATTTTAAACATGTTCTTCTTTTGAAATGAGTGAAACCTAATTTAAGGGGTGTAAGTTTTTGTAGCGAAATTACCTTTTTTAGAAGATAAAATGTTTTCAAATGAGTGAAATTAGTTTTTAAATGAGCGAGTTCTTCCAATGAGTGAAATCTGCTCTCTAAAAGGTAAAATGATTAAAATAAGATTTCTTCAAAATGAGTGTTTTTTAAATTCAGTTAATCAATTTTTTTAAATGAATGAAATCACGTTTTAGAATTGACAGGAATCATGTTTTTGAAAGGAGTGAATTTTTTGGTTTGAATTGTGTGAAATCACTTCTTCAAAATAAGTAGAATTATTTTTTGAGTTTGGTGAAATTAGTGTTTTGAATTAAGTGAAATCATAATTCAGAAACTAGTAAACTCTATATTTTTTTTGAAATGAGTGAAATATGTTGTTTTAAAGAGTGAAATTAACATTTGTGGTGTAGAGTGAAATAAGTCTTTTCAAATGAGTGGTATTAGTGTTTTGAATATATTCCACGTTCAGGTTTTAAGAAATGAGCGAACTCTATTTTTCCGAAAGAGAGAATTATTGAAATGGGTGAAATAGTTTTTCCCGAAAAGCGTTTTTTTAAATGAGTAAAATATGCTATTCAAAATGAGTGAAATAAATTTTTAGAATTGACTGAAATCAGTTTTGTGAAATGAACGAAAACTATTCCTTGAATAGTGAAATTGTTCGAGGCAGCGATTCTAAGGACATACCGTTACCACCAAATATATTTTTTTCACTCTCAAGGTGGCAGGCTTTAGAGCGGCTTTGTGACACCATCTTATAACAGGCATGAGTAACCCGAGACGAGTCAAAAGTGGAAAGATATCTGAGGCGATCCGAAGTCATTGTTCGAGACAACGATTCTAAGAACAATTGCTTATTCACTAGCCACTGAAAGGACAATAAAAGTATACTAGAAACATGATGAATTTTACAAAGAATTAGGGACTAGTACATGGTTTTCTGCAAACCATCATATTCGTGAAGACAAGCAAGGTTCAGATCGAGTTCAACAGCAGAACAAAATTATTTTGTTCACAGAAATTAAAACCTGCAATCATAAGATCCGTAGGATGAACACAGGAAGTTTACTGAACATGATGTCAGGCCTGAGTTAGGAGCGCAGTTGCCTAGACCCCATTGACGATGGCCCAGGCGTTGACGGACATGCGAATGGCTGCGCCGGCCATGATCTTGGCGGCGTCCCGCGCCTCACCGGCCTCGGAGACGGCTCGGCGTAGCATCTCGGGCGACGGGGAGGCGGATCCGAGGACGATGCAGCCGAAGTGGCAGTCTACACACGCAGACGCCGACCACAGCAGGTCCAGTGCAGCGCGGCCGTGGCGGCCGACGTCGGACCGCGACTCCTCCCAGGAGACCCACCGGGGCCCGACGCGGTCGAGTCCGAGCTCCCCCGTCGCGGCGAGGAAAACGGCGCTCGCCCCGCCATTGATGCAGAGGACGCGCGAGATTGCAGCGTGGGCCGCTTCCAGCGTGAGAAGCGCGTCCGTGTAGGCGGCGGCCGTCGCGGCCTGATCGAAGGGCTCAGACGACTTGAAGGCGTAGGCGGAGCGGCTGAGCTCGGCGCGCGCCGCCTCGAGCTCCGGCAGGGCGGCGCGCGCCTGGAGTAGAGCGCCGGGGACGGACCTCGCCAGGCTTCTCCACGCGTCGTCGTTGCCCCTTCCTCGCTTCGAGCCGGGGTGCGCCGCCGCCGCGGCTGGGCCTGGGATGGTGTTGGAGTCCACGCCGTGCGCCATGGAGATGGGCGGCGATGCCAGATCGCCGCGGGTACCAAGGGAAGCCTCCATCCCGTGGACCTGCTCCAGAGCCTCGGCGATGGCCCTCGCGGCGGCGCGGACCTCCAAGTCGACGCAGGAGCGGGGGAGGTCAGCGCGCGCGAAGATGCGTACCGCGGCTCCGAGGTGGCCGCGGGACTTGGCGACCCCGTCGTACGCGGCGCCGGCCATCGACCTGGCCGCGCGCGCCCTCGCTCGGAGATGCTGCTCCTCGGAATCGTCGCAGCGCATACACCGAAGCGACAGGAGCTCCACTGTGCCCAGCGCCGAAAGTAGGAACCCCAGTAGCCCGCACACCTCGCCTAGCTTGCTTTCGCAGGCGTCCATGGCAGAGATGGCCTCCTCCTCGACGCCGTGGCGCAGAGGCAAGGCAAGGTGGCGGGCGGCGTCGACGAGGATCGCGCGGGCGCCGCCGGCCATGGTGTAGGAGCGGCGGACGTGATCCCAGAACAGGGGCTTCCATGGCGTCCCAGAAGCCATGGCTGACTCCCAGACCTCTGCTCGCCTCTCTCTCGTCGCGGTGGTTGTTCGGTTTTTTCCGGCGAGGAGTTTGTTTGCGGGGGAGGGCGGACGGCGGACGGCTGGTCGATCACGGCGTTCTGCCGTTATACATACACCTGGCTGCCGGCCTGGCGGGGTGGACCCACAGCCGTAACCGCCCTTCGTCCCAGCGCCAGTTTAACGCAGAAAAGAAAAAGAGAGAATAAAAAGGAAAAAGGTCATGCGCGTGTGGCGACCCGACCGCAGCATTTCGTGAAATCCTGGCTTGATCGTATCCACAGGTTTTGTTGTAGTTGATGATATTTTTTTTTGCGGGTGAATATAGTTGATGATTGTACTAACACAAGATCATCTTAGGACTTAAAATGTCTATGCAGTTTCACAGTGTGTCTTTTTTTGACATACCACGTGAACAATATTAATTCTAGCACACAAATGTAAAACTCTCATTTTTTTTAGGAGAGTTTTCACAAGAATGACAAATAATTTTACAAGAATGATAAATAATTTTAGAAGAGTTCTAGTTTTTGTATCTAAAAAGGAGATATACCTCCGGCCTCTGCATCTGGACGATGCATGCAGCCATATTATTAATTATTCACAAGGACCTTACAAAGTAATACATTAGTATGTCTGAAGCCACCATCTTAGCAACACACATGTCACTACTCCTATCCCCTTGATGAAGGGGTACAAATGTCCGAGCCTAATACCAAACAGTCATCGCATCAAATTCTAATATCTAAAGCCGGATGCGCCAACCAAGCCACAATGCCGGGATTGGGTCACACACCGGTCTGGCACACTCTCAGAGGCCGCCGCCACCACCAACCACTAATCCATCTCCAGAGTAGGTCCTCACGCACCAACCTTGCCAGGCCTGCCGTCGACGCCACCATGGCGTCAGACAACACCACCACCCCGCGCGTGTCCATCCACGCGCGCCCATCGTCGAAACTCCGCAGCGCCATGCCGCCGAGATGGAAGGCAGAGTGAGCCGGCGGAAAATAATATGCTGCAGAGAGGATGAAACAATAGGTTTGTGTGAGGTTGCTATGGCTTTTTAGAGTGTAGCGGACACAGGGGAGCCGACCCACCGGTCATGCATGGGGTTTGAGATGGAATCTTGGGTGGGACGGTGTGTTAGAATATAGAGAGAGGAAAGTGGGGGCAATGGGCTGAACGACGGAAAGATACGTCTGTGGGTAGCCTCTCTCGGCAGTAACTGAAAGCTAACGTGGCTGCTATGTATAGTGTTGGGTCCCGCATGTAAGGCTCTAATAAAGCGCCGATGTGGTAGTGCTGCTGATGCGGATAAGCTGTCTGTCAAGAGAAATAAGATAGTATGATGATTTTTTTATGTATATATGATTCTCACATGAAAGTTCTGGCGCTTTCGGCAAGCACGTGTTCTATTTGTTTGAAAGTGAAGATATCCATACTTTACATAACATTCTTAGCACCGGTCTCATATGTAGAGCTACTGAAAGCATAATGTACATGGCAACAACATCTTCAATGGCCTTCAAACATATCTTGCATACGCATTGAGAAAAATCCTTCTGGATCTGGGAATATGTGAGGAAACCTCCGCATTCTCTCCATCGCCATCGAGGTCAGGGGATCTATAAAGGGAACATCTTGTTTTGCAGCAACATGTGGTTTTAGAAGCTGGTGCCGGCACATAGGGCAACTTCCCTTCGTCTTGAGCCACCTCTCCACGCACCGCCCATGAAAGATGTGTCCGCACGATGTCTCCACCCAAGCGGTCTCTGTGGCCTCCTCTTGACCCAAGCATATGGGGCATCCTTCACCGCCAGATGGCGCCTCCACTGGTTTCAGCACGTCGGCCGCAGTGGCAGTGGAGAACTCCTCGAGCCCGGGCTGACGTGGTTCCATGCCAGAAGTACCCTCCACGGTCCAAGCTATCAGAACACGGCACGGCACTACGGCGAGCTCCTGGCCGGCTGATCGCTGACTTGCGTCTAGGATGACCGGCGCGCGAATTTAGCTCCGACGGCGAAGAGTAAAGTTGGCTTGTGTGGTTCTTTGGTGGTTGTTGGAGAGGGCATATATGGATTGAAAAGTCGCGCAACAGGAGTAGGAGACGGTCAGCGATGGATGGACGAGTAGGATTCAATTTCAGGGACGACCAACGTGCACGAGCGTGACTCGGTCCCAGCCCACACTCGGCCACGCGAGACGGGATGTACGTACGTTCTTCTTCTTTTCTCTCCCAGGAACACACGTCCGACCTCGGCACCGAGCATTTCGGCAGGCACTCCCGCTCGTATGCACGTGTGCTGATGGTACCCGTCGGGTCGCTGGCTCGCCCCACGCATGTTCGTCAGGCAGTCCCATGACCTCAGCTGATACGATTCGTGCTCCGAGTTGGCCTCCGTGGGATCATGTAAATTGCTAGTTCAGTCACATCATGCATGGGAATTAAGAGTCAGTAGTCTTCTGCCATACTATCTACTCCCTCCGTTCCTAAATAATTGTCTTTCTAGCTATCTCAAATGAACTACAACATACGGATGTATATAGACATGTTTTAGAATGTAGATTCACTCATTTTGCTCCGTATGTAGTCACTTGTTGAAATCTCTAGAAAGACAATTATTTAGGAACGGAGGGAGTACTCTACATAATCTTGATCTTGTTGTTTTGTCAAACTAATTAAACGCATTATGCCTGAACTAGGAGTGGAGAACCCATGAATTTGGACTGAACTTGCAACTGCACCATCAGCGTCATCTTATTGCCAACGGAAATGAATTCAGTGCGATTGTTTCATACAGCATCAGCACATACATCACCACCACCCATCACCTCAAGAGCCAGCACTAATCCAAGAAAAGACATACTGATGCATGGTAGGATTTATAAATAAAAGAAAAAAGGACAGTGTTCCTGAATTGTAGCTACTGAATTATCTGAAGAAGGCAGTTTACTATGGGACAATGCTCCTTCCCCGTTCCACGACATGCTCAAGAGTCACATCAATGATATCGCTTCCGCCAGTATACATTAATTTTATTGCTTTATTTAAATCAGAACATTTTTTGTAATCTGTGACCCTTTCTCAAATTCGTGATTTTTATTGAAATTTAAAACATATTTTTATTTCATGATAGTTTTTTTTGGAATTCAGAACATTTTTGGAATCCTTGAATTTGGGATTCATGAACAGTAAAAGAAAAGAAACATAAAATAAAAAATGAAAGAAAAACAAAAAAAGGGGCGTCCTACTTCGAACATTGGTCGGCCTAAAGTGCACTGGGCCGCGTCTATGTCACGCTTCATGCGAGACAGTAGACCGTGTCACCTGCAGAGAGCCGGCAGTGGCCGGTCCAGTAACTAGGCGGTCTCCTTTCTTTAACACTTCCGTGTTTGTTTTGGAAAATACTACTAAACATATATTATGACAAAAATAATATATTTAATTTTTAAAAAATTGTTCATCACACATTCAAAAAATGTAAGTGCATGTTCGCTCAACTTTTAGAAAATATTCGTACAGTTAAAAGAAAAATCTTTATGTGACATTTCAAAATTGTTCACGCACTTCAAAAAATGCACTCCTCTTTAAAGAAATCTAAGAGCGTTCAGATCAGTAAAGTAGTGATCCAAATGCTCTTATATTTCTTTAGAGATGGAGTATCTGACATTTTTAAAGAATGTTATACAATGTAAATTAATGGCACGATCCACCGCATCATGCGTTTAGTGTCGGGGGTCAAACATGTCATCCACCCCAACGAAACGGCCTTTCTCAAGGGCATGAATATTCTAGAGGATCCAATTGTCCTCAAGGAGATTGTGCACGAGATGAAGTGTTCCAACCGTAAAGCTATCCTTCTTAAACTTGATTTCGAGAAGGCGTACGACCGCGTGAACTAGGAGTTCCTCGGAAGTGCTCAAGCGTAAGGTTTTTGAGGCAGGTTGGATCCACCGCATCATGCATTTAGTGTCGGGGGATGAGACGGTGATCAATATTAACGGAGAAGTAGGGAACTTCTTTTGTAACAAAAGAGGCTTGCATCAGGGCGATCCGATTTCCTGTTTCTGTTTAACTTAGTAGTGGACGCCTTGGTAGCCATGATGGACATGGCTAGAGCAGCCGGACACATCAAGCACATAATCCCAAGGGGGTGTCTCACTTACAATACACTGACGACATAATGCTACTCTTCAAGCCAGATCTGCACGACATTGCATTAGTGAAGCTTTTGCTTCTTTGTTTTGAGCTTATGTCGGTCCTCAAGACAATTTCCTCAAGTGTAATGTTCTGACTATGGGATTTGATGAATTGGAGAGCCAAAGAGTCACGGACCAACTGAACTCCCGGCTCGGAAGTTTCCTATCAAGTACCCAGGGCTCCAAATCTCCAACAAGCACATTTCACTCTTAGAATGGGATATATATCATCCGGCGCCAGGCTCGTCCTCACCAACTCGAGTTTGTCTTCCCTACCGATGTTCAATATGGGTATGTTTTTTCTTGCATACGGCGTGGACGCCAAGCTAGACACACCTAGGTCTCGTGTTTTTTGGGAAGGGCAGGCAACAACCGCAAATATCACATGATCAAGTGGACCACAATATGTCGGCCCAAGCAGTTTGGTGGCTTGGGGGTCAAAACTTTAAGATCATGAACATCACCCTTCTAGTCAAGTGGATTTGGAAGCTTGCCACCAATGAATCGGGCTTATATGTGCGCGGATTCTCAAGGCCAAATACTTCTCGAATGGCATGATCGTCGAAGTAGTATTGCGTGGGTCTGCCTTTTGGAAGGGATCCAGATGGTGAAACCGGCTTTTTGATGGGGGCTCGTTTCCAAGTGCAAAATGGGAAATCCATCATGCTCTGGCTTGGCAAATGGATAGATGACGATCACCTTTGGTTGACCCACCATACGGTATATTCAGCCACTGCCAACCCTGATATCATGATGGTCGAAGCATTTGCATCTAACCCCCGGCTATCTGGTTTCATCGCATGTTTTCCCAAAAGGAGAGCCAAGCTTGGGAAGCCCTTCGATTGCATTTCTCTGCAGTGGCCTTATCTGACCAACCCGACGACGCTTGGAATCTCAACGCCTCCTCTTAGTTCTCGGTCAAATCTATGTACGAGAAGCTGTCTCAAAGTCTGTCCTTAACTTTACTAGGGGGCTATGGAAGGCAGTTGTGCCACTCAAGGTCAAGGTTTTCCTTTGGCAGATGTTTAGGAATAGGTTTCCAATGTCATCAACGTGTCGAAAAGGCAGGGGCCTTCCATCGGAGCCTGCCCGGTATGTCGCGGTGCCGAAAGGGGCTAATCATGTGTTCTTTGGTTGACACTTGGCCCGGTTCACATGGAGTGTTGTTAGAGAAGCCTCTGGTCCGGCCTGGAACCCGAAGTGTTTAGCTAAGCTGATAGGACTCCTCACGGCTCAGCGAGGGCCGACCAAGCGTATTTTCTGACAATGTTCGGACGCGCTACTCTGGGCTCTTTGGGCTTCTTCGCAATAAAATTACGATTGAGTCCATTTTCCCTTCGCATGCGACTGATGTTCTCTTGACATGCAACCTTTTCTTGTAACAGTGGACTCTGTTGGGGAAACAGAGCAATACTAAGGACATGCAACACGCCTTGGAGAAGCTTCGTCATATCCAGACTTTGGCGCGCCAACCTGCACGTCTTGTGTGACTTTTGGAGCCTGCGTGCTCACCTACCTTGGCCATCTTCCTACCATTACGGTCCATGAGCCTTTTAATCACCTTGAAATTTGTTCGCACTCTGTTTAACTTTGTTTATGTGGGCTTTATTAATTTAAAGCCACACACTCCTTGCGTCTTTGTTCTAAAACAACCGTTTGATGACAGTTTTAGATAATTTAAACATGTTTATGACAAGCGGTATCGACCCATCACGGCTGACGTGGCAGAAAAGTTAACTATGCTTATTTTGACCATTACTGCAGGTGGGTCCCACACATTAGCATCAACCTTCTTCCTGCTTATATCTCTCTATCTGGCATTTCAACATACACCTCGTGGGCGCACCTTGACTAGCTGCCCATGCGCTTGTCTTATTCTTCTGCTGGGTCTGCTCGACCTCTTCGCTTTCGTCCATGACCATTAGCTCCGGCGAGGAGCAGAGCTGGAGCCAGGGATACCTTGAGCAGGGCGATGTGCTCGCATCGACAAAAGCGTGGCCGAGAAGGCGATGGCGTTGCTAGGAAACTTAACCATCTTTGATTAACGAGCTAGTCAAGTAGAGGCATACTAGTGACACTCTGTTTGTCTATGTATTCACACATGTACTAAGTTTCCAGTTAATACAATTCATTCTAGCGTGAATAATAAACATTTATCATGATATAAGGAAATATAAATAACAACTTTATTATTGCCTTGAGGGCATATTTCCTTCATGCAGTTCCAAGTAGAGCGTCGTGGCGGGATCTACGTGTGAAGCGGAGTACAAAGCTGCTTCGGAAGCAGATGAAGGAGACTGGATGAAGGAGTTCATATCCGATCTAGGTGTCATACCTAGTACATCGGGTCCAATGAAAATATTTTGTGACAATACTGGTGCAATTGCCTTGGCAAAGGAATTCAGATTTCACAAGAGAACCAAGCACATCAAGAGACGCTTCAATTCCATCCGCGATCAAGTCAAGGAGGGAGACATAGATATTTGCAAGATACATACGGATCTGAATGTTGCAGACCGGTTGACTAATCCTCTCTCATGAGCAAAATATGATCAGCACCAAGACTCCATGGGTGTTAGAATCATTACTATGTAATCTAGATTATTGACTCTAGTGCAAGTGGGAGACTGAATGAAATATGCCCTAGAGGCAATAATAAAATTGTTATTTATATTTCCTTATATCATGATAAATGTTTATTATTCATTCTAGAATTGTATTAACCTTAAACTTAGTACATGTGTGAATACATAGACAAACAGAGTGTCCCTAGTATGCCTCTACTAGACTAGCTCGTTTATCAAAGATGGTTAAGTTTCCTAGCCATAGACATATTTTGCCATTTGATGAACGGGATCACATCATTAGAGAATGATGTGATGGACAAGACCCATCAGTTAGTTTAGCACTATGATCGTTTAGTTTATTGCTATTGCTTTCTTCATGACTTATACATGTTCCTATGACTATGAGATTATGCAACTCCCGAATACCGGAGGAACACTTAGTGTGCTATCAAACGTCACAACGTAACTGGGTGATTATAAAGATGCTCTACATGTGTCTCTGATGGTGCTTGTTGAGTTGACATAGTTTGAGATTAGGATTTGTCACTCTGATTGTCGGAGAGGTATCTGTGGGCCCTCTCGGTAATGCACATCATTATAAGCCTTGCAAGCAATGTGACTAATGAGTTAGTTGTGGGATGATGCATCACAGAACAAGTAAAGAGACTTGCCGGTAACGAGATTGAACTAGGTATGATGATACCAACGATCGAATCTCGGGCAAGTAACATACCGATGACAAAAGGAACAATGTATGTTGTTGTGCGGTTTGACCAATAAAGATCTTCGTAGAATATGTAGGAGCTAATATGAGCATCCAGGTTCCGCTATTGGTTATTGACCGGAGATGTGTCTCGGTCATGTCTACATAGTTCTCGAACCCGTAGGGTCCGCACGCTTAACGTTCCATGACGATTTGTATTATGAGTTTATGTGATTTGATGACCGAAGGTTGTTCAGAGTCCCGGATGAGATCACGGACGCGATGAGGAGTCTCGAAATGGTCAAGAGATAAAGATTCATATATTGGAATGTTATATTTGGACACCGGAATGATTCGGGTCGTATCGGATAAGTTACGGAGTACCGGGGGTTACTGGAACACACACGCCCTCGGGAAGCTAGCGGCCTCATGGGCCTTAGTGGAGAAGAGATAGGCTGGCCAGGAGGTGGCGCGCGCACCCCCTTGCCCCAATCCTAATTGGACAAGGGGAGGGGGCGGCGCCCCCCTCCTTCCTTCTCTCCTCCTCCTCCTTCCCCCTTCTTCTACTTGGACTAGGAAAGGGGAAACCTACTCCTACTAGGAGTAGGATTCCTCCCCCCTTGGCGCGCCCCTTGTGGCCGGCCAGCATTCTCTTCCCCTCCTTTATATACGGGGAAGGGGGCGCCCCATAGACACACAAGTTGATCTTTAGCCGTGTGCGGTGCCCCCCTCCACAGTTTTCCACCTCAGTCATATTGTTGTAGTGCTTAGGCGAAGCCCTGCGTCGGTAACTTCATCATCACCGTCACCACGCCGTCGTGCGGACGAAACTCTCCCTCAGCCTCTGCTGGATCAAGATTACAAGGGACGTCACCGAGCTGAATGTGTGCAGATCGCGGAGGTGTCGTGCATTCGGTACTTGATCGGTTGGATTGCGAAGACATTCGACTACATCAACCGCGTTACTAAACGCTTTCGCTTTCGGTCTATGAGGGTATGTGGACACACTCTCCCCGCTCGTTGCTATGATTCTCCTAGATAGATCTTGCGTGATCGTAGGAAAATTTTGAAATACTACGTTTCTCAACACCTTGATTGCTATAGCGCGCTGGGTCATTCGTGTCTTCCGACAGCGTGCTGGCATCGACTTCACCGGCACCTTCGTTCCGGTCGTCAAGCCCAAAATATACAGTTAAAAAGGTGTCCTATGCACGAGTGCAATACATCGTGCAATTCCCACAACATACAGTTAAAAAGGTGTCTGCCAGGCAGGAGGTGTGGACCCCACGGCTGTAACCGCCCGTCCATCCCGACGTCGAGGCAAAAAAATCGCACGCTGTAGAAATTTTGCAACGAGACGGTGAAAGTGAAATTCTCGGTTCAAACTCATATAAAACAGAAAGAGTAATAAACTCATCCACGTCACTCAAGTACGTTGTGAGATCACTTTGATTACCGTACATAGAAACTTGGTCAATACAGTCACAGATTATGATGTAACGTGAAAATAAGATCACTGTGCCTACACTGATACTTGACCATGTGTTGACTAGTCTGTGCGCCATGTGTCAGCTAGCATATTTGCAGAAACCCCCCACGATGTGTGAAAGAACCCCGACGCCCTCCCACATCTCCACCTTCCCTGTCTCTTCGGTTCTATTGGTGGAGGCGATCAAAAGTGACTGCGGAAGGGAGAAAGTGATGGAGGCAATCGCCGGGGTAGTGTTGGCCGACGCGCTGTGTTGGAAGGAGCGGGCGCGGAGGAGTTTCTCCTCATCGGGTGGAGAGGAGGCGCAACCGCCATATCTCCTATGCGTTGCCCCGACGCAGCCCCTCCCCCCGTCAATTTTTGCTGTTAATCTTCTTCCTTCCACATCCATTTGATTTTGAGAGCGATGGCATTGTGTTCACATGTGCTATGTGGTAATATTGGCCGTGTTTATTTAGATTTAGGTCTAGGGTTTTTCAAACCGAATTGGGGGTTTCTGCTAGGGTTTTTGGTTCTTGATTCGTTAACCGTTCGTTCGATTCATCCTGAAATCGAGTTTGTAAGGCACTCCACTATGATTGTGTACCCGTATTTGTACGTTTGTTGGAATTGGTTTATATTTTGTGCTAGGGTATTTTAACAAAAAAATGGGGGTTATTGATAGTTTGTACTGGTGTATACAAAAAGGTTGTTTTGTGATTAATTTGACACAATCAACTATGCTTTGTTTGTTGCAGGTCTAAGAAGTGATAAGTTCTCAGTGCAATTTTACAATGGTTTTTTTGTCATGGGTGATGGAAGCAAGAGAGCTTATGTTAATGAACATCAAATCTGGTATGGCTAAACCTGGGAACGGTTTCGATTGAAACCATAGTTTGGTCTTTGGATGGGATTAAATGGACTGAGCCCCTAATATAATATGGTGTGGTTTGGGCTTTAGGTATTACTAGCAAATATGTCCGTGTGTTGCAACAGGAGACAAAAAATTATGCGCTAGTCAAATAAGTATGACTCAATACCCAAACATACGAGCGTCCTCTATTTTAACACGGTGCTCACCATGTTGCCACTTATTTCTCTTCCCACCCTCGCTGATAATGGTCGTGATGTCCACGTGATCACAATGCATTCGACGTGGTAAATCCCAATGCTAAGAGCTTGCCACTGCACGCCACACTTGCCATTATGTTGCGTAAGGGAATGTTTAAAACTTGAAACAAATCTCATCGATCATGAACTACTCCCAACGCCTAGACATATAAAGACTTCTGAAAAACTAATCAAATCCTTGACATAAAGACTTTTGAATCGGTGAACATTTTTTCAAATTGATAAATATTTTTTTCTTACTTTTTCATTTTCTCTAAAAAAATCATGAACATTTTTCGAAATGCATGAAGAGCTTTCGAATTCATGAACATTTTTCTACTCAACAATTTTTTTTTGAATCGATGAACTTTAAAGAAAATGAGAAACTAATTTCAAATTTTGTTTTTTCTATTTCTTTGAAGATTTTCTAAAATTTCATGGACATTTTTTAGATTCCCAAATATATTTTTATACACAATCATTATTTCAAAATTATGAACATGATTTCACAACATTTTTTTAGTCTGCAAAATTTTTAAATTTCCTAAACACTTTTTGATTCACATGCATTTTATGATTTCTCAAAATTGTTTTGAAAACTTTCAACTTTGAAAATTTGGAAATCCCAAATTAGTTTGAAGAAGGAAGAAAAGACAAAAAAATGAAATGAAAAAGAACAAGGGAGTTAAGCCCTTACATGGGCCGGCCCATGAAAGCATATGTGGGAGATGACATGCGTGAGAAAAGGGATGGATAAAGTGTGAAACTTGGAGATCAGACCCTGGTCTCCTGGCCACTCTGTGATTTTTACTGACTATGAAAAAAACGAATCATTTTCTTTACTTACGGTGGCATAGTGGGTAATTTACTGACGGTGACTTTGAAGACAGGTCCTTGTTTCGTTCCAGCAATCCAGAGTTCTTCTGACAAAACTGCCGAGTTTTTTGGGCTCCCTTTGAAGGATCTCTACCTCATCTGGTGAAGATTGTAGCTTCTCCTGAAATGGGTCGTGCGCGGACAAAAAGCGGACACTGGTCTGTTTGCGTCGACGCGTTGGGTCAGTTTTTGTGTCCGTTTCGATCCAAATGGACATGGGCAGTTTGGGTCGACGCGTTGGAGTTACTCTTAGCGACTCGATCCGACCTCGAGCCCCACCGGTTGTTGCGTGGCAACCCCGCTGTGTGGCGATCCTTGGCCTCCATTTCAATCAAGCTCTCGGCTCCCCTCATGCTCGTGTAATGGCGAGGAATGAGCGAGATGTCAAAGAAGGGTGTGCGAGACCCGACATGCATCTTGGTGAACTAGAGGGGTTGATCGAGTTCCTTGTGGATATATTAAATTACCATATAATCATTGTTACGACCCTCACTGTGATAAAGCATGGAATGAGGCCTCACTGTGATAAAGCATGGAATGAGGAGTTGAGTGGGGTGGAGGTGGGGGTGTCAAGGAGGATGTGGGTTGGAGAGAAACGAGGTAGAGGTGCGTAAGGGAGGGTGAAAAATTAGGGAGAGGGGCTGTGAGTCATTTCTAGCGGTAACGTTATGTACCTGTACATCTGAGACCATCCTTGTTTTTTGAAATACATGCGGTGGAAGGACCACCACGGATGTATAACTGTGTATTGTAGTGTATCAGCTTAATTGGGACTCCCTCCATCTCAAACAAATTCATGGACTTTATTCAATCTTAGCCAATTTAATGTATTAATATCTTCTAAACCATTATCTCGTTTTTGAAACTTTTTATATATTTGAACTCCTGGTGCCAAAACATTTAGAAGAAGATCAATCTTGGCTACATTTTATACATGTTCTTCTTTTGAAATGAGTGAAACCTAATTTAAGGAGTGTAAGTTTTTGTAGCGAAATTACTTTTTTTAGAAGATAAAATGTTTTCAAATGAGTGAAATTAGTTTTTCGAAATGAGCGAGTTCTTCCAATGAGTGAAATCTGCTCTCTAAAAGGTAAAATGATTAAAAATAAGATTTCTTCAAAATGAGTGTTTTTACAAATTCAGTTAATCAATTTTTTAAAAATGAATGAAATCAAATTTTAGAATTGACAGGAATCATGTTTTTGAAAGGAGTGAATTTTTTTGGTTTGAATTGTATGAAATCACTTCTTCAAAATAAGTAGAATTATTTTTTGAGTTTGGTGAAATTAGTCTTTTGAATTAAGTGAAATCATAATTCAGAAACTAGTAAACTCTATATTTTTTTGAAATGAGTGAAATATGTTGTTTTAAATGAGTGGAATTAACATTTGTGGTGTAGAGTGAAATAAGTCTTTTCAAATGAGTGGTATTAGTGTTTTTAATATATTCCACGTTCAGGTTTTAAGAAATGAGCGAACTCTATTTTTCCGAAAGAGAGAATTATTGAAATGGGTGAAATAGTCTATCCCGAAAAGCGTTTTTTAAATGAGTGAAATATGCTATTCAAAATGAGTGAAATAAATTTTTAGAATTGACTGAAATCAGTTTTGTGAAATGAACGGAAGCTATTCCTTGAATAGTGAAATTGTTCGAGGCAGCGATTTTAAGGACATACCGTTACCACCAGAATTTTTTTTTTCACTCTCAGGGTGGCAGGCTTTAGAGCGGCTTTGTGACACCATCTTATAACACGCATGAGTAACCCGAGACGACTCAAAAGTGGAAAGATATTTGAGGCGATCCGAAATCATTGTTCGAGACAACGATTCGAAGAACAATTGCTTATTCACTAGCCATTGAAAGTACAACAAAATTATACTAGAAACACGATGAATTTTACAAAGAATTAGGGACTAGTACATGGTTTTCTGCAAACCATCATATTCGTGAAGACAAGCAAGGTTCAGAGCGAGTTCAACAGCAGAACAAAATTATTTTGTTCACAGAACTTAAAACCTGCAATCCGAAGATCCGCAGGATGAACACAGAAGTTTACGGAACATGATGTCAGGCCTGAGTTAGGAGCGCAGTTGCCTAGACCCCATTGATGATGGCCCAGGCGTTGACGGACATGCGAATGGCTGCGCCGGCCATGATCTTGGCGGCGTCCCGCGCCTCACCGGCCTCGGAGACGGCTCGGCGTAGCATCTCGGGCGACGGGGAGGCGGATCCGAGGACGATGCAGCCGAAGTGGCAGTCTACGCACGCAGACGCCGACCACAGCAGGTCCAGTGCAGCGCGGCCGTGGCGGCCGACGTCGGACCGCGACTCGTCCCAGGAGACCCACCGGGGCCCGACGCGGTCGAGTCCGAGCTCCCCCGTCGCGGCGAGGAAAACGGCGCTCGCCCCGCCATTGATGCAGAGGACGCGCGAGATTGCAGCGTGGGCCGCTTTCAGCGTGAGAAGCGTGTCCGTGTAGGCGGCGGCCGTCGCGGCCTGATCGAAGGGCTCAGACGACTTGAAGGCGTAGGCGGAGCGGCTGAGCTCGGCGCGCGCCGCCTCGAGCTCCGGCAGGGCGGCGCGCGCCTGGAGTAGAGCGCCGGGGACGGACCTCGCCAGGCTTCTCCACGCGTCGTCGTTGCCCCTTCCCCGCTTCGAGCCGGGGTGCGCCGCCGCCGCGGCTGGGCCTGGGATGGTGTTGGAGTCCACGCCGTGCGCCATGGAGATGGGCGGCGATGCCAGATCGCCGCGGGTACCAAGGGAAGCCTCCATCCCGTGGACCTGCTCCAGAGCCTCGGCGATGGCCCTCGCGGCGGCGCGGACCTCCAAGTCGACGCAGGAGCGGGGGAGGTCAGCGCGCGCGAAGATGCGTGCCGCGGCTCCGAGGTGGCCGCGGGACTTGGCGACCCCGTCGTACGCGGCGCCGGCCATCGACCTGGCCGCGCGCGCCCTCGCTCGGAGCTGCTGCTCCTCGGAATCGTCGCAGCACATACACCGAAGCGACAGGAGCTCCACTGTGCCCAGCGCCGAAAGTAGGAACCCCAGTACCCCGCACACCTCGCCTAGCTTGCTTTGGCAGGCGTCCATGGCAGAGATGGCCTCCTCCTCGACGCCGTGGCGCAGAGGCAAGGCAAGGTGGCGGGCGGCGTCGACGAGGATCACGCGGGCGCCGCCGGCCATGGCGTAGGAGCGGCGGACGCGATCCCAGAACAGGGGCTTCCATGGCGTCCCAGAAGCCATGGCTGACTCCCAGACCTCTGCTCGCCTCTCTCTCTCTCTCCGCGGTGGTTGTTCGGTTTTTTTCCGGCGAGGAGTTTGTTTGCGGGGGAGGGCGGAGGGCGGACGGCTGGTCGATCACGGCGTTCTGCCGTTATACATACAGCTGGCTGCCGGCCTGGCGGGGTGGACCCACAGCCGTAACCGCCTTTTCGTCCCGGCGCCAGTTTAACGCAGAAAAGAAAAGGAGAAAATAAAAAGAAAAAGGTCACGCGCGTGTGGCGACCCGACCGCAGCACGCGTGAGCACTTCGTGAAATCCTGGCTTGATTGTATCCATAGGTTTTTTTATATAGGTTTTTTTAACATCAGGTTTTTTTTATAGTTGATGATTGTATTAACACAAGATCACCTTTTTTTTTTTGCGAAATAACACAAGATCACCTTAGGACTTAAAATGTCTATGCAGTTTCACAGTGTGTCTTTTTTGACATACCACGTGAACAATATTAATTCTAGCACACAAATGTAAAACTCTCATTTTTTTTCAAGAGTTTTCACAAGAATGACAAATCTCTCCCTAATAATAAAGCACGGATTGGGTCTCCGGGTTCACCGTCACAATACGCTTCCGCCCAATCATAATACGCTTTTACGAGGTGGTACTAATAACATGTTCGTTTTCCGTACGATTGTTGATCGTAGGTTGCCATCACGATTTTATCTGTCAAGTGAAAGAAACGATTTGACGGGCCCTCTCTCTCCTGCACTAGAACTCGAGATGCCCTAGCGCTAGGGTTCCTCCACCGCCGCGCCTATCCCTCCGCTGCCGGCAACCCTCTCCCATCCCCTTGCACATGCCGTTGTAGTCCCCGGACGCCGGTAAATAGCCTTGACGGAGCACTAGCCGGCGGCTCCCTCAAGCACGCCGCCTGCCGATAGGCGCGATGGTGGAGCCGGTGGACGGCTTGATTGTGTGCGGTAGGGCCCTGCCGCGGTGACTCACCTCCCGTCTCCACTCCCCCGAGGGGCTGCTCGCCTGCTGCACACCCTTGTCCTCTCCCATCCAGTGCGGCTCGCAGCCTGCTATAGAGGAAACTCTTGCCGACTCCCGTGCAGGCCCTCCTCGCGGACAGCCTCCTGCCCAAACCAGCTCCCCTGTTCTGGCTCTGCCGCCAGAAGTTGGCCGGGTGATTGATCAATATAGATGGGAGCTTCTTTGAGGAAAGCCAGACAAGCAATCGTAGATGCCCCACTACCCTGGCTTGATCTGCAATGTCAAGTCAAGAAAAAAATTCTTTTCTATGGTCTACTAGACTACTACAGATCACCACATTGCCCGTTGTAGGGATCTGAACAAAACCAACTAAGGTGGTTTGCATCTCCTTCAGTGGCAGCCTGCAGTAAGTCCCATACAACTGAAAGGTGGTTTACATCACTACCTCTAATAATCAACTACCATGCAGCAATATCAGTTTGATGTTTAGAGGAGGCGTTACAGATATTTTTCATGCCACCCCTTGCTAGCCAATGCTTTTTTTTTAATGTTTCCAATGGAGAGGATTTGGACGGAGTAATGTTTGTTTCTTCTGAATAAACTAAACAATGAATCTTAGACTACTTGCATCGTATATCTAATTGTAATGTCTTTCAGGCTCAAACGAAGGTATGATGACCGAATACTGATATTTCCTAATACATTTGGATTTTCTGTTTTATCAACTTTCAGATTTTTCAAAATCCTGTTTATTATAGTGTATATACTCTTTTCTTGCTAGCTCTGTACTAAGATTTTGAGAAACTAGATGATTCCCCGCGCGTTGCTGCGGACACCTTTGCTTACCAATTGTTGTTAATAATGTATTTGTTTTACATCAAAACTTTGACTTAGTGACGAATTTACTAAGGGTTAATTTTAAGTAGCTGGCTAAATGGTGAACTCAACTAAACCCGCTAGATAGATGTTGTATGCTCGTATTCATCAAATTGACATACAATAATGGGTCATATAAAAATTGACAAATGCCAAAAATGAGACCAAATTCCGAACTGGCGAGAATACAAACTTACAAAAAATGAGCACTTGTTGGCCATCAAATATTGAGCCAATCAAGGCTACTAAGAAGATACTCCGATGTATGGATATTCAAATAATTTTACCATTGCCTGTGGTATCAGAAGGTATACAAAGAAGATGGGTTAGTATTATTTGAAACAGAAGCTTATAATGCCACTAAAATAAGAATTCTTCTACTTGTTTCCAGGATCTGACTGGTTAATAGGTTCCTCAAATCGAAAGCATGCCAACAAAAATATACATGATTGCACACACAATTTTTACTGGAGGGTATCTACAATTCAAGCCATCCTAAGAGGATAAGAAAGTTGTTTTACCTCGTTCTTCTATTTTTTTTCTTGTATTTTATGAGTCAAGGTGTATCTTGATCTTCACTTCTTCTAATGCCTGAAACAAACACAATTAAGGTTATATCAGACAAAATTGCAGAAGATAACCGAGAGAGAATGATGAACTGTTAATGTGACTGAAAAAAGTCAATAGGATCATCGCTTCTGTAATCTGAATAAACATATTTAAGATTGCTAGCGCAGACCTTGGTTGTAACTTGCAAGAAGCAATGTGGCGTCTGCAACTGTGCACAGAATAGAAAGAAAGTAAGCAAGGTAGGAGCATATAAACATGAGAAAAATAAATACAGCACGATGTGTTTCTTGACGAAATAGCGATGGTGATCGGGTACTGACTGGAACCTATCCCGTGAACAGCAGTAACGATGAAGTGCACACATCTGCAGGAATCAACCAAGAATGAAACCAACCAATCCCAATGCACACAGAGCAAACAACCAGGCAAGCAAGCAAGAGCTTCATGTGCATAACATTTCCATTCAGAACTGGCTGGATGGATCTTGATACTCCTTTTTGCTGATTGCTGTTGGTCGCCTCACGGCCAAAAACTCGCACCAACGCTTGCATGGAGAAGAATGGCGGGCAGAAGAGGAGATGCGACCTGGATCATCTTGGATTCTGGGTTGGTGGTGATGTGCGTCCTTGCCGTCGCCAAGCCCAGACCGAGCAGGTTCCCCAGTCACTTGTGGCACCAGGCACCAGCAGCCGTCCCTCGACTCCCTGGCTGCCGCCGTCCCTGCGGGTGGCCAAAGCCCTGCTGCTAGCCGCCGCCCTAGTCGCTGGTGGCACCAGACGAGGGAGAGGACGGATCGAGAGGGAGACGAAGAGAGGGAGTGGCGGCACATATGGGAAGGGGAGCCGGGCCAACGGTCCTGCGGGAGGGCATCGGATTTTTCTTTTCAGGGATAGGAGGGGCATCAGATGGGATCCCAGCGGCCGCGTTGGAGTACACAGGAAGTCGATGGATTCGGCTGAATTGAGGGAGAGAGATGGTCGCAATTATGTAGGAGTACGTTGTTTTTCTTTGGGCTTCTGTAGGCTGTTTGTGTACGCTAGGGAGCCGGTGGTGGGTCTCTACAGCTTGTAACCGAAGGGTGAGGTGTACACTGTGTATGTTGGTCAATCTGTGGTGGGTCCCTTATGTAAGCTAGTGATGAAAAGCTGATGTGGCTGGTTGATGATGTGGATAGCCTGCATGTTAAGAGAAATAAGATAGTGGGGATGAACTATTTAGGTATTATAGATCTGTGCAAAAATTAAGATAGCTGTACAGAGGAGTTATTTTAATCAGGTTCTGTTTAAATTTCTCCTCTGATGTGTTTCACAAGGGATACGTATCAATGATTTGGTATAAACATTCATATGATTTATTTCCCTGCAACGATAACCATGATAATAATGGTCCAGATATTTTTGGTTGAATCTTTTCTCAGCAAATTAGCCAAGATATTTTTGTGAGTTGTGCACATCAGAATCTGCAATCCACTACAATGTACAATCTACTTAGTTCCATGATACTTTCCAATCTGCACTAGAAGCTGAAAAAAAAATCAACGAGCAAACTTGAGTAATAACATAATATTTGTATTCAGATTGCAAATAATATTTATCTTATAATGAATGAATGATTTTAGCTGCTGCATATTTTAGTATAGTCGACACATATTGATGGCACCACAAATACTTCTCCTATTGCAGGCTTGACTTGAGACACTACTACTGAAGGTATTTAGCTGGTTTGTGCCTCTTGATAGGTTTGTAGCTCTATGAATTGTTTTCCAATTAAACGTATGAATTTCCTGGGAAAATCGGTCTAGAACTCCATGGTTTGTTTTTCATTGTGGCCTCTTGGTTCCTACAGAGGTGGCTGATTTGAAGGAAAATAGCTAAGCACTGAGTTGATGGTGTTCGCTACCATGGCATTCTGCAGTTCAAGGAGCTCAAGATAATCTGCTTCAAGATGCAGATGTGGGTCTCCACACCACGCATGTCCTTGGAGTATCAACAGTGGCAAAGACATCACACTGATCTAAAATATGTTGTGTCCGCCTATGATATGATACTGATAGTGAAGGTAAATAGTTAATCTTCTCAACTTTCATTATCTCCTTTCATAGTATAATTTCCCTCCACTATTGTCGGATACAGCTCATGTGATAACTTCTTACGTTTTTTTTTGGAAAAAACTTCTTACGGAATTGCGTGTTGTTATTTGCACTCTGTCACCTAGAGACCTACTCATGCACATTGGGTTCACGATGATCTTGGAGAAAGACTCTAGATGGATGACAAACAGATGTAGTTACAAGATGGTGGAGAAATAAGTCTATTGGGTGTTGGTACTTGCCGTTTTTATTTGTGATAGAATGCTGGTACTTGCCTTTTTTATTTGTGATAGGATGTTGGTACTTGCCTTCGAGTGTGTTATTGTGGTGATACGTTCTTTTTTTCTTTATTAATTCCCAGAGGAAAAGATAGTTCAACTTTCTGTGATTCTATATATGATGAGTTTGACCTGTAATTCTAAATCATGTAAGTATTTTATTTGCTTGCCATTGGTTTCATGTACAATTAGTGCACAATGAGCTTTTATAGAAAGGGAAAGGAATTTGGGTAGGTGAGGCTGTTTGAATGCACCTGTTTGTTTCTGCTCTATGTTGGCGGATGGTATAAACAGTGCGTCCTTCTAAAGGCTCTCCAAGAGTTAGATGTGCTTTAGAATCTAGCCGGGCTCAAGACGTCAACAGAAAGGAGAGGAGCATGATGAGCAGGTCGTGTGGTGGACGAGTCCAGCGTCTTGGGATTGATCAGGTGGAAACCGCAGCCATCGTTGGCGTGGTCGGGAAGGAGGGTTAAGGAATAAATGTTTTGGCTATATAAAACAATGAGAGGCTAATCATTTGAAATGGCATTGAGCAGCGGCACCATCATGGAGCATGATGAGGAATTGCAGTGAAGCTACAGAGCGTGTTGTTCCACCGGCGAGCTCCCAAATTCACACATAGTGGATTCTAGATTACTGAAGCTATACAAGGCGGTCATGTGATAACAGAGTAAAATGGAGTGGTATAAAGTGATGGAGCCAAAGCAAGAGTGGAGAGTCATGTGGCGATGATACACAAGGTGAATGTTCTGCATAAAGACTGACATAGGAATGGGAAAATCACAAGGATGTTCCATTCAGCACAAACATTTCCACATTACAAAATTGATGTTTTCCACCGTACGTAATTTGGTTGAGTTTAGTTCCGGATAATGAGTATGTTTGGTCGGTGGTTTAGCATTTAGCAGTATGTAGAATATGAAACAATATGCGTGTGAACTAAAAAATTTGTTTGAGCTCATAGTAAATGAGAAAATGCTTCAAATTTATGAGCTCGCCCCGCGAAGCTCATGAAGCTAAATGAGAGAATGCTTCAAATTTTTGTTTGAGAGTTCTTTTATCTCCATCACTTATCTATAGTCCTGGACCATCAATAATGAATTTATTTAGAATCTGATATTTTTTCTTCCGTTGCAACGCACGGGCATTTTTGCTAGTAATTTTACAAGAATGATAAATAATTTTACGAGAGTTCTAGTACACATAAGAATTCCCATTTCCCCTCGTCCCTCTTCTCTGAGCCCCCGCGCCTCTCCAAGGAGCCGTGGCATCGTAGGCGCGCCTCGGGTCGCAACTCCCAGCCACAGGGGCCGCACCAGCAGATCTGCCGGGGGGTATCGCTAGAGATGGAAGGCGGAATGGGCCAGCGGAAAACTATGCTGCAGAGAGGATGAAGCAGTAGGTTTGTGTAAGGTTGCTATGGCTTTTTTCATAAGAATATATATAGGATTATAAGAAAAGACGAAATACTCTTGTGAAGAACAAAGTACAATACCTTCAAGTCGACAGATAGTCTCGTCGTAGTTGGGAGTTCGCCGCCGTTGGCATCAAATTGATAACCAAAAGTAAAGAGCATAACTTTGTATTGAATCCAGCCGGGGTTGCACCCGAGGGGGGGGAGGTGGACTCTTGATGAGGCCGGCGCCAAGTTAGGATGGGCAATAGTGAGTCCATGGCTGAGCGTAGCATGGTGACCAGAGCATTCTTCCAGGTCAGAAAGGAAGCCTCCACATGGCCTTCTTCGACTGATTTGGCCGCACACAGGTCGCTACCTCACGTTGCGACCCTTCCCCTGATGCTCCACCGATGACACCACCGCCAGATTGAGATGGCCGAACTCATCCGAGCATGATGAGATCCCCAACCCCGACACCACTGGCACTGGGTGATGCTCCCTTCAGAAGTAGTCGTGGAAGGCGCCGCGAGGGTGGAGAAGGACCGTGAAGGGGAAAGGAGGGAAGGAGTTGGCCGCCGTGACAGGAGCGGCATGCGGCGGGAGGGAGAGTGGATGTCGGCGTCGGAGTGTGGCACGATGGAGAGCGAGGGACCGAAGAGAGGGGAGCGCCCAACGGGATCCTGGGCGGGTGGCAAGTTAGAGTGTAGCGAACACAGGGGAGCCGATCCACTGGTCCTGCACGGGGTTTGAGATGGGATCTTGGGTGGGACGGTGCGTCGGAATATAGAGAGAGGAAAGTGGGGCGATGGGTTGGGCTGAATGACAGAAAGATATGTCCATGGGTAGCCTCTATCGTGGGTCCTACCGGCAGTAACTGAAAGCTAATGTGGTTGTTTTGTATAGTGGTGGGTCCCACATGTAAGGCTCTAATAAAGCGCCGATGTGGTAGTGCTGCTGATGTGGATAAGATGTCTGTCAAGAGAAATAAGATAGTGAGATGATTTTTTTTAGGTATATAGGATTCTCCCGTGAAAGTTCTGGTGCATTCGGCAAGCACGTGTTCTATTTGTTTGAAAGTGAAGATATCCATACTTTACATAACATTTTTTTAGTACCGGTCTCATATGTAGAGCTACCGAAAGCACAATGTACATGGCAACATTATCTTCAATTGCCTTCAAACATATACATTGAGAAAAATCCTTCTGGATCTGGGAATAAGTGAGGAAACCTCCGCATTGTCTCCATCGTCATAAAAACAAAGGGATCTATAAAGGGAACATCTTGTTTTGCATCAACATGTGGTTTTAGAAGCTGATGCCGGCACATGGGGCAACTTCCCTTCGTCTTGAGCCACCTCTCCACGCACCGTCCATGGAAGACGTGTCCGCACGCTGTCTTCATCCAAGTGGTCTCTGTGGCCTCCTCTTGACCCAAGCATATGGGGCATCCTTCACCATCGGATGGGGCCTCCACTGGTTTCAGCACCTCGCCCGCGGTGGCAGTCGAGAACTCCTCGAGCTCCGGCTGACTTGGTTCCATGACAAAAGTACTCTTTCCACGCGTTCCTGGCCGGGCGATCGCTGATTTGGGTTTAGGATGACCGGCTCGCGAATTTAGCTCCGACGGCGAAAAGTAAAGTTGGCTCGTGTGGTTCTGTGGTTGTGAGAGAGGGCATATATGGATAGGAAACTAGCGCAACGGGAGTAGGAGACGGTCAGCGATGGATGGACGAGTAGGATTCAATTTCAGGGACAATCAACGTGTACGAGCGTGACTCGGTCCCAGCTCCATCATCAGGCACTCCTGCTTGCGGTAAGGCCTGACCAGTGACCAGCACGCATCACCATCCCGAACAGCCGGTGAGGTCGCCGGCGCCAGCGACAGCGAGGTGCTCCATCATCATCCCGTATCATACGACACGCTTCACGATATCGATATGGCCCCCTTCGTCGGAGCGACGCACCTCGCTGGCGAACCAAGTAATACCACTCCGCCATAGTACGCAGCCGATGCAGCCTAGTAGTATAAATCAATCTATCCATGCTGTATAAATCAATCTCTCCATGCAGCCGATGCAGAGCGGACGGGTTTGCGGGCTACAGCGTAGTATAAATCAATCTATAGTTTAGTGTTAATTTTCCGGCCATTTGGAAACTAATTTGTTCGTTTCGCGGGTTATGCGGGACGCCGCTTGCATCCCTATGACCACCACTCCGCCATAGCACCAGTCACAAGAATGAGATGGCTGGCAGTCATACATGAGAGGCACACGGTTACGAGTTGGCCTCCGTTGGATTGGATCATTTTTTTAATATGGGCACATTTTTTGCAATTTGGAACATTTTTCAAGTTCATGTTTTTTCTAAATCGGAACATTTTTTGTAATATGTGACCCTTCCTCAAATTGGTGATTTTTATTGAAATATAAAAGATTTTTTATTTCGTGATAGTTTTATGGAATTCAGAACACTTTTTGAAACCCAAACATTTCGTTTGAATTTGGGATTCGTGAACAGTAAAAAGAAAAGAAACATAAAAGATAAAAAAGGGCATCCCACTTCGAACACTCGTCGGCCTAAAGTGCACTGGGCCGCGTCTATCTCTCGCTTCATGCGAGACAGTAGACAGTGTCACCTGCAGAGAGCCGACAGTGAGCCGGTCCAATAACTAGGTGGTCTCGTCACACTGACGTCACACATGTGTTTTCCTTTCTTTTTTACTTCTGTGTTTGTTTTGGAAAATACCACTAAACATATATTATGTCAAAAATAATTTAGTTAATCTTTAAAAGATTGTTTATCACACATTCAAAAAATATAAGTGCAGTGTAAAAGAAATGTTCTCTCAACTTTTAGAAAAAAATGTACAGTTAAAAAATTCTTTATGTGACATTTCAAAATTGTCCACGCACTTCAAAAAATGCACTCCTCTGTAAAGAAATCTAAGAGCGTTTAGATCACTAAAACAATGATCTAAATGCTTTTATATTTCTTTACGGAGGGAGTATATGACATTTCTAAAGAATGTTATGCAATGTAAAAATAATGGCACAATCCACCGCATCATGCATTTAGTGTCAGGGGGTCAAACATGTTATCCACCACAGCCAAATGACCTTTCTCAAGGGCAGGAATATTCTAGAGGATCCGATTGTCCTCCAGGAGATTGTGCACGAGATGAAACGTTCCAACCGTAAAGCCATCCTTCTTAAACTTGATTCGAGAAGGCGTACGACCGTGTGAACTAGGAGTTCCTCGGGGAAGTACTCAAGCGTAAGGGTTTTGAGGCAGGTTGAATTCACCACATCATGCATTTAGTGCCGGGGGATCAAACGGTGATCAATATTAATGGAGCAGTTGGGAACTTCTTTCGTAACAAAAGAGGCTTGTGTTAGGGCGACCCGATTTCCCTATTTCTGTTTAACTTGGTAGCGGACGCCTTGGCAGCCATGCTGGACAGGGCTAGAGCAGCAGAACATATCAAGGGGGTGTGGTAGATCACATGATCCCAAGCGGGTGTCTCACTTACAATACTCTGACGGCATAATGCTACTCTTCGATCCTGATCTGCACGGCATTGCGACAGTGAAGCTTTAGCTTCTCTATTATGAGCTTATGTCAGTCCTCAAGATAAATTTCCTCAAGTGTAATGTTCTGGCTATGGGATTTGATCAATTGGAGAGCCAAAGAGTCACAAACCAACTGAACTATCGGCTCAACAAGTTTCCTATCAAGTACCTAGGGCTCCATATATCCAACAAGCACATTTCACTCTTAGAATGGGATCCACTGTATTCCAAGGTGGTAGGGATAGTGTGTCAGTCGAGAGGGAAATATATGTCATCCGGCGCCAAGCTCATCCTCACCAACTCGAGTTTGCCTTCCCTATCGATGTTCAATATGGGCATGTTTCTTCTTGCATACGTTGTGCACGCCAAGCTAGACACGCCTAGGTCTCGTGTTTTTTGGAATGGGTAGGCAACAAGCGCAAATATCACATGATCAAGTGGGCGACAATATGTCAGCCCAAGAAGTTTGGTGGCTTGGGGGGTCACAAGCTCTAAGATCGTGAACATCGCCCTTCTAGTCAAGTGGATTTGGAAGCTCGCCACCAATGAATCGGGCTTATGGGCACGGATCAAGGCCATGTACTTACCGAATGGCACGATCTTTGAAGCAGTATCGGGCGGGTCTGCCTTTTGGAATGGGATCCAGAAGGTGAAACCGGCTTTTTTTATGGGGGCCTGCTTCCAAGTGCAAAGCGGGAAATCCATCAAGCTCTAGTTTGGTAAATGGATAGATGATGAGCCCCTTTGGCTGACCCACCATACGGTATATTCGGCCTCTACTAACCCTGATATCACGATGGTGGAAGCATTTGCCTCTAACCCCCGGTGATTTGGTCTCATCGCATGCTTTCCCAAGAGGAGAGCCAAGCTTGGGAAGCCCTTCGATTGCATTTCTCTGCAGTGGCCTTATCTGACCAATCCGACGACGTATCTTGGAACCTCAACGCCTCCTCTCAGTTCTCGCTCAAATCTATGTACGAGAAGTTGTCTCAAAGTCCATCGCTTAACTTGCCAGGGGCTATGGAAGGAAGCTCTGCCACTCAACATCAAGATTTTCCTTTGGTAGATGTTTAGGAATAGGCTTCTGATGTTGGTCAACATGGCGAAAAGCAGGGGCCTTCCATCGGAACATGTGCGGTGTGTGCTGTGACGGAAGGCGCTACTCATGTGTTCTTTTGTTGACACTTGGCCCGGTTCGCATGGAGTGCTGTTAGAGAAGCCTCCGGTCCGTCCTGGAACCGAGGTCGTCAACTAAGCTGCTAGGGCTCCTTATGGCTCAGCGCGGGCCGACCAAGTGTATTCTGTGACGATGTTCGGACGCGCTACTCTGGGATCTTTGGACTGTGCGCAATAAAATTATGACCGAGTCCGTTTTCCTTTCGCATCCCACTGATGTTCTCTCCAAATGCAACATTTTCTTGCAACAATGGACTCTGTTGGGGAAACAAAGGGATACTAAGGACATGCAATGCGCCTTGGAGAAGCTTCGTCATATCCATACCTTGGCGCGCCAACCTACACCTCCTTTGTGACTTTTGGCACCTACGTGGTCATCTATCTAGGCCATCTTCCTACCATTATGGGCCATTAGCCTTTTAATCACCTTGAAGTTTGTTCACACTCTATTTAGCTTTCTCTGTGTGGGCTTTATTAATTTAAAGCCAGATGCTTCTTGCGTTTTGTTTTAAAAAAACCGTTTGATAGTTCTAAAAAAATGTTTGATGACAGTTTTAGACCATTTAAACATGTTTATGACAAGAGGTACCCACCAACCACGACTGACGTAGCAGAAATGCCAATGCTGTTTGTTTTAACCATTAAGTAGACCGTTACTGCAGGTGGGGCCCACATGTTAGCATCAACCTTCTTCCTCCTCATCTCTCCCTATCTGGCGTTTCAACATACACCTCGTGGGCGCAAGTTGACTAGCTGCCCACACGCTCATGCGCTGCCGCTACTCGGGCTCGACACCAACTCCTGCGTCACGCTACTCATCGACCTCACCCACTCCCTGTAACACCCTCAGTGTCATGCTACAGTAATCCCCTGTTAATGGTGCCAGGTCACCATGCTTACTGAGCTAATTATCACTTGATAAGAAATCAAATTCAAATTCAAATTCAAATTATGAGGGGAATTCAAAATTTCTCAAACATGAAAACAAAAATGTTCATCATGTGACAAATATTCCACAACTAATATTGGTGGTGAACCAATATTTTTGCAAAGGGTTTAAGTGGCCTAAACTGCTTAAAACAGTGACCTAAGCAATAAATTAAATGCCCTTTTTAATTTATAAAATTGGCAACTATTCCAAAAGCCTCCCAACCTTTTTGAGGCAGTGCAATTTAATTCTTTGAAATTGTTTTGGCCAGTGGCATAATTTTGCAAAGTCAATTGTGGCTAAAAGAAAATGCAAAAGCTGCTGGAAAAGAAAAAGGAAAACAACAAAAAGAAAAAGAAAAGGAGAAGTAGAGGGGAGAGAGAGAGAGGCCCTGTAAGTGCATCTAGTGCCCCTTAGTGATTTTGGTGTATTGAAGACTTATAGGTTAAGTAACTGATGCGTTTGTGAGTGTACACAGGTCTATAAGTCTATGAGGAGTTTGATATTTACAGAGAAAGTTGACCCCTAAAAATGAAGTTCTTCGACTGAAAACTTTGATATTCCGAAGACTTTCTGAAGACTTTGAAAGTGAAGAAAATGGTGTGACCTTGAAGACTTGGTATTCACTTGAGGAATATGGAGCGTGAAGACTTCTGTTTTCGTAGTTTCATTTTCTCTTTCTTGAGTCATAGGAAACACCGTACTGTTAAAGGGGGTCGAGGAAATACTAAGGAAAAATTTCCATGTGATGCTGAACTCAAAATCCTACACCTACCAATCCCTTCGAGTGAAGCCATTGGAAATCTCATACAGTTTAGTCAAATTCTTCAATGACAGAGACGCAGTTCTTCTGGTCACTGATGACTTTGCTCTAACTGAGGAGTTAGGAATTCGCTAGTGCGAATACTGGCGAATTGCCTACACAGTGAGGAACATGATAGCCCTGAGGAATTTGAGAGTCAAATTTCTGACCGTTGCTGTGCTGCGCGCCGGCTGTCCAAAATGTCTTATCCACCTAACGGTCATATCATTGAAGGGCATTTATGTCTTATCATGTCGGGCTGCTCCCTAGGCTATAAATAGTCGCCCCTACAACCACTAGCTGGTTGGCTGCTCCGAAGAACTTGACACTTGTCATCCGAGAGCAACCCATCCTCCGAGGACTTTGGCGAAAATCATCGAGTGAGGAAAATCCCAAAACCAAACCCCACAAACCCAAAGTGATTGAGCATCACTAAAGAAATTGATCTGCGTGGATCCGATGCTTGTTACCTTTGAAGACTGTGCTTCTTCCAGACGGTTAGGCGTCAAGGTCTAGAGCATCCAAGAGGAATTGTGGATCGCCGAGTGACCAAGTTTGTGAAGGTTTGGAAGTCACCAAGACTTACCACGAGTGATTGGGCCGAGGCTGCGTGGCCTTAGTTCAAGGAGATTCTGATGAGGATGGGTGTCTGAGTTGCGGCTCGAGGCTGGGTGTCCGGACTGTGTGTCCTCGAGTTTAAATACTCAGCCGCTCCAACCAGACGTACAACTAAGACAACAGTTGGAACTGGTCTACCAAATCATTGTCTTCACCAACTGACTGGTTCTATTTCTTCAACTCATTCATTTCCTCATTACTGTGTTGAATGTTGTTCATATCTGTGTTTTAAGACTTTGACTGAAGACTTTCACAAATTCCTCAGTTCAATTTCTTCAGTCTGTGTGTCTTCATCTTGTTATCCTGTGTTTACGCTTTCTGTACTCTGTGCTAGTCCTCATTTCATCATGATGACTATCTGTGTATCCTGTTATATTTACTTCTGAGTACTTATTCCGCTGCAAGTAGTTCTTCGCTAAGGGATTTCCTCACCAGCAAATTCCTCAGTGAAGAATTCATAAAAATCGCCTATTCACCCCCCTCTAGTCGATATAACGCACTTTCAATTGGTATCGAGCAAGGTACTCCTTGTTACGTGTGATTTTAGTTTAACCGCTTTGGAGTTTTAGTTATGTCGACCGCAGGTATGAAGAAAGTGACATGCCCTATCTTTGACGGTCATGACTATCCCAAGTGGAAGGCCAATGATGAGGAAGCGCCTCATGGCAAAGGACAGCGAGCTGTGGACCGTCACTGAGATTGGTCTTGCTGATCTATGCAAGATGGCGAATGCTGATGATATTCGCAAGTACACTCGACTTGACATCATAACAAAGTACATCATCTGCTCCTACCTATCCAGAGATCAATTCAGGCGAATTATGCATCTTGGCAATTCGAAACTCATCTGGGACCGAATCTCTGATGTCTATGAAGGTCATCGAACTCGTCATGATCCCTGGTTTGAGCATTTCAAGGAATCTCTCAAAACGATGACTTTCGAGCCAGAATCATCATCTTCTGCATCTTGTCTTATGGCAAACGGTGCTGAGGTAACCGAATGCTTCTCATCCGAGTCTTGTAATGATGAATCTGATAATGATGAGTCTGACAATGATGAATCTGATGATGACATTGAATCTTACTATACCAAACTTATTTGTGTTGCCACTAAACAACAAACGGTTTTAGAACAAACTCAAGATATGCTAGAAAGAAGTGATAATATGTTGCGCAAAGAAATGAATCAGTCAAAAGCATTGGGTGAATGTCTTCAGAGAATTCACTCCAAGTTTGACGCCCTTCAAGATCAACATAATACCCTCTTGGTTGATCACGAGAAGCTTTCTCTTGAATCTCTTCAAAGAAAGGAAGATCTTGAAAAGCTAAGAGTGTGTTATAAAGATCTTCAGAAGGAGCGTGATTCATTACTAGCTCAACAAATCAGCACTTCTCAGGAAGAATTTGTTCCTCCATGCTTAAAGTGCATTGAACGTGAATCTGCTAATTCTTCACCTGAATGTTCAAATGCTTCAAGTGTTACAAATTCTTCATCGCCTCTGCTATCACTAATTCCTCATCGAGGACATTGCTAGTATCACTTGACAATGCAGGGCTGAAGGAATTGTACATGACGAGCATGTACAAAAGCCTCAAAGGGCATCGAGACACTTTGTGATGTGCTCAAAAGCAGATCCTCAACGAAACCCTAGGAAAGAGGTATTGCCTTTGAGAGGAAACTCAATCTTGATGGAACATATTGGAAGCTTTGAGCGGTACCCCAAAACCTCATGGGTTCTTTGCAAAGGGACCTCCAGTTGATCCATCTAACTTATCTGGCTTTACATGTGAATCTCCTCATTCTTCGATGAGTCATTTGACTCAACTATAAACTGTTCAAAAATCGAATGGTGAAGTATTTGCTAGATATGTTGGCACTAAGCTGCGAGAGCGGTCCCCTATGAAGAAAATCTGGGTTCCCAAAAGTTGTGTTGAAAGTGTTGGTGAATGTCCTCATGACACCACCGTGAAGAACAGAACCCCAGATCAAATTCTTCATATGGACCAAATTCTTCATATGGATCAAATTCCTCAACAGGATCAAAGTCCTCATATGATTATCATCGTGCTAACAACTCTGTCTCGCGAGGTAGAGCTAAGGGCTATGAATATGTGCATTATTCTTCAAACCATTATGTTCATAAGTCCTCGAAGAATTACTCGCTTATTCATATGCTTACCCTAACCCCTCTTATGCTAAGCGAAATGGTTTGGCATCTTTGCCACCTTTCTCACATGGTGCTCGCATGGGATGATGAACTCTTTGCCACCCCTCCGGATGTGGGTGGTGAAGAAAAGAACTAATCTCTTCTGCAGGGTCAGGTCTCGAGGCGTGCTTTATGGTCAGAAGAATTTCTTTGGGGACTGAAAAAATGCACGAAAGGGCAGCGAATCATGATGAAATGAACTTTCATTTCACACGTCCTCATACTACTATATCATTTCTTTGCTTGATGAAATTCATCTGATGAACTTGATATCATATTCTTCACTGATCAAGCATATGAGATTGTAAGTTACATGAATTCATCTGCAGGATGATCAACCCAAAACCACTGAATGGGTCCTCGATAGTGGATGTACAAATCACATGACTGGTGACAAGAATCTATTGATGGATGCTCCTTATCACCGTCACCTCTGAAGCATATCATCTTTCTTGACAAAGGCAAAAGTCGTATTGGGTCTTGGTAAGGTTGCTATCTCTAAGGATAAGCACATGGACAAAGTCATGCTTGTTGAGTCCTTCGGATACAATCTCATGTCGATCTCAATGCTTTGTGATCTTGATATGGTTGTTGTCTTTGGCAAATATCATTGTGTTGTGATTATGGAAGTCGACAATTCCAAAGTCTTGAAGGCTTTAGGAGAGGAGATCTGTATATTGTTGATTTCTCTCTGGGACCACAACCAGCCGTATGTCTACTTGCAAAAGCTTTGAAGGATGGCTATGGCATCGATGACTTGGTCATGCGGGCATGAGGAATTTGAACACGCTTGCGAAGAAGAAGCATGTCATTGGCATTGAGAATGTCAAATTCCTCAAGGATCACTTATGCGAAGCATGTGAAGCGGAAAAATGACCAAGGCCAAGCATCCAGCGAAGACTATCATGACCACTACCCGTCCATTGAATTGCTTCACATGGACCTCTTGGACCTAATCATTATTCAGCGGTCACTAATGATGCATCTCTATATGGTTTTGTCATTGTTGATGATTATTCTCGATATACATGGGTACACATTGTTACTTACAAACATGAAGTGCAGGAAGTCTTCAAGCGATTTTCCTCGAGGGCTTCAACCAACTTTGGTGTGAAGATCAAGCATATCGAAGTGACAATGGGCCGAGTTCAAGAATTCTGGTCTTGATGCCTATCTTGATGAACTTGGTATTACTCATGAGTTATCTGCTCCCTATACTCCTCGGTGAGAATGCCGTCGTGGGCGCAAGAACAGAACTCTTGTTGAGATGGCTCGCACTATGCTTGATGAATACAAAACGCCTCGGCGTTTTGGATTGATGCAATTGATCTTGCTTGCCACATCATCAACAGAGTATATCTTCACAAATTCTTCAAAAGACGCCTATGAACTCCTCAACGACAAGAAACCCAATGTGAGTTATTTCAAAGTCTTGATTGCTAAATGTTGGATTAGAGATCCTCACCACAACTCTAAATTTGCACGAAAGCACATGAAGGTTTTATGCTTGGTTACGGAAAGGACTCGCACACCTCTGAGTCTTCAACATTGTTCTTCACAAGATTGTTGACCTTTGTAGATGTGCGGTTCGATGAAACTAATGGCTGCAAAGAGAGCACCTACCTACGTGTTAGATGAACCAGCTTTTGAGGATGCAATCAAGCTCAAGGCAAGCGAGGATGTCATTCCTCTTGAAGAATCTCTTTGAAGAATTCATTCTGTTCGTGAAGAGCGTCGAGTGATGCACTGAAGAAAATCTTGATCAAAATCCTCGGCGACAACCAACTCATCCAGCGTTGCAAAAGAAGTGCAAGTGGAGAAGATCATCGATGACATTAGCGCACAGGTCCTCTCACCGCTTAAAAGCATCACATTTATCTAACTTTTGTGGGCACTATGCTTTTGTCTCTATCACAGAGCCCACTAAGGTAGATGAAGCATTTCGAGCTGGAGTGGATTCAGGCTATGCAAGAAGAATTACATCGATTCGAGGCTGAACAATGTGCAGGAATTGGTCAATCGCCCGGATCCTCGCAAGCATAATATCATTGGCACAAAGTGGATCTACCGCAACAAGCAAGATGAAAATGGCCTTGTGGTGAGGAATAAAGCACGACTAGTATCTCAAGGCTACACACAGGTTGAAGGAATTGATTTCGATGAAACTTTTGCACCTGTTGCTAGACTTGAGGCTATTCGCATTTTACTTGCCTATGCTAACCATCATGATATCATCTTATATCAAATGGATGTGAAAAGTGCATTCCTAAATGGTAAGCTTGAGGAAGAAGTATATGTTGCTCAACCCCTAGGTTTTGAAGATCCCAAGAATCCTCACAAAGTCTTCAGACTTAATAAGGCTCTCTATGGCCTTAAGCTAGCCCCTCGGGGCGTGGTATGATGCATTGAAGGAATTCTTCATGAAGAATGGCTTCACACCCGGTTCACTCGACCCTACTTTTTTTACTAAATCATATGATGGTGAACTGTTTGTGTGCCAAATATATGTTGATGATATTATCTTTGGCTGTACTAACCAACGTTATAGTGATGAATTTGCCTATATGATGAGTGAAGAATATCAAATGTCTATGATGGGAGAGTTGAAATTCTTCTTAGGTCTTCAAATTAAATCGTGAGACAATGGCATATTCATATCTCGGAGAAATACCTCAAAGATGTCTTGAGGAAATTGGCATGCAAGATTGCAAAGCGTCAAAATTCCTATGCCCACAAATGGCCATCTATGCCTTGATGAAAATGGTATTGACTTGATCACAAGGTATACCGCTCCATGATTGGTTCTTTATTGTACTTATATGCATCTAGGCGGATATAATGCTTAGTGTTTGCATGTGTGCCCGATTTCAAGCTGCAGAAGGAATCACACCATAAGGCTATGAAGCATATTCTTGATATCTAGCTCACACACCAACACTAGGATTATGGTACCCCAAGGGCTCTGCTTTTGATCTCATTGGATATTCGACTCGACTATCTTTGGTGATCGTGTGGACCGCAAGTCAACATCGGCACTTGTCATTTCCTCGGACGATCTTTGGTCTATTGGTCCTCGAAGAAAGCAGAATCGTATCACCGCTCTCTGCTGAAGCTGAATACATTGCTGCTGGCTCATCTGTGCTCAAGCTGCTTTGGATGATGCAAACCCTCAAGGACTATGGCGTCAGCGTGAAGAATGTGCCTCTCCTCTGCGACAATGAGAGTGCCATCAAGATTGCACACAACCAGTTCAGCACTCGAAGACTAAGCACATCCAGATTCGTCATCATTTTCTTCGTGATCATGTGTTGAAGGCGACATCTCCATCGAGCATGTGAAGGCGAAGAACAGCTAGCTGATATCTTCACTAAGCCCTTGGATGAGAAGAGATTTAGCAAGTTGCGGTGTGAGCTAAATATCTTAGAATCTTGAATGTTCTTTGAAAAGGACACACATCCTAACCCTTATGCAGAATTGATGACTTAGATGTGCAACACATTAAGAAACGTTTTTCTTCAATCAATGAAGAATAACACTCTAAGTGTGAAGAAATTAATGAAGAATTTGATTCTCAGAACCCTACGACAATTGTACGCGGTGTCTGAAATCATCATTCTTATACGGTGGGTCACGCCACTACAAAAGTTGAAAATCATCTATTTGAGTTTTTCCTCATTTTTGAAATTCCTCAGTCTTTCAAATTCTTCAACTTTGCAAAATCTTCACTATTTCCGTCATTTTTCTTCATTGGCTATATATATATATGTGAGTTTATGTCCTCTACAGCATTTACTTATTGCTATTTCTTCAAGTTGTGATTTCTGCTAAGTGAATGTGATCGGACCCTTCCCCCTCTATGCTATACTCAACCCAATCTATTCACAAATTCTTCATGTGCGTTCTGATTGAAACTCGTTCGAAGTCTTCACTGTGTTCTGTCAGCTGAAGAAATTGCGAACGAAATTTTTAAAACAAATCTTATCCAGATTTTTGGTTTTACCGCTCAAACCGTTCCGCATCCCACGATGCATTATTATATTCACCCACGATCTTACACGATCTCATCTGCATAGTACGTGGGTGACACATGTCGCGTGAAGAAGAAAGGGCAGGGGCATGTTCATCCCAAAATCTTGAGCGAACAGTTTTTACCGTGGCTATAAATACCCTCTCCTTCCTTACTTCATTTACTCCGCTCGATCGCTGTCTCTCGCTCGAGCTCTCCTCAAACCCTAAGCGCCGCTACTCCATCGCCGCCGATGAGGAAGAGCTTCTTGCCTCAACCTCGTCGCCGTCGTACTCGCGCCCGACTGCGGAAATCTTCACTCCGCCGCCGTAGCTGTCTCCCTCTGCCAAGTTAGGGCGTGGGAGATCTAACGTGATGAACTTCACCACGGTTCATCTCTGTTCGTCGTGTTCTTCAGTTTGGGTAATTAAAAGTCACTTTTATTACTCGCTTTGATTCTCAAACTTTTCTGAAAATCTTCAAAGGTGTTTTTATTCTTCAAATCCTCACATATGAACACCTCACACACTGTATGCTCTTGATCCATCTCTCTAAGCACTTATTTCTTCAAGATTCCTCAATTGTGCAGATTTTCGATCTGTACAACTCTGGAACCTAAGACAAGAACGCTTAGTGAATTCCTCAAGGATCAACGGGTCAAATTCCTCAAAACTTGTCTTTTTTTCGAAAAATCTTCTGAGAACGCATATGACCTCTCCAAATTCCTCGCACCTACACTCTGTTCACAGGTACTCATGTCCGCTGCTGAATCACTAGGTTCTCATCAACTTAACTCATTTGCAGCGTTCCTCGAAGAAAAACTGCACACTTCTTCAAAGTGTTCTATTGTTCAAATTCCTCACTTGAAGAAAATGGCAGAAGGCAAGAGACCGCAGAAGGGAGGAAAGAAACCGGAAGTCATGACTGCTTTTGAGATCCCTGATGAAATATACATGGATTATTGCACACCTGATGAAGCCAAGTTTGGCAAAGAGAACAAAAATCAGCGCAAAGTGCGCATTCAGAGGATAGAACGAAGATGGGCATGAGAATGGAGGGAATATCGCTATGTTACACCAAAGTACATGAAGAAATTCGCCTTAAACCCTCCATGCCCAAGAGCTCCATTGGCTTTGGCCAAGTCACGATCCCACCAGCATCAAGCGTGGTGAGGACTTTCTGAAGAATGGTCTAGGCGTCAAGCAAAATTGGCAAGACAAGCCAAGGAGGCGGTGAGGAAATTCAATGAGGATTCTGCTGCTGCTGCTGCGCTGAGACCTCGGTCAAGCCGAGAAATCAATGCGAAGAAGCCGCTTCAAGCCAAGTGCTTCACCATCAGCGCCCTCACGGCCAAGTTCCTCGGCCCGCGCCCTCACGGCAAATTCCTCGATCTCTTGCTGCACCACCAAAGTCCTCGGCAGCTCCTCCAAGTCCTCAACTCCTGTGCATCGGCTACATGTCAAAGGACTCGGGGTTTCTCGATTATACGGTGTCTCGGCAAGTTCCTCGGTGCACCAATGTCCTCATCAGCCCCACTCTGCTGAAGACAAAAGCAACAGCTAGACGCGGTCCTCGGCCAAGTCCAAGAAAGAAACAGGTTGCTTTCCACGTGCCCTCTGATGACGAAGCTTCTGATGAAGAACTTACAAAAATCATCAGAGACAGACAAGCAAAGGCCGCTAGAGCCAAAGGAACAACTGTGCCTCTGCTTTTGGATCCGAAGAAGATCCTTGACTTCATCGACTTATGGCATCAGGATCCAAACACTCCAATGCCTGATCTGCCTCTGACTCCTGGTCAAAGTCATATGCTGACCCATTTCATCTCTGAAGAGAAATGGAAATTTGAAAAGGCTCGTGAGATAAAGAGCACAAGCGAAAGGAGAAGCTTCGAAGAAGAACATTGTCGATCACTGAAGAACTTCTCAAGGCTCAATCTGAGATTCAAGCCCTCGGCAAGGATTTCGATGCATACAATCTTGATTGGCAAGGAGCCAAAGTGAGATTAAATCAATTTGATGAAGAAAATGACAACTGTTGCAACCCCATCGCAACAAGAAAATCCTCGAGCTGCAGATTCTCTTCAGCCTCTTTGAAGAGCGATGCAAGATGCTGATGACTTTCAACTCACCGATGAGAATACAAGTTCCAGGGCTGATGACTCCATTCCAGCCGCTGAAGAAATTCCCAGGGCATCCACTAGTGGTGCGCCTGAAGAAACTGAAGAGATCAGGGCAACTACACCTGTTGCACCTGAAGAAACTGAACCACAGTCCTCAGCTCCTTCTGCGCCAACACCAACTCCAATTCTTCCTTCTGCTTTTGAAGTGAAGAAGACCAAGGCTGCAGAGCGAGCTGCAGTGAAGAAGAGGAAGGCATCGGCTGCGTCAAATTCTTCGACTGCGAAGAAAATGAAGCAAATGACCAGCTCGCTTGAAAATCCCATTGATGCCGTTCCCATTTCCTCCATGTCGTCTAAGGAAATTGTTCCTTATGGAGAAGAATACAAGATCCCAAGCGGATCTGATGAAGAAAATCACTCTGTTGCTACCTCAGAACAGTTTGATGAAGAAATTGAAGTGGAAGCATTCCCTTCAACGCCAGTCGTTTCCTCACCCATGCCTCAGTTCACAGCTGAAGAGGCTGGTGTTGAGGAAATTGAAAAAGAAGATGAAGACGTGGATATTGGATGCACTACACCAGTGATGAACGATGACTTTTGGGAAAGTCAGCATCTAAATACTCCTCTCTTCACTCCTATTCAACAAATTCTTCAGTCCCCGACTACAACTGTTCAAATGGGCTCTGAAGAAACTCATCCCACATCGTCTGTTCATGAAGAAATTCCAGCCGCTAGTGCTGAAGAACCTGCTGATCCCCAAACTGCACAAGAAGAGGAACCAAAATTCCTCACCAAGCACCCGAGATCGTGATTCACGAGGTTGTCTTTGCAAATCACGACACTCCTCTGCCCAAGCGAAGAATCCGTTCTCTAGCAAGCAAAAATTCAAGGTGAAGACTTCTTTTCAGAGCATGTGTTCTTCACTGATTACAATCCATATGACTCTGCTTGCATAAGGAAGAGACATTTCTGGACTGCTACTCAAGCTAACTTCTATTCCTCAGTGCTCTTTGACAAGGACAAAATCTTCGATCATGAGCACATTCCTCATGTGGATATGGAATCTCTGCCGTGCTTCGAGCCAGTACTCCGAGTTATTCACGATGCAGGACTCCTGAATTTCTGCACTAATATCTATGATTGTAATGAAGAACTCATTCTTCAGTTCTATGCCACTTTGCATATCACCGGAGATGCTGAAGATGTCAATTCATGGGTGCTGGATTGGATGACAGAAAACACTCACTATAAGGCACCAGCAACTGAATTGCTTCGTGTCCTTCCTCTTGATCCTCCCCATGACAGTGCACGTTGCATCTACAATGATCACGAGCTGACTGATCATTATATGCAAGTGCTCATGAAGCCTTTGAAGCCAGGGCAAGCCCCTCGAACCAAATTCCTCGTCAAAGAATTGCTGTATGTGCCTCGGACTGTCTATCGAATCCTAACGAAGACAATGAGTCCTATCAAAGGCCACGACTCAAATGATGAAGATGTCGTTGGCATCATGAAGAACATGCTTTTCAACATCATTCATGGCGTTCCCGTCAACTTCCATGATTTCTTCATGAGGACTATGGCTAATGTTGCACTGTCACATTTTGAGCTGAAGCCCTATGCGCCTTGGATTATGAGATTCATAACGGCAAGATCTTCACTGAATTACAAGGCTGACACTCTGAATCATGGTAGCTACTTGCCGCCCATTGAAGTCCTCAAGCGACCAATTTCATCAACTGATGATAAGGGCAAGGCAGCAGCTGTGATCGATGAAGGCACTCGTCCATTGGATGGTCAATTCCGTCTAGCTACTTCTTACTCCACCAATGACGATTCTGCAACACATGACACTACCGCAAATACCTCAGCTAAGCAAAATCCTCAAGCCACGGCACCGTGGTGATGATCGACCGTGAGTTACTCCTCGGTCTTCATCGGAAGGTTGATCGCAATCACAAATGGGTGAAGCGTCAATTTTCGCAATTCTTCACAACATGACCTCAACACATAATGTAGTGAAGAAAATCAGTATCACCTTCATGAAACCCTCAACCTTTTGGGCTATTCTCACTCATGTATATTCGGAAGAACTGAAGACTATGGGTCTCCAAGAAGCATTTGGTAGTCGCACCACCTCGAAGAAATTCAAGAGAGTCAAAGTTCCCGATCGGTGGCGGTTCTTATTCTTCATCGCGAAACCGATGAACATGAAGATTTGAGCGACAACTGCGGCAGGCCCTACTTCAACAAACAACCCGACAACGCTGGCGCTCCTCCATCAACTTGAAATTCTTGAGGCGTTAGTCCTCAGTTTCGATCCTTTTGGTCATTTGATGACAAAGGGGGAGAAATCTGAGTTAGTCTTCAAGCGGGTTTATATTATGGGCGTTTTATTAAGTTACAACTCTCATTCTTCCAAAACTTCTTATAGGATCGAGTTGTAATCTTAAATCCGATGGTGCCTTGATACTTTTGGTCATGCTCTGATGCTTTTGATGCCTTTGAGCTCGATACTTTGATGTGCTATTGCATGCTTATTCCTCGTTAATATTATTGCACGATTTGAATCTCATCAGCACCATATTTCATCATGCATTTCAAATTCTTCATATTATATATCAAATGCGTGTATGAATTACAAGATATAGGGGAGATCTCCATGATTCAATTCTTCAAATGTGCATTGCCTCAAAAGCAAATTCCTCACTATGCACATATTAGGGGAGTTCTTCTATATCTTGCAATCAAATTCCTCAATATCGTATTTACACTTCATATGTTTATCCCGTTGAAAACTTAACCTATGTTGTCATCAATCACCAAAAGGGGAGATTGTAAGTGCATCTAGTGCCCTTAGTGATTTTGGTGTATTGAAGACTTATAGGTTAAATAACCTGATCGTTTGTGAGTGTACACAGGTCTATAAGTCTATGAGGAGTTTGATATTTACAGAGAAAGTCGACCCCTAAAATGAAGTTCTTCAATGAAGACTTTGATATTCGAAGACTTTACGAAGACTTTGAAAGTGAAGAAAATGGTGTGACCTTGAAGACTTGGTATTCACTTGAGGAATATGGGCGTGAAGACTTTTGTTTTCGTAGTTTCATTTTCTCTTTCTTGAGTCATAGGAAACACCGTCTTTGTTAAAGGGGGTCGAGGAAATACTAAGGAAAAATTTCCATGTGATGCTCAACTCAAAATCCTACACCTACCAATCCCTTGAGTGAAGCCATTGGAAATCTCATACAGTTTAGTCAAATTCTTGATGATGAGACGCAGTTCTTACAGTCATTGATGACTTTCTCTAGCGAGGAGTTAGGAATTCGCCAGTCTGAATTGCCTACGATGAGGAACATGATAGCCCCGAGGAATTTGAGAGTCAAATTTCCGACCGTTCTTTGTCTTCTTGGCCGGCTGTCCAAAATATCTTATCCACCTAACGGTCATATCATTGAAGAGCATTTATGTCTTATCATGTCGGGCTGCTCCCTAGGCTATAAATAGCCACCCCTACAACCACTAGCTGGTTGGCTGCTCCGAGAACTTGACACTTGTCATCCGAGAGCAACCCATCCTCCAAGGACTTTGGCGAAAATCATCAAGTGAGGAAAATCCCAAAACCAAACCCCACAAAACCAAAGTGATTGAGCATCATGAAGAAATTGATCTGCGTGGATCCGATGCTTATTACCTTTGAAGGCTGTGCTTCTTCCAGACGGTTAGGCGTCAAGGTCTAGAGCATCCAAGAGGAATTGTGGATCGCCGAGTGACCAAGTCTGTGAAGGTTTGGAAGTCACCTGAAGACTTACCATGAGTGATTGGACGAGGCCTGCGTGGCCTTAGTTCAAGGAGATTATGGTGAGGACTGGGTGTCTGAGTTGCAGCTCAGAGGCGGGTGTCCGGACTGTGTGTCCTCGAGTTTAAATACTCAGCCGCTCCAACCAGACGTACAACTGAGACAGCAGTTGGAACTGGTCTACCAAATCATTGTCTTCACCAACTGACTGGTTCTATTTCTTCAACTCATTCATTTCCTCATTACTGTGTTGAATGTTGTTCATATCTGTGTTTGAAGACTTTGACTGAAGACTTTCACAAATTCCTCAGTTCAATTTCTTCAGTCTGTGTGTCTTCATCTTGTTATCCTGTGTTTACGCTTTCTGTACTCTGTGCTAGTCCTCATTTCATCATGATGACTATGTGTGTATCATGTTATATTTACTTCTGAGTACTTATTCCGTTGCAAGTAGTTCTTCGCTAAGGTATTTCCTCACCAGCAAATTCCTCAGTGAAGAATTCATAAAAATCGTCTATTCACCCCCCTCTAGTCGATATAACGCACTTTCAGGCCCTCTGCCTCACTCAGGCTTCGGCCCACCCGAGCCAGATGGCCCAACAGGCCGGCCCACACCCCCTGGGTCGTCGCTCTCCCCTCCCCCTGTTCAACCGACCGAGGGCGCGCGCCCGCGCGTCGCCGCCGGACCACCTCGCCGTCGACGAAAGAGGATAAGGCCGCCCCGACGCCTCGGCCCCCTCGCCTCCCACTCGCCCACTTGCCCCCCTCTCTCTCACTCGCCTACGCGCTTGCTTCGCCCCTCCTCTCCTCCAGATCCGCGGCCCGAGCGCAGTAGCTGCCGCCTTCCGTCGTTGTCGCGGCCACCGACGGCCCCGTCCGTTGACCTTGTCGGTGAGCTTCGCCGGGGTCGACTACGTCGACTGGTGGCCTCAGCTGGAGCGGGGAGGCACCGCAACCGCCGTTCGTCCTCGTCCCATCTCCGGCCACCGCGACGTCACCGTTGCTCCACCAACACCCCTGCTGCTCCTAAGCCGTCAAGGGCCTACGTGTGAGCCACGCGGTGAGCTTCTCCGTCTCCTGCTCATCCTCATTAATCCCCTTGTGCGACGTAGCAAGGTCGACGTCTCGCCCGTGAGCCCACCGCCGCAGTTCACCTCGCCCCCGTGGCCATGCACTCTGTCGTGCTCGCCTGAGCACGGCATCGAGTTCCTGGTGCTTCCAGGAACCCAACGCGCACGCGCACGCTCCCTCCCGTGCCTCCTAACGCCGTCCCCGATGAGCGCTCGAATGCATCAGCACGGAGCTCGCCGCCCGCGAGGCTCCGGTGACCTTTTGGTCACGGGCTCAAGCCCGTTGGACTCAACGCACCACGGGGATCCTCCCCAGCCTTTCCTTTCGCTCCATAGCACGCTGCTTTGCCTTCCTCGTCACACGCCCGAACCCCATCGCCGCCACTGCTCTACGCCGGCGTGTTTTCGGCTTCCACCTGCGTGTTCCGACGCCGTAGATGGACGCGGTGCGCTCTCCTCATTCTAACGCAAGCTGCGACGCACAATTTGGTGCCCCGTACGCGATTTCCGATCACCTCCGGCGAGAGCGCCACCGCGGGAGGCTCGCCGGAGCAACTCCGGCGGCTCCGTGGCTGGTCTTCGCGTGAGGTCCACCAGTCATTGCCGTGGGTCCCCGGGCCCTAGCTAACCACGTTGACCTGGTCAACCGTGCTGACTGGGCAGGCCCCAGCCACTGACGTGCGGGTCTCACCGCTTAATCCTCTAATTAAAACATTTTAATAATTAAAACTAATTAGTTTAGTTAATTAGACACTGACAGGTGGGCCCAGTAGTTTTACTAACTAAATTTAGATTAGTTAAAACCCTGTTTAACCCACTGTCTATGATAGGTGGGTCCCCCATGTCAGTTTTGACCGGTCGGCCGTCCTGTTGGCTGTTGACGTCACTATGACGTCATGCTGATGCAATATTCCTTTTCTGTTATTTTAAATAGTTTCTGAAAATGCTTTAATCTTTGAATAATCATAGAAAATAAACCGTAGCTCGGATGAAAATGTTTTCTACATGAAAGTTGCTCAGAAAAATCCAACGAATCCGAATGCGCGGTCCATTTACATGTCAAATGCCTCTAACTATCTGAACATAGAACATTCCCCCTCCGGTCATCTGTCTGACACAGGTCCAGAACCGAGAATACATTCCCGGTTGACTTCCCCCTTCGCCGGTATCGTGTAGCCCTACGGTAGAACACGTCTAGCTCTGCCTATGGTCCTGTTATGCACTTGCTTGCTATGTATTTACTATTTCTCCCCCTCTTCTCTTTGGTAGACCCCGAGACCGATGCCGCCCCTGTGATCGACTACGTCGACGACGACCCCTCCTTGCCAGAGCAACCAGGCAAGCCCCCCCTTTGACCATCCCGATATCGCCCATTCCATTCTCTTATGCTTGCATTAGATTTTGCTACTGTTATTGATTGCTCCTATTCTGATGCATAGCCTGCTTTTGTATCTGCTGTTGTACCGTACCTGCTTATCCTAAACTACTTAGTATAGGTTGGTTAGTGATCCATCAGTGACCCCCACCTTGTCCTTGTTGCCCCTGCTTCATCATTGAAGACCCGATCAACGGGATTGAAGACCAGGCCCCTTCACCGCACATCACTTTCTCCTTAGTTGCTCGACACTGCTGGGTTACTATCGAGTGCCGAGGGTGAGACCTCTACAATGTTGGAAATATGCCCTAGAGGCAATAATAAAAGTATTATTATATTTCAATGTTCATGATAATTGTCTTTTGTTCATGCTATAACTGTGTTATCCGGAAATCATAATACACGTGTGAACACTTAGACCCCAATATGTCCCTAGTGAGCCTCTAGTTGACTAGCCCGTTGTGATCAATAGATGGTCATGGTTTCCTGACTATGGACATTGGATGTCGTTGATAACGGGATCACATCATTAGGAGAATGATGTGATGGACAAGACAATCATAAGCATAGCATAAAAGATCGTATAGTTCGTTTGCTAGAAGCTTTGCCAATGTCAAGTATCTATTCCTTCGACCATGAGATCGTGCAACTCCGGTTACCGTAGGAGTGCCTTGGGTGTATCAAGCGTCTGGCGAATCGGGTGACTATAAAGGTGCATTACGGTATCTCCGAAAGTATCTGTTGGGTTGACATGGATCGAGGCGGGATTTGTCACTCCGTTATGGCGGAGAGGTATCTCTGGGCCCCTTTCGGTAATGCATCATCATAATGAGCTCAATGTGACCAAGGTGTTGGTCACGGGATCATGCATTACTGATGCGAGTAAAGTGACTTGTCGGTAACGAGGCTGAGCGAGGTATTGGGATACCGACGATCGAGTCTCGGGCAAATAACGCACCGATTGACAAAGGGAATTGCATACGGGGTTTGATAGAATCCTCGACATCGTGGTTCAACCGATGAAATCATCGAGGAGCATGTAGGAGCCAACATGGGTATCCAGATCCCGCTGTTGGTTATTGCCCGAGAGTCGTCTCGGTCATGTCTGCGTGTCTCCGAACCCGTAGGGTCTACACACTTAAGGTTCGGTGGCCTAGGGTTAGTAGGAAGACTAGTATGTGAATACGAATGTTGTTGAGTCCGGATGAGATCCGGACGTCACGAGGAGTTCGGAAGGGTCCGGAGGTAAAGAATAATATATAGGAAGTGGTGTTTGACCATCGGAAAGTTTGGGGTTACGGCAAAATCTGGGACCAGGAAGGGTCGGGGTCCACCGGTGGGGCCACCCATCCCGGAGGGCCCCATGGGCCATAGGGAAGGAACCAGCCCACAGGGGCTGGTGCGCCCCTAGGCCCACCCTCGCGCCTAGGGTTGAAACCCTAGGGGTGGGGCGCCCACCGGCTTGGGGGCACTCCACCCCTTGCCGCCGCCCCCCTTGAGATTGGATCTCTAGGGGCCGCCACCCAGGGGCCTATATAAAGGGGGGGGGGGGCTGCTGTACACATCTCCCAAGGCGCAGCCCTCCCTCCCAACACATCTCCTCCTCCGTAGAGCTCGTGAAGCCCTGCCGAATCTTGCATCACCACCATCACCACGCGTCGTCTTGCCGGTGGTGCCGTCTTCCTCAACCTCTCCTTCCCCTTGCTGGATCAAGAAGGAGGAGGCGTCGCTCGTCCCGTCACGTGTGTTGAACGCGGAGGTGCTGTCCGTTCGGCACTTGGCATCGGTGATCTGAATCACGTTCGAGTACGACTCCATCATCACCAAGCAAGCTTCCGACGCGATCTACAAGTGGTATGTAGATGCAAACTCTCTCCGTTACTCATTGCTTAGATGAACTCATAGATGGATCTTGGTGAAACCGTAGGAAAAATTTTAATTTTACGCAGCGTTCCCCAACGGTGGCATCATGAGCTAGGTCTATCGTAGTTCTCTAATGCACGAGTAGAACACAAATTTGTTGTGGGCGTTGATCTTGTCATCTTACTTGCCCCTACTAGTCTTTTCTTGCTCAGCGGTATTGTGGGATGAAGCGGCCCGGACCAACCTTACGTGCGCTTCGTGAGACCGGTTCCACCGGTGACATGCACTAGTTGCATAAGGTGGCTGGCGGGTGTCTGTCTCTCCCACTTTAGTTGCAGCGGATTCGATGAACAGGGCCCTTATGAAGGGTAAATAGAAGTTGACAAAATCACGTTGTGGTGATTCGTAGGTAAGAAAACGTTCTTGCTAGAACCCAATCGCAGCCACGTAAAAGATGCAACAACAACTAGAGGGCGTCTAACTTGTTTTTGCAGCGATTGATCATGTGATGTGATATGGCGAAGTTGTGATGAATGTTGAATTGTGATGTATGAGATCATGTTCTTGTAATAGGATTCACGACTTGCATGTCGATGAGTATGACAACGGCAGGAGCCATAGGAGTTGTCTTTATTTTTTGTATGACCTGCGTGTCATTGAAGAACGCCATGTAAACTACTTTACTTCATTACTAAACGCGTTAGTCATAGAAGTAGAAGTAGTCGTTAGCGTGACAACTTCATGAAGACACGATGATGGAGATCATGATGATGGAGATCATGGTGTCAAGCCGGTGACAAGGTGATCATGGAGCCCGAAGATGGAGATCAATGGAGCTTGATGATATTGGCCATATCATGTCACAACTATATATAATTGCATGTGATGTTTATTATGTTTTACATCTTGTTTACTTAGGACGACGGTAGTAAATAAGATGATCCCTTATAAAATTTCAAGAAGTGTTCTCCCTAAGCGTGCACCGTTGCTACAGTTTGTCGTTTCTAAGCACCACGTGATGATCGGGTGTGATGGATCCTTACGTTCACATACAAGCGGGTGTAAGACAGATTTACACAGCGAAAACACTTAGGGTTAACTTGCGAGCCTAGCATGTGCGAGACATGGCCTCGGAACACGGAGACCGAAAGGTCGAACACGAGTCGTATGGAAGATCGATCAACATGAAGATGTTCACCGGCGATGACTAGTCCGTCTCACGTGATGATCGGACACGGGCTAGTCGACTCGGATCGTGTAACACTTAGATGACTAGAGGGATGTCTAATCTAAGTGGGAGTTCGTAATTTTGATTAGAACTTTATTATCATGAACTTAGTCTAAAACTTTGCAAATATGTCTTGTAGATCAATGGCCAACGCTAATGTCAACATGAACTTCAACGCGTTCCTAGAAAACCAAGCTGAAAGATGATGGCAGCAACTATCTCGGATTGGGTCCGAACACGAGATCATCCTCATAGCTGCCAAGAAGCAGTATGTCCTAGAAGCACCATTAGGTGACCCACCTGTTCTCCGGCGCTGCAAAGGCGATTTGAGCGTCTGGCGGACTCGTTCGATGATTACTCCCTCGTTCGGTGCGGCATGCTCTACAGCTTAGAACCGGGGCTCCAAAAGCGTTTTGAGCATCACGGAGCATATGAGATGTTGAAGAGCTGAAACTAGTTTTCCAAGCTCATGCCGGGTCGAGAGATATGATGTCTCGACAAGTTCTCAGTTGTAAGATGGAGAAAACAGTTACGTCGGTGAGCACATCCGAAGATGTGCAGGTTGCACAACCGTATGACCCGGTGAACATAAACCTCCCAGATGAAGCGGTCATTGGCAGAATCCTCGATCGCTCCCACCAAGCTACAAGAGCTTTGTGATGAACTACAACATGCGGGATGGTAAAGACCATTCTGAAGTGTTCTCGATCTGAGGTCGCAGAGGCTGAAATCAAAAGGAACATCAAGTGTTGATGGTCAATAAGACCACTAAGTTCAAGAAGGGCAAGGGAAGAAGAACTTCAAGAAGGGCGGCAAAGATGTTGCGGCGCCCGTAAGCTTTGTTCGGGAAGAAGTCAAAGAATGGACCCAAGCACGAGGTGAGTGCTTTTATTGCAAGGGAAGGGTCCTTTGGAGCGGAACTGCCCCAAATACTTAGCGGATAAGAAGGCGGCAACACCAAAGGTATATTTGATATACATGTAATTGATGTGTACCTTACCGATTACTCGTAGTAACTCACGGTATTTGATACGGTGCCGTTGCTCATATTTGTAACTCTGGCAGAGCTGCGGAATAAGCGGAGATGGCGAAGGGCGAGGTGACGATCGCGCGTCGGGAATGGTTCAAGGTCGATGTGATCGCCGTCGACACGCTGCCTCTACATTTACCTCGGGATTAGTTTTAAACCTCAATAATTGTTATTTAGTGCCAAGTTTGAGCATGAACATTGTATCTGGATCTCGTTTAATACGAGATGGCTACTCATTTAAGTCCGAGAATAATGGTTGTTCGATTTATATGAGAGATATGTTTTATGGTCATGCTCCGATGGTCAATGGTTTATTCTTAATGAATCTCGGCGTAATATTACACATGTTCATAGTGTGGATGCGAAAAGATGTAAAGTTGATAACGATAGTCCCACATACTTGTGGCACTCGCCGCCTTGGTCACATTGGTGTCAAGCGCATGAAGAAGCTCCATCTGATGGACTTTTAGAGTCTCTTGATTATGAATCGTTTGACACATGCGAACCTTGCCTCTTAGGCAAAATGACCAAGACTCCGTTCTCCGGAACAATGGGCGAGCAACCAACTTGTTGGAAATCATACATACCGATGTATGCGGTCCAATGGCGTTGAGGCTCATGGAGGATATCGTTATGTTCTCACTCTCACCGGCGACTTGAGTAGATATGGGTATGTCTACTTAATGAAACACAAGTCTGAGACCTTTGAAAAGTTCAAGGAATTTCAGAGTGAGGTGGAGAATCAGCGTGACCGAAGATAAAGTTCCTCTGATCGGATCGTGGAGGAGAATATTTAAGTCACGAATTTGGCACACACTTAAGAAAATGTGGAATCGTTTCACAACTCACGCCGCTGGAACACCTCGGTAAACGGTGTGTCGAGCGTCGTGTCGCACTCTATTGGATATGGTGCGGTCTATGATGTCTCTTACCGATTTACCGCTATCATTTTGGGGATCGCTCTAGAGACAGCTACATTCACTTTAAATAGGATGATATGATACTGATAGTGAAGGTAAATAGTTAATCTTCTCAACTTTCATTATCTCCTTTCATAGTATAATTTCCTCCACTATTGTCGGATACAGCTCATGTGATAACTTACGTTTTTTTTTGGAAAAACTTCTTGGAATTGCGTGTTGTTATTTGCACTCTGTCACCTAGAGACCTACTCATGCACATTGGGTTCACGATGATCTTGGAGAAAGACTCTAGATGGATGACAAACAGATGTAGTTACAAGATGGTGGAGAAATAAGTCTATTGGGTGTTGGTACTTGCTGTTTTTATTTGTGATAGAATGCTGGTACTTGCTTTTTTATTTGTGATAGGATGTTGGTACTTGCCTTCGAGTGTGTTATTGTGGTGATACGTTCTTTTTTCTTTATTAATTCCCAGAGGAAAAGATAGTTCAACTTTCTGTGATTCTATATATGATGAGTTTGACCTGTAATTCTAAATCATGTAAGTATTTTATTTGCTTGCCATTGGTTTCATGTACAATTAGTGCACAATGAGCTTTTATAGAAAGGGAAAGGAATTTGGGTAGGTGAGGCTGTTTGAATGCACCTGTTTGTTTCTGCTCTATGTTGGCGGATGGTATAAACAGTGCGTCCTTCTAAAGGCTCTCCAAGAGTTAGATGTGCTTTAGAATCTAGCCGGGCTCAAGACGTCAACAGAAAGGAGAGGAGCATGATGAGCAGGTCGTGGTGGACGAGTCCAGCGTCTTGGGATTGATCAGGTGGAAACCGCAGCCATCGTTGGCGTGGTCGGGAAGGAGGGTTAAGGAATAAATGTTTTGGCTATATAAAACAATGAGAGGCTAATCATTTGAAATGGCATTGAGCAGCGGCACCATCATGGAGCATGATGAGGAATTGCAGTGAAGCTACAGAGCGTGTTGTTCCACCGGCGAGCTCCCAAATTCACACATAGTGGATTCTAGATTACTGAAGCTATACAAGGCGGTCATGTGATAACAGAGTAAAATGGAGTGGTATAAAGTGATGGAGCCAAAGCAAGAGTGGAGAGTCATGTGGCGATGATACAAGGTGAATGTTCTGCATAAAGACTGACATAGGAATGGGAAAATCACAAGGATGTTCCATTCAGCACAAACATTTCCACATTACAAAATTGATGTTTTCCACCGTACGTAATTTGGTTGAGTTTAGTTCGGATAATGAGTATGTTTGGTCGGTGGTTTAGCATTTAGCAGTATGTAGAATATGAAACAATATGCGTGTGAACTAAAAATTTGTTTGAGCTCATAGTAAATGAGAAAATGCTTCAAATTTATGAGCTCGCCTCGAAGCTCATGAAGCTAAATGAGAGAATGCTTCAAATTTTTGTTTGAGAGTTCTTTATCTCCATCACTTATCTATAGTCCTGGACCATCAATAATGAATTTATTTAGAATCTGATATTTTTCTTCCGCTGAACGCATCGGGCATTTTTGCTAGTAATTTTACAAGAATGATAAATAATTTTACGAGAGTTCTAGCACATAAGAATTCCCATTTCCTCGCCCTCTTCTCTCGAGCCCCGCCTCCAAGGAGCCGTGGCATCAGAGGGCGCGCTGGTCGCAACTCCCAGCCAGGGGCCGCACCAGCAGATCTGCCGGGGTATCGCTAGAGATGGAAGGCGAATGGGCCAGCGGAAAACTATGCTGCGAGAGGATGAAGCAGTAGGTTTGTGTAAGGTTGCTATGGCTTTTTCATAAGAATATATATAGGATTATAAGAAAAGACGAAATACTCTTGTGAAGAACAAAGTACAATACCTTCAAGTCGACGGATAGTCTCGTCGTAGTTGGGAGTTCGCCGCTGTTGGCATCAAATTGATAACCAAAAGTAAAGAGCATAACTTTGTATTGAATCCAGCCGGGTTGCACCCGAGGGGGGGAGACTCTTGATGAGGCCGGCGCCAAGTTAGGATGGGCAATAGTGAGTCCATGGCTGAGCGTAGCATGGTGACCAGAGCATTCTTCCAGTCGAAAGGAAGCCTACATGGCCTTCTTCGACCGATGGTCAGCACACAAGTCGCTACCTCACGCTATGCACTTTCCCCGATGCTCCACCGATGACACCACCGCCAGATTGAGATGGCCAACTCATCCGAGCATGATGAGATCCCCAACCCGACACCACGGCACCGGGTGATGCTCCCTTCAAGTAGTCGGGAAGGCGCGAGGGTGGAGAAGGACCGTGAAGGGAAAGGAGGAAGGAGTTGGCAGCTGCGATGAGCGGCATGCGGCGGAGGGAGAGTGGATGTCGCGTGAGTGTGGCACGATGGAGAGCGAGGACCGAGAGGGAGCGCCTAACGGGATCTCGGGCGGTGGTGTTAGAGTGTAGCGAACACAGGGAGCCGATCCATCGGTCTCGACGGGTTTGAGATGGGATCTTGGTGGGACGCAAGGCCGGAATATAGAGAGAGGAAAGTGGGCGATGGGTTGGGCTGAATGACGTAAAGATATGTCCATGGGTAGCCTCTATCGTGGGTCCTACCGCAGAATCGAAAGCTAATGTGGTTGTTTTGTATAGTGGTGGGTCCCACATGTAAGGCTCTAATAAACGATGTGGTAGTGCTGCCGATGTGGATAAGATGCCAAGAGAAATAAGATAGTGAGATGATTTTTTTAGGTATATAGGATTCTCCTGGAAAGTTCGTGCATTCGCAAGCACGTGTTCTATTTGTTTGAAAGTGAAGATATCCATACTTTACATAACATTTTTTAGTACCGGTCTCATATGTAGAGCTACCGAAGCACAATGTACATGGCAACATTATCTTCAATTGCCTTCAAACATATACATTGAGAAAATCCTTCGGATCTGGGAATAAGTGAGGAAACCTCCGCATTGTCTCCATCGTCATAAAAACAAAGGGATCTATAAAGGAACATCTTGTTTTGCATCAACATGTTTTAGAAGCTGATGGCACATGGGCAACTTCCTTCGTCTTGAGCCACCTCTCCACGCACCGTCCATGGAAGACGGTCCGCACGCTGTCTTCATCCAAGTGGTCTCTGTGGCCTCCTCTGACCCAAGCATAGGGCATCCTTCACCATCGGATGGGGCCTCCACTGTTCAAAGACTCGCCCACGGTGGCAGTCGAGAACCTCGAGCTCCGCTGACTTGGTTCCATGACAAAGTACTCTTCCACGCGTTCCTGGCCGGGCGATCGCTGATTTGGGTTTAGGATGACCGGCTCGCGAATTTAGCTCCGACGGCGAAAAGTAAAGTTGGCTCGTGTGGTTCTGTGGTTGTGAGAGAGGGCATATGGATAGGAAACTAGCGCAACGGGAGTAGGAGACGGTCAGCGATGGATGGACGAGTAGGATTCAATTTCAGGGACAATCAACGTGTACGAGCGTGACTCGGTCCCAGCTCCATCATCAGGCACTCCTGCTTGCGGTAAGGCCTGACCAGTGACCAGCACGCATCACCATCCCGAACAGCCGGTGAGGTCGCCGGCGCCAGCGACAGCGAGGTGCCCATCATCCCGTATCATACGACACGCTTCACGATATCGATATGGCCCTTCGTCGGAGCGACGCACCTGCTGGCGAACCAAGTAATACCACTCCGCCATAGTACGCAGCCGATGCAGCCTAGTAGTATAAATCAATCTATCCATGCTGTATAAATCAATCTCCATGCAGCCGATGCAGAGCGGACGGTTTGCTACAGCGTAGTATAAATCAATCTATAGTTTAGTGTTAATTTTCCGCCATTTGGAAACTAATTTGTTCGCTTCATGGGTTATGACGCCGCTGCATCCCTATGACCACCACTCGCCATAGCACCAGTCACAAGAATGAGATGGCTGGCAGTCATACATGAGAGGCACACGGTTACGAGTTGGCCTCCGCTGGATTGGATCATTTTTAATATGGGCACATTTTTGCAATTTGGAACATTTTCAAGTTCATGTTTTTCTAAATCGGACATTTTGTAATATGTGACCCTTCCTCAAATTGGTGATTTTTATTGAAATATAAAAGATTTTTATTTCGTGATAGTTTTATGGAATTCAGACTTTTTGAAACCCAAACATTTCGTTTGAATTTGGGATTCGTGAACAGTAAAAAGAAACATAAAAGATAAAAAGGGCATCCCACTTAACACTCGTCGGCCTAAAGTGCACTGGGTCAGGTCTATCTCTCGCTTCATGCGAGACAGTAGACAGTGTCACCTGCAGAGAGCCGACAGTGAGCCGGTCCAATAACTAGGTGGTCTCGTCACACTGACGTCACACATGTGTTTTCCTTTCTTTTTACTTCTGTGTTTGTTTTGGAAAATACCACTAAACATATATTATGTCAAAAATAATTTAGTTAATCTTTAAAAGATTGTTTATCACACATTCAAAAATATAAGTGTGTAAAAGAAATGTTCTCTCAACTTTTAGAAAAATGTACAGTTAAAAATTCTTTATGTGACATTTCAAAATTGTCCACGGACTTCAAAAATGATTCTCTGTAAAAGATCTAAGAGCGCTTAGATCACTAAAACAATGATCTAAATGCTTTATATTTCTTTGAGAGTATATGACATTTCTAAAGAATGTTATGCAATGTAAAAATAATGGCACAATCCACCGCATCATGCATTTAGTGTCGGGTCAAACATGTTATCCACCACAGCCAAATGACCTTCTCAAGGGCAGGAATATTCTAGAGGATCCGATTGTCCTCCAGAGATTGTGCACGAGATGAAACGCTCCAACCGTAAAGCCATCCTTCTTAAACTTGATTCAGAAGGCGACGACCGTGTGAACTAGGAGTTCCTCAAGTACTCAAGCAAGGGTTTTGAGGCAGTTGAATTCACCACATCATGCATTTAGTGCCGGGGATCAAACGGTGATCAATATTAATGGAGCAGTTGGGAACTTTTCAGAATAAAAGAGGCTTGTGTTAGGGCGACGATTCCCTATTTCGTTTAACTTGGTAGTGACGCTATGCACCATGCCGACAGGCTAGAGCAGAACATATCAAGGTAGATCACATGATCCTGCCGGTGTCTCACTCTAATACTCGACGGCATAATGCTACTCTTCGATCCCGATTCAGACGGCATTAAGGATAAAGGAAGCTTTATTTCTCTATTATGAGCTTATGTCACCCTCAAGATAAATTCTCAAGTGTAATGTTCTCGCTATGGATTTGATCAATTGAGAGCCAAAGAGTCACAAACCAACCGAACTATCGGCTCAACAAGTTTCCTATCAAGTACCTAGGGCTCCATATATCCAACAAGCACATTTCACTCTTAGAATGGGATCCATCAGATTCCAAGGTAGGGATAGTGTCACGAGAGGAAATATATGTCATCCGCGCCAAGCTCATCCTCACCAACTCGAGTTTGCCTTCCTATCGATGTTCAATATGGGCATGTTTCTTCTTGCATACGCTAGCACGCCAAGCTAGACACGCCTAGGTCTCGTGGTTTTTGAATGGGTAGGCAACAAGAAATATCACATGATCAAGTGGGCGCACAATATGTCAGCCCAAGAAGTTTGGTGGCTTGGGGGTCACAAGCTCTAAGATCGTGAACATCGCCTTCTAGTCAAGTGGATTTGGAAGCTCGCCACCAATGAATCGGGCTTATGGGCACGGATCAAGGCCATGTACTTACCGAATGCACGATCTTTGAAGCAAGATCGGGCGGGTCTCGCTTTTTGAATGGGATCCGTAAGGTGAAACCGCTTTTTTATGGGGGCCTCGCTCAGTGCAAAGCGAAATCCATCAAGCTCTAGTTTGGTAAATGGATAGATGATGAGCCCTTGGTCGACTCCACCATACGGTATATTCGCCTCTACTAACCCCGATATCACGATGGTGGAAGCATTTGCCTCTAACCCCGGTGATTTGGTCTCATCGCATGCTTTCCCAAGAGGAGAGCAAGCTTGGAAGCCTTCGACAGTCAGAAGTGGCCTTATCTCGACCAATCCGACGACGATCTTGGAACCTCAACGCCTTCCGCTTCGCCAAATCTATGTACAGAAGTTGTCTCAAAGTCCATCTTAACTTCGTGGGCTATGGAAGGAAGCTCGCCACTCAACATCAAGATTTTCCTTGGTAGATGTTTAGGAATAGGCTTCGATGTTGGTCAACATGGCGAAAGCAGGGCCTTCCATCGGAACATGCGGTGTGTGCTGCGGACTACATGCCACTATGTTTTTGTCGACACTTGGGGGTTCGCATGGAGTGCTGTTAGAGAAGCCTCCGTCCGGCCCCGAACCGAGGTCGCAACTAAGCTGCTAGGGCTCCTTATGGCTCGGCCAAGGGCCCACAAGTGTATTCTGTGACGATGTTCGACGCCACTGGGATCTTTTGACCCAAGAATAAAATTATGACCGAGTCCGCTTTTCCTTCGCATCCCAATCGATGTTCTCTCCAAATGCATTTTCTTGCAACAATGGACTCTGCTGGGGAAACAAAGGGATACTAAGGACATGCAATGCGCCTTTAGAAGCTTCGTCATATCCATACTCCATGCCAACCTCACACCTCCTTTGTGACTTTTGGCACTACGTGGTCATCTATCTAGGCCATCTTCCTACCATTATGGGCCATTAGCCTTTTAATCACCTGAAGTTTGTTCACACTCTATTTAGCTTTCTCTCAGGTGGGCTTTATTAATTTAAAGCCGATGCTTATGCTTTTGTTTTAAAAACCGCTTGATAGTTCTAAAAAATGTTTGATGACGCTTAGACCATTTAAACATGTTTATGACAAGAGGTACCCACCAACCACGATCGACGAGCGTAAATGCCAATGTCTGTTGTTTTAACCATTAAGTAATCACACAGGTGGGGCCCACATGTTAGCATCAACCTTCTTCTCCTCATCTCCCTATCCGCGCTTTCAACATACACCTGTAGCAAGTCACTAGGCCCACACGCCATGCGCGCCGCTACTCGGCTCGACACCAACTCCTCACCACGCTACTCATCGACTCACCCACTCCTCAGAATAATTTTCGTCATGCTACAAGATTCAGCATGGTGCCAGTCACCATGCTTACTGAGCTAATTATCACTTGATAAGAAATCAAATTCAAATTCAAATTCAAATTATGAGGGAATTAAATTTCTCAAACATGAAAACAAAAATGTTCATCATGTGACAATATTCCACAACTAATATTGGTGGTGAACCAATATTTTGCAAAGGGTTTAAGGGCCTAAACTGCTAAACAGTGACCTAGCAATAAATTAAATGCCCTTTTAATTTATAAAATTGGCAACTATTCCAAAAGCCTCCCAACCTTTGAGGCAAAGGCATTTAATTCTTTGAAATTGTTTTGGCCAAGGGCATAATTTTGCAAAGTCAATTGTATAAAAAGAAAATGCAAAAGTCTGCCGAAAAAGAAAAAGGAAAACAACAAAGAAAAAAGAAAAGGAGAAGTAGAGGGGAGAGAGAGAGAGGCCTGGTGCATCTAGTCCTTAGTGATTTTGGTGTATTGAAGACTTATAGGTTAAGTAATCGATGCGCTTGTGAGTGTACACAGTGTCTATAAGTCTATGAGGAGTTTGATATTTACAGAGAAAGTCAATCTCTAAAATGAAGTTCTTCGATCAAAACTTTGATATTCAAGACTTTTCAAGACTTTGAAAGTGAAGAAATGGTGTGACCTTGAAGACTTGGTATTCACTTGAGGAATATGGAGCGTGAAGACTTTGTTGTAGTTTCATTTTCTTTCTTGAGTCATAGGAAACACCGCATCGTTAAAGGGTCGAGGAAATACTAAGGAAAAATTTCCATGTGATGCTCAACTCAAAATCTCTACACCTACCAATCCCTTCTCGTGAAGCCATTGAAATCTCATACGCTTTAGTCAAATTCTTCAATGACAGAGACGCAGCTCTTTTCCGTCATCGATGACTTTGCTCTAATCGAGTTAGAATTGTTAGGCAATATCATGGCGATTGCCACACAGGAGGAACATGATAGCCCCGAGGAATTTGAGAGTCAAATTTCGATCAAGGTCGTGCCGCCGCCGTCCAAAATATCTTATCCACCTAACGGTCATATCATTGAAGGGCATTTATGTCTTATCATGTCGGGTCCCTCAGGCTATAAATAGTCGCCTCACAACCACTAGCGGTTGGTTGTTCGAGAGAACTTGACACTTGTCATCTTGAGAGCAACCCATCCTCCGAGGACTTTGCTTAAAATCATCGAGTGAGGAAAAATCCAAAACCAAACCCCCACAAACCCAAAGTGATTGAGCATCACTAAAGAAATTGATCCCGTGGATCCGATGCTTGTTACCTTTGAAGACTGTGCTTCTTCCAGACGGTTAGGCGCCAAGGTCTAGAGCATCCAAGAGGAATTGTGGATCGCCAGTGACCAAGTTTTGAAGGTTTGAAGTCACCAAGACTTACCACACGAGTGATTGGACGAGGCTCTGGTCTTAGTTCAAGGAGAATACGTGAGGACTGGGTGTCCCGAAGTCTGCTCGAGATCGTGTCCGGACTGTGTCTCGAGTTTAAATACTCACCGCTTCCAACCGACGCATAACTAAGACAACAGTTGAACTGGTTTACCAAATCATTGTCTTCACCAACTGTTCTATTTCTTCAACTCATTCATTTCCTCATTACCGTGTGAATGTTGTTCATATTCTGTTTTAAGACTTTGATCAAGACTTTCACAAATTCCTCGCTCAATTTCACCTGTGTCTTCATCTTGTTATCCTGTGTTTACGCCAGATTGCGCTAGTCCTCATTTCATCATGATGACTATCTGTATCCTCGTTATATTTACTCGAGTACTTATTCCGTCAGTAGTAGTTCTTCGCTAAGGATTTCACCAAAGAAATTCTCGCTGAAGAATTCATAAAATCGCCATTCACCTCTAGTCGATATAACGACTTTCAATTGGTATCGAGCAAGGTACTCCCTTGTTCTCGGTGATTTTGGTTTAACCGCTCGAGTTTTAGTTATGTCGACCGCAGTATGAAGAAAGTGACATGCCCTATCTTTGACGGTCATGACTATCCCAAGTGGAAGGCCAATGATGAGGAAGGCCATGGCAAAGGACAATGAAATGTGGACCGTCACCGAGATTGGTCTTGCTGATCAAGATGGCTTAATGCCGATGATATTCAAGTACACGACTTGACATCATAACAAAGTACATCATCTGCCTTTACCTATCCAGAGATCAACCAGTGAATTATGCATCTTGGCACCAAACTCATCCGGGACCGAATCTCGATGTCTATGAAGGTCATCGAACTCGCTATGATCCCCGGTTTGAGCACTCAAGGAATCTTCAAACGATGACTCGAGCCGTAATCATCATCTTCAGATCTTGTCTTATGGCAAACGGTGTCGAGGTAACCGAATGCTTCTCATCCAGAAATTAAGATGAACTGATAATGATGAGTCCGACAATGATGAATCGATGATGACATTGAATCTACTATACTAAAACTTATTTGTGTTGCCACTAAACAACAAACGGTTTTAGAACAAACTCAAGATATGCTAGAAAGAAGTGATAATATGTTGCGCAAAGAAATGAATGGCCAAAAGCATTGGGTGAATGTCTTCAGAGAATCACTCCAAGTTTGACGCCCTTCAAGATCAACATAATAATTCTGGTTGATCACTGAAGCTTTCTCGAATTCTTCAAAGAAAGGAAGATCTTGAAAAGCTAAGAGTGTGTTATAAAGATCTTCGTAGGAGCTGATTCATTACTAGCTCAACAAATCAGCTTCTCAGAAGAATTTGTTCTCCATGCTTAAAGTGCATTGAACGTGAATCGCTAATTCTTCACCGAATGTTCAAATGCTTCAAGTGTTACAAATTCTTCATCCGCTCTCGCTATCACTAATTCCTCATCCGAGGACATTGCTAGTATCACCGACAATGCAGGTTGAAGGAATTGTACATGACAGCATGTACAAAAGCCTCAAAGGGCATCGCACTTTGTGATGTGCTCAAAAAGATCCTCAACAGTAAACCCTAGGAAAGAGGGTATTTTGAGAGGAAACTCAATGTCGATGGAACATATTGGAAGCCCGAAAGCACTCCCAAAACCTCATGGGTTGCTGCAAAGGACCTCCATGATCCATCTAACTTATCTGGCTTTACATGTGAATCTCCTCATTCTTCCGATGAGTCATTTGACTCAACTATAAACTGCTCAAAAATCGAATGGTGAAGTATTTGCTAGATATGTTGGCACTAATCGCAGAACGGTCCCTATGAAGAAAATCTGGGTCCCAAAAGTTGTGTTGAAAGTCTTCAGTGAATGTCCTCATGACACCACCTGTGAAGAACAGAACCCCAGATCAAATTCTTCATATGGACCAAATTCTTCATATGGATCAAATTCCTCAACAAGGATCAAAGTCCTCATATGATTATCATCGTGCTAACAACTCGCCTCGCAGGTAGAGCTAAGGGCTATGAATATGTGCATTATTCTTCAAACCATTATGTTCATAAGTCCTCAAGAATTACTCGCTTATTCATATGCTTACCCTAACCCTCTTATGCTGCTTAAATGGTTTGGCATCTTTGCCACCTTTCACATGGTGCTCAGATGATGATGAACTTTGCCACCCCTCCGATGTGGGTGGTGAAGAAAAGAACTAATCTCTTCTCGCAGGTCAGGTCTCCGACGTGTTTAACGTCTCAAGAATTTGTGGGACCTAAAAATGCTCGAAAGGACGCAGCGAATCATGATGAAATGAACTTTCATTTCACACGCCCTCATACTACTATATATCTCACATCGCTGATGAAATTCATCCGATGAACTTGATATCATATTCTTCACCGATGAAGCATATGAGATTGTAAGTTACACTAATTCATCTCAGGATGATCAACCCAAAACCACCGAATGGGTCCTCGATAGTGGATGTACAAATCACATGACTGGTGACAAGAATCTATTGATGGATGCTCCTTATCACCACACCAAGCATATCATCTTGGCCGACAAAGGCAAAAGTCGTATTGGGTCTTGTAAGGTTGCTATCTCTAAGGATAAGCACATGGACAAAGTCATGCTTGTTGAGTCCTTAGGATACAATCTCATGTCGGCCTCAATGCTTTGTGATCTTGATATGGTTGTTGTCTTTGGCAAATATCGCTGTGTTGTGATTATGGAAGTCGACAATTCCAAAGTCTTCAAGGCTTTAGGAGAGGAGATCTGATATTGTTGATTTCTCTACGACCACAACCAGCCGTGTGTCTACTTGCAAAAGCTTCGTATATGGCTATGGCATCGACGACTTGGTCATGCAGCATGAGGAATTTGAACACGCTATGGGAAGAAGCATGTCATTGGCATTGAGAATGTCAAATTCTCAAGGATCACTTATGGAGCATGTGAAGCCGAAAATGACCAAGGCCAAGCATCCAATAAGACTATCATGACCACTACCCATCCATTCAATTGCTTCACATGGACCTCTTCGACCTAATCATTATTCAAGAAATACTAATGATGCATCTCTATATGGTTTTGTCATTGTTGATGATTATTCTCGATATACATGGGTACACATTGTTACTTACAAACATGAAGTGCAGAAGTCTTCAAACGATTTTCTCGAGGGCTTCAACCAACTTTGGTGTGAAGATCAAGCATATCGAAGACAATGGAACCGAGTTCAAGAATTCTGGTCTTGATGCCTATCTTGATGAACTTGGTATTACTCATGAGTTATCCGCTCCCTATACTCCTCAGAGAATGGCGCCGTGGAGCGCAAGAACGTAACTCTTGTTGAGATGGCTCGCACTATGCTTGATGAATACAAACGCCCCGCCGCTTTTGGATTGATGCAATTGATAACGCTGCTGCCACATCATCAACAGAGTATATCTTCACAAATTCTTCAAGAAGATCGCCTATGAACTCCTCAACGACAAGAAACCCAATGAGTTATTTCAAAGTTCGTGCTAAATGTTGATTAGAGATCCTCACCACAACTCTAAATTTGCACCAAAGCACATGAAGGTTTTATGCTTGGTTACGGACTCAGACACCTACAGTAGTCTTCAACATTGTTCTTCACAAGATTGTCGACATCAGATGTGCGGTTCGATGAAACTAATGGCTCGCAAAGAGAGCACCTACCTTTGTTAGATGAACCAGACCGAGGATGCTATCAAGCTCAAGGCAACCGAGGATGTCATTCCTATCAAGAATCTGCCAAGAATTCATTCCTGCTCGTGAAGAACGCCGAGCTGATGCACTCAAGAAAAATGCTGATCAAAATCCTCGCCGACAACCAACTCATCCACATGCAAAAAGAAGTGCAAGTGGAGAAGATCATCGGCATTAGCGCACCAGTCCTCTCACCCGCTAAAAGCATCACATTTATCTAACTTTTGTGGGCACTATGCTTTTGTCTCTATCACAGAGCCCACTAAGGTAGATGAAGCATTTCGAGCCGAGGGATTCAGGCTATGCAAGAAGAATTACATCAGTCGAATCAACAATGTCCGAATTGGTCAATCGCCTGCATCCTCAAGCATAATATCATTGGCACAAAGTGGATCTACCGCAACAAGCAAGATGAAATGGCCTTGTGGTGAGGAATAAAGCACACTAGTAGCTCAAGGCTACACACAAGTTGAAGGAATTGATTTCGATGAAACTTTTGCACTGCTAGACTTGAGGCTATTTCGATTTTACTTGCTATGCTAACCATCATGATATCATCTTATATCAAATGGATGTGAAAAGTGCATTCCTCAATGGTAAGCTTGAGGAAGAAGTATATGTTGCTCAACCCCTGGTTTTGAAGATCCCAAGAATCTCACAAAGTCTTCAGACTTAATAAGGCTCTATGGTTTGCAAGCCCCTCAAGTGGTATGATACATTGAAGGAATTCTTCATGAAGAATGGCTTCACACCCGGTTCACTGACCTACTTTTTTACTAAATCATATGATGGTGAACTGCTTGTGTGCCAAATATATGTTGATGATATTATCTTTGGCTGTACTAACCAACGTTATAGTGATGAATTTGCTTATATGATGAGTGAAGAATATCAAATGTCTATGATGGAGAGTTGAAATTCTTCTTAGGTCTTCAAATTGCCACACAATGGCATATTCATATCTCAGAGAAATACCTCAAAGATGTATCGAGGAAATTGCATGCAAGATTGCAAAGGCTAAAATTCCTATGCCCACAAATGGCCATCTATGCACCGATGAAAATGGTATTGACTTCGATCACAAGGTATACCGCCCATGATTGGTTCTTTATTGTACTTATATGCATCTAGGCCAGATATAATGCTTAGTGTTTGCATGTGTGCCCGATTTCAAGCAACCAAGGAATCACACCATAAGGCTGTGAAGCATATTCTTCGATATCTAGCTCACACACCAACACTAGGATTATGGTACCCCAAGGGCTCTTTTGATCTCATTGATATTCTGACTCGACTATGCCGGTGATCGTGGACCGCAAGTCAACATCCGCACTTGTCATTTCGACGATCTTTGGTCGTTGGTCCTCAAGAAATGAATCTGTATCACCGCTTCATCAAGTTGAATACATTGCTGCTGGCTCATGTTGTGCTCAACTGCTGGATGAAGCAAACCTCAAGGACTATGGCGCCAACGTGAAGAATGTGCCTCTCCGCGACAATGAGAGTGCCATCAAGATTGCTCACAACCCAGCTTCAGACTCAAGACGCACATCCAGATTCGCCATCATTTTCTTCGTGATCATGTGTCAAGGGCGACATCTCCATCGAGCATGTGAAGATCAAGAACAGCTAGCTGATATCTTCACTAAGCCTTGGATGAGAAGAGATTTAGCAAGTTTGTGTGAGCTAAATATCTTAGAATCTTCGAATGTTTTTGAAAAGGACACACATCCTAACCCTTATGCGAATTGATGACTTAGATGTGCAACACATGAAGAAACGTTTTCTTCAATCAATGAAGAATAACACTCTAAGTGTGAAGAAATTAATGAAGAATTTGATTCTCGTAACCCTACGACAATTGTACGCTGTGTCTGAAATCATCATTCTTATACGTGGTCACGCCACCACAAAAGTTGAAAATCTTCAATTTGAGTTTTTCCTCATTTTGAAATTCGTCTTTCAAATTCTTCAACTTTGCAAAATCTTCACTATTTCCGCCATTTTTCTTCATTGGCTATATATATATGTGAGTTTATGTCCCTACAGATTCACTTATTGCTATTTCTTCAAGTTGTGATTGCTAAGTGAATGTGATCGACCCTTCCCTCTATGCTATACTCAACCCAATCTATTCACAAATTCTTCATGTGCGCTTCGATTGAAACTCTGCTCAAAGTCTTCACTGTTCCTTACCAAGAAATTAAGTAATCTAAATTTTTAAAACAAATCTTATCCAGATTTTGGTTTTACCACAAACCGCTCCGCATCCCACGATGCATTAGTTTATTCACCCACGATCTACACGATCTCATCTCAGATAGACGTGGGTGACATGTCGCATGGGAAGAAGAAAGGCATGTTCGTCCCAAAATCTTCGCAAACAGTTTTACCGGGCTATAAATACCCCTCTCCTTCCTTACTTCATTTACTTCGCCGGTCGCTGCTTCGCCGAGTCTCCTCAAACCCTAGCGCCAAGCATCCATCGCCACGGTGAGGAAGAGCTTCATCGCTTCAACCTCGTCATTGCCAGACTACATACGCGGAAATCTTCACTCCCGCCGCCAGTAGCTGTCTCCCTCCGCCAAGTTAGCGTGGAGATCTAACGTGATGAACTTCACCACGGTTCATCTCTGCTCGTCGGTTCTTCGCCTTGGGTAATTAAAAGTCACTTTTATTACTCTTTGATTCTCAAACTTTTCCGAAAATCTTCAAAGGTGTTTTATTCTTCAAATCTTCACATGAACACCTCACACATCTGTATGCTCTTGATCCATCTCTAAGCACTTATTTCTTCAAGATTCCTCACCAGCGGATTTTCGATCTGCATAACTCGAACCTAAGACAAGAACGCTTAGTGAAATTCCTCAAGGCTCAACGGGTCAAATTCTCAAAACTTGTCTTTTTTCAAAAATCTTCGAGAACGATATGACTCTCCAAATTCCTCGCACCTACACTCGCTCACAGTACTCATGTCCGCCGCTGAATCACTAGGTTCTCATCAACTTAACTCATTTGCAGCTGCCTCAAGAAAAATCGCATACTTCTTCAAAGTGTTCTATTGTTCAAATTCCTCACTGAAGAAAATGGCGAAGGTTTTTCAGGGATAGGAGGGCATCAGATGGGATCCCAGCGGCCGCGTTGGAGTACACAGGAAGTCGATGGATTCGGCTGAATTGAGGGAGAGAGATGGTCGCAATTATGTAGGAGTACGTTGTTTTTTTTTGGGCTTCTGTAGGCTGTTTGTGTACGCTAGGAGCCGGTGGTGGGTCTCTACAGCTTGTAACCGAAGGGTGAGGTGTACACTGTGTATGTTGGTCAATCTGTAGGGTCCCTTATGTAAGCTAGTGATGAAAAGCTGATGTGGCTGGTTGATGATGTGGATAGCCTGCATGTTAAGAGAAATAAGATAGTGGGGATGAACTATTTAGGTATTATAGATCTGTGCAAAATTAAGATAGCTGTACAGAGGAGTTATTTTAATCAGGTTCTGTTTAAATTTCTCTCTGATGTGTTTCACAAGGGATACGATCAATGATTTGGTATAAACATTCATATGATTTATTTCCTGCAACGATAACCATGATAATAATGGTCCAGATATTTTTGGTTGAATCTTTCTCAGCAAATTAGCCAAGATATTTTTGTGAGTTGTGCACATCAGAATCTGCAATCCACTACAATGTACAATCTACTTAGTTCCATGATACTTTCCAATCTGCACTAGAAGCTGAAAAAAATCAACGAGCAAACTTGAGTAATAACATAATATTTGTATTCAGATTGCAAATAATATTTATCTTATAATGAATGAATGATTTTAGCTGCTGCATATTTTAGTATAGTCGATACATATTGATGGCACCACAAATACTTCTCCTATTGCAGGCTTGACTTGAGACACTACTACTGAAGGTATTTAGCTGGTTTGTGCCTCTTGATAGGTTTGTAGCTCTATGAATTGTTTTCCAATTAAACGTATGAATTTCCTGGGAAAATCGGTCTAGAACTCCATGGTTTGTTTTTCATTGTGGCCTCTTGGTTCCTACAGAGGTGGCTGATTTGAAGGAAAATAGCTAAGCACTGAGTTGATGGTGTTCGCTACCATGGCATTCTGCAGTTCAAGGAGCTCAAGATAATCTGCTTCAAGATGCAGATGTGGGTCTCCACACCACGCATGTCCTTGGAGTATCAACAGTGGCAAAGACATCACACTGATCTAAAATATGTTGTGTCCGCCATGATATGATACTGATAGTGAAGGTAAATAGTTAATCTTCTCAACTTTCATTATCTCCTTTCATAGTATAATTTCCTCCACTATTGTCGGATACAGCTCATGTGATAACTTACGTTTTTTTTTGGAAAAACTTCTTGGAATTGCGTGTTGTTATTTGCACTCTGTCACCTAGAGACCTACTCATGCACATTGGGTTCACGATGATCTTGGAGAAAGACTCTAGATGGATGACAAACAGATGTAGTTACAAGATGGTGGAGAAATAAGTCTATTGGGTGTTGGTACTTGCTGTTTTTATTTGTGATAGAATGCTGGTACTTGCTTTTTTATTTGTGATAGGATGTTGGTACTTGCCTTCGAGTGTGTTATTGTGGTGATACGTTCTTTTTTTCTTTATTAATTCCCAGAGGAAAAGATAGTTCAACTTTCTGTGATTCTATATATGATGAGTTTGACCTGTAATTCTAAATCATGTAAGTATTTTATTTGCTTGCCATTGGTTTCATGTACAATTAGTGCACAATGAGCTTTTATAGAAAGGGAAAGGAATTTGGGTAGGTGAGGCTGTTTGAATGCACCTGTTTGTTTCTGCTCTATGTTGGCGGATGGTATAAACAGTGCGTCCTTCTAAAGGCTCTCCAAGAGTTAGATGTGCTTTAGAATCTAGCCGGGCTCAAGACGTCAACAGAAAGGAGAGGAGCATGATGAGCAGGTCGTGGTGGACGAGTCCAGCGTCTTGGGATTGATCAGGTGGAAACCGCAGCCATCGTTGGCGTGGTCGGGAAGGAGGGTTAAGGAATAAATGTTTTGGCTATATAAAACAATGAGAGGCTAATCATTTGAAATGGCATTGAGCAGCGGCACCATCATGGAGCATGATGAGGAATTGCAGTGAAGCTACAGAGCGTGTTGTTCCACCGGCGAGCTCCCAAATTCACACATAGTGGATTCTAGATTACTGAAGCTATACAAGGCGGTCATGTGATAACAGAGTAAAATGGAGTGGTATAAAGTGATGGAGCCAAAGCAAGAGTGGAGAGTCATGTGGCGATGATACAAGGTGAATGTTCTGCATAAAGACTGACATAGGAATGGGAAAATCACAAGGATGTTCCATTCAGCACAAACATTTCCACATTACAAAATTGATGTTTTCCACCGTACGTAATTTGGTTGAGTTTAGTTCGGATAATGAGTATGTTTGGTCGGTGGTTTAGCATTTAGCAGTATGTAGAATATGAAACAATATGCGTGTGAACTAAAAATTTGTTTGAGCTCATAGTAAATGAGAAAATGCTTCAAATTTATGAGCTCGCCTCGAAGCTCATGAAGCTAAATGAGAGAATGCTTCAAATTTTTGTTTGAGAGTTCTTTATCTCCATCACTTATCTATAGTCCTGGACCATCAATAATGAATTTATTTAGAATCTGATATTTTTCTTCCGCTGAACGCATCGGGCATTTTTGCTAGTAATTTTACAAGAATGATAAATAATTTTACGAGAGTTCTAGCACATAAGAATTCCCATTTCCTCGCCCTCTTCTCTCGAGCCCCGCCTCCAAGGAGCCGTGGCATCAGAGGGCGCGCTGGTCGCAACTCCCAGCCAGGGGCCGCACCAGCAGATCTGCCGGGGTATCGCTAGAGATGGAAGGCGAATGGGCCAGCGGAAAACTATGCTGCGAGAGGATGAAGCAGTAGGTTTGTGTAAGGTTGCTATGGCTTTTTCATAAGAATATATATAGGATTATAAGAAAAGACGAAATACTCTTGTGAAGAACAAAGTACAATACCTTCAAGTCGACGGATAGTCTCGTCGTAGTTGGGAGTTCGCCGCTGTTGGCATCAAATTGATAACCAAAAGTAAAGAGCATAACTTTGTATTGAATCCAGCCGGGTTGCACCCGAGGGGGGGAGACTCTTGATGAGGCCGGCGCCAAGTTAGGATGGGCAATAGTGAGTCCATGGCTGAGCGTAGCATGGTGACCAGAGCATTCTTCCAGTCGAAAGGAAGCCTACATGGCCTTCTTCGACCGATGGTCAGCACACAAGTCGCTACCTCACGCTATGCACTTTCCCCGATGCTCCACCGATGACACCACCGCCAGATTGAGATGGCCAACTCATCCGAGCATGATGAGATCCCCAACCCGACACCACGGCACCGGGTGATGCTCCCTTCAAGTAGTCGGGAAGGCGCGAGGGTGGAGAAGGACCGTGAAGGGAAAGGAGGAAGGAGTTGGCAGCTGCGATGAGCGGCATGCGGCGGAGGGAGAGTGGATGTCGCGTGAGTGTGGCACGATGGAGAGCGAGGACCGAGAGGGAGCGCCTAACGGGATCTCGGGCGGTGGTGTTAGAGTGTAGCGAACACAGGGAGCCGATCCATCGGTCTCGACGGGTTTGAGATGGGATCTTGGTGGGACGCAAGGCCGGAATATAGAGAGAGGAAAGTGGGCGATGGGTTGGGCTGAATGACGTAAAGATATGTCCATGGGTAGCCTCTATCGTGGGTCCTACCGCAGAATCGAAAGCTAATGTGGTTGTTTTGTATAGTGGTGGGTCCCACATGTAAGGCTCTAATAAACGATGTGGTAGTGCTGCCGATGTGGATAAGATGCCAAGAGAAATAAGATAGTGAGATGATTTTTTTAGGTATATAGGATTCTCCTGGAAAGTTCGTGCATTCGCAAGCACGTGTTCTATTTGTTTGAAAGTGAAGATATCCATACTTTACATAACATTTTTTAGTACCGGTCTCATATGTAGAGCTACCGAAGCACAATGTACATGGCAACATTATCTTCAATTGCCTTCAAACATATACATTGAGAAAATCCTTCGGATCTGGGAATAAGTGAGGAAACCTCCGCATTGTCTCCATCGTCATAAAAACAAAGGGATCTATAAAGGAACATCTTGTTTTGCATCAACATGTTTTAGAAGCTGATGGCACATGGGCAACTTCCTTCGTCTTGAGCCACCTCTCCACGCACCGTCCATGGAAGACGGTCCGCACGCTGTCTTCATCCAAGTGGTCTCTGTGGCCTCCTCTGACCCAAGCATAGGGCATCCTTCACCATCGGATGGGGCCTCCACTGTTCAAAGACTCGCCCACGGTGGCAGTCGAGAACCTCGAGCTCCGCTGACTTGGTTCCATGACAAAGTACTCTTCCACGCGTTCCTGGCCGGGCGATCGCTGATTTGGGTTTAGGATGACCGGCTCGCGAATTTAGCTCCGACGGCGAAAAGTAAAGTTGGCTCGTGTGGTTCTGTGGTTGTGAGAGAGGGCATATGGATAGGAAACTAGCGCAACGGGAGTAGGAGACGGTCAGCGATGGATGGACGAGTAGGATTCAATTTCAGGGACAATCAACGTGTACGAGCGTGACTCGGTCCCAGCTCCATCATCAGGCACTCCTGCTTGCGGTAAGGCCTGACCAGTGACCAGCACGCATCACCATCCCGAACAGCCGGTGAGGTCGCCGGCGCCAGCGACAGCGAGGTGCCCATCATCCCGTATCATACGACACGCTTCACGATATCGATATGGCCCTTCGTCGGAGCGACGCACCTGCTGGCGAACCAAGTAATACCACTCCGCCATAGTACGCAGCCGATGCAGCCTAGTAGTATAAATCAATCTATCCATGCTGTATAAATCAATCTCCATGCAGCCGATGCAGAGCGGACGGTTTGCTACAGCGTAGTATAAATCAATCTATAGTTTAGTGTTAATTTTCCGCCATTTGGAAACTAATTTGTTCGCTTCATGGGTTATGACGCCGCTGCATCCCTATGACCACCACTCGCCATAGCACCAGTCACAAGAATGAGATGGCTGGCAGTCATACATGAGAGGCACACGGTTACGAGTTGGCCTCCGCTGGATTGGATCATTTTTAATATGGGCACATTTTTGCAATTTGGAACATTTTCAAGTTCATGTTTTTCTAAATCGGACATTTTGTAATATGTGACCCTTCCTCAAATTGGTGATTTTTATTGAAATATAAAAGATTTTTATTTCGTGATAGTTTTATGGAATTCAGACTTTTTGAAACCCAAACATTTCGTTTGAATTTGGGATTCGTGAACAGTAAAAAGAAACATAAAAGATAAAAAGGGCATCCCACTTAACACTCGTCGGCCTAAAGTGCACTGGGTCAGGTCTATCTCTCGCTTCATGCGAGACAGTAGACAGTGTCACCTGCAGAGAGCCGACAGTGAGCCGGTCCAATAACTAGGTGGTCTCGTCACACTGACGTCACACATGTGTTTTCCTTTCTTTTTACTTCTGTGTTTGTTTTGGAAAATACCACTAAACATATATTATGTCAAAAATAATTTAGTTAATCTTTAAAAGATTGTTTATCACACATTCAAAAATATAAGTGTGTAAAAGAAATGTTCTCTCAACTTTTAGAAAAATGTACAGTTAAAAATTCTTTATGTGACATTTCAAAATTGTCCACGGACTTCAAAAATGATTCTCTGTAAAAGATCTAAGAGCGCTTAGATCACTAAAACAATGATCTAAATGCTTTATATTTCTTTGAGAGTATATGACATTTCTAAAGAATGTTATGCAATGTAAAAATAATGGCACAATCCACCGCATCATGCATTTAGTGTCGGGTCAAACATGTTATCCACCACAGCCAAATGACCTTCTCAAGGGCAGGAATATTCTAGAGGATCCGATTGTCCTCCAGAGATTGTGCACGAGATGAAACGCTCCAACCGTAAAGCCATCCTTCTTAAACTTGATTCAGAAGGCGACGACCGTGTGAACTAGGAGTTCCTCAAGTACTCAAGCAAGGGTTTTGAGGCAGTTGAATTCACCACATCATGCATTTAGTGCCGGGGATCAAACGGTGATCAATATTAATGGAGCAGTTGGGAACTTTTCAGAATAAAAGAGGCTTGTGTTAGGGCGACGATTCCCTATTTCGTTTAACTTGGTAGTGACGCTATGCACCATGCCGACAGGCTAGAGCAGAACATATCAAGGTAGATCACATGATCCTGCCGGTGTCTCACTCTAATACTCGACGGCATAATGCTACTCTTCGATCCCGATTCAGACGGCATTAAGGATAAAGGAAGCTTTATTTCTCTATTATGAGCTTATGTCACCCTCAAGATAAATTCTCAAGTGTAATGTTCTCGCTATGGATTTGATCAATTGAGAGCCAAAGAGTCACAAACCAACCGAACTATCGGCTCAACAAGTTTCCTATCAAGTACCTAGGGCTCCATATATCCAACAAGCACATTTCACTCTTAGAATGGGATCCATCAGATTCCAAGGTAGGGATAGTGTCACGAGAGGAAATATATGTCATCCGCGCCAAGCTCATCCTCACCAACTCGAGTTTGCCTTCCTATCGATGTTCAATATGGGCATGTTTCTTCTTGCATACGCTAGCACGCCAAGCTAGACACGCCTAGGTCTCGTGGTTTTTGAATGGGTAGGCAACAAGAAATATCACATGATCAAGTGGGCGCACAATATGTCAGCCCAAGAAGTTTGGTGGCTTGGGGGTCACAAGCTCTAAGATCGTGAACATCGCCTTCTAGTCAAGTGGATTTGGAAGCTCGCCACCAATGAATCGGGCTTATGGGCACGGATCAAGGCCATGTACTTACCGAATGCACGATCTTTGAAGCAAGATCGGGCGGGTCTCGCTTTTTGAATGGGATCCGTAAGGTGAAACCGCTTTTTTATGGGGGCCTCGCTCAGTGCAAAGCGAAATCCATCAAGCTCTAGTTTGGTAAATGGATAGATGATGAGCCCTTGGTCGACTCCACCATACGGTATATTCGCCTCTACTAACCCCGATATCACGATGGTGGAAGCATTTGCCTCTAACCCCGGTGATTTGGTCTCATCGCATGCTTTCCCAAGAGGAGAGCAAGCTTGGAAGCCTTCGACAGTCAGAAGTGGCCTTATCTCGACCAATCCGACGACGATCTTGGAACCTCAACGCCTTCCGCTTCGCCAAATCTATGTACAGAAGTTGTCTCAAAGTCCATCTTAACTTCGTGGGCTATGGAAGGAAGCTCGCCACTCAACATCAAGATTTTCCTTGGTAGATGTTTAGGAATAGGCTTCGATGTTGGTCAACATGGCGAAAGCAGGGCCTTCCATCGGAACATGCGGTGTGTGCTGCGGACTACATGCCACTATGTTTTTGTCGACACTTGGGGGTTCGCATGGAGTGCTGTTAGAGAAGCCTCCGTCCGGCCCCGAACCGAGGTCGCAACTAAGCTGCTAGGGCTCCTTATGGCTCGGCCAAGGGCCCACAAGTGTATTCTGTGACGATGTTCGACGCCACTGGGATCTTTTGACCCAAGAATAAAATTATGACCGAGTCCGCTTTTCCTTCGCATCCCAATCGATGTTCTCTCCAAATGCATTTTCTTGCAACAATGGACTCTGCTGGGGAAACAAAGGGATACTAAGGACATGCAATGCGCCTTTAGAAGCTTCGTCATATCCATACTCCATGCCAACCTCACACCTCCTTTGTGACTTTTGGCACTACGTGGTCATCTATCTAGGCCATCTTCCTACCATTATGGGCCATTAGCCTTTTAATCACCTGAAGTTTGTTCACACTCTATTTAGCTTTCTCTCAGGTGGGCTTTATTAATTTAAAGCCGATGCTTATGCTTTTGTTTTAAAAACCGCTTGATAGTTCTAAAAAATGTTTGATGACGCTTAGACCATTTAAACATGTTTATGACAAGAGGTACCCACCAACCACGATCGACGAGCGTAAATGCCAATGTCTGTTGTTTTAACCATTAAGTAATCACACAGGTGGGGCCCACATGTTAGCATCAACCTTCTTCTCCTCATCTCCCTATCCGCGCTTTCAACATACACCTGTAGCAAGTCACTAGGCCCACACGCCATGCGCGCCGCTACTCGGCTCGACACCAACTCCTCACCACGCTACTCATCGACTCACCCACTCCTCAGAATAATTTTCGTCATGCTACAAGATTCAGCATGGTGCCAGTCACCATGCTTACTGAGCTAATTATCACTTGATAAGAAATCAAATTCAAATTCAAATTCAAATTATGAGGGAATTAAATTTCTCAAACATGAAAACAAAAATGTTCATCATGTGACAATATTCCACAACTAATATTGGTGGTGAACCAATATTTTGCAAAGGGTTTAAGGGCCTAAACTGCTAAACAGTGACCTAGCAATAAATTAAATGCCCTTTTAATTTATAAAATTGGCAACTATTCCAAAAGCCTCCCAACCTTTGAGGCAAAGGCATTTAATTCTTTGAAATTGTTTTGGCCAAGGGCATAATTTTGCAAAGTCAATTGTATAAAAAGAAAATGCAAAAGTCTGCCGAAAAAGAAAAAGGAAAACAACAAAGAAAAAAGAAAAGGAGAAGTAGAGGGGAGAGAGAGAGAGGCCTGGTGCATCTAGTCCTTAGTGATTTTGGTGTATTGAAGACTTATAGGTTAAGTAATCGATGCGCTTGTGAGTGTACACAGTGTCTATAAGTCTATGAGGAGTTTGATATTTACAGAGAAAGTCAATCTCTAAAATGAAGTTCTTCGATCAAAACTTTGATATTCAAGACTTTTCAAGACTTTGAAAGTGAAGAAATGGTGTGACCTTGAAGACTTGGTATTCACTTGAGGAATATGGAGCGTGAAGACTTTGTTGTAGTTTCATTTTCTTTCTTGAGTCATAGGAAACACCGCATCGTTAAAGGGTCGAGGAAATACTAAGGAAAAATTTCCATGTGATGCTCAACTCAAAATCTCTACACCTACCAATCCCTTCTCGTGAAGCCATTGAAATCTCATACGCTTTAGTCAAATTCTTCAATGACAGAGACGCAGCTCTTTTCCGTCATCGATGACTTTGCTCTAATCGAGTTAGAATTGTTAGGCAATATCATGGCGATTGCCACACAGGAGGAACATGATAGCCCCGAGGAATTTGAGAGTCAAATTTCGATCAAGGTCGTGCCGCCGCCGTCCAAAATATCTTATCCACCTAACGGTCATATCATTGAAGGGCATTTATGTCTTATCATGTCGGGTCCCTCAGGCTATAAATAGTCGCCTCACAACCACTAGCGGTTGGTTGTTCGAGAGAACTTGACACTTGTCATCTTGAGAGCAACCCATCCTCCGAGGACTTTGCTTAAAATCATCGAGTGAGGAAAAATCCAAAACCAAACCCCCACAAACCCAAAGTGATTGAGCATCACTAAAGAAATTGATCCCGTGGATCCGATGCTTGTTACCTTTGAAGACTGTGCTTCTTCCAGACGGTTAGGCGCCAAGGTCTAGAGCATCCAAGAGGAATTGTGGATCGCCAGTGACCAAGTTTTGAAGGTTTGAAGTCACCAAGACTTACCACACGAGTGATTGGACGAGGCTCTGGTCTTAGTTCAAGGAGAATACGTGAGGACTGGGTGTCCCGAAGTCTGCTCGAGATCGTGTCCGGACTGTGTCTCGAGTTTAAATACTCACCGCTTCCAACCGACGCATAACTAAGACAACAGTTGAACTGGTTTACCAAATCATTGTCTTCACCAACTGTTCTATTTCTTCAACTCATTCATTTCCTCATTACCGTGTGAATGTTGTTCATATTCTGTTTTAAGACTTTGATCAAGACTTTCACAAATTCCTCGCTCAATTTCACCTGTGTCTTCATCTTGTTATCCTGTGTTTACGCCAGATTGCGCTAGTCCTCATTTCATCATGATGACTATCTGTATCCTCGTTATATTTACTCGAGTACTTATTCCGTCAGTAGTAGTTCTTCGCTAAGGATTTCACCAAAGAAATTCTCGCTGAAGAATTCATAAAATCGCCATTCACCTCTAGTCGATATAACGACTTTCAATTGGTATCGAGCAAGGTACTCCCTTGTTCTCGGTGATTTTGGTTTAACCGCTCGAGTTTTAGTTATGTCGACCGCAGTATGAAGAAAGTGACATGCCCTATCTTTGACGGTCATGACTATCCCAAGTGGAAGGCCAATGATGAGGAAGGCCATGGCAAAGGACAATGAAATGTGGACCGTCACCGAGATTGGTCTTGCTGATCAAGATGGCTTAATGCCGATGATATTCAAGTACACGACTTGACATCATAACAAAGTACATCATCTGCCTTTACCTATCCAGAGATCAACCAGTGAATTATGCATCTTGGCACCAAACTCATCCGGGACCGAATCTCGATGTCTATGAAGGTCATCGAACTCGCTATGATCCCCGGTTTGAGCACTCAAGGAATCTTCAAACGATGACTCGAGCCGTAATCATCATCTTCAGATCTTGTCTTATGGCAAACGGTGTCGAGGTAACCGAATGCTTCTCATCCAGAAATTAAGATGAACTGATAATGATGAGTCCGACAATGATGAATCGATGATGACATTGAATCTACTATACTAAAACTTATTTGTGTTGCCACTAAACAACAAACGGTTTTAGAACAAACTCAAGATATGCTAGAAAGAAGTGATAATATGTTGCGCAAAGAAATGAATGGCCAAAAGCATTGGGTGAATGTCTTCAGAGAATCACTCCAAGTTTGACGCCCTTCAAGATCAACATAATAATTCTGGTTGATCACTGAAGCTTTCTCGAATTCTTCAAAGAAAGGAAGATCTTGAAAAGCTAAGAGTGTGTTATAAAGATCTTCGTAGGAGCTGATTCATTACTAGCTCAACAAATCAGCTTCTCAGAAGAATTTGTTCTCCATGCTTAAAGTGCATTGAACGTGAATCGCTAATTCTTCACCGAATGTTCAAATGCTTCAAGTGTTACAAATTCTTCATCCGCTCTCGCTATCACTAATTCCTCATCCGAGGACATTGCTAGTATCACCGACAATGCAGGTTGAAGGAATTGTACATGACAGCATGTACAAAAGCCTCAAAGGGCATCGCACTTTGTGATGTGCTCAAAAAGATCCTCAACAGTAAACCCTAGGAAAGAGGGTATTTTGAGAGGAAACTCAATGTCGATGGAACATATTGGAAGCCCGAAAGCACTCCCAAAACCTCATGGGTTGCTGCAAAGGACCTCCATGATCCATCTAACTTATCTGGCTTTACATGTGAATCTCCTCATTCTTCCGATGAGTCATTTGACTCAACTATAAACTGCTCAAAAATCGAATGGTGAAGTATTTGCTAGATATGTTGGCACTAATCGCAGAACGGTCCCTATGAAGAAAATCTGGGTCCCAAAAGTTGTGTTGAAAGTCTTCAGTGAATGTCCTCATGACACCACCTGTGAAGAACAGAACCCCAGATCAAATTCTTCATATGGACCAAATTCTTCATATGGATCAAATTCCTCAACAAGGATCAAAGTCCTCATATGATTATCATCGTGCTAACAACTCGCCTCGCAGGTAGAGCTAAGGGCTATGAATATGTGCATTATTCTTCAAACCATTATGTTCATAAGTCCTCAAGAATTACTCGCTTATTCATATGCTTACCCTAACCCTCTTATGCTGCTTAAATGGTTTGGCATCTTTGCCACCTTTCACATGGTGCTCAGATGATGATGAACTTTGCCACCCCTCCGATGTGGGTGGTGAAGAAAAGAACTAATCTCTTCTCGCAGGTCAGGTCTCCGACGTGTTTAACGTCTCAAGAATTTGTGGGACCTAAAAATGCTCGAAAGGACGCAGCGAATCATGATGAAATGAACTTTCATTTCACACGCCCTCATACTACTATATATCTCACATCGCTGATGAAATTCATCCGATGAACTTGATATCATATTCTTCACCGATGAAGCATATGAGATTGTAAGTTACACTAATTCATCTCAGGATGATCAACCCAAAACCACCGAATGGGTCCTCGATAGTGGATGTACAAATCACATGACTGGTGACAAGAATCTATTGATGGATGCTCCTTATCACCACACCAAGCATATCATCTTGGCCGACAAAGGCAAAAGTCGTATTGGGTCTTGTAAGGTTGCTATCTCTAAGGATAAGCACATGGACAAAGTCATGCTTGTTGAGTCCTTAGGATACAATCTCATGTCGGCCTCAATGCTTTGTGATCTTGATATGGTTGTTGTCTTTGGCAAATATCGCTGTGTTGTGATTATGGAAGTCGACAATTCCAAAGTCTTCAAGGCTTTAGGAGAGGAGATCTGATATTGTTGATTTCTCTACGACCACAACCAGCCGTGTGTCTACTTGCAAAAGCTTCGTATATGGCTATGGCATCGACGACTTGGTCATGCAGCATGAGGAATTTGAACACGCTATGGGAAGAAGCATGTCATTGGCATTGAGAATGTCAAATTCTCAAGGATCACTTATGGAGCATGTGAAGCCGAAAATGACCAAGGCCAAGCATCCAATAAGACTATCATGACCACTACCCATCCATTCAATTGCTTCACATGGACCTCTTCGACCTAATCATTATTCAAGAAATACTAATGATGCATCTCTATATGGTTTTGTCATTGTTGATGATTATTCTCGATATACATGGGTACACATTGTTACTTACAAACATGAAGTGCAGAAGTCTTCAAACGATTTTCTCGAGGGCTTCAACCAACTTTGGTGTGAAGATCAAGCATATCGAAGACAATGGAACCGAGTTCAAGAATTCTGGTCTTGATGCCTATCTTGATGAACTTGGTATTACTCATGAGTTATCCGCTCCCTATACTCCTCAGAGAATGGCGCCGTGGAGCGCAAGAACGTAACTCTTGTTGAGATGGCTCGCACTATGCTTGATGAATACAAACGCCCCGCCGCTTTTGGATTGATGCAATTGATAACGCTGCTGCCACATCATCAACAGAGTATATCTTCACAAATTCTTCAAGAAGATCGCCTATGAACTCCTCAACGACAAGAAACCCAATGAGTTATTTCAAAGTTCGTGCTAAATGTTGATTAGAGATCCTCACCACAACTCTAAATTTGCACCAAAGCACATGAAGGTTTTATGCTTGGTTACGGACTCAGACACCTACAGTAGTCTTCAACATTGTTCTTCACAAGATTGTCGACATCAGATGTGCGGTTCGATGAAACTAATGGCTCGCAAAGAGAGCACCTACCTTTGTTAGATGAACCAGACCGAGGATGCTATCAAGCTCAAGGCAACCGAGGATGTCATTCCTATCAAGAATCTGCCAAGAATTCATTCCTGCTCGTGAAGAACGCCGAGCTGATGCACTCAAGAAAAATGCTGATCAAAATCCTCGCCGACAACCAACTCATCCACATGCAAAAAGAAGTGCAAGTGGAGAAGATCATCGGCATTAGCGCACCAGTCCTCTCACCCGCTAAAAGCATCACATTTATCTAACTTTTGTGGGCACTATGCTTTTGTCTCTATCACAGAGCCCACTAAGGTAGATGAAGCATTTCGAGCCGAGGGATTCAGGCTATGCAAGAAGAATTACATCAGTCGAATCAACAATGTCCGAATTGGTCAATCGCCTGCATCCTCAAGCATAATATCATTGGCACAAAGTGGATCTACCGCAACAAGCAAGATGAAATGGCCTTGTGGTGAGGAATAAAGCACACTAGTAGCTCAAGGCTACACACAAGTTGAAGGAATTGATTTCGATGAAACTTTTGCACTGCTAGACTTGAGGCTATTTCGATTTTACTTGCTATGCTAACCATCATGATATCATCTTATATCAAATGGATGTGAAAAGTGCATTCCTCAATGGTAAGCTTGAGGAAGAAGTATATGTTGCTCAACCCCTGGTTTTGAAGATCCCAAGAATCTCACAAAGTCTTCAGACTTAATAAGGCTCTATGGTTTGCAAGCCCCTCAAGTGGTATGATACATTGAAGGAATTCTTCATGAAGAATGGCTTCACACCCGGTTCACTGACCTACTTTTTTACTAAATCATATGATGGTGAACTGCTTGTGTGCCAAATATATGTTGATGATATTATCTTTGGCTGTACTAACCAACGTTATAGTGATGAATTTGCTTATATGATGAGTGAAGAATATCAAATGTCTATGATGGAGAGTTGAAATTCTTCTTAGGTCTTCAAATTGCCACACAATGGCATATTCATATCTCAGAGAAATACCTCAAAGATGTATCGAGGAAATTGCATGCAAGATTGCAAAGGCTAAAATTCCTATGCCCACAAATGGCCATCTATGCACCGATGAAAATGGTATTGACTTCGATCACAAGGTATACCGCCCATGATTGGTTCTTTATTGTACTTATATGCATCTAGGCCAGATATAATGCTTAGTGTTTGCATGTGTGCCCGATTTCAAGCAACCAAGGAATCACACCATAAGGCTGTGAAGCATATTCTTCGATATCTAGCTCACACACCAACACTAGGATTATGGTACCCCAAGGGCTCTTTTGATCTCATTGATATTCTGACTCGACTATGCCGGTGATCGTGGACCGCAAGTCAACATCCGCACTTGTCATTTCGACGATCTTTGGTCGTTGGTCCTCAAGAAATGAATCTGTATCACCGCTTCATCAAGTTGAATACATTGCTGCTGGCTCATGTTGTGCTCAACTGCTGGATGAAGCAAACCTCAAGGACTATGGCGCCAACGTGAAGAATGTGCCTCTCCGCGACAATGAGAGTGCCATCAAGATTGCTCACAACCCAGCTTCAGACTCAAGACGCACATCCAGATTCGCCATCATTTTCTTCGTGATCATGTGTCAAGGGCGACATCTCCATCGAGCATGTGAAGATCAAGAACAGCTAGCTGATATCTTCACTAAGCCTTGGATGAGAAGAGATTTAGCAAGTTTGTGTGAGCTAAATATCTTAGAATCTTCGAATGTTTTTGAAAAGGACACACATCCTAACCCTTATGCGAATTGATGACTTAGATGTGCAACACATGAAGAAACGTTTTCTTCAATCAATGAAGAATAACACTCTAAGTGTGAAGAAATTAATGAAGAATTTGATTCTCGTAACCCTACGACAATTGTACGCTGTGTCTGAAATCATCATTCTTATACGTGGTCACGCCACCACAAAAGTTGAAAATCTTCAATTTGAGTTTTTCCTCATTTTGAAATTCGTCTTTCAAATTCTTCAACTTTGCAAAATCTTCACTATTTCCGCCATTTTTCTTCATTGGCTATATATATATGTGAGTTTATGTCCCTACAGATTCACTTATTGCTATTTCTTCAAGTTGTGATTGCTAAGTGAATGTGATCGACCCTTCCCTCTATGCTATACTCAACCCAATCTATTCACAAATTCTTCATGTGCGCTTCGATTGAAACTCTGCTCAAAGTCTTCACTGTTCCTTACCAAGAAATTAAGTAATCTAAATTTTTAAAACAAATCTTATCCAGATTTTGGTTTTACCACAAACCGCTCCGCATCCCACGATGCATTAGTTTATTCACCCACGATCTACACGATCTCATCTCAGATAGACGTGGGTGACATGTCGCATGGGAAGAAGAAAGGCATGTTCGTCCCAAAATCTTCGCAAACAGTTTTACCGGGCTATAAATACCCCTCTCCTTCCTTACTTCATTTACTTCGCCGGTCGCTGCTTCGCCGAGTCTCCTCAAACCCTAGAGGGTACCCGAGAGCTGAATACGAGGCGTGGTCGGCATTCTTAGCCCTTGCCGCAAGTCCTCGAGACGGGCAACGGGTCACATCTTCGTGAATCGCTTGTTACCGCTGCTCCTAATCCACTACGATTTGGATATTTGATCCGAGGGACCTCTCGCCTAATAGCACTAACCATCACGTGGGCATAGTATGGGCGTTCTGCGTCGTATGCATCAGCCGAAGCTTATTAGACGTCAGCGACTGAGCAGCGCCGCGCCGGGTTGGACTGGTAAGCTACTACCTTTTTTAAGGAGGTAGCTAGGTCTTCTCACCGGTCGCCCACGCAACGTGCAGGAGTTCCCTGGGAGATGGCCCATCACCGGCCGCCTATGGTAATGGACACTCAGAGTTGTATCCCGATCGATACAACTAGAACTGGATACTTGTGATGAGAATTGGATGGTGATGAGAATTGGATTGTGATGACAAATGGATAGTATGGCTCTGGGATTGCTTTCTCGCAGGGAGTCGAGAAAGGATCTCTGGCCAAGGTTGATAACACTACTACTACTTTACCTTATGCTACTCTACTCCCTCCTGTTTGTCTGCAAGATGGTGGTTTTAAGATGCTAGTCTTCGATAGGACTAGGCCTTCTCTCTATTCCGCATTTCGCAGCCCACCACATATCTGCCTTCCTTTGATAATGTTGCATATGTAGTGTAGATCCTTGCTTGCGAGTACTTTGGATGAGTACTCACGGTTGCTTTGCTCCTCCTTTTCCCCCTTTGTTTTTCTTTCCGGTTGATGCAACCAGATGACAGAGTCCAGGAGCCAGATGCCACCACTGGTGCCTACTACTACGTGAAGATCGCCGACGACCAGGAGTAGTTAGGAGGCTCCTAGGCAGGAGGCCTTGCCTTTTCGATCGTAGATGCTTTTGTGCTAGCCTTCTTAAGGCAAACTTTTCTAACTCATGTCTGTAATCAGATATTGTTGCTTCCGCTGACTCTTGTGTATTCAAGCTTATGTATTCGAGCCCTCGGGACCCCTGGTTTGTAATATAAAGCTTGTATTATTTTAATTTGTTTCTAGAGTTGTGTTGTGATATCTTCCCGTGAGTCCTTGATCTTGATCGTACACATTTGCGTGTATGATTAGTGTACGATTGAATCGAGGGCGTCACACTCCCTCCACCTCCTCACTGAGATGCATGCCATCAGGATGCGCCTAAGTGCTGCCGCCGACACGCAACTGAGCCATGCGCTAGCCCGCACCGGCCGCACGCTCGAGGCCTAGGTTGGGCCCAAGGGATGAGTGCTCAAGGCACAGCGCGCAACCCGCTCGACCTCTTCTGCTCGTCCATAACTATTAGCTCAGGCGAGGTATCTCAAAAAATAGAGTTAAAAGCATCGGGGGTCCTATAACTAGCAAAATGACCCTACCCAGTCCCACAACTTGCACCCAATGTGCAACTTTGGTCCTGGACCAATCACAGAGCGACAAGTGGACTCGTCAGGCCCGAGCCGGTCAGCGCATGCATTTTTGCAAAGAGCCCCTACCTTTCATTAGAATCAACCCGCTGGTTCAGTGACAAAGTTGCTGCAGTGCATCAACTCGGCTTTCATAAAATCCAAATGGGTTGATCGCCGTCTGTTTAATACTGCAGCAACTTGATTGCATGTCTGTTTAAACAATAATAACCAGCTCCGCTCCACACAACCGCCAAGTACAGTGACCAGTGTACTGCTCACTCCTCCTGGCCCTGCCGCCCTTGGATGCACCTCGCCGCACGCCATGGCATCCGCCATCACCAGTAGCATTCCCGCCGCGGACCCCGCCGCCGTCTCCTACGGCTGGCTCGGCCCACGCCTCTCGGTCTACCGGGGTTGGGGTTGTATGGCGTGCCGGTGCCGCTCAGGACCTTGCGTATGAGGTTGGAGTTGTATGCCTAGGCGTTCTCCGTCGAAGCCGAGCCGTCCAGCTTCGAGTTCGATGCCACCCCCGTTCTGCCTTTGTTGCGCGGGGCGCCAGTCTCCGGAACCCTCATCGTCGAGCCAACACGACGTCCACGCCTCCTGCCATTACCATCAGTATGCTCGCCGGAGTTGCCCAGCCACTACAAGAAATATGTCAACTTGTGACCACCACTATTGGTCACTAAATGGTCAATGTTTTCAATTTGTGACCTTTTTGTGACCAAAAACATAAGGTCAAAAGCTGGCCGTCGTTAACTGACTATAGCGACCTTTCTTCTAGAATAGTCGTAGACGTTTATGACCAAAAAAGGTCATAGATTTTACGACCAATTATTTTAGTCACTAGCAATCCGACCACACCACATCAGATCCATCGTGGCAAGCTGACGTGGCAGAATTATGACCAAATGAAAAGGTCGTAAAATAGAATCAGCCCGGTCCATTTCAGCCGTCTACATGGGCCAAGCCCAATAATTCAGCTCGTTTAATTTTTCTCTCTCTTTATTTTGCTTATGTGTATGGGTCTGGCCCAATAATTTGGCCTTTTATTTTCTGGGAATGGAGCCTTTTTCTGATGAATTTTTATAGTCCACTATTGTTTTGGGCCACAACCTTTTTGGTCTAGTTCAATTTGGGCCTTGGCCTTTTATTTTCTGCTATGCAGCCTTTTATAAAAATTTTACAATATTTCTTTTTTAGGCCCAAGCCTTTTGGTCTAATTCTTGTTTGGGCCTTGGCCTTTTAGAGCCCAAGTTCTCATTTTGCATAACTATAAATGAAAGGCCCAGTGCACAAGTGATCCACAAGCCCAGGTGCACAAGTGATCCACATAACTTCACAGGAAATAAACAAAATGATCCACAAGTGATCCATAACTTCACATAACTTCACAGGTTCACAAGATCACATAACTTCACAGGTTCACAAGTGATCCAGGTTCACAAGATCACATAACTTCACAAGTGCTCTAGTTTAAACAGCAAAATGTAACAAAATGCAACAGCTCTCAACTCAGCTCCCAGGTTCAAAATGCAACAACTACCTTAGCTCAAAGACAAAGAGGTTGACAGCACAGCCATCAAACTACCTTAGCTCCAAAGAGAGCCATCATGTGGGCTAACTTCTCTTCCTGTTCTTGAGACTTCTTGCGCAGCAGCTCAAGTTCCTTGTCGCGTGCAGCTTCAGATTCTTCCGCCTTCATCTTGATTGCCGCCAATTCTTCTTGCACCAGTTCAGCTTGAAGCTCGGACCTCTCCAGCTTCTGCTCAAGGTCACAAACATGAGCAAACACTTCAGCAGTTGCTTTGCGGGAATTGTTCCTAGATGACTGGAGCCCAACATTCATGAGGAATGTGCTTTGCTTGACAGATTCCAACAACACTTCTTCGACAATTTGAACAGTAGACTTTGGCTCTTCACCTTCTGGTACCGGCGCATCCTTCATTTTTCCATCTCAAGCTAGCATATGGAGGAAAATGATAGGCATTAGTGGAGAAACCAAACCAGCACACAAATGGATTATTTGAAGTAACCAAACCAGCACACAAAATCTATACAAGAAGATGATGACTAGTGACCTGGAGACATGCAATTGGAACAATATGATCGCTTCATTAAGCCTAGAATGGTGGTTCTATATAAGACGGCTTCCCGACTAACATTCAGATCAAATTTCATCATGTCATAAAAAATGAAACAAATAGCTACAGCAAGTCTGATATCTTTGTTGAACTATCAAACAGCATCAAAGCATGGAACACAGCGTGTGTGAATCAAACAACATGGAACTATCTTCATTAAGCTATTCTGATATCTTCATTAAGCCTAGCATGGAACTATAAGCATGGAACTATCAAACAACATCAAAGCATGGAACTGGCTCCGAATCAAACAGCATCAAATCATCAAAGCATCAAACAACATCAAAGCTGGCTGTGAATCAAACAGGGCATGGACAAAGCATGGAGTGACTTACTATAGCAGTCTTGACTGGCTCCGAAAACCCGTGCTTCTTGCTGTTGTGGGTGGCCTTAAACAAGTCAATCGCAGATAGCTCCTCACCCTTATGCTCTTCTTTCTGAAATGTTTTTCAACAAAAATCAAAATGTTATTCAGCAAGAATCAGAAATGTTATCCAACGAGGATCAAACTGTAAGGTCTTTAGAGAAAAGTTCTCACAGTGGCAAAAATGTGTGATGTGTAGTGCTTGGAACCAGTTCTCTGATTGTACACGACTTTTTCTCGATTCATCTTGTTCGACACACAGGTTTCCTACAAAAAAGCATACTGTCAGCATGATCTAGCACTAGCATATCATGTGTAGAACATAAAGCATCAAACAAAGCAGAGACAAACCTTGTGTCTTGGGGTAGACCACATCACCACCAGAGCTTTCCATTCACCATCCGTTAGATCAGGTACCGGAGACTTGATGCTGACTTTATTTGCGGCTACGGTATCAAAATACTTCTTCTTGATCTGATGGTGTCTGTTCTTTGAATTTTTCTGCAGAATATCTTTGCACGCGGTCTTGATGGTCTCCGAGTCTGTGTTCATCTCAAAATTTGCCTACCAAGACAGCAAACAAGGTAGGAACAATATTAGTGATCATGCATAGGTGTAACAGAAAATAGATAGCACATTTACTATGAAACAAGTAGCTTACAACAACTTTCCCAATGTAGTTCTCCAATAGATTAGCATTTTTTTGTATAGCTTCAAGTGAGGAAGAATCGGAAGATAGCTTCTTGCAACGAGTCCACACTCAGAAGCAAGCTTTGCTGATTGCAGAGGCTTCTTTGGACGCTTCATCCCTTCGGCAATTGGATAGGCACCTTGCTACTAAGCGACTTGGTGATCCTCTCTAGCCCTTTGCCCTTTCTAAGTCTAGTCTTGGTAGTCATTGCATCTGAAAATGAAATTGAACACATATTTAGAATAGAAATCTACAAATGCAGGAATCGACAAAAGCATACATGATCATTCCATTTGGAAAATGCACTAGTAAAAGATAGCATTGCAAAGGTCAACTTGCCTGATTGAAGCACAAGCTGCTGTTCTTCTTCATTGATGACAATATTCCTGTCAATAGAAGGTGCAACAGGGCTGACGTCTGTGTGGACAGTGCCTGCTTCATCAATGCAGATGGTTCCTCCTTCATCTTGGCAGACAGTGCCACTTCCATCCATGCTAAGAGTGGTTCCTTCATCCATGGGCGGCAACTCATCACCCATTTGTACCGAGGTCTCAGAGTCCATGCGCAGCAGACTTTCCTGATGGTTCGTCGCACTCGCCATCTTTGCTTTCTGCCTTGTGACTCTATCAAGGGCAGGTTCATCAGGTTCCAGGATCCTCTTTTTTTGTCCTGGAGTTGGGGCCATCACCCTTCCTGGAGGCATTGCAGCAGATGTTTCTGAGCTCGTCTTCTTCTTGCTGACTGTCTTCTTAACACCAGGCCTCTTCGTCCTAGATTCCTTCAGTGCCTCGTATAAACAGCACGGAAAAAGCATTAGATCACAAGAGAAATATGTGAGCACAAGGAATAACATAGCATAAAAGAACCCCAGCCCTCCAAGCAAGACATAGTTTGCACCTTAACAGTCTTGCTCACTACAACATCATCCACTTCCTCTCCATCAATAACTTCATCCTCCTTAGGATTGTACTCTGGGTCATCATGGATAACTCCACTACCTTCTTGAACCTCATCACTTCTACCTTCTTGTACACCACTTGTTTTCCTAATCATCGATGCTATTGCACCGATGCCAAGGGACTGGAACATCCAATTGTTCCTTGATACGTCTCCGTCATATCTACTTTTCTAAACACTTTTGCCCTTGTTTTGGACTCTAACTTGTATGATTTGGATGGGACTAACTCGGACTGACGCTGTTTTCAGCAGAATTGCCATGGTGTTGTTTTATGTGCAGAAAACAAAAGTTCTCGGAATGACCTGAAACTCCACGGAATATCTTAGAATAAATAATAAAAAATCCTCGTCAAAGATGAAGTCCAGGGGGCCCACACCCTGTCCACGAGGGTGGGGGGCGCGCCCCTCCCCCCTGGGCGCAGCCCCCTACCTCGTGGGCCCCCTGGTGGCCCTCCGACGCCAACTCCAACTCCATATATTGGCTTTCGGGGAGAAAAAAATCAGAGAGAAAGTTTCATCGCGTTTTACGATACGGAGCTGCCGCCAAGCCCTAATCTCTCTCGGGAGGGCTGATCTGGCATCCGTTCGGGGCTCTGGAGAGGGGGATTCATCGTCGTCGTCATCATCAACCATCCTCCATCACTAATTTCATGATGCTCACCGCCGTGTGTGAGTAATTGCATCGTAGGCTTGTTGGACGGTGATGGGTTGGATGAGATTTATCATGTAATCGAGTTAGTTTTGTTAGGGTTTGATCCCTAGTATCCATTATGTTCTGAGATTGATGTTGCTATGACTTTGCTATGCTTAATGCTTGTCACTAGGGCCCGAGTGCCATGATTTCAGATCTGAACCTATTATGTTTTCATGAATATATGTGTGTTCTTGATCCTATCTTGCAAGTCTATAGTCACCTACTATGTGTTATGATCCGCAACCCAAGTGACAATAATCGGGACCACTCCGTGATGACCATAGTTTGAGGAGTTCATGTATTCACTATGTGCTAATGCTTTGTTCCGGTTCTCTATTAAAAGGAGGCCTTAATATCCCTTAGTTTCCATTAGGACCCACGCCACGGGAGGATAGGACAAAAGATGTCATGCAAGTTCTTTTCCATAAGCACGTATGACTATATTCGAATACATGCCTACATTACATTGATGAACTGGAGCTAGTTACGGGTCACCCTATGTTATGATGTTACATGATGAACCACATCCGCATAATTATCCATCGCTAATCCGTGCCTACGAAGTTTTCCATATACTGGTTTACGCTTATTTACTTTTTTCTGCTCTATGTTATAATCACTACAAAATACCAAAATCATTACTTTTGTTGTCTTTACTTTGTTACCGTTACCACCACTATCATATTACTTTGCTAATAAACACTTTGCTGCAGATACTAAGTTTCCAGGTGTGGTTGAATTGACAACTCAGCTGCTAATACTTGAGAATATTCTTTGGCTCCCCTTGTGTATATTCTTTGGCTCCCCTTGTGTCGAATCAATAAATTTGGGTTGAATACTCTACCCTCGAAAACTGTTGCGATCCCCTATACTTGTGGGTTATCAAGACCTTTTTCTAGCGCCGTTGCCGGGGAGCATAGCTCTATTCTTTGAGTCACTTGGGATTTATATTTGCTGGACACTATGAAGAACTTGAAAGATGATCGAACTACTATTTTGCCCTCAACTACGAGGGAGGTAAGGGACCGCCATCTAGCCTTGCACTAGATTCTCCTTCGTTATGAGTAAGTTTATACACCTAAACCTACTATCGCTATTGATTCCGATATGTCGCATGTTATTGATGATGCCACTTCTGCTATGCATGATACTTATGATGAAACTACTTCTATGCTTGATACTACTGTGCCACTTGGTGAATATCTTGATGAGCAAATTGCTAGGTCTAGAGAAAGAGAAATTATTGAAACTGAACACGATGATGGTAGTGATGATGAAAATATGCCTACTATTCCTGAGGGTTATCTTTAATGCTGAATCTATTGAAGCTGTTCTTGCTTGCCAGGATAGTCTTGAACGTAAGAGGTTGCTAGTTAAGTGGAGTAAAGAATCTTTTAGAGATAGGATGATACCCGACCCTGCTTTTGCTACTTCACCTATCTGTGTTCCTGATCGGGATTATTATGATTTTTCTGTTGATCTAGATATAATTACTTTGGTTGAATCTGATCCTTTTAATGGCTATGAATCTGAAACTGTTGTGGCACATCTTCGTAAGTTAGATGATATAGCTGCCATGTTTACTAATAATGAGAGATCGTGCTACCTTTATTTACTCAAAATATTTCTGTTCTCATTAAAGGGTGATGCTAAGAAATGGTTTAATTCTCTTGATCCTGGTTGTGTGCAAAGTCCCCAGGATATGATTTATTACTTCTCTGCTAAATATTTCCCTGCTCATAAGAAACAAGCTGCTTTGAGGGATATATATATATAATTTTGTGCAAGTTGAAGAAGAAAGTCTCCCACAAGCTTGGGGGAGGCTTCTCAAGTTACTTAATGCTTTGCCTGATCATCCTCTTAAGAAACCTGAAATACATGATATCTTTTATAATGGACTAACCAATGCTTCCAGAGATTACCTGGATAGTTGCGATGGTTCTCTTTTCAGGGAAAGAACACCGGATGACGCTGAAATTCTATTGAATAATATGTTGGCAAATGAAAATAATTGGGCACCTCTCGAGCCAACTCCCGAGCCAGCTCGAGCCACCATCGAGCCTATTCCTAAACCAACTCCGAAGAAGAGAGGTGTTCTATTTCTCAGGCCCGAAGATATGCAAGAAGCAAAGACATCTATGAAAGAAAAAGGTTTTAAAGCTGAAGATGTTAAGAATTTACCTCCTATTGAAGAAATACATGGTCTTAATTTACCGCCTATTGAAGAAGTATATGATCTCAATTACTTATTTACTGAAGAACCTCCCGATATCCCGACACAGGTAGTAAAGGTAAATTCTCTCTATAGGTATGATAAAGCTAAAGTCCCTCCTACTAAAATTGCTAGTCAGTGCTTGGATGAGTTTGATGACTTTATGTTTAAGCAAGATGATTTTAATGCTTACTTTGGTAGACAATTAAAACAGAATACCTTTATGATTAAACGCTTGAGTGATTATATGGCTGATATTAGAGGTGAACTTAAACTTGTTAGCAAACATGCTTCTATGGTTACCACTCAAGTAGAACAAGTACTTAAAGCTCGATGTAAGTGCTTGATGAAATGAATAGTAAGAAAATGATTATGCTGTTAGAGTGGCTACTAGAACTGGTAGAATGACTCAGGAACCTTTGTATCCTGAAGGCCACCCTAAGAGAATCGAGCAAGATTCTCAGAGAAATAATATTGATATGCCTAGTTCTTCTAAGAGGAAGAAAAAGAAAAATGATAGGACTGTGCAAACTTCTAGTGAACCTATTGCTGAACCACCTAAATAATCCAAATGATATCTCTTTGTCTGATGCTAAAACACAATCTGGTAATGAACATGAACCTAGTGGAAATGTTAATGATAATGTTCATGATGATGCTCAACCTAGTAATGATAATGATGTAGAAGTTGAACCTGCTGTTGATCTTGATAACCCACAATCAAAGAATCAACGTTATGATAAAAGAGACTTCGTTGCTAAGCAACATGGTAAAGAAAGAGAACCATGGGTTCGAAACCCATGCCTTTTCCTCCAAACCATCCAAGAAAAAGGATGATGAGGATTTTGAGTGCTTTCTTTGAAATGATTAGACCCATCTTTTATGTATGCGATTAACTCGATGTGCTCAAAACAAATCCTTACGCTAAGTATATGAAGGATATTATTACTAATAAAAGAAAGATACCAAGCTGAAATTTCCACCATGCTTGCTAATTACACTTTTAAGGGTGGAATACCAAAGAAACTTGGAGATCCCGGAGTGCCCACTATACCATGCTCCATTAAAAGAAGTTATGTTAAAACTGCTTTATGTGATCTTGGAGCCGGTGTTAGTGTTATGCCTCTCTCTTTATATCGTAGACTTGACTTGAATAAGTTGACACCTACTGAAATATCTTTGCAAATGGCTGATAAATCAACTACTATACCTGTCCGTATTTGTGAGGATGTGCCTGTTGTGGTTGCAAACGTTACTATTTTAACGGACTTTCTTATTCTTGATATTCCCGAGGATGATAGTATGCCTATTATTCTTGGAAGACCTTTCCTCAATACTGCAGGGGCTGTTTTTGATTGCAACAAAGGCAATCTCACTTTTCATGTTAATGGTAATGAGCATACGGTACACTTTCCGAGGAAACAACCTCAAGGTTACAGCATCAACTCTATTGGAAAAATCCCATCAATTATATTTGGAGGTTTTGAATGTCCTCTCCCTACTATCAAGAAAAAGTATGATATTCTTATTGTTGGGGATTTTCATATCCCCGTTGAGGTAACTTAGTGTCATTCAAAATTTCTCCGATTCCGGGATTATTCGGAATGAGTTTGTTAACAAGACTTGGTCAACCTTGTTAGTGGGTTCATTTTGATGATCACAAGATGGATGAAACTAGAAGCACAACCTTCTGTACCCTCTTTATATTTTTTGTTATTTAGTAAAAATAAAGTAAAATAGTATTTTTCTGTCTGTTTCCTGACTTATCCGTGCAATATAAAAATATCCGAAAATAAAAGTCCTCGTAATGCCATGCCAATTTAATATGTTTTTCGGGAATATTTGAGAATTTATGTGCAAAATTACCACGGGGAGCTGCCACTGCCACGAGGGTGGAGGGCGCGCCCTACCCCCTGGGCGCGCCCCCCTGCCTCGTGGGCCAACGGTGGCCCTCCTCCACTTATTCCTGCACCCATCTTCTTCCTCTGTCTCACACAAACACGAAAAACAAACTCAAGCACGAGTTCCAGCCCCCGTTGCTGTGATTTTCGATCTCCTTGCTCAAAGCATCTCTCGCAAAACTTCTTGGGGAGATTGTTCCTTGGTATGGGACTCCTCCATTGGTCCAATTAGTTTTTGTTCTAATGCTTTATTCATTGCAAATTTGTGCTGCATAGGTGACCATGTTCTTGAGCTTGCATGTCAAATTTATATGGTTCCAAGTAGTTCCAATGCTTTATATAGGCTCTACGCAGTTGTGGGAGTTGTTGCTATTAATTTTATTGAGGTTGGTTCACTTTTATTTGAAGTTACTAAAAATTTCAGAAATTTTTCAGAGGAAACAATATGCTTAGGAGGATGTTCCAAGGTGGTCCTTCAAGGAAGCAAGGTCCCAGGCTTGCGATATGTGATGCTGACGAGGAACCACCAAGAGACGCTCCTGTGAGGCCTTGTGAATGGCCACCAGAAAATTTTATGAATCAAGTGGGAATTAAAGAAGAATTCTATGCATATTTGCGTAATGCCGATTTTGAGGACTTTGAAGCTGATAAATGCCCACAGTATCGTGACCTCAAAAGTTCATTTGTGGGGAGGTTTGATTTTTCATCTTCGCGTAATTCTCCTTCAGTCATGTTTAACCTTTATGACAAATCTTATACCATGGACTTAGAGGATTTTACTTCTGCTTGCAAACTTCCATCTTGGGGTAATGTCTGGGATCCTCCTAAAGCCGAATACAGAGACTTTCTTGCTAGAATAACTGTGGGGGAATCTAGAGATATAACACAAGCCACTATAGGGAGCATTCACTTTCCTGCTATACATTATTTTGCTCTCTTCATAGGAAGATGTATAAATGCTAAGGATGAAGCATGTCACATGTGTGCCCCTGATCTCAGCATTCTCAGAAGTGCTTTGTTAGGAGACCAATCTTATCATATGGGCGCCATTGTAGCTCGTAGGTTGCATCAGAATAGGCATAACGGAGATTTCTTTGGAGGAATTTATGCAACCCGCTTAGCTAATTTACTTGATGTAGACATTCGTGAGGGTGACATGGAGTTACCCCCCTCTTATTTAGATTTTTATTCTATGGTTTCCCACCAGTTTGTTGAGAGGACTGAACCACCTCTCCAGTATCGACTAATCTTTGATGACGCCGTAGTCCATATTGCTCTTCCTGCTCCTGCTTTCTTTGATTCACAGGCAAAAAGAAGATATATTATTACCAGAGAGGAGGCAGATGAGTACGAAAGGAGAGTGGAGGCTGCTCGACTCCACGCTACAGCTCAGGCGGCAATAGCCGCTGCATCATGGTACGACCCCAGCTTCACCTACGGATATCCGCCAGGCCATCCCTGGCATTAGACCAACTTAGGCCAAAAGCCTAAGCTTGGGGGAGTACGTATTTCCCACCAACATTACATTCATGTTCACACACACTCATTGCTAGATGTCGGTGCTCATACTCTTTCATTGTATTATCCATGGTAGTTTAAATTTCTTTTTCCTGCTTTCTTCTTGTGTGTTTGATAAAATTTAAGAAAAACAAAAAAATTAGTTAGTTTACCTTTCATGCCTGTAGTAGAATTAAAAAGAAAACCCAAAAATATTTCCCGTTCTTCTTTTTACTTGTTGGGAGCTTTCCCGTGTAAATAGTTTTTATTTCTTTTCCTTTCTTTGGGGGTTGAGAAGACTATATTGAAAATGCTTAGTGGCTCTTATATGCATGATTGATTATTTATACCTAGAGCCCATATTACTTGTCTTCTCTCTTGAGTTGAATGCTTGCAGATTCCAGCTTAGTCCAATGCACGGCACTCTTATTATTATACACACCGCTTCGGTCGTATGAAAGTGAAAGGCAATAATGATGATATATGATGGACTTATTGAGAAGAGAAAAGCTGGTACAAACTCGACCTCTTTTGTTTGTGTAAATATGATGATTCATCGTTCCTGATTCAGCTATTATGAAGTAAACATATTTGCAATGGTATTTAGAGATTATAGTTGCTTGTGCCATGCTTGATTAGCTATGAGTTATAATGGTTTACCTTGCGTGCCAACATGCTATTAGAATGATTATGATATGGTATGATGGGGTGGTATCCTCCTTTAAATGCATTGAGTGACTCGACTTGGCACATGTTCACGCATGTAGTTGAATCCAATCAACATAGCCTTCATGATATTTATGTCCATGGTGGATTATATCCTACTCATGCTTGTACTGTGTGAATTAATTTTAATGCATGTTTACGATCGTTGTCGCTCTCTCGCTTGGTCGCTTCAGCCTTTTGCTAGCCTTCAATTGTACTAAAGGGAATACTGCTTGTGCATCCAAACTCCTTAAACCCCAAATTTATTCCATATGAGTCCACCATACCTTCCTATATGCGGTATTTACCTGCCGTTCCAAGTAAATTTGTATGTGCCAAACTCTAAACCTTCAATTAAACATTGTGTTTTGCATGCTCGAATAGCTCATATGTCAACTAGAGCTGCCCTTATCTTCCGTGTTAGTCGGGTTATTCTCAAGAGGAGTGGCATCCGCTCCTCATTCACGAGAAAATGGCTGGTATTCGGGATGCCCAGTCCCATGCTTTATGCAAACTAAATCAAAATAACTGCAAACAAATCTCCCCTTGGGACCCGTTGAATGTTGGAGGCACTCGTTGTTTCAAGCAACCATGGATTGATGCTTGTGGAGGAAGGGGAGTATAAACTTTACCATTCTGTTTGGGACCCGCCTATAATCTGTTTAGCATGGAATATATCGTCGTCTTTTAGTTGTTATGTTGACAATGAAAGTACGCCGCTCAAAATATAATTTATCTCTATTTCAAAACCGAGCTCTGGCACCTCTACAAATCCCTGCTTCCTTCTGCGAAGGGCCTATCTATTTACTTTTATGTTGAGTCATCACCCTTCTTATTAAAAAGCACCAGCTGGTTAGCACACTGTCGTTTGCATTCATTATTATTGGTTTATATTGGGTATGATTTGACTGGATCTCTTTTACCATGAATTACAATGTTTAGTCAGTCCTTGATCTTTAAAGTTGCTCTGTATTTATGTTTTGCAGTCTCAGAAAGGGCTAGCGAGATACCATTTTGTTATATCATGTTATGATTGTTTTGAGAAAGTGTTGTCATCCGAGTTTTATTATTATGGCTCGCTAGCTGATTATGCTATTGATATGAGTAATTATGAGACCTACGTGTTATCGTGAGTATGGTTAGTTCATAATAATTGCTGAAACTTGAATGCTGGCTTTTCATGTTTACAAGAACAAGAGCAAACAGAGTTTGTAAAAGTTTTTCTTTTTCTCTTTCAGTTTGTCAACTGAATTGCTTGAGGACAAGCAAGGGTTTAAGCTTGGGGAAGTTGATACGTCTCTGTCGTATCTACTTTTCCAAACACTTTTGCCCTTGTTTTGGACTGTAACTTGTATGATTTGAATGGAACTAACCCGGACTGACGCTGTTTTCAACAGAATTGCCATGGTGTTGTTTTATGTGCAGAAAACAAAAGTTCTCGGAATGACCTGAAACTCCACGGAATATCTTAGAATAAATAATAAAAAATCCTCGCCAAAGATGAAGACCAGGGGGCCCACACACTGTCCACGAGGGTGGGGGCGCGCCCCTCCCACCTGGGTGCGCCCCCTACCTTGTGGGCCCCCCTGGTGGCCCTCCGACGCCAACTCCAACTCCATATATTGGCTTTCGGGGAGAAAAAATCAGAGAGAAAGTTTCATCGCGTTTTACGATATGGAGCCACCGCCAAGCCCTAATCTCTCTCGGGAGGGCTGATCTGGAGTCCGTTCGGGGCTCCGGAGAGGGGGATTCATCACTGTCGTCATCATCAACCATCCTCCATCACCAATTTCATGATGCTCACCGCCGTGCGTGAGTAATTGCATCATAGGCTTGCTGGACGGTGATGGGTTGGATGAGATTTATCATGTAATCGAGTTAGTTTTGTTAGGGTTTGATCCCTAGTATCCATTATGTTCTAAGACTGATGTTGCTATGACTTTGCTATGCTTAATGCTTGTCACTAGGGCCCGAGTGCCATGATTTCAGATCTGAACCTATTATGTTTTCATGAATATATGTGTGTTCTTGATCCTATCTTGCAAGTCTATAGTCACCTACTATGTGTTATGATCCGGCAACCTCGAAGTGACAATAATCGGGACCACTCCCGGTGATGACCATAGTTTGAGGAGTTCATGTATTCACTATGTGCTAATACTTTGTTCTGGTTCTCTATTAGAAGGAGGCCTTAATATCCCTTAGTTTCCATTAGGACCCCGCTGCCACGGGAGGGTAGGACAAAAGATGTCATGCAAGTTCTTTTCCATAAGCACGTATGACTATATTTGGAATACATGCCTACATTACATTGATGAACTGGAGCTAGTTCTGTGTCACCCTATGTTATGACTGTTACATGATGAACCACATCCGGCATAATTATCCATCGCTAATCCGGTGCCTACGAGTTTTCCATATACTGGTTTACGCTTATTTACTTTTCCGTTGCTACTGTTACAATCACTACAAAAATACCAAAATCATTACTTTTGTTGTCTTTACTATGTTACCGTTACCACCACTATCATATTACTTTGCTACTAAACACTTTGCTGCAGATACTAAGTTTCCAGGTGTGGTTGAATTGACAACTCAGCTGCTAATACTTGAGAATATTCTTTGGCTCCCCTTGTGTCGAATCAATAAATTTGGGTTGAATACTCTACCCTCGAAAACTATTGCGATCCCCTATACTTGTGGGTTATCATTCCTCATGATATTTCTAGCCCTAACCTTCTCGTACTCGGTGAGAGGCTCTTCTTTGCATGATAAAGGAAACATAACTATTAGGTGAATGTTTGGAATGCATGGACAGACAGCCAAACATATCTTATGAAATTTTATTATCATTTAATCCTAGTTATTCAGGTAAGGAAGACTAACAGCACACAGGCACAATTAAGCCAGCTTATTCAGATTGCAGCAATACATTTCACTTAGCATATTAAGACACATATTTTTTGAAACTGACAGTATAACCACAAGGAGCAAGTTGCATACCAACGGTTAGCCTCACGTTTGACCTTGTCATCCTTGCCATGGATGATCTTGAGGTGGTGCTTGCAAAATAGAATAAACAACAATCAGATACAACAGGGATAAAGTAAAATGATGCTCTTGTATCAATAAAGGAAAGCATTTGGACCATCATGCACATACATGTAATACATGTGAAACAAACTTGATGGATCAACAATAAAGTGATCTAGTGTTATTAATTACAAACATGTAAGTGCACTAAACAAGCATGCATGTACATCGAAAGATATGAAGCATCTCTTAATATCTTCACTACATCAAGCAAGAGGTAGTAATGTACATCAAGAAATCTTCCTAGTGCCTCATATAAAGTACACAACAAGCAAGCAAAGTGCTAGTAGTACTGCTGATGCAAACCCTAACCATATGTATGCTAGCAAGCAACTAAATTGAAGCAAACTATATATGTGAAGCAATGCATTAGCAGTAATATATGTGAAGCAAACTACATCAAGCTAAGTGAATTAAGGTTGTGGTACCAGAGACAAGAACAGAACTCACATGTATTACAATTATATATAGTTGGATACAAATACAGTGCACATGAATTATACTTCAGTAATGTGGATTAGCAAAAACAACTATTTACAACAATTACTTTTATGTTTTAACTTGCAATTTTATCCATGTACCTACAATCATCTATAAGCAAATGAATTACTCAATTGTTTTCCCTAATGGAGGCAAGCTTATGTATTCAGAGCAACTGATTGCCCAACTGTTGATGAATAAAGAAGCAAGCAGTGTTAACAATAATAGTAGGCCTTGAAATCATGCTTATGCAGGCAATTTAGAAGAGTATATCATGAGGACATTCAAAACAACTAGATGTTGCCACTGGTAAAGCATTAAACAACTATACTTGCAAAAGTACAAAAGCAGATGAAAAAACTATACTCAACTATTGATTATGTTGCCTCTACACACCAAACATGGCTACAGACTAGAAGAACACAAATTCAGACATTTCGACAATTAGAATCAACCTTTTATATTAAAACACCCAAAATTATCTAGCACCAATATGGTATATATTAAAACTAGTCATACTGCCTAAACACACCAGGAATTCCAATACCACAATAAGTACTAAGCATTCTCTTGTTCACTGGAAAGAAGAACACAAGCTTCATGCACATATCATAAAAGAAGAACACTGCTACAAACCCCATGGGCACAACATAAAAGAAGTCTTCTACTTGAACAATCAGGATGGGCTGCTGCTACAATGAAACCATGCAAACCCCTACAACATCTGCTGCAATGGCGTGCAACAAGAACCCTAACCCCATCATGTTCTAGCCATGAACCAGAGGGAGATCATCCCCACGAACCCCATGAAACCTAACCCTGACCCCATGAACCCTAACCCTAACCCCATGAACCAGACGAAGATCCTAACCCTAGAAGATCCTAACCCTAGAAGATCCACCGAACCAGAGGAGAGATGGATCCAGCAGAGGAAGGGAGATGGATCCACCGAATATCAAGGGGAGATGGAGAAGTACCTAGGGGCGGATGATGTTGATGATGCAGCGGTGGTCGTCGTTGATGTAGCCGCCGCCGTCGTCGATGTAGTCGATGTAGCTGCCGTCGTCGTCCATGTAGTCGATGTAGTCGATGTAGCCGCCGTCGTCGTCGATGTAGTCGATGCGGGCGATGTAGCCGTCGAGGGGAGGGGATTCATCGTCGGGGAGGGCGGCGCGACGCGGCGTAGCGGCACGGAGCAAGGGAGGGAGTGGGGTGGGGGCAAGGAGGAGGGGAGGGGGGGGGGCGAGGCGGCATGGAGCAGGGAAGGGAGTGGGGCGGGAAAAGTGGAGCAGGGAGGGAGTGGGGAGAAGCTAGGGTTCGTCAGGGAGGGGAATGGAATGGGGAAATTTTGGGGAGTGGGAGGGGAGTGGGAGGGGAGGATCCCGCGTGTTTAGTGGGAGAGGGGTGGTGGGTCCCAAATGGTAGTGGGAGAGAAGTGGTGGGAAATTTTCGTGGGGTGGGAGGGAAAATTTGGTGCTAGGAGGGAAATATTGGTGGGGTAGGAGGGAATTTTTCACCAGTTTTTAGAGGTTTTGAGGCAGAAAATATAGGGTTTTTATGTAAACCTTGTTGAAATCATGGTTAAAATCATACCGAGTAGCTCAAGAATACATTTGTATTACAAGTTTAGTATTTTTGCTAGTTGGTAGGCCACATTTGATGATGTGACGCGGAGGTCTCCCATTTTTTTTGATTTTTTTGAATTTTTTACGGTGTTTTCAAAAACCGGCGGATTTCGTCGCGGCGGCCGTCCGTGGCTAGGGTTTGAGCCGTGCAAATCTGTTGTCGATTCTGTGATGAAATGCCTACCTGTGAAGCTAAAAAGCATTTTTAGTGAAAATAACGGGCAAGCTATGGAGGACCCGCAGTTCAAATTCTAGTCGGTTCCAGCTGAATCGGCCGAAGGTGGTCTGAATTGCCGGGAGTAACTACGAGGGTCGGAAATGCATGCTTTTTGGCGACCGTCCGTAAAATAGGGTCTACTTTGAGATAGACATGGAATGGCGCCGTTTGGGGTGACCCTCCTTGTAGCCGCTTCATGAAAAACGCATGTCTTCTGCATTCAAAAAATGAAAAACGGTTTTTCTTGTTAAACAAGTTGGAACCTTGCTTTGGCAACATTGTTTGCCATCATAAGACGGAGGCATGCGCCCAATTTGGTCATATTATCAGAAACTATTCATCAGATGTGGCCATATCATTTCTAGTTTGGGTTGAAAGCCATGAATCTTCGTTCATGGTAGGTCGTTTTTGAGAACAATTTTTTAATAAAACGCCGGTATTGCAAGTTTAGTATTTTTGCTAGTTGGTAGGCCACATTTGATGATGTGACACGGAGGTCTCCCATTTTTTTTGATTTTTGTGAATTTTTTACGGTGTTTTCAAAAACCGGCGGATTTCGTCGCGGCGGCCGTCCGTGGCTAGGGTTTGAGCCGTGCAAATCTGTTGTCGATTCTGTGATGAAATGCCTACCTGTGAAGCTAAAAAGCATTTTTAGTGAAAATAACGGGCAAGCTATGGAGGACCCACAGTTCAAATTCCAGCCGGTTCCAGCTGAATCGGCCGAAGGTGGTCTGAATTGCCGGGAGTAGCTACGAGGGTCGGAAATGCATGCTTTTTGGCGACCGTCCGCAAAATAGGGTCTACTTTGAGATAGACATGGAATGGTGCCATTTGGGGTGACCCTCCTTGTAGCCGCTTCACAAAAAACGCATGTCTTCTGCATTAAAAAAATGAAAAACGGTTTTTCTTGTTAAACAAGTTGGAACCTCGCTTTGGAAACATTGTTTGCCATTACAAGACTGAGGCATGCGCCCAATTTGGCCATATTATCAGAAACTATTCATCGGATGTGGCCATATCATTGCTAGTTTGGTTTGAAAGCCATGAATCTTCGTTCATGGTAGGTCGTTTTTGAGAACACTTTTGTAAGAAAACGCCGGTATTGCAAGTTATTATTTTTGCTAGTTGGTAGGCCACATTTGATGATGTGACGCGGAGGTCTCCCATTTTTTTGTTTTTTTTTTGAATTTATTTACGGTGTTTTAAAAAACCGGCGGATTTCATCGCGGCGGCCGGCCGTGGCTAGGGTTTGAGCCATGCTAATCTGTTGTCGATTCTGTGATGAAATGCCTACCTGTGAAGCTAAAAAGCATTTTTAGTGAAAATAACGGGCAAGCTATGGAGGACCCGCAGTTCAAATTCCAGCCGGTTCCAGCTGAACCGGCCGAAGGTGGTCTGAATTGCCGGGAGTAGCTACGAGGGTCGGAAATGCATGTTTTTAGCGACCGTCCGTAAAATAGGGTCTACTTTGAGATAGACATGGAATGGTGCCATTTGGGGTGACCCTCCTTGTAGCCGCTTCACGAAAAACGCATGTCTTCTGCATTCAAAAAATGAAAAACGGTTTTTCTTGTTAAACAAGTTGGAACCTCGCTTTGGCAACTTTGTTTGCCATTACAAGACGGAGGCATGCACCCAATTTGGCCATATTATCAGAAACTATTCATCGGATGTGGCCATATCATTGCTAGTTTGGTTTGAAAGCCATGAATCTTCATTCATGGTAGGTTGTTTTTGAGAACACTTCTGTAAGAAAACGCCGGTATTGCAAGTTATTATTTTTGGTAGTTGGTAGGCCACATTTGGTGATGTGGCGCGAAGGTCTCCCATTTTTTTGATTTTTTTGAATTTTTTTACGGTGTTTTGAAAAACCGGCGGATTTCATCGCGGCGGCCGTCCGTGGCTATGGGTTTGAGCCGTGCTAATCTGTTGTCAATTTTGTGATGAAATGCCTACCTGTGAAGCTAAAAAGCATTTTTAGTGAAAATAACGAGCAAGCTATGGAGGACCCGCAGTTCAAATTCCAGCCGGTTCCAGCTGAATCGGCCGAAGGTGGTCTGAATTGCCGGGAGTAGCTACGAGGCTCGGAAATGCATGTTTTTTGGCGACCGTCCGTAAAATAGGGTCTACTTTGAGATAGACATGGAATGGCGTCGTTTGGGGTGACCCTCCTTGTAGCCGCTTCACGAAAAACTTATGTCTTCTACATTCGAAAAATGAAAAACAGTTTTTCTTGTTAAACATGTTGGAACCTCACTTTGGCAACATTGTTTGCCATCACAAGACGGAGGCATGCGCCCAATTTGGGCATATTATCAGAAACTATTTATCTGATGTGGCCATATCATTGCTAGTTTGGCTTGAAAGCCATGAATCTTCATTCATGGTAGGTCGTTTTTGAGAACATTTTTTTAAGAAAACGCCGGTATTGCAAGTTTAGTATTTTTGCTAGTTGGTAGGCCACATTTGATGATGTGACGCGGAGGTCTCCCATTTTTTTTGTTTTTTTTTGAATTTTTTTACGGTGTTTTAAAAAATCGACGGATTTCGTCGCGGCGGCCATCCGTGGCTAGGGTCTGAGCCGTGCAAATCTGTTGTCAATTCTGTGATGAAATGCCTACCTTGTAGCCGCTTCGCGAAAAAACGCATGTCTTTAGCATTCAAAAAATGAAAAACAGTTTTTGAATTTTTTACGGTGTTTTTAAAAACCGGCGGATTTTGTCACGGCGATCGTCCGTGGCTAGGGTTTGAGTCATGTTTTTAGCATTCAAAAAATGAAACTTATATTGTTTCATACATGAGCATGCACAAAAACCCATAATTTTATCTTTCATCCATGAGCATGCAGAAAAAATTTCAATTCCCATCAATTACCAAACTAAATATTCATTGTTAAGAAATTGACATGTTTAGATGACACTGTCATACAGCATCCATGAGCATGCACAAAATTAAACCTGACACACTTAACATTGACATGTTCAGATTACACTAAGAAGCTTAAACCCAACATGCTTAGCATTGCCACTTCATTTTCTTAACATCTTCACTCCTCCTTCTTCTCCTTCATCAACCTGATGCGCTCAGAGTGGCGAATCCAAACGCGGATGTACTCCTCTACCACAATTGGCATGGTCCTTTCGCCCAGTTGTGGAATCGCCAGCACCACTACCATTGCGAGGTCATTGTTAGGCACCACCATCGTGAGGTCAGCGTCAGGCACCACAATCGCGAGGTCGTCGTCAGCCACCACCATAGCAGGGTCATCGTCAGCCACCACCATAGCAGGGTCGTCGTCAGCCACCACCATAGCAAGGTCGTCGTCAGCCACCACCATAGCAAGGTCGTCATCCCCGCCCTGCTCCTCTTCTTGCCCACTCTGCTCCTCGTCATCCCCGCTCTACTCCTCGTCATCCCCGCTGCTGCTCCCACTGCCTGGCCAAATGCAACAATGTGTGAACATGGTGTTGTCGTCGTGCTGGTAGAGGAAGACAAAAGGACAGGAGGAAGAGAGGCAGAGAGCTTACTGGCATCGTTGTCGTGCTGGTAGTACTTGCGGCACATGGTGTTGTCGAACATCTTCACGGTGAACATGGCATCGCTGTCGTAGCGGAAGACAAGAAATGAGTGATGATAAACATACCTGCCTACTGTAAGATTTCTCAATTACGATCTCGAAGAACTCGAAACGTTCCAAGCCAGCCATCTCACTTCTCTGAAAAGAAGCATTGTAAATTAAACAACAGGACTGGACAGAAATAAGAAACAAGCACTTCAAAACAGTAGAATAATTACTACATGTGTTTGCCAGGGCAATGGCCTCAATTTGCTCCTACTATATCTTGGCAAAGGGGCAATGAGTAGAAGTGGCAAAAACGTCAACAGACTTGAGCAACACCACCATTAATAGGTGAAAACCACAAAAATCAATCACACAGACACACAGACATCAACAGCAGATGGCAAAAACAAGGACATTTCTGATGGCAAAAACATCAACATCACTCTGCTCCTCTTCTTCTACTCATTCCATATTTTGCAAAGCACCAAAAACATCAACAGAAGAAGAGGAGCAGAGCAGAGTGGGCACTTTCTTTTCTTCTTCTACTCATTCCATATTTTGCTAGCACCAAAAACATCAATATCATCAGGGCCTCAATAGTAGATAAGAAACCTAATCTATCTACTTTACCCAATTTGAACCATATCATATTTTGCTACTACCAATAGAACATCTGTTTAATTGCTGATTGAAATACACAAGAAGGATCACACAAGATGGATCACTACAGAGAGTTAGAAGGATCACCAAGGAGACCAAATTTACCTTCATGTCCATTTGCTACTCATCGTCGTCGATACGAAAACAACGAACTCTATGCCCACTCCTGTTTTCCTCATCATCACTACAATATTGCAGCATAGTATGATCAGTCCGGTTTTCCTCACCTCGCTCTCATGTTCATTCGCTACCACCTTTCTTCTTTTCTTGATGCCTTCAACTGTTGTAGCACCAACGATCACACGTTCCCGGTCCCTTCGCACTCTGCTTTGCACCGGAACTTCCATAGAGTCATCATCAGCTTGCAACGGAACTTCCGTAGAGTGATCATCTTGGTATGTTAGTCCACCATCATCGGGGCCCTTTTCCACTTCTGTTTCAGTCACACTCCACAAGTGTCTGTGCTCAAAGTTTTGCACAACTCGCCATTTTCCGCGCAAAAGAGTGTCTGGTAGATAAAACACCATTGTTGCTTGTGTTGTTAGAATAAAGGGATCACTCTTATACCAGCACCTTGCAGTGTTGATGCTTTTTAAGTCGCCATCATATTTGACAAAAGAGTCTCTTCTTCTTGCTACCAAGCTCAAACCACCACAAATAAATAAGACAACCGAGCGATGGATGCCTCCACTAGAGTTGTGCTGCAACTCTTCGATGCTTCTCAACTGACCATAGAAGTCAATGATCTCACGATCATGTGACCCCTCAGTGACGATTCCACTATTCTGTGTCTTCCTTTTTTCCTCGCGGTCAACGGTGTGGTACCAGACACCATCAGCAATGCATGCTGAATACACTCTCACTCGCTTATCCGGTAAGCATGCCAAAGCAAATAGATCGTCACTGACCTTCTTCTCCTCATGCAACTTTCCAATCTGCACAAATAAACCATTTAGCAAACAATAGTATTTAACTATTGGTGAATAACACAGAAATCATAAAACATGTGGCTAAAGATCTCACATGATTCTTAAACCACTTAGCAAACCCCTTGGCAACCCTTTTATCAACATGGATATTGCTTTCTTCCTGATTTAACTCTTCCTTGCATTTCCTGCAATGCCAACAAAACATGTGAATTAAAACATTAGGCTGGTGCCAACCCAAGCAAAAAATATATATAATGAGTGCACAAGATATAACGTACTCGATATATGGTAGAGCCTCGGCGCAATTGCTGAGCACAAACCAAACCATCTTGTCATACTCATCACCAGCATCCAAGTATTGTGAGGCTCCAAGAAAGTTCACACCATGGTTGAAAACCGAGACATCACCACCTTGCAAAACAGACCGCTCTCTATTTCTGCCCGGCCGGTTCCATCTTGTTTCCACATCGCCGAAGTATCTAGAGCGAAAAATCAAGCACTCGTCAACGACATATGCTTCAGCAATAGAACCTTCAGGTCTTGCCGTGTTTCGCACATAACGCTTACAAGTAAGAAGCCTTCTTTCGATTGGGTACATCCAACCGTATTGCACAGAGCCTCTAAGCATTGCCTCTTTTGGTAAGTGCACCGCCAAATGGACCATCACGGTGAAGAAAGCTGGAGGGAAAATCTTCTCGAGCTTGCAAAGAATAATTGGGATTTCTTTTTCAAGTCTTTCCAGGACAGTTAACTTGAGTGTTTTGTAGCACAGTTCTCTAAAGAAATTTCCCAGCTCAAAGAATCGCTTCATATATATCCTTGTCCATGATTCCTGAGGCCCACCGTAAAATCCTTTGGAGGAGGATGTGACAATCATGGGTTTTCAAGATCAAAGCTTGAATCCATCAAGTAACACACTTTGCTAGGTTAGCAAGATAACCATCTGGAAATTTCACCGCTCTTAGGAATTCACAGAATGCAAGCTTTTGTTCTTTACTCATTGTATACCATGCTCGTGGCATTTAAAATGAATCTTCATATTCATTGTGCTGTAGATGCAAATCTTCTCTTATGCCCATGTCCTCCAAATCAAGCCTAGAACTAACCGTGTCCTTTATCTTCCCTTCAATGTTCAGAAACGTCCCTAGCAGATTCTCGCATATGTTTTTCTCAATGTGCATTACATCGAGATTATGCCTTAATTTCAGATCAGCCAAGTATGGCAGGTCCCACAAACAAGACCTCCGGTCCCAACATTGACCTTCCTCACGCTTTCTTTTCTTCGCCAGCTTTCCTGGTCTCACATATTTCACCTTTTCAAGTTGCTGCTCCAGCTCTTCTTTAGTGAATTCAGCTGGCTTGTCACGGGTTTCATTCTCACCATTAAAATCTTTGCTTCTTCACCAACGATGGTTTCGAGAAAGAAAGCGGCGGTGCCCAATATAGCAGATCTTGCTCCTTATTCTCTTTGAGCAAGGGTCTTTGTCACAATGGACACAAGCCTGATAACCTGCCAGATCCTCCTGCAGAGTGTGCAAAGCCGGGAAATCATGGATGGACCATATGATTGCAGCACATAGATTGAACTTTTCTTCCGGACTCAAGGCATCGTATGTAGGTACACCAGTCCAGAGCTGGAGCAGTTCTTCTACGAGGGGCTCCATAAAGACATCAAAATCCTTTCCCGAGACTCGACCCGGATAAGCAATGACATCATGAAGTTGGACTGATCCATGCATGCCCATGGTGGCAGGTTGTACGGCACCACAAAAACTGGCCACATGCTATAAGACGTGCTCATGTTCCCAAATGGATTAAACCCATTTGTGGCAATGCCAAGTTTTATGTTCCTTGGATCTGCAGCAAAATCTATATGTATATGGTCAAACTCTTTCCATGCCTCTCCGTCCGCTGGATGGCTCAGCTCATTGTCCACAGGTTGCCGCTTCAGCTTGTGCCACTATACCTCACGCGATGATTTCTTTGAGATGAACATCCGCTGCAGCCTTGGTATCAAGGGAAAGTGCCTCAGTACCTTCTCCGGTATTGACTTCTTCCCATCAGCATGTTTCCACCTAGGTGCATTGCATTTTGGACAGTTGTCATGCTTTGCTAAATCCTTTGAAACAAGACACAGTTATTTGGGCACACATGTATTGACACATAACCTAACCCCAGCCTGCGGATTATGCTCAATGCTTCATCATAAGATCTGGGAACACAACTATCAGGGAATTGCAAGCTCAAAAGACGGAGTATTGCGTTGAATGCGGCATTGCTAATACGGTAGAAAAACTTGATGTGGAGTAACTTCACGGTGAAGGTAAATCTTGAAAATTTACCCTCTTCATGAGCTGCGCGCTTCACCTCCTCTAACACCTCTGCAAACAACGACTTCTCTCCATCAGCACGATCTTCAGCATCGTACAAATCCTTCAATAAGTCAGGAATCCTATCATCTTCATGCCCATCCTCTTCCTCCAAAACAGCATTATCTCTTAAAACCTTTTCCATGAAATCAATGCCAGCATCACCACCACCCATCATATGAGGGGCTTCTGTATCAGCTTCAAAATGTTGAGGTTGACTGTCTAAAGGTTCTCCATGATATATCCATCTATCATATGTGCTGGACATCCCATTAAGAAGCAGATGATCTTCCACTCTTCCTTGAGCCATTCTTGGACGGTTGAGGCATTCGCAGCATGGGCAAAGTATGTGAGCATCGTTGGCAAAATTTGCCTGAACAAATGCCATGAAATCATCAACTCCTTTCATATGTTCTTTCGAAAACTTTCTAACTCCTTTTCTAATCCAGCTTCTGTCCATCTGCCAAAGACAACAAATTGTTGCAACTTAGAAATCAATCTAAGTGCATCAACATTGACTAATGAAAATGGATGGAAGTAATGGAAGCTAAAATTCCAGAAAATAAGGTAGGCACCCAACTTTATATGCTAACTGCCTAACTTTATATGTTAACTGCCAGAAAATAAGATATGCACCCAACATTGAGCTATTTCCAATTTCTCACTACTTTAGTCCAGTTCACATGGCTTACTGATTTCACATGGCAGCAATAAAAAGCAGTTCATATTAAATACAGATTTCACATGGGATAAATGAAAAGCTAGCAAAAACTTGTAAAACCTAACATAGACCAGGCAGAGCTGCACTAAGAAACATATGTGGTTCCTGTAAAGAGGATATCCACAAAGAGATCAGGCAGAGCTGTAGCATCCATCCATAAGATTGCACTATAAAACCTAACATTTATGAAGCAAGCTCTAGCTGAAGCTGATGGATCCATCAGACTACATTTCAAATTAAGCTCCTCAACATATTGAATCTCCACCTTCCCCTTTCCTTTCCATTTCAAAATGATATAACTAGCTAGTGTTCATCCCCTGTCCCTCATCTAGTAAGATAAAAAACTCAAATTATCTCTCTTTCTCCCATGCCCCTCAGCTAGTGTTGACAAACTAGCTAGTGTTCATCAGCAGGCGCAAGACAGGCAAATATGAGGCAAATCAGAGGCAAGGAGAGGATAGGGGGGAGAGGGGTGCATACCGGGAGGTGTGCTTGCGGCGGAGAGGGGGGAGAGGAGTCCCCCATGCTCGGCGAGCTGCTCCTGTCGTGGACAAGGCGAGCGGTGAGGCCGTGGGCGAGGTCACCGGTGGCGAGGTCGCCGTTCCTGTCATGGGCAAGGCGAGCGGCTCCTACTGGTTGCTTCGGCCGCCAGCCCCTCCCGCCGCCCACCGGCCCCGCCCTCGTCTGCTGCTTGCTTCCGCCGCCGCCACCTGGTCGGAAGACCTAGAAAAATGCTAAGTGTTGCTCTGTTTGATGCCACCCGCCTCCACCTGGTCGGAAGGCCCCACTTGTCACTGATAGGAGAGAGCCGTGGTTCTATATAATGTATAGATAAGTTCCCATACCTGAGCAACAATCCCTCTCTAGCCCATCGGTACCAAATGAGCGAAGCAAGCGCGAGGTCGTGGGTTCGAGTCCCTGCTAGTGCACATTTTTTGGGCGAATTAAGCACTCGGCCCCTCCTGTCAAATGGGTCCTGCATGTTGGTGTGTGCCCCATCTATTGTTGAATATTAATATTTAACCAAAAATGACACCTAGACAGTGACACATAAGCGAGGTTGCTGAGGTGCCTGCCTAATCATCCTAATTCATTCAAAATCAAGTGTAGTGACCATGTTATATTGGTTGTTATCAGCTAGGCGTGAGGCAGTGGACAGTGCTTCGCGCTTCATGACCATTTCCTGTAATGACTTTATGACCTTTCTGACCAGAATGGTCGTTATAGGTTAGGGTTTGGAGCCCCCCCAACAGCTTTTGACCTATTGGTCTAAAATGGTCATAAATTTATGACCAATTCTTCCAGGGTCACTTACAAAAGGTCACTAGTTGACATATTTCTTGTAGTGAGCTTCTCCACGGCGTGGAAGACTGCGTCGACCATGGTGTCAAACAGGTTGAAGTAGGTGAGGCCAGTGCCCGGTGTTGAGAATTAGCACACAAATGCACTTGTGGTTAACTGATAACTGCAGCGGAAACAAAGTAATCTCAGCACCACATCATGTACTAACTCAAGGATCGTCGCTTAGCACGGAAGGAAACATATGCAACAGCATATATGGAGGCAGAAAATGTTAAGCAGAAGGCAAGACATTCCTCAGCCTAGTGTCTTGTGGTAGGAGTAAGTTTCTGGACAACACCAAGCATCAACAAAGAGACACCAGATTTTATGTGGAAAACCCCTCAACTTGAGGGGAAAAACCACGGGCCGAAGCGACCCAAATCCTCTTCCACTATTATCAAATGTGGGATACAACAAGGTCTTCTCTAGACAACACTAGAGGATCTCATACATCAAGATTTCTGAATCTTGGATGAACACAACAAGATTTGGGGCTCAAGAACTAGGGATTAGAACAATCTCACCAAAGATGGTGGAACCGAAGCTTGAAGGAGACAAGGTAGTGGATCTCGACCATCACAACCTTGGGGAGGAGCTCCCGTTTCTTCTTCCTTCAATCTTCCTCTTCTTCCCTTCCTCTCTTGGTTTTCTCTCTTCTTCTCTCTTGGAGGATGAACTGATTTTCGTCACCCTTGGTGGTGGATGCAGGATAGAGGGTAAAGCATCCTCATCCACTCATGTGCAAAGTCCAAAATGACCCTAGGTCATAACCCTAATAGGTAGTGGGCTTCCGCACCTCTTTGGGCTGCCTAAAATGCCTCAAATGGTCATCTCCTCACAGCCCACATGAGGAGGATATCCCAACAAATCTCCCCCTCCGATTCATGAGCGGGGCACTGCCATGCCCTCTACCTTGCAACATGATTGTAGCTTCTCATTTGGCAATATCTTGGTCATCATATCCGAACCATTGTCGTCGGTATGGATCTTCTCAAGTTTCAGCAACTTGGAACTCACAACATCTCGAATCCAATGATACCTTACATCAATGTGCTTGGTTTGAGAGTGATAGCTTGAATTCTTGGCAAGATGAATAGCACTCTGACTGTCACAAAACAGAACATACTTCTCTTGCTTCATGCCGAGCTCTTGCAAGAAGTTCTTCATCCACAAAACTTCCTTGCCAGCATCAACTGCTGCAATGTACTCAACTTCTGTAGTTGATGTAGAAACACATTTCTGCATTCTTGATTGCCATGACATTGCTCCCCCTGCATAAGTCATCAGGTATCCGGATGTGGACTTCCTACAATCCTTATCACCTGCGTAATCTCCATCGGTATAGCCCTGCAACACAGGATCACCATTTCCAAAGCATAGACAAGATGTAGAAGTACCTTTGAGATACCTGAGAATCCACTTCACTGCTTCCCAGTGAGCTTTACCTAGATTTGTCATGAACCGGCTAACAACTCCAACTGCATAGGCAATGTCAGGCCTAGTGCATACCATGGCATACATCAAACTGCCCATAGCAGATTGGTAAGGTACTTTCCTCATTTCTTCTTTCTCCTTCTTGCTTGTAGGACATTGTTTTGAATTTAGTTTGTGATGGCCTGCAAGCGGAGAGATAAAAGATTTTGCATCTTTCATATTAAACCTTTCAAGTACCTTCTCAATGTATCTTTCCTGTGAGAGCCAAAGCAGCTTCTTTGATCTATCATGGGAGATCTTCATGCCAAGTATTTTCTTAGCTGGTCCTAAATCCTTCATGGCAAATGATTTACTCAATGCCTTCTTGAGGAGAGCAATCCTCTTTGTGACATTTCCAACAATCAGCATATCATCAACATACAACAAGAGAATAATGAAGTCACCCTCGGTGTACCTCTTCATAAATACACAATGGTCAGGTTGTGCTTTATGGTAACCAAGCCCAGTCATAAAAGACTCAAACTTATTGTACCACTGCCGAGGAGCTTGCTTCAAGCCATACAAGCTCTTCTTCAATTTGCAAATTAAGTGCTCCTTGCCTGCAGCCATGAATCCCTCTGGCTGCTCCATGTATATCTCCTCCTCTAGGTCACCATGTAAGAATGCTGTCTTCACATCAAGTTGTTCAATTTCCAAGTCATGGTGGCAGCCATGCCAAGCACAACTCGGATCGAAGACATCTTGACCACTTGAGTGAATATCTCACTTTAATCAATGCCCTTTTTCTAATGAATCCTTTCACAACCAATCTGGCCTTGTACCTTGGATGTGAGGTGTTTTCTTCAGTCTTCACTCTGTACACCCACTTGTTCTTGAGTGCTTTCTTGCCTTTTGGCAGACTCACCAACTCAAAAGTATCATTCTCATACAGGGAATTCATCTCATCCTGCATGGCTTCTGACCATTCTTCTTTGTTCTCGTCAGGCATTGCCTCCTCATAGCATGAGGGCTCACCTGCATCTGTCATAAACACATATTGATGGGGTGGATACTCAGAAGAAGGAATGTGAACTCTTTCACTCTTCTTTGCTGCTGCACTGGTGGTGAATCAGGTGGATTTTCATTGGCATCATCATTACCAACTTCATCATCATCATCACTTGATGGCTGCTCGTCACTTTGACTTGTACTGCCTTGATCAGTTGCATCTCCACTGTGTAGTGTCATCATCTCCCCCATGATTGTCATGCACGAGAGGAGGACGGCTTGGATACATATCAACCTGAGGTGTGCTAGTCATTGGCTTCTCTGGTTTCCCAATATCTTTTATTGTTTCATCTTCAATGAACACCACATCTCGGCTTCTCACAATCTTCCTATTTAATGGATCCCACAACCTGTAGCCAAACTCTTCACTTGGTTGGCTGAGGTAGATTGATAACCCACAAGTGTAGGGGATCGCAACAGCTTTCGAGGGTAGAGTATTCAACCCAAATTCAACACAAGGGGAGCCAAAGAATATTCTTCAGTATTAGCAGTTGAGTTGTCAATTCAACCACACCTGGATAACTTAGTATCCGCAGCAAAGTCTTTAGTAGCAAAGTAGTATGATAGTAATGGTAACAGTGGCAAAAGTAAAGATAATAGTTTTGTAGTAATTGTAACAGTAGTAACGGAAAAGTAAATAAGCAAAACACAATATGTGAAAAGCTCATAGGCATTGGATCAGTGATGGATAATTATGTCGGATGCGATTCCTCATGTAATAGCTATAACATAGGGTGATACAGAACTAGCTCTAGTTCATCAATGTAATGTAGGCATGTATTCTGAATATAGTCATACGTGCTTATGGAAAAGAACTTCCATGCCATCTTTTGTCCTACCCTCCCATGGCAGCGGGGTCCTAGCAGAAACTAAGGGATATTAAGGCCTCCTTTTAATAGAGAACTGGAACAAAGCATTAGCACATAGTGAATACATGAACTCCTCAAACTATGGTCATCACCGAGAAGTATCCCGATTATTGTCACTTCGGGGTTGATCTGATCATAACACATAATAGGTGACTATAGACTTGCAAGATAGGATCAAGAACTCAAATATATTCATGAAAACATAATAGATTCAGATCTGAAATCATGGCACTCGGGCCCTAGTGACAAGCATTAAGCATAGCGAAGTCATAGCAACATCAATCTCAGAACATAGTGGATACTAGGGATCAAACCCTAACAAAACTAACTTGATTACATGGTAAATCTCATCCAACCCATCACTGTCCAGAAGCCTATGATGGAATTACTCACGCACGGCGGTGAGCATCATGAAATTGGTGATGGAGGATGGCTGATGATGACGACGGTGATGAATCCCCCTCTCCGGAGCCCCGAACGGACTCCAGATCAGCCCTCCCAAGAGAGATTAGGGTTTGGTGGGGGCTCCGTATCGTAAAATGCAATGAAACTTTCTCTCTGATTTTTCTCTCCGTGAAACGGAATATATGGAATTGGAGTTGAGGTCGGTGGAGCATCAGGGGGCCCACGAGACAGGGGCGCGCCCCCACCCTCGTGGACAGGGTGTGGGCCCCCTGACCTTGATTCTTTTGCTAGTATTTTTTATATTTTCCAAAACTTATCTCCGTGGATTTTCAGGTCATTCCGAGAACTTTTGGTTTCTGCACAATAAACAACATCATGGCAGTTTTGCTGAAACAGCGTCAGTCCGGGTTAGTTTCATTCAAATCATGCAAGTAGATACGTTGGAGACGTATCAACCCCCCCAAGCTTAAACCTTTGCTTGTCCTCAAGCAATTCAGTTGATAAATTGAAAGTGATAAAGAAAACTTTTACAAACTCTATTTGCTGCTGTTTTTTTAAATATGTAAAGCCAGCATTCAAGTTTTCAGCAAGTATTATGAACTAACCATTCTCACAATAACACCTAGGTCTCACAATTACTCATATCAATGGCATAATCAGCTAGCGAGCCATAATAATAAAACTCGGATGACAACACTTTCTCAAAACGATCATAATATGATATAACAAAATGGTATCTCGCTAGCCCTTTCTAAAACCGCAAAACATAAATGCAGAGCACCTTTAAAGATCAAGGACTGACTAAACATTGTAATTCATGGTAAAAGAGATCCAGTCAAGTCATACCTAATATAAACTAATAGCAACGAATGCAAATGACAGTGTGCTCTCCAGCGGGTGCTTTTTAATAAGAGGATGATGACTCAACATAAAAGTAAATAGATAGGCCCTTCGCAGAGGGAAGCACGGATTTTTAGAGGTGCCAGAGCTTGATTTTAAAATAGAGATGAATAACATTTTGAGCGGCATACTTTCACTGTCAACGGAACAACTATGAGATGGCGATATCTTCCATACTACATGCATTATAGGCAGTTCCCAAACAGAATGGTAAAAGTTCATACTCCCCCACCACCAACAAGCATCAATCCATGGCTAGATCGAAACAACGAGTGCCTCCAACTAACAACAGCCCTGGGGGAGTTTTGTTTAATTATATTGATTTGCTTTGATCTTTTTGGATCATGGGACTGGGCATCCCGGTTACCAGCCCTTTCTCATGAATGAGGAGAGGAGTCCACTCCTCTTGAGAATAACCCACCTAGCATGGAAGATATAGACAGCCCTAGTTGAAACATGAGCTGCTCGAGTATACAAAACAGAATTTCATTTGAAGGTTTGGAGTTTGGCACATACAAATTTACTTGGAACGGCAGGTAGATACCGCATATAGGAAGGTATGGTGGACTCATACGGAACAACTTTGGGGTTTAAGGAGTTTGGATGGACAAGCAGTATTCCCGCTTAGGACAGGTGAAGGCTAGCAAAAGACTGGGAAGCGACCAACTGAGAGAGCGATAACAGTCATGAACATGCATTAAAATTAATTTACACCAAGTAGAAGCATGAGTAGGATATAATGCACCATGAACATAAATATCGTGAAGGATATGTTGATTTGTTTTCAACTACATGCGTGAACATGTGCCAAGTTGAGTCACTCAATTCATTCAAAGGAGGATACCATCCCATCATACCACGTCATAATCATTTTAATAGCATGTTGGCACGCAAGGTAAACCATTATAACTCATAGCTAATCAAGCATGGCACAAGCAACTATAATCTCTAAATGTCATTGCAAATATATTTACTTCATAATAAGCTGAATTTGGAATGATGAACTCATCATATTTACAAAAACAAGAGAGGTCGAGTTCATACCAGCTTCTCTCATCTCAACCAGTCTATCATATATCGTCATTATTGCCTTTCACTTGCACACCGAATGATGTGTATAATAATAATTGTGCACGTGCATTGGACTAAGCTGGAATCTGCAAGCATTCAACTCAAGAGAGAAGACAAAGTAATATGGGATCTAAGTTAAATAAACAATCATGCATATGAGAGCCACTAAACATTTTCAATATGGTCTTCTACTCTCGACCTCCAAAGGAAAGAAAAGAAAATAAAACTATTTACACGGGAAAGCTCCCAACAAGTAAAAGAAGAACGAGAAATATTTTTGGGTTTTCATTTTAATTACTACTACAAGCCTGGGAATTAAACTAACTAATTTTTTTTGTTTTTTCTTAAGGTTTATCAAACACACAAGAAGAATGCTAGAAAAAAGAGAATTAAACTAGCATGGATAATACAATGAAAGAGCATGAGCTCCAACAGCTAGAATAGTGTGTGAACATGAATGTAAAGTCGGTGAGAAATACGTACTCCCCCAAGCTTAGGCTTTTGGCCTAAGTTGGTCTACTGCCAAGGACCGCGGCTACTCTCCCCGGTGTACTGAGGGGTGTAATCAGGATAACACCGGCTGGCCATCTCCTCCGGATCCCATTGGTAAGATGATGTAGGCTAAGGGTCCAGTGAAGGTTTCGACTCAGGCTCAGGCTCTGGAGTGGATGCTTGGTCTCGATGAGCGTACACCGCTTCCGGCGTGACAAGATAATTAACTGCAGTCAAATCAAACAACAAAGGCGCAGGCAGAATAATAGTCTAATTGTGTTTCTTATTAAATCTCAAGTTATACAGTAGCATCTTATCATCATTGTGAACAATAAACTCATGTGCTACCATGCTCCTGTAATCTAAAATGTAAGGAGGCAATATTATCTCCTCTTTCTCATGGTGCCTAATAGGTATCTCAAAATGTTTAGCAAGACGTGCAGCATTGATACCCCCAAAGATGGGGCCTTTTGTACGATACAGGCTTAGCCGTTTAGCAATGACGACACCCATACTAAGACTATTGTCACCAAACAAGGCATGGAGAATAATAACAATATCAGGAACATTCAAGTTTCCACTATTTCCACGACCAATTAAGCATCGACTAGCAAATAAGGCAACATAGAGTAAAACAGGAAAGTGTATACTAGAGATTCTCGCATCGGAACCCTTTGTCGGATTTCGGGTTCCGGCAGACCCTTGAGGTTCGAACACTGGGGTGCGCACGAAGATTCAACCCTCTACCAGCTCGCTCCTCGCCGAATCGCTAAGACCTAAACTACCAAATTGAACAGCAAAAGAGACACAAGATTTATACTGGTTCATGCCACCTTTGTGGTGTAATACCCTACTCCGGTGTGTGGTGTGGTGGATTGCCTCTTGGGCTTGATGATGAACAATACAAGGCAGAACAGCCCCGCGAGGGTCTGTTCTTGGCTGGTGTGATGAACTGCTGGGATGAGTTCAATTGCTCTATCTACTGGTTTCTTGGTGAGGATCCCGATTGCTAGGTCAGGTCCAGATGCCTCTACCCTAGGGGTGGCTAGTCCTATTTATAGGCAAAGGCCCTGGGCCTCTTCCCAAATATTGAGTGGGAAGGGCGCCAACAATTGGCCATTTTAAAGGGGAACATCGGGTACACTTATCTTGACTAAAGTTGGTCCTCGCCTATCAAAGGCTCTGGTGGTGACGCCGGCTTGGGTTCCACAATGACCTCCTTCCGGCCGTTGGGCTGGTCTTAGTCTTGTTGCACCGAAATGGACGCCTTTGCTTGATGCTCTTGCATGCGCTTGCTCCCTTTGCACCAAAGAGGAAAGGAGGACACTGCGCGGGCTGGCACCCAACTGGCGCCCTTGGTGGTCATGGCTTGTGTCATGGGCACCTCGCGAAGTACCCCGCCTTGAACTCTCCGCCTCCTCATGAGCCAGCCTGACGAGGCCGTGCCTGAGGAAGCTCCTTATCGTCCGCCCCGCGAGGCTTGGCCCCTCGCGAGGGTCTTGAGCTTGCGTTGATGAAGATGGGCTATGATAGGCCTCCTTTGAGCCACACCGCAGGCCGCAGGCAGGCAAGTCTGGGGACCCCCGTTCCCAGAATGCCGACAGTAGCCCCCGGGCCCACAGCATGCCCGAACTTGGCCGAGCAGAGAGGCGAAAGGGCAAGTGCGAAGCGTCACGGGCCCTAACAGCCTGCGGCCTTGGGTGCCACGTGGCGGTTGACTGGATGTGGGCGCCTCTGCTTCCCCACGACGCCTTGGTAACCGCACGAATTCGACAAGTCCCTACATGCAACGCGGGTCATGATTACCTGCGATCGTGGAGGTCGACGGTTGGCCTTCGCCGGCTATAAGTATGGAACGGCGCGCGCCCTTCCAATCTATCCTTCTGCTTCTCCTCCTTCCTAGGCCTTGCTCCGTCTTGCTGCAATGGCTCCGATCCGCCGGTTCTCCGCGGAAGAGAAAGGAAAGGCTCCCCAAGAGGATCCTGACCCGCTTCCTCCGAAGAAGCGGCTTGCCCTCTGGTCTCTGGGCGAGGGTGCTCACCAAGCGTCAAGACCCTGGTCTGAGCGGCCGCCACCAGGGTTCCCTCTTCCCTTGTACGCGCACATTGGCGGATCTGAAGGAGTCGACGCCGAACGCCATGAGCGGCGCCGCCGCCGCCGGCGGCGGGTCACGAAGGTGTGCGTCTCCCCCCCTAGAGTCCATGCCGAGGGCTCCTGCCGAGAGTTCGTGCTTCACGCTGCCACGCCTCCTAAATCTTGGATTCGTCTCCATTCTTTCTTCGCCTCCGCCATCGGGCAGGGGGAACCCCTGGGGCTCTGGCTGCAGCATGCCGGCTGCGGCACCCTCGCGACTGGGGCAGAGGTCGCGGTCGTTGCCCCGGGCGAGGTCTTCATGACTCGAGGCTGGGGCGAGGTCGCCCGGGTCTGCAGGACGGGGGGCGCCCTCACGATCCATCCGGAGTACGACGGAGCTTCGGTGATGTCCTTCAAGGTCTTCGATGCGGAGGGTCGCCGGCTGGAGTGCTGCCCCGGGAGAGGTGGTCGGGACCCCGCTGCGGCGAGACAGAGGCCGGCCGATCGCTCCCTCGGCCGCTCCTCAGGCGACGGAGGCGCCGGAGGATCCAGTGACTTCGCCGAGCTCTTCGTGACTCCGGAGACGAGCGACGGCAGCTACAAGCCCCCGAGCCTGCGCCGTTCCCGGAGCAGGGCGAGCTCGTCAGGCCGTCGCCTGTTGATGGTGCTGGGCGGCCCACTGTTGATGATGGCGTCTGCCGTGATGCCCCCTGTAGTTAGGACTCCTTAGGATTCGCGCCTTTTGTTCCTGCGAGGAGCCAAGAATATACCCCACGAGGGCTTGTAAGATGTTTGTAGCTCCGCCTGTCAATATGATCCTTATTGTGAAGCAGTGCGAGATGCTCATTCCGTTTTAGCTTAGTTTCCTCCTTTCAGACCTCGCGAGGGCTTGATGCTCTGTGCCGACAGGTCCCAGTCCCAAGGCGGCTTCAGCCGTCGCTGGTATGACAGGTCGCGATGCCGTGGTCAAGGCCAGGAGGTGAGCGGCCCGAGGTCCGATAAGAGCCCCTGAGTCGCGATGCTCAGGAGGTCCCCTTTAGCACTCAAGCAGCCATCATTCGGTGAGAAAGGAGAGTGACGTTGCTAACACGGGATTGCATTGGGTGCGGGGATGGTGCTACGATAACTAGCGTTTCCGGAGAGTGACTTATCTCGAGGGTCAGGAATCGCTTCCCAGTGCGGCGCTAGGTCCGCGCCTTGGCCGGCGAGGGGTTGTTTGGCGAGGTCCTCGCGTGCTCCTCCCCTCTCGCCTTCGCTCCCCTTTCCGCTCTACGTCCTCGGGTCCCGGCCCTCGAACGGGTCCCAGCCATCGCTGGTATGCCAGGTCGCGATGCCGTGGACAAGGCCAGAGGGTGAGGGCTCGAGGGCCAGTAGGGGCCCTGAGTCGCGATGCTCAGGCGCCCCCCTTTAACGTGCAAGCGAGTTGCGCGGACAAGAGCGAATAAGGCACCGTGAGGGCCTCGCCTGGCGATGCTCCTTGGAGGGACCCTCCAGGCTCATCACAAAAGGAACGAGAGTTCGCCGTGGCAATCGATAGTTAGCCGTTAGTTGCTTTGGAGAGGCGTGAAAGGCCTGGCGAGGTGTATCTGGGCACCCGTGAGCCAGCGCGGGACTCATGGGGCCCTACCTCAAGGCGGGTTGCGCCTGGCTCTGGGCCTTATCTCTGGGTGTGTTCCTGCAAATTTGGCCAGATGTCGGTGCTCTACGTCTTTGGGTCCCGGCTCTCGGGCTGGTCTCAGCCGTTGCTGGCATGCCAGGTCGCGATGCCATGGACAAGACCAGAGGGTGAGGGACGGAGAGCCGGTAGGAGCCCTGAGTCGCGATGCTCAGGCACCCCTCCTTTTAACGCGCAAGCTTGGTTAGATGACGAAACTCTACATCCTCAGGTCCTGGCTCTCGGGCTGGTCTCAGCCGTTGCTGGCATGCCAGGTCACGATGCCATGGACAATACTAGAGGGTGAGGGCCGGAGAGCCGGTAGGAGCCCTGAGTCGCGATGCTCAGGCACCCCCCCTTTAACGCGCAAGCTGGGTTAGATGACGAAACTCTACGTCCTCGGGTACCGGCTCTCGGGCTGGTCTCAGCCGTCGCTGGCATGCCAGGTCGCGATGCCATGGACAATACCAGAGGTGAGGGCCGGAGAGCCGGTAGGAGCCCTGAGTCGCGATGCTCAGGCACCCCCCCTTTAATGCGCAAGTTGGGTTAGATGACGAAACTCTATGTCCTCGGGTCCCGGCTCTCGGGCTGGTCTCAGCCGTCGCTGGCATGCCAGGTCGCGATGCCATGGACAATACCAGAGGGTGAGGGCCGGAGAGCTGGTAGGAGCCCTGAGTCGTGATGCTCAGGCACCCCCCTTTAACGCCCAAGATTCCGACACCCAGGAGAAAAAGGCACCAAATAACAAGCATGGTGGATGAAAAGCATAGCCCTAAGATAAACGCAAGAAGGATACATGTCGCTGGGACAGGCCCGAGCGGCTTGGGGATGATGCAGCCCGAGGGGCGCCTCCAATAAGGTAAGCTAAGGACATGGAATAAAAGGGATACATGCCGCAGGGACGGACCCATGCGGCCCGGGAATAATGCGGCCCTGAGGGCGCTCCCAGCCAGAAACGAAACTTAAAAGATGTCACTTGATGATGTTGGGGACGAAGGGGTGTTGGTGTAGCAGACTCGGTGGGCTGCGGGAGCCGATCCTCGCGAGCCCCCAGGCCCAGGGGCCTCAAGAGGCTCCGGAGGCGCTGGCGGCTCCTCGCGGGCCATCTCCATCTCCGCCAGGGCTGCGCTCGCCTGACTTCTTGAGCCTCCAAGATGGCTCTCATGAGACGCTCGTGTGCAGCACCCGCGTTCGGCAAGCCGTAAGGCATGCGCACGTAGCTGTGGAGCGGACCTTCGCAACGTCCCACTCGCGAGGGCCAGAGGCGCTCTTGAGACGGGGCTCGGTTGAGCCCCGGTATGTCGATGCAGACGCGCAGCCCACCATCCTCGCCTGGATGGGGGGCCACAGCGGGTAGGCGGCGGCTGCCTCTCATGACCCTTGACTCCTGTAGCTCCTGAATGGCCTTGCTGACGAACTCCTGAGGGTTTGGCCCTCCTTGCCTTGCTCCTTCTTGAGGGAAACATGCTTCGAAGCATGCCTCCACGTGGTGCCCAAGCGCCTCCCTCGTGACCCTAGCGAGGTCGGCGGCCCTCCAGGGGAGAGCCCCCGAGCCCTGCCTGAGGAGGGCGCCGGGCGCGCTTCCCTATGCGATGGAAGGAGGCTCCTCCTGGCCAGGCGCGGGCCCTGAGGGGCCTGCCTCCTGAGGGGCCGGGCCGGTCGATGTCTTCTTCTTCTTGGGGGCGGCCTCGGGAAGCCTCCTGCCTCCACGGTCTGGGTCTTCCAGTGATGCGGCCTGAAAGGCTCGCTCCAGGGAGCACACTATGTCTCTCTCTTCGCAGGGCACGATGATGACCCCGCCGCTTCCTGGCATCTTGAGGATGTTGTAGCCGTGATGGGTCACGGCCATGAACTTAGCCAGCACAGGGTACCCAAGGATGGCGTTGTACGGCAGGAGAATGTGGGCGACGTCGAACTTGATGAGCTCGGTGCGGTAGTTGTCACGTGCCCTGAAGGTGACAGGATGGCGGACCTGCCCGATCGGGACCGTGGAGCCGTCGGTGACTCCGGAGAAGGGCTTGGTTGGCTGAAGCTGATTGTAGGGCACTTGGAGATTGTTGAACGTTTCCACGGACAGGACATTGAGCCCTGCCCCGCCGTCGATGAGGGTCCTTGTGACCAGTACGTTGCTGATGATTGGGGAACAAAGCATCGGGAGGACTTCGGCTGTGGCCGCGCACTTTAGCTGATCCGCTGAGCTGAACGTGATGACGCATGCTGACCACCTGAGAGGGCGCATGGCCTCGAGCTTGGGGAGGACTGCATTCACTTCCCGGGCGAACTGCTTGAAGATGCATTGAGAGGCTGGGGCTTGAGCTCCGCCCAGGATGAAGGCGATTGCGCGCGGTTCCTGGAAGCCCCCCAGCCCCCTCGTCCTGATGACGGTCTTCATTTATCCTTGGCTACGGCGGCACCGGAGGGAGGCCTGCATTCCCTTGCGGGCGATCCTCGCGAGGCTGATCCCTCCAGCCTCCCTCGCGAGGCGGGTCCTGCCAGCGATCCTCGCGAGGTTGGTCGCGCCACCCTTGGCGCGGGCCGCGGTCCTCCCAACGTCCTGCATTCCTTCCTCCTCCTCGGCCGTAGCCCCAGTCGCTGCGGTCGGGACGTCTGCCGACCCTTCCTTCACGCACGGCCCCGAGCTCTTGGCATTCATTGGTGTTGTGGGTGTGGAGGTCGTGGTACACGCAGTACCGACTGCCCTTGGAGGATTCGGGCTGATCTCTGCCCCGCTTGGTGTCTGGCTCAGCCGGGAGTACGGCAGCCCCCTTGCGCTTCACGTCCTTGGCCTTGGGCTTCTTATCTTCGGGGTCCGCGATAGGTAGCTCGAGGAGGGAGAGGCGCCCCTCCTCAGCCCTGGCGCACTTGGTCGCCAAGTTGAACGGCTCCAAGGAGGTGCACAGGTCTTCATGCATCGCCAGCTCCTCCTTCATCTTGACGTCGCGCACGCCGTCGGAGAAGGCAGAGATGATGGCCTCCTCCATCATCTTGGGGATCTTGAGGCGTGTGTTGTTGAAGCGCTGGATGTACTTCTGCAGGGTTTCCCCTGGTTGCTGCTTGATACGGTGCATGTCGCTCACGGCGGGTGGCCGGTCGTGAGTACCCTGGAAGTTGGCGATGAAGCGGGTGCGCATCTCGTCCCAGGAGGAGATCGTGCCTGGGGCCAGATTCAGGAGCCAGGTGCGAGCTTCGTCCTTGAGCGCCATGGGAAACCAGTTCGCCATGACCTTTTCGTCTCCATTGGCAGCCTCGATGCCCAACTCATAGAGTTGGAGGAACTCCGCAGGGTCAGCCGTGCCGTCGTAGCGAGGAGGCAGGTCTGGCTTGAACTTGTCGGGCCATGCGACGCTGCGCAGCTCGGAGGTGAAGGCGGGGCAGCCTGCCGTGGCCGCAGGGGGCCTTGGGCGATGGAGAGCTAGGTCCTGCGGGTCCCCATGCGCCGCGGATGGGGGCAGCGCAGGGTCTTGACGTGCTGGAGCAGGGAGCGCTCGGGCAGCTTCTCGAGGGCAAGGGACTTCTTGGCAGCTCTGCTCTTGCCGCGCTGGCGCCTGATGGAGCGGGTTCCGCCCAGGGGCCGCGTGACATGGGGCCAGGGCGCCTTCTTGAGGAGGCGGCTGAGGCGTCCTAGGAGCTTCATTACCCGCGTAGGGCGGTGTGCGGTGCAGCGAGAAGGATTGTGCGGGGGCGCCTTCGGCGGCGCGGACGAGCTCAGCGACTCGGTCGAGCCATTCTTCGTAGATGTCGTCGATGGGGCGGTAGCGCAGGAGCTCGTTTGCCGCGATGAGCGCAGCTCGGGCCTCCATGGCCGCGCGGGGCGCGCGTGACGAAGAACCAGCGGGGGTGAGCGAGGGCGTGGCAGTGTGGCCGTCCCGCCTCATGGATGGATGCTGGGACGATGCTTGCTGTTCGTTTCCCGCTGGGCCGGTGGCGGCGTTGACGGCAGGTGACGGGGAACGACGAGGGCGCCCGCCGACGGGAGCCGTCTGGGCGACATGGGAAGCGAGGGCGGCTCGGCGAGCGTCAGACATGGACGCGGTGGTCGGAAAGAACAAGACAACGGAAGGCAAATTCCAGTGCACCCCTACCTGGCATGCCAAATGTCGGATTTCGGGTTCCGGCAGACTCTTGAGGTTCGAACACTGGGGTGCGCGCGGAGATTCAACCCTCTACCGGCTCGCTCCTCGCCGAATCGCTAAGACCTAAACTACCAAATTGAACAGCACAAGAGACACAAGATTTATACTGGTTCAGGCCACCATTATGGTGTAATACCCTACTCCAGTGTGTGGTGTGGTGAATTGCCTCTTGGGCTTGATGATGAACAATACAAGGCAGAATAGCCTCGCGAGGGTCTATTCTTGGCTGTTGCGACGAACTGCTGGGATGAGTTCAGTCGCTCTATCTACTGGTTTCTTGGTGAGGATCCCAATTGCTAGGTCAGGTCCAGATGCCTCTACCCTGGGGGTGGCTAGTCCTATTTATAGGCAAAGGCCCTGGGCCTCTTCCCAAATATTGAGCGGGAAGGGCGCCAACAATTGGCCATTTTGAAGGGGAACAACGGGTACACTTATCCTGACTAAAGTTGGTCCTCGCCTGTCAAAGGCTCTGGTGGTGACGCCGGCTTGGGCTCCACAATGACCTCCTTCCGGCCGTTGGGCTGGTCTTGGTATTGTTGTACCGAAATGGACGCCTTTGCTTGATGCTCTCGCGCTTGCTCCCTTTGCACCAAAGAGGAAAGGAGGACATCTTGGCTGGCGCCTGACCGGGCGCCCTTGGTCGTCATGGCTTGCGTCATGGGCACCTCGCGAGGTACCCCGCCTTGAACTCTCCGCCTCCTCATGAGCCAGCCTGACGAGGCCGTGCCTAAAGAAGCTCCTTGTCATTCGCCCCGCGAGGCTTGGCCCCTCGCGAGGGTCTTGAGCTTGCGTTGATGAAGATGGGCTATGCTGGGCCTCCTTTGAGCCACGCCGCAGGCCGCAGGCAGGCAAGTCTGGGGACCCCCGTTCCCAGAACACCGACACCCTTCATTGGATCCCCTACAGTAATGGTGTTAACAAATCCATCCACATCTTTACAATGTGGTTCATCTAATTTACCCTCGAAGGGTATTTTACATACCGCGCAAAAATTATGTAAAGACATTTCCTTGAATTCATCATATAAATGAAATGATACTGAAGGCGATGACTTCTTAGGATAATAATAAAAGTTTTGCACGAAAGTATTGGTGAGTAAGAGATACTGATCGATCCGTTCATGGAGGAAATCGGTGAGGCCTGCATTCTCGATCAAAGAATAAAAGTCTTTAAATTCCGGCTTCTCTCAAGAAATCGTCACAAGGCCATTCACACGGCCGTACTTCCGCTATGCGAGGAAGATTATACTTGGCCTTTTCCTTCTATTTAGCTTGTTTTACCTGCGAGCCTTGGCTAGAAGAGCCCTCAAAAATCTCCTTAACATTTTTTGAAAATTTCTGAAATTTTAGTAACTTCAAAATAAAAGTGAATAAAACTAAACAAGATTGGTAGCAACTACTCTTACAAGTGCCTAGAGCCTCTATCATGCATTAGAAATACTTGGGACCTCATAAATTTGACATGCAAGATCAAGAACAGGGTCACCTATGCAGCAAAAATTTGCAATGAATAAAGCACTAGAACAAAAACTAATTGGACCAATGGAGGAGTCACATACCAAGCAACAATCTCCCAAAGCAGTTTTGTGAATGGAGCTTTGAGCAAGGAGATCAAAAATCGCAGCAAAATGAGCTAGAACTCGCGCTTGAGCTAGAGGAGGATTTTTTTGGGAAGAAGATGGAGTGTGTGGGTGCAAGAATAAGTGGAGGGGGCCACCATGGGCCCATGAGACGGGGGGTGCGCCCAGGGGGTGTGGGCGCGCCTCCACCCTCGTGGCCTGGTGCTTTCCCCTCCTGCAGTGTTTTCAGTGCCTAAAATCCTCAAATATTCCATAAAAATCATACTCAATTTGCAGGGCATTTGGAGCACTTTTATTTTCAGGATATTTTTTATTGCACGGATAATTCGGAAAACAGACAGATAATACTATTTTTGCTTTATTTATTCTAAATAACAGAAAGTAAAAAGAGGGTACAGAAGGTTGTGCCTTCTAGTTTCATCCATCTCATGATCATCAAAATGAATCCACTAACAAGGTTGATCAAGTCTTGTTAATAAACTCATTTCGAATAGCACGGAACCGGAGAAATTTTGAATAACACTAGGTTACCTCAACGGGGATATGAACATCCGCAACAATAAGAATATCATACTTTTTCTTGACATTAGGAAGAGGAAATTCAAAACCTCCAATAATGATAGTTGGACTTTTTCCAATAGAGTTGATGCTATGAACTTGAGGTTGTTTCGTCGGAAAGTGTACCGTATGCTCATTACCATTAACATGAAAAGTGACATTGCCTTTGTTGCAATCAATAACAGCCCCTGCAGTATTCAAAAAGGGTCTACCAAGGATAATCGACATACTATCATCCTCGGGAATATGAAGAATAACAAAGTCCATTAAGATAGTGACATTTGCAACCACAACAGGCAAATTGTCGGTGTCAAAACCGGCGGATCTCGGGTAGGGGGTCCCGAACTATGCGTATAAGGCTAATGGTAACAGGAGGCAGGGGACACAATGTTTTACCCAGGTTCCGGCCCTCTCGATGGAGGTAATACCCTACTTCCTGCTTGATTGATCTTGACGATATGAGTATTACAAGAGTTGATCTACCACGAGATCGTAGAGGCTAAACCCTAGAAGCTAGCCTATGATTATGATTGTTGTTGTCCTACGGGCTAAACCCTCCGGTCTTCTTGTCCGAGGCCGAAATTGAGGCGGCCAAGAAGATAGCTGCGGGTAAGGCTTTCATTATGCAAAGCAAGCATGTGAAGGAGACTTTCCTTTTACTTACCCGAGTTCGGAGCTCTCCAGGAGCATTCGCAGATCTGCCGCACAGCATCTCTGATGCCGCAGAGTTCTACCGGGCTGAGGAGGGGAGCTCGACGGATAAGCTGTTTTGGTCCCAATATATTGGGGCCGAACATCCGATGCCCTTGAGCGACCAGCTAAAGCAATTGGTCGAACTTCACAAGGCGACCGAACTGGCCATGAAGGACTTTGTAGTCCGGCTGTGGCCTAGCGAGCCCCTGCCCAGCAGCTACTTCGGCTTTGTCAAGCGGATGGTGAATGCCTGTCCGCGGCTGGAAGTCGTTAAGCGGTCCATCTGCATTGAGGTGCACACAGGGCCTTGGCCCGTGCGAAAGTGCACTGGGAGAAGATGGACGCCGAGAAGCTGGTGATAGAGGGGCCGCCGAAGGGTAAGGAGCATCGCCACCCCGAACAGTACTATGACAATGTTATCAAGGGTGCCCCCCTTGTGTCGGATGAATGTACTAAGGATGTGATATTTGAATGAATGTACTCATGTCATCCTGTATTATGAAAAATAGTTCATGTGCGCTATGTAGCGCTTGTTAACTTAAAATATTACCTTCTGTGCGGCCGTTTTTAAAAAATCTTGAGAGTTGGCCTGTCGTCGGCTTCCGCCCCCATGTAACTTGTACTGGGGTGTTCGGGATAAATATAAACACTCTTTATCCAAGTTTTCGGTCCTTTTAAGGAGGTGTTTAGCGTCACGAACGAGGCAATTGGACTATACGGCTTTATCGCCCTCACTTAGCCATAGAAGTGTACAATTTTAAATTTTGGCGAAGCCCCTAGTATCTAGAAAGCCGGACTCGGGGCGCTATACACGCCTAAATTGGACGAGGCCGATTCCTCGCCTAAAGCGGAAAAAATCTTTAAGGATTTGAGACCTCTCGAACAGCGACCAGCTCTCGCCTTATCATGACAGTCAGTTTTCGGCTTTCTCTACTGAGGTGTTCGTCCGGAAGAACCGGGCCGCAATCGCAGTAGTTGCTCTCTGCTCTACCTTAGCCGATATAGCGGAACGTAAGGTACCAAAACATAGGAGCCAGGCAAACCCAACTATTGACCCAAGACATGATTCAGAGCTGATGCATATAGTGTTATAAGTTCGGGGTGCCGCACTGTCGAAAGTGTTCGTACTTATCTTGCCAGGTTATGGGGTACTGAAGCCCCTGGCAAACTGGTCGTGCCAAGGTGCATGAGTATAATAAATAAGCAGTAAAGGAAAGGGGTAAATAAACGTAATAGCAAGCTGACGTTGTATACTATTTTTTTTGTTATTCAAATGATACGTTAAAGCGTACATATACAAGTAGTGCGGTGTTGACACACGAACACGTCACGTGTACCCTCGACGCCGGGGGTGATGCACCGCAGCTCACGTCGAAGGAGACCCGACCGACAGCGCGATACGCAAGACAGTCGACGGGTGCTTTTGCAGACCCGAAAACCCCACACCCCCGGGAGGGACCCCGTCAGGGAGTGCGGCGGCTATGGGCTGCCCTAGGTCGATTCACTCGCCCCTAGAGCCTCGAGATTCGCAGCTCTCAAACACAAAGAACAGCGAAGAACGAGAGAGAAAACGGTGGAGAGATAAAACGTAGATGAAAAAGTAATATATTGATTTGTTCGATTGTGTGTTTTCAATCGGCCATCACCCCCAACATATATATGAGGCGGCTGGACTTCCAGTACAAGTAAAGGATTCATCTAGGCTTTCCTTACAAGAAATCAAATCAATTCACGCCCTAGAGTCCTAGTTCTATTCCAACTCGGATTCAATCTGAATCTGGCCCAACTTCTGTCCTGCTTCTTGCGCGGGCCGTGGAATTTGCATATGACCTCCGATTGGGAAGATTAAAATACCAAATTTGTGCGCCTCGATGTGACGAACAATTCTCGTGTTGAATAAGGCCATCTTGAATACTCCACGAAGCCATCTTTACATACCAGTCAGATTCGTTCTTGCAGCAGACTGGATATCCGAGTCTCATAGTGAATTTGCATGCCATATGCTATCTCTGATGATAATGACCCCAAAACCAAATTTCACAATTTTTACGATACGCACAACTTCCATATTGAACACTTCTCCATCCAAAATCATCTTGATAAACTTTTGGGCACATGTTCAGTTTCACTCGGATTTGAGCTCATCCACTCGGATATTAGAGTCTTTCACTCGGATGGTTCGACTGGACTTTTTCACTCGGATGTTTAGAATTTTTCACTTGGATGTCTAAATTTTCACTCGGAAGACAATCATTCACTTGGATGATGACCACATTTTTAGTTGGAAGACAATCTTTTACTCGATCGATAAGTTTTCACTCGACCTTTTACTCGATCGGTAGGTTTTCACTCGACCTTTTACTCGATCGGTAGGTTTTCACTCGACTTTTTACTCGATCGGTAGGTTTTCACTCGGATGGTAAAACTTTCCACTCGGGTTTCCCGACTGAAAAGACATCCTGATCTTGATTTGCCTCTCCAGGTTGCATACGACCTCAGATTGAGACAAATTTTATATGAAAATCAATCGGCTCGACGAGACGAAACTTTTTCGTGTTGAAGCTTTTTAGATTCAATGCCGTATTGAAGGCCGAATTGCTCACGCATTGCATCAGACACTCATCAACATGTGTCTGGTGTCAAGCGTAATATTTTGGTATCTGGCTTGTCCAAACCGTATTGACTGTAACTTTTGCATATGAACTCGGATTAAGATGATTTATATATGAAAATCAATTGCCTCGACGAGACGAAGACAATTTATTTAGAGTGCTCCTTCATCTGAGGTCATATTGAGGTCGTAATCGGCCGAAAAGCACTCAGAACACTAAATTTTGTCACTCGGAGTACAGCTTCGGCCACTGAGATAAGGTCGAACGGCGATAGCCTAAATATCAAAGTTGTTCCACTCGACGATGTGAAACTTTCTCATGCCGAAAACCCTTTCACTCTGTATTTTGCCAAAATCAGGTGTCAACACATGCCCCCCTGTTTTTCGGCAAAGCTTGCATGCCGAAAAATAATATGCATAGTGTTCGTTCTAAGGACGATGTCAACACTCCATCGGCCATTTATTTTTTTCAGGGCGATAATTATGTACCGACCATGTTTGTGCTAAGGTCGATAAATGTATATCGGCCATTGCCTACTTAGGCTTCCTGCCACACACTCGGGTGGTACTTCTTCAAATATTTGCCATTGAGAGCTCGAGGTAACAATGCCCCTTGTATTGATTCCACCAAATATGAATTTCCGGGAACAACTCTTGTAATCCTAAAAGGACCTTCCCAACTTGGAGACCACTTCCCGAATTTTCTATCTCTTGAACCAATCGGTAGAATCACTTTCCAGACGAGATCACCAACTTGAAAATTCTTCAACTTGACTTTCTTATTGTAAGCTCTTGCCACCCTCAACTTATCTCACTCTATGTTTTTAAAGCAACCAAACGCTTATCGGCAACCTCATCAATATTGTCCATCATTAAGTTATAGAAGTCTACTGCCGATAAATTATTTTGTTTGGCTATTCTCAAAGCATTCAAATTTACCTCCACCGGTAAAATAGCCTCTTGACCATATACTAGCTCATATGGAGTCACCTTCGTAGCACCATGCCTTGAAATTCTGTGTGCCCATAAAGCTTCAGACAACAACTCATGCCATCTCCTCGGATTATCCTCAATCTTCTTCTTGATGAGCCTGCTTAAAATTTTATTGCTAGACTCAGCTTGTCCATTAGCTTGGGCATAATACGGAGAGGATTTGAGCAAATTTATATTATAAGATTTGGCAAACTCTCTGACTTGGTGTGACATAAAAGATGAACCTTGATCTGTAGTTAATGTTTGAGGAATACCGAATCTATGAATAATGTGCTCGGTTATTGATTGAATTACCTCTGTATGTGTCATGTTCTTGAGAGGTACTGCTTCAGACCATTTAGTGAAATAATCAGTTGCCACCAATACGAACCGATGCCCTTTTGAGGAAGACGAGTGGATTTGTCCAATGAAATCTAAACCCCAACCTTTGAAAGGCCACGGTTTGATAATAGGATGTATCATAGCAGCAGGAGCCAATTGAATATCACCAAACTTTTGACAAGCTTCACACCCTTTATAATATCTGAAGCAATCATTAATCATAGTCGGCCAATAAAACCCAGCACGTCGCAATAACCATTTCATCATGGGAGCCGACTGGTGAGTGCCACAAATACCTTCATGTACTTCTCCCATAGCAACTCTTGCCTGGTCCTCGTCCAAACACTTTATAAGAACATCATCGACTGTTCGGCGATAAAGACCATCATCTCTCATTGTATACTTGAAAGCCATACGCCGAATAGCCCTGTCCACCCTTTCACTCGGATTGCATAAGTAATCAACAATGGGCTTCCTTCAGTCGGGATTATCACCTGCACTAGATTTTTTGTTAATGGCCGAATTAGTGGGTTCAGGTTCGGCCTCTCCCATATTGGCAAGACAAGACATCGGTCTTTGAGAGATATGAAACATGCCATGATCAACATGATATCCAGATGCTTGCTGTGCCAACTCATTTGCTTTCCAATTGTCATGTCTAGAAATGTGTGCAATGCTAAAACAATCCAAAGTAGAAATTATATCTAGACATTTATCAAGATAAACATTAAGTGATTCGTCCAAACATTGAAAGATTTTGGATATTTGCTGCACCACTAGTAACGAATCACCGTAAGCCTCAATATGTGTAACACCTATAGCAAGTAACATCTCTAGGCCGAATAACAATGCTTCATATTCGGCTTGATTGTTTGTGCAAAAATATTCTAAGCGGCATGAGGCTTCAAAAATAGCACCATGAGGAGATATATAAACAATACTAACACCTTGGCCATTGCTACAAACCGAACCATCAAATTATAATCTCCATGGTACTAATGAAACAAGGTTCATATCAACATCATGCTTGTCATTAATCCGATGTTCAACAATGAAATTAGCAACAATTTGGCCTTTCATGGATTTTAGAGATTCATAAGCCAAATCATATTTAGTCAAAGCATAAGCCCACTTGCCAATTCTACCACTAAGAATTGGCCTATGCAACATGTATTTAATGACATCGGTTTGACAAGCTACTACACAAGCACTCGGCACTAGGTAATGTCTCAATTTTGTGCAAGCATAATATAAGCATAGACATAGTTTTTCAATGAATGTATACCTTGCCTCGGCGTCCAATAAGCGTCTGCTCAAATACGTAATGGCATGCTCTTTTCCTTCGGTATCTTGAGTCAAAACAGCACCAATAACACCTTCCTCTGCTGCGATATAAAGCTTAAAAGGCTCTCTATGCTTGGGTGCTTTCATCACCAGAGGAGTGCACAAATAATTCTTGATCATATCAAAGGCTTCTTGCTGTTTTGCCCCCCAAGTGAAATCAACATCATTCTTTAACCGAAGGATAGGAGTAAATGCATCAACTTTCCCTGATAGATTAGCTATGAACCTTCTCAAGTAATTGACTTTGCCAAGGAACTTTTGCATATCTCTCTTGCATGTTGGAGCCTCCACTTTCTTTATGGCCTCTATATTTTTGGGATCAATCTCTATACCATCTTCATGAATAATGAAACCCAAAAACTTGCCAGCTGACACGCCGAAAGCACACTTCAAAGGATTCATCTTCAGTCCATATTTTTTCATTTTTCAAAAGCTAAACGCAAATCGGCCAAGTGAGATTCAAAAGCATCCGATTTGACAACAATATCATCAATATAAACTTCAAGTATGATACCGAGTAAATCATGAAAAATCAAATTCATAGCCCGTTGATATGTGGCTCCAGCATTTTTTAATCCGAATGTCATAACTGTCCACTCAAATAAACCAAGGAAACCAGGACATCGGAAAGCCATTTTGTACATGTCCTCTTCGGCCATAAAAATTTGATTGTATCCGGCATTACCATCTAGAAAGCTAATAACCTTATGTCCAGAAGCATCATTAATAAGCATATCGGCTATCGGCATGGGATACTCATCTTTGGGTTTAGCCCTATTCAAATCTCTGAAGTCAATGCACACCCTCAACTTGCCGGATCCCTTCTTCTCCACTGGGACAATGTTAGAAATCCACTCGGCATACCTGCAAGGTCGAATGAAATTAGCTTCAAGCAGTCGACCGATCTCTTCCTTGATCCGGTCATATGTTTTCGGATTAAACTTTCTGGCCAACTGTTTATAAGGTCTAAAACCGGCCTTTATAGGCAACCGATGCTCCACTAGCTCTCGGCTCAACCCTGGCATCTCATGATATTCCCATGCAAAGCAACAAACATATTCTTTCAATAGCTCGATTAATTTAGCTTTACAATCAACTTTCAAATTTTTGTTTATAAACGTCGGTCGAGTGACTGAACCATCTCCAATATCTATCTCTTCTAATGGATCAGCCGATGTAAAACCTTGTCCAAGTTTATCCATGTCATCCAACTCCTCTATAGATTCATACATATCGTCCTCGCTGGACCGATATTTTACAAGACGTTTTTGTAACCACTCGGAGCTAGAATCCATTTAAACCTATCATACCTTGGAGCCGATTGCATTCAGTCGGCTTTAAAGAGACGGGCACAAAACCATTTTTGGTCGCGCTGAGAAAATCAAATTCTGATAAGTCACGTCCCGTCAAGCAAGTAGCATTGGGATGTTGCCAATCCACCGATGCATCGGCCAAAGCAACACAGGCTGAGTTATCCGCATGAATGACTTCCACTTCATCATCAACCCACTAAATCAAAAACTGGTGCATAGTGGATGGCACGCACTGGTTTGCATGAACCCAATCACGGCCTAGTATAACGTTGTAGTTACATTGCACCTCAGCGACAAAGAATGCAGTAGCCAAATTTTTGCTTCCGACTGTAAGCTCCACATACATTACAACTTTGGCTTCATCTCTTTGCCTTCAAACCCGTTGAGCACCATATTGGTCTTGATCAATTCTTCATCAGGCAAACCCAATTTCTTGAACACCGAATTGGGCATAAGATTTACCACAGCACCTCCATCCACAAGCATCCGAGTGAGCGGCGACCCATTGATATGACCGCTGAGATATAACGGTTTCAGATGCGTTACTGGTTCTTTTGGCTTCTCGAATATTGCATTTTTAGGGCCAAAATCCAGCTGAGCCACCTCCCCTTCCTCGTCTACAGCATGAAACTCAGCAGGTAAGTAATACAACATATTGATATCCATACCTCCATGAACCGGCGTAGACTCATAGTCCAACATATCAACCTCTTCTTCAAGTGGATCAATCGATTCTGAAATCTTGCCGAGTGAAGGAGAAGTAAGAAGTGTCGCAGACGATGTAATAGCCATCACATCGTCCTCCTTGGGTGGTGTAGGCACTTCTGTGATACATGTAGAAGCTGATGTATCTTGTATTTGTTTAGGCCTCCACACTTGTTTTGCTGGAACCATGGGCCGAGTGTCATTGAACAACTTATCCCTTTGCCTCTCGGCGTCCTGCTCTGCCATCTCTTGTCTCCTTAACCTCTGTAGTTTCCTCTTCTGTGTCTTTGTTAGCCCTGGAGGACACCACTTTGGCTGAGTATATTTAGCATCTCTCACCTTTACTTGGCTGGTGCTTGCTTCATGGTCATTAACCGAGTTCTTTGGCGCGATAGCAAGTATCGTCTCAGTCGAGTGATTATGCACAGTCGGCTGCTGGATGGGGAATGTTTCGCTGCTCAAGATAAGTGAGTCGACATCCATTTTCTCCTTGCCTTTTCCCGACTCAACTGCTGCAATACTTGGTGACTTAACACGCCATTCTTTTTGACTTTCCAGATGCATGAAATTTCCCCTCGGATGGACGTCACTCTGATGGAATCCACTTGGATGGAACACACTCTGATGGATTTCACTCGGATGAAATTTACGCATCCATATTTTTTCATTTGGATAGCTTCCACCTGGGTGCATTCTTACACTAGGATAGTTTCCACTCGGTCGCATATTTTGACCAGCCGACTGATAGTCGCCAATGTTCAGTCGGCCGTTATATGAGTATTCAAGTCGGTCCCAAACATTTTGCCTCTGGTCTTCTGGAAATAGTACCTTTGGTCTACTCAGTTTTGCATACCGACTGAACATATCATCTGATGATGACCTTGGTCGCTTCAAGCGTGATGGCCGGTTAAAGCTGGAACCAGCCGACTGGTTGGCGTATTTGGACAACAACATGTCAAAAGTTGGTTTGATTCGTTTGCGCTGCACTTTGGCTTTGTTCATCTTCCACTTGCCAACTTCAGGACTCTTGGGCTTAACAAATTTGACTCGAACGTCTTGCTGTACTTGTGCTTGCCCCGCGAGTGTAGGATTCTTGATGGTGATTTTGATCACTTCCTTGCCATCGGGTTGCTTATCAAGCACAACCTGCCTCCCCAAGATTTTGTTACCCTCCTTGTCTTTCCTGGGTTCACCAACAATGACATTAGCTTTATTAGCAGATTCGGCTACCTCTGGCCGAATGAGCAGCTTCTTCCCCTCCAAATCCATGGTGTTTGTTGGGGATATTACCACTAGGCGTGAACCGGCCTACTTGGGCCGGGTTAACTTCATTAGTGGTATAAGCAGATGAAGGCCCAAGGCCTATAGTCGGTTTAGAACCTGTAGCCGTAAACCGGCCTGATGTATAACTTGTATTGTAAGTTAGGAATAGAGAGATACCAACCGGGATACGAGTATGAACCGGTTGGGACTCTATGGACCGACGGGCGTCGCCCATGTATATAAGGGGACGACCCGGCGGCGGTTCAAGACAGACAACCACAACTCGAGCCTAGGCGAAGCTTGTTTGCTCCCTAGCCATCGAGACCACATCAATTCCATCGCAACTAGACGTAGGCTTTTACCTTCATCGAAGGGGCTGAACTAGTATAAACCCTCGTGTCTTTGTGTCCGCTTTAACCCCTTCAAGTAAACCCGTAGCGATGGCTCCACGACTAAGTCCTTTCACTAGGACATCTGCCGTGACAAATCCACGACAGTTGGCGCCCACCGTGGGGCTATCGCACGATGGTTTGACGATCTCGGAGGGCAAGCTCAAGGGACTCGAAGGCTATGTTGTGGGCTGGATGACCAAGAGTCGTCGTGGCAGGATCTACATAGACGACGCAGGATGGGGTCCCGAGGCCGATTCGATCGAGTACGGGTACCGGGTCCCCTTTGGTGGCATATATGTTTTCATTGGCAAGATCGGTGAGCCTGGACCTGAGCCGGACATCTGCACCGACCTCGTCGAGACGGCTCAGCGTGCGAGATCTACCCAGGCTAAACCGGCCGTGAAGCGTTTCTTCATTGGAGTCGTCCACTGAGGAGACCGTGAGGATGAATCAGAACACGGTAGCAAGACCGTCGTCTATTCCGGTGATGAGTCCTCGACCGGAGAGACCGAATCGCTATACCAGTTGCAAGACGACCAGGTTAGGGGCTGTTCCGATGGCGACAGTATTCCGGACCCCCCAGGCCAGGTCAACCGGGTTGGAATATTCATGGCCGGCACACAGGCGGCGAATCACTCTTCGACCGCCGCAGCGATGCTCTCCGGATAAGCGGCGGCGGCAGCAGGCGAGGAGGCCTTGTCGCCCGCCGGTTCAAGTTCTATCTCGATCTGTTTGATGCACTAGCCGCGCTTATGGCAGAGGCCAATCCGCGGATCAGAGGCCCATGATGCGAGATTGCAAAGGTGAGAGAGCAGTCGTGCAAGCCAAAGCGGATCTGGCAGCAGAAAAAGACAGGATGGCTGCAGAGCGGGCCGCTTTGGACGCCCAGGCCTATAAACTCATGCTTGACCAGAATGCATCACAGGAGGTTTTGAAGCGGAAGCACAGATCACGCCTGCCGTTAGGGTTTGACCCCCGAAATCTCTTTCACACTCCAGGAGCTGGACCCAGTAATCCGCCGTAATACCTGGAGACAAACCGGATTGAGGCACCAGGACCAGGGGCGATGGTCCAACCTCGCCTGATGGAACCTCCTCAACAGAACATTGTGGTTCCTCCGCCGGTCCAGACGCCCCCGGGTCATTATTCTAATCCTATGGACAACCTTGTTGCAGCCGCCGTGCGGTTAGAGGCTATCCTAGTCGAAGGGACTCTCCATAGCGATAGAGACGCTATTTGGGTTAAGGCTTCCGACGGCGCTGATTCAGCGAGAAGCATATTCGCATAGCCGTGATCGGATTCACTCTATGCCCCGTCCAAGCCGGAGCTATAGCAGGTGCATGGATGAACCGGCCATATCGAGCAATGCGCGAGGCCGTGAAGCGGCCCGTGGCAATAACCCGGCAGGTGGTGTTCGCGATGCTCAGGATGTGGTGGACCGGGCCCGAGCGAAGGGATGCGAGTTAGCAGCCTGAGAATGATTGGTCAACTTACACGGTTCGTCCTACCACCTCCGCTGGACCAGGGTCGCATCCGCTTTGGGAGTGCCTTGTTTAATTCCGCTTTACACAATGCGCCTGCCCAAAGATTTCAAGGGTCCGCGCAAGGTGCCGAATTACACCACTGATTTATCTCCCGAAGCGTGGGTAGAAAGTTATGAGATGGCCATGGAGATGCTAGATGTGGATGAGACCGCGTGTGCAAAATACTTCACCATGATGCTTGAGGGAACTGCTCGTACTTGGTTGAAGAGCCTGCTGCCCAATTCTATCAGCTCATGGTCCCAGTTGCGGGCCCGCTTTATTCAGAATTTCAAGGATACATGTAAGCAACCCAAGTCCATAGTATACCTGACGGCTTGTGTCCAGGAGGACGGAGAATCAACGACCCATTGGGTGCGCCGCGTTTGGAAGTTTTGCACTTTCGTCACGGGATCAATGCCGACTCTGCGATCTTAACCTCGGAAGGCAACCGCGGTTTAAGCCTTTAAAATTGAAATTGGGACGCATGAAGCGTTTTGTAATGACATGGGAACTCTCATGGCGCTTTAGTGAAGTATGCTGATTGGACAGTACCAAGGACCCCGAGACTGATGATGATGAAGCAGGGAAGGGAAAGAAGAATAGCAACTCCAAGGGGCAACAGTACAAACCGACGGGTCATGGAAACGGAGGCAAGCGCAAGGCGGATGGCAGCATGGACTTTGTGGCCAACACTAATGCACAGGACAGGCAGCGGCGCAGAGGCAAGGCGGCAAATCGTAATGGGGCTCCCAATCCTAACGCAAACCGTTTGAATTATTTGTTGAATCAGCCTTGCCCAAAGCACGGGACGAAGGAGGCGCCGGCTAACCACCTTTGGAAGGATTGTTATATTATGCAGGAGTTTAAAAACTCTAATGCCTTCCGGTATGACCACGGGTCAGGTGGCGGTTCAGGATCCGGTTTCCATGGGCCGGGTCACGATGGAGCTTCCGGTTCAGGTCTCAATCAGGGCGGTCACAACAACCAGAATAATCAGAACGGCCAGCAGCAGCAGCAGCAACAGTCGGGTTATCAGAGCCAGCCAAAACAGTTGAACAATGGGCAATATCATGTTTTCACAACTAGCTTGGATAAACGCGACCGAAAACTCCAAGCGGCGGTGAATTTCTGTTGAACGGCCTTACCACGTTACTTACGCCGTCGAGCAGCCTATCGTGTGGAGCAGAGAGGATCACCCGCCCCGGGTTGATAATCCGGGCCAGCTAGCATTAGTGGTAGACCCTCAGGTGGGGGGTTATAAATTCACCAAGGTACTCATGGATGGAGGGAGCAGTATTAACATACTATACTATGAGACATTCCGCCGCATGGGTCTAACAGACAAGGATCTCAGACCGTCTAATACGGTGTGCCATGGTGTGGTGCCTGGCAAATCTGCATATCCTGTTGGTAAGATAGCCCTGGATGTGGCTTTTGGGGACGAGCACGATTCCCAGTTGGAAAAACTAACCTTTGAGGTGGTGAAGATCCGGAGCCCGTATCACGCCTTGTTTGGGCGGCCGGCTTATGCCAAGTTCATGGCGCGGCCTTGTTATATCTACTTGCAGCTCAAGATGCCGGGTTACAAGGGGACAATAAGGGTTCATGGGAGCCGTAGGGTCGCTTTGGAATGTGAGGAAGGTGATGCGGCTTATGCAGAGTCGGTTTGTGCCACGGAGGAGTTGAAGTACTATAAGGACAATGTTGATCCGGCGGATATGACCCCTTTGAAGAAGCCAACTACAGAGCATGATTCGGATCTGAAGTTCAAATCGGCAGCTGAGACCAAGCTTGTTGACTTCGTGCCCGGCTTCGTCCAAGCAGTTCACTGTCAGTGCCAACCTGGATCCCAAATAGGAAAGCGCGCTCATCGAGTTCATCCGTGAGAATCGAGACATTTTTGCATGGAAGCCGTCCGACATGCCAGGTGTACCGAGGGAACTCGCTGAGCACACTCTTAATGTGGATCCTAAGTATAAACCGATGAAACAATTCCTCCGCCGGTTTAACGAAGAAAGGCGCAAAGCCATTGGAGAGGAAGTGGCCAGGCTTTTAGCAGCTGGTTTTATCATTGAGGTGTTCCATCCAGAGTGGCTTGCTAATCCGGTGCTGGTTCTTAAGAAAAACGGCAATTGGCGTATGTGTGTGGATTACACGGATCTTAACAGGGCTTGTCCAGCGGATCCTTTTGCCCTCCCCCGCATTCACCAGATCATTGATGCCACGATGGTTGTGAGCGTTTGAGTTTTTTGGATGCATACTCCGGATATCATCAGATCAAAATGGCGGTTAAGGACCAGGAGAAGACAACATTTATTACTCCCTTTGGAGCCTTCTGCTATGTATCTATGCCCTTTGGGCTCAAGAGTGCCCAAGCCACCTATCAACGGTGTGTACAGAATTGCCTGCATAAACAGATCGGCCGCAATGTGCACGCCTATGTGGATGATATTGTAGTAAAGTCAAGGCAGAAGGACACGCTGGTGGATGATTTGAAGGAAACCTTTGACAACTTGCGAGTTTACAAGATGATGCTTAATCCGCCAAGTGTGTCTTTGGTGTTCCGCAGCAAATTCTCGGGTTTCACGGTGTCTAACAGAGGAATTGAGGCTAATCCGGAGAAGATTACGGCTATTACCTCCTGGCTAAACCAAAGTGCATCAATGATGTTCAGCGTTTGGCGGGCGAATCGCCAGACCGAGCGGTTTATCGGCCGCCTCGGAGAAGGCCATCCTTTGTACCAAATCTTTGAGGAAGACATACCATTTAAATGCGAGTCCGGCTGCTGGTGAAGCATTTGAGGACTTAAAGCGGCAATTAGCCAATCCGCTGTTCTTGCAGCTCCGGTCGACAAGGAGCCACTATTATTATATGTAGCAGCCAATGCTCGGGCGATTAAGCGTGGCTATTGTGGTGGAACGCAGGAGGCGAGCAAGGAATATCGGTTCGTGCCGGTTTATTATTATCGATGAGGTGCTTATTGAATCCAAGCAAAGGTATCCGCATTGGCGAAGCTGGTCTATGGTGTCTTCATGGCGGTCGGAAGTTGAAGCGATATTTTCAAGGGCACCCCATCACGATGGTCGATTCAGCTCCTTGGGTGATATCATCTAACCGGAGGCGATCGGCGGATTGCCAAGTGGGCCATAGAGCTTGGGCCACATGGATTGAAGTATGTACCTCGGACGGCGGTGAAGTCTCAAGCACTTGTTGATTTCATCAATGACTGGACGGAGTTACAAGCACCAGAGGAGAAGCCGGATCACACATATTGGACTATTCATTTTGATGGATCCAGGCAATTGGAAGGCTCGGGGGCTGGAGTCGTATTAACCTCCCCACGAGGTGATAAGTTTTGTTATGTTCTCCGCTTAATGTTCCCTTGTACTAATAATGCAACTGAGTACGAAGCCTTGCTCCATGGTCTCCGGATGGCTAAAGAGATGAATTTAAGCCGGGTTAAGTGCTTCGGTCACTCGGACCTTGTGGATCAACAGGTGTCTGGCACTTGGGATTCTAAGGACCCGCTCATGGCTGCATATCATCGGGAAGTGGATAATATTGCGCGTTGCTTCAAGGGTTATCAAGTGGATCATGTGGACCGTCGGAAGAATGAAGCGGCGGACGCTTTAAGCCGGTTGGGCTCTCAGTGCAAACCAGTCCCGCCTAATGTCTTTCTCGACGTGTTGCACAACCCGTCAGTCAAACTCCCAGGTGAAGCGGATTTGGCTATTCCTGATCCGGAGGCTCAATTGGTGGCAGCCCTGCATGTTATTCCGGATTGGACAGTTCCTTATCTTGCGTACATGAACCGGGGGGAGTTACCATAGGATGAGATTCTAGCCAGGCAGATAGTCCGGCGATCCAAGTCTATGACGATTGTCAATGGTGAATTGCAGCATTGCAGTGTATCAGGGGCGTTTCAACGTTGTGTTTCCCCTGAGGAAGGCTGTGAAATCTTAAGAGAAATCCATGAAGGGGATTGTGGGCACCACGCCGGTTCAAAGTCTCTGGTGGCAAAGGCGTTTAAATCACGGGTTCTCTTGGTTGACAGCGCATCTTGATGCGGAGGACTTGGTTAAACGGTGTGATGGATGTCAGAAATTTTCAAGGCGTGCTCATGTGCCGGCTCAAGAATTGAGGATGATCCCAATAACGTGGCCGTTTGCAACTTGGGGGCTAGATATGGTCGGACCTTTTAAAAGATCCAAGGATAAGAAAACCCACCTTTTGGTGGCAGTTGACAAATTTACCAAGTGGGTTGAAGCGGAGCCTGTCAGCAAGTGTGATGCAGCAACAGTGGTGCAGTTCATCAAAAGGTGATTTTCGGTTTGGCTTTCCACAGTATCATTAACGACAATGGTACCAATTTATCCAAGGGCGCTATGAAGGAGTTACGTGAGCGTGAGCACATCCGCTTGACGTGTCGTCGATGGCACACCCCAGTCCAATGGACAGGCGTAACGAGCTAATCAAGAGATCTTGCGAGGCATCAAACCCGCTTATGGTCCCATTGCAAAGAACACCAGGATGTTGGGTTGAAGAGCTACCATCGTGCTATGGAGTATCAATACTACGCCAAACCGATCCACAGGACACACACCATTTTTCATGGTCTACGGAGCGAGGCGTTCTCCCTAGTGATATCCAAAGACGATTTGCCTCGTGTGGCAGCTTATGTTGAAACGGACAATGAGACAGCACGGCAAGACGCTTTGGACCTATTGGACGAGAAGCGTGATATAGCAGCTGCCCGTTCGGCAATTTACCAACAAGATCTTCGTCGCTATCACAGTCGCCGGGTTAGAACCAGAACTTTTCAAGAAGGACATTTGGTGCTTCGACTCATCCAAGACCAGACAGATATGCACAAGTTATCCCCACCTTGGGAGGGACCTTTCGTGGTCAGCAAGAATCTGCACAACGGTTCGTACTATCTGATTGATATTCGAGAGCATAAAGACTCACGCACATCGAGGAGGAGACCAACAGCCGTGGAACATAGCTCATCTTGACCTTACTACACTTGAGCCATCGGCTCTATCTATGTACATATCATGACAGTGTATATATTATCTTTGATATAATAAAACCGAGCCTCGGCTAAAGCGGGGTCTCTCTTTGTTATCATGCGTGGTTACATGGAGTGGCTCCGTTTTAAAGCGGCCTCCGGTTTACCCCTTGAAATTTGCTTTTATATATCACTTGGGGCCTTGGTGGTGTCCGAACCAATGCAACACCTTTTGATAGGCGACAGCCACCGGATCACACAGGGACATGGTCAAGTCTGAACCGATCACGCCTCTTGATCGGCCTAAGGCCACAAAATCACTTGGGGCTTGGTGAACCGAACCATTGCCACACCTCTTGATTGGCATATATGCCACGGTTTCATTTGGGGACCTGGCTGACTTGAATCATTGTCACTCCTATTGGGGGCTTGGTCCTGTCCGACCATGGTAACACCATCTGATCAGCTCAGTATAACATATTTTTGCAAACGGTTTTTATCATTGCCTTTGCTTCCATGTTATTTCCATGGCTTGTTTGTTCTTTGTTTTGTTGGATTTCTTTTATATCAACAAACACCTTTTTTCCGGTTCAGCCGATGGATTTGATTCCCCTTTAATCCGGAGAAGTATGCCCGGTTTACCTTTTCCTGTTAACATCATGGAGTAACAAGGGGGTTTGTATTGACTCAGTACGGTTTATACGGGAGCTGTTTTCTCCCCCCTTGTTGACGGTAATGGTTTATAAAACCTCCACTTCAAAGCTTGGCTAAGCCAGCTTCATGCCCAGACATGGCAGGTATTTTGTATCACCTATTCGTTACATTACTGATGCACATATTAAGATCATAAATCGGCCGGCGGTATAACCGCCACAGAAGTTCAAATTTTTCTGATTGCAGGAAATATGAATTGAGGTTTTTCGAACAAAAGCTTCAGTACTTATGCACGAAGGCATATTCAAGATAGAAGTATTAACTATCCTATTACAAGGCAACACGGTGCCCGAATAAGATCATCGTTATTTTGGAAAGATGCCAAAGACAGCTATCCAAACCGGCTTCCGTTCAGCTGCTCCTCGTCATCGTCGCTTGACTTCCTCGTCTCTATCCATTGGCTGGAAATCAACGATGGTCAATCGATTCCCATTAAAGCTTGGAAAACAGCCTCTTCATGGATCAGGGAAGACGGTTCAATATCGGGGCGTAAGTATGCTTACGGATTGAGGAATCAGATTCTCTCGCTTCAAGAGTTGGGGCGAGCACTCGCTTGTTACGATTGTTGTATTGCGCTTGATAATGCGTCAAGTCGCCTCTTCACTAATTGACAAGCGAGGTCGACCGCATGGTTTATCACCCTCAAATCATCTTCGTTAAATTCAGAGCCATCCTCCTTCAGCTGGGATAGCCTTGAGCTGCTTCCACGTGGTCGAAATCTGGCACCCATGCCTTTGCCCGGATCAAGGCGTTAATAGCTCCGGTTCGAGCAGCGGATTTTTTCAGCTCCTCAATCCGGGCCGGAAGCATCGACAACCTGTTAAGAGTGTCCTAGATTAAAGAGGGTGCCGGGTTGTTATGAGAGGCTGTGGTGATGATCCGCTGGGCTCCGGTATACAATTGTTCCACTAAGGTGTAGGCAGCCTTCAGTTTCTTCCGCACATCGTTTCCTAAGTGCCCGATGCGTGTGCCTACAACAATATAGGGACGGTCTCAAACCGGATTTATACTACAGCAGGTTCAAATTATCACAAAAGTTAAAAGGAGCTTACCAAAGATCGCAGCGGTCATGGAGTGTATTTGCCGCTTTACGGCCGTAAGTTCAGCCACCACCGGTTTAAGGGCAGCTTCAGCATTTTCCGCTCTTTTGGTTAAAGCGGCTTTCTCAGTGGCCCAATCAGCCCGCTCTTTCTTGAAGCCTTCCTTCAGCTGTTCAGCGATGCTCAAGGCGCTGGTTAATTCTTCCTTTGCCTTGTCTGTTTCAGCCTGTTGGGTTTTCAAGGTCTCTTGCAAATCTGCAATCCGGTCCTCCTTGATTCTCACCTCAGCCTGCATACAGACAGCATTTAGCTTTAAACAAGCGGTCCAAAGAAATTGAAGTATCAACCACATAACAAAGTTATACGCCTGATACTTGGGGGCTAATGCACTTTCAATTTTCATATATTACTAGATTGCAAAGTCCCAAGCTCAATACAGGTATTCAGCTTGGCACTTGGGGGCTAATGGCTATTTGATCAAATTACGTTCTAAGGATAGTTTTCTATCGGAGCCCCGGTTTAATTATGCTAAGTTAAACCGGACCTTGGGGGCTATATTGATGGATTTCAAAGTATTGAGGATCGTATTCAAGTCCCGGTTTGACGAAGGTTAAAAACCGACCCTTGGGGGCTAGGAGGATTGATACAATGGCAGTAAGTAAAGAAGTAAGTTACCTCAAATTTATCCCTCATCATCTTTACGGACCAGCTTCACATCACGGCTAGTATAAAGCCGGTTTAAATAGCGGAATGAAGATCTTGGGCACTCGAGCAGCATATGTCTCGAGTTCAACATCCCATTTTCCTTTGTTCAGAGCGGAAAAATCCTCTTTTACGGTATGCTTGGTTAAGGTGACAGGATTCCCAAGTTCAAAGCGGCCTACACCGGTAATCACAACATCATCATCTTTGGACTCGCCGGTTTGTGTTGGTGCGATTGGTTTATCAGCGGGACTGTGGGATTTCTCAATCCGGACGGAGCTGGCAGGCGGGTCAGCAGAGACTGAAGTGTTAATAGGCCTTTCTTCGGGAATAACATCGTCTTGCAAAGGAGGATCATTGGTAATATCCTCAGGAGCAAACGTTTCAAGATCTGGCACTTTGTCATGTTCTGGGGCTACATCTTCTTCGGCCGCTTTATCCAGGCGGGCCTTCTTGCTTGGTTTAGGTTTGGCCCTGAAAGAAAAACAAAGAGTCAAGGAAAAGCATAGGCCATTACACAGTATATTGGAAGCATATGTTTAGCTTAGCTTACCCAAGAACCGTTTTCAATGGTGGCAGCTGAGATGCCGACGATTCACCAGAAGATGAATGAGAAGTAACCTGATAATCGGAGTCGGATGGATTAAGAGGTTTACGGAAGAAACCCGCTTTAGGATTTAAATCAATAAAAAGGTCGGAGACCTCGGAGCGGCGTTTTCGAACCGGACTGTTTGGTAAACCGGCGGAGGTAACTACCTGGCCACTGTGCCGGGTTGTGCGGCGGGCTTCATGTTGTTGAGTCTTCATAAGAAATTTGGAATCCAAATAAGCAAGAGGATGAGAAAATTTAACTTTCCGGTTTGCCTGGCGAAATTTTGGCAAAGGCAAGATTTCTGAATCGGAAGAGAGAATAGTTACCTCAATGAATTCCGCATTGCTGGCTTCAGCGTCGTCCTGACAAGCATCATCATCAATAAGGCGTGTAAAAAGTAAGCCAAGTGAATCAAGTTCTACCTCAAGGTCCGGGTTAACCACATCATCATCAATAGCTGGGTCAGATGAAGCGGTGGTTTTTCTCTTATGAGCTGGCTTCTTGATAACCTTGGTCTTGGGCCGGGTTGACCGCCCTGCCTTCTCTGTTTTGTCTTGTGGAAGCTTCTTGCTCCAAAATAGATTATCGCCCTGGATCAGCAGTAATTAAATGTCGATGATAAAGCGAATGAGGTTCAACAATGAGCGCTTAAAATCTTACCGCTGGCTCTTTGTTGGTGGTGCAGTAAGGAAGCAGACCGGTTTGAGCACAGAGGTGCTCCGGTTCATTCAGCATCTTCTTTACAAAATCTGTGACTTCATCATCGGAGAGTTGGATTTTAGTGTGTCGGAGTGGGTCATCGACACTATCAGTATACTTGCACATCAAACTGGAGCGCCGGCTCAGAGGCAGTATGCTCCATGATATCCAACAGCGTGCAAGGTCTATTCCCGTTAAACCATTGGCCATAAAGGCTCGGAGCTTGGACAGTTGCGGAGCATATTTAATTCTCTCTTTGGCACTTAGTCTTTGTGAAAAAGGGTGAGTGTTGCTGAGCCGTTCCGGACGGAAGCCAGGCAAGGGATTTTCATTATCAGGGGAGGTATCCTTGCAATAAAACCAAGTTGCATTCCACTCCTTGGGGTGAGTGTGGAGTTTGACGTGGGGATAAGTGATCTCTTTCCTCTTCTAAATGGCTATACCGCCTAATTCAGTATTGGGGCTGTCGGTAAATTCAGTGCGACAGTTTAAATGGAAGCAATCTCTAAACAAATCGAGTGAAGGCTCCTCTTGAAGGTATACCTCAGAGAGCACTTTAAAGTGACATAGATTGGTAACGGAATTGGGGCCAATATCCTGCGGACGGAGCTGAAAATTGGCTAACACATCCCGGTAAAATTTAGAACCGGGCGGTTTGAAGCCCCGGGCCAAGTGATCTGCAAAGACCACAACCTCTCCCTCCTGAGGTGTGGGAGGACATTCATTTCCAGGAACCCACCAGTGGATCGTATCTTTATTGTCTAAAGCGCCGATCAGGACTAGATCATCAAGCGAGATTCTGCGGACGCGAGAGGGAACCCAATTGCACTCATATACTTGTTTGGCCATGGTGAGATCTACAAGAAATAGGTGATCCGGTTCAAGAATATGTTGGATAAAAGAAGGTGTTGATCTAAACAACGATAAACCGGAGGCAATACCTATAAACCGGTCTTCTACAATGCGGCATCATATGGATTCTGGTGGTTCAACCAGGGGACTAATGGTATATACCGGTTTAGTAAATTTTTTTCCATGGTAAGTTAAACCTCCTGACGTAAGCATCGGAAGCAATTGAAGTTGCGGACAGCTAAGTATGCAGAAACAGGTTTCACAAGATCCTATTACTGCCGCGGATCTACAGCAAGCTCACAAAAACAGAAATATTCCGAAGAGTAAGGCAGAACGGAAGTGAACCATTGAGCGAGTATGTGCGTGAGATCTATGGAATTAGATGACAAATTACAGGCGGATGTTTAAAGATTACTACTGAACACAGCGGGGGTTCACAGATTCATTCAAGAGTCAGAGTACAAGTATGAGCAAGCGACGAAGACAGCGCGAACATGAAACCCTAAGAACAGATCTAGGTCAAGAAGAGAGGAAAGCTTATTGGAAACGGAGAGATGCGGAAGGATACCGCAGTGCTGTGGTACGTTCAGGTTGATGCAGCGGCCCAAGACGAAGCAGAGGTCGACGGCGGCGACGGAGCTCCAAGGCTGGCGACGTGAGGAAGACGAAGAAGAAGAGACGAGGGGAAAAGAAAGGAGATGACCCTTCGGTCTTATTTATAAGGCAACAGAGTTAGGTCAAGCGCGTGGATCCAGGAGCTATTGTTAAAGGAGGGCGTTATAAATGATAAATTTCATGATGATGTCATGCCGGTTTACAACAACCAGAAATGATGACGACATGGCGGTTTACCAATTACCAGAAGATGTCCAAGACACAAGATTTTGTGAAGGATCGACATGAACCAGTTCAAATCAATCTGGGGCCTAATGTTGGGGATATTACCACTAGGTGTGAACCGGCCTACTTGGGCCAGGTTAACTTCATTAGTGGTATAAGCAAATGAAGGCCCAAGGCCTATAGTCGGTTTAGAACCTGTAGCCATAAACCGGCCTGATGTATAACTTGTATTGTAAGTTAGGAATAGAGACATACCAACCGGGATACGAGTATGAACCGGTTGGGACTCTATGGACCGACGGGCGTCACCCACGTATATAAGGGGACGACCCGACGGCGGTTCAAGACAGACAACCACAACTCGATCCTAGGCGAAGCTTGTTTGCTCCCTAGCCATCGAGACCACATCAATTCCATCGCAACTAGACGTAGGCTTTTACCTTCATCGAAGGGGCCGAACTAGTATAAACCCTCGTGTCTTTGTGTCCGCTTTAACCCCTTCAAGTAAACCCGTAGCGATGGCTCCACGACTAACTCCTTTCACTAGGACTTCTGCCGTGACAAATCCATGACAGTATTCATTGGAAAAGGCTGTTTATCAACTTGCATCTCAGAAAAGTTCAATCGTCCGTCATTAATGGCCGATTGTATCTGTCGTCGAAAAACATTGCAATCATTAGTAGCATGAGAAAAAGAATTATGATACTTGTAATAAGCACGCTATTTTAGCTCTTCAAACGGTGGTAAAGTATGAGATATTCTGATAATCTTAGCCTGCAGCAAAGCATCAAATATTCTATCACATTTAGCAATGTTAAAAGTAAACTTCATTTCTTCATCGCGATTCTTATGAATCGGTTTTAGATCATTGCAAGTAAAGGGTTTGGCCTTAGATGGCCAAACAAATTCACTAGAAAAAACATCACCCTCATCGTCCGAGTGATCACTATCATATTCCACCATATTCATCTTTGGACGATCAGCCTTGTATCTATGCACTTCTTTGAGGTCTTTGCTTCGGCTTTCCTGAGCCAAAGCCCTTTGTAAGACTTGGTTGATATTTAAAAACTCATGGCCTTCTAGCTTTTCTCTAATGGGAGTTCTCAAACCACTCAGCACTAGGTCTGGCAAGTCTCTCTCGGTTATCACCAAACTAAAACACCGGTTTTTTGTTTCTTTAAATCTCTTGACGTAATCGGAGACCGATTCATCATGCTTCTGTTTAACCGATGTTAGATGTGACAACTTGAGTTCATTGTCGCCGCTATAAAAGTGATCATGAAATTTCTGTTCTAACTGCGACCAAACCCGAATGGAACCATGTGGTAAAGAAGAAAACCATGAAATTGTAGTACCAGTTAATGATAAAGGAAACAAACGCACTTTCAATTCATTCAATGATCCTGCCTAACCCAATTGTGCTAAATATTGACTAACATGCTCCCATGTGGTTTTTGTGCCTTCTCCATTAAATTTAACAAAATCTGGAATTTTATATCCTGGAGGGCACTGGATGGCATCAAAGTACTCGGGGTACGTTTTTTGGTAAATCTGATTCCGAGGTAACTCAACTCCAAAATTCTCTCGAAGCATCTTAGCCATCTCCTCTCTAAGATTAGCTAGATCATCATCCATAGTGGACGATGAAGCTTGTGGCAGTGGCGTAGGAGGAGTAGGGTTACTAGCTGTAGGTAGGAATTGTGGCATGTACGTCGACCCATAATTTGGTAATGGTCGAGTGGATGTAGCTGTAGGTAGGGTTTGGTTCGGTGTTGCCACCGAACTTGGCATGCTCATAATAGGATTAGTGGGTGTAGCCACAATCTGATTTGTTTGGGTAGGATAATAAGTCATCGGCATGGGAGGTGCCGATATGACAGGCAAAGACATATTAGGGTTTTGCACACTAGCAGCTACACCATTATTACCACTAGACGATTGAGATATATTCTTCTGAGCATTAGTATTTTCTATGAAAGTCTGATACACTAGATTGTTACCATCAGCAATACGACTCTCAATCTCAGCCCACTGCTCAGGAGAAAAGGTAATACTCACAGAGGGTTTAACCTGCTCGGCTTGAAGAGGAGGGAACTTGATTTCTTCAATCGGAGTGATGTTGCCTTGGCGATCCTTCCTGAACTTTGCAAGGAACTCCTACAAATCCTTCACTTCGCGCGCCTTCTTGTACTCCTCATAGACTTGGCGATGATCAGCCGATATCTCATCAAGACTGGGCTTAATGATGTTATCGGCGTCTACCTCAGATGGCTTGGGAAGATCGGACATGGTGGATGATGATGATTGATCTTCGTTCCCCAGCGGAGTCGCCAAAAAGTGTGTTGACACATGAACACGTCACGTGTACCCTCGACACCGGGGGTGATGCACCGCAGCTCACATCGAAGGAGACCCGACCGACAGCGCGACACGCAAGACAGTCGACGGGTGCTTTTGCAGACCCGAAAACCCCACACCCCCGGAGGGAACCCTTCAGGGAGTGCGGCGGCTATGGGCTGCCCTAGGTCGATTCGCTCGCCCCTAGAGCCTCGAGATTCGCAGCTCTCAAACACAAAGAACAATGAAGAACGAGAGAGAAAAACGGTGGAGAGAAAAAACGTAGATGAAAAAGTAATATATTGATTTGTTCGATTGTGTGTTTTCAATCGGCCATCACCCCGAACATATATATGAGGCGGCTGGACTTCCCGTACAAGTAAAGGATTCATCTAGGCTTTCCTTACAAGAAATCAAATCAATTCACGCCCTAGAGTCCTAGTTCTATTCCAACTCGGATTCAGTCTGAATCTGGCCCAACTTCTGTCCTGCTTCTTGTGCGGGCCGTGGAATTTGCATATGACCTCCGATTGGGAAGATTAAAATACCAAATTTGTGCACCTCGACGTGACGAACAATTCTCATGTTGAACACTTTTCCAAATAAGGCCATCTTGAATACTCCACGAAGCCATCTTTACGTACCAGTCGGATTCGTTCTTGCAACAGACTGGATTATCCGAGTCTCTTAGTGAATTTGCATGCCATATGCTATCTCTGATGATGATGACCCCAAAACCAAATTTCGCCGTTTTTACGATACGCACAACTTCCGTATTGAACACTTCTCCATCCGAAATCATCTTGATAAACTTTTGGGCACATGTTCAGTTTCACTCGGATTTGAGCTCATCCACTCGGATATTAGAGTCTTTCACTCGGATGGTTCGACTGGACTTTTTCACTCAGATGTTTAGAATTTTTCACTCGGATGACTATATTTTGACTCGGAAGACAATCTTTCACTTGGATGATGACCACATTTTCAGTCGGAAGACAATCTTTTACTCGATCGATAAGTTTTCACTCGACCTTTTACTCGATCGGTAGGTTTTCACTCGACCTTTTACTCGATCGGTAGGTTTTCACTCGACCTTTTACTCGATCGGTAGGTTTTCACTCGGATGGTAAAACTTTCCACTCGGGTTTCCCGACTGAAAAGACATCCTGATCTTGATTTGCCTCTCCAGGTTGCATACGACCTCAGACAGACAAATTTTATATGAAAATCAATCGGCTCGACGAGAAGAAACTTTTTCGTGTTGAAGGTTTTTAGATTCAATGCCGTCTTGAAGGCCGAATTGCTCACGCATTGCATCAGACACTCATCAACATGTGTCTGGTGTCAAGCGTAATATTTTGGTCTCTGGCTTGTCCAAACCATATTGACTGTAACTTTTGCATATGAACTCGGATTAAGATGATTTATATATGAAAATCAATTGCCTCGACGAGACGAAGACAATTCCTTTAGAGTGCTCCTTCATCTGAGGTCATATTGAGGGTGTAATCGGCCAAAAAGCACTCAGAACACTTAATTTTGTCACTCGGAGTACAGCTTTGGCCACTGAGATAAGGTCGAACGGTGATAGCCTAAATATCAAAGTTGTTCCACTTGACGATGTGAAACTTTCTCATGCTGAAAACCCTTTCACTCTGTATTTTGCAAAAATCATGTGTCAACATGTAGTAAGCAAAATAGGACTGTTTGACACATCCTAACTAGGAGCGGGCGGTATGCAAGTATGTAAAACATGTATAACAATCGTGATCAGAGACCACCTGAGGATTCCCTTGTACGCCAAAGCTTATTGTCCTCCTGGTGTGTCCGTCCCGCTATGTGTTCGATAGCCGGTCTTTCGAAAAAGCCTCCTGAAGATAAGGACCTGAAAGAAAAAGGGGTGCAAAGATGCATGGGTCCTGGGGCGGTCGAACCGCACTGTGGACCGTGTCATGGCCGTGCCTCCGCCTATGCCCAGGGTATTTTAAGTGCGTAGTTGTCTACGCGCGGCACGAATGTTGCCGCTTGACTGGGACTAGGGCGGAGACCGAATAGCTAGTCGAGGTCTGGACGTGCCGGACGATACTGTTGTGGAGTACTCCAGACTCGCTTGACGGTATCCGGGTTCTTTATCACCGAATTGGCTGTTTGCCTAAGAAGGCTGTTTTGTACTTCCGCCGCGAGGGCTGCAGTATGCTCCTCCATGCGAAGCGTGCGCTCTGTATTTCCATTAACCGTAATAACCCCACGAGGTCCCGGCATTTTGAGCTTGAGGTATGCATAATGTGGTACCGCATTGAATTTGGCGAATGCGGTTCGTCCGAGCAGTGCATGATAGCCACTGCGGAAGGGGACGATGTCGAAGATTAACTCCTCGCTTCGGAAATTGTCCGGAGATCCGAAGACCACTTCCAGTGTGATTGAGCCCGTACAACAGGCCTCCACACCGGGTATGACACCCTTGAAGGTGGTTTTTGTGGGCTTGATCCTTGAGGGGTCGATGCCCATTTTGCGTACTATATCCTGATAGAGCAGGTTCAGGCTGCTGCCACCGTCCATGAGGACTCGTGCGAGATGGAATCCGTCAATGATGGGGTCCAAGACCAATGCGGCCGAACCGCCATGACGGATACTGGTAGGATGGTCCCTGTGATCGAAGGTGATCGGACAAGAGGACCATGGGTTGTACTTTGGGGCGACTAGCTCCATCGCATAGACGTCCCTTAGTGCACGCTTCCGTTCCCTCTTGGGAATATGGGTTGCGTATATCATATTTACTGTTTTCACCTGGGGAGGGAATTTCTTTTGTCCTCCCGTGTTCGGTGGTCGGGGTTCCTCGTTGTCGTGGCTATGCAGCCCCTTTTCCTTGTTTTCAGCATTCAACTTGCCGGCCTCTTTAAACACCCAACGTTCCCTGTTGGTGTGGTTGGCTGGTTTATCGGGGGTGCCGTGAATTTGACATGAGCGATCGAGTATGTGGTCCAAACTGGACAAGCCCAGACTATTTCTTTTGAATGGCTTTTTCCGCTGTCCGGATTTAAAGCCTCTGAATCCGGCATTGACTGCCGTGCCTTCGGCGTTGTCACCATTGTTGCGACGCTTGTGTCTCGTGGCTTGCCGTTGCTATCCCTAGCGTCTGAATCTCCTAAATTTTTGGATGTGATGTTGTTGCGAGCCAGCTAGCTGTCCTCGCTCGCGTAGAAGCGGGTCATGAGTGTCGTGAGGGCTGCCATGGATTTTGGCTTCTCTTGGCTGAGATGTCGGGCGAGCCATTCGTCGCGGATGTTATGCTTGAAGGCTGCTAAGGCTTCGACATCCGGACAGTCGACAATTTGGTTCGTTTTGGTTAGGAACCGAGTACAGAATTTCCTGGCTGACTCTCCGGGCTGTTGGGTTATGTGACTTAAGTCATCAGCATCCGGTGGTCGCACATAAGTGCCCTGGAAGTTATCAAGGAACGCGTCTTCCAGATCCTACCAACTTCCAATGGAGCTTGCTGGCAGGCTGTTTAGCCAATACCGAGCCGGTCCTTTGAGCTTAAGTGGTTGGTACTTTATGGCATGTAAGTCATCACCGCGGGCCATGTGAATGTGGAGAAGAAAATCTTCGATCTATACCGCGGGGTCTGTTGTGCCATCATACGATTCAATGTTTACGGGTTTAAACCCTTCTGGGAATTCATGATCCATAACTTCATCAGTGAAGCATAGGGGGTGTGCGGCGCCTCTATGCCGGGCTACACCCCGAAGTAGTTCAAATGAATCCGGTCTATTGTATTCAGCCCGGTCGGACTTTGGTTTATTGTATCCGGCGTGACGGTCATCATCACATCTTGTGGTGCGCCCCCGTCATCCAAGATCGATCTTGACTATCCTGCTTTGTTTTCCAATATATCTTGCAGGTCCTTCGTGTAGCACTGGGCCTTAGTCATATCGTTTGATTGGCGACGGGGTGCAGTCTGGACTTCGGGCTGGTACGCCGCTTTGTCGCGGCCACGGGGTGGCCGGTCAGCCGCATCATGCGATGGTAGCGTGGGCTTTAAAGCCTCCTCCTCGAGTTGAGGTAGCAGCCTGCGCTTTGGGTAACTTTTGCTAGGCCGCTTGACTCTGTATTCCTCGGCAGCCAGGACCTCAGTCCATCTGTCATTTAGCAGATCTTGATCAGCTTGAAGCTGTTGCTGCTTTTTCTTCAGGCTTTTTGAAGTGGCTATAAGCTGGCGTTTGAAGCGCTCCTACTCGACAGGATCCTCAGGCATGATGAATTCTTCGTTGCCAAGGCTCACTTCGTCTTCGGAGAGAGGCATGTAATTATTGTCCTCTGATTCTCCATCAGTTGCCTGTTCTTTAGGGCTAGCTTGCCCATCCTCTTGCTTGGCCTGCTCGAAGCCTGGCTGGGCAGGATTGTCTTCGTCTTCGGCACCATCCGGGTTGTTATCTCTTGTGTCGGTATCACTATTTTTGCTATGGCGGGGCTTGGAGCGGCGCCGATGACGCCGGTGTCTAGATTGCTTCTCCAAGGGATTATCTTCCGTTGCCTCATCGCCATTGTTTTATTTAGGGGTGTCCACCATATAAATATCATATGATGAGGTGGTTGTCCAGCGCCCTATAGGTGGTGGTTCCCGTTCTCCTCCTGCATCGTCGTCCATACCGTCGATGTCTTCGGAGTCGAAGTCAAGCACGTCGGTTAAGTCATCAACAGTGGCTATAAAGTGGGTGGTGGGTGGGGGATGATTTTGTTTGTCGTCCGCTCCCCACTTGAGCCGGACATAGTTTGGCCAAGAATCTTCTGACAAGGAAAGAGACCTTAATTAGTTTAGCACGTCACCCGAGGGCGAGTGTTGAAAAATATCCGCGGCGGCGAACTCCATGACCGGTGCCCAATCAGATTCAGTAGGCACGGATGCACACAGTTCGGATCCTATGGCCGGAGACGAGTCCAAGGGTCCGATGACACCACTCTCACAGGAGGTGGGATCAGTGTTCGGCTCCGACGCCGCTGAGTGTGCGACCTTTGTGGCGGGGTCCATCCACCCGCCCTCGGAAGGCATGATCTGCTCCGGATTGATTCCCGGCGCCACTGCAGGCGTGATCTCTTGAATATTGTCCAACGGCAGATCAAAGTCATGCCCGTCGTGACCGTTCGGTGCACCTGTCATGGGCTCGAATCCGTCGAAGATCAAATCTCCATGGATGTCGGCAGTATAGTTTAAGCTTCCAAACCTGACCTGATGGCCAGGGGCGTAGCTATCGATCTGCTCCAGATGGCCAAGCGAGTTGGCCTGTAGTACGAAGCTGCCGAATACGAAGATCTGTCCGGGGAGGAAAACCTCCTCCTGGACCGCATCGTTCAAGATGATCGAAGGGGCCATCAAGCTTTACAACGACGACATAGTGGAACTCTCAATGAAAGCACCAATGTCGGTGTCAAAACCGGCGGATCTCGGGCTGGGGGTCCCGAATTATGCGTCTAAGGCTAATGGTAACAGGAGGCAGGGGACACGATGTTTTACCCAGGTTCGGGCCCTCTCGATGGAGGTAATACCCTACTTCTTGCTTGATTGATCTTGATGATATGAGTACTACAAGAGTTGATTTACCACGAGATCGTAAAGGCTAGACCCTAGAAGCTAGCCTATGATTATGATTGTTGTTGTCCTATGGACTAAACCCTCCGGTTTATATAGACACTGGAGGGGGCTAGGGTTACACAGAGTCGGTTACAGATAAGAAAATCTACATATCCGAATTGCCAAGCTTGCCCTCCATGCAAAGGAGAGTCCCATCCAGACACGGGACAAAGTCTTCAATCTTGTATCTTCATAGTCCAACAGTCCGACCAAAGTATATAGTCCGGCTGTCCGAGGACCCCTTAATCCAGGACTCCCTCACACATCCTCACAAATACCGACAGATATATCAGTTGATTTATCAGCCATTTGCAAAGATATTTCAGTAGGTGTCAACTTATTCAATTCAAGTCTACGATATAAAGAGAGAGGCATAACACTAACACCGGCTCCAAGATCACATAAAGCAGTTTTAACATAATTTCTTTTAATGGAGCATGGTATGGTTAGTACCCTGGGGTCTCCAAGTTTCTTTGGTATCCACCCTGAAAAGTGTAATTAGCAAGCATGGTGGAAATTTCAGCTTCCACTATCTTTCTTTTATTTGTAATGATATCCTTCATATACTTAGCATAAGGATTTACTTTAAGCATATCAGTTAAGCGCATACGTAAGAAGATAGGTCTAATCATTTCAGCAAAGTCTCAAAATCCTCATCATCCTTTGTCTTGGATGGTTTTAGGAGGAAAGGGCATGGGTTTCTGAACCCATGGTTCTCTTTCTCTACCGTGCTTCCTAGCAGCAAAATCTCTCTTATCCTAACGTTGATTCTTTGATTGTGGGTTATCAAGATCAACAGCAGGTTCAATCTCTACTTCATTATTTTTGCTAGGTTGAGCATCATCATGAACATTATCATTAACATTGTCACTAGGTTCATGTTCATCACCTGAATGTGTTTCAGCATCAGAAATAGAAATATCATTGGGATTCTCAGGTGTGTCTATAACAGGTTCACTAGAAGCATGCAAAGTCCTATCGTTTTTCTGTTCTTCTTTTTGGAAGAAGTAGGTGCCTCTAAATTATTTCTCTGAGAATCTTGCTCGATTTTCTTAGGGTGGCCTTCAGGATACAAAAGTTCCTAAGTCATTCTACCCGTTCTAGTAGCCACTCTAATAGTAAATTCATGTTTATTATTTAATTCATCGAGCAGATCACTTTGAGCTTTAAGTACTTGCTCAGCTTGAGTGGTAACCATAGAAGCATATTTGCTAATGAGTTTAAGTTCACCTTTAACTCTAGCCATATAATCACTCAAGCATCCTATCTCGAAAGCATTATTCTTTAATTCTCTACCAACATAAGCATTAAAACTTTCTTGTCTAGCCATAAAGTCATCAAATTCATCTAAGCATGGGCTATGAAATCTAGTAGAGGGGATTTCAACTTTATCATATCTATAGAGAGAATTTACCTTTACTACCTGTGTCGGGTTATCAAGACAATGTGTTTCTTTGACAGGCGATATGTTAAGACCATGTATTTTTTCAATAGGTGATAAATTCTTAACATCTTCAGCTTTTATACCTTTTTCTTTCATTGATTTCTTTGCCTCTTGCATATCTTCAGGACTGAGAAATAGAACACCTCTCTTTTTCGGAGTTGGTTTAGTAATAGGCTCGGGAGTTGGCTCAATGGGCTCAGGAATTGCCTCAGGGAGAGTCCAATTATTTTCATTAGTCAACATATTATTCAATAGTAATTCAGCTTGGTCGACTGTTCTTTCCCTCAAAACACAACCAGCACAACTATCCAAGTAGTCCTTGGAAGCATCAGTTAGTTCATTATAAAAGATATCAAGTATTTCATTTTTCTTAAGAGGATGATCAGGCAAAGCATTAAGTATTTGGAGAAGCCTCCCCCAAGCTTGTGGAAGACTCTCTTCTTTGATTTGCACAAAATTATATATTTCCCGCAAGGCAGCTTGTTTCTTATGAGCAGGAAAATATTTAGCAGAGAAGTAATAAATCATATCCTGGGGACTACACACACAACTAGGATCGAGAGAATTAAACCAAGTCTTAGCATCACCCTTTAACGAGAACGGAAATATCTTAAGGATATTATAATAGCGAGACTTCTCATCATTAGTAAACAGGGTGGCTATATAATTCAACTTGGTAAGATGTGCCACAACAGTTTCAGATTCAAGGCCATAAAAAGGATCGGATTCAACTAAAGTAATTATTTCAGGATCAACAGAGAATTCATAATCCTTATCAGTAACACAGAAAGGTGAAGTAGCAAAAGCAGGGTCAGGTTTCATTTTAGCATTAAGTGATTGCTACTTCCATTTAGCTAATAATTTCTTAAGATCATATCTATCTTTGCAAGCAAAGCTAGCTCTAGCAGCTTCCTCATTCATAACATAACCCTCAGGAACAACAGGTAATTCATAATCAGGGGGAGAACTTTCATCATCCCTATCATCAATAATAGCATCTTCAATAATTTCATTCTCTCTAACCCTAGCAAGTTGTTTATCAAGAAATTCACCTAATGGCAAAGTAGTATCACGCACAGAAGTAGTTTCATCATAAGTATCATGCATAGCAGAAGTGGCATCATCAATAACATGCGACATATCAGAATTCATAGCAGTAGCAGGTTTAGGTGTCGCAAGATTACTAATAACGGAAGGAGAATCTAGTGCAGAGCTAGATGGCAGTTCCTTACCTCCCCTCGCAGTTGAGGGAAACATCTTAGTTCTTTCATCTTTCAAGTTCCTCATAGTGATCAACAGATATAAATCTCAAGTGACTCAAAGAATAGAGCTATGCTCCTCGGCAACGGTGCCAGAAATTAGTCTTGATAACCCACAAGTGTAGGGGATCGCAACAGCTTTCGAGGGTAGAGTATTCAACCCAAATTTATTGATTCGACACAAGGGGAGCTAAAGAATATTCTCAAGTATTAGCAGTTGAGTTGTCAATTCAACCACACCTGGATAACTTAGTATCTGTAGCAAAGTATTTAGTAGCAAAGTAGTATGATAGTAATGGTAACAGTGGCAAAAGTAAAGATAATAGTTTTGTAGTAATTGTAACAGTAGCAACGGAAAAGTAAATACGCAAAGCACAATATGTGAAAAGCTCGTAGGCATTGGATTAGTGATGGATAATTATGTCGGATGCGATTCCTCATGTAATAGCTATAACATAGGGTGACACAGAACTAGCTCCAGTTCATCAATGTAATGTAGGCATATATTCCGAATATAGTCATACGTGCTTATGGAAAAGAACTTGCATGACATCTTTTGTCCTACCCTCCATGGCAGTGGGGTCCTAGCGGAAACTAAGGGATATTAAGGCCTCATTTTAATAGAGAACCGGAACAAAACATTACCACACAGTGAATACATGAACTCCTCAAACTATGGTCATCACCGAGAAGTATCCCGATTATTGTCACTTCGGGGTTGTCGGATCATAACACATAATATGTGACTATAGACATGCAAGATCGGATCAAGAACTCACATATATTCATGAAAACATAATAGGTTCAGATCTGAAATCATGGCACGCGGGCCCTAGTGACAAGCATTAAGCATAGTAAAGATATAGCAACATCAATCTCAGAACATAGTGGATACTAGGGATCAAACCCTAACAAAACTAACTTGATTACATGGTAAATCACATCCAACCCATCACCGTCTAGCAAGCCTACAATGGAATTACTCACGCACGGCGGTGAGCATCATGAAATTGGTGATGGAGGATGGTTGATGATGACGACGGCGACGCATCCCCCTCTCCGGAGCCCCGAACGGACTGCAGATCAGCCCTCCCGAGAGAGATTAGGGTTTGACGGCGGCTTCGTATCGTAAAACGCGATGAAACTTTCTTTCTGATTTTTTCTCTACGAAACAGAATATATGGAGTTGGAGTTGTGGTCGGTGGAGCATCAGGGGGCCACGAGACAGGGGGCACGCCTAGGGGGGAGGGCGCGCCCCACCCTCGTGGACAGGGTGTGGGCCCCCTAGCCTTGATTCTTTCGCCAGTATTTTTTATATTTTCCAAAACTTATCTCCGTGGATTTTCAGGTCATTCCGTGAACTTTTGTTTTCTACACAATAAACAACATCATGGCGGTTCTGCTGAAAACAGCGTCAGTCAGGGTTAGTTTCATTCAAATCATGCAAGTTAGAGTCCAAAACAAGGGCAAAAGTGTTTGGAAAAGTAGATACGTTGGAGACGTATCATAGATGCACTACTTTGTCTTGCTATCAAGCTTCGATCTCTCGTCCCTTGGAACATGTACAAATGCCCTGCAACCAAAGACCTTCAAGTGCTTGTATGATACCTCCTTCCCTGACCAAACTCTCTGAGGAATATCACCTGGAAGAGGAACTGAGGGAGATAGGTTAACCACATGCATAACATTCATTAAAGCTCCAGCCCAAAAGGAATTAGGTAAATGAGCATGAGAGAGCATAGCTGTGACCATCTCTGTGAGTGTCCTATTCATTTTTTCTGCAAGACCATTGAGCTGAGGTGTCTTTGGTGGACTCTTCTCAAGCCTGATGCCAAACTTTCTGCAATACCTTTCAAAAGGACCTATGTATTCACCGCCATTGTCTGATCTCACGCACTTCAGTTTCCTGCCGGTTTCTCTTTCAACCTTGGCATGGAACTCCTTGAAGGCTTCAAAAGTTTGGTATTTGTGTTTCAGCACATACACAAAAACCTTTCTGGAATGGTCACCAATAAAGGTCACAAAGTATAATGCTCCACCATGAGATTTTTTGGTCATGGTGCAAACATCAGTGTGCACAATATCAAGAACATTTTCTGCACGATATGGAGGAAGTGTACTAAATGCAACCCTATGTTGTTTGCCAGCAAAACAATGTGCACAGGGTTTCAAGGATATACCTTTCAACTCAGGGAGGTACTCCATGCGAGCAAGAGCGTGCATGCCCTTCTCACTCATATGCCCAAGCCTCTTGTGCCACAATTCAATCGAAGTATCTTTTTCAGCAATGTTCAACACCTCATTGCACAACTTGGTTTTAGTCACATAGAGATTACCTTGCTTACTTCCTCGAGCCACAATCAAAGAGCCTTTGGTGAGCTTCCACTTTCCTTCACCAAAATAACTAGGATGTTTGATATCACCAAGCTTGCCCACCGACAACAAATTCAGCCTTATGTCAGGAACATGCCTCACATCATTGAGCACCAATCTGCAACCTGTGTTTGTTTCAATGCATATAGAGCCCTTGCCAACAATTGCTGACGAACCACTATTTCCCATCCTCACTTGGCCAGTAACACCACTAGTGTAAGATGTGAAATACTCCTTGTGTGATGTGATGTGGAAGGACGCACCTGAATCCACAACCCAACTCATGGCATCATCACGAACGGAACTATAGCAATCTTCATCTTCAATAAGTAGATAGTCCTCATCTGCCGCGGTCATGGCTGAACTGCTCTCAGCCTTTTTCTCGGTTTTCTTTGTGAGTTTCCCCTCTGCAAGATCTCTCTTGTACTTCCTGCACTTGCTCTTTATGTGTCCCGGATTACCACAATGAAAGCAAGTAATATCTTTTCTCTATTTTGACTTTGATCTCCCCCTGGATTTGCTTTTGCCTTGTTGAATTCTTGTATTTTTGCGTTCACGGTTCTCATTCTTCCCATGGGTTTCAGCCACATACGCATCAGGAGAGGCATCACCCTTTTCCTTCTTTCCGGCTTCTTCATTCAGCATATTGTTCTTCACCATCTCCAAAGTCAGCTTCCCATCGGGAGCTGAATTGCTAAGTGACACAACAAGCGTGTTCCAACTATCAGGCACGGAACTCAGCAGCAACAATGCTTGCACCTCATCCTCAAAGTTGATCTTCATGGCTGAAAGTTGATTTATATGGCATTGGAAGACATTCAAGTGCTCAATCACACTTGTGCCATCTCAGTACTCAAGCATTGCAAGTCTTTTGATCACTGAGGCTTTGTTCATTGATGTCTTCCTCTCATACATAGACTCCAACTTCTGCCACATCTCATAAGCATTTCATTTGCAACATGGTGGAAAATATTGTGGTTGATATACAACTGAACCATACCTACTGCCTTTCTGTGCAACACTCTCCATTCTTCTTCCGTGACACCTGTGGGCATCTTGTCTTTCACAATTGGCTCATACAAATCCTTGGAATAAAGGATGTCTTCCATCATGGGCTTCCATAATGAGTAATTGAAAGAATCAAGTTTTATCATGACATTTGTAGTAGCGCTTTCTTCCAAAGCCATCGTGAGCAGCACTTCCAGAAACAAACAAGCAACTGGGATTTGCAACCTTCTAAGCAACCAAGGCTTTGATGCCACTCTGTTGAGAATTAGCACACAAATGCACTTGTGGTTAACTGATAACTGTAGCGGAAACAAAGTAATCTCAGCATCACATCATGTACTAACTCAAGGATCCGTTCTTAGCACGGAGGAAACATATGCAACAACATATATGAAGGCAGAAAATGTTAAGCAGCAGGCAAGACACTCCTCTGCCTAATGTCTTGTAGTAGGAGTAAGTTTCTGGACAGCACCAAGCATCAACAAAGAGACACCAGATTTTACGTGGAAAACCCCTCAACTTGAGGGGAAAAACCACGGGCCGAAGCCACCCAAATCCTCTTCCACTATTATCAAATGTGGGATACAACAAGTTCTTCTCTAGGCAGCACTAGAGGATCTCATACATCAAGATATCTGAATCTTGGATGAACACAACAAGATTTGGGGCTCAAGAACTAGGGATTAGAACAATCTCACCCAAGATGGTGGAACCGAAGCTTGAAGGAGACAAGGTAGTGGATCTGGACCATCACAACCTTGGGGAGGAGCTCCCTTCTCCTCTTCCTTCAATCTTCCTCTTCTTCCCTTGCTCTCTTGGAGGATGAACTGATTTTCGTCACCCTTGGTGGTGGCTGCTGGATGGAGGGTAAAGCATCCCCATCCACTCATGTGCAAAGTCCAAAATGACCCTAGGTCATAACTCTAATGGGTAGTGGGCTTCTGCACCTCTTTGGGCTGCATAAAAGGCCTCAAATGGTCATCTCCTCACAGCCCACATGAGGATATCCCAACACCTGGGTCGTACTGGCCGCTGTTGGGGCGGAAGAAGGCTAAGTCAGGGTCCACCCGAGAATCGTACTTGTAGGCGAAGTAGAGGTAGATGTTGAATGTGAGGTGCGACCCGGTCTGCTCCAGGAAATCCGCCATGGGCCTCATCATCGACCACGCCAGGTCGACCCGGAACTCGCCGACCGACGGCAGGAACGACGGCACCTTGAGCGCGTCCAGCGCGATCGGCGTCACCACCTTCACAGCGTCGGCCAGCCCCGCGCCGACAAGCGCCGCCTGGATGTTCTTCATGGCTGAGAGGAGCTGGTGGGTCAGACATGGGCCATGGCGCCTGGTGGAACACCTCATTCCCGACCGCCACGTTGTCGATCCACATGCCCGGGTACGCCTGCACGTTGCTCTGCACCCAACACACCACGTACGGCATGCTGCTCGCCGCGTCTGGTATCTTATCGTTGGGCAGGGACACCCCCACCTTGATGCCGGTGTTGGCCAGCGCATGCAGCCCTCCGGCGTCGGCGTTGAATAGCCTCACGCCGTGCAGCTTCAGCAGCTGCACCACAGCCGGTGGCTGCGGTAGGTTATCGCCCATCATCCCGTAGCACACCCCTACCCCCCGGCCTCTGCCGCAATGCAATGTACAGCCGAAAGGTTTGTTAGCTACAACACCTAATTAACACAACATGTTCAGGACTACAGTGCGTGGTTGTGATTACCTGAATCGGAGAAGAAGGTGAGTGACATTGCACTGCCGACGACGAGAAGCGGGAGGAGCTTCATGCTCTCCGAAGTCTCTACATAGCTGCTACATGAGAAGATCGAGGGGTAGGGGAACGGGCATCGTCCAAAGGTTTGCGGAATTATAGACTGGACGGGACAATGGAGCCACATGCATGGTCGATGTCAAGTCAACAGATGCCCGGCGGGATGCATTGCTTGTGGTGTGCGTACGTATGAACTCCTCTGGGAAGATCGTATTCCAGGGGCTAGGGCGCAGCTCCACTGCTCTAGCTCCCCCGCCGGCAGCATCCATTCCAGCCTGCGGTCCCGCTCGCGCGTCATAGACCGGTCATACTCCATGCCGGTGGTGCTCAACGTGCCCGTCTGCTCCCGGCCGTCGTTCGGATTTTTCAAGGACAAGAAAGAGACGGCGGCGAAGGACGTAGCCGCACGGCTGCGGTCGTCGCTTGGCCGGAAGGCAGGCCATCCCGCCACCGCCGGCGGCCGAAGCAGCTTGGGTGGCAGAGATCTTGGCACGAGCAAATGAAACTGACCTTGTTTTGACTGAGCTAGCTAGTTTTAGCGGTAGAGCAGGTAGCCTCCATTAGGTTACATTACTAGGCAGCATTTCCTTTGCCAAAGAAAAGGGAACAAAGAAGATTGAGAGTGATAGCTAGTTTGGATTTGGAGTGAACAAGAGATCCCAATTGTCGATGTCAAAACCGGCGGATCTCGGGTAGGGGGTCCCGAACTGTGCGTCTAGGCGGATGGTAATAGGAGACAAGGGACGCGATGTTTTTACCCAGGTTCGGGCCCTCTCGATGGAGGTAAAACCCTACTCCTGCTTGATTGATATTGATGATATGGGTAGTACAAGGGTAGATCTACCATGAGATCAAGGAGGCTAAACCCTAGAAGCTAGCCTATAGTATGATTGTTGTTCGTCCTATGGACTAAAACCCTCCGGTTTATATAGACACCGGAGAGGGCTAGGGTTACACAGAGCCGGTTACAATGGTAGGAGATCTACATATCCGTATTGCCAAGCTTGCCTTCCACGCCAAGGAAAGTCCCATCCAGACACGGGACGAATTCTTCAATCTTGTATGTTCATAGTCTTGGAGTCCGGCCGATGATTATAGTTCGGCTATCCGGACACCCCCTAGTCAAGGACTCCCTCAGTAGCCCCTGAACCAGGCTTCAATGACGACGAGTCCGGCGCACATATTGTCTTCGGCATTGCAAGGCGGGTTCCTCCTCCGAATAATTCATAGAAGATCGTGAACACCAGGATAGTGTCCGGCCACCGTAGAGAGAATAATATTTACACAAGTTCAATCTGCTGACGTACTGTGTGGCGTGACGTCACACCATAACCAAGCCTTTACTCGAATCGTTTTTATTATTCCACCTCGGTAGCGTTTAGCGGCGGTTTCTTAGCACGTCTTGTCGAGCGAGATCGTGTCCCTTATTCGGGATTCTCATCGATGCGGACTTGGGTAACCCAACCGCGCGCCGCCACGCCTCCTCCATCGGCGTAGTCACAAGCAGTCAGGGGCGGCTCTTGGTATTCTCCCCCTTTATAATGAGACCAAGGCCTGTTCCTTTTCTACAATCCTCAATCGAATCTGCCCCTCGCCCCGAGTTCCAACACTGAAGGCTCCCGATTGGTAACCGGACCTTCGACAATGTCGGCTCCGACCCTGTGGGCGGTGGATGTCCTCTTCCGCCACGGAAGAGGGCGTGCTAAAACGAGAGACACGGTACCTAACCCACGAGATTTCGCATAGGTTGCCCGCCCAAGGGCAAGTCATTCCCACTCCCGAGCCTGGTGAGAGCGTCGTGTTCGTGTCTCACCTCCGTCGGGGTTTAGGCTTCCCGATGGATCCCTTCGTGAGAGGGCTCATGTTTTACTATGGGCTGGAATTTCATGACTTGGATCCGGAGTCCATCATCCTTATCTCATCGTTCATCGTTGTCTGCGAAGCCTTCCTCCGCACCACCCCTCACTTTGGTTTGTGGCTCAAGACCTTCAACGTGGAGCCGAAGATGATCGAGGGGCGATAGGCAGAGTGCGGAGGGGCAGTTATAAGTAAGTGGGCCGATGCTCCATGGCCCGAGGGCTCGTTTCAAGAGGAGCTCGGCTTGTGGCAACAGGAGTGGTTCTATATCACCGCTCCCAGGGGCAGCAGGCAGGTGCCGCCGCCCGCCTTTCGCTCGGGCCCTCCACATCGGCTGGTGTCATGGGTCAACAAAGGGCTTGACTGGGGGCCGTCCAAGGACGTACCGATATTGCAGGGCCGGATTCGAGATCTCCAGGAGAGGGAGATCAATCTGGTAGTGGTGACGCAGGTCATGCTGATTCGGCGCCTTCTGCCCTGCAAACGTACCCCCCTCCGTCTGTGGGAATTCAATCCGGAGGGACCGCGAGCTCTTCAACACTTCATGGGTATGACACCCGTGGAGATGTATAAACTGTTCTTCGGATCACAAGAGATGTGTCCGGACTTGACCGAGGACGCCGGCCTAAGCTGCAATCGCCCGGATACACAAGTAAGTAGTCCTATGCCCGGACATACCGTACGCTTATTTATAATGGATTTGCCTTTTAACCAGCTATCCCTTTGACAGGAGTGGATAGCGCAAGCAAAAATGATACGGTGTCCGGCCCCCCTCCCGGAGACCACGCCGGATCCCGTGTTAGCCAAGATGCTGGAGGTTGCGCCTTTCGAAGAGGGCGAAGGGGAAAACAGGAAAACTACCGCCTCTACTAACGAGGCTCTCAATAAGGGGGGATCAAGAATCCCTCCCTCCAGGGGGAGAAGAGGACCGCTTCCGAAGACCCGGAGGCTAAGGCCTCAAAGCGGGGAAGAAATCTGCATCGGAAGGTCCTGTGCCGGGAGAAGTCCCGGCCGCACTGTCTCCCCAAAGGAATCAGCCCTCCAGTGAGCCGTAAGTAGATAAAGGGGAGTTTTGTAATAAGGGACATCCCTATTTTTATTTCTGAGGATAACCGGAGTTTCTGCTTTGTAGTTTGGATCTCAGCCCTTCTCAGCTGAGCTCATCTTCAGGGGTTCTTCGTCTGGAGATGATGGAGAGCGAGACACCTCCATCTGCCGCGCCGTCAGGCGGGGCGGATGACCCTGAGCTGTCGTCGCGGAGGGTCTCCCCGAATCCGGCAGGGCCGGAGAGTTCGGCACCAACTGGTGTACGGCCGGAGGAGCTGAAGGATCTGCTCGAGAGGGCATCTATCTCAGATCACTATACATTAATGAGTACGGTGATTGAAACGATCTCATCCGCTGAGAGCGGGTTGCATGAGGCCATCGGAAGTTTACTGGCGGGGTTTGAGGTACGCAAAAATGACATACCTTTTGACAGTTGTGCACATAGAGTGCGCCCTATATAGATAGTAGCCCCTGAGACTCGGTATGTTGTCGAAAGCGACAGCGTGCCGAGGATCATAATCTTAGTTATAAAATGTCGCTCTTCCTATCCAGGTGGCGGAACGTTCGGTGGCCAGCCGGACTGATAGAGTTGCCGAACTGAAGCGGCAACTCGACGTTGTGGATGCGGACATCGCGCTGGTCAATAAACGACTTGACGAGTCACAAGGTAGGTGGTTTCTCCGCGGTCACCTGGTAAGGGAGCTGATGCCCACACCTTACAACATGTATGCTTGATGCAGATGGCGCCGCTGCTATGGAGGACCTTCGGGCAGAGCTTGCTCGAGCCAAGGAGCAAGCCAGAAAAAATTGATGCGGCTGCCTCGAAGGCAGCCGAGGAGCTAAAAGCCGAAAAGGCTGCTCACTTCCGAAGCTGGGAGGAGGTGGCCGGAATGGCCGTGAAGCTGAAGGATGCTACCGACCGCTGTGTGGTTCTTGAAAGAGAACACCGAGCAGGGCAAGAGGACCTGAAGAAGGCCACCGCCGAAGCCAAGGATGCCCGCTCTACGATGAGGGCTATAAAGGAGGAACTGCGTTAGGCCGGAGACATTACGGCTGGAAAGCCCTTTCTGCTACGTAGGAAGTTCCCGAATCCGAAGTATGCTCAGTTGGGCCAGTTGTGGGGTGTGGAGGATGCCTATATGAATTTGGCGGCGAGTGCGGCAGACGCAGTCGTGCACTTCCGAAGCCAGAAGGATCACAAAATGGAAGAGCTTTTTGGGTCTCAATTCCATAGTCCGGAGCATCCCCTTCCGTTAACCGATCGGTTGGCTGAGTGGGCTGAGTTGAATAGGCTGTCCGGACTTGCCATGAAGGATGTCGTGGCTCATCTGTGGCCGGAAAGGCCCAAGCCGAAGAGTTATTTTGGCTTAGTGCAGCAATTCCTTGATGCGGTGCCGCATATCAAGGCGATGAAGCGGTCGACATGCATAGAGGGTGCACGGATGGCTCTTGCCCGTGTCAAAACATACTGGGCGGAGATGGATGCCACCGACGTTGCGTCCTGGGATTCGGACAGAAGCCGATTACCCGCCGAGCACTATTTTGAGGAAGTCCTGCGGGGCGCTTGTTTAGTAGAGTCGCAGTGCTCGAAAAACATTATGTTCAAATGATATGTATGATTTGTAAAACCATATTTTTAATATAAGGGCTTTTTATACTTGTGCATTCAAGTATTAAAATATCTCCTGTGCGGCCGTTAATGTATATGTATATATAACCTGAAAGATGGCAGTCTTCGGCTTCAGCCCCCACGCATATGGTGTGGGGGTGTTTGCAAAAAGGCGCATTTTCACACTTAATCCAACGTCTTGGTCCTGTGAAGGAGGTGGTAGCGTAGCAAACTAGGCAACCGGACTATGATGCTTTATCACTTTCACTTAGCCATAGGAGTTCAAATGTGGGGCTACGATATAGCCCTTGGGGGCACCGCGCTCTCCGAATTCGTGTCGCGTGTGTGCCTGACCGGGAAACGGTCCTTCGTCAAAGCGGAGGAATTCTAGACATTCTGGTGGTCGATCGAGTGGTTGACCAGTCTCTCGCTATATCATGACAGTCAGTTTTCGGCTTTCTCTATTGAGGTGCTCGCCAGGCGAACCGGGCACAATCGCATAGTTCTCCGGTGCGCGTTAGCCGATAAAAGCGGGCGTAAGGCAGCAAAACACAGGAGCTGGGCAAACCCAACATTTGACCAAAGACATGATTCGGAGCTGATGCATATAAAGCCTAACTCGAGATGCCGAACACTCCCTAAGGTATTCGGTCTTTATGAAGACGGGCAGAATGATGCCCTAAGCCCCTAGTGTCCAGGTACGCGCGAACTCTTCTGACGCGGCCGATGCCAAAACGCTAGCCTCCTCCTCGGTTATGGTAAGAAACTGGGGGATGTGTATCAACAAGAGACAGTAAAAAAGGTTTACGCAGGGTCTTAATCTGAAAAGAATCCTTGCAACGGGTCCCTGCTGCACGTCTGTGCCTGTGTCTCCGTTGTGCTCTATCCTGGACGGGTGTAGCACGTTGTTCATCTGTAGAAGAGAAGAACTTAGTTTGGAAAAATATCGTGCAAAAAATGTATTTAAAACAGAGTATGATTTAAAAGATGAATAAAGTTGAGCTTTATTGGCTCTCATTGTTCATGCGTGCAGCCCCTTGTAAAGGGGTATGCGGCTAGGAAGCCCCTTGTTTATTTATGCCGGACTCGCCTAACCGTGTCCGGGGTCTGAATGACCTATTTTTAGGGGATTTGATTAGCAAGGCCGGATTAGCGTGTGGCTGTCAAGGCAGTCTCACGTTCTTCCGTGGTCGAGGAACACTCGAAGTTGCCTTTTAATGAGATGATGCCGCGTGGACCGGGCATTTTAAGTGTAAGAGACGCGTAATGCGGTATTGCGTTAAAGCGGGCGAAAGCTTCGCGTCCCAATAGTGCTTGATGGCTACTTTTAAATGGGGCGATATGGAAGATTAGCATTTCGCGACGGAAGTTGTCGGATGAACCGAACACAACTTCTAGTAGTAAGGAGCCCGTACAATTGGCGTAAGGGCCCGGCGTCACTCCTTTAAAGGAAGTGCTGCTATGGCGAATTTTGGTAGGGTCTATCCCCATTCTATGGATTGTGTCCTGATATAGCAGGTTTATATCACTGCCGCCATCCATTAGAACTTGTGTAAATTGTAGTCCGTCGATTATGGGCTCCAATATCAAAGCAGTCCTTCTGCGTTTGAATATACGAGTAATCGATGGTGAAAGTAATTGGTTTTGACATCAATTTGGGACTCGCTGGGGTGGACCGTGCGGCGCGTATTTTAGTAGGTGCCGCACTATTTTTCCTTGTTATCACTTGAAGTGAGTTCACTACTTTGACTTCTTGTGGGAAAGTCTTCTGTTTTCCGGTGCTCTACTTGTGGGGTTCGTCATCGTCTTCGCTTGGTGTGTCGAGCCCCTTGTGTTCGGCGTTAAGTCGGCCAGACTTCTTGAAGACCCAACAATCTATGGGTATGGTTTGCAAGCTTCCCGGGGTACTGTGGATTTGACATATCCTGTCCAAGATTTTGTTTAGGTTGGATAGCTCGTCACTATTGTCCTTAAGAGGCAGTGTTTTGTTGTTCGGCCGAGAGCTTTTGAACCCGACGTTGACCGCCGTGCTCTTTGGGCCATTTTCCTTATTCCGGCACTGATCTTTTCTGTGTCGTGATTTCCCATTTCCATCCATGACCTCGGATGTACTCGGGTCACTGATGCTGCATCTTGCCAGCCAGCTATTTTCCCCCGCGCAAAAGCGGGTCATGAGGCTTGTTAGCGCGGCCATTGTTCTTGGCTTTTCTGGCGAGGTGTCTGCGGCGAGCCATTCGTCTCGGACGTTATGTTTAAAGGCTGCTAAGGCTTCGGCGTCCGGACAGTCGACTATTTGGTTCTTTTTGGTGAGGAACCTGTTCTAGAATTTGCGTGCTGACTCTCCGGGCTGTTGAGTTATGTGACTTAAATCGTCTGCATCCGGAGGGCGGACATAAGTCCTCTCAAAATTTGCTCGAAAAGCATCCTCGAGCTCTTCCCAACTTTCAATGGTATTTTCTGGAAGGCTTTTGAGCCAATGCCGAGCTGGCCCTTTGAGTTTGAGGGGTAGGTATTTTATGGCATGGAGATCATCTCCTCTAGCCATATGTATGTGTAGGATATAATCCTCAATCCAGACTCCGGGGTCTGTTGTTCCGTCATATGCCTCTATGTTTACGGGCTTGAACCCCGCCGGAAATTCATGATCCATTACCTCATCGGTGAAACATAGGGGGTGTGTGGCGCCCCTGTATTTAGGTGTACCGTTATTTTCGAACACTCGACGTGTTGTGTTGCTCCCTGGAGCCTTCTTTCTTGGCCCATAGATGGATCTGGCCGGGCCATCCTTTCTGCGAGGATCGTGTGCCAGCTTGTGTGCGGTGTTGCTTACCGCTCTTTGCTTGTCATGTGGTCGTCTATCCGACCAGGTGGTCTCTTTGTTTTTTGACTGTGGGGGTTCTACGGCCTCCTCGTCAAATTCAGGCAGCAGCTTGCGCTTCAGGTAGCTCTTTGCTTGGTGACTATCGCCGTATTTATCTGCGGTCTTGAGTACTTTGCTCCATCTCATTCTGAGTACGTCTTACGCTGTTTTGAGCTTCCGCTTCTGCTTCTTCAAACTTCTTGCAGTGGCAATGAGCCTTTTATGGAGGTTCATATGCTCCGGTGATGTGTCCGGCGTGAGATCATCTGGACTGTTGTTTTCACCGGGGATTGGTTGCTCGTCCGATTCATCCTGTTCGGACGGTTACTTGGTGGCATGTTCGTCGTCCATTGGTTCGCCCTGCTCTACGGCTGGATCTGTGTGGGTGATGTTGTTATCGAGGCAGGACTTCGGGCGGCGCTTGCGTCGCCGTTTTGGCTGTTTTTCGGGGGAATTATCCTTCGCCGCGTCCCATTGTTCCTCGTTATCGCTTCCTTTTGGTGTATCCACCATGTATACATCGTGAGTTGAGGTGGTTTTCCAGTGCCCTGTGGGCGCTGGTTCTTGGTCGTCTCCGGCATCGTCGTCCATGTCATCAATGTCTTCGGAGTCGAAGTCTAGCATGTCGGTTAGGTCGTCGACAGTGGCTACAAAGTGGGTGGTGGGTGGGCTTTGAATTTCTTTGTCGTCCGCATCCCAACTGTCCTGACCGTAGTCTGGCAAGGGCTCTCCTGATGACGAGAGATACTTTAGCGAATTCAGGATGTCGCCAAAAGGCGAGTGCTGAATGTAACACCCCGGATCCGATGCGCCAGGTGTCCGCCAGTTATTCGCCGTCGTTGCCATGTCATTTGCTTGCGTGTTGCATTTGCCATGTCATCATATGCATTTCATATCATGTCATCATGTGCATTTCATTTTGCATACGTGTTCGTCTCATGCATCCGAGCATTTTCCCCGTTGTCCGTTTTGCAATCCGGCACTCCTATGTTCCCCGGCGTCCCCTTCTTCTCTCCTGTTGTGTGCGGGTATTAAACTTTCTCGGAATGGCCCGAGGTTTGCCAAGCGGCCTTGGTGTAGCACCGGTAGACCGCCTGTCAAGTTTCGTGCCATTTGGAGGTCGTTTGGTACTCCAACGGTTAACCGGTTAACCGCAAACCCCTCTTTTGTTTCCAGCCCAACACCCCCTTCCAAAGTGGCCAAAACCCACCAAACTCCTCTCCATGCTCTCGGTCGTTCGATCACGATCGCGTGGCCGAAAACCACACCTCATTTGGACTCTCCTAGCTCCCTCTATGCCTATTTATACACCCCCCATTCCAAATCTCGGATGAAATCCCGAAACCCTAGATTTTCCCTCGCCGCGCCGGACATGTCCGGACCGCGCGGACACATCCGCCGGACGCGTCGCCCGGCGAATCGCGGCGCGCCACGTCAGCTCCGCCGCCGCCCGAAGCAACCGGCGGTCGCCCACGCCCTCCGCCGCCGCCGAGGCCGCCGAACCCATCTGAGGCCGCGCTGCCCATCGCCGCCCATGGAGTTGCCGCTGCTGGCCGCCGGCCGCCCGCCGCCGCCTCCTCCCGGTCGCCGTCGGACCACCGCCGCCGCCGCCGATTCGTCGCCAGCGCCGCCGCTAACTTCGCCGTCGCCCATGAGGCCCGCGCGCCGCCTCCGCGTCAAACCAGCCGCCGCCTCGGCGCGCCCTCGCCGCCGAAGCCGCCGCCGCGCGCCCGCTTCATGCGCGCCCTCCGCCGCGAGCCGCCGCCGTCGCGCCCGCCACCGGCAGCGCGCCGCCGCCACAGCGCCACCGCCGCAGCAGCCCGTTCGGCCGGCGAATCCGGCTTCCTCGCCGGCGACCTCGCCATAGCCGCCCGCCGCCGGCGCCTCCACCGCTGCCGTGCCCGCGCCCCGCGTCCTCCTCCCGGGATCCGGCGGATCCGGCGAGATCCGGCCGATCCGCCCGTCTCCGGCGACCCGTCATCTCGGCGTGAACTCCGGCGAGCACGACCGTGCCTCAAGTCCGTGCCACGCACCGCGCAGTTGACCCGAAACCGCTAAGTCCCAGATTTACATTAATTTTATGCCATGTTCATGCCATCACATCTCCGCATCCGTAGCTCCGTTTTGCGCGTGTAATATGTGAAATTGTTCGTCTCGACGAGTACATCATTTCTTTCCATTGCATCATTTGCATTTGAGCTCATCTTGATGCCCGAAATGCTGTTGGAAGATGGCTTCAGATCGTTAGTTTCAGAATTTTATCAGCTCGAGCTCTTTTGTCATTTTTGCCATGATTTATGTGTGCATCCTATGAGTGTGAGCTCTACATGAATGTTGGACTAGGCCATGCCATCTTTCCAGAGGTGTTGACCTTGTATTTTTGTGAGTTGTGTGCTGAGTGTATCAAGCTTGTAAAGTAGGGTAGTTGCTGTTGTTGTTTTGCTAGACAGATTCTGTTATATTTTGATGCCATGTTAACATGCTTCCACTAATCAATCTATGCATAATCTGGAGATGCTCTATAAACATGTTTTGATATACATGTCTTGCTCTATCCATTCATGCCCTTGGTTGCATCTATAGCCTGCTGGAACATGTTCATATCTTGCTCCAAAGTTGCTTGAAATTGTTTCCTGGCAGACTGTTTGCATTAGATTCAATTTTCACGAGGTTGTTGTAGTTGATCCGTGTATGCTATGACCTTGCTCTTGCCATGCTTAGCTTCATAATCATGCCTTCTTACTGTTGGTTGCCTTGCCATGCCATGTATTGCTCTGTAGTGAGTTTATCGAGCTCACGAACATGCCATGTTGAATCTGTTTTTGCCATGTCCTGATATTTTCACTAAGTCTGAAATCTGTAATAAAACTTGCTATGTTTACATGGGTGCCATCATTTCTTAGAGTCCTTTTTGGCTTATGGTCAGTAAGGGACTATTGAAATATGCTTTGAGTAGAATCATGTCATGCCTTGATTTGCTATTATAAGTTCCTGTAGCATGTTGTTTGCTTGCTCTAAACATGCCTTCCTGATGTTAATTCCTGCCATGTTAGTATTTTCACTAAGTCTGTGAACCTGATATTTTGAGCATTTTCTCCATGCTTGTTTGAACATGTTATGATGTGATTTAGCCGTAGCTCAGTGTTCCTCTTTTGTTAAGCATCTCCTGTAGTTCGTTGTCATATGCTTTGTTTTTATGTTGGGGTGCTGTAGCATAGTTTCTTGTTGTTTGCTAAGTAGCATCGGGCTGCTAAACGCAGATTTGCGTCATTCTTGTTTTGCTTGTCATTTGCAAACCGTGCATCCGATTCCGGTGATCTTTATATCGATTTCAACCGAAATCATCTCATCTTTCCAGCGGCATACTTGGTTTGCCAAGTTGATGCCCGGTTCATCATTTTCCTTCCGGATCATACATATGCATTGCATATCACATCTCGCATCGCATGTCATGTATTGCATCATATTGCTTGTGCATTGTTCCTTGTTTGATTGTGGTTCCGTTGCTTGTGTTCTTGCTTTGAGTAGAGCCGGGATACGAGTACGTGAACGAGGAGCCTGTTGAGAACGACTACGAGGATTCAGCCTTCGACAACTCTGAGAATCTTGCAGGCAAGATGATCATACCCTCGAAATCACTTCTATCTTTGCTATGCTAGTTTGCTCGCTCTTTTGCTATGCCAATGCTACGATGCCTACCTTTTGCTTGTCAGCCTCCCAAATTGCCATGTGAAACCCCTAACCTTTGACACCTTTTCCTATGCAAACCGTTGTTTGGCTATGTTACCGCTTTGCTCAGCCCCTCTTATAGCGTTGTTAGTTGCAGGTGAAGTTGAAGATTTCTCCATGGTGGACAGGGTTTATGTTGGGATATCACAATATCTCTTATATTATTAATGCATCTATATACTTGGTAAAGGGTGGAAGGCTCGGCCTTATGCAGTGTTTTGTTCCACTCTTGCCGCCCTAGTTTCCGTCATGCGGTGTTATGTTCCCGGATTTTGCGTCCCTTACGCGGTCGGGTGATTTATGGGACCCCCACGACGATTCGCTTTGAATAAAACTTGTCCAGCAAGGCCCAACATTGCCTTTTACCATTTGCCTCACCACCACCTACTTTTTCCCTTGGGAGTCGCTCTCTCGAGGGTCATCTTTTATAGCCCCCGGGCGTTGCTTGTCTAAGCGTTGGTCCAAACTAGAGCACCGTCTTGGAACCATCCCTTGGCAACTTGGGTTACGTCGGTACTGACGCTTAGCTCATCCGGTCGTGGCACGAGGCGAGATCTGTGCGGCTACTATCAGGATGTCGGTAGGCAGGAGGCTTTGCTGGTCTTGTTTTACCATTGTCGAAATGTCTTGATGTACCGGATTCGAGTCGATCGGAGAGTCTCGGGTGAAGGTCTATTCCCGATGATCGCGAGAGCTGTCATGGGCTAAGTTGGGACACCCTGCGGTATAAACTTTCGAGAGCCGTGCCGCGGTTATGTGGCAGATGGGAATTTGTTAATGTCGGTTGTAGAAAACCTGAAGTTGACCTTAATTAAAATACATCAACGCGTGTGTTACCGTGATGGTCTCTTTCCGCGGAGTCCGGAAGTGAACACTGATGTTGGAGTTATGCTTGGCGAGGTTGCTATAGGATCACTTCTTGATCATACTTTTATCGACCGTGCTTTGCCTTCTCTTCTCGCTCTCATTTGCGTATGTTAGCCACCATATATGCTAGTCGCTTGCTGCAGCTCCACCTCATGCCTTTACCTTACCCATAAGCTTAAATAGTCTTGATCTCGTGGGTGTGAGATTGCTGAGTCCTCGTGACTCACGGATACTTCAAAACCAGTTTGCGGTGCCTATGTTACCGGCGGTGGCGCAACCAAGCTCAAGGAGGAGCTCGATGAAGATCTTGCCCTTTGTGTTGTTTTGTTCTAGTTGATCAATAGTGGAGCCCAGGTTAGGGTCGATCGAGGTCCGTTTATCGCATTTGGGGTTCTTCTTTTATTTTGGTTCCGTAGTGGGACCTTGATTGTATCTGGATGATGTAATGTTTTATTCATGTAATTGTGAGAAGTGGCGATTGTAAGCCAACTATGTATCTCTTTTCCCTTATGTATTAAATGGATTGTGCGAAGATTACCTCACTTGCGACATTGCTTTCAATGCGGTTATGCCTCTAAGTCGTGCTTCGACACGTGGGAGATATAGCCGCATCGAGGCGTTACAAGTTGGTAATCGAGCCATCCCGACCTTAGGAGCCCCTTTGCTTGATCGTTTTTAGTGGCGAGTTGTGTCTAGAAAAATGTTTTGAGTCATTTAGGATTATATATATCGGAGAGTAGGATTCTTTTTACTCCCGGTCCTTGACCTTACGGTGAGGTATCTGACGAGAGTTTTGACTCTTCTCTTCTCAAATTTCACTAAAATTTTTTTAGGATCACGCTGGTATCTTAGAGTCGTTCGATGGTTTTATGATGACAACATTGTCTTGGTTGCCTCGACATTTAGGGGTTGTGGCGGTGTCCCGGGAGTTGAGCTCCGAGGTGTTGTCGTCATAATTTTATCGTTGCGATTCGGAATACGAGTTTAATACGCCGACATCGAAAATCTCTTTTATGCGGTCGGTTGGTGAGATAACCCGCTAACCCGATCTTGTGGTGAGTACGGGAGTATTGCCACGACTTGTATAACGGATGCTTTTGAAGGTTGAGGTAGACGATTTCGAAGGTTTCTTGGTTATGTGTTGACGGATGGATACGGTGGATGTAGGGATTGTTAGTTTGTGTGAGATATTATTGCTCCCTGTATCCCCAACACCAGATTGCATAACCGAGAAAATTTCGGGAGTTTTATAGGTGGGAATTCAAGTAGCTCTTAGGATATCTTTCCGACGGATGTATGATATGAAATTGGGGTTCGACGTCTAGTGGTCCGCCTATTCACGGTTGGTTTCTGATGGTCTCGTTGTGTCTTAAAGAGTCCTTGGCTATGCCGACTCGGGGACGCTTCGTATGTCATGTGCACTGCCTTGCACATGATGGTGCTATACGATCGAGCCCGTGTAGGCCCCACCACGAAAACTTCGGACGAAATCTCTATCATATGTTTGTTCCGGCTTATTCTGAAAGCCAATCCTTTGTTTTGTTTTAATTGTGGTATTCGAGTTGCTTCGAAGTCAAATGTTGAATCCATACCTTTCTGAAATGGTGTTCTCGTACTCCGATGTGAATACCAATCCTTCTCGACAATCGAGATTGTCATGTCAATCCTTTTCAACCAGCGTGTTCCTCTTCAAATGGATCCGATCATTCTCCCCATCCGCAAGATCAATTCTAAGTTTTACCAACGGTGTTTGTTTCATCCGTCTCCAAGTTGCCTTTGTTTTCCCGCCCACCCACCCCTTTTTCTTCAAGGACACAGATTTCTTAATCAAGTATCCATTTATTCATGTGAAGTCTCTTCATTCTTTTCTTTCAATGTACTTAAAGTGATTTCCCATGAAGATGCTCAACAGCTTCAAGTTCATCATCCTACATTGTTGTTTCTTCTCCGGTGGATCCTATTCAAGCTTTCCATATTCATCATATTCTTTTCCTCGTTTCAAATGCTTTCTCATGCCGGTGCACCTCATTATCATTCTACTTCTCGCTATTTGTTATTCCGGAGTGCTCAAGATATCTCGAAGACTTGTGTTTCCATTCTCAATCCGTTCAAGCCATTTGGAGATTGTTATCTCATTCAAGCCATTTAATTCAACCGGTGCAACATCTCTTTTAAACCTTTTCAACGGTGTTCTTTTGAGTGGGCCCTAACCCACAGGTCTTTTCCCAGGATCTTACCTGACTCTTCTATTTTCCCAGAGCTATCCCAAATTCTTTTCCAAGTTTGATGTAAGAATGAATTTTCATCAGTCAAATGCTTTTCTCCAAGATCTTTCGAATTCTTTTCATAGTTGGCTTAACCTCTTCGCTTTTGATTCTTCCGGTGTGCCTCAATAATTCTTGGTGGTGTTTCTCGTTGTCATTCTCATCATTTGAAGACCGAAGAAGAGTTTCTCTTTAATCTTGCTCTATTCTCTTCAAGATTCATGGTGCTAGCTTGTTGCCATCCTCTCATAATTGGTTTTGATTGTGAGAATCTTTTTCTCCCATCCGGAGCATTTTAGGAATCTTTTCAGTTCCATTTTATGAAGCCCATCATCTCAGTATTATTCATTCAAGCTTTCAGCTCTTGTTCTCCAAATCATACCGGTGCATCATTCAAGTGTTCTCTAATCAGCTAGTGATCTATTCGTTCATTTGTACCTAAATCCCCTCAAATATCTTCATTCGTTTTCCAATTCTTCCCGGTGAATTGTGGCTTTGCTACGTTCATTTTCAACTCTTACGGTGGTTCGTTCAAGATTTCTCTTCCTTCGTCATCGTATCAATTCATTTGTTGTTCCAATCCTACCGGTGGTTCGTTGAAGACCTTCTCAAGTTTTGACATATCTATTTTAATCCTTTCTACGAGAATAAGTAGTATGCCAAATCCGTTGATTGTCATCAATTTAATTGGTGAAGGATAAGCATAACATAATTCTTATTCTTGTTCATCCAAGTGATTAATTCTTTATTCTGGAGGCCCTTAAAATACTCGGTTCTAGTGTTTCATCTTTTCCTTTTCCGGAGTTCCAAGTTTTTTTTTCTCGATTATCTCGTCACGAAGATCCATCTAAATCATTGCAAGGATTCACCTTGTGTTTTCAATCTCTCTTTCGTTTCACCCTTTTGTTACCGGAGTTCTTCATGGGGGCTCTACATGGTGGTTCGTCAAGGATTCTTTTCATTCTCCAATTGTTCTTCAAGATTTCTCTTGAAGTTAAGATCCGTCAAGCTATACTCTAAAATAAACCTGGTGCCCAACACATGTTTTGTTTTGAGGAGTACAAACATTCTTCATCTTGCATCCGAAGTGCAATTCTTTCTATCTTATCTTTTGAGGTGGTGTTATGTCACTCTTGACAATATCCCTTCGTGATTCACTTGTTGTCAAGAATGAGGTATTTTAAATCCATCAATCTCTTCTTTGGAGTTATCTTGTGTTATATGTCACCTAAAACTTTCCCTAAGGATTGTTGCTAATTATGGTGCTTATAAATGACCCAAGTTCTTCATTTGTCCTTCCGGTGAAATAAGTTTCTCGTCTCCTTGTTGATATCAATCCTATCATCTGTTTCCGTTGGTGACAGATGTTGGCATTTTCTTCTCCATTCTTCTATTCCAATGATCTATCTTCTATTCTTTTGTTTCGGGGACATTGTGATGTTGCGCTCTTCAATCATCATCTTGTATTGCGAGGTCGTGTTCTTTTCGTGCTTATCCTTTTAACCGGAGTGTTGTATCATCTCTTCAATACCTTTTCATCTCATCTAGTTTTCTTCTCTTTTCTACCGGAGTGCTGTCCAAACTCTGTAATTCTTGTTCCTTGGCTATCTCATTATACCAACGTGGTCATATTTTTTTTTTTCGTTCGTGAAGCTCTTATTTCCATGTCTTTGCAACCTTCAAATTCTCGTAATACTCCTTGTTCCTCTTTTCTACCGGATTGTTTGCGATCTAGTTCATCTCTGTTCTACTCTTTCTTTTAAATTGCTCAACCTCTCAAGGTTCTTGGTTTCACTCGTTCGTCAGAGAAGCAACTTAGTTTTACCTCTTCTCTTTCTCTTCCGTTTTCCCTCTGGTGCCATCCTAGATCTCGGGACGAGATCCTCTCGTAGTGGTGGAGTGTTGTAACACCCCGGATCCGATGCGCCAGGTGTCCTTGATTATTCGCCGTCGTTGCCATGTCATTTGCTTGCGTGTTGCATTTGCCATGTCATCATATGCATTTCATATCATGTCATCATGTGCATTTCATTTTGCATACGTGTTCGTCTCATGCATCCGAGCATTTTCCCGTTGTCCGTTTTGCAATCCGGCACTCCTATGTTCCCGGCGTCCCCTTCTTCTCTCTGTTGTGTGCGGGTATTAAACTTTCTCGGAATGGCCCGAGGTTTGCCAAGCGGCCTTGGTGTAGCACCGGTAGACCGCCTGTCAAGTTTCGTGCCATTTGGAGGTCGTTTGGTACTCCAACGGTTAACCGGTTAACCGCAAACCCCTCTTTTGTTTCCAGCCCAACACCCCCTTCCAAAGTGGCCAAAACCCACCAAACTCCTCTCCATGCTCTCGGTCGTTCGATCACGATCGCGTGGCCGAAAACCACACCTCATTTGGACTCTCCTAGCTCCCTCTATGCCTATTTATACACCCCCCATTCCAAATCTCGGATGAAATCCCCCGAAACCCTAGATTTTCCCTCCGCGCGCGCCGGACATGTCCGGACCGCGCCGGACACGTCCGCCGGACGCGTCACCCCGGCGAATCACGGCGCGCCACGTCAGCTCCGCCGCCGCCCGAGCCAACCGCTGGGCGCCACGTCGCCGCGCCCTCCCGCCGCTGAGGCCGCCGGCCCATCCGGCCCATGGAGCCCAGCAACGCCATGCCGCCCGCCGCCGCCGCGCCGCCGGCCGCCGCCTCTCCCGTCGCCGTCGGACCTGCCGCCGCCGCCCGATTCGTCGCCAGCGCCGCCGCTAACTTCGCCGTCGCCGCTGAGGCTCGCGCCGCCGCCTCCGCGTCCGACCAGAAGCGCCGCCTCGGCCGCGCCCTCGCCGCTGCCGCCGCCGCCGTCGCCGCCGCCGCGCGCGCCTCGCCGCCTGCCGCCGCCGTCGCCGCGCCCGCCGCCGGCAGCGCCGCCGCCACCGCGCCACCGCCGCCCAGCGCGCCGTTCGCCGCGAATCCGGCTTCTCGCCGGCGACCTCGCCATGGCCGCCGCCCGCCGGGCGCCTCCGCCGCCGTGCCCGCGCCCCGCGTCCTCCCTCGCCGGGATCCGGCCGGATCCGGCGAGATCCGGCCCGGATCCGCCCGTCTCCGGCGACCCCGTCATCTCCGGCGTGAACTCCGGCGAGCACGACCGTGCCTCGAAGTCCGTGCCACGCACCCGCAGGTTGACCCCGAAACCGCTAAGTCCCAGATTTCTGTTAATTTTATGCCATGTTCATGCCATCACATCTCCGCATCCGTAGCTCCGTTTTGCGCGTGTAATATGTGAAATTGTTCGTCTCGACGAGTACATCATTTCATTCCATTGCATCATTTGCATTTGAGCTCATCTTGATGCCCGAAATGCTGTTGGAAGATGGCTTCAGATCGTTAGTTTCAGAATTTTATCAGCTCGAGCTCTTTTGTCATTTTTGCCATGATTTATGTGTGCATCCTATGAGTGTGAGCTCTACATGAATGTTGGACTAGGCCATGCCATCTTTCCATAGGTGTTGACCTTGTATTTTTGTGAGTTGTGTGCTGAGTGTATCAAGCTTGTAAAGTAGGGTAGTTGCTGTTGTTGTTTTGCTAGACAGATTCTGTTATATTTTGATGCCATGTTAACATGCTTCCACTAATCAATCTATGCATAATCTGGAGATGCTCTATAAACATGTTTTGATATACATGTCTTGCTCTATCCATTCATGCCCTTGGTTGCATCTATAGCCTGCTGGAACATGTTCATATCTTGCTCCAAAGTTGCTTGAAATTGTTTCCTGGCAGACTGTTTGCATTAGATTCAATTTTCACGAGGTTGTTGTAGTTGATCCGTGTATGCTATGACCTTGCTCTTGCCATGCTTAGCTTCATAATCATGCCTTCTTACTGTTGGTTGCCTTGCCATGCCATGTATTGCTCTGTAGTGAGTGCATCGAGCTCACGAACATGCCATGTTGAATCTGTTTTTGCCATGTCCTGATATTTTCACTAAGTCTGAAATCTGTAATAAAACTTGCTATGTTTACATGGGTGCCATCATTTCTTAGAGTCCTTTTTGGCTTATGGTCAGTAAGGGACTATTGAAATATGCTTTGAGTAGAATCATGTCATGCCTTGATTTGCTATTATAAGTTCCTGTAGCATGTTGTTTGCTTGCTCTAAACATGCCTTCCTGATGTTAATTCCTGCCATGTTAGTATTTTCACTAAGTCTGTGAACCTGATATTTTGAGCACTTTCTCCATGCTTGTTTGAACATGTTATGATGTGATTTAGCCGTAGCTCAGTGTTCCTCTTTTGTTAAGCATCTCCTGTAGTTCGTTGTCATATGCTTTGTTTTTATGTTGGGGTGCTGTAGCATAGTTTCTTGTTGTTTGCTAAGTAGCATCGGGCTGCTAAAGCAGATTTGCGTCATTCTTGTTTTGCTTGTCATTTGCAAACCGTGCATCCGATTCGGTGATCTTTATATCGATTTCAACGAAATCATCTCATCTTTCAGCGGCATACTTGGTTTGCCAAGTTGATGCCAGTTCATCATTTTCCTTCCGGATCATACATATGCATTGCATATCACATCTCGCATCGCATGTCATGTATTGCATCATATTGCTTGTGCATTGTTCCTTGTTTGATTGTGGTTCCGTTGCTTGTGTTCTTGCTTTGAGTAGAGCCGGGATACGAGTACGTGAACGAGGAGCCTGTTGAGAACGACTACGAGGATTCAGCCTTCGACAACTCTGAGAATCTTGCAGGCAAGATGATCATACCCTCGAAATCACTTCTATCTTTGCTATGCTAGTTTGCTCGCTCTTTTGCTATGCCAATGCTACGATGCCTACCTTTTGCTTGTCAGCCTCCCAAATTGCCATGTGAAACCCCTAACCTTTGACACCTTTTCCTATGCAAACCGTTGTTTGGCTATGTTACCGCTTTGCTCAGCCCCTCTTATAGCGTTGTTAGTTGCAGGTGAAGTTGAAGATTTCTCCATGGTGGACAGGGTTTATGTTGGGATATCACAATATCTCTTATATTATTAATGCATCTATATACTTGGTAAAGGGTGGAAGGCTCGGCCTTATGCAGTGTTTTGTTCCACTCTTGCGCCCTAGTTTCCGTCATGCGGTGTTATGTTCCCGGATTTTGCGTCCCTTACGCGGTCGGGTGATTTATGGGACCCCCGACAGTTCGCTTTGAATAAAACTTGTCCAGCAAGGCCCAACATTGCCTTTTACCATTTGCCTCACCACCACCTACTTTTTCCCTTAGGAGTCGCTCTCTCGAGGGTCATCTTTTATAGCCCCGGGCGGTGCTTGTCTAGCGTTGGTCCAAACTAGAGCACCGTCTTGGGACCATCCCTTGGCAACTTGGGTTACGTCGGTACACTGACGCTTAGCTCATCCGGTCGTGGCTCGAGGCGAGATCTGTGGCTACTATCAGGATGTCGGGCGCACCGGAGGCTTTGCTGGTCTTGTTTTACCATTGTCGAAATGTCTTGATGTACCAGGATTCGAGTCGATCGGAGAGTCTCGGGTGAAGGTCTATTCTTCGATGATCGCGAGAGCTGTCATGGGCTAAGTTGGGACACCCTGCAGGTATAAACTTTCGAGAGCCGTGCCGCGGTTATGTGGCAGATGGGAATTTGTTAATGTCGGTTGTAGAAAACCTGAAGTTGACCTTAATTAAAATACATCAACGCGTGTGTTACCGTGATGGTCTCTTTCCGTGAGTCCGGAAGTGAACACGATGTTGGAGTTATGCTTGGCGAGGTTGCTATAGGATCACTTCTTGATCATACTTTTATCGACCGTGCTTTGCCTTCTCTTCTCGCTCTCATTTGCGTATGTTAGCCACCATATATGCTAGTCGCTGCTGCAGCTCCACCTCATGCCTTTACCTTACCCATAAGCTTAAATAGTCTTGATCTCGTGGGTGTGAGATTGCTGAGTCCTCGTGACTCACGGATACTTCAAAACCAGTTTGCGGTGCCTATGTTACCGAGCAGGTGACGCAACCAAGCTCAAGGAGGAGCTCGATGAAGATCTTGCCCTTTGTGTTGTTTTGTTCTAGTTGATCAGTAGTGGAGCCCAGTTGGGGTCGATCAGGGTCCGTTTGTCGCATTTGGGGTTCTTCTTTTATTTTGGTTCCGTAGTCGGACCTTGATTGTATCTGGATGATGTAATGTTTTATTCATGTAATTGTGAGAAGTGGCGATTGTAAGCCAACTATGTATCTCTTTTCCCTTATGTATTAAATGGATTGTGCGAAGATTACCTCACTTGCGACATTGCTTTCAATGCGGTTATGCCTCTAAGTCGTGCTTCGACACGTGGGAGATATAGCCGCATCGAGGGCGTTACACTGAAAGATGTCCGCAGCAGTGAACTCCATGATCGGCGCCCAATCGGATTCGATTGGTAGGGGCGCGGGAGGCTCGGAGTCCGGCACCTTGGATTCACGAGCTTCACAAGGGACTAGGTCGGTATTCGGCTCCATCGCCGTAGAGGTAGCAGCCCCCGAGGCGGTGTCTAGCCACCCGTCCTCGATTTGCGCAGTCGGCTCCGAATTAAGGGTCGGAGCGGACTCGTGTGCGGCCTCCAGGGCACTGTCCGGCAGCAGAGCTAAATCATGCCCATCGTGACAGTGCGGCACGCTCGGCTGTGGCTCGAATCCATCGAAGACCATGTCTCCGCGGATGTCAGCTGTATAGTTCAAACTTCCAAATCTGACCTGATGGCCAGGGGCGTAGCTTTCAATCTGCTCCATATGGCCAAGCGAATTGGCCCGCAGTGCAAAGCCGCCGGATATGAAGATCTATCCAGGGAGAAAACTCTCACCCTGGACCCCGTCGTTGTTGATGATCGAAGGAGCCATCGGGCCTATATGCGACGACACAGAGGAACTCTCAATGAAAGCACCAATGTCGGTGTCAAAACCGGCGGATCTCGGTAGGGGTCTCGGCTGTGCGTCTAGGCGGATGGTAACAGGAGACAAGGGACACAATGTTTTTACCCAGGTTCGGGCCCTCTCGATGGAGGTAAAACCCTACTCCTGCTTGATTGATATTGATGATATGGGTAGTACAAGAGTAGATCTACCACGAGATCAAGGAGGCTAAACCCTAGAAGCTAGCCTATGGTATGATTGTTGTTCGTCCTATGGACTAAAACCCTCCGGTTTATATAGACACCGGAGAGGGCTAGGGTTACACAGAGTCGGTTACAATGGTAGGAGATCTACATATCCGTATTGCCAAGCATGCCTTCCACGCCGAGGAAAGTCCCATTCGGACACGGGACGAAGTCTTCAATCTTGTATCTTCATAGTCTTGGAGTCCGGCCGATGATGATAGTTCGGCTATCCGGACACCCCCTAGTCTAGGACTCCCTCACCAATATCGAAGAGAAAACTGTGAGCTGTGATTTTTTGTGGTTGTCTTTAGGCTAGAACCCCACGCATTTTGCTCCTCCCCTCTGTAAATTTTGTTTAATGTGTTTCACTATTTTTCTTCGTTTGAACTTTGTGTTTGATTCTCTTAGCACATTCGATCACACGTCTATTTAATACAGCAAGAGAAAAGGTATGAAAGATATTTCTCAAATGGGTTGATCAAGTTGCTGCAGTGACTTGAAAGCACGTCTGTTTAATACTGCAGCAACTTGATGCACCTAAACCTGGACTTGATGCACTGCAGCGGGTTGATTCTAATGAAAGGCAGGGGGCTCTTTGCAAAAAGGAGCGCACTGACCGGCTCGGGCCCGACGAGTCCACTTGTTGCTCTATGATTGATCCAGGACCAAAGTTGCACATTGGGTGCAAGTTGTGGGACTAGGTAGGATCATTTTTCAAGTTGTAGGACCAAACCATCATATTGTGAGCAAGTTCTAGGACCCCCAATGCTTTTAACTCCAAAAAATAATTAGCTCAGGCGAGGAGCAGAGCTACAGCTAGGGACACCTTGATCAGGACATTGTGCTCGCACCGAGAAGAGCGTGGCTGAGACCTGAGAAGGCGATGGCGTTGCTCCACGCCGTGCTCGTGTCGGAGGAAGGCCGCTGCAGTGTGTATGTGGCTAAAGCTGCTGCGACACGTAGTGACGAAAGATAATGGCAACAACCACGAACGAGCGCACAATGTTCTTCGGAGCAAAGGAATATTAAAAGCATCAGCCACACACAGGTCGGTGCATGTGTGCATCGTCACCAGCTAATCGCCGGTGCCCATACATGCATATACATGGTTGAGCTTGGTGGTGGCGGCGGCCGCTTCGGCGCTCCCACACAGTGGTGCGCCATCAAGGGGTTGTGTGCTAATAATATACAATCCGATGCATCTTCATCGTAAACCACCTGAAGTTTCAGTCGTAACCAAGCCAATTGTCAATGGACTAGTGACACATTTTGCTCAGTAGAGTTAATTAACTACTGACCCTTATACGGATTCTTTGTTGAAAATAATATAAAATTGAGTTTATTTAGCAATATAATAGAGTTGATAGATTCATTCTATCTAATATCCAGAACTTTGTACAATTAGGGAAGAGGTTTAGAAGAATCTAGTTCAACCGCAGGTATGGTGGACTCATCTGGCATAACTTTGGGTTCAAGGTTTTTGATGTACAAGCAGAATTCCCACTTAGTACAGGCGAAGGCTAGCAATTAAGATTGAGAAGCGGCAAGCTAGAGAGCAACAACGATCATAACCATGCATTATGTGTAAGTAACATTGTGCACTAGCATGAGTAGGATATGGACACCATAACATAAATATTATAGAGGCTATGTTGGTTTTGATTCAACTACATGCATGAACATGTACCAAGTCAAGCCACTCGAACATTCAGAGGATACCATATCATCATACTACATCACAATCATTTTAACGCAATGTTGATATCCAAGATAAATCATTATCAACTCCCAGCTACTTATGGATGGCATGAGAAATTATAATCTCTAATTATCATTGCAAACATGTTTAATCATAGTGGGTTGAATCATGGATACTAGGTTAAACATGTTTACATAGACAGAGCAAGTCGAGTTCATACCAGTTTCTCTCTGCCACGGGCAATTCATCGAATATCGTCATTATTGCCTTTCACTTGCATGACCGAATGGTATGAAAGTAATAATAGTTCAAGAATGTCGTGGACTAAGCTGGAATCTGCAAACATTTTATTCAACAGGAGAAGACAAGGTAAAATAGGCTCTTTATTAGTTTAACATTTATTCATATGAGAGCCACTCAACATTTTCATCGTGGTCTTCTCCTCGGTACAACTCAAAAAAAATTCAGAGAAACACACTGAAATATTTTTGGAGTTTTTGGTTTTCTTCAACAAGCAATAGAAAGCAAAAACAAGAAAAACTATTTACACGGGAAAGCTTCCGACAAGCAAAAGAAGAACAAGGAAATCTTTTTGGGTTTTCTTTTTAATACTACTACTAAGCATGCATAGAAAATAAATTACTACAACTATTTTTTTTGTTTTTCTAAAGTTTTTCAAATAGAAAAGAAGAAAGCAAGAAAATAAATCTAAGCATGGATGATACAATGAAAAAGTGTGAGCACCGACAAATAGAATGATATGTGAACATGAATATAATATCGGTGAGAACACGTACTCCCCCAAGCTTAGGCTTTTGGCCTAAGTTGGTAATCGATCAGTAGCCTAGAGGGTAGTAGTCGACATGGTAGCTCACAGAGGCTCTCAGTGCAGATGCCTCTACCTGCCGGGCTGCCACCACTGCTGCGTTGTGAGCTCGGGCCTCGCTCTGAAGAACAAAATATCTCCCCTTGCTGTGACAGTCAAAGAGAGCAGGCATGTGCAAATATGTGTCCACAACATGTGATTGATTAAACAACAAATTATAAGTGAAGTTATCAGCCCTTCCCTTGAGAATCTTATGTTCCTTTAAGGCATCAAAATCTAAATATCGAGTGGTAGGATAGGATCAAAGGGCAAAGGTGAAACACCCAGTCCTTGTGCTAGACATGTGGCATAAATTTCACCATAGAACCAGCCACTCTTGGTGTTATGCTGAAGTATACACGCAACAATTGCTCCAAGGTTAAAATTCCTTTCACCAGAGAGAGCGGTGTGAATGAGACTCAAGTCTGGCGAGCAAAGTAAGCTACAGTCTTTCTTGCCTACTATGCATTTCCCGTTAAATAATGCAAAGTACTAAATTGCGGGAAAGTGAATGCTCTTTATTCTTCCTTGTCTCACTCCTCTATTTTCACCGTAACAATGGCTAGTCAAGAAGACTCATACTCAGCCTTTGGTGGCTCATCAAGCGAACCCCAAAATGGAAGTTTGCAATGGTAAGCAAAATTATCCAGTGGGATAGTAAATGGTTCATCATAAAGCATAAAAGACACCCTAGACTCACGTGGAAAATATTTAAATCCTTTGACAAATGATTCAGTGAGGAGTTGGTGTTGTTCACACTTATCTGAAAGGTAGGGACCGAGACCGGCATTGTGAACATATTGCTCAAATTCCTCCTTGATGCCCACATGCACCATATAATCATCGCATGGCCATAAGCATGTTTTGGTGGCAGCATCTCGTGTTGAACTTTCACTTGGTTCAACATAAGACCGACGATCAGAACTGTCACTAGAAGATGCCCCCGAGGATCGTCTCCTCGAAAAACTCCTTCCAAATAGGTTCATCATGTCCGCGTACAATTTCTTGAAAATAAAAAATTTTGGGTGGCAAAATTTTGTCAACAAAACTTTATAATATTGATAGCAACTACTCATAGGGACACATAGAGGCCATAGCAAGCATTCAAACTACTTAGAACACTAAGAATTCAACATGCAAGCACGTCTACAGCAGCACCAAGAGTAACTAATTATTCAAAGTATAAACCACTAAAACAAAAACTAATTGGACAAATGGTGGAGTCACATACCAAGCAACAATCCCCTGAAACAGTTTCGGCAACGGAGCTTCAAGCGAAGAGATCGAAATCCGCGGGTTTGAGCTCAAGAACATGGGAGAGAGAGCAATGGTGATTTTTTTCTGGAGGTGAGTGTTGATGTGGGCTAAAGAGATAAGTGAGGGGCCAATGTGGGGACCACAACCCACCAGGGCGCGCCTGGGGGTCCTGGCGCGCCCAGCTGGGTTGTGCCCACCTAGTGCACCTCCCTCTGGTATTATTTGCACCAAAAATTCTTAAATATTTAGAAAAAGATCATATAAAAGTTGCACCAAAGTCCTATCATTTTTCTTCTTCTTTTTATTTTTAGAAGGACTAGGTGCGCTAGTGTTAGCTCTTTGTGAATTTTGTTCTATTCTTTTAGGGTGTCCCTCAGGTTAAAGTGGTTCCTGAGTCATTTTACCTCCTCTAGTTGCAATTCTAACAGCAAAGTCATGCATATTATGATTCATTTCATCAAGTAATTCTCTTTGTGATTTAGCAACTTGTTCTAACTGGGTTTGAACCATATAAGCATGTTTTCCAACACCTCTAACATCATTTGATATTCTAAATAACAAGTCACTCAAGCGAGCAATCATATCAGAATGATATTTCAATTGTTTCATAACATTTGCATTGAAGTGATCTTGTTTTCTAATATAGTTTTCAAATTCATAAAGGCTTTGACTAGGATGCATATTGTGAGGATTATCATTTTCATTGAACTTCATAAGAGAATTTACCTCTACCACCTTAGGCATTGGTGGTGTATTAAGCCCATGTATTTCTTCAATAGGAGGTAAATTTTTAACATCCTCAGCTTTAATACCTTTTTCCTGCAGAGATTTCTTTGCCTCTTCTTTGGAGTGGGTTTAGCCGGTGGTTCAGGAAGAGTCCAATCATCATAATTTTTCAATATGTTATTCAATAATTCTTCCGCTTGTCCCATAGTTCGTTCGCTGAAAACACAACCAACACAACTATCTAGGAAGTCCCTAGAAGCATCGGTTAGTCCATTATAGAAGATATCAAGTATTTCATTTTTTGTAAGAGGATGATCAGGTAAAGCATTAAGTAACTAGAAAAGACTCCACCAAGCTTGTGGGAGACTCTCTTCTTTAGTTTGAACAAAGTTAAATATTTCATGTAAGGCAGCTTGTTTCTTATGAGCAGGAAGATATTTTTCAGAGAAGTAATAAATCATATCCTCGGGACGACACACACAACCAGGAGCAAGAGTATTGTACCAAGCTTTAGCATCACCCTTTAATGAGAAAGGAAATAATTTAAGAATAAAGTAGTAGCGAGTTTTCTCATCATGAGTAAGAAGGGTGGCTATGTCATTCAACTTAGTAAGATGTGCCACAACAGTTTCAGTTTCATAACCATGGAAAGGATCAGATTCAACCAAAGTAATTAACTCTGGGTCGACAGAGAATTCATAATCCTTATCATCAATAAAGATAGGTGAGGTAGCAAACTTAGGATCACATTTCATTCTAGCATTGAGAGATTTTTCTTTATACTTTTGTAGTAACTTCTCTAGATCATCTATATCATTACAAGCAAGAATATCTCTAGTTGTTTCTTCACTCATAACATAACCTTCCGGTACCTTAGGCAATTCATATCTAGGAAGGCTAATTCTAGTAGGTGTTTCAGTTTCAAGCTCATCATCAGATTCAACAACATCATGTTGTATTACTCTAGCAATTTGTTCATCAAGAAAATCACCAAGTGGCACATCATCATTGTCAAGCAAGGTACTAGCATAATCATAAGCATCATTCATAGTAGAAGTAGCATCATCAATAACTTGCGACATATCAGAATTGATAGCATGTGGTGGTGTTGCAAGTTTACTCATAACAGAAGGTGAATCTAAAGCAGAACTGGATGGCAGTTTCTTACCTCCCCTCGTACTTGAGGGAAATATATTAGGCTTAGGATCCTTCAGATTCTTCATAGTGATAATATGATAATAATCCCAAGTGACTCAACAAATATAGCTATGCTCCCCGACAACATCGCCAAAAAAAGGTCTTGATAACCCACAAGTATAGGGGATCACAACAGTTTTCGAGTGTAAAGTATTTAACCCATATTTATAGATTCGACACAAGGGGAGCCAAAGAATATTTGAAGGTATTAGCAACTGAGTTGTCAATTCAACCACACCTGTAGATTAATTATCTGCAGCAAAGTGATCAGTGGCAAAGTAGTTTGATAGTTTTGATAGTAGTGACAACAGCAACGGTAACAGTAACAGTGATAGCAGTAATTTTGTAGCAAGTGTAATAGTGATGATAGCAATAGTAATGCAGCAAGATCAATATAAATAAATTCATAGGCATTGAATTAGTGACTTGTTGGATGATATTCATCATGAGACAGTTATAACCTAGGGCGATACGGCACTAGCTCCAGTTCAAAGATATAATGTAGGCATGTATTCCATAAATAGTCATACGTGCTTTATTAAAAGAACTTGCATGACATCTTTTGTCCTACCCTCCCGTGGCAGCGGGTTCCATATTGGAAACTAAGGGATATTGAGGCCTCCTTTTAATAGAGAACCGGAACAAAGCATTAACACATAGTGAATACATGAACTCCTCAAACTACGGTCATCGCCGAGAGTGGGCCCGGTTGTTGTCACTCCAGGGTTGTCGGATCATAACCGTAGTAGGTGAGTATAACTTGCAAGATCGGATCTAAAACATGGATATAATGATGAATTCATAAATGGTTCAGATCTGAGTTCATGGCACCCGGGCCCAAAGTGACAAGCATTAAGCATAGCAAAGTCATGCCAACATCAATCTAAGAACATAGTGGATACTAGGGATCAAGCCCTAACAAACCAACTCAATTACATGATGAATCTCATCCAACTCCTCACTGACCAGCAAGCCTACGAAGGAATTACTCACTCAAGGTGGGGAGCATCATGGAATTGGCGATGGAGAAGGGTTGGTGATGATGAAGAACGAATATCCCCCTCTCCGGAGCCCCAAACGGACTCCAGATCTTCCGTCCCGAGGAAGAACAGGGCTTGGTGGCGGCTTCGTCTCGTGGATCGCGATAATTCTTTTTCCCTGATTTTTATTCTAAAAATATGTGATTTTATAGTATCAGGGGGGTCGTCAATGTGGCCACCAGGTGGCTACAACCCACCTGGGCGTGCTAGGAGAGGGGGGCACACCCTGGTGGGTTGTGCCCACCCAAGGGCCCCTCTCTAGTGGGTCTTGGCTCCAGAAATTCTTATTGTTGATATAAAAAATCTTCGCAAAGTTTCGTTCCATTCCGAGAACTTTCATTTATGCACAAAAACAACACCATGGTAGTTCTGCTGAAAACAACGTCAATCCGGGGTTAGTTTCATCCAAATCATGCAAATTAGAGTCCAAAACAACAGGAAAAGCGTGAGAAAAAGTAGATACATTGGAGATGTATCACACCGCATCTTATTAAGAACCTTGTTTCCGTTCGTTGTTTAACTCGTGAAAATCCTGTTACTGTTGAATTTGACGAGCTTGGTTTTTGTGTCAAGGACATTCAAACTAGGATGGTACTTCACTGATGTGACAGCCTCGACGAGCTCTATACGGTGCATCCATCGTCCAATTCCACCACCGCACCGGTTGCTCTCTCCGCCGGCTTCAATTTCTGGCACGCTCGTCTGGGTCATCCCAACCCCGTCACACTTCTGAAGGAAATATGCCCTAGAGGCAATAATAAAGTTATTATTTATGTCCATATATCATGGTAAATGTTTATTATTCATGCTAGAATTGTATTAACCGGAAACTTAGTACATGTGTGAATACATAGACAAACAGAGTGTCACTAGTATGCCTCTACTTAACTAGCTCGTTGAATCAAAGATGGTTATGTTTCCTAGCCATAGACATGACCTATCATTTGATTAACAGGATCACATCATTAGAGAATGATGTGATTGACTTGACCCATTCCGTTAGCTTAGCACTTGATTGTTTAGTATGTTGCTATTGTTTTCTTCATGACTTATACATGTTCCTATGACTATGAGATTATGCAACTCCCGAATACTGGAGGAACACTTTGTGTGCTACCAAACGTCACAATGTAACTGGGTGATTATAAGGGTGTACTACATGTGTCTCCGATGGTGTTTGTTGAGTTGGCATAGATCAAGATTAGGATTTGTCACTTCGATTGTCGGAGAGGTATCATTGGGCCCTCTCGGTAATACACATCAATATAAGCCTTGCAAGCATTGTGACTAATGAGTTAGTTGTGGGATTATGCATTACAGGACGAGTAAAGAGACTTGCCGGTAGCGAGATTGAACTAGGTATGGTGATACCGACGATCGAATCTCAGGCAAGTAACACACCGATGACAAAGGGAACAACGTATGTTGTTATGCGGTTTGACCGATAAAGATCTTTGTAGAATATGTGGGAGCCAATATGAACATCCAGGTTCCACTATTGGTTATTGACCGGAGATGTGTCTCGGTCATGTCTACATAGTTCTCGAACCCGTAGGGTCCGCACACTTAACGTTCGATGACGATTTGTATTATGAGTTACGTGATTTGATGTAACCAAGGTTGTTCGGAGTCCCGGATGAGATCAGGGACATGACGAGGAGTCTCGAAATGGTTGAGACGTAAAGATCGATATATTGGAAGGCTATATTCGGACATCGGAAAGGTTTCGAGTGATTCGGGTATTTTTCGGAGTATCGGAGAGTTACGGAAATTTGCCCGGAGAAGTATTGGGCCTTATTGGGCCATACGGGAATATAGGACGGAGGCCAAAGGGAAGGAGGCGCCCCCCCATGGGTCCGAATTGGACTAGGGGAAAGGGGGCGGCGCCCCCCTTGCCCTTTCCTACTCCCTCTCTCTTTCCCTCTTTCTTCTCTCCTACTCCGGAAAGGAAAATGGGAATCCTACTAGGACTTGAGAGTCCTAGTAGGACTCCCCATACTTGGCACGCCCCCTATAGGGCCGGCCTCCTCCTCCTCCCTCCATTATATACATGGGCAGGGGACACCCCAAAGGCACAACAGACAATCTCTTAGCGGTGTGCGATGCCCCCTCCATAGTTACACACCTCAGTCATATCGTCGTAGTGCTTAGGCGAAGCCCTACGCCGGTAACTTCATCATCACCGTCGCCACGCCGTCGTGCTGACGAAACTCTCCCTCGACCTCAACTGGATGAATAGTTCGTGGGACGTCGTCGAGCTGAGCGTGTGCTGAACACGGAGGTGTCGTACATTCGGTACTTGGATCGGTCGGATTGTGAAGACGCACGACTACATCAACTGCATTGTCATAACGCTTCCGCTTACGGTCTACGAGCGTACATAGACAACACTCTCCCCTCTCGTTGCTATGCATCATCATGATCTTGCGTGTGCGTAGGATTTTTTTTGAAACTACTACGTTCCCCAACAGTGGCATCCCAGCCAGGTTTATGCGCAGATGTTATATGCACGAGTAGAACACAAGTGAGTTGTGGGCGATACAAGTCATACTGCTTACCAGCATGTCATACTTTGATTCGGTGGTATTGTTGGATGAAGTGACCTAGACTGACATTACGCGTACGCTTACGCGAGACTGGTTCTACCGACATGCTTCGCAAACAGGTGGCTGGCGGGTGTCAGTTTCTCCAACTTTAGTTGAATCGAGTGTGGCTACGCCCGGTCCTTGTTGAAGGTTAAAACAACACATACTTCACGAAAAATCGTTGTGGTTTTTGATGCGTAGGTAAGAACGGTTCTTGCTAAGCCCGTAGCAGCCACGTAAAACTTGCAACAACAAAGTAGAGGACATCTAACTTGTTTTTGCAGGGCATGTTGTGATGTGATATGGTCAAGACGTGATGAGATATAAATTGTTGTATGAGATGATCATGTTTTGTTAAAGTTATCGGCAACTGGTAGTAGCCTTATGGTTATCTCTTTATTGCATAAGATGCAAGCACCATATAATTGTTTTACTTTATCGCTATGCGATAGCAATAGTTGCAAAAGCAATAGTTGGCGAGACGACCATGTGACGACACGTTGATAGAGATCAAGATGATGGAGATCATGGTGTCATGCAGATGACGATAGAGATCATGACAGTACTTTGTAGATGGAGATCAAAAGGCACAAAATGATCATGGCCATATCATGTCATATATTTTGATTGCATGTGATGTTTATATTTTATGCATCTTATTTTGCGCAGTACGATGGTAGCTTTATAAGATGATCCCTTACTAAAATTTCAAGGAATATGTGTTCTCCTTGAGTATGTACCGTTGCGACAGTTCTTCGTGCCGAGACACCACGTGATGATTGGGTGTGATAAGCTCTACGTTCACATACAACGGGTGCAAGCCAGTTTTGCACACCCAGAATACTTGGGTTAAACTTGACGAGCCTAGCATATGCAGATATCGCCTCGGAACACTGAGACCGAAAGGTCGAGCATGAATCATATAGTAGATATGATCAACATAGTGATGATCACCGTTGAAAACTACTCCATCTCACGTGATGATCGTACATGGTTTAGTTGATTTAGATCACGTGATCACTTAGATGATTAGATGGATGTCTATCTAAGTGAGAGTTCTTAAAGTAATATGATTAATTGAACTTTAATTTATCATGAACTTAGTCCTGATCTTATTTGCAAATTATGTTGTAGATCAATAGCTCGCGCATAGCTTCTCCGTTTATTTTTGATATGTTCCTAGAGAAAAATAAGTTGAAAGATGTTAGTAGCAATGATACGGATTGGATCTGTGATGTGAGGATTATCCTCGTTGCTGCACAGAAAAATTATGTCCTTGATGCATCGCTAGGTGACGGACCTATTGCAGGAGCAGATACAGACGTATGAACGTTTGGCAAAGCTCGGTATGATGACTACTTGATAGTTTAGTGCACCATGCTTTACGGCTTAGAACCGGGACTTCAAAAATGTTTTGAATGTCATGGAGCATATAAGATGTTCCAAGAGTTGAAGTTGGTATTTCATACTCATGCCCGTGTCGAGAGGTATGAGACTTCTGACAGTACTTTGCCTAAAAGATGGAGGAGAATAGCTCAACCAGTGAGCATGTGCTCAGATTGTCTGGGTACTACAATTGCTTGAATCAAGTGGGAGTTAATGTTCCAGATAAGATAGTAATTGACAAAGTTCTCTAGTCACTATCACCAAGTTACTAGAACTTCGTGATGAACTATAATATGCAAGGGATGACGAAAGTAATTCCCGAGCTCTTCGTGATGAACTATCATATCACTTATATTGATTGCATGTGATGTTTATCTTTTATGCATCTTATCTTGCTTTGATTGACAGTAGCATTATAAGATGATCTCTCACTAAAATTTAAAGATAAAAGTGTTCTCCCTGAGTATGGACCATTGCCAAAGTTCGTCGTGCCCAGACACCACGTGATGATCGGGTGTGATAAGCTCTACGTCCATCTACAACGGGTGCAAGCCAGTTTTGCACACGCAGAATACTCAGGTTAAACTTGACGAGCCTAGCATATGTAGATATGGCCTCGAACTTTGGAGACCGAAGGTCGGCGTGAATCATATAGTAGATATGATCAACATAGTGATGTTCACCATTGAAAACTACTCCATCTCACGTGATGATCGGTTATGGTTTAGTTGATTTGGATCACGTGATCACATAGATGACTAGAGGGATGTCTATCTAAGTGTGAGTTCTTAAGTAATATGATTAATTGAACTTAAATTTATCATGAACTTAGTCCTGGTAGTATTTTGCAAATTATGTTGTAGATCAATAGCTCGCGTTGTTGCTTTCATATGTTTATTTTGATATGTTCCTAGAGAAAACCGTGTTGAAAGATGTTAGTAGCAATGATGCGGATTGGATCCGTGATCTGAGGATTGTCCTCATTGCTACACACAAGAATTATGTCCTTGATGCACCGCTAGGTGACGGACCTATTGCAAGAGCAGATGCAGACGTTATGAACATTTGGCTAGCTCAATATGATGACTACTTGATAGTTTAGTGCACCATGCTTAACGGCTTAGAATCGGGACTTCAAAGACGTTTTGGACGTCATGGACCATATGCGATGATCCAGGAGTTGATGTTAATATTTCAAGCAAATACCCGAGTTGAGAGATATGAAGTCTCCAACAAGTTCTATATCTAAAAGATGGAGGAGAATTGCTCAACTAGTGAGCATGTGCTCAGATTGTCTGGGTACTACAATCACTTGAATCAAGTGGGAGTTAATCTTCCAGATAAGATAGTGATTGACAGAGTTCTCTAGTCACCATCACCAAGTTACTAGAACATCATGATGAACTATAGTATGCAAGGGATGACGAAAATGATTCCCGAGCTCTTCGTGATGTTGAAATCGACGAAGGTAGAAATCAAGAAAGAGCATCAAGTGTTGATGGTTGACAAGACCACTAGTTTCAAGTAAAAGGGCAAAGGAAAGAAAGGAAACTTCAAGAAGAATGGCAAGCAAGTTGCCACTCCCATGAAGAAGCCCAAAGCTAGACCCAAGCCTAAAACTGAGTGCTTCTACTGCAAAGGAAATGGTCACTGGAAGTGGAACTGCCCTTGATACTTGGCGGATAAGAAGGATGGCACAGTGAACAAAGGTATATTGGATATACATGTTATTGATGTCTACTTTACTAGTGTTTATTGCATCCCCTTGGTATTTGATACTAGTTCAGTTGCTAAGAGTAGTAACTCGAAACCGGAGTTGCAAAATAAACAGAGACTAGTTAAGGGCGAGGTGATGATGTGTGTTGGAAGTGATTCCAAGGTTGATAAGATCACCATCACACACTCCCTTTACCTTCGGGATTAGTGTTGAACCTAAAATAAAATGTTATTTGGTGTTTGCGTTGAGCATGAATATGATTGGATCATGTTTATTGCAATACGGTTATTCATTTAAGTCAAAGAATAATTATTGTTCTATTTACATGAATAAAACCTTCTATGGTCATACACTCAATATAAATGGTTTATTGAATCTCGATCGTAGTGATACACATATTCATAATATTGAAGCCAAAAGATGCAAAGTTAATAATGATACTGCAACTTATTTGTGGCACTACCATTTAGGTCATATTTGTGTAAAGCGCATGAAGAAACTCCATGCTAATGGGCTTTTGGAATCACTTGATTATGAATCACTTGATGCTTGCAAATGATGCCTCATGGGCAAGATGACTAAGACTCCGTTCTCTGGAACAATGGAGTGAGCAACTGACTTATTGGAAGTAATACATACTTATGTATGCGGTTCGATGAGTGTTGAGGCTTGCGATCGGTATTGTTATTTTCTGACCTTCACAGATGGTTTGAGAAGATATGGGTATATCTACTTGATGAAACATAAGTCTGAAACATTTGAAAAGTTCAAAGAATTTCAGAGTGAAGTGGAAAATCATCATACAAGAAAATAAAGTTTCTACGATTTGATCGCGGAGACGAATATTTGAGTTACGAGTTTGGTCTTCAATTAAAACAATGTGGAATAGTTTCAAAAATTCGGGCCACTTGGAACACCATAGCATAATGGTGTGTCTGAACGTCATAATCGTACTTTATTAGGTGCAATCTATGATGTCTCTTACCGATTTACCACTATCGTTTTGGGGTTAGCATTAGAGACAGCTACATTCACGTTAAATAGGGCACCGTATAATCCTTTGAGACGATACCGCATGAACTATGGTTTGGCTAGAAACCTAAGCTGTCGTTTCTTAAATTTTGGGGTTGCGATGCTTATGTGGAAAAGTTTCAACCTGATAAGCTTGAACCCAAATCGGAAAAATGTGTATTCATAAGATACCCAAAATGTTTTGTACACCTTCTATCATAGATCTGAAGGCAAGATCTTTGTTGCTAAAAATGGATACTTTCTAGAGAAGGAGTTTCTCTCGAAAGAAGTGAGTGGGAGGAAAGTAGAACTTGATGAGGTAATTGTACCTTCTATCGAATTGGAAAGTAGCACATAACTGAAATTAGTTCAAGTGATGCTTACACCAATTAGTGAGGAAGTTAATGATGATGATCATGAAGCTTCGGATCAAGTTACTACTGAACCTCGTAGGTCAACCAGAGTATGTTCCGCACCAGAGTGGTACGATAATCCTATTCTGGAGTTCATGTTACTTGACCATGACGAACCTACAAACTAGGAGGAAGCGATGATGAACCCAGATTCCACGAAATGGTTTGAGGCCATGAAATCTGAGATGGGATCCATGTATGAGAACAAAGTGTGGACTTTGGTTGACTTGCCCGATGATCGGCAAGCCATAGAAAATAAACAGATCTTCAAGAGGAACACGGACGCTGATAGTAGTGTTACTATCTACAAAGCTAGACTTGTCGAAAAAGGTTTTTGACAAAGTTCAAGGAGTTGATTACGATGAGATTTTATCACTTGTAGTGATGCTTAAGTCTGTCGGAATCATGTTAGCAAATTGCCACATTTTATGAAAACTGGCAAATGGATGTCAAAACTACATTCCTTAATCGATTTCTTTAAGAAGAGTTGTATATGATGCAACCATAAGGTTTTGTCGATAGTAAAGGTGCTAACAAAATGTGCAAGCTCCAGCAATCCATCCATGGACTGGTGGAAAGCATCTCAGAGTTGGAATATATGCTTTGATGAGTTGATCAAAGCATATAGTTTCATACAGACTTGCGGTGAAGTCTGTATTTAAAAGAAAGTGAGTGGGAGCACTACAACTTTTCTGATAAGTATATGTGAATGACATATTATTGATCGGAAATGGTGTAGAATTTTCTGGAAAGCATAATGGAGTGTTTGAAAAGAGTTTTTTCAAAGAAAGACCTGAGTGAAGCTGCTTACATATTGAGCATCAAGATCTATAGAGATAGATCAAGACGCTTGATAAGTTTTTTCAACGAATACATACCTTGACAAGATTTTGAAGTAGTTCAAAATGGAACAATCAAAGAAGGGGTTCTTGCCTGTATTGCAAGGTGAAAAGTTGAGTAAGCCTCAAAACCTGACCATGGCAGAAAAAAGAAAGAGAATGAAAGTCATTCCCTATGCCTCAGCCATAGGTTCTATAAAGTATGCCATGCTGTGTACCAGATCTATTGTATACCCTACACTGAGTTTGGCAAGGGAGTACAATAGTGATCTAGGAGTAGATCACTGGACATCGGTCAAAATTATCTTTAGTGGAATAAGGATGTTTCTCAATTATGGCGGTGACAAAAGGTTCATCGTAAAGGGTTATGTCGATGCAAGTTTTGACACTGATCCAGATGAATCTAAGTCTCAATCTGGATACATATTGAAAGTGGGAGCAATTAGCTAGAGTAGCTCCGTGCAGAGCATTGTTGACATGGAAATTGGCAAAGTACATATGGATCTGAATTTGGCAGACCCATTTACTAAACTTCTCTCACAAGCAAAACATGATCACACCTTAGTACTCTTTGGGTGTTAATCACATGGCGATGTGAACTAGATTATTGAATCTAGTAAACCCTTTGGGTATTAGTCACATGGCGATGTGAACTATAAAGTGTGAAATCACATGACGATGTGAACTATTGGTGTTAAATCACATAGCGATGTGAACTAGATTACTGACTCTAGTGCAAGTGGGAGACTGAAGGAAATATGCCCTAGAGGCAACAATAAAGTTACCATTTATTTCCTTATATCATGGTAAATGTTTATTATTCATGCTAGAATTGTATTTGCCGGAAACTTAGTACATGTGTGAATACATAGACAAACAGAGTGCCACTAATATGCCTCTACTGGACTAGCTCGTTGAATCAAAGATGGTTATGTTTCCTAGCCATATACATGAGTTGTCATTTGATTATCGGGATCACATCATTAGAGAATGATGTGATTGACTTGACCCATTCCGATAGCTTAGCACTTGATCGTTTAGTATGTTGCTATTGTTTTCTTCATGACTTATACATTTTCCTATGACTATGAGATTATGCAACTCCCGAATACTGGAGGAACACTTTGTGTGCTACCAAACATCACAACGTAACTGGGTGATTATAAAGGAGCTCTATAGGTGTGTCCGATGGTGTTTGTTGAGTTGGCATAGATCGAGATTAGGATTTGTCACTCTGATTGTCGGAGATGTATCTCTGGGCCCTCTCGGTAATGCACATCAATATAAGCCTTGCAAGCATTGTGACTAATGAGTTAGTTGCGGGATGATGCTTTACAAAATGTGTAAAGAGAATTGCCGGTAACGAGATTGAACTAGGTATGGTGATACCGACGATCGAATCTCAGGTAAGTAACATACCGATGACAAAGGGAACAACGTATGTTGTTATGCGCTTTGACCGATAAAGTACTTCGTAGAATATGTGGGAGCCAATATGAACATCCAGGTTCCGCTATTGGTTATTGACAGGAGACATGTCTCAGTCATGTCTACATAGTTCTCGAACCCGTAGGGTCCGCACGCTTAACGTTCGATGACGATTTGTATTATGAGTTATGTGATTTGATGTAATGAAGGTCGTTCGGATTCCCGTATGAGATCGGGGACATGACGAGGAGTCTTGAAATGGTCGAGACGTAAAGATCGATATATTGGAAGGCTATATTCGGACATCAGAAAGGTTCCGAATGATTCAGGTATTTTTTGGAGTACCGGAGATTACGGAAATTTGCCGGGAGAAGTCTTGGGCCTTATTGGGCCATACGGAAAAATAGGAGGTAGGACAAAGGGAAGGAGGCGGCCCCCGGTGCCCCCTTGCCCTTTCCTACTCCCTCTCTCTTTTCCTCTTTCTTCTCTCCTACTCTGGAAAGGAAAAGGGGAATCCTACTAGGACTTGGGAGTCCTAGTAGGACTCCCCATACTTGGCGCTCCCCCTCTATGGCCGGCCTCCTCCTCCCTCCTTTATATACGTGGGCAGGGGACACACAAAAGGCAAAATAGATAATCTCTTAGCCATGTGCGGTGCCCCCCTCTGCAGTTACACACCTCAGTCATATCGTCGTAGTGCTCAGGTGAAGCCCTGCGCCGGTAACTTCATCATCACCGTTGCCACGCCGTCGTGCTGACGGAACTTTCCCTGGACCTCAACTGGATCAAGAGTTCGTGGGACGTCATCGAGCTGAACGTGTGCTGAACACGGAGGTGCCATACATTTGGTACTTGGATCAGTCAGATCGTGAAGACGCATGACTACATCAACTGCGTTGTCACAACGCCTCCGCTTACGGTCTACGATGGTACGTAGACAACACTCTCCCCTCTCGTTGCTATGCATCACCATGATCTTGCGTGTGCATAGGAATTTTTTTAGAAATTACTACGTTCCCCAACAACTTTGCCATATTTTTGGGAGTTTCAGTTTTGGTTGTAATAAGATAGGGGATCACACCTGTCATGCATGCCGTGTCGGCAAACATGTTTGCCTCCCGTTTAATAACTCCACCACCATAGGTTCTTTTCCTTTTCGGTTGATTCATAGCGATGTGTGGACCTCTCCGGTTCCAAGTAACTTGGGCTATTTATACTATCTTGTTATCCTTAATGATTATTCTCACTATGTGTGGACGTTTCCTTTACGACGAAAGTCGGATGCCCTCTCCACTTTGATGGCTTTTTACTCCTATGTCAGCACACAGTTTGGGCGTCCCATCCTTACTCTTCAGACTGGCAATGGAAAAGACTTCGACAACCTTGCTTTCCGCACTTTTTTGTCGCATCACGACACAAATTTTTGTCTCACATGCTCGTATACTTCATAGCAGAACGGTCAAGCTAAACGCGTCCTTCGCACTCTGAACGTCTGCGTCCAAATGCTCCTGTTCCATGCTAATGTGCCGCCTTGCTTCTGGCCGGGCGCACTCGCTACTGCTTCACTTCTTCTTAACCTTCGCCCATGCCTCCCATGGTGGAACTATGCACCTCACCATCTTCTCTTTGGTACGCCCCCATCTTATGATGGCTTGCGTATTTTTGGGTGCCTTTGCTATCCAAGCACTGCCGACTCCGCTCCTCACAAACTCGCACCTCGTGCTGTCGCTTGCATCTTCATCGGCTACCCCACTAACTCCAAGGGATATTGGTGCTACAATCCCATCTCCCACCGTGTGTTCACTTCCCGGCATGTTTACTTTGATGAGCACGTGTTTCCGTTTCGGCAGGTACCCCCGACTGTTCCTCCCGCCACCGGTGACGCGGGCTCCTCGACGCCTCTCCCAGGGTGCTCGCGCTCCACTCTTGGCCCGCCCCTGGCTTTGAGGCGCGCCCTCTGGCGCCCTCGGAGCCACCGGCACCCTCGCCCCCCTGATACGTCTCCGTCGTATCTATAATTTTTGATTGTTCCATGCCAATATTCTACAACTTTCATATACTTTTGGCAACTTTTTATACTATTTTTTGGGACTAACATATTGATCCAGTGCCCAGTGCCAGTTCATGTCTGTTGCATGTTTTATGTTTCACAGAAACCCCATATCAAATGGAGTCCAAATGGGATAAAAACGGATGGAGAATTATTTTGGAATATTTGTTATTTTCAGGAAGTAAAATGAACGCGCGATGGTGCCCGAGGTGGCCACGAGATAGGGGCCCACACCCACTCTAGCTGGGCGCGCCCCCCATCCTCATGGGCCCCTTGTAAGGCGGTTGATGCCCTTTGAGGGAGTCCTGGACTAGGGGGTGTTCGGATAGCCAGACTATCATCATCGGCCAGAATCCAAGACTACGAAGATACAAGATTGAAGACTTCGTCCCGTGTCCGGATGGGACTTTCCTTGGCGTGGAAGGCAAGCTTGGCAATACGGATATGTAGATCTCCTACCATTGTAACCGACTTTGTGTAACCCTAGCCCTCTCCGGTGTCTATATAAACCGGAGCGTTTTAGTCCGTAGGACAACAACCATTAATTACAACAATCATACCATAGGCTAGCTTCTAGGGTTTAGCCTCCTTGATCTCGTGGTAGATCCACTCTTGTACTACCCATATCATCAATATCAATCAAGCAGGAGTAGGGTTTTACCTCCATCGAGAGGACCCGAACACAGGTAAAACATCGTGTCCCTTGTCTCATGTTACCATCCACCTAGACGCACAGTTCGGGACCCCCTACCCGAGATCCGCCGGTTTTGACACCGACATTGGTGCTTTCATTGAGAGTTCCTCTGTGTCGTCACTGATAGGCTTGATGGCTCCTTCAATCAACAACGCCGTCCAGGGTGAGACTTTTCTCCCTGGACAAACCTTCGTATTCGGCGGCTTCGCACTGCGGGCCAATTCACTTGGCCATCCGGAGTAGATTGAAAGCTTCTCCCCTGGCCATCAGGTCAGATTTGGAAGCCTAAACTTCACGGCAGATATCCACGGAGACTTGATCTTCGATGGACCCAAGCCGCAGCCGAGCGTGCTGCACTGTCACGATGGGCATGATCTAATTCTGCCGCCGGACAGTACCTTGGAGGTCGCACACGAATCCACTCCGACCCATAGTTCGGAGCCGATCGTGCAGATCGAGGACGGGTGGCTGGACACCGCCTCGGGAGCTGCAACTTCCACGGTGATGGAGCTGAACGCTGACCTCGTCCCTTATAAAGCTCGTGACTCCGAGGTGCCGGACTCTCTGCCAGACCCCGAACCTCCTGCGCCCCTGCCAATCGAATCCGATTGGGCGCCGATCATGGAGTTCACTGCTGCGGACATCTTTCAGCACTCACCCTTTGGCGACATCTTAAATTCGCTAAAGCATCTCTCGCTATCCGGAGATCCCTGGCCGGACTACGTCCAGGATGGTTGGGATGCGGACGACGAAGAAATTCAAAGCCCACCCACCACCCACTTTGTAGCCACTGTCGATGATCTAACCGACATGCTAGACTACGACTCCGAAGACATCGACGGTATGGACGACGATGCCGGAGACGATCAAGAACCAACGCCCACAGGGCACTGGAAGACCACCTCGTCATACGACAGATACATGGTGGACACCCCAAAAGATGGGGACGGCGAAGAAGCAGCGAAGGCAAATTCCTTAAAGAAACAGCCCAAGCGCCGACGTCAACGGCGCCGCTCTAAATCCCGCCACAGCAAGAATGGAGATTTCGGCACAGGAGATAATAACACCCCAGAAAGTGCCGAAGACAACCCCCTCCTGCAAGATTCAGTGCAGGAGGATGCAGAAGCAAGCCCTCACGAGAGAGCGGCAGATGAAGAGGTCGAGGATGATAATTACATACCTCCCTCCGGACACGAGGCAAGCCTCGATGATTTACTTAATTCGTCGTGCACGAGGATCCCGTCGAACAAGAGCGTTTTAACGCAGGCTAATTGCCACAGACAAATAGCCTAAAGAAAAAGCAGCAGCGACTTCAAGCTGATCAAGACCTGCTGGCCGACGGATGGGTGAGGTCCTCGCGGCAAGAGTATGAACTCGAACGCCCTCCAAAAGCTACCCAAACCGCAAGTTGCTCCCCCGACTAGAGGAGGAAGCATACAAACCTTCATCACCAGCGCACAATACGGCAGACCGACCACCTCGTGGCTGCGACAGAGAGGCATCTAGGCCCTCTACCAGAACCGTACCCCGGCACCGCTCAAAAAGTGCGAAGCCACGGAGGAACGCGCCGGACTTGCGGGATATATTGGAGGACAAGGCAAGACAATCCAGATCTATCTATGGATCATGTGGGCGCCCCACGACCCACGACGACTACCGTCGCGCCGGATACAGCAACTCCGGCCAGGCCGAACACAGCAGACAACGCTCTCTTGAGCTACGTTGTGACATTGCTCAATACAGAGGCGCCGCACACCCACTATGCTTCACAGACAAAGTAATGGATCATCAAATCCCTGAAGGGTTTAAACCCATCAACATTGAATCCTACGATGGCACAACAAACCCCGCGGTTTGGATCGAGGATTATCTCCTTCATATCCACATGGCCCGCGGCGACGATCTCCACGCCATCAAATATCCCCCGCTCAAGCTTAAAGGACCAGCTCGGCATTGGCTTAACAGCCTGCCCGCAGGGTTAATTGGGTGTTGGGAGGACCTGGAAGCCGCATTCCTCGACAACTTCCAGGGCACATATGTGCGACCACCAAATGCCGATGACCTAAGCCACATAATTCACCAGCCAGACGAATCGGCCAGACAATGCAGAGGCCCTCACAGCCTTCAAACATAACATCCGCGACGAGTGGTTGGCCCGGCACCTAGGACAGGAAAAGCCGAAATCCATGGCAGCCCTCACATCACTCATGACCCGCTTCTGCGCGTGAGAGGACAGCTGGCTAGCTCGTAGCAACAACCTCAGTAAAAATGTTGGCAGTCCGGACACTAAGGACCACAATGGCAGGTCGCGTCGAAACAAAAACATACACCGCGTTAACGGCGACAACAATGAGGATACGGCAGTCAACGCCGGATTCCGAGGCTCTAAACCCGGTCAGCGGAAGAAGCCATTCAAAAGAACCACTCCGGGTCCGTCCAATTTGGACCGAATACTCGACCGCTCTTGCCAGATACATGGCACCCCCGAAAAGCGAGCTAACCACACCAACAGAGATTGTTGGGTATTCAAGCAGGCAGGCAAGTTAATTGCCGAAAACAATGACAAGGGGCTACACAGCGATGACGAGGAAGAGACCCGGCCGCCGAACGATGAGAGGGCGAAGGTTTCCCCCACAAGTGCGGACGGTAAACATGATATCACGCAACCCATATACCCAAGAGGGGCGGGCGTGCGCTTAGGGACGTATATGCGATGGAGCGATCGCCCGAAGTTCAATCCACGGTCCCCATGCCCGATCACTTTCGATCGAAGAGACCATCCGACCAAGTATCCGCCATGGCGGATTCGCGCATTGGTTTTAGACCCAATCGTCGATGGATTTCACCTCACGAGAGTCGATGGGCGGCGGCAGAGCTGAACCTGCTTTATCGGGATACGGTCGCAAGATGGGCATAGACCCTCAAGGATTAAACCTACAAAGACGACCTTTCAAAGGCGTCATACCGGTGTTGAGGCCAATTATGCAGCTCACCCTGCCGAAGTGGTCTTGGATCCCCGATAATTTCCGGCGAGGAGTTAATCTTCGACATAGTCCCGTTCATGGCGGCTATCACGCTCTGCTTTCGGACGAACGCGTTCGCAAAGTTCAGCGGTGCCGCATTATGCATACCTCAAGCTCAAGATGCCAGGCCCTCATGGAGTCATCACGGTCAACGGAAATACGTAACGCTCCCTCCGAACGGAGGAACACACAGCGGCTCTCGCGGCAGAAGTACAAAGCAGCCTTTTAAGGCAATTTTCGAGTTCGGCCGTTAAACGACCGGACACGGCCAAACGCGCCCGGAGCAACATCAATCAAGACCACCTGGCACGTTCCGAGCACGCGTAGTACTGCGGCCCTAACCCCGGCCCTCGCATGATTGCAAGACCAGCTCTCCGCGTACATCATTACGCTCTGGAGATACCATGGGCATACGGGGAGGGGCACGACCACAACAGGCCCAGAGTGCGGCTCGACCACACCAGGGGCTCCCAAGTGTGTCGCTCTTTTCATTTTTATTTTCCTTCTTTTTATAAACAGGACTTCGTTCACCAGAGGCCCTGTCTAGCGGCGAACCTGCCGAACTCACGATGCAACAGCCAGGGAGGGACAAAGGCTGCGACGAACACTCAGGTGGTCTCCATTATGAGCATTAATTTTGTTAAATACACCATTCTGCAGCCTACCCCTAGAGGGAGACACGTCTAATTAGTCCAATCCCTTGCTTATCGCACTATTTGTATCATTCCGCACTCATAGCAGAATTCCTTGAATAAACAATGCATCACTTTTTGCCTATAATTGCATTACTTTACATATATGTTCATTAATGACATCTTGCACCCGTATATTTTGGTACGGCCGAATACACCAGGGGCTTATGTTCCCCGCATTATGGTGTGATAAGTCCAAACACTTTCACAAGTGCGGCATCCCGAACTTATAGCATTATATGAATCGGCTCCGAATCATCTCTTGGGTCAATAGTTGGGTTTGCCCGGCTCCCATGTTTTGGTACCTTACGTTTCGTTCTGTCGGCTAAGGTAGCACTGGGAGAACCACTGCGATTGCGCCCTGGTTGAGCTGGGCGAGCGCCTCAGTGGAGAAAGCTAAAACTGATTGTCATGATAAGGCGAGAGGCTGGTCGCTGTTCGAGAGGTCTTTTCGAGTCCTTAAAGACTTATGCCGCTTCGAGCGAAGAACCGGATAATGTCCGGCCAAGGCGTGGATAGCGCCCCGAACTCGGTCTTCCAAATACTAGGGGCTTCGCCGAAATTTAAAATTTTAGAATTCTATGGCTAAGTGAGAGTGTTCAAGCATTATAAGTCCGGTTGCCTTGTTCGTTGTGCTGAGCGCCTCCCTAGATGGACCCAAAAATGGGAACAAGAGCGCTCAAGTTTATCCCGAACACCCCAGCACTCGTGGCATGGGGCTGAAGCCGACGACTTGCCATCTCTCAGATTTAATAAACGGCCGCACAGAAGGTAATATTTTAAATTAATAAGCGTTGCTTAGCGCATATGAACAAAGTTTTCAGCGCACATGATAACACATAGCGAGTTTACTCAATAATTACATCTCTGGGGCACTCATCCGCAATCTTGCGGGCACCCTTCAGGATAGTCTTATAGTACATCTTGGGCGTACGATACTCCTTGCCCGCTGGCGGTGCGTCAGTGATAAGCCTCTCCGCATCCAGCCTGCCCCAATGCACCTTTGCGTGGGCAAGGGCCCGACGAGCACCTTCAATACATGTGGAGCGCTTGATGACCTCCACCCAAGGGCACGCATCCAGCAGCCGCCGCACGAGGCCGAAGTAGCTCCCAGGCATGGCCTCTCCAGGCCACAGCCGGACTATGAGGCCCTTCATGGCCTGCTCGGCTACCTTGTGGAGCTCGACCAGCTGCTTCAGCTGGTCGCTAGGGGGCACCGGATGACCGGCCTCAGCGTACTGAGACCAGAAGACCTTCTCTGTTGAGCTCCCCTCCTCGCCTCGGTAGAATGCGGCGGCATCGGACACGCTGCGAGGCAGATCTGCAAACGCCCCTGGAGAGCTCCGAATTCGGGTAAGTGTCACGTAGTTTACATTAACATGCTTGCTTTGCATGAAAAATGCCTTACCCGCCGCTATTTTCTTCACATCCTCAATCTCCTGGAGGGCCTTACGGGCCTTGGCCTTAGCGGCTTTGGCACTTTCAAGAGCCGAGGCAAGCTCGGACTCTCGAGTCTTCGAGCCGCGCTCCATACTCTCGTGCTTTTCCATGAGAGCCTGGAGATCTTGCCGCACCTCCGTCACCCGCGCCTCCTGCTTCTCTCGCTCCGCTCGTTCCGCGGCCGCATTGCATTTGGCCACGGACACGGCCTCCTTCAGGGTTGCCACCTCGTTCGTGGCCCCTGCAGTACCCACGTTATCCTTGTTATTTTCATTGCAACCAAAATCCTTTTCTGTAAGGTACAAACTTAAAGATGGTATTACTCACCTTCTTTATCCTCGAGCTGCTTCTTGGCAAGGCCGAGCTCTTGCTTGGACCGCTGGAGGTCCTGCTTCAAAGCACCGACCTCCATGATCGGTCTTGGCAGAGGTCGAGCACACACCTGCAAACCCATATTGACATATTTTTAGCACTCCTGCGTATATCTTTTTAGATCCTCAATCCGGTTTTCTTTTGAACACCGAACCGAGCATGAGGGTTCTTGTCTATGCGGTATTACATTACATATTTTAAACTTCTTACCTCAAAGCTTTGTTAGAAGGCTCTCGAGAGCCGGTCAGCCCGCTCTTGGCGAGTGAACCTTCAATCACCGCACTCATGATAGTGCGGTGTTCTTCCTCGATGGAAGCGCCGTTGAGCGCCTCCAGCAAGTTGTCCGGCGCCTCCGGTTGGATGGAGGCCGCTGGCGTCATGGTCTTGCCCTTCTTGCGAAGGGGCCGCCTACCGGACTCCGGAACCACTGCGGGTTCCGGCGTGGAGTCCGGCGCAAAGTCCGGGAGGCTGCCTTGTGGCGCCTCCGGAGCCTCCTCCTAATGGGTCCCTTCCTGGGATCCCACCTCGGCGTCCTCAGCGTCGTGAGGGGTGGAGGCAGTCGGGATGGAATCTACATCCGACGGAGCCAACGACCCGCTCGATGAAGCGGGGAATCATCATCGGCCGGACTGCAGGCGGTGTGCGGCATTAGAAGGACACTATGTGACACAAAAGAGAAATTATAAATCATTCAGGAATCCGGATACTTACGATCTTGCCGGAGGCCTGGCCCTTGAGGGCCACTCCTCGTCGCCAACATTGGCGTCGGCGGAGCTGTCCGGGGGAATAGTCCTTCCCCTCTTCGACCCTTCGGCCTCCCCTGTTGGGGAAGCTTTCCTCTTCCTCTCCCCTTCCTCTGGGAGAGAGTCCTCTTTCTCCTCCTCGTCTTCGGGGGAGGAGTACGCCTCGGAGCCATCGGACGATGAGTCCGATATCACCTGATGCCGGGAACTTCTTCGAGTTCCCGTGGCCTTCTTCTTGGCCTTCTTCTCCGGCACCACATAGAGTGCCGGGACCAGCAGCCCCGTTAAATGGGCGTCCGCTGGGTCTTCGGGAAGGGGAGCCGGACAGTCCACCTGTCCAGACATCCTCTGCCAGTCCTGTCAAAGGCATTGGGAGTTTTAGATCCCACATAGAGTCAAACTATGAAAGAAAATAAATGTCCCATAGAGGATAACAAAGCTTACCTCGCCGGCCGGGCGCTTGGTGCTGAATCCGCGGTCTTCCGTCGCGGATGTGGGGGCTTCTCTGCCCTTGAACAACACCCTCCATGCAGCTTCGTACGTCGTGTCAAAGAGCCCGCTCAAGGCCTGGTGCTGTGCCGGATCGAACTCCCACAAATTAAAAGCCCGTTGTTGGCAAGGGAGAATCCGGCGGACGAGCATGACCTGGATCACATTGACAAGCCTAAGCTTCTTGTTCACTAGGTCTGCAGAGCGATCTTGGAGTCTGTCGGCTCCTCCGAACTACCCCATAGCAAGCCCTTCTCTTTCCGGAGGTGAGCTGCATAGGGATACCAGATCTGAACTCGGGGCCGCCGCCCATTTAGGGTCGCGGCTCGGTGATGTAGAACCACCCGATTGTCACCCTTGACGGACTCCACGAAGGCCCCTTGAGCGGATGGCGTTGGGCATCTTGCCCAACATGGCGCCTCCGCACTCCGCTTGAGCGCCCTTCACCACCTTCGCTTGACATTGAAGGTCTTGAGCCAAGCGAAGTGGGGCTGGATGCAGAGGAAGGCCTCGCACTGCACGATAAACGCCGAGATGTTGACGATGAAGTTTGGCGCCGGTCGTGGAAATCCAGGCCGTAATAGTACATGAGCCCCGGACAAAGGGATGCAGCGGAAGCCCAGTCCGCGGAGGAAGTGGGGAAGGAATCGACCCTCTCATGGGGCTGGGGGTGGGGATGAGCTGCCTTGTCGGGCGGCCGGTGCGCGATGTCATTTGGAAAGGTATCCGGCGCTGCGCAGCTTTGCGATGTGCTCCTCCGTAACGGAGGAGGCCAACCATTTGCCTCCCGCTCCAGACATGGTTGGAGAAGGTCGAGACGAGATGCGCGGACTTGGGTAAACGCGCGGAGATGGATAAGCAAAGGAGGAAGAAGGCGTAGGTAAAAAGGTGGATCCTTATCCCCCTATATATGGGCGGACGAAAACTATGCGTCCCCACTGGCCTGGTAAAACTCGCTTATCTCCCAAGCGCCACCATCAATGGCGCGGTTGGGTTACCCACGTCCATATTGATGAGAATCCCGGAATAAGGGGAACATGATCTCTGCTTCGACAAGACGTGCCAAGGAAACCGCTTCGCTAAACGCGCTGAGGTGGTATAATAAAAAACGATTCCAGTAAAGGCTTGGTGGTGGTGTGATGTCATGCCACAAAATACATCAGCAGATTGAACTTGTGTACATATTATTCTCTCTACGGTGGAATGTGGAAATTACTTTGCAGAGCCGGACACTATCCTGGTGTTCACAATCTTCTATGAATTATTCGGAGGAGGAACCCGCCTTGCAATGCCAAACAATATGCGCGCCGGACTCATCGTCATTGAAGCCTGGTTCAGGGGCTATGCGGGAGTCCTGGACTAGGGGGTGTCCGGATAGCCGGACTATCATCATCGGCCGGACTCCAAGACTATGAAGATACAAGATTGAAGACTTCGTCCCATGTTCGGATGGGAATTTCCTTGGCGTGGAAGGCAAGCTTGGCGATACGGATATGTAGATCTCCTACCATTGTAACCGACTCTGTGTAACCCTAGCCCTCTCCGGTGTCTATATAAACCGGAGGGTTTTAGTCCGTAGGACAACAACCATTATAACAATCATACCATAGGCTAGCTTCTAGGGCTTAGCCTCCTTGATCTCGTGGTAGATCCACTCTTGTACTACCCATATCATCAATATCAATCAAGTAGGAGTAGGGTTTTACCTCCATCGAGAGTGCCCGAACCTGGGTAAAAACATCATGTCCCTTGTCTCCTGTTACCATCCGCCTAGACGCATAGTTCGGGAACCCCTACCCGAGAGCCGCCAGTTTTGACACCGACACCCTTCTTTGGCTGTAAGAAAGCTAATTTTAGGAAAAAGATCTGGGCGAAGGTTTGAATCCAATCGGAGTTACGGATCTCCGGATATAAAAGAAACGGTGCCAGGGCAGAATCCCAGAACGCAGAAATAGAGAGATACAGAGAGATAGATCCAATCTCGGAGGGGCTCTCGCCCCTCCCACGCCATGGGAGCCAAGGACCAGAGGGGAAAACCTTCTCCCATCTAGGAAGGAGGTCAAGGAAGAAGAAGAAGAAGAAGGGGGGCCCTCTCCCCCTTGCTTCCGGTGGCGCCGGAACGCCGCCGGGGGCCATCATCATCACCGCGATCTTCATCAACAACTTCACCGCCTTCATCACGAACTCTTCCCCCCTCTATGCAACGGTGTAACCCCTGTTACCCGCTGTAATCTCTACTTAAACATGGTGTTCAACGCTATATATTATTTCCCAATGATGTATGGCTATGTTATGATGTTTGAGTAGATCCGTTTTGTCCTATGGGTTAATTGATGATCGTGATTGGTTTGAGTTGCTTGTTTTATTATTGGTGCTGTCCTATGGTGCTCTCCGTATCGCGCAAGCATGAGGGATCCCCGTTGTAGGGTTTGCAATATGTTCATGATTTGCTTATGGTGCGTGGCATGAGTGAACAGAAGCACATACCCGAGTAAGTAGGTTGTTTGCGTATGGGATGAAGGGGACTTGATGCTTTAATGCTATGGTTGGGTTTTACCTTAATGAATCTTTAGTAGTTGAGGATGCTTGCTAGAGTTCCAACCATAAGTGCATATGATCCAAGAAGAGAAAGTATGTTAGCTTATGCCTCTCCCTCAAATAGAATTGCAATAGTGATTACCGGTCTAAGTTATCAATTGCCTAGGGACAAATAACTTTCTCGTAACAAAAAGCTCTCTACTAATATTTACTTTATTGCATCTTTATCTAAACAGCCCCTACTTTTTATTTATGTGTTATTTGATTATCTTGCAAACCTATCCAACAACACCTACAAAGTACTTCTAGTTTCATACTTGTTCTAGGTAAAGCGAACACTAAGCGTGCGTAGAGTCGTATCAGTGGCAGATAGGGCTTGAGAGGATATTTGTTCTACCTTTAGCTCCTCGTTGGGTTCGACACTCTTACTTATCGAAAGAGGCTACAACTATCCCGTATACTTGCTGGTTATCAAGACCTTTTTCTGGCACCATTGTCGGGGAGTCATAGCGTGGGGTGAATATTCTCGTGTGTGCTTGTTTGCTTTATCAAAGTTAATTTTTATTTGCTATTCTGAGTTGTTTTCTATATTTAGTTATGGGTAGGAAATGCAAAATACCAAAAAAATTAGTTGTACCTACTAAACCAATGGTTGAAGAACCACTCAAAATCTATCACACTCTTGAAGCTTTTTACTTGGATCATCTTCGATCCCTTTGTGCTCGTGCTGAAACCCCCACTAGCTTAGTTGAGGGCAAATCTTTAGATGAGCATGCTTGTTATGTGCGACACCGTATATCTGAAAAAGGGAAACTTTTACTGGACCAAATTCATCGTTTGCAATGCTATGCTTGGACTTTATGTGAAATATATGATGTTACTTGTTGTTCTGAAAACCCTAAGAAACACCTTCCCTACCGATGTGAGGTTATTGATAATGGAATCGTATCTTCATATGCTAAGGGTGTTTATAATTACTATGATGTTCAACAAATTGAAGAATTTGTTGCTTTAAGGGTGCTTATGAAATTGCTTCTTGATTGAAAAGTATGATGCTACTCTCTACAAATCTGAAAATTTTGCCACACTTGAATATTGTTATGATAATTATGCTTATATTGCCTATGTTAAACCATATATTGAGAAATTCTCCGCTGTCCAAGAAGAGACTAATATTTTGCAGGAAGCTACGGAAGAAGAAATTGATGGAACTGTGAGCTCATTGGATGAAAAAGATGATGAGGAGAGCGAAGAACAAAAGGAGGAAGATCGGATTAGCTACCCGTGCCCACCTTCTAATGAGAGTAACTCTTCAACTCATACATTGTTTAATTCCCCTTCGTGCTTACCGAAGGATGATTGCTATGATGATTACTATGATGATTGCTATGATGATTGTTATGATCTCGTTGATTCTCTTGAAATATCCCCTTTTGTTGATGTTTGCTATGCTTGTGGCCAAGATGCCAATATGAATTATGCTTATGGAGATGAACTTGGTATAGTTCCTTAAGTTCAACATGAAATTGTTGTTATTGCACCCACGCATGATAGTCATATTATCTTTTTGAATTCTCCAAACTACACTATATCGGAGAAGTTTATGCTTACTAAGGATTATATTGATGGGTTACCTTTTACCATTGCACATGATAATTTTGATGAATGTGATACGTATGTGCTTGCTACTCCTACTTGCAATTATTATGAGAGAGGAACTATATCTCCACCTCTCTATGTTTCCAACATGATAGAATTGCAAGAAACTGCTTATACTATGCATTGGCCTTTACTATGTGTGCATGAATTGTTATTTTATGACATGCCGACGCATAGGAAGAGAGTTAGACTTCGTCATTGCTTGATATATGTTACTTTGTGCTCACTACTAAATTACAAATCATTGTTGATTAAAATTGGCTTTGATATACCTTGGGATCCGGGTGGATTCATTACTTGAGCACTATATTCCCAGATTAATGGCTTTAAAGGAAGTGCTGCCAGGGAGACAACCCGGAAGTTTTAGAGAGTCCTTTATTTCTGTTGAGTCCTTTTATATAGTTTTAAAACAACAAAATAAAGAGGGGAAACCAAAACTTTTCAAAAAGGAAAGTGAAAGTGAGAGAGACAAGCATTGTTGAAGTGGGAGAGCTCCTTGAACTTTGTTCATGCTCACGGAAACTTTATGAATCTTAATTACAGAAACTTTTCATCAAAAAAAATTATCCCCTTGTACAATTCCATTGTATTATAAAAATAATGTGCCAAGGTTTGCCTTTAGGATGTTTACAATGCTTGTTGGTTTGTACAGTCTAGGACAGAAACTTTGTCCGTAGTGCGCGATTTTACATTTTTAACTGGAATGTCAAATGGTTCTGATTCTTTTTGAAATGTATTTCTGTACAAATTGTTTATTTGTCCTAATTTGTTTAGAATTGTTTGGGTACCATAAGTATGGTGAATGTTCAGATTGCTACAGACTGTTCTGTTTTTGACAGATTCTGTTTTTGATGCATAGTTTGCTTGTTTTGATGAATCTATCAATTTATATCAGTAGATTTAAGCCATGAAAATTTTATATTAAAGTATAAAAAATGCAAAACCAAAATATGAATTGGTTTGCAACAGTACTTAGAGTAGTGTTTGCTTCATTATACTAACGGATCTTACCGAGTTTTCTGTTGAAGTTTTGTGTGGATGAAATGTCTAATCGAGGATGTCCCGATATGAGGAAAAGGAAGTGAGGCAAGAGCTCAAGCTTTGGGATGCCCGAGGCACCCCAAGTAAATATTCAAGGAGACTCAAGCGTCTAAGCTTGGGGGTGCCCCGGAAGGCATCCCCTCTTTCTTCAACAAGTATTTGTATGTTTTTCGGATTCGTTTCGTTCATGCGATATGTGCAAGTCTTGGAGCGTCTTGTGAATTTAGTTTTCACTTTTCTTTTATGCACCATGCTGGTATGAGATAGTCCTTGGTTGGTTTATAGAATTCTCATTGCACTTCACTTATATTTTTTGAGTATGGCTTTATAGAATGCTTATTGTGCTTCACTTATATCATTTGAAGTTTGGATTGCCTGTTTCTCCTCACATAGAAAACCGCCATTTGTAGAATGCTCTTTTGCCTCACTTATATTTGTTAGAGCATGGGCATATATTTTGTAGAAAGAATTAAGCTCTCTTGCTTCACTTACATCAATTTAGAGAGGTGGCAGGAATTGGTCATTCACATTGTTAGTCATAAAATCCTACATAAACTTGTAGATTGCTGAATATGATATGTTTGATTCCTTGCAATAGTTTTGCGATATGGAGATGATAATATGTGGGAGATACTAGTAGATGGTTGTGTTTAGTAAGGATGTTGGTGTTAAGGTTTGTGATTCCCGAAGCATGCACGTATGGTCTACTAACTATGTAACAAAATTGGCGCACATTGTATTTTGATTGTTTATCTTTGCGTGAAGGTCGGGGGGGCGCGATGGTTAACTCCTACCAACCTCCCCCCTTGGAGAATGCGCGTAGCACTTTGTTTCAAGGGCTAATAAAATTTTGCAATAAGTATGTGAGTTCTTTATGACTAATGTTGAGCCCATGGATTATACGCACTCTCATGCTTCCATCATTGCTAGCCTCTTCGGTACCGTGCATTGCCCTTTCTCACCTTGAGAGTTGGTGCAAACTTCACCGGTGCATCCAAACCCCGTGATACAATACGCTCTATCACACATAAGCCTCCTTATATCTTCCTCAAAAAAGCCACCATACCTACCTATCATGGCATTTCCATAGCCATTCCGAGATATATTGCCATGCAACTTCCATCATCATCATATACATGACTTGAGCATTCATCGTCATATTGCCTTGCATGATCGTAAGATAGCTAGCATGATGTTTTCATGGCTTGTCCCTTTTTTGATGTCATTGCTACGCTAGATCGTTGCACATCCCGGTACACCGCCGGAGGCATTCATATAGAGTCATATCTTTGTTCTAGATATTGAGTTGTAATATTGAGTTGTAAGTAAATAAAGTGTGATGATCATCATTATAGAGCATTGCCCCATGAAAAAAAGAAAAAAAAGGAAAGGCCAAAGAAGCCTAAATAAAAAAGGGGGCCAAACAAGCCCACCCAAAAAAAAGAAAAAGAAAAAGAATAAAAAAATAAAATAAAAGGGGCAATGTTACTATCCTTTTTCCACACTTGTGCTTCAAAGTAGCACCATGTTCTTCATATAGAGAGTCTCCTGTATTGTCACTTCATATACTAGTGGGAATTTTCATTATAGAACTTGGCTTGTATATTCCAACGATGGGCTTCCTCAAATGCCCTAGGTCTTCATGAGGAAGCAAGTTGGATGCACACCCACTTAGTTTTCGGTTTGAGCTTTCATACACTTATAGCTCTTAGTGCATCCGTTGCATGGCAATCCCTACTCCTCGCATTGACATCAATAGATGGGCATCTCCATAGCCCGTTGATTAGCCGCGTCGATGTGAGACTTTCTTCATTTTTGTCTTCTCCACATAACCTCCACCATCATATTCTATTCCACCCATAATGCTATATCCATGGTTCACGCTCATGTATTGCGTGAGAGTTCAAAAAGTTTGAGAATACTAAAGTATGAAAGAATTGCTTGGCTGACACCGGGATAGGCATGAGGTGTACCTTGTGTTAAGAAAAGGGAGCATACAAGACTATATGATTTTGTAGGGATAACGTTCTGGAAGCATTGATATTTTGAAAGCATGATTGTTAGTTGGGATGCCCAAAGTATTATTGTTTTTATGTCAAATGATAGACTATTGCTTTGAATCACTCGTGTCTTAATATTCATGCCATGATTAGATATATGATCAAGATTATGCTAGGTAGCATTCCACATCAAAAATTATCTTTTTTATCATTTACCTACTCGAGGACGAGATGGAATTAAGCTTGGGGATGCTGATACGTCTCCGTCGTATCTATAATTTTTGATTGTTCCATGCCAATATTCTACAACTTTCATATACTTTTGGCAACTTTTTATACTTTTCTCGGACTAACATATTGATCCAGTGCCCAGTGCCAGTTCTTGTCTGTTGCATGTTTTATGTTTCATATCAAACGGAGTCCAAACGGGATAAAAACGGACGGAGAATTATTTTGGAATATTTGTGAATTTTGGAAGTCAAATCAACGCAAGACTGTGCCCGAGATGGCCAAGAGACAGGGGCCCACGCCCACTCCAGGTGGGCGCGCCCCCCACCCTCGTGGGCCCCTCGTAAGGCGGTTGATGCCCTTCTTTGGCCGCAACAAAGCTAATTTTTGGAAAAAGATCTGGGCAAAGGTTTCAATCCAATCGGAGTTACAGATCTCCGGATATAAAAGAAACGGTGCCAGGGCAGAATCCCGGAACGCGAAGACAAAGAGATACAGAGAGATAGATCCAATCTCGGAGGGGCTCTCGCCCCTCCCACGCCATGGGAGCCAAGGACCAAAGGGGAAACCCTTCTCCCATCTAGGGAGGAGGTCAAGGAAGAAGAAGAAGAAGAAGAAGAAGAAGAAGAAGAAGAAGGGCCCCTCTCCCCCTTGCTTCCGGTGGCGCCGGAACGCCGACGGGGGCCATCATCATCACCGCGATCTTCATCAACAACTTCACCGCCTTCATCACCAACTTCACCGCCTTCATCACCAACTTCATCATCACCGCGATCTTCATCAACAACTTCACCGCCTTCATCACCAACTTTTCCCCCCTCTATGCAGCGGTGTAACCCCTCTCTTACCCACTGTAATCTCTACTTAAACATGGTGCTCAACGCTATATATTATTTCCCAATGATGTATGGCTATCTTATGATGTTTGAGTAGATCCGTTTTGTCCTATGGGTTAATTGATGATTGTGATTGGTTTGTGTTGCATGTTTTATTATTGGTGCCGTCCATTGGTGCTCTCCGTATCACGCAAGCGTGAGGGATCCCCGCTGTAGGGTTTGCAATATGTTCATGATTTGCTTACGGTGGGTGGCGTGAGTGAACAGAAGCACAGACCCGAGTAAGTAGGTTGTTTGCGTGTGGGATAAAGGGGACTTGATGATTTAATGCTATGGTTGGGTTTTACCTTAATGAATCTTTAGTAGTTGCGGATGCTTGCTAGAGTTCCAATCATAAGTGCATATGATCCAAGAAGAGAAAGTATGTTAGCTTATGCATCTACCTCAAATAGTATTGCAATAGTTATTACCGGTCTAAGTTATTGATTGCCTAGGGACAAATAACTTTCTCGTAACAAAAAGCTCTCTACTAATATTTACTTTATTGCATCTGTATCTAAACAGCCCCTACTTTTTATTTACGTGTTCATTATTATCTTGCAAACCTATCCAACGACACCTACAAAGTACTTCTAGTTTCATACTTGTTCTAGGTAAAGCGAACACTAAGCGTGCGTAGAGTCGTATCAGTGGCAGATAGGGCTTGAGAGGATATTTGTTCTACCTTTAGCTTCTCGTTGGGTTCGACATTCTTACTTGTCGAAAGAGGCTACAACTATCTCGTATACTTGCAAGTTATCACCCCCCGACACCCGTGGCCGGTCCGGTCACCCGCGCCCGTACGGGCAATTTTTACCCGAGCTCGCGCTACGCCTCGGATGACTATGTCCATGTGGCGTCCACCCCTGAGCCATCATCGTTGCCGTCATCCATTCAAGACGCTCTTCGTGACCCGCTCTGGATGGCTGCGATGCAAGAGGAGTTTGACGCCCTGTTGCACAACCGGATGTGGCAGCTTGTTCCCCGTCCCCAGCACGCCAACGTAATTACCTGGAAGTGGGTCTTCAAACACAAGCTTCATCCTGATGGTACCCTTGTGAAGGAACTATGCCCTAGAGGCAATAATACAATTGTTATTTATATTTCCTTATATCATGATAAATGTTTATTATTCATGCTAGAATTGTATTAACCGGAAACTTAGTACATGTGTGAATACATAGACAAACAGAGTGTCCCTAGTATGCCTCTACTAGACTAGCTTGTTAATCAAAGATGGATAAGTTTCCTAGCCATAGACATGTGTTGTCATTTGATGAACAGGATCAAATCATTAGAGAATAATGTGATTGACTTGACCCATACGTTAGCTTAGCACTATGATCGTTTAGTTATTGCTATTGCTTTCTTCATGACTTATACATGTTCCTATGACTATGAGATTATGCAACTCCTGAATACCAGAGGAACACTTAGTGTGCTATCAAACGTCACAACATAACTGGGTGATTATAAAGATGCTCTACAGGTGTCTCCGATGGTGTTTGTTGAGTTGGCATAGATCGAGATTAGGATTTGTCACTCTGATTGTGGGAGAGGTATCTCTGGGCCTTCTCGGTAATGCACATCACTATAAGCCTTGCAAGCATGTGAATAATGAGTTAATTGCGGGATGATGCATTACGGAACGAGTAAAGAGACTTGTCGGTAATGAGATTGAACTAGGTATGATGATACCGACGATCTAATCTCGGGCAAGTAACATACCTATGACAAAAGGAACAGCGTATGTTGCTGTGCTGTTTGACCAATAAAGATCTTCGTAGAATATGTAGGAGACAATATGAGCATCTAGGTTCCCCTATTGGTTATTGACCAGAGATGTGTGATGACCCACAAGTGTAGGGGATCTATCGTAGTCGATAAGTAAGAGTGTCGAACCCAACGAGGAGCAGAAGGAAATAACAAGCGATTTTCAGTAAGGTATTCTCTGCAAGCACTGAAATTGTAGGTAACAGATAGTTTTGTGATAAGATAATTTATAATAGGTAATAAGCAATGAAAGTAAATAAAGTGCAGCAAGGTGTCCCAATCCTTTTTGTAGCAACGTACAAGCCTGGACAAGTTCTTATAATGAGAAAAGCGCTCCTGAGGACACATGGGAATTATCGTCAAGCTAGTTTTCATCACGCTCATATGATTCGCGTTTGTTACTTTGATAATTTGATATGTGGGTGGACCGGTGCTTGGGTACTACCCTTTCTTGGACAAGCATACCACTTATGATTAACCCCTATTGCAAGCATCCGCAACTACAAAAGAAGTATTAAGGTAAACCTAACCATAGCATGAAACATATGGATCCAAATCAGCCCCTTTTATGAAGCAACACATAAAATAGGGTTTAAGCTTCTGGCACTCTAGCAACCCATCATATACTTATTACTTCCCAATGCCTTCCTCTAGGCCCAAATAATGGTGAAGTGTCATGTAGTCGACATTCACATAACACCACTAGAGGAGAGACAACATACATCTCATCAAAATATCGAACGAATACCAAATTCACATTACTACTAATAGCAAGACTTCACCCATGTCCTCAGGAACAAACGTAACTAATCACAAAGCATACTCATGTTCATAATCAGAGGGGTATTAATATGCATCAAGGATCTGAATAGATGATCTCCCACCAAATAAACCAACTAGCATCAACTACAAGGAGTAATCAACACTACTAGCAACCCACGGGTACCAATCTGAGGTTTTGGTACAAAGATTGGATACGAGAGATGTACTAGGGTTTGAGAGGAGATGGTGTTGGTGAAGATGTTGATGGAGATTCACCCCCTCCAGATGAGAGGATCGTTGGTGATGACGATGGTGGTGATTTGCCCCTCCCAGAGGGAGGTTTCCCCAGCAGAACAGCTCCGCCGGAGCCCTAGATTGGTTCTGCCAAGGTTCCGCCTTGTGACGCCGGAGTTTCATCCTGTAAGTTTGCTTATGATTTTTTCCAGGGTGAAAGACCTCATATAGCAGAAGATGGCCACCGGAGGGCTGCCAGGTGGCACACGAGGCAGGGGGCGCGCCCCCCACCCTCGTGGGTGGTGGGTAGCCCCCTCGGGTATTTCTTCCGCTGAATATTTTTTATTAATTCCCAAAATGACTTTCGTGGAGTTTCAGGACTTTTGGAGCTGTGCAGAATAGGTCTCCAATATTTGCTCCTTTTCCATCCCAGAATCCCAGCTACCGGCATTGTCCCTCTTCATGTAAACCTTGTAAAATAAGAGAGAATAGCCATAAGTATTGTGACATAACGTGTAATAATAACCCATAATGCAATAAATATTGATATAAAAGCATGATGCAAAATGGACGTATCAACTCCCCCAAGCTTAGACCTCGCTTGTTCTCAAGCGAAAGCCGATATCGAAGAATATGTCCACATGTTTAGAGATAGAGCTGTCGATAAAATAAAATACGGACATCAGGGCATCATGATCATTTTTATAACAACAACACACACACATATATATAGGGATAATTAGATTTATGCCCCTAGTTGTGTCCCACTCGTCTGTTTTACCCCTAATTCCAAAAAATCACCAGTTCTATCCAAGTCACTTTGCTCCTCTTATGCTTTAGCCCTTTGACCGTTTGACCGTCAGTTTGAAAACTTCATAACTAATTAATACTAAATCGGAAAAATGCAAATGAGATACCAAAATGTTCAGAAAAACATCACCTATATGTTAGTGTCATTTGCATTCATGAAAAAGTGTTGTAAAGTGCACATCTGAGTTTTAGCTCTTTTGTTACCACCATGAATAGTAAACTCTAAAAAATTCAGAAAAAATCAAAAAAATGTCGTGGCAAAGAACGACAAATGTTCTAAGTGCTTGCCAAGTTTCATTAGGGAATGACATTCATGGAAGTCATGGCAAAAAAATAATCTATTTTGGAGTGCTGATTGTTATTTTTGTCACGGCACCCACGAATATTATTCCCTGATGAAACTTGGCAGGCACTTAAACATTTGTCATTCTTTGCCACCAATTTTTTTTGAATTTTTTTGAACTTTTTTAGATTTTACTATTCATGGTGGTAGCATAAGAGCTAAAACTCGGATGGGCACTTTCCAACACTTTTTTCATGAATGCAAATGACACTGACATATAGGTAATGTTTTTCTGAACATTTTGGTATCTTATTTGCATTTTTCTGATTTAGTATGAATTGGTTATGAAGTTTTCAAAGTAACGGTCAAACGGTCAAGGGGCAAAGGCATAAGAGGAGAAAAGTGATTTGGACAGAACCGGTGACTTTTGGGAATTAGGGGTAAAACAGACGAGTGGGACACAACTAGGGACATAAATCTAATTATCCCATATATATATATTGTCATATGATTTCTTATGCTCAAGTAACAATCTATTCACAATGTCAATTATGATTCAGAACCGTCATTGAGACCAAACAAACTATAATCTCAGTCATTGAAGCAATTGCAATTTATCATAACACAGGAAAGAATCAACATAAGAGCTTTTCAGCAAGTCCACATACTCAACTATCATTTAGTATTTCACAATTGCTAACACTCACGCATTACTTATGGTTATGGAGTTTTAATCGGACACAGAGAAAGATAGGGGCTTATAGTGTTGCCTCCCAACCTTTTACCTCAAGGGTAATTGGCAACAATAATAGTTCATGCTAACTTACATCCAATTGGATATATATATCAGGATCTTTCCAACACGAGGTGCTTGCCAAAGGATCAAATGAAAAAGGGAAAGGTGAACATCACCTTGACTGTTGCATAATGTAAAAGATATGCCCTTCGCAGAGGGAAGCAGAGGTTGTCATGTGCTTTTATGGTTGCATGCACGAAATCTTAATGTAAAAGAACGTCACTTTATATTGCCACTTGTGATATGAACCTTTATTATGCAGTCTGTCGCTTTTATTACTTCCATATCACAAGATCATACAAAACATATTTTCTTCGCACTAATAAGTGATACATATTTAGAGAGCAATTTTTATTGCATACAACATGACAACTTACTTGAAGGATCTTACTCAATCCATAGGTAGATTTGGTAGACTCTCATGGCAAAACGGGGTTTAAGGATGTTTGGAAGCACAAGTAGTATCTCTACTTGGTGCAAGGAATTTGGCTAGCATGAGGGGCAAAGGCAAACTCAACATGCTGGACGATCCATGACAATATACTTTAACTAAGATGTGAGAAAATATAACCCATTACATTGTCTTGTCCAACCTCAAGTCTTTAGCATGTCATACTTTAATCACAATCATAAAAGATGTCCAAGATAGTATATTTATATGTGAGAACCTCTCTTTCTTTATTACTTCCTATTAATTGCAACGATGACCAAAACTATGTTTGACAACTCTCAACAACTTTTATGAATCATACTCTTTATGTATGAAGTCATTACTCTCCATAAGATCTATATGGTCTCTTATTTCTTTTTATTCTTTTTCTTCTTTCTCAAGATCATAGCAAGATAGCAAAGCCCTTGACTCAACACTAATCTTTATTATATATACCTCACGGACTCGATTACATAGAGGGATCACAAAGCAAAACTCAAAACTAATTCATACCAAAACTTTATTCTACTAGATCAAGATATTTCCAAAAGGATCGAACTAAGTAAAATGGGAAAGATAGGAGTGTGTGATGGTCATACGATACCGGGGCAACTCCCCCAAGCTTGGCAGTTGCCAAGGGCAGTTCCCATACCCATATGATTATGTCCTCGGAGATGGTGATGATGGAGTTGTTGATGATGTAGGCTTCTTCCTTAATTTGCACTTGAGAATGGAATTTTGCTCCCTTAGATCATCGATCTCCTGCTCAAGGCTTAATATCCTTTTGCATAGTTCCTGTTTGTTTTCCTGCAAGAGACGAAAAGGGATAAAATCGATCTTGGGTTTCTTTGCCCTATCAGGGAGGGTTGACTTTTTAAACTCCACATGCATGTCCCCAGGTTGAGGTAACGTGACTCCATCTTCATCTGAGCTCGTCTCCTCCTTTCCCTTAGGCTCGTAATCTTCTTCTTCCTTAGTGGTCCAGCCACAACGCTCCAAGTCCCCGTAGACCTTAGGGTCTGCAAGGTAATCAGCCACATAGCTTTCTCCCTCGGAATCTTGGGATGACATATTGCTCTAATCTTCAGCAGAAACATCTTGAAACAAAGACAGAAGATGTTTGCTTGATACGGTGGTTAAAACCTTCGGGAGATTATATAATGAATTTTTACTGACCAAAAGAAGTATCGTGCAAGAAAACGATGTCCAAAGAGCACACGAGGTGCCCACGAGGCAGGGGGCACGCCCAGGGGGGTAGGGCGCGCCCTCCACCCTCGTGGATGCCTCGTGTCCTTCCTGGACTACTTTCTTATTTTCTTATTTTCTTAAATATTCCAAAACAGAGAAAAATTGCTATTAGAACTGTTTTGGAGTCTGTTTACTTACTGTACCACATACCTATTCCCTTTCGGAGTCTGAAATGTTCTGGAAAGTGTCCCTTATGTATTCCTCCGGGGTTATGGCTTCAATAACATTAGTTTTAACATTTATAGGATTACCTGAGATATAATGTTTGATTCTTTGACCGTTCACCACCTTCAGATTTGTGCCTTCAAAATTGTTGATTTTTATGGCACCGAAACGATAGACCTCCTCGATAATGTAAGGGCCTTCCCATTTAGAGAGAAGATTACCTACAAAAAATCTTAAGCGAGAGTTGAAAAGCAAAACATAATCACCTACGTTAAATTCATGCTTTTGTATCCTTTTGTCATGCCATCTTTTAACTTTTTCTTTAAACAGCTTGGCATTCTCATAGGCTTGGGTTCTCCATTCATCAAGTGAGCTAATGTCAAATAACCTCTTCTCACCGGCAAGTTTGAAATCATAATTGAGCTCTTTAATAGCCCAATATGCCATATGTTCTAGTTCAAGAGGTAGATGGCATGCTTTTCCATAAACCATTTTATATGGAGACATACCCATAGGATTTTTATATGTAGTTCTATAAGCCCATAATGCATCATCAAGTTTCTTGGACCAATTATTTCTAGATCTATTAACAGTCTTTTGCAAAATTAATTTAAGCTCTCTGTTACTCAATTCTACTTGGCCACTAGACTGTGGGTGATACGGAGATGCAATTCTATGATTAACATCATACTTAGCAAGCATTTTACGAAAAGCACCATCAATAAAATGTGAACCACCATCAGTCATTCAGTATCTAGGGACTCCAAACCTCGGAAAAATAACTTCTTTAAGCATCTTAATAGAGGTGTTATGATCAACACTACTAGTTGGAATAGCTTCTACCCACTTAGTAACATAGTCAACAGCAACTAAAACATGTGTATATCCATTAGAGGCAGGAAAGGGTCCCATATAATCGAAGCCCCAAACATCAAATGGTTCAATAAAAAGAAAATAATTCATAGGCATTTCTGAACGTCTACTAATATTACCAATTCTTTGACATTCATCACAAGACAAGACAAACTTACGGGCATCTTTGAAGAGAGTAGGCCAATAAATACTGGATTGCAATACCTTATGTGCAGTTCTATCTCCAGCGTCGTGTCCTCCAGATGCCTCGGAGTTACACTTGCGTTGGATATGTTCCTGTTCATGCTCAGGTACACAACGTCTAATAACACCATCTACTCCTTCTTTGTAAAGGTGTGGGTCGTCCCAGAAGTAATGTCTTAAGTCATAAAAGAACTTTTTATTTTACTGGTATGTGAAACTAGGTGGTATGAATTTAGCAACTATGTAATTAGCATAATCAGCATACCATGGAGCAGTACGAGAAGTATTTATGACAGCTAATTGTTCATTAGGAAAGCTATCATCAATAGGTAGTGGGTCATCAAGAACATTCCCTAACCTAGACAAGTTGTCTGCAGCGGGGTTCTCAGCTCCATTTCTATCAATAATATGCAAATCAAATTCTTGTAACAAGAGAACCCATCTAATAAGTCTAGGTTTAGCATCTTTCTTTTCCATAAGATGTTTAATAGCAGCATGATCAGTGTGAATAGTTACTTTAGAATCAACAATATAAGGTCTGAGCTTATCACAAGCAAATACAACTGCTAAGAATTCTTTTTAGTAGTAGCATAATTTCTCTGGGCAGTGTCTAGGGCTTTACTAGCATATTGAATAACATTTAGTTTCTTATCAACTCTTTGTCCTAGAACAACACCTACATCATATAAGGAATAAGGTATTACACTGGCACTAGCACCGAAATCACATAAACCATGATAGCAATGATTTCCTATTTTAACAGAAATGACAGGCATGCCTACAACAGGTCTATGTTTCTTAGCATCGGGTCTAGCAATTCTAGCAGCTTCATCATAGAAATAAATAACATGCCCATCAATATTATCGGCCAAGAGAACTTTAACCATAGCAATACTAGGTTCAACTTTAATTTGCTCAGGTGGTGTATATGTTCTAGTATTACTCTTACAAACCACAGTTGAAGCTTTAGCATGATCCTTTATCCTAACAGGGAAAGGTGGTTTCTCGACATAAGTAGTAGGAACAATAGGATCATTATAAGTGATAGTTTTTTCTTCAACTGTAATAGGTGCAACTAATTTTACTTCAATGGGAGGATTATATTTAAACCACTTATCCTTAGGGAGATCAACATGAGTAGCAAATGATTGATAAGCTACTATCTCAGAGTCAAGTCCATATTTAGTGCTAAATCCACGAAAAGCATCGGTATCCATAAAAGATTTAACACAATCAAACTTAGGTGTCATACCTGACTCCTTACCATCGTCGGAATCCCAATCTTCAGAGTTGCGTTTAATTATTTCCAATAAATCCCACTTGAATTCAATAGTCTTCATCATATAAGAACCAACACAAGAAGTATCGAGCATGGAGCGATTATTAAGAGAAAGCCAAGCATAAATTTTTTGAATAATCATTTCTCTTGAGAGCTCATGATTGGGGCACGAATATAACATTGTCTTAAGCCTCCCCCAAGCTTGAGCGATGCTTTCTCCTTCACGAGGCCAAAAATTATATATATAATTACGATCACGATGAACAAGATGCATAGGATAAAACTTGTGGTGAAATTCCAATTTCAATCGTTTATAGTCCCAGGATCCCATATCATCACATAGCCTATACCATGTCAATGCATCCCCCTTCAAAGATAAAGGGAAGACCTTCTTCTTAATAACATCATCGGGCATACCTGCAAACTTAAATAATCCACAAACTTCATCCACATAGGTGTAAATCGGGATGCAATTTCCATCTCCTTCAAAGGGATTAGCTAGCAGTTTCTCTACCATAACCAAAGGAATTTCAAAGTAAACATTTTTAGTAGATTCAGTAGGTTGAGGAGCAACTCTTTGCTCTACTGGTTGGGGTGAAGATACCCTGAACAAGCCCCTCAAAGGATTAGTTTCCATAGTAACAAGTGACAGTAACTTTCAGCACACTATATAAATGTTTACTTACCAAGTTCCACTTACCAAAGGCGCTTCACTCCCTGGCAATGGCACCAGAAAAGAGTCTTGATGACCCACAAGTGTAGGGGATCTATTGTAATCCTTTCGATAAGTAAGAGTGTCGAACCCAACGAGGAGCAGAAGGAAATGACAAGCGGTTTTCAGTAAGGTATTCTGTGCAAGCAGTGAAATTGTAGGTAACAGATAGTTTTGTGATAAGATAATTTGTAATGGGTAACAAGCAACGAAAGTAAATAAAGTGCAGCTGTGATGCCCGGATAATCAAGCTACAGTAATTTCCTGCTAATGATGCCACGTCACCGCGATTACCGTTACTAATCTTGCGTTAGTTCAAATCCGATTCAAATTCAAATTCAAGTTAAAGGCAAATAATAAAAGTTTTCAAATATTAGAACTAAAATGTTCGGAGTGTGAAAATTATTGCATAGGTAATTATGGTGAAGAAATCACGCTTTTTCAAAATGCCTAAATACTTTAAAATGAATTAAAGCAGAAAGGGAAAATAAATAAAAAAGGAAAAGACTAAAAAACAACAATAAAAGAAAATAAAAGCCCCCCCCCTTGCTGGGCCGTGGCCCAGCTGGCCACCAGGCCACAACCGGCTGGCCCACATCCCACTCCCCATATCCCCCATCCCCGAAACCCTAGCCACTACCGCACCCCACTTCCCCCCACGTCGCCACTCCTCCTTCCCCTCTCGATCCAATCTGGATCGGGGCGAGCCCCTCCCCACTTCCCCTCTCTCTATCGCTCGGTTCCCCTCCCCTGATCTGGATCGGGGGGCGCACGCTGCTCTCCACCGACACCGTCGCCGGACCGCCCGCCTCACGCCGGCTCCTTGCCGCCACATCGACGCCGCCCTCCCGCCTCTGCGCCAACCCCGGTGAACGCCGCCCCGTCGTCGTCACCGGATCGCCTCGACCTCGTCTCCTCCCCACCGTGTGACGTCCCCATCCTCCTCGCCGGATTCCATCGTCATCGTCCTCTCCGTCGTCGCCTTGTCCCCGCCATCGCCGACCGCCTCCCCAAGCCGACTTAAGCACAACTACAGGGCCCCGGTGAGGCCTCGTCCGCCCTCGCTCCGTTCCCCTTTGCTTTGGTCGCCGTAGGCCGCCCCCACCGCCCGTGTCGTGCTAACCCCTCCGTAGCAGCGTCCGTGCCCATGCACCGGCCACCCTGTGCGTGCCCCGGGGGTCCCCAGCCCGTGCTCCCTGCGACGTCGCCCGCTACCGCCCCTTTTCCGCGGTGCCCGCTGCTGAGCCCACGCTGGTCGCTCACCTGCGCCCCGCTAGTCCAGCCCCTGGCCTTGGCAAGTGACCTAACGGGTGGGTGCCCGTCACCCGAAACCGCTGCACCCAGCGCCCGTCGCCCGACCCACTAAGGCCTCTGTGCCACTGGATAACCGAGCATAGCCCCCAGAACGAATTAAAAAGAGATTTAAAAATATGTAAATAAAAATAAATTTAATTAATTAGTTAATTAACTGATTAATTAAACAAATTAATCATAATTAGATTAATCTAATCACAATTAACTTATTTAACTGTTAGTTAATTAATCAGTCAATGACAGGCGGGACCCTCATGTCAGTTTGACCAGTCAACACCTCTATTGAGTGCTGACGTCGTGCTGATGTCAGCATACACTATTCGGGATAATGTTAAATTAAATTAATTAAAGAAATTCTAGAAATGATTAAATCTTTTAAAATTAATATAAAATAAACCGTAGCTCAGATGAAAATACTTTGTACATGAAAGTTGCTTAGAACGATGAGACGAATCTGGATACGCAGCCCATTCGTCCGCCACACATCCCTAGCATAGCGAACCTGCAACATTTCACCTCTGGTTCATCTGTCCGAAAACGCGAAACACCGGGGATACTTTCCCGGATGTTTCCCCCTTTCGCCGGTACCACCTACTGCTGCGTTAGGGCACACCTAGCACCGCGTATTGCCACGTTACGCTTTGTGATGCTTTGATTGCTCTGTTATTTATTGTGTTCCCCTCCTTTACTTCTTTCCGGTAGACCCCGAGACTGCCGACGACCCCCAGTTCGACTACGGAGTTGACGACCCCTCCTTGCAAGAGCAACCAGGCAAGCCCCCCCCCCCTTGATCACCAGATATCGCCTAATCTTCTCTATACTGCTTGCATTAGAGTAGTATAGCATGTGACTGTTCGGTTACTCCTATTACATTGCATAGCTTTGTCATTATTACTTTCAGATCATTGATACCATACCCGCAATCCTAAATGCTTAGTATAGGATGCTAGTTTATCATCATTGGCCCTACATTCTTGTTAGTCTGCCTTGCTATACTATTGGGCCGTGATCACTCGGGAGGTGATCACGGGTATATAATATACATATATACATACTACAGATGGTGACTAAAGTCGGGTTGGCTCGAGGAGTACCCGCGAGTGATTCACGGATTGGGGGCTGAAAGGACCTTTGTCCCGACGGCCCTCTTTGTGGACCTTTGTGGCGGAGCGACAGGGCAGGTTGAGACCACCTAGGCGAGAGGTGGGCTGGCCTGGTCGGCGTTCTTGATTGCTTCATAATAACACGCTTAACGAGATATTGGTATTTGATCTGAGTCTGGCCACTGGCCTATACGCACTAACCAACTATGCGGGAAAGATATGGGCACTTGACGTCATGGTATCAGCCGAAGCCTTCTAGAGGTCAGCGACTGAGCGGCGCGTGCCGGGTTGGACTGCGTTAACGCAACTTCCTTTGTAATGGAGGTTGCTATGTCTGCTTCCGGCCGCCCACGCAACATGCAGGTGTGCAATGGGCGATGGGCCCAGACCCCTGCGCGCATAGGATTTAGACCGGAGTGCTGACCTCTCTATTGTGCCTAGGTGGGGCTGCAACGTGTTGATCTTCCGAGGCCGGGCACGACCCAGGAAAGTGTGTCCAGCCAAATGGGATCGAGCGTGTGGGGAAATGTGGTGCACCCCTGCAGGGAAGTTTATCTATTCGAATAGCCGTGTCCCTCAGTAAAAGGGCGACCCGGAGTTGTACCTTGACCTTATGAAAACTAGAACCGGATACTTAATAAAACACACCCAGACAAGTTCCACAGACAACCCGGTGATTGCTTTTCCACAGGGCGACAAGGGGAGGATCGCCGGTTAGGATTATGCTATGCGATGCTACCTGGAGGACTTCAATCTACTCTCTTGTACATGCTGCAAGACGAAGGCTGCCAGAAGCGTAGTCTTTTGATAGGACTAGCTATCCCCCTCTTATTCTGGCTTTCTGCATTTCAGTCCACTGATATGGCCTCCTTACACATATACCCATGCATATGTAGTGTAGCTCCTTGCTTGCGAGTACTTTGGATGAGTACTCACCACTACTAGAAAAAGGGCTATAGATGGGATTGACACTAATGGCGCACCAGACAGGTGGTGCGCCATTAGTATATACTAATGGCGCACCACCTTCTGATGCGCCATTAGAGTTGAAACTACTAATGGCGCACCTTGCCCACGGTGCGCCATTAGTATCAAATTTTTTTTTGAACTAGTGCGCCTGTCCAAACATACTAATGGCGCACCAGCCAGAAAGTGCGCCACTAATGTTATTTTTTTATTATTATTTTTATTCCTTTTTTGCTAAACTACTAATGGCGCACTCTCACGAGGTGCGCCATTACTAGTTTAAACTAGTAATGGCGCACCGTGGCGAGTGCGCCATTAGTATGTTTTTCTTTTTTTTCAAAACTACTAATGGCGCACCACCGAAGTGCGCCGATGAGTAACCTGGATTACTAATGGCGCATTTGTTGTTGGTGCGCCATTAGTAAGTGGGCAGCAACAAGATATTTTGGACAGCCTCTCCTCCCACAATCACTTTCTCCCCACTTCATTCTCTCCACCGCCTCCTCCTTGTCTCAGGTGCCTCCTCTTTTTCACCTCATTTCCACCATAGATTCATTCAAGTGGTTAAGTTACCTTGTTTTGCTAGGTAAGTAAGGGGGGAAGCTATATTTATGTTGTTCTTCCTACAACAATGTGCACATGCACTTTTTATGGCCTAGCTAGATCTATGTATGTTCGTGGTGTTGCATATGTTTGTGGTGTTGCATATGTGTTTGTGTTTGGAGGTGTACCGGTATTTGAAATGCGATAGTTGCCAATATTTTGCGGAATGTTGATTCATTTCCATTTAGTGAGAATTTTGGCATTAAGCATTCTTTTGGTCCTATTTTAGGGAAAGTCATGCCAAATTTTTCTTGGTTCTAAAATATCGTTTTGCTCTACCCCACTGACGACCATGGTCCATACGATGACCGAAGGCATCGTCAATAGGTTTTGAGGTCATGAAGGCCGAGATGCTTCAAAAGAACGAGGCGGAGATAAGATGTCCGTGTCGAAGATGCAAGCTGAATAGCCTTATTGCGGACCCGTATTCCGGCAGGTGCGGGACCACCTGCTCTTGCGTGGTTTCATGGATGGCTATCGGTGGCAAGGTGATGAAGATGACTATGAAGTCGTCCATGGGGGCGGGCAAGAAATGAGGAAGGGCGACAAGACAACCACCGCGGCTCGGGCGGGCGAGAAGACGAAGAATCCCCGGAGATGATCACGGCGGTGATCTTGTATACGATCATCATGTAGAAGATCAGGACATGATGATGATGCGGCGGAGCGAGCAATTACTGGACCATCGATGGGCTGGGTGCAGGACCCTCATATTCAAGAGCTGCTTCTCAAGCGGACGGATAACGCAAGAGCTGCCGCCGAGAGAAAGCCAAGATGGATCAACAGGTTAGACACGGTTACTCCATTGTATGAAGGATGCAGGCCGAGGATACCGCTTTGAAAGTGCGCTCATGGCTCGGAGATGAAGGTAAAACACAAAATGACCGGCGCGTGCCGGCGAGAACATGTCATTCGCACGAACGTCTTCCCAAGGGGAACAAGTGCCCGACCAGTTTGGAGGCGAAGAAAATCGTGTGTCCTCTGGATTTACCGCGACGTGAAATACCATGTGTGCATGAACAATTGCATCATTTATCGGGACGAGCACGCGGAGTCTACCATATGTCCGGTGTGCGGTGTCACTCTATACAAGAAGAGGAAGAAAACTCCTCAAAAGTGGTATGGTACTTTCCGATCACTCCTCGTCTGCGCAGCGGTATTTCGCGGACCCTAAGGTAGCAAAGCTCCTGCGTTGGCAGCGGATAGGGAGGAGAAGAAGCGAGAAGATAGCGCAAATGATCCGGAGATAGATAAAAGACAAGATCTTTGAGTCACCCTAAGGATGCGAGCGGTGGCAAGCGTTGAACTTGAATACCAGAATTTGGGAGCGATCCAAGAACATCGTCTTTGGTAGCGAGCACCGATGGAGTCAATCCGTTTGGCAGCTAGAGAAGCACACATAGCACCGGCTGTGTTTGTGTGGATGTACAACCTTCCCCCGGTTGTGCATGAAGAGGAAGTACATTCACATGAGTATGCTAATTGAAGGGCGAAACAACCAGGAGCGACATCAATCATGTATCTGGGGCTCTGAAGAGGAGCTTGACACGCTGTGGAAAACGCCAGCCAATCGTGGGATGCCGCGAGAAAGAATATTTCCCTATGAGAGCCGCTTTGCTCACGGCGGTGCCACGACTATCTCGGTTATGGATATCTTGCGGGCAGGTAGTCCACGGATTTTACGGATGCGTAAGGTGCATGGATGACTGGCGTATCGCCAGCTAGATAGAGATCCGGGTCTTGAAAACCGTGTTCATGGGACATCGAAGGTGGCTTCGCGACGATGACCCGTGGAGGAAACGCAAGGATCTGTTCGATGGTGAAACCGAACCTATGCGCCCGTGTACGAGGAGCGGCGAGAAATAGACAAGCTGTTGAAAAATTGGAAAGAGCGCCCTTGCGGGAAAGAAGCAAAAGGCGCCAGAGCCGGAAAGAAGCGAAAGCGCGAGCAGCTGCTGAAGGTATGGAAAAGCGAGGTCATTTTACGGGACTTGCCATCTTGGAAGATCCACCGTGTGCCTCACAGCCTTGATGTCATGCATATCACGAAGAAGCGTGTGCGAGTGCGCTTGGTACCCTGCTCAACATGCGAGAGGACCAAAGATGGGCGAAAGCAAGGCGGACTTGAAATCAATGGGCATCGGCGGGAGCTTCACGCTATATATGATGATGATGATGATGATGATGATGATGATGATGATGATGATGATGATGATGATGATGATGATGATGATGATGATGATGATGAGGCAAAGCAGGACACGAAGAAAGTCGTCGCAAAGGCAAAAGGCCAAGAAGACCGGAAATGACTACCCTCCGCGTGCTTCACTCTAAGTCGGGAGGAGATCGAGCAGTTTTCACCTGCCTCCTAGGAGTAAAACTTCCTTCTGATTCTGCTGGGAAGATAAGCAGATACCTAGACCCAGTGAAGCGAAGTTCAGCGGGATGAAGTCTCACGGTATCACGTCTTTGGTGACCTGAATACTTCCGATTGCAATCTGGTGGGATCATGGGCCGCGCACGTCCGGGAAGCGCTATTTGGCCTATGCAACTTCTTGACGTCATCTCGGAAGTCGATTGGCATGAGGCAACTCAGAAGGCTATAGGAAGAGATCGTGGTGATACTATGCGAGCTTGAGATGTACTTCCCACCCGCATTCTTCGACGTTATGGTGCATCTGCTGGTCCATATAGTGGAGGATATCATCCAACTCGGGCGGCGTTCTGCACGGCATGATGCCGTTCGAAAGGATGAATGGTGTGATCAAAGGATACGTTCGCAACATGTCACGTCGGAAGGAAGCATAGCGAGGGCTTTCGATCGAAGAGTGCATCTCCTCTTGCTCGAATTATCTAGGCATCGAGAACCCGTTGGTCTTCCGTCAGCGAGCACCTCGGCAGGCTCATTGGATGGGGTCACCGTGAGGGTCGCGCGAAATGCATGTCGATTTCGAGGGTCGACTTCGCCGACTTTGAAAGAGCAAACCTAGTCGCGCTACAACACATAGGCGTGGTCGATCCTTGGGTGGTAGAGCACAAAACCTTTATTAAGAAGGCGTTACAATGGCCGAGGCCAGCAGAGGGCGGACGGAGATATACTCAAAGAGCACAACTCATGTTTCACGCGTTGGTTCAAGAAGAAGCTTACGTCGTACCCTTTACATGAGGATTCTTCCGCGGAAGAACAACTCATATTCGCCTTGTCACGAGGCGCCGAGCACAACCTGATGACCTATGAGGCGTCACGATATCACGGCTACACATTCTACACGAGGCCAAGGACATGAAGAGCGATGGTTATCGAACTCCGGGGTAGCGATGGAATCCTACACGGTAACGACAAGGACAGATAATACGGAAGGATCGAGGAGATCGGGAGCTGAGCTCTGTTGGAGAGAAGGTCCCGATGTTCCGTGTCGAGATGGGCCAAAACGTCATAAAGAAGACCGGTATTTCACCACCATGGTTATACGAAGCCAAATCAAGACCATGGGCGCATAAGCGTCACCTGAAAAATGAGCCATGGTTACTAGCTTCCCAAGTGGACCAATGCTTCTTCATTACCGACCCGCCAAAGCCCAGTCGTGTTGTCGTGAGGAGAGGCAAAAGGAAGATCATCGGAATGGATGGAGTAGCCAATGAGCAAGACTTCGACAAGTGCGGCGACCCGAGGATCGAACATGACAACGATGATGAAGTAGCAGCATACACCACAAGAAAAAGCAGGACCACCCTACCTAAAGGACGTCCGTTCCACAGAAGAACTCCATTTGCGAAAAAGAAGGGCAAGAAGATTGTGAACAGATAGCTAGCTAAGATCGATTGTATTTAAATCGTAGCCTTCATTTCTCGATTGTATTTCATGGGTACTTTTTGAACTATCATGAATATTTTTAAATTTCATGGACACTCGATCTCGATCCCCCTCCATCTCGACCGCTATCCCACCTCGCCAGATCCGGTCCCCCTCGCCGCCGAGCACCCCAGATCCACCCGCCGCTTGTGACCCCCGCACCCTCGATTCCCCTACTCAACCGCCGCCCTGCACCCCACCAGCACCTCCCGCTCCACCGGCATTACTGTTTGATGATATTTTTAAAAAAATATTACTGTCTTATAAAAAAATATTATTGTTATGATTTAAACAAGTTTGAACATATTTAAACACAAATAAGTATCAAACAACTTTTAAATGCTAAAAAATTGTGGAGCACAGGAGTCGAACCCGGGACCTCTGGTGTGAGAACTGGCTTGACGGTCGAGCTAGTAGAGGACTTGATGTGGATCAGTTACGGTGGTACATAACATGTTGGCTCGAGTTGAAATAAAAAAATACTAATGGCGCACCACGGTGAGGTGCGCCATTAGTATGGATGTACTTATGGCGCACCGAGGGTGGTGCGCCATTAGTATTGTGCCCGATCCCCTTCCCTCTCCCCTCGCCCGATCCCCCTTCCCTCTCCCCTTCGCCCGATCCCCCTTCCCTCCCCCGCTTGATTCCCTCTCCCTCGATCCACCCGCCCTGCTGCTGCCTGACCCCTTGCGCGCAGCGCCCGCCCGCCCCGCCGTCTCCTCTCCCCTTCCTCCCCCTCGAGCCCGCGCCGTCCGCCCAAACCTAACCCGACGTCGTCCGCCCGCGCCAGCTCCACCGCCGCCGCCCTGCCTCTCCGCCCTTTCCTCGCCCTCGCCCTCTCCCTCCCTCGCCCTCTCCTCGCCTTCCCTCTCCCTCGCCCTCTCCCCGCCTTCCCTCGACCTCGCCCTCTCCCTCCCTCGCCCTCTCCTCTCCGGCCCCCAGAGCCCAGAAAGCCTCGCCGCCGTCGCACCGTCCCGAACAACCACCTCTGCTCATCGGTTGCCGGCCGCGGGGAGACACCAGCGCTTCTTCTCGCTCGGGACGCCGCTGCTCGTCAAGGTAATCCTCGATTTTCTCTTCTCTTCCCTTCCCTTCCCTTCCATTCCCTTCCCTTTGATTTTCTCATGCGCTTTGGCTTCCTTTGCTCACGCAGGTGCACGCGTCAGATGCCACCAACCTTTGATTTGCTGGCCGTGGCACAAGCAGCTCTGCCTGTACATCTCGTTTGGTCTCTTAGACTAGGTATAATCCCATCCCTCTCCTCTGCCCTGCTCTTTCTCTGCCTGTGCTGTTTAGGGATGGAATGCATGCCCAACTGTGCGATTGCTTAATTTGTCTAGCCATTATTCTAGCTGATTAGGTTGGTTCATTAGCTGTCCCCATGTAATTACTCAGCCCGATCAAATTGCCTGGAACTCGTTGGCGAAAACCATTAGTAATTAGATAAGTGAACAAGGTTCAACCTGGTCCAAATTTACAAGGTTTGGTTTTTGAACAGAAACTAACATGCAATGTATTCTGAAATTTTAGGAATATAGTATAATGCAAAAGCACTACCAACCAGCAATCAAACTAAACTGCGACAACCATTGGTGATTTTATCTGCTTGGTGTCCTCGTTGGCGCTAGGACCCTAGCATAGCAGCGTGCGTACGTGTATGTGCTGTGCACGGAACTAACCGATGTCAGGGTGGGTTTCACTACGTTTCAATGGTTCTGGTAGGCCGAGCCACCTGCAATTTTTGTGCATTCCATCCCTAAACACCACCACGCAATCAAGCTGTTGGAGTATGTCATTTCCAGTCTTTGTTTGGAGCAGCAGCGAGGATCCTTCTTGTACTCCTAACATAGCAGGCTGCTTGTACTTCATGTTTGACAGTTTGAGTACTTCTTGTTGAAGGTTCTTTGGTACTTCATGTTTGAGCGATGAACTTGTGAGTTAATTTCAGATATGACACTGTTTGGACATTAATTTGAGTAGATGAACATTTTGTGGTTCTGCTAGGACTTGCTCCAGATTTTTTAACCCTAGGATTTCTTTTCTTTTAGTTCTTTTCTTACAAAAATTTTACTAAAAATTCAGAAACTTGGAGTAACCTGTGAACTGTACTTTTGTGATCTCCTACTCCTGAATTTTCATGTCACTTGTGCTATTGCCAAGCATGACATGGCCATTTTTATTCTGTTTTGATGGAGCTTCTTGTGTGTTGTTTCATACTACTAAGCAACCTATTTTGAAGTGAGTAATCAGCATGAGCAAAAATAGGCGTTAGATCTTAGCGCTAATGAGAGATGAAAATGTCACATATATATGGTCTCTTGCTTGCATCTGAGAGAACAACCTATGAAGCTGTATTTACGAAATGTGGTGATGATCTTATACGCAAGAATGAAAATGATGAGCTATGTTTCTAAAATGTGGTGATGATCTTATCTTAGCTGTATTTATGAACTGGTAGCTAAGTGTATTACTTGTGATGATCTTTCTGCTGCTCTGTACTACTTGTGATGATGTTGTCTTTGTACTACTTGTGATCTTTCTGCTAGTTGTGATTTTGTCAAGTGATCTTTGCTGCTACTTGTGATCTTCTAAAATGACCCTTTCTCTGAAGCGTTGATTAATTTCCATTTCGGTTGAGAAATGGGGCACTCTAGGTCAAGAAAATTAGCAAAGGTCATGCCCAATTTTCTTGACCTAGAAGGTGCCCGATTCTCAACGAAATAAAAATAATTTGCTTTAGTGGTTGGATTAGTTTAGTATTTTATTCACACACTCAGACACCCTTGCTTGCCATGTGTTTGAACACCCTGCGGTGTAGTAAAAAGTAATTACAGATACACTCACCCACATAAGTATTCAACACGATGAAAAAATAGTACAAATTAAGGAAAGGCAATACCATTTCAGACGCTTGTCTTCTAAAAAGAAGAGTGAACTTTCTAGACACACCCCTCAAGAACTAGGTTACCACGAGAATGTGGACTTAGACCTTAGCAACAACACACTAATGTGTTCTATCCCAAAACACCTAGGCAATATCACAAACATCTCTCAATTGTTCCTTGACAATAACCAACTTTTGGCGACATTCCTCGAGAATTAGGTTATTTGGTCAACTTAGAGATCTTGTTCCTTGACAATAACCAACTTTTGACCAAACTTTGTTTCTATTTAGAGAAACATGGCCCACAACGATGAGGCCGGGGTTGGCGGCAAGGCATTCAGGAGCTGTCCCGGAGATGGAGGAACAACCTCACTTGTATGAGGCCACCGCCTTCCCACCGATCCCGAGACCAGCGATGGTGCCGCCAAGGATGACCACACCGATGCCACCACCGATGGTGCCGCCGAGATGCCACCATCGATGATGGCGGTGCCCGCGCAGATGGCAGCCAACCGAAGAGGCAACGGAAGGACCGGCGCCCGATCGTGCTCCTCACCCTCAAGGAGGAAGTTACTGAAGTGGACTCCAACGGGAATCCAACGGTGCCCAAACGAATAGTCAAGGGGTACTCGCTTCAGCTCGGGTGCATTGTCCGGAGCACCGTCTCGATCAACACCGAGAACCTGAGGCATCCTGACCGAGGGAATTTGCGCCACCTCCTCTTCACGAAGCTGCACGAACGATACAAGTTCCCCGCTGAATTTGCAAACACAAGCCTCAAAGGGAATAAAGTGAACAATGCTGCCCTCACGAAGATGAGCAAGGCCCTGTCTACTCGGAAAAGCAATGTGAAGAAAATGATTGAGAAAGGTGAGAGTTATTAGAAGATCAAGGAGAAAAATCCTTCGATCACCGAAGATGACTACAACGACTTCAAGATCAATTGCTCGAGCACCGCAAGCTCCCAATCAAGTGAGTGGGGGAAACAAATGCGGGAGCTGAACATAGGGGAACACACACTCGGTCCGGCGGTTCTGAGTGGCGGAGCCTATATGGGACAAGGAGGAGGCCGACCGTGCGAGCAAGGCCTACCGCCCCTCGAGAAATACAGCGGTAACAAGCAGACCGGGAACTTTGTCGGGGCCGGTACAAGAAGGACCGAAAACAAAGGAGCTTACCACGGATCCAAAGACCAGGCAGCTTGAGCTTGTTACGTAAGGAATACACCCAGCGTAATTAGCTCCATATGGTTGCATTCTAATTAATGAAGCCAAATTTCGAAATGGTTCACATTCCTTCCGCAGCGATTGAAAGCGATGGCTGGGTCGACTAAAACAACCCTTGGGACACCACTCTAAATAGGGCGTTGAATGTAATGAAGAACAAGGATAAGCTCGATGGCCGGCGTCGGCTGGTCGTGTGGCGGCAAAGGCTTGTCGACAAAATGGGGTCATACTATACGCTGGTGTGTGGAAGGAGAAAAGACCAGCTCGGAAAGCTTTGGCGCGAGAGGTTCAAGAACTCAAGGCACGGTGGCGCGGATTCGGAGATTGTCCAAGAGCAAGTGGAACAACGACTCGGGCGGCGATCACGCCATTGTGCCTACCTTGATCTCGGGGTTGAGTGTGTGGATTGCGGGCGCCAACAGGGCCGCCCGATTCCTAGCTTCACGGCCAGCAACTTCGCATAATGCGATGGCGGGGCCATTGGTGCCTCGGCGGGCGGCATTGGTGTCTCCGACACCGCACGGGAGCTTAATGCACCGGGTGTCGCCGGCGGTACCTCTGCGACAAGCGGCCCTGCGTCAGCTGCACTCCGCCGTTGGCGGTGCGTCGACATTAGCGAGCTCGGCGCCATCATCAAGGTAACTAATTAAGCTCTCTCGCCGAGGACTTCATCTCCTTGCCTTTGATTGGGCATCCACGGCGCCCTACATGTTTTCGCGGCGCCGCCGGCGTTCCGTGCACTCTCCTCCGCCGTGAACAACGAGTTGGTCAATGTCGCCAAGGGAAAAATCGTTCAACCGGCACCCCTTGTTCCACGGTACCGGATGCCACCCAACTTGTTTAGGGTTCAAGCGGTTCGGTGCTACCGAGCTGCGACGACTTGTTACCTTCGATTCGACCCGTCGGGGCGGCGATGATAGCGTGATGACCCTCGGCGCTGCTGAGCTGGCCCCTTCTTTGGCGAAGAGCGGATTCGTTTGGGACGGGGACACCACCCCAAAGGCAACACCGCCCGATCGTCTTTGGCGCCAAGTCGGCCCCATGGCAAGACCGCCCGTAACGGTGTGCGGACATCCCTATGCCATGGATCCAAACATGCATATGGCACGGGATCGAGCGGCGGCGGCGGCGGCGATGATACATTTGGCAACGTCGATCAGTACTTTGCCGATCATGGGATGCGATGGCGACTTCATGGGGCCTCCTTCTCAAGAACCAAACCCAACAAAAGATGTGTGCGATCTAGCTGGTACCGCGGAGAAGCCAAGTTGCAACAGCGCCGTCGGTGTTCAGCTCTCGAGGCGCCTCCAGCTGCCGACTTCACCGAGCCTCGGATAGGCGAGGTGCGAAATATATCAGCCCCAACACACTCAAGAAGGTGGTGCGTGAGCGAACTCGGTCCCATTACGGGAGAAGAAGAAGGCACGCAAAAGAAAGACTAAGAAGGGTGCAAGCCAGCGGCACCGAGTGCGATCCGTGCTCGGGGCGGGCCACCTTCACCGTGGGATATCTCGAGGAGGGTGCATGTGGCGGGTAGAGGCGATGCTACCGACAAATATGCTCAATGCTGCAACCGGTGCTATCGGAGTCTGCATGACGGTGTTCTTTCTTTGGAAGCGGCGTTTGAGAGAGAAGGATGTGGCATACCGGTTTCGCGGCCAAGGTGCGGAGGGCAAGGGCTTTGTGGATAACTCCATCGGGCGTCACGATCGTCCTGCGTTTTGATGACATCCACGCTATGTTGAACCTTCATCTGCTGCACTACACCTTCGTTCGGCTATTTTATTTGAGTATGGAGATGCGGATCATTAGCGACAAGACCGGACATCGTGATAGTCGACCCCTTCTACATGCGTGCCAAGATCTTTGGCAGCGCGGGGACCGACAAGTCGCGAGTTCTTACCTCGAAGGCGTCATTACGGCAAACCAAGATAAGGATAACTTCCTCGTGCCTTACTTTCCGAGTAAGTCCTCCCTCAACGGCCCGTAACATATGAATTCTTACATTTTGATCGTTTTTCTTTTAACATTCCGTGTTTTCTGCGGTGACACACGTTGCGCTCATCCTCCTAAGCCCCAAATATTCCATGGCCATGTATTTCGACCGGACCGTCGATTGAGCGTAGACTACACAAATGTCAAGAAGGTTCTTGATGATGCTCTCCCGGCTATGCCAAATCTGGAGGCACCTTCACCAAGCCTATTCGTAAGCACGGCAAGCATGTGTTCTCCCACCCTGTCTGACGTTCTGCTGCGTCAAGCAACCGCTGGCGTTGGAAGGGTGCCTACTACACCATCCATCACATGCGGCGATCGTGCGGGACCATCATCAACTTCGCCACCGAGTAAACTCAAAGATTGGGCAAAAGCGTGTCGGCAATCCGGGACGCGGACCTCCGACAAAATTCTTTCGCATCCGATCGGAGTTTGCGGAAATCATCCATCAAGATGTCGCCTTCGCCTCGGGGCAGTTCTACCTCGGCAATCAACCGTCCAACGGTGACATCGACACAATGCTACAAATGCAGGTGACAATGACCGTTATTTCATGACTCCCACGATGAGCGGCGGCTTCATCCACGCTCCGGTCCCTTGAGTCGAGTCGAAAGCGGTGATCTGTGTCTAGTTACGAAACATCGATTGGCTCATGTTGTAATTAAACTTTAATGAACTTGTAGTATGTCTCTTTGGTTTCGAGAGTCGTTCAACTTAGATGTAATCGATGCTATTAATGTCTTGCTTTTCTCTTCCGATCGTTCTGTTGCATACTTATATATTGCTTATGTATTGTATGCGTGAATTGGTACTAACATTTCGTTTGGCTAGTGCATAGCGATGCCGGCGTATGTCGTGTACAAGGGTAAGGTTCGAGTCTCGATGGTGGGAGGAGTGTCGGAGACAGGTTCACCGATTCAGCGATAACAGCTACAAAGGGTACACCACTAGGGCGAGGCGAATCTAGATCGCCCGCTATCTAGCGGTAGAGGGAGGGCGTTGGAGGAACCGGATGAAGGCGAGTTTCATCGTGATGATGCTCACCGTGATGACCGCAGCTCTCTTCTATGTGATGGTAGTTTAGATGATCGATATCGACTTGTAATGTGAAGACAAACTCACTACTCGCGGTCTCGAGACTTGTAATATTATGTTCTATCTTTGTTCGGTCTTTTCAATTCGGAGACTAATATGATGAATTGTATTCGGAGACTAATATGATGAATAGTATTCAAAGACTTATCTTCTATTGTATTCGATGAATCTATTGTTGATGTGTGCTGTCTATATTTTGTCAAATTATACATTTTGTAACCTGTGCAAAAAACAGAAAATAAAAAATAAAAAAAACCTAATATTCATACTAATGGCGCATCAAATGACAGTGCGCCATTAGTATGACAAAGCATACTAATGGCGCATCACAGGACAGTGCGCCATTAGTATGCCGCGGTTACTAATGGTGCATCACGTCGTAGTGTGCCATTAGTATGCCAAAGCACCTGGGTATACATGGCCCCTGAGAGGCATACTAATGGCGCACCCTGGCCTATACTAATGGCGCACCAGTGGTGCGCCATTAGTAAAAATTACTAATGGCATGCTACTAATGGCGCACCACTGATGCGCCATTAATGGCCATATTAGGTGCGCCATTAGTAGGGGTTTTTCTAGTAGTGCACGGTTGCTTTGCTCCCTCCTTTCCCCCGTTTTCCTCTTCTTCTCGGATGCCACAACCAGACGTTGGATCCCAGGAGCCAGTCGCCACCGTCGATGACTACTACTACACTGGAGGTGCCTACTACTATGTGCAGGCTGCTGACGACGACCAGGAGTAGTTTAGGAGGATCCCAAGCAGGAGGCCTGCGCCTCTTTCGATCTGTATCCCAGTTTGTGCTAGCCTTCTTAAGGCAAACTTGTTTAACTTATGTTTGTACTCAGATATTGTTGCTTCCGCTGACTCATCTATGATCGAGCACTTGTATTCGAGCCCTCGAGGCCCCTGGCTTGTATTATGATGCTTGTATGACTTATTTATGTTTTTAGAGTTGTGTTGTGATATCTTCCCGTGAGTCCTTGATCTTGATCGTACACGTTTGCGTGCATGATTAGTGTACGATTGAATCGGGGGCGTCACAAGTTGGTATCAGAGCTGACTACCTGTAGGAATCCCCCTTTCCAACTCCTTGGCCGAAGTCGAGTCTAGACATTGCAAAACTTTTACTAACATGGTTGTGTGTCTTACAGGCACACGTCGCCATTGGGTGGTAGTAGGATCTTTTATTCCTTGACCTATACTCTGGGACTTTGACATCTCTTCTATTCGGGTTAAATGATTTTACTAAATTTCACTCTAGGTTCTCGTAAATACTTCTTCCGGAGAGCCCCTTATCACTGATGATCGCCTACTGCACCAGAAGATTTTGAAGATACTCTTCGATCAGTCCCGAGACCCTTGTGCCCTCTGCCTTTTCAATTCCCTATTATCGATATATCCATATGGATAATGACGTACACTTGTTGTTCATACAATTACTCTAAGTTTCTCTTGTTATTACAAGATGCATTGAATTGCTCTCTGACTCTTAAGAATCCCTTGTACCACTGCCTTGTAGTTCCTTGCCATAGAAATACACATACGGACAGTTCCTCGCACTTATCGAGTATCCACTCATTCCTAGTTGTCCTTGTGTTCCGCAAAAGTCTTCGAAATACTGTTTGATCTTTCGCAAATCCTCAACAGCCTGTTGTTCTGGGACTTCTCACATACTTGCACTCCAGTTAATTTCTTTGGTCTAGTAATTTACTTAAAAATCTTTGTGATTGTCATTTTGATCCTTTTGATTCAACTTGTGTGTGAATGCACACAATCATCAGTTGTTCCCTGAAATTTATCCTTCCAATTCAGATGTCATTCCAGACATGAGCTGGATCTCGACCAATCAAATTGCCATCGATTGTACCCCTAAGTCTACACAACTTATCCATCCTTAATCAGAGCATTTGCTTCTGATCCCTTGATCGGAAATCATAATTCTTTTGCATTGAGCTTTGAGTTAGTCAGTTGATTCTATAGTCTGATCTCCTTGCATTGTTTCTTCCTCTGGTTGAGTACCAATGCTCACCTCAGATCTCTTGAGGACTGAGGGAGTCTTGGACTAGGGGGTATCCGGACAGCCGGACTATTATCGTCAGCCGGACTCCAAGACTATGAAGATACAAGATTGAAGACTCCGTCCCATGTCCGGATGGGACTTTCCTTGGCGTGGAAGGCAAGCTTGGCGATACGGATATGTAGATCTCCTACCATTGTAACCGACTCTGTGTAACCCTAGCCCTCTCTGGTGTCTATATAAACCAGAGGGTTTTATTCCGTAGAATGACAACCATTACAACAATCATACCATAGGCTAGCTTCTAGGGTTTAGCCTCCTTGATCTCATGGTAGATCCACTCTTGTACTACCCATATCATCAATATCAATCAAGCAGGAGTAGGGTTTACCTCCATCAAGAGGGCCCGAACCTGGGTAAAAACATCATGTCCCTTGTCTCCTATTACCATCCGCCTAGACGCACAGTTCGGGACCCCCTACCCGAGATCCGCGGTTTGACACCGACATTGGTGCTTTCATTGAGAGTTCCTACGTGCGTCACCGATAGGAAGGATGCCTCTTCCGTCTTCAAGGGCGGTATTTTCGCCAAAGGAGCCTTGGCCGCCGCCAAACTATCCGGCTAGGTGGTTTCTCATCACCGCTGTTCGCCACCGCTCGACAATGACCTCTCGGTCGTCAAAAGCAATCTTCACGTCAGCTCGGAATTCGCCGGCGGTGGATCAATAGAGCTCTCAAATGCGTAAGCGAGCTCTTGGATCGCATCACCGCCAGGAGTCGCTTCTGAGACTACAATCAGATTGGGCTTAAAACCGATCCGAGAGATTAACTCTCCCCAGGTCACCCACCACGTTGCAGTGGTAGAGGAACAACGCGGCGACTCTTCTCCTGTATTGAAAACTAGTCATGTCCGGGCTCCCGAACCCTCCATGCCGGATTCCCGCGGAGGGGCGGACTTCGATCAAGCACTGAACCTAAAGTCAGGCATCGAACCGGACTCGTTGGACAACATCCAGCAATCCAAGCTTCCAAATTTGGAAACTTCTCGGCCCTTGAGCCTCGAGATGGGTAGGGTTCCGGACTTAACTCCACCCACCCGACCAGACATATGCGATCTATCTCTAATCTGGCAAGAGCCCGCTGAAGCGATTACATCATTCTTGGGCGATTCCTCCTGGTTATGGACAGGATAAAGCCTGCCGAGAGGAAAGCGCAATCTCAAATTTTGCAATAATTGCGGACGAGGAATCTTGAGCGCCGTCGGCCGTCGTGAAATTACACGCCACTGACTGGCGTCCATAATACGAAAATCTTGTGCGATGGAGAGTTTCAGGAAAACCGAAAATAAATTTTGGGACAATCCGGCCCCGAATACAACCATAGTCCGCAACAAAAGGGTGCATTACACTCGGGCACGGTACAAAACCAAAAAGCAAAAACCCCATAAAGGGCAAGGAACCGTCTTTGGAGGGATGGCTTAGCGGACCTGTAAAATTCACACGATCTGAGGCGCCACCCCAACATATAGCCTTCGAGCATGTTGGATATTACGGCAGGTGGCCAAAAGTGGCGAGGAGCTTCTAGCCCCGGAAAACCACTCCAACAATACCGGTGCGGTATCAACAGTCTTCGAGACTTTCGCATCAAATAATATGCGGAAACGAACAATCCGCAGCCTCGCCGAAGTCTACCAAGTAGCAACAACAAATCCATGGAGCAACACGGCCATCACCTTCAATGCCAGCGACGAACCTTAACTCCGAACAGCCTGAGCACCAGCCGCATTGGTCCTTAGTCCAATAGTGGACGGCTTTCGAGTTACCAATGTACTCATGGATGGCGGCAGCGGATTAAACCTCATCTACGAGGAAACTCTTCAAAAAATGGAAATAGACTGGAGCCGCATTGAGCGAAGCAGCACAACCTTCAGAGGAATAATCCCTAGCCGGGAAGCGCGTTGCACCAGAAAAATCACACTCGATGTGGTGTTCGACTCACCGGACAATTACAGGTCCGAAGAAGTCACGTTCCAAGTGGCCCCGTTCAGCAGCGGATATCACGCTATATTAGGACGAGAGGCATTCACAATTTTTCAAGCCGTACCCCATTACGGGTACATGAAGCTCAAAATGCCCGGGCCCGGCGGAATAATCACTCTCGTTAGTGATCCAGACATAGCACTCCGCGCCGAAAACAAGACAGCCGCATTAGCCCTGGAGGCACTATCCGAAGCCTTAGCGGTAGAAGAACTCACCACGCTACGCTCTACGGTGAATAGGGATGATGTGATACTCGATAAGAGACCCAAGTCCACCTCCTTTAAACCAGCGGACGAAATAGTAAAATTCCAGGTCCATCCAACGGACCCGACAAAGACGGCCTCCATCGGGGCATAGTTGAACCACGATGTAAGCGCCAGAGGCGAAATTCGCCGGGAAAATTGGGACATCTTCGCTGGCACCCTTCAGATATGCCGGGAATCCCATGATTGGCGAACACAGCCTAAACATCCTAAAAGGATTCAAGCCGATCAAACAGGCCCTTGACGATTTTCCGAACCCAAAAGACAGGCAATGGGAGAAGAGCTAGCCAAACTATTGGAAGCCGGATTCATCAGAGACATCAAACATCCGGATTGGCTAGCAAACTTGGTAATGGTACCAAAGAAGGATAAATCCTGGCGCCTATGCGTCAATTTTAAAGACCTCAATAAGGCCTGCCCAAAGGATCCCTTCCCCCTCCCCCGCATCGACCAAATAATCGATGCTACTGCAGGGCACGATTCATTGTGCTTCCTTGACGCATATTCCGGCTACCATCAAATCAAAATGGCGGAAGCAGACCAAGCCGCAATGGCATTCATTACTCCATATGGACCATTCTGCTTCAACATGATGCCCTTCGGACTCAAAAACACCGGCGCAACATATCAGCGCATGATTCAGACATGTCTGGCTACCCAGATCGGCAAAACAGTAGAGGCATACATAGATGACGTAGTCGTAAAAACCAAACACGTCGGGACTCTAGTAGACGATTTGAGGCTAACATTCGACAACCTTCGAGCATGTGACATCAAGCTGAATCCGGAAAAATGCGTTTTCGGCGTACCAGCCGGAAAGCTCCTGGGCTTCATTCTATCCGGTAGAGGAATTGAAGCAAACCCAGCCAAAATCCGAGCTCTGTCATAGCTAGATATTCCAAAAGACCTCAAACAAATACAAAAATTGACTGGATGCGTGGCGGCTCTAAGCCGCTTTATCTCCCATTTGGGAGAAAAGGCATTGCCCCTCTATCGCCTCCTCAGATGCACTGAACACTTCGAGTGGATGGATGCTGCCACTGCCGGACTCGAAGAAATAAAAGCCATATTGGCAACAAATCCGGTCCTGGCTGCGCCTAACCTGGGCGAACCAATGTTGTTATACATCGCGGCAACACATCAAGTTGTAAGTGCGGTACTCGTCGTAGAACGAGAGACAGAAGGGCATAAATTCCCTCTTCAAAAACCAGTGTACTATGTATCCACTGTTTTAACTCCCTGCAAGTCCCGTTACCCGCACTATCAAAAGATAGCGTATGCGGTGTTCATGGCTTCTCGGAAGCTCCGACACTACTTTCAAGAGTGTTCGATAACAGTGGCTTCCGAAGTACCTCTCAACGACATTATAAACAACCGCGACGCGACGGGCAGGATTGCAAAATGGGCCATTGAGCTCTTACCATTCGATATAACTTACAAACCTCGGCGAGCTATAAAGTCGCAAGTTTTGGCCGACTTTGTCGCTGAGTGGACCGATGCCGAACTCCCTAAAGAGTACGACGCATACTCCAACTGGATTATGCACTTCGACGGCTCCAAAATGTTGGCCGGTTTGGGGGCTGGCGTCATATTGACGTCCCCAACCGGGGACACAGTCCAATACATACTTCAGATAATGTACACGGACTCCAACAACGCAGCCGAATACGAGGCCCTTTTACATGGCCTCCGGATGGCAATCTCCACGGGCATTCAACGCCTAGAGGTGCGTGGGAACTCAAACCTCGCAATATCCCAAGTAAATGGAGACTTTGACGCCAAGGATCCGAAAATGGCAGCCTATCGTAACGTTGTCCTCAAAATGTCAGCTCGGTTCGAAGGACTTGAATTCCACCACGTAGCCGGGATAATAACCAAGCAGCCGGCGATTAGCGCGCATCGGCGCAAAACGTGAAGCTGTCCCTCCAAACATCTTCCTGGAACGGCTCTTTAAGCCATCCGTACTATGGGAAGAGGAGTCCGGAAATAACAAACCGGAAGCGGCCGCACCAACCGACACAAAACAATCTGACATAATCGGCGAGTCAGCCGTCGAAATAACACCTTCAGCCCACGACATAATGGCAGTAATCGCCCCGTGGACAGAGCCATTCCTAGCCTACTTGCTTAGGCAAGAACTTCCCGAAGACCAAAATGAGGCCCGCTGCATAGTTCGGCGATCCAAAGCCTACAAGGTCCATGAGGGAGAACTCTATAAGAAAAGCACAAACGGAGTCCTTCAAAGGTGTATCTCCGAAGAGGAAGGGCGAAACCATCTGGCTGAAATTCATGCCGGACTAGTCGGACACCACGCCGCAGCTCAGGCCCTTGTAGGAAAGGCATTCCATACAGGATTTTATTGGCCGACGGCCCGCAGATCTCGGGACTTAGTCCAAAGATCGTCGGTTGTCGCTCTTTGCTAATCGAGCCATATGCCACCCACCACCCTCAAAACTATACCCATTACCGGCGTTAGGTAGTGCAGGGGCTTGACATGGTTGGACCCCTTAAAGGGGGAACCCACAAGCAAAGGTACCTATTGGTCATGGTGGATAAATTCACCAAATGGATAGAGGCCAAGCCAGTTAAAACGGCAGAGTCTGGACCAGTGATAGACTTCATATCCGGGGTAGTACACCATTATGGTGCCCTCCATAGCATCATCACCAATAACGGCACGAACTTTACGGCCGACAAGGTTAAATCATGGTGCAAAAATATGGGCATTAAGCTCGATTACTCTTCAGTGTATCATCCTCAAACCAACGGTCAAGTGGAACGAGCAAATGGTCTAATAATGAGCGGCATCAAACCCAGACTAGTGCGGTCCCTTACTAAATCTGACACGCACTGGGTAGAGGAGCTCGACTCCGTACTCTGGGGGCTGCGGACAACGCCCAACCGTACTACCGGATTCACACCATTTTTTATGGTATACGGCGCAGAAGCAGTTTTGCCCTGCGACATCATTCATGACTCACCTTGAGTGCGCATGTACGAAGAAAGAGAAGCCGAGATGGATCGGTAGGACAGCTTGGACGCATTGGAGGAAGAACACGACGTCCCAAAGGCTCGTTCCGCATTCTATCAGCAGCAGGCTCGAAGATACCAAAGCAGAGAAGTACGGGCTAAGACTTACAATGTCGGCGAACTAGTTCTACGCCTGCCGGACAAGAAAAAGGACAAGCTCAAGCCCAAATGGGAAGGCCCCTTCATTATCGATCAAGTCTTGACCGGCAGAGCGCATTGCTTATCTAAATCGTCGGACAACCGACTCGAGCCGAACCCATGGAACGCAGCCCGCCTCCGAAGATTCTATGCCTAGCGCCGGACTAAGAGTTCGTCCCCTTCCCCCGTCCAAATTTTTACACTTCAGCTGTCTTTTGTTTCTCTTTTCTCTCACCCCTATTCATCAAAGCCCTAAAAGGCCTACTTGCGCATTGTTCACACACAATTAATGTGCTATCCGCACTAATTATACCTGGCGACTTCTTTACCAGAATCTTAATTATAAGGGCTTCACGCCCAGCACGTGTGTCAAACTTCCACGTGTACCTTTTATTCACCATTATATGCATCGATATGACTTAAGTTTTGGCCAAGCTGGGTAGCCTGGCTCCTGTGCTTACCCCTACGTTCCCGATTGTTCGTCTAGGAGGTAAAGGGAGCACCTCTGCGATTATTCTTGCCGGGTCACCGGATGTGTACCTCGGTAGGTGAAGCCGAAAGCTAGCGTTCTTAAGGGAATATTCGGTCGGTGACTTGAAAGATGATTTTTTACCAATTTATTTCTCTGCCCCCAGATGTTTTCCTGCTCTTTTTGCAGTCCGGACATGCACTTTAGGGCATGCCTCCCAGGGAAAGGAACCCTTAACGGAACTATTCTCCCTAGAAGATGTTTCTTACTAACCATGTAATATAACATAACTAGTTGGGCACTTGTCAGATAGAGCACTAATGACCCCTACGCCTGGTCTCCATGCATGCCCCGGTTGTTTCTTAACCGAGAAGGTATTCGGACACACTCCGGACTCTAGGGTCCCGAGGTTGAAGCGAAAGGTCGGCAAAGACAAACGATCTACAATCTGGCTAGAAGGCATTTTACATGTCATTTTAAAATACATTGTCAAATCGACTAACTGTATTCCTCCTCAATCCCGTCTAACAGCTGTCTAATTTGATCCCGTTGGGAAAATTTAGCGCCAACTCTACTTGGCCGTACACTAAACTCACAGGATCTCCTTCCCATCGGGCCCCACAGTCCGACCTCGGCCATGTGGTTGGGATCCGCCTTCTTGTACCGCGTCTTCACCATGGCCCGAGCCTCCACGGCACCTTGGCGGCAGGCGAAATCTTCCATAAGGAGGCGCTGCGCATTCCTTGAAGCTTCTCCATAAGCTCTCCAAGGCCCTCGGGTAGGGAGAGGATGGCCATAAAGCACAGACGCGCCGCTCATTGCCTGCCAAACTCGTTCGAGCAGTTGCACCAGCTCGGGAAGTTGATCACCCGTTGATACGGGCATCTCCTCCGTAGGGCGACCTGTGAGTACACCTACAGACATATTTTGTCAATTGACTTCCTCGCCGAACTCTTCTTTTCAAAGGAGTTCACTCAAGCACTTACTATAGAAGCCGCGACAAAGCCACTGATTCTCCTTAACGGAGCCAGACAGCTCGGCCCGAACACCATTCAGCTCTTCTCCAAGCTGGGCGTGGGCATCCTGGAGCTTGTTCCTTTCCTGCTGCACCCTCGTCAGCACCCTCTCACCGGCCTTCAACTGGCGCAGTAGTTCTTGCCTATCCGGATCCTGTCCGGCAGCACCTGCAATGTCATTGTTAGACTTGCGCGCACGCTGCACACCACTTATCTTTTTAAAAAATAATGTGTTACCAGGAGGGGTCCCGGTGTTTCCTCCTGCGGCAGCCAGTGTGGCCTCAAGTTGGGCCTTACACTCCTGCAGCTCCTGAGACAGTTGGGTATTCTTCTTTGTAAGATCCTGCATTTAAAATGATCCTTAAATCAGTTAATATAACTACTTTAAGTCTCGGGGGCTACTGGCATATACAACTATTAAAATCTCTTACCCGTATGTCTTTTACATACTGCTCCGTGGCTCTGGTCAAACCATATTGAGCAGCACAGAGGTGCGCGTCCCCCGCGTTAAAGGCATTCAACGCCTCAGGGGAGAAGCACGCGTCACGAAAAACTGTCCGGTGGCGCCTGTGGTTCATGGCGCTCTCCACCTCAGACTTGGTGGTGGATATTCTGTCGGCATCCTCCGTTGGAGGAGTATCCGGCTCGCGCCTTGCGCTCGCCTCCCCCTCCAAACCAGGTGCTGGAGCTTGGCTGGTAGAGGCTGGGTTGGCAACCTCTACGCCCGCAGTCCGGCGGGTGCTTTTTCTCCTACAAAAGTCATGAGCATTCAAACACTTCCTAGGAACGTTGCTCTAAATAACGAACCGTGAGATATACCGTTGCGGCGACGTTTCAATCCGCGCCGTGCTCCTCTTCCGCCTACTAGGCTGGACTGACCTTTGTTGGTCAGCCGCCGCGGGCTCGGCTTCCCGCCTTGAAGGCGCCTCCTGCAAAACACAATCGTATACGGTGGTCAGAAATGAGCAAGGAAGAAATAATGGTGTCAGGACTTCGGTCACAATCACCTGGGAAGCCGGATATAGGCCGGGGTAGTCAGCCGTAATGGCGACTAAAGCATTATCCATGCTGAGTTGGTGGAACACCCCGTCGATTAGCTCCACCTTTATGTCCGGGTCCTCTTCGGAGGCCGGATCCTGGGATCTCTCTGGATCCTCGAGTTGCGGAGCTGGACTAAGCATGCCCTCCACGACCCGACGCAGCTCCGGCGTCGAAAGCATAATATAAGAAACTTAAACTTTGTAAGCATGGGTCGGGCACACAAAGTGTTCGCTTACCCAACGCCGAGGGTTATTCATGGAGAACCCATTCAACGGGCTCGTCTTGAGGAAATCCTCCTTCTCCCCCTTGCACAGGCCAGACAGGGTCTTCGCCAGGTCCTCGGTCGATCCCGGCCCTTTGCGACCATGACGGGTGGCATCGTCCTCCCCGTTGAAATCCCACATAGGGTGGCCCCTGTATTGCAGCTGCTACACCCCCCGCATAATGCATGTTGCCATGACTCCAATCATGGTCAACCCGGAATGGGCCAGTAACCTTATCCGGCCCATCAAATAATGGACGCTCTTGTCTTCCTCCAGCTGGGGGCTCCGTGGGCGCCAGCTAAGGCGTTTCTTCATAGGAGCATTCTTGAACTCCGGAGGCCGATCCGAGCAGGTCGGCAGCGGAGCAAATTCTCGTAAAACCATTACGAAGGCGGTCTTGGACGCCTTACGAGGGTTCGGATGGATATCCGTCCGGCGATCGCCATATTTCGCACCGCCACTTGATATATGGACCCCTCGTGAGAGTGGGGAACAAGGCGAACAACCTCTTCCACGAGGAAAAATGGGGCTCAACGCCCAGAAATAGCTCGCAAAGAGCCGCGTAACCCGCGATATGCAGGATAGAGGCGGGCATGAGGTGATGGAGCTGGAGTCCGTAGAACTCCAGGAGCCCGCGGAGGAATGGATGTATAGGAAATCCGAGCCCCCTTATCAGATAGGGGACGAAGCATACCCGCTCCCCTTTGTTGGGACTTGGGGTAGCCTCTGCTTTCTTCCCACCTTGGTAGGTGGCCAGCCCGGCTCGAACCGGAACCATGAAGGCCGGAGGGAGATATCCCTCCGCTTGGAGCGTCACCAGCTCGCTGTGCGAGACAGAACATCTCCTCCAATCTCCTGCCAGAGGGCTGGGAGCGCGAGAAGAGGAGCCGCGTCGATGGTCCATGATGGAATGGATTTTTGGTCGGAAGCGCTCCGATGAGTACTCGCGGAAGGAGGATGGTGTGGTTTGGATCTGGATTCTTGCCTCTCTTATAGGCAGATTATTTGCGCAGCTAGGGGGTAAAACATAAAAGATACCCTGGCTTTTCGCATTCGTGCGACGCGTGGAAGAAGGCCATTAATGGGCGTGGAAGCCAAGAAGCGCGACATTGATAAGGAAGCCGGACACTGTTCGGCAGGTACATGGAACTTAAAGGAGAACCCGCCTTGCAACGCCGAAGACTACATACGCGCTGGACTTATCGTCATTGAAGCCTAGTTCGGGGGCTACTGAGGGAGTCCTGGACTAGGGAGTATCCGGACAGCCGGACTATTATCGTCAGCCGGACTCCAAGACTATGAAGATACAAGATTGAAGACTCCGTCCCGTGTCCGGATGGGACTTTCCTTGGCGTGGAAGGCAAGCTTGGTGATACGGATATGTAGATCTCCTACCATTGTAACCGACTCTGTGTAACCCTAGCCCTCTCCGGTGTCTATATAAACCGGAGGGTTTTAGTCCGTAGGACGACAACCATTACAACAATCATACCATAGGCTAGCTTCTAGGGTTTAGACTCCTTGATCTCGTGGTAGATCCACTCTTGTACTACCCATATCATCAATATCAATCAAGCAGGAGTAGGGTTTTACCTCCATCAAGAGGGCCCGAACCTGGGTAAAAACATCGTGTCCCTTGTCTCCTGTTACCATCCGCCTAGATGCATAGTTCAGGACCCCCTACCCGAGATCCGCCGGTTTTGACACCGACAAGGACCACCGGATCTTTTGTTGGATTTTATCCGATAGCGTCCTTCATATTCAATCACTTTGGAAGTTCTTTCTCCATTGGTAAACCCTATCCTCTGATTGACCAACCATGCTCTGCTTTCGAGCTTGTGTTATTTACTCCTGAAGCTTGCGGTATATGTTCCTAAGATGCCTTGATGGGTTGAACCTACGCATTCCCTAATCCGTGTGAACCCGAAAGATTTCATTTGTCATACTTATCTGGTATTGCACCAGGTAAAACTTTCAACTAATGTCATTTTTGAAATACGAGAAGTGAATGAAAGGTTATGCATTGGAGAAGTGGGAGTCGACCTTGAACTTTGTGTTCATGCCCATGGACACGATGTAGAACTTATCATGAAAGCTGCTCGTAAAAATAACTACCACCTTGTTAGAAGTTCATCTTGTATCCGTGGTTCGATCATTTATGATTGTGGTTCCGACCATAATTTCTTCCTTTGATTCCATTTCTTAGACAAGTTAAAGCGCTTGTCTTCTATATATCCATACACCCTGCTTCAACCTTTCATTTGATATGCCTTGGAATATTATCCCCCTGGTATCTCGAGGATATCATGCCATTGCACTACATCTTATGAATTTGTGCTAGAGTAATACCTTTCCCTATCAGAGTCACTCCACGAGCTATGGGTTGTCGTCAACCAAGAACATCGATAAGTGAATTGATTCCGTGCTCCGACCTTCGATACAATAACTCTAAGTAATTTTCGTTGCTTATGAGTTTAATAATCCTTTAATTCATTCCTAGCCTGATTGGCTATATCTTTATCGTGCTAAATTTTAGCCGTGCTACCTGGTCCTTCCCGGAGCACAATTTTCGATGGTGAGCTAAGCTTACGACGATATTCCTCGTCATATCATTACGCCTTGAACAGCAAGCTTGATTTCGTGTTTGTGCCATACCCGTGGTTCCAATAACCTTCCGCTTCATCATTCCTTTGGCTTGATGTCATCATCGATCGATTACATCTTCATGAAACTTCTCGACATGTGTGTCGTGATCATCATGAACATTCTGATCTCTTCCAGGGTATCAATTGAATTCATGATGAGAAATACCATCCTTACCCTCGATGATTTGTGTTATCATCGACCACTTTATTGCCTTTCGTTCAACACAAACTTGTTCGTGTTTTGTGTTATACCTTGAGTTCCTTGCTATCAAGCATTTGCTCTTCTTTACCATGGAGTATTACCATCTTTTATGTCAGGAATGTCGTGAGAATTTCACAACCTCTCAAGAAATTCTTGATATAGTAATACTTCTCACCATCACCATTCCTTCTTGGCCCCCATGTTGTTTCCAACTGAAAAACCGACAATTGCACTTGGATGTGCGAATTCTAAACTTCTAGTGACCCTATTGCTTTGAAGTTAATGGTCTACATTTCATTCTTAGACCATTGGTTATTGAATCACCATTCTAAGCATTGATCTTGCTGCCTAAGGTCATATTTCGGGCACACCTTTCAACTAATGATTGATGGTGTATGTTTTCCTCGAGCATACAACATTATATCATTTGAACTGACAATTGTCATCTTCTTGTTCACCTTATTGTGGAAATCCATCCGTTTGGAATTCTCGACGAATTGTCGCTCAGCCCATCATCCACCTTCTCATCCCCTCCTTGGTTTAATGATGAACTATTGCTTCAGGAACCCGCTCCCATAGTTCATTTCCCGAGAATCTTGCAATGTCATTTCGTCGATTTGTGTTGCACCTTTTCCTCTTGGACACCCCGAGTCTGAGGTATCATGACACCAATCGGATCTGAATCTCGGTCAAATATGATGGTTGGGACAACTTTCCAAGAGTTATGATGTTGGTCCTTTGATGACCCGGTAACATGATGTCATGCCTAGCACCCCTCCCCCTCCCCTGGCTGGAGGACTCATTATAATTTCTTTTGCAAGGATAACCATTCTTCCTGGAGGAAATGGTAGGACTTATTTTATAAGTTGCTCCTGATGGATCATTTGTGTATCCAAAGTCCGGCCCTTGATTGAAACACCATATCATTGCTACCTCGAAGCATGACTATGATACCCCGCTCATCAACAAGAGCATTGGAGGCGCGATGCTAAATGTTTCCTGCTCAATTATCCAAACACCGTTGTATGGGTAATGTCATGAAATTTCTCTCCCCTTGCCTAAATGGTTTTCTACTTTCTATCCTGTCATGGATATCATGCTCCGCTTATCCTTGGGAAGGATATACCCCCGAAATATGTGTGTATACACATTTTCCCTTCCATTGTTCTGTTTAAACCTGATAACCACTTTTCCTTTCCATTGGTTGGTTTAACGTGTCTTGTGATCTATATGATCTAAGCAGTAATATTCTCCTACTTATGTAAACACCTCGGTGTACAATTCTGTCAGCAAGACCCCGTTACTATTGTTGATGACATTTCGGTAGCCACCGATGGACGAGAACCTTGCCTATTGGCCTGCCTCGTTCAACGAGCAGGAAAATGGTTCTCTTCGTCCCTCGCCCTTGGTATCGATGTTGTTGCCGACATAACTGACAGGCTACCCTCTGACACGTCTTACTATTGTGACCGTGCAAGATGTCGGCCCCCTTCCCGCTTTCAACCACATGGTGGGCCCATAACCCATAGTTCCACAGGATCGAAACCTGACTCTCCTGTACACCCCCTGTTCCCAAAGTTATTCCTCGCGCATGGCCTCGTATGTAATTCACGTGCCACCGTCCCAAGTGATCTATTCTGGTAACAGACGCAATACTCAATCTCGTTGCTCTGGACCCCTTTTGCATGTCGTTTCAGACATCGAACGATTGTTATCCGTTTGAAACTTCTCATGGTACCTTCTTACTTGCTCTCGGTAACTTCTTAAGTTTCAATTCGGGAGATACTTATGCTTCTCCCCCTGAGTTAACCATTCCATGATCAATTTTGTTAGAATCCGGTCTTATAGAGTTTTCCCTTCGTAAGTCCGGTGAAGATCCTGGAGGAAGCACGACAATTTCATCATATTGCATTGAGGCTTAGAAATGAAGACATCAACGTAATGGAGCGACCTCTTCGAGAAGAGCAACCCAGACCGAGAAGACTCGTTAGAATTTTGTAATCAAATCTTTCCCCCTTACACTACCACGTAAATCTCGGGACGAGATTTCTTGTAGTGGAGGAGAATTGTGACGCCCGGATAATCAAGCTACAGAAATTTCCTGCTAATGATGCCACGTCACCGCGATTACCGTTACTAATCTTGCGTTAGCTCAAATCCGATTCAAATTCAAATTCAAGTTAAAGGCAAATAATAAAAGTTTTCAAATATTAGAACTAAAATGTTCGGAGTGTGCAAATTATTGCATAGGTAATTATGGTGAAGAAATCACGCTTTTTCAAAATGCCTAAATACTTTAAAATGAATTAAAGCAGAAAGGGAAAATAAATAAAAAAGGAACAGACTGAAAAAACAACAACAAAAGAAAACAAAAGCCCCCCTTGCTGGGCCATGGCCCAGCTGGCCACCAGGCCACAACCAGCCGGCCCACATCCCACTCCCCATATCCCCCATCCCCAAAACCCTAGCCACTACCGCACCCCACTTCCCCCCACGTCGCCACTCCTCCTCCCCCTCTCGATCCAATCTGGATCGGGGCAAACCCGTCCCCACTTCCCCTCTCTCTCTTGCTCGGTTCCCCTCCCCCTATCTGGATCGGGGGGCGCACGCTGCTCTCCACCGACACCGTCACCGGACCGCCCGCCTCACGCCGGCTCCCCGCCGCCCCATCGACGCCGCCCTCCCGCCTCTACGCCCACCCCGGTGAACACCGCCCCGTCGCCGTCACTGGATCGCCTCGACCTCGTCTCCTCCCCACCGCGTGACGTCTCCATCCTCCTCCTCGCCGGACTCCATCGTCGTCGTCCTCTCCGTCGTCGCCTCGTCCCCGCCATCGCCGACCGCCTCCCCGAGCCAACTTAAGCACAACTACAGGGCCCCGGTGAGGCCTCGTCCGCCCTCGCTCCGTTCCCCTTTGTTTCGATCGCCGTAGGACGCTCCCACCGCCCGTGCCGTGCTCACCCCTCCGTAGCCGTGTCCGTGCCCACGCACCGGCCACCCCGTGCGTGCCCCGGGGGTCCCAAGCCCGTGCTCCCCGCGCCGTCGCCCGCTACTGCCTCTTTTCCGCGGTGCCCGCCGCTGAGCCCATGCTGGCCGCTTGCCTGCGCCCTGCTAGTCTAGCCCCTGGCCTTGGCAAGCGACCTAACGGGTGGGTGCCCATCGCCCGTAACCGCTGCGCCCAGTGCCCGTCGCCCGACCCACTAAGGCCTATGTGCCACTGGATAACGGGGCCTAGCCCCAGAACGAATTAAAAAGAGATTATAAAAATATGTAAATAAAAATAAATTTAATTAATTAACTAATTAATTAGCTAATTAACAGATTAATTAAACAAATTAATCATAATTAGATTAATCTAATCACTAATTAACCTATTTAACTATTAGTTAATTAGTCAGTCAATGACAGGCGGGACCCTCATGTCAATTTGACCAGTCAACACCTCTATTGACTGCTGACGTCGTGCTGATGTCATGATGACGTCAACATACACTATTCTGGATAATGTTGAATTAAATTACTTAAAGAAATTCTAGAAATGATTAAATCTTTTAAAATTAATATAAAATAAACCGTAGCTCAGATGAAAATACTTTGTACATGAAAGTTGCTCAGAACAACGAGATGAATCCGGATACGCAGCCCATTCGTCCGCCACACATCCCTAGCATAGCGAACCTGCAACATTCCACCTCTGGTTCATCTATCCGAAAACGCGAAACACCGGGGATACTTTCTCGGATGTTTCCCCCTTTCGCCGGTACCACCTACTGCTGCGTTAGGGCACACCTAGCACCGCGTATTGCCACGTTACGCTTTGTGATGCTTTGATTGCTCTATTATTTATTTTGTTCCCCTCCGTTACTTCTTTCCAGTATACCCCGAGACTGCCGGTGACCCCCAGTTCGACTACGGAGTTGACGACCCCTCCTTGCCAGAGCAACCAGGCAAGCCCCCCCTTGATCACGAGATATCGCCGATTCTTCTCTATACTGCTTGCATTAGAGTAGTGTAGCATGTTACTGTTCGGTTACTCCTATTCTGTTGCATAGCGTGTCATTGTTGCTACAGTCATTGATACCATACCCGCAATCCTAAATGCTTAGTATAGGATGCTAGTTTATCATCATTGGCCCTACATTCTTGTTAGTCTGCCTTGCTATACTATTGGGCCGTGATCACTCGGGAGGTGATCACGGGTATATAATATACATATATACATACTACAGATGGTGACTAAAGACGGGTCGGCTCGAGGAGTACCCGCGAGTGATTCACAGATTGGGGGCTGGAAGGACCTTTGTCCCTACGGCCCTCTGTGTGGATCTTTGTGGCGGAGCGACAGGGCAGGTTGAGACCACCTATGCGAGAGGTGGGCCGGGCCCTGGTCGACATTTGCGGTTGCTTCATAATAACACGCTTAACAAGATCTTGGTATTTGATCTGAGTCTGGCCACTGGCCTATACGCACTAACCAACTACACGGAAAAGATATGGGCACTCGACGTCGTGGTGTCAGCCGAAGCCTTCTAGACGTCAGCGACTGAGCGGCGCGCGCCAGGTTGGACTGCGTTAACACAACTTCCTTTGTAATGGAGGTTGCTAGGTCTGCTTCCGGCCACCCACGCAACGTGCAGGTGTGCAATGTGCAATGGGCGATGGTCCCAGACCCCTGCGTGCATAGGATTTAGACCGGCGTGCTGACCTCTCTGTTGTGCCCAGGTGGGGCTACGACGTGTTGATCTTCCGAGGCCGGGCACGACCCAGGAAAGTGTGTCCGGCCAAATGGGATCGAGCGTGTTGGGAAATGTGGTGCACCCCTGCAGGGAAGTTTATCTATTCGAATAGCCGTGTCCCTCAGTAAAAGGGCGACCCGGAGTTGTACCTTGACCTTATGACAACTAGAACCGGATACTTAATAGAACACACCCAGATAAGTTCCACAGACAACCCGGTGATCGCTTTTCCACAGGGCGACAAGGGGAGGATCGCCGGGTAGGCTTATGCTATGCGATGCTACTTGGAGGACTTCAATCTACTCTCTTCTACATGCTGCAAGACGGAGGCTGCCAGAAGCGTAGTCTTCAATAGGACTAGCTATCCCCCTCTTATTCTGGCTTTCTGCATTTCAGTCCACTGATATGGCCTCCTTACACATATACCCATGCATATGTAGTGTAGCTCCTTGCTTGCGAGTACTTTGGATGAGTACTCACGGTTGCTTTGCTCCCTCTTTTCCCCCGTTTTCCTCTTCTTCTCGGATGCCGCAACCAGACGTTGGAGCCCAGGAGCCAGACGCCACCGTCAACAACGACTACTACACTAGAGGTGCCTACTACTACGTGCAGGCTGCTGACGACGACCAGGAGTAGTTTAGGAGGATCCTAGGCAGGAGGCATGCGCCTCTTTCGATCTGTATCCTAGTTTGTGCTAGCCTTCTTAAGGCAAACTTGTTTAACTTATGTCTGTACTCAGATATTGTTGCTTCCGCTGACTCGTCTATGATCGAGCACTTGTATTCGAGCCCTCGAGGCCCCTGGCTTGTATTATGATGCTTGTATGACTTATTTATGTTTTTAGAGTTGTGTTGTGATATCTTCCCGTGAGTCCCTCATCTTGATCGTACACGTTTGCGTGCATGATTAGTGTACGATTGAATCGGGGGCGTCACAGCAGCAAGGTGTCACAATCCTTTTTGTAGCAAAGGACAAGCTTGGACAAGTTCTTATAATGACAAAAGCGCTCCTGAGGACACATGGGAATTATCATCAAGCTAGTTTTCATCACGCTCATATGATTCGTGTTTGTTACTTTGATAATTTGATATGTGGGTGGACCGGTGCTTGGTTACTGCCCTTTCTTAGACAAGCATCCCACTTATGATTAATCCCTATTGCAAGCATCCGCAACTACAAAAGAAGTATTAAGGTAAACCTAACCATAGCATGAAACATATGGATCCAAATCAGCCCCTTACGAAGCAACACATAAACTAGGGTTTAAGCTTCTGTCACTCAAGCAACCCATCATCTACTTATTACTTCCCAACGCCTTCCTCTAGGCCCAAATAATGGTGAAGTTTCATGTAGTCGACGTTCACATAACACCACTAGAGGAGAGACAACATACATCTCATCAAAATATCGAACGAATACCAAATTCACATGACTACTAATAGCAAGACTTCACCATGTCTTCAGGAACAAACGTAACTACTCACAAAGCATATTCATGTTCATAATTAGAGGGGTATTAATATGCATTAAGGATCTGAACATATGACCTTCCACCAAATAAACCAACTAGCATCAACTACAAGGAGTAATCAACACTACTAGCAACCCATAGGTACCAATCTGAGGTTTTGGTACAAAGAGTGGATACAAGAGATGAACTAGGGTTTGAGAGGAGATGGTGCTAGTGAAGATCTTGATGAAGATTGACCCCCTCCCGATGAGAGGATCGTTGGTGATGACAATGGTGATGATTTCCCCCTCCCTGAGGGAAGTTTCCCCGACAGAACAGCTCCGCTAGAGCCCTAGATTGGTTCCGCCAAGGTTCCGCCTCGTGGCGGCGCAGTTTCGTCCCGTAAGATTGCTTATGATTTTTTTCAGGGTAAAAGACCTCATATAGTAGAAGATGGCCACCGGAGGGCTGCCAGGTGGCCCACGAGACAGGGGGTGCGCCCAGGGGGGTAGGGCGCGCCCCCCACCCTCATGGGTGGTGGGTGGCCCCCTCAGGTATTTCTTCCATTGAATATTCTTTATTAATTCCCAAATGACTTTCGTTGAGTTTCAGGACTTTTGGAGCTGTGCAGAATAGGTCTCCAATATTTGCTCCTTTTCCAGCCTAGAATCCCAGCTGCCGGCATTCTCCATCTTCATGTAAACCTTGTAAAATAAGAGAGATTAGCCATAAGTAATGTGACATAACATGTAATAACAGCCCATAATGCAATAAATATTGATATAAAATCACGATGCACAATGGACGTATCAATGTGTCTCAGTCATGTCTACATAGTTCTCAAACCCGTAGGGTCCGCACGCTTACATTCGATGCAGATTTGTATTATGAGTTTATGTGATTTGATGACCGAAGGTTGTTCGGAGTCCCGGATGAGATCACGAACATGACGAGGTGTCTCGAAATGGTCGAGACATAAAGAATCATATATTGGAAGGTTATATTCGGACACCGGAATGGTTTGGGTCGTATCGAATAAGTTACAGAGTACTGGGGGTTACCGAACCCCCCCCCCCCGGAAGCTAGTGGGCCTCAATTGCCTTAGTGGAGAAGAGAGAGGGCTGGGCAGGAGGTGGCGCACACCCCCTTGCCCCAGTCCGAATTGGACAAGAGGAGGGGGCGGCACCCCCCTCCTTCCTTCTCTCCTCCTCCTCCTTCCCCCCTTCTCCTACTTGGACTAGGAAAGGGGGAAACCTACTCCTACTAGGAGTAGGATTCCTCCCCCCTTGGCGCGCCCCTTGTGGCCGGCTGGCCTCCTCCTCCCCTCCTTTATATATGGGGGAGGGGGCACCCCATAGATACACAAGTTGATCTTTAGCTGTGTGCGGTGCCCCCCTCCACAGTTTTCTACCTCGGTCATATTGTCGTAGTGCTTAGGCAAAGCCCTGCGTTGTTAACTTCATCGTCACCGTCACCAGGTCATCGTGCTGATGAAACTCTCCCTTGGCCTCAGCTGGATGAAGAGTACAAGGGACGTCACCAAGCTGAATGTGTGCAGATCGCGGAGGTGCCGTGCATTCGTTACTTGATCAGTTGGATCGCGAAGACGTTCGACTACATCAACCGCGTTACTAAACGCTTCCACTTTTTGTGTACGAGGGTACGTGGACACACTCTCCCCACTCGGTGTTATGCTTCTCCTAGATAGATCTTGCGTTATCACAGAATTTTTTTGAAATACTACGTTTCCCGATAGTGGTATCAGAGCCAGGTCTATGCGTAGATGTTATATGCACGAGTAGAACACAAAGAGTTGTGGGCGATAATAGTCATACTGCTTACCAGCATGTCATACTTTGATTCGGCGGTATTGTTGGATGAAGCAGCCCAGACAGACATTACATGATCACATTCATGAGACTGGTTCTACCGCCGTGCTTTGCACACAGGTGGCTAGTGGGTGTCTGTTTCTTAAACTTTAGTTGAATCAAGTGTGATGTCTACTACTTGTCGCAATGATCATGATTGAGGTGATTCTTCTTAGGATCTTGAAAATTTATTTAAGCCCCATGATCAATATGAGATTGATAATATTGTTTGCAATAATATTGAAAGTGGGTTCATAAGAGTGTCAACTTTAGATCCCACATTTTTGGAGAATGTTCAATCTTATGGTTTTTTGATAAAAGTGGGTTTGGAGAGGTCATGACTTTAGTTAATGATAATCCCACTATTTTGGAAGAGTGTCAACTTCGCATGCATGTGGATCGTGTTGAGAATATGTTATGTGATAGCTACTTTTTTGAATTTGCCTATGATCCTACATGTAATTATTATGAGAGAGGAAAATATGGTTGTAGAAATTTTTATCTTACTAAGATATCTCTCTTCATGTTGAGATTGCCACCATCTCTTTCTTCTTCGTTGCATATGCTAAATTTTGCTTGCTATGATAATTTATCTCCTTATAAAATGCCTATGCATAGGAAGTATGTTAGACTTAGATGTGTTCATCACGTGTTCTATGATGCTCTCTTTGTGCTTTAATTCTTGTCTTTGATGTGAGCATCATTAAAATTATCAATGCCTAGCTAGGGGCGTTAAACAATAGCGCTTGTTGGGAGGCAACCCAATTTTATTTTTGTTTCTTCACTACAAGAAATATGTTAACTAGTGACCTTCTGTCAGTGACCCTGGAAGAATTGGTCATAGATTTATGACCATTTGAGACCAATTGGTCAAAAGCTGTTCAGGGGGTTCCAAACCCTAAACCATTGCGACCATTTTGGTCAGAAAGGTCGTAATTTCCTTACATGAAATGGTCATAAAGCAAACAGCGCTGGTCCGCTACCTTATTTCTAGTTGTTAACGACCAATATAGATGATCATAGCATTGTAAATTGTGGTGGGTTGTGATGACTAGGCGCCATCTCATCAGTTTTACCTATGTGTCATGTCCATGTGTCAATTTTTGCCCTAAGTTGTGAAGCAACCTATATTTCTATTATTCCAAATATTCCCAAAAAATTCTCATAAATTGTTTAGATCATATCTTCATCAAATATGTCAGTAACCTTCCTTGCCTAGTTCAAAAATAATTCAACAATATTCATTTTCCTATTATGTTTAGAGTAACACTTTTTGAAGGAAGTGTTATTTATATATATTCTTGATTTCCCTAAAAATTTGTGAAGACATTCTTCTTAGTATATGATCATCCTCAGCCAAAACTCACACCCATTGGCTATGTGCATTTCCCGTACCACTAATCAAACACTTGGCTGCTAATTCATCTTTGAGCATAGTTCGGTCTCCTCATGCGAATCTTATGTTGTAATTTTCTTCATAGCACCTACCTGGGGAGTGCCCAACCCACTAGACATGCCTAGGCCGCCCAGCCGCATGGCAACGCCACGGTCACGCAGTGACCATGCGGCGGGCATATGAGCTTATGCGCTCTAGAGTTAGGGCCCTTGGCCACCGTCCAAACCTCGATGTCTCGCCACCAAACTATGTATTTCTGATTAAATAGATACTTATGTACCTAGAAATTATTTTTGGCAAAAATAAAGAGCAAACTATGAGGCAACTGCAGTTCAAATTTGACCCGCTTCCTACTGAATCTGCGGGAATTTGTCTTTTTCACCAGAGGTGGATTAAAACTTTTGACACCCAACCATTTTGTCAATTGTGCATTAAATTTGTCCTTGTATTTTAGAAAATTGATTTGGTCCAATTTTGCAACAAATATATGGTAGGTCCTTCACAAAAAAACTCATTTCAGGAACTCGGAAAATGGAAAATGAATTTTCCATGCAAAGAAAATGATAACTCCCTTAGGCAACATTGTTTGGAATTCCAAAATGCACCCTTGTGCACAATATGAGATCATTTGAACAAACTATGCCATGAATGTGGCCATAAGATTGATCATTTGGCTTGAAAGCCATGAATCTTCACGCATGATAGCTCGTTTCTGAGAACACTTTTTAAAAATATTTTCCATATTACAAGTTTATTATTTTTCCTGGAAACTTGGCCACATATAATGACACAATGCGAAGGTTTTCCAATTTTTTGATTTTTTTTGTTTTTATGCCCATTTCAAAATGCGGTCAAAATGGCGGACTTGACCGTTCCTAGCTAGTAGTTGAATCTTGGAAAAGTTTTGATGTTTCTATGATTAAATAGATACTTATGTACCTAGAAATGATTTTTTGAAAAAATAAAGAGCAAACTACGTGGTAGCTGTAGTTCAAATTTGACCCGCTTCCAGCTGAATCAGTGGGAATTTGTCTTTTTGATGAGAGGTGGATCAAAACTTTTTACACCCAAACATTTGGTCAATTTTGCATTAAATATGTCCTAGTATTTTAGAAAATTAATTTGGCCCAATTTTGCAAGAATTATTTGGTAGGTCCTTCACCAATAAAAACTCATTTCAAGCACTCGGAAAATGGAAAATGAATTTTCCGTGCAAAGAAAATGAAAACTCCCTTAGGCAACATTGTTTGCCATACCAATATGCACCCTTGTGCACAATATGAGATCATTTGAACAAACTATGCCATGAATGTGGCCATAAGATTGATCATTTGGCTTGGAAGCCATTGATCTCCACATGTGATAGCTCGTTTCAGAGAACACTTTTTTTAAAAATAATTGATGTATTACAAGTTTATTATTTTTCCTCGGAACTTGGCCACATATAATGACACAATGCGATGGTCTCCCAATTTTTTGATTTTTCTGAATTTTTTATGCCCGTTTGAAAATGCGGTCAAAACGACGGGAATGGCCATTCCAAGCTAGTGGTTGAATATTGGAATTTTTTTGGTGTCTCTCCGATTAAATAGATACTTATGTACCTAGAAATGATTTTTGGAAAAAATAAAGAGCAAACTACAAGGCAGCTATTGTTCAAATTTGACCCGCTTCCACCTGAATCGATGGAAATTTGTCTTTTTCACGACAGGTGGATCAAAACTTTATACACATAACCATTTGGTCAATTATGCATTAAATATGGCCTAGTATTTTATAAAAACTATTTGGTCCAATTTTGCAACAATTATTTGGTAGGTTCTTCACAAAAAAACTCAGTTCAGGCACTCAGAAAATGGAAAATGAATTTTCCGTGCAATGAAAATGAAAACTTCCTTAGGCAACATTGTTTGCCATTCCAATATGCACCCTTCTGCACAATATGAGATCATTTGAACAAACTATGCCATGAATCTAGCCATAAGATTGATCATTTGGCTTGGAAGCCATCGATCTCCACACTTGATAGCTCGTTTCTGAGAACACTTTTTTAAAATAATTGCCGTATTACAAGTTTATTATTTTTCCTCGGAACTTGGCCACATATAATTACACAATGCGAAGGTTTTCCAATTTTTTTGTTTTTTTTTTGAATTTTTTTGAATTTTTTATGTCCGTTTGAAAATGCGGTCAAAACGGCGGGAATGACCGTTCCTAGCTAGTGGTTGGATCTTGGAATTTTTTTGGTGTTTCTCTGATTAAATAGATACTTATGTACCTAGAAATGATTTTTGGAAAAAAAATAAAAAGCAAACTACAAGGCAGCTACAGTTTAAATTTGACCCGCTTCCAGCTGAATCGGCGGAAATTTGTCTTTTTCATGAGAGGTGGATCAAAACTTTTTACACCCATGGTCAATTGTGCATTAAATATGGCCTAGTATTTTATAAAAATGATTTGGTCTAATTTTGCAACAATTATTTGATAGGTCCATCACAAAAAAAAACTCATTTCAGGCACTCGGAAAATGGAAAATGAATTTTCCATGCAAAGAAAATGAGAACTTCCTGAGGCAACATTGTTTGCCATTCCAATATGAACCCTTGTGCACAATATGAGATCATTTGAACAAACTATGCCCTGAATGTGGCCATAAGATTAATCATTTGGCTTGGAAGCCATTGATCTCCACACGTGATAGCTCGTTTCTGAGAACACTTTTTTAAAATAATTGCCGTATTAAAAGTTTATTATTTTTACTCGAAACTTGGCCACATATAATGACACAATGCGAAGGTTTTCCAATTTTTTATTTTTTTTTTGAATTTTTTATGCCCGTTTGAAAATGCGGTCAAAACGGCGGGAATGACCGTTCCTAGCTAGTGGTTGGATCTTGGAATTTTTTTGGTGTTTCTCTGATTAAATAGATACTTATGTACCTAGAAATGATTTTTGGAAAATATAAAGAGCCAACTACAAGGCATCTACAGTTCAAATTTGACCCGGTTCCACCTGAATCGGCGGAAATTTGTCTTTTTCATGAGAGGTGGATCAAAACTTTTTACACCCAACCATTTGGTCAATTGTGCATTAAATATGGCCTAGTATTTTAGAAAAATGATTTGGTCTAATTTTGCTACAATTATTTGGTAGGTTCTTCACAAAAAAACCTCCTTTTGGGCACTTGAAAAATGGAAAATGGTATTTTCGTCCAAAGAAAATGAAAAACCCCTTAGGCAACAAACCATTTGGTCAATTGGGCATTAAATATGGTCTAATATTTCTAAAATTTGAGGTGGTTCAATTTTGCAACAAAGAGTTGGTTGGTTCTTCACAAAAAAATCAAAATGGAAAATTATTTTTCGTGCAAAAAATATATTTTTGAATCAATTAAGACCAATTTAGATGGTCATAAGATTGTCAAAGCGTTTACCGCGTTTTGATTGGTCCATAGGCATGTCATGCGGATCACACATCCAACACTGTCGGATACTCCCCGATCCGACGGCAGCCCTCACCCCTCACCTTCTCACCCCATGTAGCCCAATCACCCACGCACCCACGCCCCCTTCTCTCCCACGCACCCACGGCTGCCAACCCTAGCCCTCTCCCTCCCTCAGATCTCAATCCACCGCCGCCCCAACCCAATCCCTACCCCCACGTAGCCCAACCCAATCCGTCGCACCGGCGACCTCGAACCTCATCGCCGGCAGCCCCTCCCCTCTCCTCCTAGATCCACTCGGGCTACTCATGTCGTGGCCAGATCCGGCAGGAACTCCCATCCTCCCCATCAGCTCCACCGACTAGCCCTTCCTCACCGCATCCATGGCCTCTCTGCGCCCTTCCTCACCGCATCGCCACCCAGACCCCTCCCTTCCCCACTGCATCGCCACCCCAAGCCACCTCCCTTCCCTAACCCTACACCCATACCTCAACCTGCCCCGCAACCCGTCGGATATCCGTGGCGGCGTGCATCCTTTTCCGAGTTCGCCAAGGACAGTGTTCGCCTCGTCAAGCGGTGCCACAAGCCTGACCGCAAGGGTAAGGACACTCTTGCCCATTCTCCTCATTCCGGATCCGGTTTGTTTTCCTCTTTCGCTAGATCTGACGCTGATTTGTTGCTTTTCTCGCCCAGGTAAGCCGGGGAATGGCGCAGAACGGTGTCCAAGCGCGTGGAACAGTCATGGGAATACATCGTGAATAAGGTCAAACACCCCCGAGCCCGTGCCCGTGGAAGGCAGAAACACCCAAACCGAGCCTGTGCTAGGGTTAGGTCTCAGCTCTTCTCCATCCTCGTGCCACCGGACATTGGATGTCTGGATCTCACGCCGCCAGCAGCCGCACGCCCCCCTCCCCACGCCGCCGGATCTTCCTCTCCTCCTCCCCGCGCCGTCGGATTTTCCTCTCCTCCTCCCCGCGCCACCGGATCTTCCTCTCGGGATCTTCCCCGCATCGCTGGCTGCTGTTCTACGACCTCGTCCACCCCGAGCTCTTCTTCTCTTCAGGCAGGTGAGCCCCGTCCTCTTCTTCTCTTCTTCTCTGGCATGCTCAAAGTTGGGCATGCTCTGCTGCTCTGCTCTGTACTTTGTCGGCCCGTAATGTATTGCTATTGTACCTGCTTGAGTAGTAAACTGTAAGTGAAGTAGACTAGTATTACTTATTAAGTAATTGCTGGTGGTGGTTTGGTTGCTAGCTGCTGCTTTAGCTGCTTGCTTTGGTTCCTGGCTTACTGATTTTGCTAGGTGCTGTCGTTTGCTTGCTATTGCTGCTTGCTGCTAGCTTCTACTGCTAGCTAGTGCTGCTTGTGCTTGCTGCTAGTTGCTACCTAGTAGCTACTACCTTATAAATTGTAACTGTAAAATCATGTAATTTCTAACTTTTTGCCATATTGTTCATGTTTGCGCCCTGTTATTTCTGTACTGATGGTAGGATTTCTGTGTTAAACCTAGGCCTGTTGTTCTTTGTTTATCTCCATTGTTTCCCAGGTGGCTAGTTATCTGTTTGACTCTGTTTTCTGTCAAAATCTGTTGTTCCGCCAATAGTTTTTGCACAACACTTCTTGTATAAAGTTTTGATATAAATCTGTCATGCAGGTGTATGGAAGCACAAGAAGAGTGATGGCCATGAAGACTATGGTCTCCTTGCAAGCGAGCCAGCCAGGAAATATGCCATTGTCAAAGAGCTTCATAGCCCTGTTACTTTGAAGGATGGGACAGTTGTCCTGAAGTTCGAAGTGAGGCTTCGGAATGGCCTCGAGTGTGGAGGTTCGTTCGCCGCTCCCTCTCCAGCAAATTTAGTTGACTCTCTGATGGAGCGCTAATAACATTAGTTTTATGATCTAAAACTATCTATCGTTCATGTGTGATGAAGGTGAGCGGAGTCTAAAACTGCCTGTCGTTCCTGTGATGATGAAGGTGAGCGGAGTGATCTGCTTTTTTCTCTCTCCCTTTTGGGGGGCTTTAACAACTGAAGCCATGACTCATCCAGTGATGACTGGTCATGTACTAGCTAGCTAATAAGCTTGCTTTGCTACAGAATGAACGAATGGCATCTTAGTTTGTACCTCATCTAGCACACTGCCTAAAATTGGCTCTGTTGTTTCAATGAAATTAGTAGAATTACCTTGTGATTCCTTGTTTGCTTCATATTATGGTTTCTCTACTACTAGTGTCTTACTAGCTTGTTCTGGCTCATCGTGTTCCTGCTTGTAGTTGATTTTCCATGTGCCCAAGTATATGAGTAGTACACGTGCAAGCAAATATTTGAACTGAAACCCATCCATCCTTTGTATAGTACTGTACTGAAGAAGTAATGTAGATGAATATACATGCAATTTTATTAAGTGAATGCCATGCAAACAACTAACTTGCTCTTGTCCATGTAGATGGAGTAGGAGGATGAGTAGCAACAACAAATCAGCCTGATGGTGAAGAAGCACCTGATCACCAGAACTCATTCAAGTGCTCTTTAGTCCTTCCAAAACAATATCTTGATGTCCCCCTTACAGAAAATGTTCATATATGTCCCTGCATGATGTGTGTGTGCATGTTGGATGGTCACATTCTAGTGTACTAGCTAGCTAGTAAGCTTGTTTTGCTACCGGATGGTTGAATGTCATCTCAGTTTGTACCTCATCTAGCTCACCACCTCAAATTGCGACTGTTTGGTTAGTGCTTCCTTCTTGGTTGGCTAAGCATATCAGTTTGTTTGATTTGGAACATTAGACGCTCTCCATCGACGACCGGGACCCCATGTCTAAGCTGTTGATTGGCTAATTTTATTCATCGTCTCCACAATATATTCAGTAGCATTTAGCCTAAGCTGCTGATTGCGTAATTTGTAGGTAAAGATACCATTGGCATATATTATCAGCAGCATTTTTCATAAAAAAAATAAAAAAATGTTGATTTAGGTCCAGAATGTGTATTATGTCCATGTTGGTAGATGGTAATGGCTCGTCGGAATATACACACACACACACACACACATGAGTGCATCATGTAACAATTGGCAGAGTCACCAGAATATATACACATTAAATCTATTGTTCTGTTTTATCATTGTGCTGCATCTGTTTCTAACTCCACTATATCCTTTATCACCTTATCCAACATTGTAGATTCCTGCATTGATGCAAGCCAACTATGGATATGATCTTGCATTAAGCTTTAGCTGGCTATTAATTATGTTGTGTGAGATGCTATGTAACCATGGCCTGAAGTGGTTGGGTGTTTCTTTTGGGCGCAGGTGACTTGTACACGAAGCTGTACGACTAGGTGTTTCTTTTGGGTGTGTCCAGCACATGTTCGAGTTCACTTGCGATGGGATTTTGCTGGTCCTCCTAGGAGCGGACACATAGTTTTGGCCTATATAGTTGCTTCTTTCTCTTCATGTATTATTATGTGCTCCGTAATGATTTGGTTTTTGCTTCAATATAATCTGCTTCTACATTGTGTAATCTGATCTGCAATGATTCAGTTTTTGGTTCCATATAATTAATCTACTTCTATGCTTTATTCTTGTACAATTTTCCTGCTGTTCTTGCTGCTCCATATGTTCGCCTTCTAGGGACAACATATAAGTGCTTTTCTTATTTGTTTTCTTTATTTAAGCTGGTAGCTTTTATGTTCACTCTTTTTCAGGAGCTTCAGGCCTAATTTTTTGCCTTTATGTTCACCCTTTTACAGGAGCTCCAGGCCTAATTTTTTTGAGTGTGAAGCCATGAAGCCAAGTGCGAAGCAGCGAGCCCTACTTAGGAAGAGTTTTTTGGTTCTGTAGTAGACTATAAATTGTAATATTGTAGCAGATTGTAAAAGGCTACTGTAGTGTTATTTGATGAATTATATTTGTTCTGTCCTGTTTGAAATAGCTATTATGTATGTTAAAGAGATGTGAAATGGAAACTTGACCAGGTGGACCAATTTATGTCCCACTTATATGAATATAATCTGAGCAATTTTGAAATTTGTGACATGTGGGACCAATGTATGGCATTATGACTAATGGGACCCATCTGACTAGTGGGACCAGCTCTAAAATATAATGATATAAAAATAGAAAATCAATTGATGGTAAGAAGGCCACGGCCCAACAATAAAAAAGGCTGCAATATTGGGCTTGGCCCATGAACCTGACCAAAAATTAACAGAAAAAACACAAATAGGTTGAATTATTGGGCTCGGCCCATGTAAAACACCTAATCGGACCGGGCTGAATCTTGTCAGTGACCTTTTGAATTGGTCGCAATTTTGCCACGTCAGATTGCCACGTTGGATCCGACGTGGCCTGGGCAGACAGCCAGTGACCAAAACAAAAGGTCATGGGTTCAACGACCTTCCGTTTTGGTCGTAAGCGTCTACGACCTTCTCACAGAGAAGGTCGTTAATTTCAGTTTACGACCGCCAACTTTTGACCTTCTATTTTTGGTCACAAAAAGGTTGAAAATGAAAAACAATGACCTTTCAGTGACCAATTGTCAAGGTCACAAGTTGACATATTTCATGTAGTGCTTGGTTTTTGTTTCTGCTTAGTAATGAATAATTCATCTAGCGACTGTTTAGATGTGGTTTTATGTTTTAAATTAGTGTTTGTGCCAAGTAGAACCTTTGGGAAGACTTGGGTGAAGTCTTTATGATCTTGCTGTAAAAAACAGAAACTTTAGCGCTCACGAGATTAGCTGCCATTTTTTACTTCAGAGTGACCTTAGGTTGATTCTTTTTGAAGCTGATTTATAAACAAATTCCTAACGTCCACCAATTTATTTAAGAATTTTTGGAGTTACAGAAGTATACGTTTGATACAGATTACTACAGACTGTTTTGTTTTTGACAGATTCTGTTTTTCGTGTGTTGTTTGCTTATTTTGATGAATCTATGGCTAGTATCGGGGAGTACGAACCATAGATAAGTTGGAATACAATAGGTTTAACACCAATATAAATAAATAATGAGTTCATTACAGTACCTTAAAGTGGTGATTTGTTTTCTTATACTAATGGAGCTGATGAGATTTTCTGTTGAGTTTTGTGTTGTGAAGTTTTCAAGTTTTGGGTAAAGATTTGATGGATTATGGAATAAGGAGTGGCAAGAACCTAAGCTTGGGGATGCCCAAGGCACCCCAAGGTAAAATTCAAGGACAACCAAAAGCCTAAGCTTGGGGATGCCCCAGAAGGCATCCCCTCTTTCGTCTTTGTCTATCGGTAACTTTACTTGAGGCTATATTTTTATTCACCACATGATATGCGTTTTGCTTGGAGCATCTTGTATGATTTGAGTCTTTGCTTTTTAGTTCACCACAATCATACTTTCTGTACACACCTTCTAGAGACACACGCATGAATCGGAATTTATTATAATACTCTTTGTGCTTCACTTATATCTTTTGAGCTAGATAATTTTGCTCTAGTGCTTCGCTTATATCTTTTAGAGCACGGTGGTGGTTTTATTTTATAGAAATTATTGATCTCTCATGCTTCCCTTATATTATTTTGAGAGTCTTATAGAACAGCATGGTAATTTTCTTTGGCTATAGAATTACTCCTAACATGATGAACATCCAAGATGGGTATAATAAAAACTATCATAAAAACTGCATTGAATACTATGAGAAGTTTGATACTGGATGATTGTTTTGAGATATGCAGATGGTGATATTAGAGTCATTCTAGTTGAGTAGTTGTGAATTTGATAAATACTTGTTCTAAAGTTTGTGATTCCCGTAGCATGCACGTATGGTGAACCATTATGTGATGAAGTCGGAGCATGATTTATTTATTGATTGTCTTCCTTATGAGTGGCGGTCGGGGACGAGCGATGGTCTTTTCCTACCAATCTATCCCCCTAGGAGCATGCACGCAGTACTTTGTTTCGATAACTAATAGATTTTTGCAATAAGTATGTGAGTTCTTTATGACTAATGTTGAGTGCATGGATTATACGCACTCTCACCCTTCCACCATTGCTAGCCTCTCTAATACAGCTCACCTCTCGCCTGTATCATACACCCACCATATACCATCCTCAAAACAGCCACCATACCTACCTATTATGGCATTTCCATAGCCATTCCGAGATATATTGTCATGCAACTAACCACCGTTCCGTTTGTTAAGACACGTTTCATCATTGTCATATTGCTTTGCATGATCATGTAGTTGACATCGTATTTGTGGCAAAGACACCTCTATAATTCTTTCATACATCTCACTCTTGATTCATTGCATATCCCGGTACACCACCGGAGGCATTCACATAGAGTCATATTTTTTTCTAAGTATTGAGTTGTAATTTTTGAGTTGTAAGTAAATAAAAGTGTGATGATCATTATTACTAGAGCATTGTCCCAAAGGAGGAAAGGATGATGGAGACTGTTATTCCCCCACAAGTCGGGATGAGACTCCGGACAAAAAAAAGAAAAAAGAAAAAGAGGCCAAAAAGAGAGAAAAAGGCCCAAATAAAATAAATAAAATAAATGAGAGAAAAAGAGAGAAGAGACAATGTTACTATCCTTTTACCACACTTGTGCTTCAAAGCAGCACCATGATCTTCATGATAGAGAGTCTCCTATGTTGTCACTTTCATATACTAGTGGGAATTTTACATTATAGAACTTGGCTTGTATATTCCAATGATGGGCTTCCTCAAATTCCCTAGGTCTTCGTGAGCAAGCGAGTTGGATGCACACCCACTTAGTTTCTTTTGTTGAGCTTTCATACACTTATAGCTCTAGTGCATCCGTTGCATGGCAATCCCTACTCACTCACATTGATATCTATTGATGGGCATCTCCATAGCCCGTTGATACGTCTAGTTGGTGTGAGACTATCTTCTTCTTTTTGTCTTCTCCACAACCACCCTTCTATTCCACATATAGTGTTATGTCCATGGCTCACGCTCATGTATTGCATCAAGATTGAAAAAGTTTGAGAACATCAAAAGTATGAAACAATTGCTTGGCTTGTCATCAGGGTTGTGCATGATTTAAATATTTTGTGTGATGAAGATACACTACTAGGGAAAACCCTAGTAGTAGCGTGGGTTTAATGCCCACTAGTACCGCGGGCAGCTGCGCTACTAATAGGGCGCTACACCTATTACTTAGCAGTAGCGTGTGCGACACGCGCTACTGCTAAGACACATAGCGGAAGCGCTTGTTCTCTCCCGCACTGCTGCTAATCTAACTAGTAGCAGTGTGTTTACTATCCATCGCTATTAGTATTCTTTTTTTATTTTTTTATTTTTAGTGTATTTATACGCCGTTATACAAATTTTGGTACAATACCAATTATGAAGTTTATATCATTATCTCCATGACAGTGTGTCAAATGAAGGTGGATTAGGTTCAAGTGGAGGCAATATGTGGTGCATGTCAAAAGTATACTACTAATCCAAACTTGATCTAGTTTGGACTAGTAGTACTTTCGATGTGCACCACATGTTGCCTCCACTTGAATCTAATCCGCCAGTACAAGCTATTTAATCATCATCATAGTCATTAGCACCAACAGTATTTATTTAATCACCACTAACACTAGCTCATAATAATCATCATAGTCATTACCACCAACACTAGCTATTTAATCATCATAGTTGCTACGTCTTGAGCTTGCGTTGGTTTTCCTTGAAGAGGAAAGGGTGATGCAGCAATAGTAGCGTAAGTATTTCCCTCAGTTTTTGAGAACCAAGGTATCAATCCAGTAAGAGGCTCCTCAAAAGAACCAAGCACCTACACAAACAAACAAAGAACTCGCAACCAATGCAATAAAGGGATTGTCAATCCCTTCACGGCCACTTGCGAAAGTGAGATCTGATAGAGATAGTATGATAAGATAAATATATTTTTGGTATTTTATAATATAGATGCAAAAAGTAAAGATGCAAATAAAAGTAGATTGAAAGTTTATATGATAAAAGATAGACCTGGGGGCCATAGGTTTCACTAGAGGCTTCTCTCAAGATGGCATAAGTATTACGGTGGGTGAACAAATTACTGGCGAGCAATTGATAGAAAAGCGAATAATTATGAGATTATCTAGGCATAATCATGTACATAGGCATCACGTCCGCAACAAGTAGACCGACTCCTGCCTGCATCTACTACTATTACTCCACACATCGACCGACTCCTGCCTGCATCTAGAGTATTAAGTTCATAAAGAACAGAATAACGCATTAAGCAAGATGACATGATGTAGAGGGATAAACTCAAGCAATATGATATAAACCCCATCTTTTTATCCTCAATGGCAACAATACAATATGTGCCTTGCTCTCCCTGCTGTCACCGGGAAAGGACACCGCAAGATTGAACCCAAAGCTAAGCACTTCTCCCATGGCAAGAAAGATCAATCTAGTAGGCCAAACCAAACTGATAATTCGAAGAGACTTGCAAAGATAACTCAATCATACATAAAAGAATTCAGAGGAGATTCAAATATTTCTCATAGATAAACTTGATCATAAACCCACAATTCATCGGATCTCGACAAACACACCGCAAAAAGAGTTTACATCGAATAGATCTCCACAAGAGAGGGGGAGAACATTGTATTGATATCCAAAAAGTGAGAAGAAGCCATCTAGCTAATAACTATGGACCCGAAGGTCTGTGGTAAACTACTCACAACTCATCGGAGGGGCTATAGTATTGACGTAGAAGCCCTCCGTGGTCGATTCCCCCTCCGGCGGAGCGCCGGCGAAGGCTCCAAGATGGGATCTCGTGGATACAGAAGGTTACGGCGGTGGAAATTGTGTTTCATTAGCTCCCTGGATGTTTTCGGGGTGCGTAGGCATATATAGGAGGAAGAAGTACGTTGGTGGCCGCCCGAGGGGCCCACAAGACACGGGGGGCGCCCCGTAGGGGTGGGCGCGCCCACCTATCTCGTGGCCGCCTCGGCTGCTTCTTGACTTGCACTCCAAGTCCTCTGGATCACGTTCATTCCAAAAATCACGCGCCCGAAGGTTTCATTCCGTTTGGACTCCGTTTGATATTCCTTTTCTTTGAAATACTGAAATAGGCAAAAAAATAGCAATACAGGCTGGGCCTCCGGTTAGTAGGTTAGTCCCAAAAATGATATAAATGTGTAAAATAAAGCCCATAAACATCCAAAAGGGGTAATATAATAGCATGGAACAATCAAAAATTATAGATACATTGGAGACGTATCAAGCATCCCCAAGCTTAATTCCTGCTCGTCCTCGAGTAGGTAAATGATAAAAACAGAATTTTTGATGTGGAATGCTACCTAGCATAATTCTCAATGTAATTTTCTTTATTGTGACATGAATGTTCGGATCCAAATGATTCAAAATAAAAGTTCATATTGATAAAAGAAATAGTAATACTTGAAGCATACTAATCAAAGTAATCCTGTCTTCTCAAAATAACATGGCAAAAGAAAGTTCATCCCTACAAAATCATATAGTTAGGCTATGCTTCATTTTCATCACACAAAGATGTTCCCAACTTCTATACCCCCGATGACAAGCCAAGCAATTGTTTCATACTTAAATAATCTCAATCTTTTTCAACCTTCATGCAATACATGAGCGTGAGCCACAGATATATCACTATGGGTGGAATAGAATATGATGATGGGGATTGTGTGGAGAAGACAAAAAAGGAGAAAGTCTCACATTGACGAGGATAATCAATGGGCTATGGAGATGCCCATCAATTGATGTCAACATGAGGAGTAGGGATTGCCATGCAATGGATGCACTAGAGTTATAAATGAATGCTCAACAAAATAAAACTAGTGGGTGTGCATCCAACTTGCTTGCTCACGAAGATCTAGGGCATTTGAGGAAGCCCATTGTAGGAATATACAAGCCAAGTTCTATAATGAAAAAATCCCACTAGTATGAAAAAGACAACCTATGAGACTCACTATATGAAAAACATGGTGCTACTTTGAAGCACAATATATGAGACTCACTACATGAAGAACAAGGTGCTACTTTGAAGCACAAGTGTGGAAAAAGAGATAGTAACATTGCCCCTTTTATTTTTTTTATTTTTTCTTTCTTTTCTTTTCTTTTATTTAGGCCTTTTTTTTCTTTTTTCTTTTTTGGCAATGCTCTAATAATGATGATCATCACACTTTTATTGATTACAACATATGAATTACAACTCGAAACTAGAACAAGATATGACTCTATATGAATGCCTCCGGCGGTGTGCCGGGATGGGGCAATGAATCAAGAGTGACATGTATGAAAATTATGCATGGTGGCTTTGCCACAAATACGATGTAAACTACATGATCATGCAATGGCAATACGACAAAATTAAAGTATGTCATGATGATGATGATGATGAACGAAACGGTGGAAAGTTGCATGGCAATATATCTCGGAATGGCTATGGAAATGCCATAATAGGTAGGTATGGTGGCTGTTTTGAGGAAGATATAAGGAGGTTTATGTGTGATAGAGCGTATCGTATCATGGGGTTTGGATGCACCGGTGAAGTTTGCACCAACTCTCAAGGTGAGAAAGGGCAATGCATGGTACCGAAGAGGCTAGCAATGGTGGAAAGGTAAAAGTGCGTATAATCCATGGACTCAACATTAGTCAAAATAAATCATATACTTATTGCAAAAACTTAGAAGTCATCAAAAATCAAGCACTACGCGCATGCTCCTAGGGGGGTAGATTGGTAGTAAAAGACCATCGCTCGTCCCCGACCGCCACTCATAAGGATGCACAAGCCAGGTACACTTCATGTTTCAAATTTGTTACACAACTTTAACCATATGTGCATGCTATGGGACTTGCTAACTTCAACACAAGCATTCTTTAAATTCATAATCACCCAACTAGCATGACTTTAATATCACTACCTCCATATCTCAAAACAATTATCAAGTATCAAATTGATCATAGCATCCAATTCACTTCCTATCATACTTTTTATTATACCCAACTTGGATGCCTACCATTCTAGGACCAATTTTATAACCATAGAAAATACCATGCTGTTATAAAAGACTATCAAAATAATATAAGTGAAGCATGAGAGACTAGGAATTTCTACCAAAATAAGCCACCGCCGTGCTCTAAAAGATATAAGTGAGGCACTAGAGCAAAAACTATCAAGCTCAAAAGATATAAGTGAAGCACATAGAGTATTCTAGCAAATTCTAATCAAGTAGGCTTCTCGCAAAAGGTGTGTACAGCAAGGATGATTGTAGTAAACTAAAAAGCAAAGACTAATATAATACACGGCGCTCCAAGCAAAACACATATCATGTGGCGAATAAAAATATAGCTCCAAGTAAAGTTACCAATGAACGAAGACGAAAGAGGGGATGCATTCCCGGGGCATCCCCAAGCTTAGGATTTTGGCTATTCTTGAATATCTTGGGGTGCCATGGGCATCCCCAAGCTTAGGATCTTGCCACTCCTTATTCCATAGTCCATCAAAGCTTTACCCAAAACTTGAAAACTTCACAACACAAAACTCAACAGGAAATCTTATAAGCTCCGTTAGCGAAAGAAAACAAAACCACCACATAAGGTACCGTAATGAACTCATTATTTATTTATTTTGGTGTTAAACCTACTGTATTCCAACTTCTATATGGTTTATAAACTATTTTATTAGCCATAGATGCATCAAAATAAGAAAACAACACACGAAAAACAGAATCTGTTAAAAACAGAACAGTCTGTAACAATCTGTAACTAACGCAAACTTCTAGAACTCTAAAAATCCTACCAAAATAGGAAGTCCTGTAAAATTTGTCTATTGATCAGCAGCAAAAAGAATCAACGCACAATCACGTTTCTGTGATTTAACAAAACTAAACTCGTGCGCGCAAAGTTTCTGTTTTTCAGCAGAATCAATTCAACTATCATCATAGGTTATCCTATAGGTTCTACTTGGCACAAACACTAATTAAAAGATAAAAACACATCTAAACAGAAGGTAGATGCAAAATTTATTACTAAACAGGAACAAAAACAAAAACACAAATAAAATTGGGTTGCCTCCCAACTAGCGCTATCGTTTAACGCCCGTAGCTAGGCATAAAAGCGAAGATAGATCTAAGTAGTGCCATCTTTGGCACTCAATTCATATGTGGATCGCATGATAGATTCATAAAGTAATTTGACTTTATTTCTTGGAAAGTGCTCCATGCCTTTCTTTAATGGAAATTGGAATCTAATATTCCCTTCCTTCATATCAATAATCGCACCAATCGTTCTAAGGAAAGGTCTACCAAGAATAATAGGGCAAGAAAGATTGCAATCAATATCAAGAACGATAAAATCTACGGGCACCAAATTTCTATTTGCAACAATGAGAATATCATTGATCCTTCCCATTGGCTTTTTAATGGTGGAATCCGCAAGGTGCAAATTTAAAGAGCAATCATCAAGATCATGGAAACCTAGAATATCACATAAACTTTTCGGAATCGTGGAAACACTAGCACCCAAATCACACAAAGAAAAACACTCATGATCTTTAATTCTAATCTTTATAGTAGGCTCCCACTCATCATTAAGCTTTCTAGGTATAGAAACTTCCAAATTAAGTTTTTCATCATAAGATTACATCAAGGCATCAACGATATGTTTGGTAAAAGCTTTATTTTGACTATAAGCATGAGGAGAATTAATAATGGATTGCAACAAGGAAATACAACCTTCTAAAGAACAGTTATCATAATCAAATTCCTTGAAATCCGAGATAGTGGGTTCAATAGTATTTAAAGTCATGACCTCTCCAATCCCAATTTTACAAATTTAGCATCAAGATCTAAAAACTCCAAATTCTTGGGACGCCTTCTAGGTAAAGTTGACTCATCTCCAGGCCCATTATTATCAAGATTCATATTGCAAAACAAAGATCTAATAGGAGACACATCAATAACTTTGAGATCTTCATCATTATTTTCATGGAAACTAGAAGAACACGCTTTTATAAAGCAATCTTTCTTAGCACGCAATCTAGCGGTTCTTTCCTTGCACTCATCAATGGAATTCTCATGGCTTTGAGAGACTCATTGATATCATGCTTAGGAGGAGAAGATCTAAGTTTAAGAGTATCAACATCAAGCGAAAGTCTATCAACGTTCCTAGCCAAATCATCAACTTTGAGCAATTTTTCTTCAAGCAAGGCATTAAAGTTCTTTTGAGAAATCATAAAATTTTTCACACTATTCTCAAAATCAGAGGGCATCTTATTAAAATTACCATAAGAATTATTGTAGGAATTTCCATCATTATTAGAGGAACTAGTAGGGAACAGTCTAGAATTAAAGTTTCCTCTATAAGCATTGTTACCGAAACTATTCCTACCAAAAAAATTCACATCCATAGATTCATTATTATTCTCAATCAAAGTAGACAAAGGCATATCATTGGGATCAAGAGGAGTATTTTTAGTAGCAAACAACTTCATAAGTTCATCCATCTCTCCACTCAAAACATTGATTTCTTCTATAGCATGCACTTTTTTACTAGAAGATCTTTCGGTGTGCCATTGAGAATAATTAGCCATAATATTATCAAGAAGTTTTGTAGCATCTCCTAACGTGATTTCCATAAACGTGCCTCCCACGGCCGAATCTAAGAGATTTCTAGAAGCAAAGTTCAAACCGGCATAAAATTTTGTATGATCATCCATAAATTCAAACCATGAGTAGGGCAATTGCGAATCATCAATTTCATTCTTTCCCTAGATTGGGCAACATGCTCATGATCAAGTTGTTTAAAATTCATAATATCGTTCCTAAGAGTGATAATCTTAGTGGGAGGAAAATACTTAGAGATAAAAGCATCTTTGCACTTGTTCTAAGAATCAATACTATTTTTAGGCAAAGAAGAAAACCAAACTTTTGCACGGTCTCTAAGTGAAAACGGAAATAACTTCAATTTAATAATATTGTTATGCGTATCTTTCTTCTTTTGCATATCACACAAATCAACAAAGTTGTTTAGATGAGTAGCGGCATCTTCACTAGGAAGGCCGGCGAATTGATCTTTCATAACAAGATTCAGCAAAGCAGTATTGATTTCACAAGACTCAACATCATTAAGAGGAGAAATCGGAGTACTAAGGAAATCATTATTATTGGTATTCGAGAAATCACACAATTTGGTATTATCTTGCACCATGGCAACAAGTAACCCAACGCACAAGCAAACAGAAAAAGGCAAGCAAAAGAGAGAGGAGAAGATTGGTAAAGAGAGGGCAAATAAAATGGCAAGGGTGAAGTGGGGGAGAGGAAAACGAGAGGCAAATGGAAAATAATGTAAATGCGAGGGAGATGAGTTTGTGATGGGTATTTGGTTTGTCTTGACTTGATCGAAGACCTCCCCGGCAACGGCGCCAGAAATCCTTCTTGCTACGTCTTGAGCTCGTTGGTTTTCCTTGAAGAGGAAACGGTGATGCAGCAATAGTAGCATAAGTATTTCCCTCAGTTTTTGAGGTCCAAGGTATCAATCCAGTAGGAGGCTCCTCAAAAGTCCCACGCACCTACACAAACAAACAAAGAACTCGCAACCAACGCAATAAAGGGGTTGTCAATCCCTTCACGGCCACTTGCGAAAGTGAGATCTGATAGAGATAGTATGATAAGATAAATATATTTTTGGTATTTTATAATATAGATGCAAAAAGTAAAGATGCAAATAAAAGTATATTGAAAGTTTATATGATAAAAGATAGACCCGGGGGCCATAGGTTTCACTAGAGGCTTCTCTCAAGATAGCATAAGTATTACGGTGGGTGAACAAATTACTGTCGAGCAAATTGATAGAAAAGCGAATAATTATGAGATTATCTAGGAATGATCATGTATATAGGCATCACGTCCGCAACAAGTAGACCGACTCCTGCCTGCATCTACTACTATTACTCCACACATCGACCGACTCTTGCCTGCATCTAGAGTATTAAGTTCATAAAGAACAGAGTAACGCATTAAGCAAGATGACATGATGTAGAGGGATAAACTCAAGCAATATGATATAAACCCCATCTTTTTATCCTTGATGGCAACAATACAATACGTGCCTTGCTGCCCCTGCTGTCACTGGGAAAGGACACCGCAAGATTGAACCCACAGCTAAGCACTTGTCCCATGGCAAGAAAGATCAATCTAGTAGGCCAAACCAAACTGATAATTCGAAGAGACTTGCAAAGATAACTCAATCGTACATAAAAGAATTCAGAGGAGATTCAAATATTTCTCATAGATAAACTTGATCATAAACCCACAATTCATCGGATCTCGACAAACACACTGCAAAAAGAGTTTACATCGAATAGATCTCCACAAGAGAGGGGGAGAACATTGTATTGAGATCCCAAAAGAGAGAAGAAGCCATCTAGCTAATAACTATGGACCCGAAGGTCCATGGTAAACTACTCACAACTCATCGAAGGGGCTATGGTGTTGATGTAGAAGCCCTCCGTGGTCGATTCCCCCTCCGGCGGAGCGCTGATACGTCCATTTGCATCATGCTTTTATATCAATATTTATTGCATTATGGGCTGTTATTACACATTATATCTCAATACTTTTGGCTATTCTATCTTATTTTACAAGGTTTACCATGAAGAGGGGGAATGCCAGTAGGTGGAATTCTGACTGGAAAAGGAGCAAACATTGGAAAGCTATTCTGCACAGCTCCAAAAGTCCTGAAACTCCACGAAACATCTTTTTGGAATTTATAAGAATTATTGAGCGAAAGAAATACACCAGGGGGCCCACACCTTGTCCAGGAGACAGGAGAGCCCCCTACTAGGCGCGCCCCCTATCTCCTGGGTCCCCTGGTGGGCCTCCGGTGTCCATCTTCTGCTATATCATAGCTTTTACCCTGGAAAATATCGTGGGCAAGCTTATGGGAGGAAACTCTGCCGCCACGAGGCGGAACCTTGGCGGAACCAATCTAGGGCTCTGGCGGAGCTGTTCTGCCGGGGACGCTTTCCTCCGGGAGGGGGAAATCATCACCAACGTCATCACCAACTATCCTCTCATCGAGAGGGGGTCAATCTCCATCAGCATCTTCACCAGCACCATCTCCTCTCAAAACCCTAGTTCATCTCTTGTATCCAATCTTGTATCAAAGCCACAAACTGGTACCTGTGGGTTGCTGGTAGTGTTGATTACTCCTTGTAGTTGATGCTAATTGGTTTACTTGGTGGAAGATCATCTGTTCAGATCCTTTATGCATGTTATTACTCCTCTGATTATGAACATGAATATGCTTTGTGAGTAGTTACATTTGTTCCTGAGGACATGGGTGAAGTCTTGCTATTAGTAGTCATGTGAATTTGGTATTCGTTCGATATTTTGATGAGATGTATGTTGTCTTTTCCTCTAGTGGTGTTATGTGAACATCGACTACATGACACTTCACCATTATTTGGGCCTAGAGGAAGGCATGGGGAAGTAATAAGTAGATGATGGGTTGCTAGAGTGGCAGAAGCTTAAACCCTAGTTTATGTGTTGCTTCGTTAGGGGCTGATTTGGATCCATATGTTTAATGTTGTGGTTAGGTTTACCTTAATACTTCTTTCGTATTTGCGGATGCTTGCAATAGGGGTTAATCATAAATGGGATTCTTGTCCAAGTAAGGGTAGTACCCAAGTACTGGTCCACCCACATATCAAATTATCAAAGTACCGAACGCGAATCATATGAACGTGATGAAAACTAGCTTGACGATAATCCCCATGTGTCCTCGGGAGCTTCTTTCTCATTATTAGAAATTGTCCAGGCTTATCCTTTGCTACATAAAGGATTGGGCCACCTTGCTGCACTTTGTTTACTTTATTTACTTGTTACTCGTTACCATTTATCTTATCACAAAACTATCTATCACCTACAATTTCAGTGCTTGCAGAGAAAACCTTACTGAAAACCGCTTATCATTTCCTTCTGCGCCTCGTTGGGTTCGACACTCTTACTTATCGAAAGGACTATGATTGATCCCCTACACTTGTGGGTCATCAAGACTCTTTTCTGACGCCGTTGCCAGGGAGTGTAGCGCTTTTTGTGAGTGGAACTTGGTAAGGAAACATTTATATAGTGTGCTGAAATTTTCTGTTACTTGTCACTATGGAAACTAATCCTTTAAGGTGCTTGTTTGGGGTATCTTCACCCAAACCAGAAGAGCAAATAGTTGCTCCTCAACCTATTTAACTTTATGAAAATATTTACTTTGAGATTCCTTCGGGTATGATAAAGAAACTGCTAGCTAATCCATTTGCAGGAGATGGAACATTGCATCCCGATTTACACCTTATCTTTGTGGATGAAGTTTGTGGATTATTTAAGCTTGCAGGTATTCCCGATGATGTTGTCAAAAGAAAAGTCTTCCCTTTATATTTGAAGGGAGATGCATTGACATGGTATAGGTTATGTGATGATACGAGATCTTGGAACTATAAGCGATTGAAGTTGGAATTTCACCAGAAGTTCTATCCTATGCATCCTGTTCATCGTGATCGTAATTACATATATAATTTCTAGCCTAGCGAAGGATAAAGCATCGCTCAAGCTTGGGGGGGCTTAAGTCAATGTTATATTCATGCCCCAATCATGAGCTCTCTCGGGAAATGATTATTCAGAACTTTTATGCTCGACTTTCTCTTGATAATCGCAACCTACTCGATACTTCCTGTGCTGGTTCTTATATGCTGAAGACTATTGATTTCAAATGGGACTTATTGGAAAGAATTAAACGCAACTCCAAAGATTGGGGTTTCGACGATGGTATGGAGTCAGGTATGTCACCTAAGTTCGATTGTGTTAAATCTTTTATGGATACCGATGCTTTTCGTGGATTTAGTGCTAAGTATGCACTTGACTCTGAGATAGTAGCTTCTTTCTGTGAATCTTTTGCTACTCACGTTGATCTCCCTAAAAAGTGGTTTAAATATAATCCTCCTGTTGAAGTGAAAGTAGTTGCACCTATTACAGTCAAAGAAAAGACTATCACCTATAGTGATCCTATTGTTCCTACTACTTATGTTGAGAAACCTCCTTTTCCTGTTAGGATAAAGGATCATGCTAAAGCTTCGACTATTGTTCGTAAGAGTAATACTAGGACTTATACACCTGCTGAGCAAATTAATGTTGAACCTATTATTGCTATGGTTAAAGAACTCTTGGATGATGATTTAGATGGGCATGTTATTTATTTCTGTGGTTAGACTGCTAATATTGCTAGACCAGATACTAAGACACGTAGACCTGTCGTAGGCATGCCTGTTATTTCTGTTAAAATAGGAGATCATTGTTATCATGGCTTATGTGATATGGGTGCTAGTGCTAGTGCAATACCTTATACCTTATATCAAGAAATTATGCATGACATTGCACCCATTGAATTAGAAGACATTGATGTTACTATTGAGCTTGCTAATAGGGATACCGTTAAACCCTTTGGGATTGTTAGAGATGTTGAAGTTTTGTGTGGGAAGGTTAAATACCCTGCTGATTTTCTTGTTCTTGGTTCCCCACAAGATGATTTTTGTCCCATTATTTTTGGTAGACCCTTCTTGATTACGGCTAGTGCTAAGATTAATTGTGAAAAGAATACTATCACTGTTGGCATAGATGGTATGTCTCATGAGTTTAATTTCGCTAAGTTTAGTAGACAACCTCGTGATAGGGAACCACCTAGTAAGGATGAAATTATTGGTCTTGCTTCCATTGCTGTTCCTCCAGCTGATCCATTGGAACAATATTCGCTAGACCATGAAAACGATACGTTTATGAAGGAAAGAGAGGAAATAGATGAACTGTTCCTTAAACAGGAACCTATGCTGAAACATAACCTTCCCGTTAAAATTCTTGGGGTTCCCCCTCCACCCAAGGGTGATCCCGTGTTTGAACTTAAACCATTACCTGATAATCTTAAGTATGCTTATCTTGATGAAAAGGGAATATATCCTGTCATTATTAGTGCTAACCTTTCAGAGAAAGAGGAAGAAAGATTATTCAAAACTCTGAAGAAGCACCGAGCAGCTATTAGATATACTCTAGATGATCTTAAGGGCATTAGTCCCACATTATGCCAACACAAAATTACAATGGAGAAAATGCCAAACCAGTTAGAGATTCTCAAAGACGATTAAATCCCAAGATGAAGGAAGTGGTAAGAAAGGAGATATTAAAGCTCCCTGAGGCAGGTATTATTTATCCCGTTGCTGATAGTGAATGGGTAAGCCCTGTCCATTGTGTTCCTAAAAAGGGAGGTATTACCATTGTTCCTAATGATAAAGATGAATTGATCCCGCAAAGAATTATTACATGTTATAGGATGGTAATTGATTTCCGTAAGTTAAATAAAGGTACTAAGAAAGATCATTACCCTTTACCTTTTATTGATCAAATGCTAGAAAGACTATCCAAACACACACATTTCTGCTTTCTAGATGGTTATTCTGGTTTCTCTCAGATACCTGTGTCAACGAAGGATCAATCTAAAACTACTTTTACTTGCCCTTTTGGTACTTTTGCTTATAGGCGTATGCCTTTTGGTTTATGTAATGCACCTGCTACCTTTCAAAGATGCATGATGGCTATATTCTCTGATTTTTGTGAAAAGATTTGTGAGGTATTCATGGGTGATTTCTCGTTTTGTGGATCCTCTTTTGATGATTCTTTCAGCAACCTTGATCGAGTTTTGTAGAGATGCGAAGACACTAGTCTCATCTTGAATTGGGAAAAATGTCACTTTATGGTTAATGAAGGCATTGTCTTGGGGCATAAGATCTCTGCGAGAGGTATTGAAGTTGATAAAGCCAAAGTTGATGCTATTGAAAAGATGCCATGTCCCAAGGACATAAAAGGTATAAGAAGTTTCCTTGGTCACGCCGGTTTTTATAGGAGGTTCATTAAGGACTTTTCTAAAATCTCTAGGCCTCTGACTAATTTATTGCAAAAATATATTCCTTTTGTCTTTGATGATGATTGTGTAGAAGCATTTGAAATACTTAAGAAAGCTTTGATCACTATACCTATTGTTCAGCCACCTGATTGGAATTTACCTTTTGAAATTATGTGTGATGCTAGTGATTATGCTGTAGGTGCTGTTCTAGGGCAAAGAGTCGATAAGAAATTGAATGTTATCCAGTATGCTAGTAAGACTCTTGATACTGCCCAGAGAAATTATGCTACTACTGAAAAAGAATTCTTAGCAGCTGTGTTTGCATGGGATAAGTTTAGACCTTATATCGTTGATTCTAAAGTTACTATTCACACTGATCATGCTGCTATTAAATATCTTATGGAAAAGAAAGATGCTAAGCCTAGACTCATTAGATGGGTTCTCTTGCTCCAAGAATTTGATTTACACATTATTGATAGAAAGGGAGGTGAGAACCCCGTTGCAGATAACTTGTCTAGGTTAGAGAATGTTCTTGATGACCCACTGCCTATTAATGATAGCTTTCCTGATGAACAATTAGCGGTTGTTAATGCTTCTCGTACTACTCCTTGGTATGCTGATTATGCTAATTACATTGTTGCTAAATTTATACCGCTTAGTTTCACATACCAGCAAAACAAAAAGTTATTTTATGATTTAAGACATTACTTCTGGTATGATCCACACCTTTATAAAGAAGGAGTAGATGGTGTTATTAGATGTTGTGTGCCTGAGCATGAACACGAACAGATCCTACGCAAGTGTCACTCTGAATCCTATGGAGGACACCACGATGGAGATAGAAATGCACACAAGGTACTACAATCTGGTTTTTATTGGCCTACTCTCTTCAAAGATGCTCGTAAGTTTGTCTTATCTTGTGATGAATGTCAAAGAATAGGTAACATTAGTAGACGTCAAGAAATGCCTATGAATTATTCTCTTGTTATTGAACCATTTGATGTTTGGGGCTTTGATTATATGGGACCTTTTCCTGCCTCTAATGGTTATACACATATTTTAGTTGTTGTTGATTACGTTACTAAGTGGGTAGGAGCTATTCCAACTAGTAGTGCTGATCATAACACCTCCATTAAAATGCTTAAAGAAGTTATTTTTCCGAGGTTTGGAGTCCCTAGATATCTTATGACTGATGGTGGTTCACACTTTATTCGTGGTGCTTTCCGTAAGATGCTTGCTAAGTATGATGTCAGTCATAGAATCGCACCCAGAACGTTCCAGACTCCAAAAAGGTATAGGTATGTGGCACGGTAAGTAAACCGACTCCAAAACAACTCCAAAGGCAATTTTTATTAGTTTTGGAATATTTAAGAATTTTAGGATGAAAGAAGTAGTCCAAAAGGGACACGAGGCCCCCACGAGAGTGGAGGGCGCGCCCCCCTACTGGGCGTGCCCCCTGTCTCGTGGGCACCTCGTGTGCCTCCTAGACTCCGTTTTCTTGCACGTTACGTATATTGGTCGGTAAAAATTCATTATATATACTCCCAAAGGTTTTGATCACCATATCACGCAAATATCCTCTGTTTTCATTTCGAGCTGTTTCCGTTTCAGATCTAAGAGCATCATGTCGTCTCCAAGCGCTCCCAGGGACAAGTTTTTCGAGAGGGTTATCAACCCCTATCTTGCGGAGGTGCTGCAACACCCTCAAACCATTGAGATGCGTGAGGGGGTGCTGCACATCCGCGATGTGGAGGGACCAAGGCGTACCGGAAGCTTGGAGACAAAGCTCCGTGGAGCAGCAAGTTTTCAAGTGTAAGGAGATGGTGGAGCGTGGACTCAACGCCAACCAGATGATGATCACGGAGTTCACCAACAACCACAAGTTAGATGCCAAAGTCATTGGGGAGACCATCTTCAAGCTTCAAGAGAAAATCGAGCACCTCCAAGCCCAGATCTATGACCTGCAAAACCAGAACTGTGAGTATGAATATAGATTCAAGAGGATGAGTTTGGCTGCAGATTAAAGGATCCCGGAGACTCGATCATCCTTCTATGATGGAGAGCCTATGCCTTGGAAGACGGATGACAAGCCTACATCATGAACAACTCCTACTTCACCACCTCCGAGGACATAATCACATGGGTATGGGCACTCCCCTTGGCAACTGCCAAGGTTGGGGGAGGTGCCCCGGTATCGTATCACCATCACACTCCTATCTTTACCGCTTTATTTAGTTTGATCCTTTTAGTAGTATCTTGATCTAGTAGATTGAAGTTTTGATATCAAGTAGTTTGAGTTTTGCTTTGTGATCTCTTTTTGTAATCAAGTCTGTGAGTTATCAATAATAAAGATTAGTGTTGAGTCAAGGGCTTTGCTAAGTTGCTATGATCTTGAGAAAGTAGAAAGAATAAAAGAGTTCATATTGATCTTATGGATAGTGATAACTTCACACATAGAAAGTATGAGGCATAAAAATTGTTGAGAGTTGATGAACGTAGTTTTGGTCATCGTTGCAATTAATAGGAAGTGATAAGGAAAGAGGGGTTCACATACAAATATATTATCTTGGACACCTTTTTGTAATTGGGAGCACTCATTAGGTATGACATGCTAAAAGAGTTGATGTTGGACAAGGAAGACAACGTAATGGTTTATGTTTTCGCGCATCTTAGTTAAAGTATATTGTCATTGACCTTCCAAACATGTTGAGCTTGCCTTTCTCCCTCGTGCTAGCCAAATTCCTTGCACCAAGTAGAGATACTACTTGTGCTTCCAAATACCCTTAAACCCAGCTTTGCCATGAGAGTCCACCATACCTACCTATGGATTGAGTAAGATCCTTCAAGTAAGTTGTCATGTTGCAAGCAATAAAAATTGCTATCTAATTATGCATGACTTATTAGTGCAGAGAAAATAAGCTTTGTACGAACTTGTTGTGGAAGTAATAAAAGGGATGGACTGCATAATAAAGGTCCACATACAAGGGGCAATATAAAGTGACGTTCTTCTGCATTAAGATTTTGTGCATCAACCCTAAATGCACATGACAACCTCTGCTTCCCTTTGCGAAGGGCCTATCTTTACTTTATGTTTTTATTTTATGCTTGAGTCAAGGTGATCTTCACCTTTCCCTTTTTCATTTTATCATTTGGCAAGCTCCTCGTGTTTGGAAGATCATGATATATATATATCCAATTGGATGTTAGTTAGCATGGGCTATTATTGTTGACATCACCTAAAGGTGAATACGTTGGGAGGCAACACAATGAGCCCTTATCTTTCTTATTGTCCGGCTGAAATTCCATAACCACAAGTATTGCGTGAGTGTTAGCAATTATAGAAGACTACAAGATAGTTGAGTATGTGAGCTTGCTGAAAAGCTCTATTGTTGACTCTTTCAGATGTTACGATAAATTGCAATTGCTTCAATGACTGAGATTATAGTTTGTTAGTCCCCAATGAAGTTTTTGAACCATACTTGACATTGTGAATTGATTGTTACTTGAGCATAAGAAATCATATGATAAAATCTATTTATGTTGCTATTATAAGAATGATCATGATGCCCTCATGTCTGTATTTTATTTTTATCGACACCTCTATCTCTAAACATGTGGACATATTTTTCGATTTCTGCTTCCGCTTGAGGACAAGCGAGGTCTAAGCTTGGGGGAGTTGATACGTCCATTTTGCATCATGCTTTTATATAATTATTTATTGCATTACGGGTTGTTATTACACATTATATCTCAATACTTATGGCTATTCTCTCTTATTTTACAAGGTTTACCATGAAGAGGGGGAATGCCGGCAGCTGGAATTCTGGCTGGAAAAGGAGCAAACATTGGAAACCTATTCTGCACAGCTCCAAAAGTCCTAAAACTCCACGAAACATCTTTTTGGAATTTATAAGAATTATTGAGCGAAAGAAATACACCAGGGGGCCCACACCCTTCCCCCTATCTCCTGGGTCCCCTAGTGGGCCTCCGGTGTCCATCTTTTGCTATATCATAGCTTTTACCCTAGAAAAAATCGTGGGCAAGCTTACGGGACGAAACTCCGCCGCCACGAGGCGGAACCTTAGCGGAACCAATCTAGGGCTCTAGCGGAGCTGTTCTGCCGGGGATGCTTCCCTCTGGGAGGGGGAAATCATCACCAACGATCCTCTCATCGAGAGGGGGTCAATCTCCATCAACATCTTCACCAGCACCATCTCCTCTCAAAACCCTAGTTCATCTCTTGTATCCAATCTTGTATCAAAACCACAAATTGGTACCTGTGGGTTGCTAGTAGTGTTGATTACTCCTTGTAGTTGATGCTAATTGGTTTACTTGGTGGAAGATCATATGTTCAGATACTTTATGCATATTATTACTCCTCTGATTATGAACATGAATATGCTTTGTGAGTAGTTACGTTTGTTCCTGAGGACATGGGTGAAGTCTTGCTATTAGTAGTCATGTGAATTTGGTATTCGTTCGATATTTTGATGAGATGTATGTTGTCTTTTCCTCTAGTGGTGTTATGTGAATGTCGACTACATGACACTTCACCATTATTTGGGCCTAGAAGAAGGCATGGGGAAGTAATAAGTAGATGATGGGTTGCTAGAGTGATAGAAGCTTAAACCCTGGCTTATGCGTTGCTTCGTTAGGGGCTGATTTGGATCCATATGTTTAATGATGTGGTTAGGTTTACCTTAATACTTCTTTTGTAGTTGCGGATGCTTGCAATAGGGGTTAGTCATAAGTGGGATGCTTGTCCAAGTAAGGGCAGTACCCAAGTACCGGTCCACCCACATATCAAATTATCAAAGTACCGAACGCGAATCATATGAACGTGATGAAAACTAGCTTGATGATAATCCCCATGTGTCCTCGGGAGCTTCTTTCTCATTATTAGAAATTGTCCAGGCTTATGATTTGCTACATAAAGGATTGGGCCACCTTGCTGCAATTTGTTTACTTTATTTACTTGTTACTCGTTACCATTTATCTTATCACAAAACTATCTATCACCTACAATTTCAGTGCTTGCAGAGAAAACCTTACTGAAAACCGCTTATCATTTCTTTATGCTCCTCGTTGGGTTCGCCACTCTTACTTATCGAAAGGACTACGATTGATCCCCTACACTTGTGGGTCATCAAGCGCCGGCGAAGGCTCCAAGATGGGATCTCGCGGATACAGAAGGTTACGGCGGTGGAAATTGTGTTTCGTTGGCTCCCTGGATGTTTTCGGGGTACGTAGGCATATATAGGAGGAAGAAGTACGTCGGTGGCCTCCCGAGGGGCCCATGAGACAGGGGGCGCGCCCTCCTATCTCGTGGCCGCCTCGACTGCTTCTTGACTTGCACTCCAAGTCCTCTGGATCACGTTCGTTCCAAAAATCACGCTCCCGAAGGTTTCATTTGGTTTGGACTCCGTTTGATATTCCTTTTCTTCGAAATACTGAAATAGGCAAAAAAACAGCAATACGGGCTGGGCCTCCGGTTAGTAGGTTAGTCCCAAAAATGATATAAATGTGTAAAATAAAGCCCATAAACATCCAAAAGGGGTAATATAATAGCATGGAACAATCAAAACTTATAGATACGTTGGAGACGTATCAATAGTCATAGTGTATAACATCATCATCTTTAAACTCATTTCTAGCTACCTGATCACTCTTGCTGCTCTCTCTTGGGTAAAATAACATAAAACATGTGTAGCTCTCCTCCTTAATCAAGTTGGAGCATGCAGATGAACCTGTCTCTTAATCATGGGCTGCGCTTCTGCTTGCTGCCCCCTAGTACTTGTCTGCACACCTCCATCACAGATTTGGTCCAGTCTTTCAGTATTAAGAATTCGTCACTAATCCTGAATGCACTATAGTGATTTGTATGATATCTTGGCCGTAAGCTAACAATACTCATGGTACCTTTAGTCTCGATCCCATACGGCACAACATTCATCGGGAGTCCCTGTTGAAGAACATCATATGGTAACATACTTAGCAATGAAGTTTAGCTTAAAAATAATGTATGGAAAAGATGCATTGAGGACAAATAGTAAAAATCTCACCATCTTTCCTAAATAGATGTGACCGTAGTTCATTACGAACACTATTGGTCGCACGTTTTCAGTACTAACATTTCTAAATCCAGGAAGAAAAATTGTCTTTACAGTATCAAGATCCGCAAGCCATGAAACATAATGACTTAGCTCCTCGCAGTTTAGTTCAGCCCCGGGACAGTAGTAGGTCCTGTCTACCAAGCGCTAGACATGTTTGCTTGAACGGAAATAAGCTGACTATAGAAATTAGTTGTCAACTATTTTTGAATAAACAATATCAAAGACATAAATATGGTTGAGAAACTCACATAATGGTATAACTAGAGGCATCTGCACATCGGCCCAGATGTCGGTATTACCTTCAATATCATCTTCCGGACGAATATCAAAGGTGATAACCATATCAGGCTCAAATGCATAAGTCTTGCATAGTGCTCGCCATGTTTTGCATCCAAAATAGGTGTAGTCGTCTGAATTGTATAATTTTGCGTCGAAAATATAACCATGCTCGGTCTTCAAGTAAACTTTCTTTACCTCCATAGTACGACTAAAACCTATCTTATCCCATACAAAAACTCTTGCATGGCAGGGGATACGCTAGTAGAATAGTAAAAAAAAATATAAGTTGAAGCAAATGAAGCAATATGCTTAATTATGAAAAAAGACTTGTCGTTGTGAATTACGAAAAAAGACTTGTCATGCCTAAGCTCTACAACGATATGACCGAGGTGGAAATATGTGGAGGGGGCACCGCACACGGATAAGACAACTATGAACTTGTGTGTCTATGGGGTGCCCCCTCCCCGTATATAAAGGAGGGGAGGAGGGAGGGCCGGCCCTCTCTATGGCGCGCCCAAGGGGGAGTCCTACACCCAATAGGAATAGGCTTCCCCCCTTTCCCTAGTTGGAGTAGGAGAAGAAGGAAGAGGGAGAAGGAGAGAAGGAAAGAGGGGCCGGCCCCCACCCCAATTCGGATTGGGCTTGGGGGGCACGCCCTCCACCTGGCCGCCTCCTCCTCTCTCCCACTAAGGCCCAATATGGCCCATTGACTCCCAGGGGGGTTCCGGTAACCCCCCGGTACTCCGGTATTTGCCCAAACTCATCCGAAACCATTTCGGTGTCCAAACATAGCCTTCCAATATATCAATATTTATGTCTCGACCATTTAGAGACTCCTCATCGTGTTCGTGATCACATCCGGGACTCAGAACTACCTTTAGTACATCAAAACACATAAACTCGTAATACCGATCGTCATCGAACGATAAGTGTGCGGACCCTACGGGTTCGAGAACCATGTAGACATGACCGAGACTCATCTCCGGTCAATAACTAATAGTGGAACCTGGATGTTCATATTGGTTCCTACATATTCTACGAAGATCTTTATTAGTCAAACCACATAACAACATATGTTGTTCCCTTTGTCATTGGTATGTTACTTGCCCGAAATTCGATCGTTAGTATCTCGATACCTAGTTCAATCTCGTTACCAGCAAGTCTCTTTTATTGTTCCATAATGCATCATCCCGTAACTAACTCATTAGTCACGTTGCTTGCAAGGCTTATAGTGATGTGCATTACCGAGAGGGCCCAGAGATACCTCTCCGACAATCGGAGTGACAAATCCTAATGTTGATCTATGCCAACTCAACAAACACCATCGGAGACACCTATAGAGCATCTTTATAAGCACCCAGTTACGTTGTGACGTTTGATAGCACACTAAGTGTTCCTCCAGTATTCGGGAGTTGCATAATCTCATAGTCATAGGAACATGAATAAGTTATGAAGAAAGCAATATCAATAAACTAAACGATCATAGTGCTAAGCTAACAAATGGTTCAAGTCAATCACATCATTCTCTAATGATGTGATCCCGTTCATCAAATGACAACTCTTGTCCATGGCTAGGAAACTTAACCATCTTTGATAAACGAGCTAGTCAAGTAGAGGCATACTAGTGACACTCTGTTTGTCTATGTATTCACACATTTACTAAGTTTCCGGTTAATACAATTCTAACATGAATAATAAACATTTATCATGATATAAGGAAATATAAATAACAACTTTATTATTGCCTCTAGGGAATATTTCCTTCAGTCTCCCACTTGCACTAGAGTCAATAATCTAGATTACATTTTAATGATTCTAACACCCATGGAGTCTTGGTGCTGATCATGTTTTTCTCGTGAGAGAGGCTTAGTCAATGGGTCTACAACATTCAGATTTGTATGTATCTTGCAGATCTCTACGTCTCCCTCCTTGACTTGGTCGCGGATGGAATTGAAGCATCTCTTGATGTGCTTTGTTCTCGTGTGAAATCTGGATTCCCTTGCCAAGGCAATTGCACCAGTATTGTCACAAAAGATTTTCATTGGACCCGATGCACTAGGTATGACACCTAGATCGGATATGAACTCCTTGATCCAGACTCCTTCATTTGTTGCTTCCGAAACAGCTATGTACTCTGATTCAGGCGTAGATCCCGCCACGATGCTCTGCTTGGAACTGCACCAACTGACAGCTCCACCATTCAATAAAAATACGTATCCGGTTTGTGACTTAGAGTCATCCCGATCAGTGTCAAAGCTTGCATCGATGTAACCGTTTATGGCGAGCTCTTTTTCACCCCATAAATGAGAAACATATACTTAGTCCTTTTCAGGTATTTCAGGATGTTCTTGACCGTTGTCCAGTGATCCACTCCTGGATTACTTTGGTACCTCCCTGCTAAACTAATAGCAAGGCACACATCAGGTCTGGTACACAACATTGCATACAAGATAGAACCTATGGCTGAAGCATAGGGAATGACTTTCATTTTCTCTCTATCTTCTTTAGTGGTCGGGCATTGAGTCTGACTCAACTTCACACCTTGTGGTAAGAACCCTTTCTTTGCTTGATCCATTTTGAACTTCTTCAAAACTTTATCAAGGTATGTGCTTTGTGACAGTCCAATTAAGCGCCTTGATCTATCGCTATAGATCTTGATGCCCAATATATATGCAGCTTCACCGAGGTCTTTTATTGAAAAATTCTTATTCAAGTATCCTTTTATGCTATTGAGAAATTTAGTATCATTTCCGATCAACAATATGTCATCCACATATAATATCAGAAATGCTATAGAGCTCCCACTCACTTTCTTGTAAATACAAAGCTTCTCCAACGATCAGAGAAACCATATGCTTTGATCACACTATCAAAGCATATATTCCAACTCCGAGAGGCTTGCACCAGTCCATAAAAGGATCGCTGGAGCTTGCACACTTTGTTAGCACCCTTTGGATCGACAAAACTTTCTGGTTGCATCATATACAACTCTTCTTTAAGATATCCATTAAGGAATGCAGTTTTGACATCCATTTGCCAAATTTCATAATCATAAAATGCGGCAATTGCTAACATGATTCAGACAGACTTAAGCATCACTACGGGTGAGAAGGTCTCATCGTAGTCAACTCCTTGAACTTGTCAAAAACCTTTCGCAACAAGTCGAGCTTTGTAGACAGTAATATTACCGTCAGCGTTAGTCCTCTTCTTGAAGATCCATTTATTCTCTATGGCTTGCCGATCATTGGGCAAGTCAACCAAACTCCATAATTTGCTCTCCTGCATGGATCCCATCTCAGATTTCATGGCCTCAAGCCATTTTGCGGAATCTGGGCTCATCATCGCTTCCTCATAGTTCGTAGGTTCATCATGGTCAAGTAACATGACCTCCAGAACAGGATTACCGTACCACTCTTGTGTGGATCTTACTCTGGTTGACCTACGAGATTTGGTAGTAACTTGATCAGAAGTTTCATGATCATCACCATTAGCTTCCTCACTTACTGGTGTAGGAATCACTGGAACTAATTTCTGTGGTGAACTACTTTCCAATAAGGGAGTAGGTACAATTACCTCGTCAAGTTCTACTTTCCTCCCACTCACTTCTTTTGAGAGAAACTCCTTCTCTAGAAAGGATCCATTCTTAGCAACGAATATCTTGCCTTTGGATCTGTGATAGAAGGTGTACCCAACGGTCTCCAAAGGTAGATGTAGAGGTAGCGTGCCAACGGCGATCACATCGACTTTGGAACCATTTCCCACGCGCATCGTCACCTCGTCCTTAGCCAATCTTCGCTTAATCCGTAGCCCCTATTTCGAATTGCAAATATTAGCAATGTAACCAAAGATCAAATACCCAGCGCCATCTGCGAGCATTAGTAAGGTACACATCAATAACATGTATATCAAATATACCTTTCACTTTGCCATCCTTCTTCTCCGCCAAATACTTGGGGCAGTTCCGCTTCCAATGACCAGTCCCTTTGCAGTAGAAGCACTCAGTCTCAGGCTTAGGTCCAGGCTTGGGCTTCTTCACTTGAACAGCAACTTATTTGCCATTCTTCTTGAAGTTCCCCTTCTTCCCTTTACCCTTTTTCTTGAAACTAGTGGTCTTGTTGACCATCAACACTTGATGCTCCTTCTTGATTTCTACCTCCGTAGCCTTTAGCATTGCGAAGAGCTCGGGAATCATCTTATCCATCCCTTGCATATTATAATTCATCACGAAGCTCTTCTAGCTTGGTGGCAGTGATTGAAGAAATTTGTCAATGACACTATCAACTGGAAGATTAACTCCCAGTTGAGTCAAGTGATTGTGGTACCCAGACATTCTGAGTATATGCTCACTGACAGAACTATTCTCCTCCATTTTGCAGCTGTAGAACTTATTGGAGATTTCATATCTCTCAATCCGGGCATTTTCTTGAAATATTAACTTCAACTCCCGGAACATCTCATATGCTCCATGACGTTCAAAACGTCGTTGAAGTCCCGGTTCTAAGCCGTAAAGCATGGCACACTAAACTATTGAGTAGTCATCAGCTTTGCTCTGCCAGGTGTTCACAACATCTGGTGTTGCTCCTGCACCGGGTTTGGCACCCAGCGGTGCTTCCAGGATGTAATTCTTCTATGCAGCAATTACAATAATCCTCAAGTTACAGACCCAGTCTGTGTAATTGCTACCATCATCTTTCAACCAACTTTCTCTAGGAACGCAGGGCCATTTATCTACAACAACATAGACATGCAAAATACTATCAGGTACTAAGTTCATGATAAATTAAGGTTCAATTAATCATATTACTTAAGAACTCCCACTTAGATAGACATCCCTCTAATCATCTAAGTGCTCACGTGATCCATATCAACTAAACCATGTCCGATCATCATGTGAGATGGAGTAGTTTTCATTGGTGAACATCACTATGTTGATCATATCTACTATATGATTCACGCTCGACCTTTCGGTCTCAGTGTTCCGAGGCCATATCTGTATATGCTAGGCTCGTCAAGTTTAACCCGAGTATTATGCGTGTGCAAAACTGGCTTGCACCCGTTGTATGTGAACGTAGAGCTTATCACACCCGATCATCACGTGGTGTCTCAGCACAAAGAACTTTTGCAACGGTGCATACTCAGGGAGAACACTTGTACCTTGAAATTTAGTGAGAGATCATCTTATAATGCTACCGCCGTATTAAGCAAAATAAGATGCATAAAGGTAAACATCACATCCAATCAATATAAGTGATATGCTATGGCCATCATCATCTTGTGCCTTTGATCTCCATCTCCAAAGCACTGTCATGATCACCATCATCACTGACTTGACACCTTGATCTCCATCGAAGCATCATTGTCGTCTCGCCAACTATTGCTTCTACGACTATCGCCACCACTTAGTGATAAAGTAAAGCAATTACATGGCGATTGCATTTCATACAATAAAGCGATAACCTTATGGCTCCTGCCAGTTGCCGATAACTGTTACAAAACATGATCATCTCATACAAAAATTTATATATCATCATGTCTTGACCATATCACATCACAACAAGCCCTGCAAAAACAAGTTAGACGTCCTCTACTTTGTTGTTGCAAGTTTTACGTGGCTGCTACGGGCTTATAGCAAGAACCGTTCTTACCTACGCATCAAAACCACAACGATTTTTTGTCAAGTGTGCTGTTTTAACCTTCAACAAGGACCGGGCATAGTCACACTCGATTCAACTAAAGTTGGAGAAACAGACACCCACTACCCACCTGTGTGCGAAGTACGGCGGTAGAACCAGTCTCATGAACGCGGTCATGTAATGTCGGTCTGGGCCACTTCATCCAACAATACCGCTAAATCAAAGTATGACATGCTGGTAAGTAGTATGACTATTATCGCCCACAACTCTTTGTGTTCTACTCGTGCATATAACATCTACGCATAGACCTGGCCCCTATACCACTGTTGGGGAACGTAGTAATTCAAAAAAAACCCTACGCACATGCAAGATCCATCTAGGTGATGCATAGCAACGAGCGGGGAGAGTGTGTCCATGTACCCTCGTAGACCGAAAGCGAAAGCGTTTAGTAACGCAGTTGATGTAGTCGAATGTCTTCGCGATCCAACCGATCCAAGTACCGAACGCACGGCACCTCCGTGATCTGCACACGCTCAGCTCGGTAACATCCCTCGTACTCTTATTCCAGCTGAGGCCGAGGGAGAGTTTCATCGGCACGACGTTGTGTTGATGGTGATGATGAAGTTATCGATGCAGGGCTTCGCCTAAGCTCTACAACGATATGACTGAGGTGGAAATATGTGGAGGGGGGCACCGCACACGACTAAGAAAACTATCAACTTTTGTGTCTATGGGGTGCCTCCCTCCCCCGTATATAAAGGAGAGGAGGAGGGGAAGGCCGGCTGAGGGAGTCCTGGACTAGGGGGTGTCCGGATAGCCGGACTATCATCATCGGCCGGACTCCAAGACTATGAAGATACAAGATTGAAGACTTCGTCCCGTGTCCGGATGGGACTTTCCTTGGCGTGGAAGGAAAGCTTGGCAATACGGATATGTAGATCTCCTACCATTGTAACCGACTCTGTGTAACCCTAGCCCTCTCCGTTGTCTATATAAACCGGAGGGTGTTAGTCCGTAGGACGGACAACCATTACAACAATCATACCATAGGCTAGCTTCTAGGGTTTAGCCACCTTGATCTCGTGGTAGATCTACTCTTGTACTACCCATATCATCAATATTAATCAAGCAGGAGTAGGGTTTTACCTCCATCGAGAGGGCCCGAACCTGGGTAAAAACATCATGTCCCTTGTCTCCTGTTACCATCCGCCTAGACGCACAGTTCGGGACCCGCTACCCGAGATCCGCCGGTTTTGACACCGACATTGGTGCTTTCATTGAGAGTTCCTCTGTGTCGTCACCGATAGGCTTGATGGCTCCTTCAATCATCAACAACAACGTAGTCCAGGGTGAGACTTTTCTCCCCGGACAGATCTTCGTGTTCGGCGGTTTTGCATGCGGGCCAATTCGCTGGCCATCCGGAGCAGATCGAAGCTACGCCCGCCATCAGTCAGATTTGGAAGCCTAAACTTCACGGCCCGACATCCGCGGAGACTTGATCTTCAACGGATTCGAGCCACGACCGCGCGCCGACTTTGTCACAATGGGCATGATTTAGCTCTGTTGCGGACGGTGCCTCGAGGTCGCACATAAGTCCGCTCCGACCCTTAATTCGGAGCCGACCACGCAGATCGAGGACGGATGGCTAGACGCCGCCTCGGGGGCTGCAACCTTTACGGCGATGGAGCCGAATACTGACCTCATCCCTTGTAAAGCTCGTGACTCCGAGGTGCCGGACTCCTCGCCGGACTCCGAACCTCCTGCGCCCCTACCAATCGAATCTGATTGGGCGCCGATCATGGAGTTCACCGCCGCGGACATCTTTCAGCACTCACCCTTTGGCGACATCCTGAATTTGCTAAAGTATATCTCGTTATCAGGAGAGCCCTGGCCGGACTGCGGTTAGGATGGTTGGGATGCGGACGACGAAGAAATTCAAAGCCCACCCACCACCCACTTTGTAGCCACTGTCGACGATCTAACCGACATGCTAGACTACGACTCCAAAGACATCGACGGCATGGACGACGATGCCGGAGACGACCAAGAACCAGCGCCTATGGGGCACTGAAAGACCACCTCGTCATACGACATATACATGGTGGACATCCCAAAGGATGGGAATGGCGAAGAAGCAGCGGAGGTAGATTCCCCCAAGAAACAGCCCAAGCGTTGGCGTCAGCGGCGCCGCTCTAAATCCCGCCACAGCAAGAATGGAGATTCCGGCACCGGAGATAATAACACCCCAGAGAGTGCCGAGGATAACCCCTCCAGCAAGATTCAGCACAGAGGTCGGAGAAGCCAGCCCTCACGAGAGAGCGGCAGACGAAGAGGTAGAGGATGATAATTACATGCCTCCCTCTAGAGACGAGGCAAGCCTCAACGACGATGAATTCGTCGTGCCCGAGGATCCTGTCGAAGAAGAGCGTTTTAAGCGCAAGCTTATGGCCACAGCAAACAGCCTAAATAAAAAGCAGCAACAGCTCCGAGCTGATCAAGACCGGCCAGCCGACAGATGGACTGAAGTCCTTGCGGCCGAAGAGTATGAACTCGAACGCCCCTCCAAAAGCTACCCAAAACGCAAGTTACTCCCCCGATTAGAGGAGGAGGCATATAAACCTTCATCACCAGCGCACAATACGGCAGACCGACCACCTCGTGGCCGCGACAGAGAGGCCTCTAGGCCCTCCATCAAGACCATACCCCGGCACCGCTCGAAAAGTATGAAGCCACGGGGGAATGCGCCAGACTTGCGAGACATATTGGAGGACAAGGCAAGACAATCAAGATCGATCTACGGATCACGTGGGCGCCCCATGATGCGAGACGACTCACCGTCGCTACGGATACAAAGAACTCGGCGGGCCGAACACAGTAGACAAAGCTCGCTTGAGCTACGTCGTGATATTGCCCAATATACAGGCGCCACACACCCACTATGCTTCATAGATGAAGTAATGGATCATCAAATCCCTGAAGGGTTTAAACCCGTGAACGTTGAATCCTACGATGGCACAACAGACCCCGCGGTTTGGATCAAAGACTATCTCCTTCATATACATATGGCCCGCGGTGACGATCTTCACGCCATCAAATATCTCCCACTCAAGCTTAAAGGACCAGCTCGGCATTGGCTTAACAGCTTGCCAGCAGAGTCAATTGGGTGTTGGGAGGACCCGAAGCCGCATTCCTTGACAACTTCTGTGGCAAATATGTGCGACCACCGACGCCGATGACCTAAGCCATATAATTCAGCAGCCATACGAATCGGCCGACAATTTCGACACGGTTCTAACAAAGAAAAATCAAATCATCGATCGTCCGGATGCAGAGGCCCTCGCAGCCTTCAAACATAACATCCGCGATGAGTGGCTGGCCCGCACCTAGGACAGAAAAGCCGAAATCCATGGCAGCCCTCACATCTCTCATGACCCGCTTCAGGCGGGGAGGACAGCTAGCTAGCCCGCAGAATAACCTCGGCAAAAATTCGGCAGTCCGGATACCAAGGACCACAATGGCAGGTCGCGTCGAAACAAAACAAACGCCGTTAACGCCGATAACACCGAGGATACGGCAGTCAACGCCGGATTCAGAGGCTCCAAACCCGTCACGAAAAAGCCATTCAAAAGAACTACTCGGGTCCGCCCAATTTGGACCGAATACTCGACCGCTCTTGCCAAATACATGGCACTTCAAAAGCCAGCTAATCACACCAACAGGGATTGTTGGGTATTTAGCAGCAGCAAGTTAATTGTCAAAACAATGACAAGGGCTGCATAGCGATGACGGGAAGAGAACCGCCGCCAACAAGAGAGGATGTATGGTTTCCCCACAAGTACGGACGGTAAACATGATATACGCAACCCACATACCCAAGAGGGAGCGGAAGCGTGCACTTAGGGATGTATATGCAATGGAGCCAGTCGCCCCGAAGTTCAATCCATGGTCCTCTTGCCCGATCACTTTTGATCAAAGGGATCACCCCACCAGTATCCACCATGGCGGATTCGCCACATTGGTTTTAGACCCAATCGTCGATGGATTTCACCTCACTAGAGTCCTGATGGATGGCGGAAGCAGCCTAAACCTGCTTTATTAGGATACAGTGCGCAAGATGGGCATAGACCCCTCAAGGATTAAACCTACAAAGACGACCTTCAAAGGCGTCATACCAGGTGTAGAGGCCAATTGTACAGGCTCAGTCACACTGGAAGTGGTCTTCGGATCCCCGGATAACTTCCGAAGCGAGGAGTTAATCTTTGACATAGTCCCGTTCCGCAGTGGCTATCACGCTCTGCTCGGACGGACCACGTTTGCAAAGTTCAACGCGGTGCCGCATTACGCATACCTCAAGCTCAAGATGCCAGGCCCTCGAGGAGTCATCACGGTCAACGGAAACACTGAACGCTCCCTCCGAACGGAGGAGCACACAGCGGCTCTCGCGGCAGAAGTACAGAGCAGCCTCTTAAGGCAATTTTCGAGTCCGGCCGTTAAGCGACCGGACACGGCCAAACGCGCCCAGAGTAACATACAACAAGACCACCTGGCACGTTCCGAGCACGCGTAGCAATGCGGCCCCAACCCCAGCCCTTGCATAATTGCAAGACCAGTCCTTCACGTACATCATTACGCTCTGAAGACACCATGGGCATAGGGGGAGGGGCACGACCACGACAGGCCCAGAAGTGCGGTTTAACCACACCAGGGGCTCCCAAGTACGTCGGTCTTTTCCTTTTTCTTTTTTCTTACCCACAGGACTCCGTTCACCAGAGGCCTTGTCCGGCAGTAGACTTGCCGAACTCACGATGCAACAGCCAGGGAAGGAGAAAGGCTACGACAAACACTCAGGTGGTCTCCGTTACGTGCATTAAATCTGTTTAAATTCCGCAGCCTACCCCTAGAGGGGGACATGTTAAATAGTCCAATCCCTTGCTTACCGCACTATTTGTATCGCTCTGCATTCATGGCAGTATTTCTGAATAAACAATGCATCGCTTTTTGCTTATAATCGCATTTCTTTCTTATATATGTTCGTTTATGACATGTTGCATCCGTACACTTTGGTATGGCCGAATACACCAGAGGCTTAAGTTCCCCGCATTATGGTGTGATAAGTCCGAACACTTTCACAAGTGCGGCACCCCAAACTTATAGCATTATATGCATCGGCTCCGATTCATGTCTTGGGTCAATAGTTGGGTTTGCCCGGCTCCCATGTTTTGGTACCTTACGTTACGTTTTATCGGCTAAGGTAGCACTGGGAGAACCACTGCGATTGCGCCCCGGTTGAACTGGGTGAGCGCCTCAGTGGAGAAAGCTAAAACTGACCGTCGTGATAAGGCGAGAGCTAGTCGCTGTTCGAGAGGTTTTTTTGAGTCCCTAAAGACTTATGCCGCTTAGAGCGAGGAACCGGCTTTTTCCGGCCCAGGCGTGGATAGCGCCCCGAACTCGGTCTTCCGAACACTAGGGGCTTCGCCGAAATTTAAAATTATAGAATTCTATGACTAAGTGAGAGTGTTCAAGCATTATAAGTCCGGTTGCCTCGCTCGTTGTGTTGAGTGCCTCCTAGATGGACCCAAACATGGGAACAAGAGCGCTCAAGTTTATCCCGAACACCCCAAAGACTAGTGGCATGGGGGCTGAAGTCGACGACTTGCCATCTCTTAGATTTGATAAACGGCCGCCTGTAAGGTAATATTTTAAATTAATAAGCGTTGCTTAGCGCATATGAACACAGTTTTCAGCGCATGTGATAACATAATGCGATTTTACTCAAATATTACATCCTTGAGCACTCATCCGCAATCATGCGGGCTCCCTTCAGACACTCTTATAATACATTTCGGCGTGCGATACTCCTTGCCTGGCCGGGCGCGCGCGTCCGTCGAAGCTTCTCGGCGTCCATCTTGCCCCAAGTGCACTTTTGACCGGCAAGGCCCGATGGGCACCTTCAATGCAAAGCGGACTGCTTGACGACTTCCACCTGTGGACACGATCCACCAGCCGCCGCACCAGGGCAAGTAGCTCCTGTGCATGGCCTCTTGGGCAATAGCCGAACTATGAGGCCCTTCATGGCCTGTTCGGCTACCTTGTGGAGCTCGACCAGCTGCTTCACTGGTCGCTAAGGGCACCGGATGTCCGCCTTAGCATACCGAGACCAGAAGACCTTCTCCGTCGAGCTCCCCTCCTCGTCCCGGTAGAATGCGGCAGCATCGGACACGCTGCGAGGCAGATCTACAAACGCTCCTGGAGAGCTCCAAATTCGGGTAAGTGACAGGTAATTCACATTCACATGCTTGCTTTGCATGAAAAATGCCTTACCCGCCGCTATTTTCTTCACCGCCTCAATCTCCTGGAGGGCCTTATGGGCTTCGGCCTTAGCGGCTTTGGCACTTTCAAGAGCCGATGCAAGCTCGGACTCTCGAGTCTTCGAGTCACGCTCCAAACTCTCATGCATTTCCACGAGAGCCTGCAGCTCTTGCTGCACCTCCGCCACCCGCGGCTCCTGTTTCTCTCGCTCAGCTTGTTCCATGTCAGACACGTTCGACGCATGACACGGCCTCCTTCAGTGGTCGCCACCTCGCTCGTGGGCCCTGGAGTACCCGCGTTATCCTTGTTATTTCTCTTGCAACCAAAATCCTTTTCTGTAAGGTAAAAATTCAATACGGTGTCACTCACCTTCCTTGTCCTCGAGCTGCTACTTGCCACGGCCGAGCTCGCTCTCGGACCGCTCGAGGTTCTGCTTCAAAGCATCGACCTCCGCAGTCAGTGCGGTAGAGGTCAGCAGCGCAGCCTGCAATCCCATATTGACATATTTTTTAGAACTCCTGCGTATATCTTTGTAAGATCCTCAGTCCGATTTTTCTTTCCGAACACCGAACCGAGCATCAGGGGCTACTGTCTATGCGGTATTATATTACATGCCTTAAAATTCTTTCCTCAAAGCCTGTTAGAAGGCTGCTGCAGGCTTCGGTCAGCCCGCTCTTGGCGAGCTGAACCTTCTGAATCACCGCACTCATGACAGTGCGGTGTTCTTCTTCAATGGAAGCACCGTTGAGCGCCTCCAACAAGTTATCTGGCGCCTTCGGTTGGACGGCAGCCGCCGGTGTCACAGTCCTGCCCTTCTTACGAAGGGGCCGCCTGCCGAACTCCCGGTGCGGAGTCCGGTGCGAAGTCCGGGAGGTTGCCCTGTGGCACCTCCGGAGCCTCCCCCTCCTGGTGGGTCCCCTCCTGGGATCCGACCTCGGCGTCATCAGCGTCACGAGGGGTGGAGGCGGTCGGAAGGGAATCTACATCCGACGGGGCCAAGGACCCGCTCGATGAAGCGGGAAGATCGTCCTTGGCCGAACTACGGGTTGTATGCGGCATTAGAAGGACATCATATGGCAAAAAGAGAAATTATAAATCATCCAGGAATTCGGACACTTACGATCTTGCCAGGGGCTTGGCCCTTGAGGGCCACTCCTCGTCGTTGTCGTCGGCGTTGGCAGAGCAGTCCGGAGAAAGGGTCCGTCCTTTCTTTGACCCTTCGCCGCTTCGCTGGGGAGGCCTTCCTCTTCTTCTCTCCCCGGCGGGAAGAGGCTCTTTCTCCTCCTCCTCGGGAGGAGTCCGCCTCGAGTCATCGGATGATGAGTCCGATATCACTGGCGCCGAACTCCTTGGGTTCCCGTGGCCTTTTTTCTTGGCCTTCTTCTCCGCACCACGTAAAGGGCGGAACCAGCAGCCCTGGTCAAACGGGTGTCCGCTGGGTCTTCGGGAAGGGAGAGACGATTAAACTGTCCGGACGCCCTCTCGCCATCCTGTTAAAGGCATTGGGAGTTTTAGATCCCACATAGAGTCAAACTGTGAAAGAAATAAGCGCCCCATAAAGGATAACATAGCTATCGCGCGGCCGGGCGCTATGCGGCTGAATCCGTGATCTTGATTGCGGATGCAGGGCTTCTCCGCCCTTGAACAGCACCTCCGTGCAGCTTCAGACGTCAGGTCAAGAGCCCGCCAATGTCCGTGTTGTGCCGGATCAAACTCCCACAAATTGAAAGCCCGTTGTTTGGCAGGGGAGAATTCATGACGAGCATGACCTGGATCACGTTGACAAGCTTGAGCTTCTTGTTCACTGTGGTCCGGAGACAGATCGAGTCCGGCCGGCTCCTCGAACTACCCCATAGCAAGCCCTTCTTTCCGTAAGGTGAGCTGCATGGGGTACCAGATCTGAACTCGGGGCCGCTGCCCATTTAGGGTCACGCGGCTCGGTGATGTAGAACCACCCCGATTGCCACCCTTTGATGGACTCCACGAAGGCACCCTCGAGCCAGATGACGTTGGGCAATTTGCCCACCATGGCGCCTCCGCACTCCGCTTGAACGCCCTTCACCACCTTCGGCTTGACATTGAAGGTCTTTAGCCACAAGCCGAAGTGGGGCTGGATGCAGAGGAAGGCCTCGCACACGATGATGAACGCCGAGATGTTGAGAATGAAGTTTGGCGCCAGATCGTGGAAGTCCAGGCTGTAGTAGTACATGAGCCCCCGGACGAAGGGGTGAAGTGGGAAGCCCAGTCCGCGGAGGAAGTGGGGAAGGAATACGACCCTCTCATGGGGCCTGGGGGTGGGGATGAGCTGCCCTCGTCGGGTAGCCGGTGCGCGATGTCGCTGGACAGGTATCCGGCGTCACGCAGCTTCTCGATGTGCCCCTCCGTAGCGGAGGAGGCCATCCACTTGCCTCCCGCTCCGGACATGGCTGGAGAAGGTTGAGGCGAGGTGTGTGGACTTGGGCGCTGGAGCTCGAGTGCGCGGAGATGGATAGGCAAAGGAGGAAGAAGGCGTAGGTAAAAAGGTGGGTCCTTATCCCCTTATATATGGGCGGACGAAGACTATGCGTCCCCACCGGCCTGGTAAAACTCGCCTATCTCCCAAGCGCCACAATCAATGGCGCGGTTGGGTTACCCACGTCCGTATTGATGGGAATCCCGGAATAAGGGGAACACGATCTCGCTCGATAACACGTGCCAAGGAAACCGCCGCTAGACGCTACCGAGGTGGTATAATAAAACGATTCAAGTAAGGGCTTGGTAGTGGTGTGACGCCACACCACAAGATACGTCAGCAGATTGAACTTGTGTACATATTATTCTCTCTACGGTGGTATGTGGAATTTATTTTACAGAGCCGGACACTATCCTGGTGTTCACAATCTTCTATGAATTATTCGGAGGAAGAACCCGCCTTGCAATGCCGAAGACAATATGCGCGCCGGACTCGTCGTCATTGAAGCCTGGTTCAGGGCTACCGAGGAGTCTCGACTAGGGATGTCCGGATAGCCGGACTATCATCATCGGCCGGACTCCAAGACTATGAAGATACAAGATCAAGACTTCGCCCCGTGTCCGGATGGGACTTTCCTTGGCGTGGAAGGCAAGCTTGGCAATACGGATATGTAGATCTCCTACCATTGTAACCGACTCTGTAACCCTAGCCCTCTCCGTGTCTATATAAACCGGAGGGTTTTAGTCTGTAGGACGGACAAACATTTACAACAATCATACCATAGGCTAGCTTCTAGGTTTAGCCTCCTTGATCTCGTGGTAGATCTACTCTTGTACTACCCATATCATCAATATTAATCAAGCAGGAGTAGGGTTTTACCTCCATCGAGAGGGCCCGAACCTGGGTAAAAACATCGTGTCCCTTGTCTCCTGTTACCATCCGCCTAGACGCACAGTTCGCGACCCCCTACCCGAGATCCGCCGGTTTTTACACCGACACCGGCCCTCTCTATGGCGCGCCATGGGGGAGTCCTACTCCAGTAGGAGTAGGTTTCCCCCCTTTCCCTAGTTGGAGTAGGAGAACATGGAAGAGGGAGAAGGAGAGAAAGAAGGGGGGCGGCCCCCAACCCCAATTCGGATTGGGCTTGGGGGCGTGCCCTCCACTTGGCCTCCTCCTCCTCTCTCCCACTTAGGCACAATAAGGCCCATTGACTCCCCTGGGGGTTCCGATAACCCCCCAGTACTCCGATATTTGCCCGAACTCATCCGAAACCATTCCGGTGTCCAAACATAGCCTTACAATATATCAATCTTTACGTCTCGACCATTTCGAGACTCCTCGCCATGTCCGTGATCACATCCGGGACTCCGAACTACCTTCGGTACATCAAAACACATAAACTCATAATACTGATCGTCATCGAATGTTAAGCATGCGGACCCTACGGGTTCAAGAACTATGTAGACATGACCGAGACTCATCTCGGTCAATAACCAATAGAGGAACCTGGATGTTCATATTGGTTCCTACATATTCTACAAAGATCTTTATCGGTCAAACCGCATAACAACATACGTTGTTCCCTTTGTCATCGGTATGTTACTTGCTTGAGATTCGATCGTCGGTATCTCAATACCTAGTTCAATCTCGTTACCGGAAAGTCTCTTTTCTCGTTCCGTAATGCATCATCCCATAACTAACTCATTAGTCACATTGCATGCAAGGCTTATAGTGATGTGCATTACCGAGAGGGCCAAGAAATACCTCTTCGACAATCTGAGTGACAAATCCTAATCTCAATCTAGGCCAACTCAACAAACACCATCGGAGACACCTATAGAGCATCTTTATAATCACCTAGTTACGTTGTAAGTTTGATAGCATACTAAATGTTTCTCCGGTATTTGGGAGTTGCATAATCTCATAGTCATAGGAACATGTATAAGTTATGAGGAAAGCAATAGCAATAAACAAAACAATCATAGTGCTAGGCTTACGGATGGGTCAAGTCAATCACATCATTCTCTAATGATGTGATCCCGTTCATCAAATGACAACTCTTGTCCATGGCTAGGAAACTTAACCATCTTTGATTGACGAGCATCGTGGCGGGATCTATGTGTGAAGCCGAGTATATAGCTGCTTCGGAAGCAGCAAATGTAGGAGTCTGGATGAAGGAGTTCATATCCGATCTAGGTGTCATACCTAGTACATCGGTGTTGGGGAACGTAGTAATTTAAAAAATTTCCTACGCACACGCAAGATCATGGTGATGCATAGCAACGAGAGGGGAGAGTGTTGTCTACGCACTCGTGAGACCAAGCGAAGCGATCACAACGAGAGGAAGTAGTCGACGTTCTCCTCGCGATCCAACCGATCCCAGCACCAAGCATTCGGCGCCGCCCGAGTTCTTGACACACGACAGCTCGGTGACGCTCCTCGGCTCCGATCCAGCAAAGCTCGGGAGAGAGTTCCACAAGACGACGGGTGCAGGACGATCTTGATGTTCTATCGACGCAGGCTTCGCCTAAGCACCGCAACGATATGACCGAGGTGGATTATGGTGGAGGGGCACCGACACGGCTAAGGAACGATCTCAAGGATCAACTTGTGTGTCTATGGGGTGCCCTTGCCCCTCAGATATAAAGGATGGAGGAGGAGGAGGCGGCCAAGGGTTTGGCGCGCCAGGTGTGGAGTCCTACTAGGATTCCAAGTCCTAGTAGGAGTCCATCAAGAGGGAGGAGGGAGAAGGAATAGGGGAGAAGGAAAGGTGGCGGCCCCTTTCCCTAGTCCAATTCGGACTAGAGGAGAGGGGGCGCAGCAGCCTTTTCCTCTTCCCACTAAAGCCCATCAACGCCCATTACTTCTCCGTAACTCCCGGCACTCGAAAAATACCGAATCACTCGGAACCTTTCCGAACTCCGAATATAGTCGTCCAATATATCGATCTTTACGTCTCGACCATTTCGAGACTCCTCGTCATGTCCCCGATCTCATCCGGGACTCGAACTCCTTCGGTACATCAAAATACACAAACTCATAATATAACCGCCATCGAAACCTTGCGTGCGGACCCTACGGTTCGAGAACAATGTAGACATGACCGAGACACGTCTTCGGTCAATAACCAATAGCGGACCTGGATGCCCATATTGGCTCCTACATATTCTACGAAGATCTTTATCGGTCAGACCGCATAACAACATACGTTGTTCCCTTTGTCATCGGTATGTTACTTGCCCGAGATTCGATCGTCGGTATCCAATACCTAGTTCAATCTCATTACCGGCAAGTCTCTTTACTCGTTCCGTAATACATCATCTCACAGCTAACTCATTAGTTGTAATGCTTGCAAGGCTTAAGTGATGTGTATTACCGAGAGGGCCCAGAGATACCTCTCCGACAATCGGAGTGACAAATCCTAATCTCGAAATACGCCAACCCAACATCTGCCTTTGGAGACACTTGTAGTACTCTTTTATAATCACCCAGTTACGTTGTGACGTTTGGTAGTACCCAAAGTGTTCCTCCGGTAAACAGGAGTTGCATAATCTCATAGTTATAGGAACATGTATAAGTCATGGATAAAAGCAATAGCAACATACTAAACGATCGGGTGCTAAGCTAATGGAGTGGGTCATGTCAATCAGATCATTCAACTAATGATGTGACCTTGTTAATCAAATAACAACTCCTTTGTTTATGGTTAGGAAACTTAACCATCTTTGATTAACAAGCTAGTCTAGTAGAGGCATACTAGTGACACTCTGTTTGTCTATGTATTCACACATGTATTATGTTTCCGGTTAATACAATTCTAGCATGAATAATAAACATTTATCATGAAATAAGGAAATAAATAATAACTTTATTATTGCCTCTAGGGCATATTTCCTTCAGTCTCCCACTTGCACTAGAGTCAATAATCTAGTTCACATCGGCATGTGATTTACCAGCAATAGTTCACATCAACATGTGATTAACACCCATAGTTCACATCAATATGTGACCAACACTCAAAGGGTTTACTAGAGTCAGTAATCTAGTTCACATCGCTATGTGATTAACACCCAAAGAGTACTAAGGTGTGATCATGTTTTGCTTGTGAGGTAATTTTAGTCAACGGGTCTATCATATTCAGATCCGTAAGTATTTTGCAAATTTCTATGTCAATAATACTCTGCATGTAGCTACTCTAGCTAATTGCTCCCACTTTCAATATGTATCTAGACCGAGACTTAGAGTCATCTAGATTGGTGTCAAAACTTGCATCGACGTAACCCTTTTACTTACTTAACCTTTGTCACCTCCATAATCGAGAAACATATCCTTATTCCACTAAGGATAATTTTTGACCGCTGTCCTGTGATCTACTCCTAGATCACCATTGTACTCCTTGCTTAACTCAAAGGTAGGGTATACAACAGATCTGGTACACAAGATAGCATACTTTATAGAACCTATGGCCAAGGCATAGGGAATGACTTTCATTCTCTTTCTATCTTCTCGCCGTGGTCGGGTTTTGAGTCTTACTCAACTTCACACCTTGTAACACAGGCAAGAACTCTTTCTTTGACTGTTCCATTTTGAACTACTTCAAAATCTTGTCAAGGTATGTTCTCATTGAAAAACTTATCAAGCGCCTTGATCTATCTCTATAGATATTGATGCTCAATATGTAAGCAGCTTCACCGAGGTCTTCCTTTGAAAAACTCCTTTCAAACACTCCTTTGTGCTTTACGAATAATTCTACATTATTTCGATCCACAATATGTCATACATATACTTATCGTAAATGCTGTAGTGCTCCCACTCACTTTCTTGTAAATACAAAGCTTCTCCGCAAGTCTCAGATAAAACTATATGCCTTGATCAACTTATCAAAGCGTGTATTCCAACTCCGAGATGCTTGCACTAGTCCATAGATGGATCGCTGTTTATCGCATATTTTGTTAGCACCTTTAGGATTGACAAAACCTTTTGGTTGCATCATATACAACTCTTCTTTAATAAATCCATTAAGGATTGCAGTTTTGTTATCCATTTGCCGATTTCATAAAGTGTGGCAATTGCTAACATGATTCGGACAGACTTAAGCATAGATACGAGTGAGAAACTCTCATCGTAGTCAACACCTTGAACTTGTCGAAAACCCTTTATGCATAATTCTAGCTTTGTAGATAGTAACACTACTATCAGCGTCCGTCTTCCTCTTGAAAATCCATTTAATCACAATGGCTTGCCGATCATCGGGCAAGTCAACCAAAGCCCATACTTTGTTCTCATATATGGATCCCATCTCAGATTTCATGGCCTCGAACCATTTCGCGGAATCTGGGCTCACCATCGCTTCTTCATAGTTCGCAAGTTCATCATGGTCTAGTAACATGACTTCCAGAACAGGATTACCGTACTACTCTGGTGCGGATCTCACTCTGGTTTACCTACGAGGTTCGGTAGTAACTTGATCTGAAGTTACATGATCATCATCATTAGCTTCCTCACTAATTGGTGTAGTAGTCACAAGAACAGATTTCTGTGATGAACTACTTTCCAATAAGGGAGAAGGTACAATTACCTTATCAAGTTTTCTACTTTCCTCCCACTCACTTCTTTCGAGAGAAACTCCTTCTCTGGAAAGGATCCATTCTCAGCAACGAATATCTTGCCTTCGGATCTGTGATAGAAGGTGTACCCAACGTCTCCTTTGGGTATCCTATGAAGACATATTTCTCTGATTTGGGTTTGAGCTTATTAGGATGAAACCTTTTTCATATAAGCATCACAATCCCAAACTGTAAGAAACGACAACTTTGGTTTCTTACCAAACCACATTTCATATTGTGTCGTCTCAACGGACTTTAGATGGTGCCCCTTTTTAACGTGAATGCAGCTGTCTCTAATGCATATCCCCAAAACTATAGTGGTAAATCGGTAAGAAACATCATAGATTGTACTATATCCAATAAAGTACGGTTATGACATTCGGACACACCATTACACTGTGGTGTTCCAGGTGGCGTGAGTAGTGAAACTATTTCACATTGTTTTAACTGAAGGCCAAACTCGTAACTCAAATATTTTACCTCTGCGATCATATCGTAGAAACTTTTCTTGTTACGATGATTCTCTACTTCACTCTGAAATTCTTTGAACTTTTCAAACGTTTCAGACTTATGTCTCATCAAGTAGATATACCCATATCTACTCAAATCATCTGTGAAGGTCAGAAAATAATGATACTTGTCGGGAGCCTTAATATTCATCGGACCACATACATCAGTATGTATGATTTCCAACAAATCTGTTGCTCGCTCCAATGTTCCGGAGAACGGCGTTTTAGTCATCTTGCCCAAGAGGCATGATTCGCAAGCATCAAGTGATTCATAATCAAGTGATTCCAAAATCCCATCAGCATGGAGTTTCTTCTTGCGCTTTACACCAATATGACTTAAACAGCAGTGCCACAAATAAGTTGCACTATCATTATTAACTTTGCATCTTTTGGTTTCAATATTATGAATATGTGTATCACTACGATCAAGATCCAACAAACCATTTTTGTTGGTGTGTATGACCATAGAAGGTTTTATTCATGTAAATGTAACAACAACTGTTCTCTAACTTAAATGAATAACCGTATTGCAATAAACATGATCAAATCATATTTATGCTCAACGCAGACACCAAATAACACTTATTTAGTTTCAACACTAATCCCAAAAGTATAGGAGAGTGCGATGATGATCATATCAATCTTGGAACTACTTCCAACACACATCGTCACTTCATCCTTAACTAGTCTCTCGCTTATTCGCAACTCCTGTTTCGAGTTACTACTCTTAGCAACTGAACCAGTATCAAATGCCGAGGGGTTGCTATTAACACTAGTAAAGTACACATCAATAACATGTATATCCAATATACCTTTGTTCATTTTGCCATCCTTCTTATCTACCAATTACTTGGGGTAGTTCCGCTTCTAGTGACCAGTCCCTTTGCAGAGAAGCACTCGGCCTCGTGCTTAGGTCCAGACTTTGGCTTCTTCACTTGAGCAGCAACTTGCTTGCCGTTCTTCTTGAAGTTCCTCTTCTTCCCTTTGCCCTTTTCTTGAAACTAGTGATCTTGTCAACCATCAACACTTGATGTTTTTCTTTGATTTCTACCTTCATCGATCGCGAAGAGCTTGGGAATAGTTTCTGTTATCCCTTGCATATTATAGTTCATCACAAAGTTCTACTAACTTGGTGATGGTGACTAGAGAATTCTGTCAATCACTATCTTATCCGAAGATTAACTCCCACTTGATTCAAGCGATTGTAGTACCTGCATAATCTGAGCACATGCTCACTAGTTGAGTGATTCTCCTCCATCTTTTAGCTATAGAACTTGTTGGAGACTTCATATCTCTCAACTCGGTATTTGCTTGAAATATTAACTTCAACTCCTGGAACATCTTATATGGTCCATGACGCTCAAAACGCCTTTGAAGTCCCGATTCTAAGCCATTAAGCATGGTGCACTAAACTATCAAGTAGTCATCATATTGAGCTAGCCAAACGCTCATAACGCTTGCATCCGCTTCCGCAATAGGTCTGTCATCTAGCAGTGCATCAAGGACATTATTCTTCGTGCAGAATGAGGATAAACCTCGATCACGGATCCAATCCGCATCATTGCTACTAACATCTTTCAACATAATATTCTCTAGGAACATATCAAAATAAACACAGGAAGCAACAACGCGAGCTATTGATCTACAACATGATTTGCAAAATACTACCAGGACTAAGTTCATGATAAATTTAAGTTCAATTAATCATATTACTTAAGAACTCCCACTTAGATAGACATCCTCTAATCCTCTAAGTGATCACGTGATCCTAATCAACTAAACCATAACCGATCATCACGTGAAATGGAGTAGCTTTCAATGGTGAACATCATTATGCTGATCATATCTACTATATGATTCACGCCGACCTTCGATCTCCGTGTTCCGAGGCCATATCTGCATATGCTAGGCTCGTCAAGTTTAACCCGAGTATTCCGCGTGTGCAAAACTGTCTTGCACCCGTTGTAGATGGACGAGAGCTTATCACACCCGATCATCACGTGGTGTCCGGGCACGATTTAACTTTGGCAACGGTGCATACTCAGGAGAACACTTCTTGATAATTTAGTGAGAGATCATCTTATAATGCTACCGTCAATCAAAGCAAGATAAGATGCATAAAAGATAAGCATCACATGCAAATCAATATAAGTGATATGATATGGTCATCATCATCTTGTGCTTCGTGATCTCCATCTCTGCAGCACCATCATGATCACCATCATCACCGGCGCGACACCTTGATCTCCATCGTAGCATCGTTGTCGTCTCGCCAATCTTATGCTTCTACGACTATCGCTACCGCTTAGTGATAAAGTAAAGCATTACAGTATGCATTGCATTTCATACAATAAAGCGACAACCATATGGCTCTCGCCATTGCCGATAACTTCGTTACAAAACATGATCATCTCATACAATAAAATATAGAATCACGCCTTGACCATATCACATCACAACATGCCCTGCAAAAACAAGTTAGACGCCCTCTACTTTGTTGTTGCAAATTTTACGTGGCTGCTACGGGCTTTAGCAAGAACCGTTCTTACCTACGCATCAAAACCACAACGATAGTTTGTCAAATAGACTCGCTTTAACCTTCACAAGGACCGGCGAGCCACACTCGGTTCAACTAAAGTGAGAGAGACAGACACCGCCAGTCACCTTTAAGCAACGAGTGCTCGAGCGGTGAAACCAGTCTCGCGAAGCGCACGCGTAATGTCGGTCCGGCCGCTTCATCTCACAATACCGCTGAACCAAAGTATGACATGCTGGTAGGCAGTATGACTTATATCGTCCACAACTCACTTGTGTTCTACTCGTGCATATAACATCAACGCATAAAACCTGGGCTCGGATGCCACTGTTGGGGAACGTAGTAATTTCAAAAAAATTTCCACGCACACGCAAGATCATGGTGATGCATAGCAACGAGAGGGGAGAGTGTTGTCTACGTACCCTCGTGAGACCGAAGCGAAGCGATCACAACGTAGAGGAAGTAGTCGACGCTCTCCTCGCGATCCAACCGATCCCAGCACCAGCATTCGGCGCCCGAGTTCTTGACACACGACAGCTCGGTGACGCCTCGGGCCCGATCCAGCAAAGCTCGGGAGAGAGTTCCACAAGACGACGGGCAGGACGATCTTGATGTTCTATCGACGCAGGCTTCGCCTAAGCACCGCAACGATATGACCGAGGTGGATTATGGTGGAGGGGCACCGACACGGCTAAGGAACGATCTCAAGGATCAACTTGTGTGTCTATGGGGTGCCCCTTGCCCCGTGATATAAAGGATGGAGGAGGAGGAGGCCGCCAAGGGTTTGGCGCGCCAGTGTGGAGTCCTACTAGGATTCCAAGTCCTAGTAGGAGTCCATCAAGAGGGAGGAAGGAGAAGGAATAGGGGAGAAGGAAGGTGGCGGCCCCTTTTCCCTAGTCCATTCGGACTAGAGGAGAGGGGGGGCGCAGCAGCCTTTTCCTCTTCCCACTAAAGCCCATCAACGCCCATTACTTCTCCCGTAACTCCCCGGTACTCCGAAAAATACCCGAATCACTCGGAACCTTTCCGAACTCCGAATATAGTCGTCCAATATATCGATCTTTATGTCTCGACCATTTCGAGACTCCTCGTCATGTCCCCGATCTCATCCGGGACTTCGAACTCCTTCGGTACATCAAAATACACAAACTCATAATATAACCGTCATCGAAACCTTAAGCATGCGGACCCTACGGTTCGAGAACAATGTAGACATGACCGAGACATGTCTCCGGTCAATAACCAATAGCGGGACCTGGATGCCCATATTGGCTCCTACATATTCTACGAAGATCTTTATCGGTCAGACCGCATAACAACATACGTTGTTCCCTTTGTCATCGGTATGTTACTTGCCCGAGATTCGATCGTCGGTATCCAATACCTAGTTCAATCTCATTACCGCAAGTCTCTTTACTCGTTCGTAATACATCATCTCACAGCTAACTCATTAGTTGTAATGCTTGCAAGGCTTAAGTGATGTGTATTACCGAGAGGCCCAGAGATACCTCTCCGACAATCGGAGTGACAAATCCTAATCTCAAATACGCCAACCCAACATCTGCCTTTGGAGACACCTGTAGTACTCCTTTATAATCACCCGATTCGTTGTGACGCTTGGTAGTACCAAAGTGTTCCTCCGTAAACAGGAGTTGCATAATCTCATAGTTATAGGAACATGTATAAGTCATGGATAAAAGCAATAGCAACATACTAAACGATCGGGTGCTAAGCTAATGGAGTGGGTCATGTCAATCAGATCATTCAACTAATAATGTGACCTTGTTAATCAAATAACAACTCCTTTGTTTATGGTTAGGAAACTTAACCATCTTTGATTAACAAGCTAGTCTAGTAGAGGCATACTAGTGACACTCTGTTTGTCTATGTATTCACACATGTATTATGTTTCCGGTTAATACAATTCTAGCATGAATAATAAACATTTATCATGAAATAAGGAAATAAATAATAACTTTATTATTGCCTCTAGGGCATATTTCCTTCAATCGGGTCCAATGAAAATCTTTTGTGACAATACTGGTTCAATTGACTTGGCAAAGGAATCCAGATTTCACAAGAGAACCAAGCACATCAAGAGATGCTTCAATTCCATCCGCGATCAAGTCAAGGAGGGAGACATAGAGATTTGCAAGATACATAGGGATCTAAATGTTGCGGACCGGTTGACTAAGCCTCTCTCACGAGCAAAACATGATCAGCACCAAGACTCCATGGGTGTTAGAATCATTACTATGCAATCTAGTTTATTGACTCTAGTGCAAGTGGGAGACTGAAGGAAATATGCCCTAGAGGCAATAATAAAGTTGTTATTTATATTTTCTTATATCATGATAAATGTTTATTATTCATGCTGGAATTGTATTAATCTTAAACTTAGTACATGTGTGAATACATAGACAAACAGAGTGTCCCTAGTATGCCTCTACTAGACTAGCTCATTTATCAAAGATGGTTAAGTTTACTAGCCATAGAAATATGTTGCGATTTCGTGAACGGGATCACATCATTAGAGAATGATGTGATGGACAAGACCCATCCGTTAGCTTAGCATTATGATCGTTTAGTTTATTGCTATTGCTTTCTTCATGACTTATGCATGTTCCTATGACTATGAGATTATGCATCTCCCGAATACCAGAGGAACACTTAGTGTGCTATCAAACGTTACAACGTAACTAGGTGATTATAAAGATGCTCTACAGGTGTCTCTGATGGTGCTTGTTGAGTTGACATAGTTCGAGATTTGGATTTGACACCCTGATTGTCGGAGAGGTATCTCTGGGCCCTCTCGGTACATCACAATAAGCCTTGCAAGCATTGTGACTAATGTGTTATTTGTGGGATGATGCATCACAGAACAAGTAAAGAGACTTGCTGGTAACGAGATTGAACGAGGTATGATGATACCAATAATCGAATCTCGGGCAAGTAACATACCGATGACAAAAGGAACAATGTATGTTGTTGTGCGGTTTGACCAATAAAGATCTTCCTAGAATATGTAGGAGCCAATATGAGCATCCAGGTTCCGCTATTGGTTATTGACCGGAGATGTGTCTCAGTCATGTCTACATAGTTCTTTAACCCGTAGGGTCCGCACGCTTAACCTTCGATGACAATTTGTATTATGAGCTTATGTGATTTGATGAGTGAAGGTTGTTCGCAGTCCCGGATGAGATCACGTACGCGACGAGGAGTCTCGAAATGGTCAAGACATAAAGATTCATATATTGGAATGTTATATTTGGACACCGGAATGGTTGGTCAGACGGATAAGTTATGAGTACCGGGGTTACGGACAACCCCCCGAAGCTAAGCGGCCACATGGGCCTTAGTGGAGAAGAGAGAGGCTGGCGGGAGGTGGCGACGCCCCCCTGCCCCAATCCAAATTGGACAAGGGGAGGCGCGCCTCCTTCCTTCTCTCCTCCTCCTCCTTCCCCCCTTCTTCTAGTTGGACTAGGAAAGGGGGAAGCCTACTCCTACTAGGAGTAGGATTCCTCCCCCTTGGCGCGCCCCTTGTGGCCGACCGGCCTTCTCCTCCCCTCCTTTATATACGGGGAAGGGGGCACCCCATAGACACACAAGTTGATCTTTAGCCGTGTGCGGTGTCCCCCTCCACAGTTTTTCCACCTCGGTCATATTGTTGTAGTGCTTAGGCGAAGCCCTGCGTCGGTAACTTCATCATCACCGTTACCACGCCGTCGTGCTGACGAAACTCTCCCTCAGCCTCTGCTGGATCAAGAGTACAAGGGACGTCACCGAGCTGAACATGTGCATATCGCGGAGGTGCCGTGCATTTGGTACTTGATCGGTTGGATCGCAAAGACATTCGACTACATCAACCGTGTTACTAAACGCTTCCGCTTTTGGTCTACGAGGGTACGTGGACACACTCTCCCCGCTCGTTGCTATGCTTCTCCTAGATAGATCTTGCGTGATCATAGGAAAATTTTGAAATACTACGTTTCCCAACACCTTGATTGCTATAAAGCGCGTTGGGTCGTTCGTGGCTTCCGACAGCGTGCTGACATCGACTTCACCGACACCTTCGTTTCGGTCGTCAAGCCCACAACATACAGTTAAAAAGGTGTCCTATGCACGAGTGCAATACATCGTGTAATTCCCACAACATACGGTTAAAAAGGTGTCTACCAGGCAGGAGGGGTGGACCCCATGGCCGTAACCGCCCATCCATCCCGACGTCGAGGCAAAAAAATCGCACGCTGTAGAAATTTTGCAAGGTGACAGTGAAAGTGAAATTCTCGGTTCAAACTCATATAAAACAGAAAGAGTAATAAACTCATCCACGGCACTCAAGTACGTTGTGAGATCACTTTGATTACCGTACATAGAAACTTCGTCAATACAGTCACAGACTATGATGTAACGTGAAAATAAGATCACTGTGCCTACACTGATACTTGACCATGTGTTGACTAGTTCGTGCACCATGTGTCAGCTAGCATATTTGCAGAAACCCCCCACAATGTGTGAAACAACCCCGACGCCCTCCCACATCTCCACCTTTCCTGTCTCTTCGGTTCTATTGGTGGAGGCGATCAAAAGCGGCTGCGGAAGGGAGAAAGTGATGGAGGCAATCGCCGGGGTAGTGTTGGCCGACAAATTCCAGCGTTGTGTTGGAAGGAGCGGGCGCGGAGCAGTTTGTCCTCATCGGCTGGAGAGGAGGCGCAACCGCCATATCTCCTATGCGTCGCCCCGACGCAGCCCCTCCCCCCCGTCAATTTTTGCTGTTAATCTTCTTCCTTCCACATCCATTTGATTTTGAGAGCGATGGCTTGTGTTCACATGTGCTATGTGGTAATATTGGCCGTGTTTCTGGAGGTTTAGGTCCAGGGTTTTTCAAACCGAATTGTGGGTTTCTAGTAGGGTTTTTGGTTCTTGATTCGTTAACCTTTTGTTCGATTCATCCTGAAATTGAGTTTGTAAGGCACTCCACTATGATTGTACCCGTATTGTATTTGTACGTTTATTGGAATTGGTTTAGATTTTGTGCTAGGGTATTTTAAGAAAAAATGGGGGTTATTGATAGTTTGTACTGGTGTATACAAAAAGGTTGTTTTTGTGATCAATTTGACACAATCAACTATGCTTTGTTTGTTGCAGGTCTAAGAAGTGATAAGTTCTCGGTGCAATTTTACAATGGTTTTTTTGTCAAGGGTGATGGAAGCAAGAGAGTTTATGTTAATGAACATCAAATCTGGTATGGCTAAACCTGGGAATGGTATCGATTGAAACCATAGTTTGGTCTTTGGATGGGATTAAATGGACTGAGCCCCTAATATAATCCGGTGTGGTTTCGGCTTTAGGTATTACTAGCAAATATGTCCGTGTGTTGCAACAGGAGACAAAAAATTATGCGCTAGCCAAATAAGTATGACTCAATACCCAGACATATGAGCGTCCTCTATTTTAACACGGTGGCTCCCCATGTTGCCACTTACTTCTCTTCCCACCCTTGCTGATAATGTTCGCGATGTCCACGTGATCACAATGCATTCGACGTGGTAAATCCCAATGCTAAGAGCTTGCCACTGCACGCCACACTTGTCATTATGTTGCATAAGAGAATGTTTAAAACTTTGAAACAAATCTCATCGACCATGAACTACTCCCAACGCTTAGACATATAAAGACTTCCGAAAAACTAATCAAATCCTAGACATAAAGACTTTTGAATCGGTGAACATTTTTTCAAATCGATAAATATTTTTTATTACATTTTTTCATTTTCTCTGAAAAATCATGAACATTTGTTGAAATGCATGAATTGCTTTCGAATTCATGAACATTTTTCTGCTCAACAAATTTTTTTGAATCAATGAAATTTTTTTAAAAAAAAAGAAACTAATTTCAAATTTTGTTTTTCCTATTTCTTTGAAGATTTCCTAAAATTTCATGGACAGTTTTTTAGATTCCAATTTTTTTTAATACACAATCATTTTTTCAAAATTATGAACATGATTTTATTTCCTGACCATTTTTTCCAAATCGTGTTTTTTTAAGTTTTGCAAAACCACAACATATTTTTAGTCCATGAAAATTTTAAGATTTCCTAAAAACTTTTTGAATTCACATGCATTTTATGATTTCTCGAACATTTTTTTTGAAAACTTCCAACTTTGAAAATTTGGAAATCCCAAATTAGTTTGAAGAAGGAAGAAAAGACAAGAAAATGAAATGAAAAAGAACAGGGGAGTTAAGACCTTACATGGGCCGGCCCATGAAAGCATATGTGGGAGATGACATGCGTGAGAAAATGGATGGATAAAGTGTGAAACTTGGAGATAGACCCTGGTCTCCTGGCTAGTAGAGCGATGCATTAGCCACTGTGCTACTTATGCTTCTGTGATTTATACTGGTATCACACTTATGAAATAACGAAGTACGATGGTGATTTTGAAAAGAAAAAAAGAATCGTTTTCTTTACTTAAGGTGGCATAGTGGGTAATTTACTGACGGTGACTTTGAAGACAGGTCCTTGTTTCGTTCCAGCAATCCAGAGTTCTTCTCACAAAACTGCCGAGTTTTTTGGGCTCCCTTTGAAGGATCTCTACCTCATCTGGTGAAGATTGTAGCTTCTCCTGAAATGGGTCGTGCGCGGACAAAAAGCGGACACTGGTCTGTTTGCGTCGACGCGTTGGGTCAGTTTTTGTGTCCGTTTCGATCCAAATGGACATGGGCAGTTTGGGTCGACGCGTTGGAGTTACTCTTAGCGACTCGATCACGACACTGAGCCCCACCAGTTGTTGCGTGGCAACCCCCGCCTGTGGCAGTCCTTGGCCTCCATTTCAATCAAGCTCTCGGCTCCCCCTCATGCTCTGTGTAATGGCGAGGAATGAACGAGATGTCAAAGAAGGGTGTGCGAGACCCGACATGCATCTTGGTGAACTAGAGGGGTTGATCGAGTTCCTTGTGGATATATTAAATTACCATATAATCATTGTTACGACCCTCACTGTGATAAAGCATGGAATGAGGCCTCACTGTGATAAAGCATGGAATGAGGAGTTGAGTGGGGTGGAGGTGGGGGTGTCAAGGAGGATGTGGGTTGGAGAGAAACGAGGTAGAGGTGCGTAAGGGAGGGTGAAAAATTAGGGAGAGGGGCTGTGAGTCATTTCTAGCGGTAACGTTATGTACCTGTACATCTGAGACCATCCTTGTTTTTTGAAATACATGCGGTGGAAGGACCACCACGGATGTATAACTGTGTATTGTAGTGTATCATCTTAATTGGGACTCCCTCCATCTCAAACAAATTCATGGACTTTATTCAATCTGAGCCAATTTAATGTATTAATATCTTCTAAACCATTATCTCGTTTTTGAAACTTTTTATATATTTGAACTCCTGGTGCCAAAACATTTAGAAGAAGATCAATCTTGGCTACATTTTAAACATGTTCTTCTTTTGAAATGAGTGATACCTAATTTAAGGAGTGTAAGTTTTTGTAGCGAAATTACTTTTTTTAGAAGATAAAATGTTTACAAATGAGTGAAATTAGTTTTTCGAAATGAGTGAGTTCTTCCAATGAGTGAAATCTGCTCTCTAAAAGGTAAAATGATTAAAATAAGATTTCTTCAAAATGAGTGTTTTTTAAATCCAGTTAATCAATTTTTTAAAAATGAATGAAATCAAATTTTGGAATTGACAGGAATCTTGTTTTTGAAAGGAGTGAATTTTTTGGATTGAATTGTGTGAAATCACTTGTTCAAAATAAGTAGAATTATTTTTTGAGTTTGGTGAAATTAGTGTTTTGAATTAAGTGAAATCATAATTCAGAAACTAGTAAACTCTATATTTTTTTGAAATGAGTGAAATATGTTGTTTTAAATGAGTGAAATTAACATTTGTGGTGTAGAGTGAAATAAGTCTTTTCAAATGAGTGGTATTAGTGTTTTAAATATATTCCACGTTCAGGTTTTAAGAAATGAGCGAACTCTATTTTTCCGAAAGAGTGAATTATTGAAATGGGTGAAATAGTTTTTCCCGAAAAGCGTTTTTTTAAATGAGTAAAATATGCTATTCAAAATGAGTGAAATAAATTTTTAGAATTGATTGAAATCAGTTTTGTGAAATGAACGAAAACTATTCCTTGAATAGTGAAATTGTTCGGGGCAGCGATTCTAAGGACATACTGTTACCATTAGATTTTTTTTTTTCACTCTCAAGGTGGCAGGCTTTAGAGCGGCTTTGTGACACCATATTATAACAGGCATGAGTAACCCGAGACGAGTCAAAAGTGGAAAGATATCTGAAGCGATCCGAAATCATTGTTCGAGACAACGATTCTAAGAACAATTGCTTATTCACTAGCCATTGAAAGTTCAACAAAACTATACTAGAAACACGATGAATTTTACAAAGAATTAGGGACTAGTACATGGTTTTCTGCAAACCATCATATTCGTGAAGACAAGCAAGGTTCAGATCGAGTTCAACAGCAGAACAAAATTATTTTGTTCACAGAACTTAAAACCTGCAATCATAAGATCCGTAGGATGAACACAGGAAGTTTACTGAACATGATGTCAGGCCTGAGTTAGGAGCGCAGTTGCCTAGACCCCATTGATGATGGCCCAGGCGTTGACGGACATGCGAATGGCTGCGCCGGCCATGATCTTGGCGGCGTCCCGCGCCTCACCGGCCTCGGAGACGGCTCGGCGTAGCATCTCGGGTGACGGGGAGGCGGATCCGAGGACGATGCAGCCGAAGTGGCAGTCTACGCACGCAGACGCCGACCACAGCAGGTCCAGTGCAGCGCGGCCGTGGCGGCCGACGTCGGACCGCGACTCCTCCCAGGAGACCCACCGGGGCCCGACGCGGTCGAGTCCGAGCTCCCCCGTCGCGGCGAGGAAAACGGCGCTCGCCCCGCCATTGATGCAGAGGACGCGCGAGATTGCAGCGTGGGCCGCTTTCAGCGTGAGAAGCGCGTCCGTGTAGGCGGCGGCCGTCGCGGCCTGATCGAAGGGCTCAGACGACTTGAAGGCGTAGGCGCAGCGGCTGAGCTCGGCGCGCGCCGCCTCGAGCTCCGGCAGGGCGGCGCGCGCCTGGAGTAGAGCGCCGGGGACGGACCTCGCCAGGCTTCTCCACGCGTCGTCGTTGCCCCTTCCCGCTTCGAGCCGGGGTGCGCGCCGCCGCGGCTGGGCCTGATGGTGTTGGAGTCCACGCCGTGCGCCATGGAGATGGGCGGCGATGCCAGATCGCCGCGGGTACCAAGGGAAGCCTCCATCCCGTGGACCTGCTCCAGAGCCTCGGCGATGGCCCTCGCGGCGGCGCGGACCTCCAAGTCGACGCAGGAGCGGGGGAGGTCAGCGCGCGCGAAGATGCGTGCCGCGGCTCCGAGGTGGCTGCGGACTTGGCGACCCTGTCGTACGCGGCGCCGGCCATCGACCTGGCCGCGCGCGCCCTCGCTCGGAGCTGCTGCTCCTCGGAATCGTCGCAGCACATACACCGAAGCGACAGGAGCTCCACTGTGCCCAGCGCCGAAAGTAGGAACCCCAGTACCCCGCACACCTCGCCTAGCTTGCTTTGGCAGGCGTCCATGGCAGAGATGGCCTCCTCCTCGACGCCGTGGCGCAGAGGCAAGGCAAGGTGGCGGGCGGCGTCGACGAGGATCACGCGGGCGCCGCCGGCCATGGCGTAGGAGCGGCGGACGCGATCCCAGAACAGGGGCTTCCATGGCGTCCCAGAAGCCATGGCTGACTCCCAGACCTCTGCTCGCCTCTCTCTCTCCCCGCGGTGGTTGTTCGGTTTTTTTCCGGCGAGGAGTTTGTTTGCGGGGGAGGGCGGAGGGCGGACGGCTGGTCGATCACGGCGTTCTGCCGTTATACATACAGCTGGCTGCCGGCCTGGCGGGGTGGACCCACAGCCGTAACCGCCTTTTCGTCCCGGCGCCAGTTTAACGCAGAAAAGAAAAGGAGAAAATAAAAAGAAAAAGGTCACGCGCGTGTGGCGACCCGACCGCAGCACGCGTGAGCACTTCGTGAAATCCTGGCTTGATTGTATCCATAGGTTTTTATATATAGGTTTTTTTAACATCAGGTTTTTTTTATAGTTGATGATTGTATTAACACAAGATCACCTTTTTTTTTTTTGCGAAATAACACAAGATCACCTTAGGACTTAAAATGTCTATGCAGTTTCACAGTGTGTCTTTTTTGACATACCACGTGAACAATATTAATTCTAGCACACAAATGTAAAACTCTCATTTTTTTTCCAAGAGTTTTCACAAGAATGACAAATAATTTTACAAGAATGATAAATAATTTTAGGAGAGTTCTACTCCCTCCATTTCAAAATAGATGACTTGAATTTATACTAACTTTAGTGCAAAGTTAGTACAAAGTTGAGTCATCTATTTTAAAACGGAGAGAGTAGTTTTTTTTTGAAAAGGAGATATATCCCCGGCCTCTGCATCTAGAAGATGCATGCAGCTATATTATTAATTATTCATAAGGACCTTACAGAGTAATCCATCAGTATGCCTGAAGCCACCATCTTAGCAACACATCTGTCGCTACTCCTATCCACTTGATGAACGGGTACCAAATGTCCGAGCCTAATACCAAACAGACATCGCACCAAATCCTAACATCCAAAGCCGGATGCCCCAACCAAGCCACAATGCCGGGATTGGGTCACACTCGTCAGCCCCTCTCGATGGCCGCCTTCACCACCAACCATCGATCCATCTCCGAGCAGTCCCGACGCACCAACCTTGCCAGCCCGCCGTCGACGCCACCATGGCGCCGACAACGCCACCATCCCGCACAGGTCCATCCACGCGCACCATCGTCGAAACTCCGCAGCGATGCGGCCGTGATCCGCCGCCCGCTTTGCGGTAGATGTACATAAGAATTCCATTTCCACTGCCCTCTTCTTCGAGCCGCGCTCTCCAAAGAGTCGTGGTAGCGTAGGCGCGCCTCGGATCGAACTCCCAGCCCCACGGGCCGCACCAGCAGATCTGCCGGGTGGGGGGTATCACGAGATGGAAGGCGAGTGAGCCGACGTAGTAATATGCTGAGAGAGGATGAAACAAGAGGTTTGTGTGAGGTTGCTATGGCTTTTAGAGTGTAGCGAACACAGGGAGCCGACCCACCAGTCATGCATGGGGTTTGAGACGGGATCTTGGGTGGGACGGTGCGTCAGAATATAGAGAGAGGAAAGTGGGGGCGATGGGTTGGGCTGAATGACAGAAAGATACGTCTGTGGGTAGCCTCTCTCGGTAGTAACTGAAAGCTAACGTGGTTGTTATGTATAGTGTTGGGTCCCGCGTGTAAAGCTCTAATAAAGCGCCGATGTGGTAGTGTTGCTGATGTGGATAAGCTGTCTGTCAAGAGAAATAAGATAGTGTGATGATTTCTTTAGGTATATAGGATTCTCACATGAAAGTTCGGGTGCATTCGGAAATCACGTGTTCTATTAGTTTGAAAGTGAAGAGATCCATACTTTACATAACATTCTTAGCACCGGTCTCATATGTAGAGCTACCGAAAGCATAATGTACATGGCAACATCATCTTCAATGGCCTTCAAACATATCCAGCGTATGCATTGAGAAATATCCATCTGGATTTGGGAATATATGAGGAAACCTCCGCATTGACTCTATCATCCTCAAGTCAAAGGGATGTATAAATGGAACATCTTGTTTTGCATCAACATGCGGTATCGAAAAGTCTGGCGCCGGCACACGGGCAACTTCCTTCATCTTGAGCCACCTCTCCACGACCGCCCATGAAAGACGGTCCGCACGCTGTCTTCATCCAAGCGGTCTTCGTGGCCTCCTCTTGACCCAAGCATATGGGGCATCCTTCACCATCGATGGGGCCTCCATTGGTTTCAAAGACTCGCCACGGTGGCAATCGAGAACTCCTCGAGCTCGGGCTGACTTGGTTCCATGACGTAGTACTCTCCACGCTACGTAACACGCCACGGCACTACGGGCGAAGTTCTCGCGGGCTGATCGCGATATGGGTTTAGGATGAGTGGCGCGCGAACTTAGCTCCGACGGCGAAAAGTGAAGTTGGCTTGTGTGGTTCTGTGGTTCTTAGAGAGGGCATATATGGATTGGAAAGTTGTGCAACGGGAGTAGGAGACGGTCAGCGATCGTTGGACGAGTCGGATTCAATTTCAGGGAAGACCAACGTGCTCGAGAGCGACTCGGTCCCAGCCCACATTCGGCCACGCGAGACGGGACGCGGGGTTTCCACGGGATGTACGTACGTTCTTCTACTTTTCTCTCCCAGAACACACGTCCGACCATGCACCGAGCATTTGAACAACGACTTCAGCACTCCCGCTTGCGATATGCGATGCACCACCGCCCCAACTGAACGAACTCTACCGCCATCTGTGACGCGCCAGCCACAAGAATGAGATGGCGCTGGCAATCGATCGATTGACTCGATTCCCTCGCCGTGTACAGTCCAAGAATCATGGTGACATGATTGTCCCAATGGAGGATGGTTCAGACGTCACCCACGCATGTCCGTCAGGGCCATGACCTCAGCTGATCCGAGGTAACATTCTTGCTGCCTCTCAGACATACATGAGAGGTACTTGTCTCGTAAATGGATGTATCTAAAACTAAAATACATCTAGATACATCCACTTTCGCGACAAGTAATTCCGAACGGAGGAGTACGATTCTGAGTTGGCCACCGTTGATTGGATCATGGAAATTGCTAGTTCACCACCTCATGCAATTTAAGAGCTATTTTTCCTCAACAGAAATGCTCTCAAATTTAAATTTAGAGCAGCTCCACCCATTTCGTCCATCCATGTCTGTTTAAGTCGCCGCGGAAAAAAATGTTGGCCCAACGCGTCGACCCATTCCGAAAACGCGTCCGCTTCACGTCCGCGTGTACCATTTCCGGATCAAATTTGGGCATGAAATGCGTCGGCACAGACACAAAGTAGACGCGCCGCGCGTCCGCTCGGTGTCCGCCGCGTCCCTACATGGCGGCCGGTCAACTACTTCCCGCGTCTTTTTGCCGACCACGCACCGCAGCTCAAGCGCCGATGACGGCGGGCGCCTTTTTGATTTGAGGGGGGGCTCATCCTCTTCCAGCCTCCCGTCCCCACTAGCCACCCTGCTGCTCCCCGCCGCCGACAATCCTAGCCTAGCTCGCGCCACCATGGGCTTCTTCGCTGGCAAGAACAAGGGCAACACCCCCGCCTCATCCTCTTCGCGCGCACTCGCGATGCCCCCACCTCCGCCGGCGTCTGCCCGCCCGGCGAGCCAGCGCATAAGCGTCCCGGTGCACTAGGCGAGGTGTCACTGGGAGAACCGCATCCCCCTTCCGTACCTCGACGTGACCCTGCCACATGACTGGTATTTGGATCCAGAAAGGATCCCAGTGCCGACGGTGCCACGGACGGCGCCTACACACATGGAGGAGGTGTAGCACCGGCGGGATCTGTTGACGCCGGAGCAGCGCCTCAACTCCGTCTACGCAGAATACTCTCCCTATTGGGAGGTCTGGTTCACCCTCTAGCACGAGGAGCAGCGACGCACGCGGCGTCCAGCAAGTGCGGGCTGGCACCCCGCCGCCACCCGTCAGGCGTGAAGAGGTCTCGAGGAGGAGGCCGCCTACACGAGGCATCTGGCGGTGCCATGCAGAACGCCAAGAGGAGGAGGACGCAAGGCGGGCGGAGGAGGCGGCTTACTGTGCACGCTTGTCGGAGGCCATCACACTCACCGCTTCTGCGCGTGTCGCATTATCGTTGATGCCACCATCCTCCGTCAAGCCCGAGCCGGCGCCGTCTCCTATGCCGGCGCCCCAGCGGTACACCTGACAAGGAGTGGTGCGCGAGTCGGTCAGCCCACCACCCATCTCGCTTGGGGCAACACCGGCGCAGGAGAAGCTCTACTCGCAAAGGGCGGATGCGCTGTTGGCGGAGGAGCGCCGCGAGGGCGAAGCGCCGAGCAGCGGAGCGCGATGCGGAGGAGGAGCGCCGGGGCCGTCTTGCCGGGCGGCGGTCACGCTGGCCGGAGGACGCCACCATAGCCTCGAGACGGCATTCCTCGGCTGGCCGGTGCCGACACTCGCTGACCTCACCGCCCCGACGCCGACGACGAGGACAACTAGGGCAGCGCGCCTCCTCCTCATTTTTTAGTTTTATTATATATTTTTAATTAATGTAATGCGGACTCATGGACTCGTGGGCCTTTGTGTCCGCATTTGTGTTTAATTAATTTTAAAATATTTGTGTTATTTATTTTTCACGTGTGAACTCAAAATGGGTCGGGTCAGCATGCAAGCACCACCCAAACACTAAAGTGGACATGGGTGCCACGTGGCCCATACAAATGTAAGAAAATCAGATAAAGCACGCGGAAGTTTGGTTCGCCTGTTGAGTTGCTCTCGAGATCATCGATGACATCGATCGTCAGGATCTCAACTCCGGTCTCGACTTGTCTTTTGAGACCAATGCATTGTCGATCTCGACTTCATGTCCGACTCATCTTCGATAACATTTCCTATTCCAAAAGAAAAATAAATCTTCTAACAACATTTACGTGGGCATGCATGAGCTCCCGCCCGTGCTTTAAAGCGTCCGATCGTCTTTGCCAGCTTTCACCTGGTCCTTAGCGATTTCTCTTCAGAAACTCTCTCTAGCTCGCACCTCGTGATTCATGAACTGGATCATTTCTTGCAGCTTACCTACTTTGGCACCGTTGGTGAATCTCTCTTGAGCAGCTTTCCAGATGCAGGAGCAAGCTCTTCCTCCAGCTTTTTAAGTTGATGATTTTGGACTTAAATGTCTATGCAGTTTCACAACGTGTCTTTTTGGGCATACCACGTGAACAATATTAATTCTAGCACATAAATGTAAAACTCTCATTTTTTAGGAGAGTTTTACAAGAATGGCAAACAGTTTTACAAGAATGACAAATAGTTTTACAAGAATGACAAATAATTTTAGGAGAGTTATAGTACACATAAGAATTCCCATTTACCCTCATCCCTCTTCTCCGAGCGCCTCTCCAAAGAGTAGTGGCAGCGTAGGCGTGCCTCGGATCGCAACTCCCAGCCCTAGGGGCCGCACCAGCAGATCTGCCCGAGGGGGGGTGTATCGCTAGAGATGGAAGGCAAGTGGGCCGACGAAAAATAATATGCTGCAGAGAGGATGAAACAGTAGGTTTGTGTAAGGTTGCTATGGCTAGGTGCGCCGGCTGATCAGGGCCCTGCTGGTGCAACCTCTGACCACAACAACAACTCAACGGGAGGGCAAAGCAGCTCAAAGAATCAACCGAGGCAGGAGAAGAAACAGGACAATCCTTCTGCTACATCTGCTACAGGTCTGATGTCTTACTCCCAGGTGGTTTGTTATGGCTGTGGTGAGCCAGGACACCATGTAGACAAGTGTGATAAACCTAGGAGTTGTTTCATTTGCAAGATGGTCAACCACAAGGTGGAATCTTGCCCCATCAGGAAGAAAACCCACACCTCTACTAGATATGTGGGAAGTGCTGCCTCTGGGCTTGGATTTTACCATGTTGATGCTCCTGATGTCAACCCCAACACCATGGAGGGCTGAAGAATGTTGCCATTGTGCTGGTGGAATCTGGTGAAGTGCCTAAGCAAGAATTGGCCAAGGAATTTGCGGACATCTACAAGACCAACTGGCCATGGCTAATCAATGCTCTAGATGAATGGACTTTTCTGGTCAAATTCCCTCCAGAGATAGATAGATGTACATCAAGTTGCTGGCTACCCTTGCTTTGGCCTGAAAAAAGATAATGTAGTGGTTAATGTTGAGGTTTGGAAAGGAAATGTGGAGGCTGAAGAAGATCCACAAGAGGTGTGGATCAAAATCAGAAAGGTGAACCCAAAGTGGTGTGATTGGTTTATGCTGGACCAAATCACTTCCACTCTGGGTGTGTTGCTGGATGTGGATTGGCAGCATATCTTTCAGTCATTCTTGAGACTATTAGAGTTAAAATCTCCTGCAAAGACCCTTCCAAGATCCCAAGAGAGAGGTTGTTTGGCATCAAAGGCCAGATCTATAGACTCCTGGTTGAAGTGGAGCCAATTCATATCTATACTAAAACTGATGCTGCTAGTAATCCTGCTGCTCCCAATCAACCCTCAAATGGCTTTGAGAACAGGGGAGATGGTACTACTGATGGCAGATCTCACTCTGGTTCCAGATCTTGGTCTGAAACTAGTTCTCTTACTGGAAATGGAAGCAACAACCCCAGATCACAAGTCCGTGGCTGTAGCCACCCCTTGGGAGAAAATGCCACACCCACTTCCATGCTGAAAACTCATCTACCAAAATCCCAGTACACTCCAAGGATCAAAGCCCCGAACTCTGCTGACTCGACTAGGAGACTCAATCGATTCAATCTCTGAGGAGATGGAGCTGATGGATGAGGATGAGGACCTTGAGGAAGAACTAGGAGAGGATGTATCAGAGGCTGAAGATGAAGAAAATATCACTGCAAACCCTGAAGATCAGAAGGACAACAATCAGTTTGATCTTGACTTCCCTGTGCTATCTTAAAGCAGAGACAAAACTGCCAAATGGGGTCCAGTTCAAGCTGTTCGAGAAAGTGCTGGAGTAGCTGGAGATAAAAGGACTATAATTGAAAAGGCACAACAACTTAAAGAGGTTCAAAACTTGGAAGTTCAGAAAAAGCATGGTAAGAGCAATGCTTCCTCCTCCTTGTTTAACAACCCCTCTTTCCTTAATGTTGCTGCTAAAATAGGAGTAGACATTCAGACATCTAACCCTAGTTCTTTGTCTCCTAGCTTACATGTTAATGACTTTGACTATACCAAAAACATGGTTGTGGGCCATGTTGATGGAAATCTTAATTTAGACAATTCCCCTGTTCCTGATATTAGAATAGACCCTCAATCCAGTACTAATGAAGGTATGTGGTCCTTAGTCTGCAAGCGTAGAAGGGGCAAGCACCCCAAAACTATAGTTATCCAATGAACGCTCTTTTCTGGAATGTGAGGGGCATTAATTCCCCTGGTAGGAAGCCTCTTATTATAGATACCATCAGCAAAACTCATGCTACTATCCTAGGTTTCCAAGAAACTAAAAAAGAAGAGTTTCACTCTTCATACTTGAAATCTTTGATAGGAGCTAGAGATTTTAACTCGCATCACCTTCCATCAAAAGGCTCTGCCGGAGGCATCCTGATGGGGGTCGATCTAGATATTTTTGAGGTCATCTCTAGGTCACACCTAGATTTCTCTATCAGCTGCTTGTTGAAGATTAGAGCAAGTGAGCAAACTTTTAGGGTGGTCACTGTTTATGGCTCTCCTTATGATGAAAGTAAAGAAGCCTTCCTTTCTGAATTACACACCCTATTTGTTGACAATCAGGTTCCCACCTTGATTGGAGGTGACTATAATCTAGTTAGAACAGCTAGTGATAAGAGGAATGGTGTCATCAATCATAGATAGAGTACTAGTTTTAATGCATGGATTGAGATTTGGAGGCTATTAGAAATTAAGCTCTCTAGTAAAAAATTCACCTGGGCTAACAATCAGGCGGATGTCATTATCCACTATTGACAGGTTATTCTGTGACACTAACATGGCTAAATTATTTCCCCTTGCTTCATGTAGAGCACTACCCAGATGTGGTAGTGACCACACCCCATTACTTTGGGACTCTCGTGTGGACACTCAGCCTAAGAAAAGTAGTTATAAGTTTGAGAAATGGTGGCTGCTTAGAACTGACTTTGATGCTCTAGTCCACAAGATGTGGAATTACTAAATAGTAAAACGGAGTCACCCACGCCCTTCCACAGCGTTTTGGCGTCCTCGGCCATCGGATCGAGCTAATAGACGCCCAGATCTGCCAATCGCCCCGCCTTGGCGTTTCAAGGCGTCACCCAAGTATGGCATTTGATCCGTCAGAACGGGCTGCTGCTCTGCAGGATAACTTAGGAATTATGTCCTTAATCGGGCTGACCAGCTGTGGAAGGCATAGATTAGGCCTAGAAAAATGGGTAAACAGGCCCGGCCGTCCTGTGCTTTCTGTCTTCCTCGAGATTTCTTCCAACACAGCTTGCGTTCTCCACGGGGCGGCGGTGCGCGCCGTCTGCTTGGTCCCTCGCAGTTCGGCAGTTCTCCTAGACCTGCGATGTCGGCTTCGTCCCTCCTATTCGGCATACAAGATTTGTCGAGAAAGTTGTACAGTTGTACAATCTGTCCACGCAGAAGAAATTCTTGATGCAAGGATCAATACTTATCCTCTCTGATGAATCCCATGCGTCCCCACAGATCTCAGGTTCTGTAGGTAAACACATCTCGCGTACGCTTTACTTGGATTGGTCAGGAATCATGTAACCAATTGGTCCGTGCCCTGGTTTTGCCCGTCCGCGTTGTCGTCTCCCCTTCAACCTCCCTTCATTGTACGGACATTTTCATCGCCTTGGTTAATTTCCCATCTGCTCCGCCGCCTTCTATTCATGCCTCTAGGGACTGGCCAATGCCCAGCACCGTAGAACCGCGATCATGCAAGGAGACGGGGATGAGGAGAGCAGAGTGATATTTCCCTTCTTTTTTGACGGGGTGTGATGTGCCGCTTGCTGCCAAAGTTTGGAGCACAGCGAAGCCTCCAGTTCAAGACGTCTTCTACTTCTACCTTAGCACCGCCACCGCATTGTTGTGATCTTCTTTGTTTCAGTTTATTCCCTTTTCATTCGGGAGCTCCTGTTAAACTATCGAACCTGCATATATTGGCAGGGAATCTTCAGATGAAGTAGTTAACTTGCATATATATTTAGCACGGTTTAACTTCGCCAAAGTGCAGGGAGTGCTTGCCATCAAAATCACAAGGGACATGCATAAAACACAACTTGATACTGATAGTACTATTTTCGTCTCAGATTGTCGCATGATCTTTTGGTTATGTATTTTCAAACTACTATTTCTTTACCATCTCAAATGTTTGCTTCATTTTGCAACCGATTACTGATTTTTTGTAGGCCTGGACCAGAAGAACAAAAAAAGAAACTTAAAAATCTTGGTGCAGATGAGGTGTTCAGATAAAGATAACTAATTTAAACAGTGACAATAGCTTGCCGGGACTAATCTATAACCTGCATTTCCGATCTCCTAAATATGATAAAAATTCCATTAGAAATGTCTTCATGTAATATTTGTAATGCTTATTTAGGAAGGGAGGCACTAAGGTGACATATGACCGAGAGCTGAAGAAACCTTTGATAGTTTCTACTTCATCTTTCCTTTTTTAAGGTTAGTACATAATATCCTGCATATCACCGTTCATATTCTCTTGAATTACATTTATATACTTGACTAGCTGAACTACAACACAGTTCTTTAATCATGGAGTCTGAAGCGTAAACTTATTGTTCTCAATTGTACATTATACTCATATGTCTTCAGTCCTCCATAGACGATATGGGCGGGCGCCGCAACATGCGCATCCATGATCTAGTGAATATAATAAAATAGCTCCCCCTTGGATGATTGGCAAGGGAAAATTAGGACCCTTAGGAGAGTCACCAAGGGGTGGAGCTCTAATGAAGAGGCTAGCCTTAGGAGATATAAAAGAATTCTTATAGCTGAATTTGATACACTAGATGTCAAAGCTGAAACCTCTGACCTCTTTGAATCTAAGTTCACTAGGATGAAATTCATCTAGGCTGAACTTCAGAAAATCTGGCTCCAAGAGGAGACTAAAGCCAAGCAAAGATCCAGAAACAGAGAGATCAAAGAGGGAGATAGGAACACAACATACTTCCAAGCAGTAGCTAACCAAAGAAGGAGGAAAACCTTGATCCATTCTCTGCATGGCCCTATTGGACCTGCTACAAACACTAAAAGCATGCTGAATATTGCTAGTGACTACTATAAAGACCTTTTTGAGAAAGAACCTAGTAGTGACTTTAAAATTAGTGATGACTTTTTCTCTACTGTTGACATGGTCACTCAAGCAGAAAATGAGAATCTAGAATCCCCCTTTTCTGAAGAGGAAACCAAAAAAACTGTGTTTGAATCATATTCAGATGGTGCCCCTAGTCCTGATGGGATCCCCTTTTCTTTTTACCAGCACTTCTGGGAAGTAGTTAAACATGACCTCATGACCATGTTTGAGGAATTCCAGAAAGGTGCTTTGATATCTATAGGTTAAACTTTCCTATGCTCACCCTTATTCCTAAAGAGCATGATGCTACTACTATGTGAAATCACTTCTTCGAAATAAGTAGAATTAATTTTTGAGTTTGGTGAAATTAGTGTTTTGAATTAAGTGAAATCATGATTCAGAAACTAGTAAACTCTATATTTTTTTGAAATGAGTGAAATATGGTGTTTTAATCGAGTGAAATTAACCTTTGTGGTGTAGAGTGAAATAAGTCTTTTCAAATGAGTGGTATTAGTATTTTGAATATATTCCACGTTCAGGTTTTAAGAAATAAGCGAACTCTATTTTTCCGAAAGAGTGAATTATTAAAATGAGTGAAATATTTTTCCCCAGGAGCATTTTTTTAAATGAGTGAAATGTTGAAATGAGTGAAATATGCTATTCAAAATAAGTGAAATAAATTTTTAGATCTGACCAAAATCAGTTCTGTGAAATGAACTAAAACTATTCCTTGAATAGTGAAATTGTTCGAGGCAGCGATTCTAAGGACATACCGTTACCACCAGAATTTTTTTCACTGTCAGGGTGGCAGGATTTAGAGCGGCTTTGTGACACCATCTATAATAGGCATGACCCGAGACGAGTCAAAAGTGAAAAGATATCTGAGGTGATCCGAAATCATTGTTTGAGACAGCGATTCTAAGACCAATTGCTTATTCACTACCCACTTAAAGTACAACAAAAGTTTACTAGAAAGACGATTAATTTTACACGATCAAAACGTCGTTGAAGTCCCGGTTCTAAGCCGTAAAGCATGGTGATTGCATTTCATACAATAAAGCGACAACCATATGGCTCGTGCCAGTTGCCGATGACTATTACAAAACATGATCATCTCATACAACAATTCATATATCATCACGTCTTGACCATATCACATCACAACAAGCCGTGCAAAAACAAGTTAGACGTCATCTACTTTGTTGTTGCAAGTTTTACGTGGCTGCTATGGGCTTCTAGCAAGAACCGTTCTTACCTACGCATCAAAACCACAACCATTTTTTGTCAAGTGTGCTGTTTTAACCTTCAACAAGGATCGGGCATAGTCACACTGGATTCAACTAAAGTTGGAGAAACAGATACCCACAAGCCACCTGTGTGCGAAGCACGGCGGTAGAACCAGTCTCATGAACGCGGTCATGTAATGTCGGTCTGGGCCGCTTCATCCAACAATACTGCCAAATCAAAGTATGACATGCTGGTAAGCAACATGACTATTATCGTCCACAACTCTTTGTGTTCTACTCGTGCATATAACATCTACGCATAGACCTGGCTCTTATACCACTATTGGGGAATGTAGTAATTCAAAGAAAACCTCACGCACATGCAAGATCCATCTCGTGATGCATAGCAACGAAGCGGGAGAGTGTGTCCATGTACCCTCGTGACCGAAAGTGGAAGCGTTTAATGCGCGTTGATGTAGTCGAACGTCTTTGCAATCCAACCGATCCAAGTACCGAATGCACGGCACCTCCGCGATCCGCACACGTTTGAGCTCGGTGGCGTCCCTCGTACTCTTGATTCAGGTGAGGCCGAGGAGAGTTTAAATCGACGACGGCGTGTTGCGGTGATGATGAAGTTACCGACGCAGGCTTCGCTAAGCTCGACAACAATATGACCGAGGTGGAAATATGTGGAGGGGCATCGCACACAGCTAAGACAACTGATCAACTTGTGTGTCTATGGGGTGCCTCCTCCCGTATATAAAGGAGAGGAGGAGGGAGGGCAATGTTGTTCCTAATCTCGAGATTTATTCAATACTGTACTCGAAGTCCATTTAATTCGTAGTTACATGCATCTTCGACTAATCTCATATACTTAATCTTACCAAGTTTTGATTGTAGGACTACGAACCTTCACAATGTGCAATTATCTATGACAACGAGGCAAACTACTTCGATTATGCCAACTCAAAAACCCATGCACAGAACACTATAACACCATAGCTGTTATAATCACCAGTTATGTTGTGGATTTGATACACATAGTGTTCCTACGGTATTGGGAGTTGCATAACTATTCATAGGTGTAAGAGCAAGATAGCAAGTAAATAACATATCAATAAGTACTATAATGAATAGGCACACTACTGCTCAAGGTGTAATACTCCATTCTTCTATTGTGCTAGAATATATAACATATACACTCTGTTCATGATACATTAACTATCTGTTTAATTCAGCTGAATACAAGTATGTATAAATAATAATAACACTTTTCATTATTAACTGTATAATTTACTTTACATTGTTAATAGCATTAGTCTGATGAGAAAGTAACAACTGTCTGAGGTTATGCTATGGGCATACAATCTGGTTCAACAGTAGCATGGTCATGAGAAGAGTTAGTGATCAATTGGATCAAAGCTGGCAATGAGAATCGTTGACAATAGCAGATCGAAGGAATTCAAGTTCTCCAGAACAGCCAAAGAGACATCAATTTCATTCATAGACTAATGTGGGAGACTGCAGATTGCTAATGCTGACAAAATTGATTTCACAAAGCTCATGCTGAGCACAACTGATGCATCAATATCCATGCTGTAGCAAGTCATAAGCATGAATTTATGCTAGAGGATAATAAAGGTAATATCTTCGAGACATGACTAAAGCTTTTCAAGTTATAACCTTATAGACATGGATCATGGTGTAATATATAGTCTTACTATTGACTAGCAAGTTGAAAGATGTAAGTATCAGATGCTGTTGCCTATGGAATAAGTTCATCTATATAAGAGTAATTCTGATGACATATATGTTATTGATTGATAGTAATTTGAATGACTTATGCATTACATCTTGAGCTTTACATCATGACTAGAGTATGTCATCATGACTTAACTGTCTAACTTAGATATGAATGGATTAAGTCAGAACATATGTCTATCAATGTCCTGATGGGTAATAATAGGTCAATTGCTCGACTGCTTGTGAAGTATATTCGAGCTTAGGATTATCACTCATTAGCGAATACTGCTTCGTATGATCACGATAAGCTCAAGTGAATCAGTAGTAGGATGAATATAGTAAGATCAGGAACGAGATTGACATGTATATGTACAACAATGATCGAATAACATACCGATGAAAAAGAAATCTTGTTAGATATCGAAATAATGATCTGTCAGATATGTGCAATTGAGACTATTCCTTGGAGACGAGATTGCTCATGGCTCATAGCTCGACCAGGCCTATGCGGAACGCTGAGCATCCGTATTGAGGATGGTCGCCCATCTTATGACAGTTTCATGCCTGTGGACACGGAGGAATGGTCGAAGGTCATACATAGATCTCTAGGATTGCCCTTCTATGGACTGATCGGTCACCTCTAGGGATAAGGGTGACGGATTACAAACTCCTGCGGTATGACATGGGCCTGGAGATTCTCCTCGCAGTTGGTGAGACCCAATGCATGACAACTTATCGCGCACCTTCACTCTCCCTACTTTTCTGATAGCGATCAAGACGTACTACCTCCTGATTTCCCCTGGCTTGTGAGTGCTTACTGCCCTCTATATAGGGGCACTATCACCAAGTGTCGTTTGCGTTGCTGCCTCGTGTATCACTCAAGTATATGTCGATCCGAGTCTTCGATTCGAAACTTTTGGAATACTCGTCCAAACTTTCGCATAAATCAGAGTCGATAATCGCTGACATTTGGCATCACTTCGACACTTCATTCCGATCGTAGCTAACCAGAATGTCTATCATGCAATAACGTGATTCCCCACATAGTTTAAAGCATCTCCGTGGAAGGGACCCTGTCTAATACTCGTCATCGCGTCGAGGCAAAAAACGTTTGAAATTTTGCAAGCGTGAAATGAATTCGTTAAACTCAAAACTGAGTATAATCTCTAATCGACAAATGTGGAATCACTTTTACCGACAAATTGGTATACGTCAAAATATGCTAGAAAATAAGATGTCCTACCGAATTGCATACATCTACCATTCACATATATTTAAAACAGGTGTTGAAGGAAGGGTGGCCCCATTCCACCTGCTCCTTGGTCATTGGTGCACAAGCGAGTGAAAAAATGCTGAGGCTGTAGAATTTTGCGAGATCGTGTGGAAGGAAATGTCTGGTTCAAATTCTATACGGTGAAAGAGAAAACTCATCTCACTATTGGGAGACCCTCCGTCATTTCTGTAATTTTCTTCACTCCATTTGATTTGAGATGGCATGTAATGATTGGTAATGCGTGTTTAGGATTAGTGATTTCAACAATTGGGGGATTAGTAGGTTTTGGTCTTGATTAACCCTGTTGACCAAGATTGTAAGCCTCCACAGTTGTCCATTTGTCTTTTGAATTGGTTTATTTTGTGAGGATTAAGAAAAAGGGGTTATTGAAGTTTGCTGGGTATCACAGGTGTTTTGATATTTGACACAATCAAATTTTGTTGTGAGGCAGAAGTTACTCTCGGTGCAATTTGACAAGGTTTTGTCTGTATGAGCAGGAGCTATTAATGACATCAAACTTTTGCTAACTGGAATGGTTTGATTATCCTTTGCTTTGGGGTAATGGATGAGCCAAATTATCTGTGTTGGCTTAGGATTCTGAAATGTCCGAATTTCATGGTAAAATTATCGTTAATAGTTCTCATCTTGCAATCGCTATTTAAAGGTGGTTCTGTTGCCTCATTTTGCATCTGTAAATTGCCGTTTATAAATGATTGAGGAAATCCCATGAAGGTTCACGCACATGTCATTATTCTATGGGAATGTTTAAATTTGAAAATTCATGCATGATATCCCAAGCTGACATATAAACTTCGAAAAACTATAAATCTGTAAGCTTTAATCGGTAAAGTTTTTAATGATAATATTTTTATACTTTCATTTTTAATTGATTTTGAAAGATGAAAGTTAATTCATGAACATTTTCATACAATTTTTTGAATCGGTGATTTAAAAAGAAACATTTAAATTTTATTTCATTTATTGTTTCAAAATGATGGATTTTTGATTCCCAAACTTTTATCTTTATTTAAAATTAAAATGATTATTTCCACATTTTTCAAATCGTGTTTTTTAAGGTTTGAAAACACAATTTTTGTCTGCAATTTTAATTTCCTAAAACTTTTAATCAATGCTTTTAGTTTCGAAATGTTTTGAAAATAATTGAATTTAAATCCCAATTAGTTTAAGAGGAAGAAAAGCAAAAATGGAAAACATGGTTAACCCTACTGGGCATAAGTATGTGACCATGATAAAGATGTAAGTGGAAACTTGGAGATCACGTCTGCTAGTAACATGCATTAGTATGTTGATGAGGATTTTAAAATTTAACTATCATAATAATACCGACTGACTTTGAAATAAAAAACGAACCGATTCTCTTTGAATGGGAATTTTTCAGTGGTACATTTGCATCTTTTTTTCCAAATCCTGACTTCAAACTGAGAGTTTGGGATCTGAAGTTCTACCCATTGTGAAATTAGACTCAAATGGGATGTTTCGAAATTGTTGGTTTATAATTCAATGGTAGGCGTTTTTGTCCTTTCTCCAAAGACATTGGGTCATTATGACGTTGAGTTACTTTTCAACTGTTTTAAGTGAAACCACCATTTTGGCAACTTTAGTCTTCCTCATTGAATCAAGCTCTAGTCCACTTTTGAAAGCAGTTGAACAAATGTAACCAAGGTAGTCGAGACGAAATGCATTGGTGAAGATGGGTTGAAGTTCCTTTGGTTAAATTACATATATCATATTAACTACTAGAAAAGATGGATGGGAGTTGAATGGGTGGAGGTTGGGGTTCAAGGAGGATGTGTTGACAAGTGAGTGCTGAGAGGTGAATTTGAAGGGTTTTCATTCTAGGTAACGTATGTACTTTTAAACATCCTTTTTTAAATAACGGTGGAAACCACTGATGGTAATTGTGTTTAGATCTTATTGGCTCCCAATCCAAAAATTCTTTACAACTGAGTATTTATTTTAAATCTTCACCTATCTGTTTTGACTTTTCAATTTGATCTGGTGCCAAACATAGAAGAATCAATCTTGCTAATTTTAAACATGTTCTTTTTTGAATGTGAACCAATTGGATGTAGTTTTGTGAAATGTTTTTAGAGTAAATTTTCAAAGACGAACATTTTTAATGGCAATTCTCCAAGGTGAAATCTGCTCTCTAAGAAATATTATAAGATTTCTCAATGGTTTTTAAATTAGTAAAATTTTTTAAATGATGAAACGTTGATTGAATAGTGTTTAAAGATATTTTTGGTTTAATTCTGAAACATTTTCAAAATAGTACAAATTTTTGAGTTTGGGAAAAGTGTTTGAATTAAGTGAAATTAACGAAACTTAACAATTTTTGAAAGAGTGAAATTAAGGGAAATTAACTTTGGGTAAGAATAAGTCTTCAATGAGGATTATGTTTTGAAATATTCCGTTAGCTTTTAAGAAATGGGAATTATTTTTCGAAAGAATTGAAATGGTGAAATAATTCCACTTTTTAATGAGTAAATATGCTATTCAAAATGTAAATAATTTAGATTTGAAATTTTTTGAAATACAAATACTTTATGAAATATTTGAGCATTTAAGGATACCTTTACAAAATAACTTTTCTTAAGGGGAGTTTGGGATTTTGACATTATAAAGTAGAACGATGGTCAAAATGAAAGATTCTTGCGATCGAATCTTGTTCAAGAATTTAGAAAATGTTTTCATAGCATGTTGAAATAAGTATATGTAAATGATGAATTTTACAAAATTGGGACATACATGGTTTTCTGAAACAATATTTGAAATAGGTTAATCGTTAACAGAGAAAAATTTTTTTTAGAAATTAAACCTGAATTAAGACGTAGGATTACACAGAAGTTCAACATATTCAGGCCTGATAGACAGTTGCTAGACCCCATTACTGGCCCGGCGTTGAGGAATAAGCTGGCCGGCCATATCTTTGGGTCGCGCCTACGCTCAAGAAGTGGCGAATCTGGCGACAGGGATGTGGTGAAGAGTTGTCCAGTGCGTTAATGAGACTACCAATCAGTCAGTGACCGCTGTGCAACGACGGAACCGGTTCTCCGTGAGACCACCGTGCCCGAGTGTAGTTCGAGCACCGGCGGGAGAAACGGGCTCGCCCGACATTATGCAGAGGGTGGAGTGCATTGGCGGCTTCGCTGAACGACCTGTAGCGCGGCAGTCAGTGGAAGGGTCGACGACTAAGTATGCGAGCGGTTCAGACATTGCCTGACTCCGCCACGAAACGAATCAGGCCTGAGTAATGAGAACTTACAGATTTCACGCGTACTTGCTTTCTCTAACTGTGAGACCAGCCGGTGTGCCGGATAGAGAATCAATCTTGGCCATGGATTAAACTGATCAATGCCGGACAACGAAGCTTCACCCGTGACTTCAGCCGGAGAGCCTTGCGGACCCCTTCAATGCCAGGGTGGGAATAGGGCGCAAGCTGCGTCGAGGGCCGCGGACTGCTCAAAGACGGCGCGGCATGATGGGAGGCGTCCGGGAGATGCTTCCGAATGCGCTCGCACGACGACAAGCTCCATGTGCCAGGCCGTAAGGCGACCGGCCCGCACTCCTCCCAGGCTTCCGGCTCCATGGGAGATGGCCTCCTCGAGAAACCGTGCGCGCAATGCAGAGGGGGCGGCGGATTGAGATGGCGCCACGCAGGTGTAGGGGGCGGACGTCCGACGGTGATCAATGGGTCCATGAAGGGTGGCCGACCTCTCTCGCCTCCCGTCTAGCGTGGTGCGGTTTTTCCGGCAGAGTTTTTGAGGGGGACGGCGTCGGCTGGTCCACGCGTTCTGCCGTTTAACACTGGCTGCCGCCGGCGGGTGGACCCAAGTCGTAGCCCTTCGCCCGCGCCATTTGAAGAGACGAAAAGATCGGGAAAAGGAAAGTCATCCCGTGGCGACCGCCCACTCGTGAAACCGCTTGATCGTTCCACGCTTGGTAGGGGATTTTTTGCGGCGAAATGTTGGCATGTAACACAGATGCACTTGGCAAAATGTAGCGGTCGCATCGACTTGTGCTACCACGAAGATTATCTAGACAATGTAACCTCACTTTGTAGGAGAGTTTTCCAGAAACAAATAATTTTACAGATAAAATATTTAGAAGTTTGTTTTGTCTAAAGGAGAATCACTCCTCGCGCGTGGCGAGCAAATAGTTGTTAAATTAACGACAAGTCGATAGGTAGTAGCGAGTCCGAAAGGAGTCATTCCAACCCTTGATGAGGCCAGACTTCGGCTCAACTGCGCGCGAATTGTCGGATTCTCCAGCGGATTGACGGCCGGCGAGCATCTGGGTGGGCGGTCGAGATCAGCGCAGGCTCTAGCCACCGCCCCACACTAGGCCGTGCCGAGGCCGTCGCCACTCGGTCCCGACGCTCGAGACGCACCAGGCAGGGAAAGTCCACTCCCCGGCGGCGAACGCCCGCCCCATGAAACGCGCGCATGCACGTGGCGTCCGCGTGAAATCATAGTGCGGGGAGGATGAACAAGCAGATGATTGAGGCTAGGTGTCGAGTGAGTCGCACGGCGCTCGACCACCGGCAGTGGGCTTGATGAACTGGGGACGTGTAGAATTTAAGGGAGTTGGCTTCCGGCTGAGACGGTAGTACGCGGGTAGCCTGGTGTGTGGAACGCTGGCTGTATGTTAGTGGCCAGTAGGCTCCATAAAGGCCGATCGTGGACTGCAGACTCGGGATAGGTCTCTCAGGAATCAATAGTAGATGATTTTTGATGTACGGAACATAAAGACGGCCTTGGCCACTTCATTTGTTGAAGGAGTTCCATCGAGCACTCTAGCCGGTCTCATATAATCTGAACATAATGCTGGCAAGACCAAGCTCAACAATCCGATGCCAGAACCAACCGCGACTTCGAGACCCGCGCAATCTCTCCTCCTCGAGCGGGCTAAAAGGCACACTGTTTTGCGCACAGGGTTGCGGGGCCGCCGCCATAGGAACTGCACTGTCCGACAGCCTCCAGCGCCCATGAAGATGTCTCCGACTGCTGCCCCACGTCGCGTGGTCTCTGATCAAGCATAGGGTCTGCCGGAGGGAGCACCATGGTTTAGGCGTCGCGCGTTGCATGGCCTCGACGGGCGGTGGCTCCGCCAGCCTCCTCACGGCCAGTTAAGACAGGACGGTAGAATCAGACAGTGATCGCGACTGGCGACCGACCGCCAATTTAGCTCCGGGCGAAAATAAGGTGCTTGTTGGTCTATGGTTGGTTGTTGGGGGCATATTGTTGAAGTGCCAAAGATGGACGGTAAGTGGCGTATAGGATAATTTGGACATCCGTGAAGGATGATCTAGGTCCCAGTAACTCCCATTTTTTGGAGAGTTCGATTCACAATAATTTCCAGGACACATCCAATGCACGAGCTTTTTTCGAAAGGATATCACTTCTATGGTCGTCCGTCGCAATGCTGACCACCTGAAACCCTTAGCGCGGCCACTTCCTATCATATCTCCAAGAATCTGGCACGACTTTGATCAAGAGACTGTCCAGAATCGCTTTGATATGGTTTAAATCGACTTTTTACGGACCCTATCAAATTCGTGTATTATAATTAAAACATATTTTTATCAGAAGTTTTGGATTCAAACGTTTGGAATCTGATTTGGGATTCTGACATAACCACTAACCACCAATAGAATAAGACAAACCAAAAGGGCTCCCAACGACATGGCGGCTAAGTGGCTGGGCCCAGCATGTCCTCCCGAGCGCCCACGTTACCGCGAGCCGCAGTGCCGGCAGAACTGGAGTCCCGTTTAAATTCTGTGTTGTTGAAAAAACTAAGTTTTAGAAAATAATTAATAGAGTTTAAAATGTCACCACGATCATGATGAGTCAGGTTCGGTCAACTTTTGAATATATTTGACAGTTAAAGAAGAAAGTCGTGCATTTTGAATTGTCGTTCGGAAAGACCTCTTTGGAAGAAAAGGCTGCAGCAAAAGTAGGTCAAATTTATGGTTTCGAGTGGAGTCTAATTTTAACGATGTTAGATGTACTGATGCCATCCAACGCCGTTAGGTCGGGTCAAACTGTTTTCACCCCAGAAGGCTTCAGGGCATGAAATTCAGGTCCAATTTCTCGGAAGGAATCCATATGACATTACATCTAAACCGTCCTCTAATGACTTGAACATGTGAGACCACGTCACTAGGCCTTCGAAGTCTCAACGTAGGTTTAGAGTGGCGCAGTATGCATTTCTCAGTGGATGAGGGGATCAATCGTTGATAGGGAATTTTTTTCAAACATGTGTTTTGAGCTTCCGATTTTCATGTTCTTTTATAGAGCCTTGAGCATGTGAAAGTTGACAGCGGACCACCACTATCTCGGGGCTCACTTACAAAATGACATAACTCACTTTGAGCGATCAAGATTGCGGCAGCTGACTTGTCCAGCCGGTGCCGTGTTTCCTCAAGTTATCGACCATGGATTGAGAAGGGCCAAGAGCACGGCCAGCAACTGCCGGCTTGCTTTCCATCAGTACCGGGTTCAAACTCCACAAAAATGCTTAGAATGGGATATATGTATTGTTGAAGGGCAATGTCTCACCAATCATTTGTCCAAGAGTTCAGATGGATGAATTGCTAATGCTGGACGTCAACTGTACACGCGACTTTCCACAAGGCACGAGAAATGATCCTTTTCAATCTCACAGAATCAGTCGCTAGCGGTTGCGGGAGCATCTTTAGATATGAATGACTCATCTACAGATTTGAATGCTACCATAATCAACTTATTGGCGCTCTCAGCAAACTTCTAATGGCAACATGTCATACGTAGATCTGCCTTTGAGAATGGCAGAAATGCTGAAATGCTTTTTTAAAAGAACATTTTCAAGTCAAGGAAATTCTCAATCTGCTTTGCAAATGATAAATGATTCCTGCATGACCGTTGTGAATATTCATTCTCGATAATGGTACAAGGAAAGATTCCTTAACCCGATAATGATTTAGCAGATCCAAGGGACAACAACTTGGAGGCCTATTGCTTTCTCGCGAGTGCTTCTAGAACGTCCTGTTGTAATAGCCGCTAGTTCGGTAATGATATCGATTGACCAAATCTTTCTTAACATATCTAAGGTTATATGACAAAAACATCAGTCAAGTTTTACATTGCGACTTAAAAGGTTGCAGTCGAAGTGTCATAGAAACTTTACTAAAGACATTTATCTGTGTAATGGTAATCATTTTTTGAGAACAGTCAGGTCGTAAAAGCTGTGCAACCTGAATTCTAGGTGCATATCTCAAATTACATTCTCAATGAAATGCACCAAGCGTATCAGCTGTGTCGGGTCACATACTCTGGCTCTTTGGGCTCTTTCATAAGATGAATTCTGTTTCCTTGCATCAGGTTCTCTGCAGAACCTTTCTGTAACAGTCTCTATTGGGAAGAGGATATAAGGCATGCACAGCTGGAACTTCGCATCAAGCTTTGGGTTGGGTCAACTTGACATTTCGCGTCGGTAGGCGTGAATTCTACCATACGGGCTTATGCCTTTTAACACTTGAAATTTCGACGTCCGTTTACATGTTGTTACTTTATATTAAAGCCGGCCTTTGGCCATTGTTCTAAAACCGTTTATGAAGATATTCAAAGTGACAACGTAATCCCATATGCGCTTGGGAAAGTCACTCGTTGATTTGCCATATGTTGGGTCCTGTTAATCACCTCACTATTTCTCATTATGGCTTTCAACTACCTGTGGGTTGACAGTTCCACGTGAGCTGCTGGAGCTGCAGGTGGGTCCCACACGTTAGCATCAACCTTCTTCCTGTTTATCTCTCTTTATCTGGCATTTCAACATACACCTCGTGGGCGCACCTTGACTAGCTGTCCACGCGCTTGTGCGCTGCTGCTGCCGCTGCTCGGCCTCTTCTGCTCATCCATGACCATTAGCTCCGGCGAGGAGCAGAGCTGGAGCCAGGGGACACCTTGAGCAGGGCGCTGTGCTCGCGTCGACAAGAGCGTGGCCGAGAAGGCGATGGCGTTGCTCGACGCCGTTAACGCGTCGGAGGAAGGCCGCTACAGTGTGTATGTGGCTGATGCTGCTGCGGCACGTAGTGCCGGAAAGAGAATGGCAACGACGACGGACGAGCGCACAACGTTCTCCAAAACAAAGGAACATTAAAAGCAGCAGCCACACACAGGTCGGTGCATGCGTGAGTCGTCACTAGCTAATCGTTGGTGCCCATACGGCCATACGTGCATATACATCGTTGAGCTTGGCGGTGGCGGCGGCCGCTTCGGCGCTCCCGGACACTGGTGCGCCATCGACGGCATGCAGAAACCACTTAGCACGACGGCGCACGTCCACTCGGGAACACAGAGAGCGAGCAGCATGCAGCAAAGACGGCTCACCACGTTCTTCTTGTCGTTGAAGAACGCACAGATGAACATCCCCGCGCACCTGCTTCGCGTGCACGCCGCGGCCGCCGCTAGCGTGTCACCGTCCACTTCCTTGGTCAGGAGCGGCAGGGGAATGTTCAGTTGGTGCGTTGCCGGGAGTTCACCAGCTTCCCTCCCATGCACACGAGCCGTTTGAGGAAATGCCAAAAAAAGAGATAAAGGAGGAGGCAGAAGGTTGATGCTAACGTGTGGTCCCATCTGTAATAACGGTCAACTTAGCGGTCAAAATAAACGGCTTTGACTTTTCTGTCACGCCAGCCTTTACGGGTGGGGTCTGCTTGTTATAAACGTGTTTAAATCGTCTAAAACAGTCATCAAATGCTGTTGGTAGTTTTTTGCAACAAGATTAGCTGAGATCGGTAGGTTTTTTTGTTGATGTTTTAAAAATGGTAGTCCAGTGCGACCCCAACTTCAAATATGGTAAATACATTGCAGCAAGGGGTTGTGTACTAATAATATATACAATTCGATGAATCTTCATCATAAACCACCTGAAGTTCCAGTCGTCAGCAAGCCCCAATTGTCAATGAACTAGTGACACATTTCGCTCAGTAGAGTTAATGAACTACTGACCCTTATATGGATCCTTTGTTGAAAATAATATAAAATTGATTCTTATTTAGCTATATAATAGAGAGTTGATGGATTCATTCTATCTAATATCTAGAACTCTGTACAGTTTGGGAAGAGGTTTGGGAGAATCTAGGTTGAAGTAGACTCTTCTCGGCTGAGTATCTAGATATTAGATAAATTTGTGTAAGACCACATAGAAAGCTACAAGTTAGTTGTAGTTGCACTCTACCGGCAGATGGTAGTTGAACCTTGCCTTATCGTCACAGTAGTTGTAGGTCATGTACTTGCTCTTGACGTTTTTGTATGCTGCCTTCTGCGCGGGCGTTAGGTCCCGAAACTTGTTCCACCACAGGTTGGGTGAGCCACATGGTGCACCTCCGGTGGCGGGGCAGGCATCGACATTGAAACTCTGGAACGCGGAGGTAAACGGCGCATGGTTCCAGTCGACTTTGATCTTGCCGTTGTCGGTCGCCCAAGGAGAGCCATCCCAGATGCTTGCCCGGATTCTCATCGGCCTCGTCGGGAACTGGTAGGCCGGCGTGCGGCCCGCTAGGTTCTTGAGCACCCGGATGGGTGTTTCGTCGACGAGCATCCTACGATCGAGGTGTACGTGATATATATATGCTGAGTAGGAACAAAAAGAATAGGGACCCGATCGATGACTTACACTAGCTGGTGTTGGTTCCAGAGTATCTTGTAGTCATGGACAGCTGCTGCTGGGTCGAACCAGAGGTAGAACTTCTGCTCTCTGTAGCCCTGGCCGTTGAGGAAGATGTTGGTCTGTAGAGCCACTGGCTTGCCATCGACGTTGCCCAAGAACTCGAAATCCACCTCGTCGTGGTCACCGTAATCGGGCTCTGTCGTGAGCTAGAGTACAAGAATGTATATATATATATATATATCTTACTTCTGCTTTTCATCAAATCGAAGGAAATGGTTGAGCATATAAGATGTATCAACACATACATAGAAGGCCGTTACAACTCCGGCAGTATACCCGGCGGGTAACTTGATCCTCATGTGGAATAACCCTGAACCATACATCATCTTGGATCTAAATCCAGCTCCTGCACCCGACAAAGAGGCAAAGAGACAAACATTTAGTCAAATTTAATCAATTAGAGTGCGCTTAAATCACATGATTAACATAATCTCCTGATCATCCATGCTTAGGAGAAAGTGTGTGAAGTACTCCCTCCAATTCAAAAAAAGTGCCACAACTTTAAATTAAGGTTAGTTCAACTTAAGTTCAAAGCTGTGACATTTATTATGGATCGGAGGAAGTATCATATATGATGAAAAAAAGAAATGATGATATGTACCAGAGTTTCTATCCATGGTGAGCGAAACTTGTGTCCCCTGATTGGCTAGGTGATAACCATCAGCACCCCATACCGGCACGAAGTTCTCATCGAACACCGTCGCTGGCGCTCCTAGGCTAAGTACACTGGAGAGGAGGAGGACGAGGAGGAGAGCCCATGGCTGCAAACTAGAAGTCATTGCTAACTGGATTGGCAAGAGATCTATGTGTGCATCTTGTTTAACCAAGTTCTGAGCTCAGTTTGACAGTGCTTCAACATACTAGACCACGACTCTTATATAGACTAGGTTCATTGAAAATTTCATCGAGTAAAAATAGCTGTAAATAAATATATTTTTAAAACATGCAAGTTATTGTACATTAGAAGAATTTAATTGCGAATCACTAGAAAGTAATGTATATATTTACTAAAAGATATTGTCTTGTACAAATCTTTAGAAGTCTTTTGTTATTTTTTGCATATTATCATTAATATTGAATATTAATTAAATTAAATCTTTATAACTCTTATGTTATTTATTGTTTTGCCGCCTATTATTTTAAATTTCATCACATCCCTCCCCATTGCTTTTGTATGAAGTTGGAACAAAGTTAATTATTCTTATTTGTTTGAGAAATACTTATCTTTGCTACTATCTTAAAATGATGGTGTCTTTCAGTGGAAATTACCATTTCAGTCTTAGCTTGAAATATCTCAAATTTGAAGAATTCATTCTTCCCTTTTGTGATAACACCTACTATCTCCATTTAGGAAGAGTAGTTGGAAACCCTGGTAATTATATACTACTCCCTTCATACATGTTTATTAGATCAGTTGGTCATTTCAGCGAGACCAAGGGACCATGATTAATAAGCGCGCTTGATTTTTTTGTCGTAATATTTCACCAGATCTCTCGATTTAAATTCTGATTCGATTTTATCCCCACGTAACTTAGCTTCATCTCCTGGTTTAAATGTTGATCCCATCTCCAGCCAATCGTGCATGTTGACTTTATCTCCCAAATAAATTACGTCGGGGAGGGTAATCAGATAAGTACTAGCACAGAATCTAGGCTGCCACCAACCCAATAAACTCAAAAGGAGGGAGTATAGTCTATAGTGACCTTCTCATAAGTATAATGGAATTGAACATTAAAATCATGATGACAAGTTTCATGAGTATCATTACTCTTTATAGCATACGTGTCATCATCATAATCATCATAGATAGCAACTTTGTTTTCATAATCAATTGAAACCTCTTCTAAAAATAGTGGAATTATTATTACCCAGAGTTAACACTCTTTCAAACCCACTTTTATCATTATAATCATCATGAATAGGAGGCATTCAATCATCATAATAAATATTCTCATCAAAACTTGTGGGACTAAAAATACCATCTTCGCCAAACATAGCATCCCCAAGCATATGGCTTTGCATATCGTTAGGATCATGGATATTTAAAGAATTCATACTAACAACATTGTAATCATGCTCATCATTCAAAGATTTTATGTCAAACATTTTATTGAATTCTTCTTCTAACACTTTTGGCACAATTTTCTGATCCATAATTTTCATGAAAGACATTACAAAGATGCAGTATATGAGGCAACCTCAATTCCATATTTTTCTAGTTTTTTTATAAACCAAACTAGTGATAAAACAAGAAACTAAAAGATTCAATTGAAAGACCTAAAGATATACCTTCAAACACTCACCTCCCCGGCAACGGCGCCAGAAAAGAGCTTGATGTCTACTACACAACATATTCTTGTAGATTCGTGTTGGGCCTCCAAACACAGAGTTTTGTAGGACAATATCTTTCCCCTCAAGTGGATGACCTAAGGTTTATCATTCCATGGGAGGTGTAGGATGAAGATGGCCTCTCTTAAACAACCTTGCAACCAAATACAAGAAATCTCTTGTGTCCCCAACACACCTAATACAATCCCGCAAAAAAACACCTAATACAATGGTAAATTGTATAGGTGCACTAGTTCGGTGAAGAGATGGTGATACAAGTTTAGTATGGATAGTAGATATAGGTTTTTGTAATCTGAAAATATAAAAAAATAGTAAGGTAGCAAGTGATAAAACGTAGCACAAACGGTATTGCAATGCTTGAAAACAAGGTCTAGGGTTCATACTTTCACTAGTGCAATCTCTCAACAATGCTAACATAATTGAATCATATAACAATCCCTCAACGTGCGACAAAATAATTACTCCAAAGTTCTTAACTAGCGGCGAACATCACATGAAATTGTTGTAGGGTACGAAACCACCCCAAATCAATCTATTGAGTTATTCCTATAAGTGTCACAAATAGCCCTAGAGTTCGTACTAAAATAACACCATGTGATACACATCAACCAACTCTAATGTCACCTAGATACTCCAATGTCACCACAAGTATCCGTGAGTTGATTATTCGATATGCATCAAAGAACTTTAGATTCATAATATTCAATCCAACACAAAGAACTTCAAAGAGTGCCCCAAGATTTCTAGGGAGAAAGTATGACGAATACATGCATCAACCCCTATGCATAGATTACCCCAATGTCACCTCAGGAATCCATGAGTTGAATGCCAAAACATATATCAAGTGAATCAATATAATTCCCCATTGTCACCACGGGTCTTCATATGCAAGAGGTACATCAAGTGTTCTCAAATATATAAAAGTATTCAATCCAATAATAGTGAAACCTCAAAGGTAAAAACTTAATTCATCAGAACAAGATAGAGAAGGGAAAACACCATATGATCCAACTATATTAACAAAGCTCGCAGTACATTAAGATCGTGCCAAATCAAGAACATGAAAGAGAGAGATCAAACATGCAACTACTTGTACATACCCCTACCCTCGAGGGTGAACTACTTCCTCCTCATCATGATGGCCACCGGGATGATGAAGATGGCCTCCAGTGATGATTTCCCCCTCCGGCAGGGTGCCGGAACAAGACTCCAGATGGTATTTCTTGGATACATAGGCGTGCGGCGGCAGAGTCGAAGTTCTAGGGTTATTTCTGGAGGTTTCTCTATTATAGGATTTTTTGGCGTCGGTCTCACGTGAAGATGGGCCACAGGGTGCACACAAGCCACCACGGCACCATGACCCCCTGGGCACGCCGTGGTGGCTTGTGGGGCCTCGTGGCTCTTCTGGCCCTCCCACGAAGCTTCAGGGGTCTCTTTTATTCTAAAAAAATCATCAAAAAGTTTCAGCCCATTCCAAGAATTTTTATTTTTGCATAAAAAACAATACCACGGTAGTTCTGCTGAAAACAACGTCAGTCCTGGTTAGTTCCATTCAAATCATACCAAAACCATATAAAATTGTTGTAACATGGCATGAATACTTCATAAATTATAGATACGTTGGAGACGTATCAGTACAGAGGTAGGTGTTCAGGAGTCTACACTGATGGTCTGCATGCAATGAACAAATATTTCATTACAAAGGCAGCTCCTTTGGTTCGTTCGATAGTAGAGAGGAGACAGAGAATCATTACAATCAGTATGTGCTCGATGAGAAGAAAATTCATGAATTAGGCAATGGTGCAGGCCAGCTTATCGGGTCGAGTGGATTGATGAATTTGATAATCCTTTTTTAACTCGTCATAATTGTGGTGTTGCTTTTATCATGTGGTCATATGTAAACATGCATTGACCACTTTGTTGTTTAGTGAGAAGGCACTCGTGCTAAATAACTATTTTTAAGCTTGTGTGGACCATATACAACGCTTCCTTGAATTTGTTGTTATGTATGTATTCTTATGTAATATATAAAGTTCTCTAAGTGGATATTATTGTCATATATGTTTTTGTTGTAGGGTTAGATGAAAAAGAAGCAAAACAATACCGACAATGCATCTTTGCTGAGAGCTCCACTTGGCAAAATAACTTTTACCGAGAACGACGCTCGACAGAATGGACACGTGGCACCCGTTGGCGGCTTGGTTGTCATTTTTCCGAGTAGCTGACAAAGGAACTCGGTGAAGGGGAGTTTCTGGGAGCTGCTTGTTCCAGGTATGCCGAGTAAAGGCTCTTGGTAATGTGCATATATTTGCCGAGTCCTTGTATGGCTCTCCATAATGTGGATATATTTGTCGTGTCTTTGTACAGCTCTCGGAAAAGACCTGACGGAATCATTGGCCTTGAAGTCACTTTATTGTGTTTTTTTAGAACATAGACGTCAGGGACGTCCGGCTTTAAATTAATAAAGCCCACAAACTTAGGCAGAGTAGCACAACCACAGGACCAACATAAGGCGCCTTAAGAGGCGAAAGTTTAAGGGACAGACCGCTAGATGAGCGAAGAGTTGCGGTACAAGGCAAATCAGCCCAAAACTACGAGCACGCAGGCTCGAAAGGAACGAGAACCAAAAGGGGCTGCCCAACCCTATGCGGCAGCCAGCTGATCAGACGACGGAGCCCGTGACTCAGAGTAGACGGCGCGAAGACGGCAGATAGCTTGGCGGTGGAGATCAGAGTCCTGTTGTCTTCCCAGCGGAGCCCATTGCTGCAAGAACACGATGCATTTGAAGATGACATCAGCGGGATGCGAGGGAACACACCCTCAATAGTAAACTTGTTACGGATATTCCAAATAGCCCATAGCATAGCCGTCGCATAAGTCCACATGACCCTACGAGATGTGCCTTGAACCAGAGACAAGGAAGACACGAGCTCAGATCGGGAGCGTGGATCCCAATCCACTCCCGCGGCCGCACGGACCGCGCTCCAGGCAAAACGAGCCAGAGAGCACCGGAAGAAAGCGTGGTCAGCATCTTCTGGGACCCCACACAGTGCACAGGGGCCGGAGGCGGGGCCATTGCGTTTAGCGAGGTTAATAGAGGTAGGAAGGCGATCTTGGCAAAGTTGCCAGAGGAAGACCTTGATTTTGAGCGGGATTTTAGCCTTCCAGAGCCCCGTGGCCGCCGACGGGATCTGACCGCGGGTAAGCTCTCTCTACAAGGAGTTGACAGAGAATTTGCCAGAGCTCGAAAGCCTCCACGAGATCGAAACCGCGGAATCCGACAAACGGACGTCCGCAAGCAGAGCCTGAAGGCGATCCCAATCCACCAACTCCGGCCCCGTTAGCTCGCGCCTGAAGTTAATGTAGGGGGGGGAGGCGCGAAGAGCCGAGGCAACCCGTTGCTCGGGCTCGACCGCTATGGAGTAGAGTTGACGAAACTCCGCCCATAAGGGTCGTTGGCCAATCCAAAGATCAAGCCAAAGACGCGTAGAGCGTCCATTGTTAACCGCAAACTTTGCATCCCTGGCAAAGAAGGATTTGAGGGATTGAATGGAGTTCCAGAAAGGAGACCCTCGGGGAGCCGCATCAAAAAAATTCCCTTGCGGGAAATATTTTGCACGGAGGAGGTCGATCCACAGGCCAGTCTCGCCCTGAGTCATTTTCCAGATCCACTTCCACATTAGTGCGATGTTCATCAACTTGGAGTTGATGATCCCAAGACCCCCCCTGGGCTTTAGGACGACACACGGCCTGCCATTTAACCATATGGTATTTCCGTTTCGGTCCCGCCCCTTCCCAAAAGAAACGGGACCGCGGTGTGTCAAACTTAGAGTGAACCCCGTCCGCCAGCAAGAACAGGCCCATGGCAAACATGGGCAGGGAAGAGAGGCTGGAGTTGGTTAGGATTAGTCTTGCCCCTGAAGACATAAAACGGCCCCTCCACGGGCAAACCCAATTCGCAACCTTGGAGGAGAGGGGTTCCCAGTCGGAGATTGCACACTTCTTCGCCGCAATGGGGAGACCGAGGTAGTTTAACGGGAACTGGCCAAGTTTGCAGTTAAGCAAGTTGGCGACCCGTTGACTTTCGGTCGCGTCCATCCCTATGGACACCACTTCACTTTTGTGGAAGTTTATTTTAAGTCCCGACATGAGTTCAAAACACAACAGTATTGCCTTGACCGAAGCGATACTGTGTGTATCGGGCTCGAATAGGAGAAGTGTGTCGTCCGCGTATTGCAAGTGAGACACTCCTCCCGGGATTAGATTGTCCACCACTCCCCTGATGTGGCCGGCCAAACGAGCTCTGTCTAGCATGGCGCCTAAGGCGTCCGCCACAAAGTTAAAAAGCAACGGCGAGGCTGGGTCCCCTTGACGCATCCCACGCTTGTTGCGGAAGAAGTTCCCTACTTCTCCATTCACCGCAATCGCCGTCTGGCCTCCCGAGACCAACTCCATCATGCGGTGAACCCAAACCGACGAGCATCCTCGATCTAGGAGGACTTGTCGGAGAAACTCCCAGTTCACACGGTCGTACGCCTTTTCAAAATCAAGTTTGAGGAGAATCGCGGGCTGTCGAGCGCGTTTTAGGGCGTGGACTATTTCTTGGAGGACCAACGGCCCCTCCAAGATGTTACGGCCACGAATGAAAGCCGACTGGGTCCTACTAATAATGCGATGGGCTATCGGAGACATGCGAGTAGAACAAGCCTTAGCACAAATTTTAAATGGAACATTAATCAAAGCGATAGGGCGGAAAAGTCTAATGTGATCCGCACCCGGGACCTTGGGGATCAGAGAGAGAACCCCAAAGTTCAGGCGAGAGATATCAACCGTACCGCGCATAAAACCATTGCAAACGTCGAAAATAGGACTTTTAAGCACTTGCCAAAACCGCTTAAACATCGTGACCGGCCACCCATCCGGCCCGGGCGCAGTGTCAGATTTCATACCCAGCGTCGCCTTGTCAATCTCCTCAGGGAGGAAAGCCAAGCTCAGGTGCTCATTTTCCTCGTCCGTGACGCGCAGCGCAGGGTCCCACACATCCGCCCTAAGTCGAGCCCTGGATTCCTCCCTAGAACCCATAAGTTGGATGTAAAACTCGTAGATGTGCCGGACGATATCCTGTTGCCGCAATAGGAGCCCCTGCTCCGATTGAAGTCTCAGGATGGCGCACTTACGGCGTCTGCCATTTGCGTAGGCGTGGAAATATTTCGTGTTCGCGTCACCCTTGAGCATCCACTTTATTCCACCGCGCCTGCGCCAGTACTCCTCCTCGGCCCTAAGGAGGGACTCGACTTGGGCTTCAAGCGCGTAGCGCTGGGCAAGTCCTGCTCGGAAAAGACCTGTTCATCTGCCGCAGCGTCCAGCTGGGCGAGCTCCTCGGTCAGGCGCGCTCTCAACAGCTTATCCTCACGACCCTGGTTAGCTCCCCACCCTTTGAGAGCCGCGCGCATACCCGCCCCTGCGGCAATCCAGAACTCCATCGGACCACGCACGCGCCCGATGCGAGCGACACAATTCTCCCATTTCGAAAGGAAGATTTTCTCAAAGTCCGGAGACTCCAGCCACACGGTTTCAAAGAAGAAGCGCGGGCTGCGTTTTAGCCTTTCCTCCCCCGAGGAAAGGATGAGGGGGACGTGGTCCGACCCAATCCTGGTTTCGGCGTGCAGAGAGCACAAGGGAAACAACACCTCCCACTCCGAGGACATAAAAACCCTGTCCAAGACCGATCGCACCGGCGTTAGCTGTTTGTTGGTCCAGGTGTATCTAGCCCCCATGCGAGCCACTTCCCTAAGGGCCATGGATGCAATAGCATTATTAAACATGGCCACCCTAGTCCAGTTAATAATACCGTTATTCTTGTCCGCTCCCGAACGGATCAAGTTGAAATCACCACCCACCAGCAAAGGTAGGTTGCTCGCGCCCAAGGCCATCACCTTGGTCTGGAGTTCTCCCAAGAACTCGAGCGAAAGCGAGTGATCGGCCGAACCATACACTGCAATCACCACCCACTCTTGGAGAGTGGCGCGGTGTCGCACGTGTGCCGACAAGAAGAAGCGGCCGGCGTCCCAAGCCACCACCTCTAGGCAAACTAGGTTAACTCCTAGCAACAAGCCCCCCGAGTGACCTACCGCAGGCACCCAATGCCAAACAAAACGCTCCAACGGGTCGACGGCTAGCAGGTCTCGATGGTTGAACTCGACTTTGATGGTCTCTTGCAAGCCGACCACGTCGATTTCTTCGTTCCTAATGAACTCTTTTAACTGGGTCCGCCTCCCAGCGTGGCCGAAGCCTCGGATGTTCCAGAAGATGAAACGCATTAAATGATGCGATTGCGAAGACGGATACCGCGAGCGGTAACCGCTTTGGCCACGCGCCGTGTCTTAGCAGGACGACGGTTGGAGGAGGACGACGCAGCCCCTGCTACTTTGTCCTCCTGATCGGGCCGCGAATCGCACCGAGAAGCCCTCGCTTCATCTGCTGCTTTGGCGCGCGAGCGGCGCTGCCGAAAGAAAGCGCAGCCTGCGCAATTTCCTTTGCGCGAATGAGAGACAGCACCTCGTGCGCTTCCCCCGCATCAATCATCGCCACGCCACTATCCGCTAAAATACCACCCAAGCTCGCATCTGAATAATCTTCAAAGATCGTAAAGCGGGGCATGGGGTTACCTTCGATTTCGAGATTCTTCTGCGCCTGAAGGAGCTGGGCCCGCTGGAGGGATGGCATGTTGCCCTTGGCACCCTTCGGACGAGAGCTCGTCCTCTCCTGAGTCGCCGGGGACGCCACCGCCTTGGACCGCCTGGCCGTGGGGATGGGCACCACCTTGGACACCTCCACCCGAAGAGCATCCGAGGCGGGGGGGGAGATGACCGACGAGGTGCCCCACCGACCCCTGTGGGAGGCGGCGCCATCACCACCGCCGCAGCGGGACCGGACAGCGCCAAGACGAGGCGGCTGGGGGCTCGCCTGCGCCACCGCAGGGGGCTTGCGACCCGCCGTCTTCTTCTGGAGCTTCATCCCACCCTCGACGGGGCCGGTCATCACCTTGGAAGAGCATGCCGCGGCCCGAGGCTCGCCCACCATCGTAGGCACCGGAGAGACCAGCGTCGAGCGACCTTCCGAGTCACAGGACGCCGAGATCCCCTTGTCGATGTCGAGGCCCATGGTCATGTTGGATCCGTACTGGTTGAAACCCGTCTCATTGCTGCCCACCACCACTTGGCACTCCTCCTGGTCCTTAGCCGCGCCCGCCGCCAGAGGCGCGGCCTGCACGTCCTTGTCCTTGAGACCAAGTTTGTCCCAAGTTGCCGTGTCGAGAGGCATTGTTTGCCTCTCGGCAAACTGTTTTGTCTCTCGGCAAATAGTTTGCCGAGTGCCTGATGGATTGCTATCGGTGAAAATCTTTTTTCTTGAAAGGTGTACGCCGAGTACTATTCATAGAGATTCTCGGCAAAGGCTTTGCCGAGTTTATTTGGCCTTTCGCCAGCACTCGACGTAGAGTCAAATTGCATTAGTGTCATGGCTAACTAGATTAGATATGGGAAAAGATTCCAAAGCAGCCGGCTGATTAGAGTGTACCGTCCGCCGCCTTAGATGCGCACCATGGGTCCTACGCGGGGCCTATCACCTCTCATTCTTTTACTTTCTTGTCTCCATCGCTAACACTGAGATCCATCACTTCCCTTTTTTTGGTTCATGTTCTGCAACATGATTTCTGTGTTGCAAAAAAATTCTACAATATAATCTCTGTTGCAAAAAAAAAAAGAATTTACAGACATTTTCACAACATGATCTCTGTTGCAAAAAGAAAAATTACAGACGTTTTCGCAACATAATCTATGTTGCGGAAAATTTCTACAACATAACCTTTGTTGCAAAAGTTTCTGCAACATAACCTTGGTTATAAAGGTTATCAAACATTAGCTCCTTTGCAATGGTTGAGGGTGCCGGTTAGCCGCTCGATGACGCTAGATCTGGCTACCCAAACCGATGTTTACAAAAATCAGCCCAACGGACACCTAGCATGCCCCATTAGATATTGACAGACTCATTCAATAACACGACACAACCTCTCACTCACCCCCTCCTTTTTTTTGAACTTCCACCCACCCCCTCCTGGTAAGAATCGCAATGCAAACAACCAACGGGCAGATATACAAGTAAAAAAAAAATCAAACGACTACTTATCATAACAAAAGTGCTCAAGTAAGGGCCTGTTCGAAGACTTGCTAGTTTCTCAAAAACTTCTCATATCTAGCTTCTAACCTGACTTCTCACTTCACGTGTAGTGCAGCAAACCATCCTGGGCGGGGGAGCTTCTCCCCAGCGCCTGGGTGAGCTGGCAGCCCAGCTGGATCGAGGACACCGATCCATAGGGAAGAAGAGAAGGGGACGAGCTCACCTTGCAGTTTAGTCTTCGGGGTGTGGTTGTCCTAGGGCTGCTCCTAGCTTGGGAGTGGCGCTCGGGCATCAATGGCGTCGGGCTAGCTCCAACGGCGGAGCTACGTTGTGAGCTGAGGGGGCCGTGACCCTAGTTCAAACAATTTTCTAACTACTATACGTATTACTGCCCCCTGCAGACAGTTCGGCGGCTTAGACTTGTTAGAGTTAACCACGATGTGCTATCTCAGTCCGGCACGGTTTGGAATCAATCACCAATTATGTTAGGTGTAGCTAGGCTTGGACTAGTATAAATATACAATGTAATCTACTCCCTCCGTTCCAAATTACTCGTCGCTGAAATGGATGTATCTAGAACTAAAATACATCTAGATACATCCATACGTGCGACAAGTAATTCGGAATGGAGGGAGTACGTCTTATAATTAACCCAGATCAAAGCAATAAAAAAATCTCAGGAACGACACGCTCCTGTTGCTATAACCCATCGAGTCTTCTGTGTCGCGTGCGCGGCGGAGTACATCAAGCAGCTAGCCAGGCTAGCTAGCTTTGTTCGTCTGCTCACCAACATCAATCAACTTGCTTGGACAGCTACTTTGTACGTGGACGCGTGTGTATCTCGGCCAACGGTCGACAAATCATGTTGTACAAGTACGCCGGAAATTACTTGACGTACGGGGTCTGTGCCAACAAGACTTAGGCTCGTCTTCACGCGCAATGCCCCCGACGAACGAGCAATCACCAGCTCGGCTGCTTCTCAGCTCATGTGGTGTTCTTCACTCTACCAGCCGATGACGCCGCAATGGACAACCTTGAGCCCTCGACGCCGCCCGGCCTTTGTTGAGGATACGGCGAGGAGGTTAGGAAGAGCTCTGCGTTTGGAACGGTGGCGACGACATTATAAAGTGGTTTTTGTATGTGTGTGATAGCACTACAATTTTCTCTCCCGGTTGGTTAGTGGTTGATTGAATTGGAGGATACACATTATAAATTGTTCTCTCAGTAGAAGTGTTATCTTTGCGAGAACTCTCAGTAGGAGTGCACTTGCCTACAGAATCTTTTTTGTCTTTTGGCCCCCCCAAACATTTTTGTCTAGCTCCGCCACTGACTAGCTCCTCCGAGACATGGGGTCGCAGCTCCTTGCACCAGGCGCGTCGGACGGCGGTGACGATATGGGATCCGGCAGGAAATAGACTAGGGTGGCCGGATCTGTAGCCGGAGGGGGCGGTTTGGCCGGTAACAGGGGCTGCCGGGCGTGGCGGCGGGAACGGCGGTGGTAGGTTTGCAGAGGAGAAACGAGGGGAAGGGGAGTTGTGAGCGAGGGGGTTTCTGCGGGATCGAGCGAGGTGGATGTGAGGAGCGAACCGTTTTCTTGGCGGTGGCAATCCGGGCGTAAATAACTGTAGCTTCCGATTCACAAATACGTGAAACTGGGAATTGGTCGCTTCAAAAAAATGAACTACAACCCATCGTGGCTTTCTGGATTGTAGCTTCGAGAAGCTATTATGTTTGGGCTGGCTTCGATCAATTTTTTTAAAAGTTTGGAGTGGGAGGAGATCAGAACAGGCCCTAAAATATGTGCACAAGTGTAACAACCTGCCTAACACATGTATGTTCGTACATTAACACATCCTATCCAGTTTTTGGCCCCTGGTTTTGCAAGTTGCAAGTTGCCTATTTCCATTATTATTAGAGAAAACAAGAAAAACCGGTCACATAAATACTGTAACACACATGCATGGCTGCATGATGGGCTTCTTAGAAGTACTACAACTCGGCTGCCAAGAAAAGTAAAATAGGACCCGATGTAATCTCATGGGTCAACAACTAGTCCCACAGCGGCACCATTCCATATCAAACCTGCATCACTTTCCCGGACGAAAAGAGAATCCTTTTGTCACTAGTCTCTGCCAGGCTGAGATGGTGGATACGGCAGGGGGAGGGGGACTGGTGAGATTGCCCACCCAACGTGGCTTTGCACCATAGCCAGTGCCATCCTGTTTGGCCGATTGTCCTGTCATCACCGAACAATAGATTGGTAAACTGTGTCATCTCGACCTGAAGCATCGTCCCTGGCAGTGTCCCGTTGGCGATGCTTAGCCCGACCAGCTCCGTCGACGTCGTGGCCGTCACCGCCGCTTCTGCCATCTTCTCCAGGCAGGTATTGGGGAAGTAAGCCTTGCCAAGGTGTGTCCCGTCGTGCCAGACGTCGGCCTCCCAGTCAGTCACGCACATCTCGTGGCGTTGGTAGCGGCTGGTGACGCGTGCGGCGAGGTTGAGGCGCAAGCACGTCGCGCCTTGCGGCGTTGCGTCGATGCCGGTGATCTCCACTTGGTGGTGCCCTTCCTCCGAACACGAGCAGGAGGAACAAGGCGAGAGAGAAGACGAGGGCAAGCAAGAGGAGCGGCTTTTTGGCTTTCTCCCAAACCAATGCTTTCGCAGACGGAAATTCCATGTTTGTATTACGTCGTAAATATACCTAAGCAAGGGGTGTCCAAGTTTATCGACGGCCCGACCTCTGCATATATATATATACACGCAGGCGAGACGATACGAGTCGATCAGCCAGGTGCAGAATCGATGTCGGTTCAGATCAATGCCTTGCAGTCCGATCGCATCAGGACAATGTTGTCGGACTCGAATTTGAATCAATCCCCTGCTGCCCGTATCGAATCCTACGCCTCTTTGGGGCGGACTCGGACACAGAAAAATCCCTAAGTCCTCCTATATATAGATGTAAAGCCGCAGATCCTAGCTTGCCCTTGAGATCTGCGAGCGCATCACGACAGTACCCATGGCAGAAGAACCGGGCAACTACGGCGACTACTACGTCCTCACCATTGAACCTGAACCAGATCAGCCTGCCGATGCCGCCGCCGACGATGAGACGACCTTTTGGCTGGGCACGCTGGCGATGCTGGTCTTGCTGGCGGTTTCGGTAGGCTTGGCCATCTACATGTGGCACCTCACTCATGTTCTGGAGCCTGGGTACTCGGTACGGTTCACAGGCGTCCAAGGGCTCGACCCCTCGCAGAACCCTGCCCTCTCGCCGGCCTTCAACCTCACCGTCCACGTTAACAACAAGCAGCACATGCGACGAGTCTGCCAGGAGGAGAACACCGTGATCGTCTACTACGACGAAGGCAGTAGTAACTCCACGACGAGAAGCATCGGATGGGGCAAGATGCCTGCCTTCTGCGTGGATAGGTGGTCGACGACGGACCTCGACGTGTCTTTCTCTAATCAGGACCTGTTCCTCTCTCAGAAGTTGCGGGAGAAGATGGACGCCGACCTGAGAAGCGCACAAATTCATATCAGCGTTGAGATTAAGCCAGCTCATCCAGAGGAGTCCTCTAGGCCATGCCTCACCTTGTGTGGCGGCAAGGCCATCGGCCAGTCCTTGGCAGCACCGTCAGCGATGCCGATGCCGTCCAAGTGCAGGACACTGTGTGCGACAGAAAGAAAGTATATTTACTACAAGGATCATCAACGGCGGCCTACATATCACCAAAGCTATTTCCCACTCGTCTTCTAGTACGTTCGCGCTTAGGGCCTGTAGTCCATGCATGACCGAGTTCCATTGTGTTTCTTCTCCTCCCACCGTAATAAGTACAGTATATACTAGATATTTTTGTATTTTGTTACTATATACTATGGCTTGGAGATTTGCTTGACCAATGTTTTCGTCATTAAATCCATTGGATGGGCCACGGTTCTCATTCTCAACTAGATTTCTGATGTGTCTTTTGATAAATAATATTGATTTACCGAAAAAGGGTTTCCCCCGCTTTGTGTTCCAATGCAACCAACACCGAACACAAAGCATTGCTAGCGAGCAGCACATAAAACCCAAAAGAAAAAGAGAATAAACAAGTGGCAACAACGGTAGTTCGACAAACCGCTGATGATCCGCCACCGCTGCGCCCTCCGGAAACAAACCACCACAGCTCGAGGCTCCGATACGCCCCTCCAAGAAGGGGTGCGACACTGACGACACTGCTATCCAGACGTGTCCTAGGTTTCCCCCCGGCACGCGGAGGGAAGTGGGGGATGGCGACCATCGACACCCTCCAGGAAGAAATGGTGGAACCCGCCGATGTTACCGCATCAGAGCCGGACGAACCGGCAAGGATTTCTCCTGCACTCCAAACCCCATTGCCCAATCGGAGCCGACCAGCCAAACCACCGCCCAACACCATGCGCCATCGCGGTTGCGTCGCCACCCATGCTATCTCACTGCGAACACCAACACGAGGCCAAGAAGACCAGAGAGAAGTGCCAAGCGACGGGTGTAGCAGCACCGAAGTCGAGCAGGAGGGAACCACCTCTACCGTCGTCGTGCAAGAGGCTCGCTCCTCCGGCAACATCGTAGTCGCCGTTCGGACACGACAGTAGGCATACCAGGCCACCCCTGGCCCGGCCAGGCCCGAAATGGGCCCGCTACACCCCGCCGGCCACGCTGCAGTAGGCCGGTGTCGGCGCCGCCAGCACCCAACCACTCATCGCCGTTCCCCTGCCTCTCGGGAGTCACACCGCAGACCCGCCCTGTCGTCGGCCCGCCCAGGCCTAGATTTGGGCCGAGCCGCCGCTGCAAGGTCGTGCCGCCGCGCCACCCGGACCGTCGCTGCCAAGGAGCACCCCCGGTGCAGCTCCGCCCCGCATTGGAGAGCCAGCGAGAGGGGAAGGTTAGGGGGCGCCGCCACCAGCGTCCTTGGGGCCAGGCCGGCCGCGGGCGCCAGCGATGATGGCGGGGAGGAAGGGGAGAGGGGGGCTGGTGGAAGGGGAGGCCGACGCGTGACCGGTTGCCCGCGGAGGCGACGCGGTCGCGTAGGGAGGAAGGGGAGAGGTCTGTATTGGTTTTGATTGTGATTCTCATTGTCAACTTGATTTGTGGTTCATCGTTCTTTTCGTAGACAAATCACCATCAATTTATAAGAGTTCGTATTTCCACCAAAAACTCGGTTGATTGAAGCTGAAGGTAAAGATCTTTGCTTAACCTAATAACCAGCTAATTTTTTATGGCACCGAGATTCCCCTCCCGCCACTAGCCGCCGGAGCGGCAGTCGGAGGGGAGGTGAATCCACGGATTTGTCGGTGATGTCTTCAGTGGAGAGTTTGCCTTAGCCGTCTAGGTAGCAATTTCTCTTTAACATGTACTGGCGGGTCAGGCTGGCCGTGGGTTGGCTGCGGCGAGTGTTCGGCTCTCCGCGCCAGTGGTGATGACGCCGGCTGCGGGGCGGGGTGGATAGGCCTCCAGTGCCGTCTCATGGGGCGGTGGCGGGCCGGGGTGCCCCGACTACGAGGCCGCCTCCCCCGGCTGCTAATGGACAGCGTCCGGTAGCGACTCAGGCAGGAGCTCGACCACCGCACTTCGTGGCACGGCAGACGAGCAACTCGACGACGCCGGTTTTGCAGCAGGCACAGGCGCCGCAGGTCTCTGCTGGTACGGATATTCATGCGGCACCCCGCGGGCAGTGGGGTGATGATGGCTATAACGCTTATGGAGAAGGACACCACCGGGGATCCTCGTCTACGGGTGGTGGATGGGGGTATGCCTGGCAGAGCGATGGCTCGGCAGAGAGGCCGTTCTTGGGGCCGACGGGCGGTTTTGTCGAAGGGGCTTCTGGACCAGCTCATCGTAACCGAGGCGGTTTCCGTGGAAATCGTGGTGGCCGCGGTGGCCGAGGGGGTCGTTACCGCCCTAGGCAGCATCATACTACCGTTGATGAGACTGTGGTCTACGCTGGTACTGAGGAGTCAGGGCTATCTTGCCAGGCTATGGAGGCGGTCTCGGAACTGGCGGTGGCGGAGGTTCCTGTTGCGGTTGAGACTCAGCCTATGTTGGTGGATGTTTCTGACACAACTGCGATGGACAGGGCTGCAAAGTTTGCCAAGAAGAAGGAAAGAATGCTTTGTTATCGATGTGGTGATAAAGGCCATTTTATTGCTGAATGTGTGGCTGTTTTATGTGATACTTGTGGTAAGCCTGCACTCGAGTCTGGGCTTTGTCCGATGTTACGGGAGCAGACACCGAGCCTTATGACATGTGGTGTGTTTTATTCTGAGCTCACGTTTTTTGAGTCGCCGTCTGAGAGGGAGGTTCCTCAAGAGGTGCACAGTATGACAACTGGGGTGGTGAAAGTGACTAGAGGTCAAGTGTCTGAGGCCCAGATTATTCAGCGACTCCGGGAGCTGGCGCCTGGAGACTTCCACTGGGAGCTTGTTAGGCTGGAGACCAACTTATTCAGGGTTCAGTTCCCGACTGTGGAGGATTTACAGAGGTTGCTGAGCTTTGGAATGTGTAAGGTACCAAGTACGGAGGCCATTCTTGAGTTCCAGGAGTGGAAGCTGGTTGAGCCTCAGGGTAAACCCCTTACCTAGGCCTGGCTGCGCTTTTCAGGAGCGCCATCTGCGCTACTGCAGGATGCCAGGGTGGTTGCTAGTCTGGGGATCATGGTGGGAAAGACCGAGCGAGTAGATATGGCATTTACTCGGGCTCATGGGATTGCTCGTCTTTTAGTCAGTATTTTGGACATTGACTTTGTGCCGGATGCGGTTAAGTGGGCTTTTCGTGGCCAGGTATACAACCTTGAGATTGAATTTGAGGATGATAGTCTCTTTGCCGAGGCTCCGGCAGCCACTGGTGACGATATGAGCGAGGGTGATGATGATACGATTGGTAAGGAACCACCGGGCGATGAGCCTAGGTCTAAGTTGGCCAAGAGGCCGGATTCGACTACTAAGGCAGCAGGAGGAGGGTCAGCACCTAATGCATCTGTGCTGTCGACCACTTTGAGATTTGGTTCCTTTGGTCCCGCCTCTGCACCTTCGAGGCTTTGGAGCAAGCGGGTGGAGTCTCTTGAGGAGTTTGAGCACACTCTACCGGCGTTGGACTTTGAGGACGCGGGTGTGGAGGGGTCTGCTGTGTCTGTGAGGCTAGAGATCGTGGTCTCGCCTACTTCGGTCTGTGGTGACGTGGCTGAGGTGCAGGAGGTTGGTCCGCTACTGTCAGAGGGTTCGGAGCAGGGGGCTTTGGCGACCCCATCTCCCCTTCTTCCCGAGGAGGTTACCGGGAGGGATGACGGGCCTACGGTAGGGGGGCCGGGGTAGGTGGCCTCCGCACCTCCTACGACTGTTGCTGGGACGCCACTTCAGGCGGCTGGATCGGCTCCACGGGAGGGCTTGAGGCGGGCGGTCTCAAGGCCCTCTTCGCCGTCGGGGCCCGACGGGAGTGCCCCGGTCGCGCCATCATCGGGCTCTCCGGACAGGCGATCCGGAGTGGCTGGGGGGCGGAGGCAGGTGGCCTTTGCCTCCCCAGTAGCTGACGCTGCGCTCTCACTTGGTCATGGAGACCGGGTGGATGTTCGGGGAGTGACAGTCGGTTGCTCCCCGGATAAATTCTCGAGGGAGGAGGTCATTCAGTTTGGCGGGATCCCGGACCAGGCGTCTGAGGGCCGACGTATGAGTTGTCGGCTTCAGGGCTATCCGGAGGTTGATGACATGCAGCAGCGCTGTGCCGTGAGGGCGGCAAAGCTTCGTGACGTCCAGGTCACTACTGGTATGTCCGTGAACACTTCCAATACTATTTTGCATTTTTCGAATGATCAAATTGTGGATAAGGCACACCAATTAGGAATTTCACTTGGTAGTAATGAGGGTGAAGTTACTAATTCTATTAACGATTTGCTTGATCTAGAAGCCGAGAGGGCTTTAGAAATGATTCGTAACTTAGCTGATGTCAAACCGATGAATGATTCAGAGATTGATGCTTTGGGAGTTTGAATACTTGATAAGTTTTGTGATGACCTCGAACCGCCCCTCCAGGAGCCGGAGGAGGAGGACGAGGATGTCGGTCTAGAAGAGGTTAGATCGCCAGTTACGAGCACTTTGGACCGGGTGGGCCCGACCAGCCCTAAGCGCAAGTGGAAGCGCAAAATATACTCGATGTCCGCGGTCCGTAGGAGCGCTAGGATCCGCACGGCTAAAAAATTTCATGATGAGATATGAGAGGAATCTTCTGGAATAGCAGAGGTCTTAAGGACTTGGCTAAAAGGAGGTTCCTGGCGGAGGCATCCATTGAGCATAGATTGGACTTTATTGCCGTATCGGAAACGGGTAGAGCAAATTTCTCACCTCAATTTCTCAATACATTGTCGGGGGGTATTGAGTTTGACTGGCATTGTCTTCCGCCGAGAGGAAGGTCGGGTGGAATCTTACTTGGTGTTAGATGTGACTCTCTCAAAGTTCGCAGTGTGGTCATGGGGGATTTTGCTGTTAAGTTCAGGGTGCGGTCCAAAGTTGATGGGTTCGAATGGGCTTTGGTGGCGGTGTATGGGGCGGTGCAGGCAGAGCTCAAACCTGACTTTCTAGCTGATCTTGTCAGAGTCTGCGGGTCTGAGCAACTCCCAAATCTGGTTGGGGGTGATTTTAATATCATTAGAAGACGTGATGAAAAGAATAATGACAATTTTGATGGGAAATGGTCATTTATGTTTAATACTATTATTGAAAGCTTAGATTTGAGAGAGATTGAGCTTCAGGGAGGAAGTTTACCTGGGCTAAAGCGTTGCCCAATCCAACGTTCGAGAAGTTGGATCGGGTTCTGGCTAGTGTTGCTTGGGAACAGAAGTTTCCCTTCGTAACGGTGCAAGCTCTTTCCCATGGTATTTCTGATCACACACCCCTGCTGCTCGACTCTGGTGGAGCCACCTATTCGGGTAACAAGAATTTATTCTCTTTTGAGCTGGCGTGGTTTGAAAGAGAAGGATTCTTGGATCTTGTAGCCAGAGAATGGGCTAAAGAGGCAGGAGGTAGGAATGCCCTTGAGCGCTGGCAGAACAAGATTAGGCACCTTAGAAGTTTCCTTCGGGGGTGGGCTAAACATCTAGGTGGAATGTATAAGGTGGAGAAGGAACGACTCCTTTCCCTTATCCAAACCTTAGATATAAGGGCAGAAACTACGATTCTGTCAGCCCCCGAGCTTCATATCAAGCATGAGGCTGAGGTGAGGCTGAAAGAGTTACTCCGTGAGGAAGAATTAAAGTGGGCGCTGCGGGCAAAGGTGACAAAAGTTGTCCAGGGGGATGCAAACACACAGTTCTTCCACATGATAGCCAATGGCAAGCACCGGAAGAAGAGAATTTTCCAGTTAGAACAAGATGAGGGTACAATAGTCGGTCAGGACAACCTGAAGCTTTACATTACTGAGTACTATAAATGTCTGTTCGGACCACCAGAGGAGAACTGTGTGTCCCTGGATGAGTCTAGGGTTCACGATATCCCTCAACTTACTGCTGTGGAGAACGATGTATTAACTGCCCCTTTCTCGGAAAAGGAGGTTTTCGAGGCTATCTCCAAGATGAAGTGTAACAAGGCACCGGGGCCGGATGGTTTCCCGGCTGAGTTTTACAAGAAGTGTTGGCATATTATCAAAGGGGACCTGATGCCGATGTTCCATGATTTGTTCTCGGGACATTTGCAGCTTTTCCAACTTAATTTTGGAACGATAACTTTGTTGCCTAAGAAAACTGATGCAGTGAGAATTGAGCAATTTCGGCCCATCTGCCTTTTGAATGTCAGTTTCAAGATCTTTACGAAGGTTGGAACGATTAGGCTCACGCAGATTGCACACACAGTTGTGCAACCTTCTCAAACTGCGTTCATGCCGGATAGGAACATCCTCGAAGGGGTTGTGGTCCTTCATGAAACGCTTCATGAAATTCATACGAAAAAACTAGATGGTGTTATTTTCAAAGTGGATTTCGAGAAGGCTTATGATAAAGTCAAATGGCTGTTCCTCCAACAGGCTTTACGGATGAAGGGCTTTAATGAGCTCTGGCGTCATCAGGTGGAAACATTCACGCAAAAATGTAGTGTCAGCATTAAAGTTAATGACGACATAGGTCATTACTTCAAAACGCACAAGGGTTTGAGGCAGGGTGACCCTATGTTGCCTATTCTGTTCAATATTGTGGTTGATATGTTAGCGATCCTGATTGGGAGGGCCAAGGAGGCCGGTCAGGTGGAGGGATTGGTGCCTCATCTGGTGGATGGTGGTCTGTCCATCCTGCAATACGCTGATGATACAATTATTTTCATGGAACACGATTTGGCAAAAGCGAGGAACATGAAGTTAGTGTTATGCCTTTTTGAACAATTGTCGGGGCTGAAGATTAATTTCCATAAAAGCGAGTTGTTCTGCTTTGGTAGAGCCAAAGATGATCAAGAAGCATATACACAATTGTTTGGTTGCAAAGTTGGGGCTCTACCTTTCACGTATCTTGGTATTCCAATACATCATCGCAAGCTAACAAATCGTGAGTGGAAGTGCATCGAGGATTGTTTTGAGAAGAAACTTAGTTGCTGGAAAGGAAAACTCATGTCCTATGGAGGCCGGTTAATTCTGATTAACTCGGTGCTCACGAGTTTACCTATGTTTCTCTTATCTTTCTTCGAGGTCCCAGTGGGGGTTAGGAAGAGGCTAGACTTCTATCGTTCCCGCTTCTTTTGGCAGAGTGATGAGTCCAAGAGGAAATACAGATTGGCCAAATGGGATATTATTTGTCGACCAATGGACCAAGGGGGACTTGGGGTTGAAAATCTTGAACTCAAGAACAAGTGCCTGCTTAGTAAGTGGTTGTTTAAGTTGTCTTCTGAGACAGACGCAACTTGGGCGCAGATTCTACGTAGTAAATATCTGCACTCAAAGACTTTATCCCAGGTTACTCTGAGACCTACAGATTCGCCGTTCAGGAAAGGGCTTATGAGGGTTAAAGCCGCTTTCTTTAACAGAACGAGATGTATTGTTGGTAATGGCGATAATACGCGTTTCTGGGAGGATAGGTGGCTTGGTGACGCGCCATTGGCTACACAATATCCGACACTATATCGTATTGTTCAGCGTAGGGATACTCTCATTGCCACAGTAATGCAGTCTATACCTCTAAACATTCAGTTTAGGAGGGTGCTTGTCGGGCCTCGATGGGAGGCATGGCTTCACTTGGTCCGTAGGCTGATTGAAGTTTAGCTAAATCCTCAGCCCGATCAGTTGTATTGGAAGCTAACTAGAACTGGGGTATTCACGGTTAAATCGATGTATGTTGATATCATTAATTCTGCTGTGATACCTACTTCCAAGGAGGTCTGGAAAGTTAAGGTACCTTTGAAGATTAAAGTGTTTATGTGGTTTGTGCATAAGCAAGTTATTCTTACTAAGGAAATCTAGTTAAGCGCAACTGGACAGGATCTACTAGGTGTAGTTTCTGTGATAGGGATGATACCATCAAACACTTATTTTTTGACTGTCCGTTGGCACGCGGGTTGTGGCGTTCCGTGCAAATTGCCTTTAATATTACTCCTCCCACATCGGTAAACACGTTATTTGGGGCGTGGCTTGTTGGGATTGAGTCCGAAACAGCCAGACACATTCGTGTAGGAGTATGTGCGTTATTATGGGCAATTTGGAATTGCAGAAATGATTTGGTTTTTAACAGAACAACAAATACTCATTTTTTGCAGGTGTTATTCCGAGCTATAGCACTGATCCGTACGTGGTCATTACTCACTCCGACGGAGGCCAGGGAGCGTTTGGTTACTGGATCTGTCCGGTGGGAGACGGTAGCGCGGGATATCTTCAACCGGTTTGGATGGCGATCATGTAATAGGATAGGCATTTAGTTACCTATCTGTTTTCATGCCAGCCGGTTGTGGCTTTTGTGGTTTTTGCTTTGCAGTTGACGCTCTGTGTGAGCTAGTCCCTGCTTGTGTTACATTACTGTAAGACCTTGTTGAGACCTTGTTTACTTTATAATAATAGAGGCTGTATGCATCGTTCTGATGCAGAGGCCGGGGAATCCCCCCTTTTCGAAAAAAAATGATTCAATTACACCGGTGGTGGAACTTGGCGTGAAAGGTCACTTTGGTGCTAGAACTTCTGCGTACATTGAATAGGTGTAAAAACTTGGCTCGGATGTGTAAATACAGTGCAAATCGAGTTTGGATACGAACGTAGTGCTGACTAGGCTCACCTGTGTGGCGCCTGTCCCACTGTCAGTGACGGGAAGGCACGGAGGAGGGCGCTTGGTCTATTTTTTTGCACAAACTCCTTCGATTCTTTTTTACTTCTCACACAGAATCCCTTGTTGACGTTGGCATTTTCAGTTTTTTCGCCTCTATAACCAATAGGTCCCGCCTGTCAGGGCAGTATTTAGATATATAAGCCCCGGATCTCGAACAAGCCACCATGGCTAGCACACAGCAGAACTTAAGCACTCAACCCATTACGTCTTGACATCCGCACCTGTTATTTTATAAAATTTTAAAGGTATGTAAATTCTAATCCTAGTAATAAAACTATGGTTTAATTATTCTTGTAGTATAAATATTATAAATACCAAACAAATAAATTACTTTTCAAAAATTTCACGTATTATTTAAAAAATATGCATATATTTAAAATAATATTTATGAAATATAAAAATGTCTTTATAGTTTACAATACTCATATGATTAAAGTGCAAATTTAAAAATATTCATGTAATAATATGCATATTTAATAGAAAATATGAAATTAGTTATATATTTTCTGTATATTTCAGTAAATGCTTATACAAGTTTAAAAATGTTTAGAGTTTTAACACTATATTAATTGATGTAGTATATAAAAGTTTTCATGCTTTCAAATTTTGTTGTTGTTTGTTAAAGTGTTCGAGTGTTTTCTTAAAACTAAATAAGATGCCCTCTAATTTTGAGACTAGTATTAAAGAATTTATGATTTCGCAAAAGAATTTCAATGCTTTGCTTGAAGAAAAATTGCTTAAGATTGATGAGTTGGCTAGGAACGTGGATAGAATTTCTGTTGATGTTGATTCTTTGAAACTTAGATCTATTCCACCTACGCATGAGATCAATGAGTCTCTCAAATCCATGAGAATTTCCATTGATGAATGCAAAGAAAGAGCCACTAGGATGCGTGCTTAAAAAAGATTGCTTTGTGAAAGCGTGGTCTTCTAGTTTTCATGATAATAATGATGAAGATCTAAAAGTGATTGATGTGTCTCCTATTAAATCTTTGTTTTTCAATATGAATCTTAATAAATATGGGACTGGAGATGAGTCAACTTTAGTTAAAAGGCGTCCCAATGATTCGGAGTTTTTAGATCTTGATGCAAAAATTGGTAAAAGTGGGATTGAAGAGGTCAAAACTTTACATAGCAATGAACCCACTATTTTGGATTTCAAGGAATTTAATTATGATAATTGTTCTTTCATAGATTGTATTTCCTTGTTGCAATCCGTGTTAAATTCTCCTCATGCTTATAATCAAAATAAAGCTTTTACCAAACATATCGTTGATGCTTTAATGCAATCCTATGAAGAAAAGCTTGAATTAGAAGTTTCCATCCCTAGAAAACTTTATGATGAGTGGGAACCTACTATTAAAATTAAGATTAAAGATCATGAATGCTATGCTTTGTGTGATTTGGGTGCTAGTGTTTCCACGATTCCAAAAACTTTGTGTGATGTGCTAGGTTTCCGTGAATTTGATGATTGTTCTTTAAATTTGCATCCTGCGGATTCCACCATTAAGAAACCTATCGGAAGGATTAATGATGTTCTTATTGTTGTAAATAGGAATTAAGTGCCCGTAGATTTCATTGTTCTTGATATAGATTGCAATCCTACATGTCCTATTATTCTTGGTAGACCTTTTCCTTAGAAAGATTGGTGCAATTATTGATATGAATGAAGGAAATATTAGATTCCAATTCCATTAAAAAAAGGCATGGAACACTTTCCTAGGAAGAAAATTAAATTGCCTTATGAATCTATTATGAGAGCCACTTATGGATTGCATACGAAAGATGACAATACCTAGATCTATTCTTGTTTTTATGCCTAGCTAGGGGCGTTAAACGATAGCGCTTGTTGGGAGGCAACCCAATTTTATTTTTGTTCCTTGCTTTTTGTTCCTGTTTAGTAATAAATAATTCATCTAGCTTCTGTTTAGATGTGGTTTTATGTTTTAATTAGTGTTTGTGCCAAGTAGAACCGTTGGGAAGACTTGGATGAAGTCTTTGCGATCTTGCTGTAAAAAACAGAAACTTTTGCGCTCACTAGATTAGATGCCATTTTTTTACTGGAGAGTGCTTTTAGGTTGATTCTTTTTGCAGATGATTAATAGACAAATTCCTAACGTCCACCAATTTATTTCAGAATTTTTGGAGTTACAGAAGTATATGTTTGATACATATTTCTACAGACTGTTCTGTTTTTGACAGATTCTATTTTTCGTGTGTTGTTTGCTTATTTTGATGAATCTATGGCTAGTATCGGGGGGTATGAACCATAGAGAAGTTGGAATACAGTAGGTTTAACACCAATATAAGTAAAGAATGAGTTCATTACAGTACCTTGAGATGGTGATTTGTTTTCTTATACTAACGGAGCTCATGAGATTTTCTGTTTCAGTTTTGTGTTGTGAAGTTTTCATCTTTTTGGGTAAAGATTTGATGGATTTTGGAATAAGGAGTTGCAAGAGCGTAAGCTTGGGGATGCCCAAGGCACCCCAAGGTAAAATTCAAGGACAACCAAAATCCTAAGAGTGGGGGTGCCCCGGAAGGCATCCCCTCTTTCGTCCTCGTCTATCGGTAACTTTACTTGAGGCTATATTTTTATTCACCACATGATATGTGTTTTGCTTGGAGCGTCTTGTATGATTTGAGTCCTTGCTTTCTAGTTTACCACAATCATCCTTGCTGTACACACCTTTTGGGAGATACACACATGAATTGGAATTTATTAGAATACTCTATGTGCTTCACTTATATCTTTTGAACTAGATGATTTTGCTCTAGTGCTTCACTTATACCTTTTTAGAGCACGGTGGTGGTTTTATTTTATAGAAATTATTGATCTCTCATGCTTCACTTATATTATTTTAAGAGTCTTTTAGAACAGCATGATAATTTGCTTTGGCTATAAAATTAGTCCTAATATGATAGGCATCCGAGATGAGTATAATAAATACTTCCATATAGAGAGCATTAAATACTATGAGAAGTTTGATACTTGATAGTTGTTTTGAGATATAAAGGTGGTAGTTAGAGTCATGCTAGTTGGGTAATTGTGGAATTGAGAAATACTTTTGTTGAGGATTGCAAGTCCCGTAGCATGCACGTAAGGTAAACGTTGTGTGACAAATTTGAAGCATGGGGTGTTCTTTGATTGCTTTCCTTATGAGTGGCGGTTGGGGACAAGCGATGGTCTTTTCCTACCAATCTATCCCTCTAGAAGCATGCGCGTAGTGCTTAGTTTTGATGACTTGTAAATTTTTGCAATAAGTATGTGAGTTCTTTATGACTAATATTGCCTCTTCGGTACCATGCATTGCCCTTTCTCACCTTGAGAGTTGGTGCAAACTTCGCCGGTGCATCCAAACCCCGTGATATGATACGCTCTATCACACATAAGCCTCATTATATCTTCCTCAAAACAGCAACCATACCTACCTATTATAGCATTTCCATAGCCATTCCAAGATATATTGCCATGCAACTTACCACCGTTCCGTTTATTATGACACGCTCCATCATTGTCATATTGCTTTGCATGATCATGTAGTTGACATCGTATTTGTGGCAAAGCCACATTCATAATTCTTTCATACATGTCGCTCTTGATTCATTGCACATCCCGGTACGCCGCTGGAGGCATTCACATAGAGTCATATTTTGTTCTAAGTATCGAGTTGTAATTCTTGAGTTGTAAGTAAATAAAAGTGTGATGATTTTCATTATTAGAGCATTGTCCCACGTGAGGAAAGGATGATGGAGACTATGATTCCCCAACAAGTCGGGATGAGACTCCGAACGAAAAAAAGAGGCCAAAGAAGCCCAAATAAAAATAAGAGGCCAAAGAAGTCCAAACAAAAAATGAGAGAAAAAGAGAGAAGGGGCAATGTTACTATCCTTTTTCCACACTTGTGCTTCAATGTAGCACCATGATCTTCATGATAGAGAGTCTCTTATTTTGTCACTTTCATACACTAGTGGGAATTTTTCATTATAGAACTTGGCTTGTATATTCCAATGATGGGCTTCCTCAAAATGCCCTAGGTCTTCATGATCAAGCAAGTTGGATGCACACCCACTTAGTTTCTTTTGACGAGCTTTCATATATATATATATATATATATATATATATATATATATATATATATATATATATATATATATATAGGAGTAGGATTTTCTACAATAGCTTGCCATAGAACTAGTTAAGGTTTTCAACGGTGTAAAAGTTCTCAAAAATCCTCAAAAAAATCCTGAACCATCACACCTATAATATAACATGATCCAACGGATGGATTGAAAATTTTTGACTGCATATGTCCTGGACAAAAAGAACAAATGTTTCAATATATATTGATCCTGTAGTGAGCTGAAATGCTTGTTTTTTTCGCTGAGGACACATAAATGCATATTTTCACAATCACACCATTGGATCATCTTATTATATTAGAATGAGGCTCCCCTATTTATTTCATAATTTTTTACTTACTTTTAAACCGTTAAATGTTTACCATGCCTTAACTAGTTGTGTGGCAAGCTATGATATATATATATATATATATATATATATATATATATATATATATATATATATATATATATATATATATATATATATATATATATATATATATATATAGCTCTAGTGCATCCATTGCATGGCAATCCCTACTCCTCGCATTGACATTAATTGGTGGGCATCTCCATAGCCCATTGATTAGCCGCGTCAATGTGAGACTTTCTCCTTTTTTGTCTTCTCACATAACCTCCATCATCATATGTTATTCCACCCATAGTGCTATGTCCATGGCTTGCGCTCATATATTGCGTGAAAGTTGAAAGAGTCTGAAAAGGCTAAGTATGAAACAATTGCTTGGCTTGTCATCGGGGTTGTGCATGATGGAACCATTTTGTGTGACGAAAATGAAGCATGGCCAAACTATATGATTTTGTAGGGATAAGCTTTCTTTGGCTATGTTATTTTGATAAGACATAATTGCTTGGTTAGCATGCTTAAAGTATTACTATTTTTATGTCAACATTAAACCTTTGTCTAGAATCTTTTGGATCTAAACATTCATGCCACAATAAATAGAATTACATTGAAAATTATGTTAGGTAGCATTCCACATAAAAATTCTGTTTTTATCATTTACCTACTCGAGGACGAGCAGGAATTAAGCTTGGGAATGCTTGATACGTCTCCAACGTATCTATAATTTTTGATTGTCCCATGCTATTATATTATCTGTTTTAGATGTTTAATGGGATTTAATATGCTCTTTTATATTATTTTTGGGACTAACCTATTAACCGAAGGCCCAGTGCAAATTGCTGTTTTTTTTTGCCTATTTCAGTGTTTCACACAAAAGGAATATCAAACGGAATCCAAACGGAATGAAACCTTTGCGATGATCTTTCTTGGAACAAACGCAATCCAGGAGACTTGGAGTGGAATTCAGAGACGCAACGAGGCGGCCACGAGGTAGGAGGGCGCGCCCAGGGGGGTAGGCGCGCCCCCACCCTCATGGGCCCCTCATAGCTCCACCGACCTACTTCTTTCGCCTATATATACTCTTATACCCTGAAAACACTGAGGAGAGCCATGAACCAATTTTCCACCGCCGCAACCTTCTGTACCCGTGAGATCCCATCTTGGGGCCTTTTCCGGCGATCTGCCGGAGGGGGATTTGATCATGGAGGGCTTCTACATCAACACCATAGCCTCTCCTATGATGTGTGAGTAGTTTACCACAGACCTTCGGGTCCATAGTTATTAGCTAGATGGCTTCTTCTCTCTCTTTGGATCTCAATACAAAGTTCTCCTCGATGTTCTTGGAGATCTATTCGATGTAATACTCTTTTGCGGTGTGTTTGCCGAGATCCCATGAATTGCGAGTTTATTAACTTGGTTATCTATGAATATTATTTGGTTATTTTCTGAATTCTTATATGCATGATTTGATATCTTTGCAAGTGTCTTCGAATTATCAGTTTAGCTTGGCCTACTAGATTGATCTTTCTTGCAATGGGAGAAGTGCTTAGCTTTGGGTTCAATCTTGCGGTGCTTGATCCCAGTGAAAGAAAGGAAACGACACGTATTGTATTGTTGCCATCGAGGGTAAAAAGATGGGATTTATATCATATTGCTTGAGTTTATCCCTCTACATCATGTCATCTTGCCTAATGCGTTACTCCGTTCTTATGAACTTAATACTCTAGATGCATGCTGGATAGCGGTCGATGTGTGGAGTAATAGTAGTAGATGCAGAATCGTTTCAGTCTACTTGACACGGACGTGATGCCTATATTCATGATCGTTGCCTTAGATATCATCATAACTATGCACTTTTTTATCAATTGCTCGACAGTAATTTGTTCATCCACCGTAATACATGCTAGCATGAGAGAAACCACTAGTGAAACCTATGGCCCCCGGGTCTACTCTACATCATATAAGTTTCCAATCTACAATTCTAGTTTACTATTTATTTTGCAATCTTTATTTTCCAATCTATACAACAAAAATACCAAAAAATATTTATCTTATTATCTTTATCAGATCTCACTTTTGCAAGTGGCCGTGAAGGGATTGACCACCCCTTTATCGCATTGGTTGCAAGGTTCTTGATTGTTTGTGCAGGTACTAGGCAATTTGCGTGTAGTCTCCTACTGGATTGATACCTTGGTTCTCAAAAACTAAGGGAAATACTTACGCTACTTTGCTGCATCACCCTTTCCTCTTCAAGAGAAAACCAACACATGCTCAAGAGGTAGCAGAGGCCTCTGTGGTGCACCCAGCCCTGGTGGGTATGATTCTTGAAAGCTTCTGAATGCGGCGGAGAGGGAACACTGGGTGAGTCTTGCTCGGGAGGATCTAGCCAAGCTACTCCACTTGTCTAAGTTCATCTGACCGAGCCACCAACTCAACTCCGAGCGAGAAGGTGGACAGTGTCGCCCACCAAGAGCTCTCCCGCCTCATGGAGCTCCATGACGAGGCAGGCCGCGACCTCAGGTCGTCCGTGCTGCACCTCGGTGTGCCCAACATGACTTGTCACAGAGGTGGTGCATGCGCCACGCCGAGGTCATTCGCACCATGGATAACACCCTCGTCTCCCTATGCTCCACCACTACCACCATGGACCTCCTCATCCCCATGATCGGCGACACCACCAACAAGACAGGACGAGAGCCAAGACGCAGCTCGTCCTCTGCTCCCAAGACAATATTTGGTTTGCATGAGACAGACTTTGTCAGATGCGTAGCGCGGCAACCTTGGAGGTTTTCAACGCTACGTGGATCACCCTCAAGCGGCAACCAACATGATGGTTGAATATGTGCGATGTTATATCATGCTGCGTTGGTTTGATTGAATTTTGGATTTCCAACTTAGATTATGTTTACGTTGGTGAAATCAATTCTAAGAACCCCATTGTCACTGTTCAAGCATCTTATGAGACTTGGTAAAGCCTGATCTAAGAACAATTTTCAGGTACTACTTGCAATCTGGAACTTGTAACTCGTGATGAATTTTCTCACAAATAAAACATGGCACTGTTATATAATTGGAGAAAAAAAGGGTAATGTGGCTTCCAACTTACTATAGTTAGGAAATGAATCAACCATATATACATCCTCGGATATAAGATTCTTGGCCGAACTCACACTCCAGAAATGGGCAAAAAATTATATGTCTTTTCTAAAATTGTAGAAGTGTGGGGAAAAGAAGTATGGCAACATGCTTGTTTGATTTGATTAATGATCATTGTCTGGATTTCATAGGGTTGCAAGAGACCATAAAAATAGTTTTTTCCTCTTAATTTTGAGGAAGTTTAATCCTGGTGTTTGTTTCCTTTGGAAATGGATCTATTGGGAAATTTGGAGGTATTATGTGTGATATGAGAAAGGAGAAACTGCATATTATTACCTACATGGCAGGCAACAATGTGTTGCAACTCAATGTGTTGGATAAGAAAAAGAATGTGAAATGTGTTATTGTGGTGGTTATGGTTCTGCTCACAAGGAGCAAAGAATCGTCTTCCTGATTGAACTTGTAGATTTCTGTAATGCCATATATGTACCATATATTAGTGAAGGTGATTTTAATATCCCGAGACATGACGTAAATAAAAAACTAGGCTAACGCATTCTTGTGAACTTCTTAACTCTGTTATTAATACTATGGGTCATAGGTAAATTGATATGAGCGGGATGTTTTCACCTGGCCTAATTATCGCCATAATCCTACCAAAATTGGACATAATCTTTTTTTGAGAAACCCCACCAATATATTAATTAATTGACACAAATGTTCGTACAATCATTCGTTACAGCTCTTGCTACGTAGGGCGGAACACTATTAATAAGAATACCATCAGATCTATTTATAAAACTAAATTTTGCAATCTCATGCGCCACCATATTCGCCTTCCTGTTAATCTTAGTGATTTTTAAAGTACTCATCATCTTGGAGACTGTCGGTGTCAAAACCGGCGGATCTCGGGTAGGGGGTCCCGAACTGTGCGTCTAGGCGGATGGTAACAAGAGACGAGGGACACAATGTTTTTACCCAGGTTCGGGCCCTCTCGATGGAGGTAAAACCCTACGTCCTGCTTGATTAATATTGATGATATGGGTAGTACAAGAGTAGATCTACCACGAGATCAAGGAGGCTAAACCCTAGAAGCTAGCCTATGGTATGATTGTTGAGATGTATCTTCGCCCCACGGACTAAGGCCCTCGGTTTATATAGACACCGGAGAGGGCTAGGGTTACAGAGTCGGTTACAATGGTAGGAGATCTACATATCCAGATTGCCAAGCTTGCCTTCCACGCCAAGGAAAGTACCATCCGGACACGAGCCGAGTCTTCAATCTTCTATCTTCGTAGTTTGGGAGTCCGGCGGATATTGATAGTCGGCTGTCCGGACACCCCTAGTCCAGACTCCTCAAGAGTCTCGAACCAGTCTTCAATGACGATAAGTCCGGCGTGCCTAATGTTCGGCATTGCAAGGCGGGTTCCTCCTTGAATAATCCGGAGAAGATAATGAACACCAGGATAGTGTCTGGCTCTGCAAAAATAATTTCCACATTCCACCGTAGAGAGAATAAAATGTACACTTAGCTCAATCTGCTGACGTATTATGCGGCGTGTCATCACACCGCAACCAAGCCTTTGTTTGAATTACTATACCACCTCAAAGACGCTTAGCGAAGCGGTTTCTTGGCACGCCCCGTCAAGCGAGATCGTGTTCCCCTTATTCCGGATCTCATCAATACGTGCGTGGGTAACCCAACGCGCCATTGATGGTGGCGCTTGGGAGATAAGCGAGTTTTACCGGGCGGTGGGGACGATAGTTTTTCCGCCTATATATAAGGGATAAGGATTTACCTTCTCACCCACGCCTTCTTCCTCCTTTGCTTATCCATCCCTGCGAACTCAAGCTCCAACGCCCAAGCTCAAGATCTCGCTCGACCTTCTCCGAATATGTCGGGAGCGGAGGTAAATGGTTGGCCTCCACCGCTAAGGAGGAGGACATCACCAAGCTGCACGACGCCAATACCTTTCCGGTGATATTGCGATCGGCGCGCTGACGAGGGGCAGCTCATCCCTACCCCCGGCCTCATGAGAGGGTCGCCTTCCTCCCCACTTCCTCCGCGGACTGGGCTTTCCGCTCCATCCATTTGTCCGGGGCTCATGTTTTACTACGGCCTGGTTTTTCACGATCCGCGCCGAACTTCATCCTCAACATCTCGGCGTTTATCGTCAGTGCGAGGCCTTCCTCTCGCATCTAGCCCCACTTCGCTGTGGCTCAAGACCTTCAACGTCAAGTCAAGGTTGTGAAGGGCTCGCAAGCGGAATCTTGAGGCGCCATGTTGGGCAATTGGCCAACGCCCCTTGGCTAGAAGGGACCTTCGTGGACTCCGTCAAGGGGTGGCAATCGGGTGGTTCTACATCACCGAGCCGCGCAAGCCCACATGGGCGGCGGCCCCGAGTTTAGATCTGGAATCCCCATGCAGCTCACCTCCGGAAAGAGAAGGGCTTGCGGTGGGGCAATCCGTGGAGGTGACGGACTCGAGCCTGCATCAAGAAGATGGTGAGCAATAGGCTCGGCTCGCCGACGTGGTGAAGTCATGCTCCTCCGCGGATTCTCCCATGCCAAGAACGGGCATTTAATTTGTGGAGTTCAATCCGAACAGCACCGGTGTTAAGCGGGCTCTTGATACAACACACACAAGGCGCTGGAGGGTGCTGTTCAAGGGCGCCAAGCCTTCACATCCGTGACCAAGACCATGGATTCAGCTCGCGATCTCCGACTGACGAGGTAAGTGATTCAACCCCATTACGGGACACTTGTGGTAATTAGATTGACTCTAGTGAGGTTTCATTCTGCCTCTTCCTTTGACAGGAATGGATGGAGAAGGCCAAGCTGATCATCAGCCCGGCTCCCATGCCAGAAGACCCAGTGAACGCCCGCCATCAGGGGCTCTGGTTCCGCACCGCACGTGGTGCCGGAGAAGAAGGCCAAGAAGGTGGCCACGGGGACTCAAAAGAGTTCCCTTAATCAGGCGTCTGACGACGACGAGGACTCCTCCCCTGAAGACGAGGAGGAGGAGTACTCTCTCCCGGAGGAGGGAGAGAAGAAGAAGAAGGCTTCCCCAATCGGGGAGGCCGAAGGGTCCAAGAGGGGGAGAACTATCCCCCCGGACAGTTTCGCCAACATCAGCATTGGCGAGGATGAGTGGCCTCCAAGGGCCAAGCGTCCGGCAGGATCGTAAGTATCCGGATCATCTATATGCCGTACTTTTCATGTCACGTAGTATCCTTCTAACACCGCATTCTGTCCGTAGTCCGGCCAGGGATGATCTCCCCGACTCGATGAGCGGGTCGTTGGCCTCGTCGGACGTAAATTCCGTCCCGACTGCCTCTACCCCACGTGCCGACGAGGACGCCGAGGTGGGGTCCCAAAGAGGGACCCATCAGGAGGAGGCTCTGGAGGCGCCGTCAGGCGACCTCCCGGACTTCGTGCCGGACTCTACATCTGTAACGCCCCGGATTCGTTGCGCCAGGTGTCTGCCAGTTTTTCGCCGTCGTTGCCATGTCATTTGCTTGCGTGTTGCATTTTGCCATGTCATCATCTGCATTTCATCTGCATGTTTTTCAAAACATACATCCGTTCGGGTTCCTCCGGGTTCTCTCCGTTGTCCGTTCGGAGTCCAGACCCACACTGCAGCGCGCCGCTGCACCTCCGAAATATTATTTTATAAGTGGCATAAAAATGTTCTCGGAATGGGTTGCAACTTGTCGTGCGGTCTTATTATAGTGTAGACAGACCGCCTGCTAAGTTTCATCGCATTCGGAGTCCATTTGATAGCCCAACCGTTAAACCTACAACCGCAATATAGTCGGTTTAATCGTCGCACGTCTTCGGTCTCCGGAAACAGTTGTCGGGCTGCACTTCCCTTCCCTCCCCTCGGCCCTACTTCTCTTCACAGCCCACTAGCCCACCTACCAGACCCCTCCTCGCGCCCGGTGCCGTCCGATCGAGATCGGAGGGCTCCGAAACCCCTCAAAACCCCAAACCCTAGCCTCTTTGGCTATATAAAGACCCCTTCTCTCCATATTTGGCCTCCTACCTACCCCCTCCTCAATTCCCACAGCCTTGACCTCCTTCTTCCTCAAATTCCAAGACCAGCCCTCTCCCCGCCGCCACTTGTCGCCGCCACCTCGCTTTGCGCCCGCCTCCACCTTCTCCTGCCACTTGGTGCGCCGGAATGGCCAGCCGCCGTCGGCCTCTCGCCCTCGCCCAACCCAAGGCTCTCCATGTCGCGCCCAGCAGACCTGCCCGCCTCTAGCCAGCTGCGGCCTGGCAGGTCCATCCGGGGCCTGTCGAGCCCATCGGACGCGCCGATCCTGCGCCCTAAGCTCCATATCGAGAGGAGCTCCCGATCCAGCCGAGCCCCGCCGCTGGTCCCGAGCGCCCGCCCGCTGCCCTCTACCTCGTCGCCTCACCACCGGCGAAAGCACCGCACGGTGTTGCCGCCGTCCGTGAGCTCGCGCCTCCATCGCCCTCTCCCTCTTGTTTCTCTCTCTCGATCTCTCTCTCTCTCTCTCTGCAGAACCTCATGAGCGCCGCCGCCCGAGTTCGCCGCCTCCAGCGCCGACCTTCACCTCCGGCCAGATCCGGCAAGGTCGCCGCCAGATCTCGCCTGTCCGCTCCGCGGCGACCTCTGCCGCGGCCCGCCGTGCCGCCCTTTGCTGCCGTCCCGCTCGATCGGGAGATGGCCGACGCCCTCGTCGCCGGCGACGCGGGCCCGTCGCCCAGGCCCAGCTTCGCCAGCAGCCTCCCAGGTCCAGCCAAAGCCGGCCTCCTCTGCCTCCCCGACCGGGCCGAAGCCCATGGGTGAGCAGCCCAGATCCAGTGCCCCCTGGCCCAGTCCCAGCAGTTCTGGCCCGTTCATGTTTTTTTCCTGTCCAGCGAATTTCCTAATTATCCAGTGTATTGCTGTTTTACAGAAAAGCCCCTAGTCTTCATGCATATAATAACTCATCAACCATGCATCGGATTAAAATGTTTTAAATATGAAACTTGCTTAGAATTCCATCTAGTTTAATAATTTGCCACTTTCATCCATGTCTAAAATGTTTAAAATGCTGTTTGTTTAAATTTGCTCAAATGACATGCTAAAATGATTTAATTCATAACTAATTAACCGTAGCTCGGAATTAAATGTACTTTATATGTAAATGGGGTGGAAAAATGCCTAGTTTAACATGGTCCACTTTATTTTCCTGTTTAACAACTTTAAAATATGTTTTAGGGCAGAACAGTACCGAATCTAAAATATGCATATGGGGATTTTCCGGAATTGTTGTTCGTTGTTTTTGGCCTCATTTAAACTTGCCTAGGTAGGCAGTTTAATTATGCTTCACCTCTTGCCATGTTTAACAACATTTAATATTGTTTGCTAGCTTAAACGAGATCAAACTAAATAATTGCATGTGGTGTTTGGTCAATATGCAACTCGTTGCATATTGAGCTCCACTTAACTTGTAGTATTGTTTGCCGCACTTTGCCATGCCATGCCTCATTAAACCGGACATGCATCATACTTGTTTGTGCATCATGACATGCTTATGCTTGTATGTTTATTATGTTGTTTGCTTCTTTCCGGTTTGCTTCTCTCGATAGCTTCGGTTTCATTCCGGAGTTGTGAGGATTCGTTCAACTGCGTCCGTTTGTCTTCTTCATGGACTCGTTCTTCTTCCTTGCGGGATTTCAGGCAAGATGACCGCTACCCTGGATCTCACTACCATCATTGCTATGCCAGTTGCTTTGTTCTTTCGCTATGCTGCGCTACCTATTACCTGTTTATCAAGCCATCCCAGATTGCCATGAACCCCTAACCTTTGACACCGTTCCTAGCAAACCGTTGTTTGGCTATGTTACCGCTTTTGCTCAGCCCCTCTTATAGCGTTGCTAGCTGCAGGTGAAGTTGAAGATTTCTCCATGGTGGACAGGATTTTGGTTGGGATATCACAATATCTCTTATATCATTAATGCATCTATATACTTGGTAAAGGGTGGAAGGCTCGGCCTTATGCCTGTTGTTTTGTTCCACTCTTGCCGCCCTAGTTTCCGTCATACCGGTGTTATGTTCCCGCATTTTGCGTCCCTTACGCGGTCGGGTGATTTATGGGACCCCCTTGACAGTTTGCTTTGAATAAAACTTGTCCAGCAAGGCCCAACATTGACTTTTACCATTTGCCTCACCTAGCCCTTTTTCCCTTGGGAGTCGCGCTCTCGAGGGTCATCTTATTTTACCCCCGGGCGGTGCTCGTCATGAGTGTTGGTCCAAACGTCGCCGCCGGTGGCCACCTGTGGGCAACTCTGGGCTGGCCTACGGAAGTTTGGACAATCCGGTGTGCCACGAGAACGAGATATGTGCAGCTCCTATCGGATTTGTCGGCACATTCGGGCGGCTTTGCTGGTCTTGTTTTACCATTGTCGAAATGTCTTGATGTACCGGGATACCGAGCCCGATCGGAGTGTCTCGGTGAAGGTCTATTCTTCGATGATCGCGAGAGCTTGTCATGGGCTGTTGGGACACCCCTGCAGGGTATAAACTTTCGAGAGCCGTGCCCGCGGTTATGTGGCAGATGGGAATTTGTTAATGTCCGGGTGTAGACAACTTGACACTTGATCCGAATTAAAATGCATCAACTGCGTGTGTAGCCGTGATGGTCTCTTCTCGGCGGAGTCTGGGAAGTGAACACGGTTTCTGGGTTATGTTTGACGTAACTAGGTGTTCAGGATCACCTCTTGATCATTGCTAGATTCACGACCGTTCCGCTTGTTCTCTTCTCGCTCTTACTTGCGTATGTTAGCCACCATATCATGCTTAGTCGCTGCTGCAACCTCACCACTTTACCCTTTCCTTTCCCATTAAGCTTTGCTAGTCTTGATACCCATGGTAATGGGATTGCTGAGTCCTCGTGGCTCACCAGATACTTCCAAAACCAGTTTGCATGTGCCTATGTTACCAAGCAGGTGACGCAACCAAGCTCAAGGAGGAGCTCGATGAAGATCTTGCCTTTGTGTTGTTTCGTTCTAGTTGATCAGTAGTGGAGCCCAGTTGGGGTCGATCGGGGACCTTTGTCGCATTTGGGGTTCTTCTTTTATTTTGGTTCCGTAGTCGGACCTTGATTGTATCTGGATGATATAATGCTTTATTCATGTAATTGTGTGAAGTGGCGATTGTAAGCCAACTATGTATCTCTTTCCTTATGTATTACATGGGTTGTGTGAAGATTACCTCACTTGCGACATTGCTTTCAATGCGGTTATGCCTCTAAGTCGTGCTTCGACACGTGGGAGATATAGCCGCATCGAGGCGCTACAAGTTGGTAATCGAGCCTTCCCGACCTTAGGAGCCCCACCGCTTGATCATTTTAGCGGCCGAGTTGTGTCTAGAAAATGTTTTGAGTCATTTAGGATTATATATATCGGAGAGTTAGGAATTCTTTTTACTCCTCGGTCCTTCGTCGCTCTGGTGAGGTCTCCCGACGAGAGTTTTGACTCTTCTCTTCTCAAATTTCACTAAATTTTTTTAGGATCACGCTGGTATCTTGGAATCGTTCGATGGTTTTATGATGACAACATTGTCTTGGTGCCTCCGTCGCCAGTGTTTTTTTGGAGGTGTCCGGGAGTTGAGCTCGAGGTGTTGTCGTCATAATTTTATCGTTGCGATTCTGGAATACCGAGTTTAGTACGCCGACATCGAAAATCTCTTTTATGCAGTTATTGGTGAGATAACCCGATAACCCAAAGATCGAGGTGAGTACGGAGTATTGCCATGACTTGTATAACGGATGCTTTTCAAGGTTGAGGTACACGATTTCGAAGGTTTCTTGGTTATGTGTTGACGGATGGATACAGCTTGGATGTAGGTATTGTTAGTTTGGGTGAGATATATTGCTTCCCCTGTATCCCCAACACCAGATTGCATAACCAGAAAGTTTTGGGAGTTTTATAGGTGGGAATTCAAGTAGCTCCTAGAATATCTTTCCGACAGATGCATGATATGGGATTGGGTAAATCTCTATCATATGTATTTGTTCCGGCTTATTCTGCAAGCCAGTCCTTTGTTTTTGTTTTGAGTTGTGGTATTCGAGTTGCTTCGATGTCAAGTGTTGATTCCATACCTTTCAAGTGGTGTTCTCATATTTATATGGGAGTACTAATACTTTTTGATCATTGAGGTTGTCATGTCAACTCATTTCCAACCGGTGTGCTTCTCTTCAAGTGGATCCCATCATTTTTCCCATTCGCAAGATCAATCCTAAGTTTTCTCAATGGTGTTTATTTCATTTGTTCCAAGTTACCTTTGTTTTCCCGTCCTCCCACCCTTTTTCTTCAAGGACTTCGATTTCTTAATCATGTATCCTTTTATTCATGTGAAGTCTCTTCATTCTTTTCAATCAATGTTTTTTATCCGGTGATTTCCCATGAAGATGCTCAACAGTTTCAAGTTCATCGTCCGTCGTTCTTTTTTCTTCTTCGGTGGATCCAATTCAAGCTTTCGGTGTTGATCATACCTTTTTCCTCATTTCAATGTCTTCTCATACCGGTGCACCTCATTATCATTCTACTTCTCGCTATTTGTTATTCCGGAGTGTTCAAGATATCTCGAAGATTCGTGTTTCCACTCTGCATTCGTTCAAGCTCTTTTGAGATTGGTATCTCATTCAAGTCATTTAATTCAACCAGTGAGACATCTCTTTTAAATCTTTTCAACGCTGTTCTTTTGAGTGGGCCCTAACCCACAGGTCTTTTCCCAGGATCTTACCTGACTCTTCTATTTTCCCAGAGCTATCCTAAATTCTTCTCCAAGTTTGACGTAAGAATGAGTTATCATCAGTCAAATGTTTTTCTCCAAGATCTTTCAAATTCTTTTCATAGTTGGCTCAACCTCTTCGCTTTTGATTCTTCCGGTGTGCCTCAATAATTCTTGGTGGTGTTTCTCGTTGTCATTCTCATCATTTGAAGACCGAAGAAGAGTTTCTCTTTAATCTTGCTCTATTCTCTTCAAGATTCATGGTGCTAGCTTGTTGCCATCCTGTCATAATTGTTTTCAATTGTGAGAATTCTTTTCTTACCATCCGGAGTATTTCTTGAGTTGTTTCCATTTCCTTCTTCCGAAGGCCATCATGTCATAATTCTTCATTCTCAGCGTGTAGCTATCTTTCTCCAAGTCTTACCGGTGAATCGTTCAGTTGTCCTCTAATCAGTTTATGTTCTCTTCATTCTCATGTATCTAAATCCCTTCAAGTATCTTCATTCGTTTTCAAACTCTTCCCGGTGAATTGTACCTTTGCTACATTCATTTTCAATTCTTACGGTGGTTCGTTCAAGATTCACCTCTTTCGTTATCATTTAATTCATTCGTTCTTTCCAATCCTACCGGTGGTTCATCAAGACTTCCTCAAGTTTTGCGCCATATCTCTCTTAATCCTTTTTCAATGAGAATAAGTAGTATGCCAAATCCGTTGTTTGTCATCAATTTAATTCTTGTTCATCCAAGTGGTTAATTCTTTATTCCAGAGGCCCTTAAAATTCTTGGTTTCATTTGTTTCATCTTCTCTTTTTCCCGGAGTTCCAAGCTCTAATTATCACGGAGATCCATCTAAATCATTGCAAGGATTCACCTTGTGTTTTCAATTTCTCTTTCTTTTCATTCCTTTTGTTTACCGGAGTTCTTCATGGAGGCTCTACATGGTGATTCGTCAAGGATTCTTTTCATTCTTCAGTTGTTCTTCAAGAATTCTCTTGAAGTTATGACCCGCCAAGCTATACTCAAAATTAAACATGGTGCTCAACACATGTTTTGTTTTGAGGCGTTCAAGTATTCTTCTTCTTGCATTTCGAAGTGCAATCTTTCTACCTTATCTTTTGAGATGGTGATAGGTCATTCTTGATAATTTTCCTTCATGTTTTATGATTCGCAAGTTGTTAAAATGAGATATTTAAAGCCATCATTTTCTCTTGTTCAAGAGATCTTTTCAACCGTCAATCTTTTCGTTGGAGTCATCTTGTGTCATGGTTCACCTAAAGCCTTCCCTAAGGAATATTGCTATTTGTGGTGCTTATCAATGATCCAAGTTATATCTCTATCATCTTGGTGACGCAGTTTTCATCTCTTCATTGATCTCAAGCAAGCAATTGATTTTGATAGTGGCAGAATTTCACCTCAAATTTTGAGATGTTTTCATAAGCCCGCCACAAGCTGATTCTTTTCGTTGTTGGTTTTCCAACAACTCCGTTATAACCTTTTTGAAAGGGTGCTTTCCGAGCCCATTTGTGGCAGAAGTTGGCATTTTCTCCTACATTCTGTTATTCCAATGATTTATCTTCTATTCTTTCTTCCGAAGGCATTGTGATGTTGCTCTTTTCACTCATCATCTCGAATTGTGATGATCATGTTCTTTTCGTGCTTATCCATTTATCTAGAGTGTTGTGTCATCTCTTCAAGTTCTTTTCATCTTATCAAGTTTTCATTTTTCTTTCAGTCGGAGTGCTGCCCAAATTATATCAATCTTATTCCTTCTCTATCTTGTTTTAACCAGAGTAGTTTTGAATTCTACCTTGTCCATTAAACTCTTGGTTCGTGTCTTTGCAATCTTCTAGTTCTCGTAATACTCCTTGTTCCTCTTTACTAACGGATTGTTTGCAATCTCGTTCTTCTCAGTTGTGCTCTTTCTTTTAAATGGCTCAACATCTCAAGGTTCATGATTTCACTCGTTTGTCGAAGAAGCAACTTAGTTTTACCTCTTCTCTTCCTCTTTCTGTTTTCCCTCCGGTTGCATCCTAGATCTCGGGACGAGATCCTCTCGTAGTGGTGGAGTGTTGTAACGCCCCGGATTCGTTGCGCCAGGTGTCTGCCAGTTTTTCGCCGTCGTTGCCATGTCATTTGCTTGCGTGTTGCATTTTGCCATGTCATCATCTGCATTTCATCTGCATGTTTTTCAAAACTTGCATCCGTTCGGGTTCCTCCTGGTTCTCTCCATTGTCCGTTCGGAGTCCAGACAACACTGGCACGCGCCCGCGGCACCTCCGAAATATTATTTTATAAGTGGCATAAAAATGTTCTCGGAATGGGTTGCAACTTGTCGTGCGGTCTTATTATAGTGTAGACAGACCGCCTGCCAAGTTTCATCACATTCGGAGTCCATTTGATAGCCCAACCGTTAAACCTACAACCGCAATATATTCGGTTTAATCGTCGCACGTTTTCGGTCTCCGGAAACAGTTGTCGGGCTGCACTTCCCTTCTCTCCCCTCGGCCCTACTTCTCTTCACAGCCCACTAGCCCACCTACCATACCCCTCGTCGCGCCCGGTGCCGTCCGATCGAGATCGGAGGGCTCCGAAACCCCTCAAAACCCCAAACCCTAGCCTCTTTGGCTATATAAAGACCCCTTCTCTCCATTTTTGGCCTCCTACCTACCCCCTCCTCAATTCCAGCCTCCTTCTTCCTCAAATTCCGCACCAGCCCTCTCCCCCGCCGCCACTTGTCGCCGCCACCTCGCCTGCACCGCCGCCCTCCACCTTCTCCACCGCCACTTGCGCCCGGAATGGCCGGCCGCGGCCTCTCGCCCTCGCCCAACCCGCGCTCTCCACGTCGCGCCCAGTGCACCCCCCGCCCCTCTAGCCGCCTTGTGCCCTGGCAGGCCCATCAAGGGCCCGTCGAGCCCATCGGACCGCGCCGCTCCTGCGCCTTAAGCTCAGATCGAGAGGCTCCCGATCCAGCGAGCCCGGCCGCTGGTCAGCGAAGCGCCCGCTCGCACGCCCTCTACCTCGTCGCCTCGCCACGCCGGCGAGCACCGCGCCCGTGTTGCCGCCGTCCGGTGAGCTCGCGCCCCATCGCCCTCTCCCTCTTGTTTTCTCTCTCTCGATCTCTCTCTCTCTGCGAGAACCCTTGGAGCCGCCGCCGAGTTCGCCGCCTCCCCGCCGACCTTCACCTCCGGCCAGATCCGGCAAAGTCGCCGCCGGATCTGCCTATCCGCTCCGCCCGGCGGCCTCCTCCTGCGCCCCGCCGGTGCCGCCCTTTGCTGCCGTCCCTTTCGATCGGGAGATGGCCGACGCCTCGTCGCCCGGCCACATGGGCCGTCGCCGCCTGCCCGGCCGCCCAAGCCTCCGAGTCCAGCCAAAGCCGGCCTCCTCTGCTCCCCCGACCGGGCGAAGCCCATGGGTGAGCAGCCAGATCCATGCCCCTGCCCGGCCCCAGCAGTTCTGGCCCGTTCATGTTTTTTTCCTGTCCAGCGAATTTCCTAATTATCCAGTGTATTGTTGTTTTACAGAAAAGCCCCTAGTCTTCATGCATATAATAACTCATCAACCATGCATCGGATTAAAATGTTTTAAATATGAAACTTGCTTAGAATTCCATCTAGTTTAATAATTTGCCACTTTCATCCATGTCTAAAATGTTTAAAATGCTGTTTGTTTAAATTTGCTCAAATGACATGCTAAAATGATTTAATTCATAACTAATTAACCGTAGCTCGGAATTAAATGTACTTTATATGTAAATGGGGTGGAAAAATGCCTAGTTTAACATGGTCCACTTTATTTTCCTGTTTAACAACTTTAAAATATGTTTTAGGGCAGAACAGTACCGAATCTAAAATATGCATATGGGGATTTTCCGGAATTGTTGTTCGTTGTTTCCGGCCTCATTTAAACTTGCCTAGGTAGGTAGTTTAATTATGCTTCACCTCTTGCCATGTTTAACAGCATTTAATATTGTTTGCTAGCTTAAACGAGATCAAACTAAATAATTGCATGTGGTGTTTTGGCAATATGCAACTCGTTGCATATTGAGCTCCACTTAACTTGTAGTATTGTTTGCCGCACTTTGCCATGCCATGCCTCATTAAACCGGACATGCATCATACTTGTTTGTGCATCATGACATGCTTATGCTTGTGTGTTTATTATGTTGTTTGCTTCTTTCTGGTTTGCTTCTCTCGATAGCTTCGGTTTCGTTCGGAGTTGTGAGGATTCGTTCGACTGCGTCCGTTTGTCTTCTTCATGGACTCGTTCTTCTTCCTTGCGGGATTTCAGGCAAGATGACCGCTACCCTGGATCTCACTACTATCATTGCTATGCCAGTTGCTTCGTTCTTTCGCTATGCTGCGCTACCTATTACCTGTTTATCAAGCCATCCCAGATTGCCATGAACCCCTAACCTTTGACACCGTTCCTAGCAAACCGTTGTTTGGCTATGTTACCGCTTTTGCTCAGCCCCTCTTATAGCGTTGCTAGCTGCAGGTGAAGTTGAAGATTTCTCCATGGTGGACAGGATTTTGGTTGGGATATCACAATATCTCTTATATTATTAATGCATCTATATACTTGGTAAAGGTTGGAAGGCTCGGCCTTATGCCTGGTGTTTTGTTCCACTCTTGCCGCCCTAGTTTCCGTCATACCGGTGTTATGTTCCCGGATTTTGCATCCCTTACGCGGTCGGGTGATTTATGGGACCCCCTTGACAGTTCGCTTTGAATAAAACTTGTCCAGCAAGGCCCAACATTGACTTTTACCATTTGCCTCACCTAGCCCTTTTTCCCTTGGGAGTCGCGCTCTCGAGGGTCATCTTATTTTACCCCGGCCAGTGCTCGTCGTGAGTGTTGGTCCAAACCGTCAGCCGCCGGTGGCCACCAGGGGCAACTCTGGGCTGGCCTACCGGAAGTTTGGACAATCCGGTGTGCCCTGAGAACGAGATATGTGCAGCTCCTATCAGGATTTGTCGGCACATTCGGGCGACTTTGCTGGTCTTGTTTTACCATTGTCGAAATGTCTTGATGTACCGGGATACCGAGCCTGATCGGAGTGTCTCGGGTGAAGGTCTATTCCTTCGATGATCGCGAGAGATTGTCATGGGCTAAGTTGGGACACCCCTGCAGGGTATAAACTTTCGAGAGCCATGCCCGCGGTTATGTGGCAGATGGGAATTTGTTGATGTCCGGATGTAGACAACTTGACACTTGATCCGAATTAAAATGCATCAACCGCGTGTGTAGCCGTGATGGTCTCTTCTCGGCGGAGTCCGGGAAGTGAACACGGTTTCTGGGTTATGTTTGACGTAAGTAGGTGTTCAGGATCACCTCTTGATCATTGCTAGCTTCACGACCGTTCCGCTTGTTCTCTTCTCGCTCTTACTTGCGTATGTTAGCCACCATATCATGCTTAGTCGCTGCTGCAACCTCACCACTTTACCCTTTCCTTTCCCATTAAGCTTTGCTAGTCTTGATACCCATGGTAATGGGATTGCTGAGTCCTCGTGGCTCACCAGATACTTCCAAAACCAGTTTGCAGGTGCCTATGTTACCGAGGAGGTGACGCAACTAAGCTCAAGGAGGAGCTCGATGAAGATCTTGCCTTTGTGTTGTTTCGTTCTAGTCGATCAGTAGTGGAGCCCAGTTGGGGTCGATCGGGGACCTTTGTCGCATTTGGGGTTCTTCTTTTATTTTGGTTCCGTAGTCGGACCTTGATTGTATCTGGATGATGTAATGCTTTATTCATGTAATTGTGTGAAGTGGCGATTGTAAGCCAACTATGTATCTCTTTCCCTTATGTATTACATGGGTTGTGTGAAGATTACCTCACTTTCGACATTGCTTTCAATGCGGTTATGCCTCTAAGTCGTGCTTCGACACGTGGGAGATATAGCCGCATCAAGGGCGTTACAACATCGGAACCCATAATGGTTCCAGTGTCCGGCCAGCGGCCCCTTCGAAAGAAGGGCAAGACCGTGACGCTGGCGGCCTCCGTCCAACCGGAGGCGCCGGATAACCTGTTGGAGGCACTTAAAGGCGCTTCCATCGAGGAAGAACACCGCACTCTCATGAGCGCGGTGATTGAGAAGGTCCAGCTCGCCAAGAGCGGGCTGACCGAAGCCTGCAGCAGCCTTCTAACAGGCTTTGAGGTAAGAAGTTAAAATTATGTAATGTAATACCGCATAGACGGTAGCCCGATGCTTAGTTCGGTGTTCGGAAAGAAAAGCGGATGAGGATCTAACAAGATATCTACGCAGGTTGCCTAAAATATGTCAATATGGGTTTGCAGGCTTTGTTGTTGACCTCTGCCGCGTGCTTGGCGGAGGTCGAGGTGCTGAAAAGGATCTCGGCGGTCCGAGCAAGGGCTCGCCATGCGAAGAAGCAGCTCGAGGATAAAGAAGGTGAGTAACACCTCTTTGAATAAGTACCTTCTGAGAAAAGGATTTTGGTTGCAAATAAAATTAACAAGGATAATATGTGTATTGCGGGGCCACTAACGAGGTGGCAGCCTCGAAGGATGCCGTGTCCATGCCGAGCATAATCGCCATGGAGCAGGCTGAGCGAGAAAAGCAAGAGGCGCTGGTGGCGGAAGTTCGGCAAGAGCTCCAGGCTCTCATGGAAAAGCATGAGGGTTTGGAGCGTGGCTCTAAGACTCGAGAGTCCGAGCTTGCCTCGGCTCTCGAAAGTGCCAAGTCCGCCAAGGCCGTGCCCCGTAAGGCCCTTCAGGAGGTTGAGGACATAGAGAAGATAGCGGCGGGTAAGGCATTTTTCATGCAAAGAAGGCATGTTAGTGTGAACTACCTGACACTTACCCGAATTCGGAGCTCTCCAGGGGCGTTTGCAGATCTGCCGCGTAGTGCATCTAATGCCGCCGCATTCTATCATGGCGAGGAGGGGAGCTCGATGGAGAAGGTCTTCTGGTCTCAGTACTCTGAGGCCGGCCATCCGGTGCCCCCACGCGACCAGCTGAAGCAGCTGGTCGAACTCCACAAGGTAGCTGAGGAGGCCATGAAGGGTCTCATAGTCCGGCTGTGGCCTGAACAGGCCATGCCTGGCAGCTACTTTGGCCTCGTGCGGCGGCTGGTGGATGCGTGCCCCAGGCTTGATGTAGTCAAGTGCTCCGCCTGTATCGAAGGCGCTCGTCGGGCCCTTGCCCGCATAAAGGTGCAATGGGGCAAACTGGATGCGGAGAAGCTTCTCACGGACCCCCCGCCGCCGGGCAAGGAGCATCGTACGCCGGAGCGGTATTATAAAGTTGTCCTGAAGGGAGCCTGCGATATTGCAGATGAGTGCTCCCGAAATGTAATCTTTGAGTGAACTCGCTGTGTATTTATCCTGGGCGCTGAAAACTTTGTTTATATGCGCCATGAGCAAAGCTTGTTTAATTTAAAATATTACCTTCTGTGTGGCTGTTTTGTAAAATCTGAGAGATGGCAAGTCGTTGGCTTCAGCCCCCAAGACACAAGTGCTGGGGTGTTCGGTGATAAACTTGAGCACTCTTGTTCCCTTTTTTGGGTCCATCTAGGGAGGCGCTCAACACGACGAACAAGGCAACCGGACTTATAATGCTTGAACACTCTCACTTAGCCATAGAATTCTATAATTTTAAATTTCGGCAAAGCCCCTGGTATTCGGAAGACCGAATCCGGGGCGCTATCCTCGCCTTCGTCGGACATCATCCGGAACTTCGCTCGAAGCGGTATGAGTCTTTAAGGACCCAAAAGAACCTCTCGAACAGCGACCAGTCTCTCGCCTTATCATGCCAGTCAGTTTTAGCTTTCTCCACTAAGGCGTTAACCCGGCTCAACCGGGGTGCAATCGCAGTGGTTCTCCCAGTGCTACCTTAGCCGACGGAACAGAACGTAAGGCACCAAAACATGGGAGCCGGGCAAACCCAACTATTGACCCAAGACATGATTCGAAGCCGATTCATATAATGCTATAAGTTCGGGGTGCCGCACTTGTGAAAGTTTTCGGACTTAATCACACCATAATTTGGGGAACGGAAGCCCCTGGCGTATTCGGCCGTACCAAAATATACGAGTGCAAGATGTCATATAATGAACATATATATAAAAGATAATGCAATTGCAATAAAGAGGTGCTGCATTATTTTAAAAGGAAAGTCTGATAGTAGATCGGACTGATACAAATAGTGCGGTAAGCAAGGGATTTGGACTAAACAAACATGTCCCCCTCCAGGGATGAGCTGCAGACTTGGTGTATATAATCGAATTTAATGCTCGTAATTGAGACCACACAATGTTCGTCATGGCCTTCTCTAGTCCCCGATTTGTTGTATCGTGAGTTGGCGGGTTCGCCACGGACGGGGCTTACAGTTAATGAGTCTGTGTACATAAAAGAAGAAGAAAAAATAAAGAGGAAGGAGGCACACTTGTGAGCCCCTGGTGTGGTCGAGCCGCACTCTGGGTCCATTGTGATCGTGCCCCTTTCCCTGTACCCATGGTATCTCCAAAGCGTAATGATGTACGCGGAGTGTTATCCTTGCGATTATGCGCGGGTGAGGGTTGGGGCCGCATTGCTGCGCATGCTCTGATCGCGCCAGGTGGTCTTTGTTGGTATTGCTCCGGGCGCGCTTAGCTGTATCCGACTTTCTAATTGCCGGACTTGAGAATTGCCTAAGAAGGCTACTCTGTACTTCTGCCGCGAGAGCCACTGTATGTTCCTCCGTTCGGAGGGAGCGTTCCGTATTTCCATTGACCGTGATGACTCCACGAGGGCCTGGCATCTTGAGCTTTAGGTATGCATAATGCGGCACGCGTTGAATTTTGTAAAGCGGTTCGTCCGAAAGCGAGCATGATAGCCATCGCGAAACGGGACTATGTCGAAGATTAACTCTTCGCTTCGGAAATTATCCGGCGATCCGAAGACCACTTCCAGTGTGACTGAGCCTGTACAGTTGGCTTCCACTCCTGGGATGACACCTTTAAAGGTTTAATCCTTGATGGGTCTATGCCCATTTTGCGCACTGTATCCTGATAAAGCAGGTTCAGGCTGCTACCGCCGTCCATCAGGACTCTCGTGAGGTGGAACCCATCGACGATTGGGTCTAAAACCAATGCGGCAATTCCGCCATGGCGTATGCTGGTCGGATGGTCTCTTCGATCGAAAGTGATCGGGCAAGAGGACCATGGGTTGAACTTTGGGGCGACTGGCTCCATCGCATAGACGTCCCGTAGTGCGAGCTTACTCTCCCTCTTGGGTATATGGGTCGCGTATATCATATTCACCGTCCGCACTTGTGGGGGAAAACCCTTCTGTCCTCTATTGTTCGGCGGCCGGGTCTCCTCCTCGTCGTCGCTATTTAGCCCCTTGTCATTGTTTTCGGCAATTAACTTGCCGGCCTGCTTGAACACCCAACAATCTCTATAGGTGTGGTTAGCTGGCTTTTCAGAGGTGCCATGTATCTGGCATAAGCGGTCGAGTATTCGATCCAGATTGGACGGACCCGGAGTGGTTCTTTTAAATGGCTTCTTCCGCTGACTGGGTTTAGAGCCTCAGAATCCGGCATTGACTGCCGTATCCTCCTTATCATCGCCGTTAATGCGGCACTTGTTTTTGATTCGTCGTGACCTGCCGTTGTTGTCCTTAGTATCCGGACTGCCAGAATTTTTACGGAGATTGTTGCTGCGGGCTAGCCAGCTGTCCTCTCCCGCACAAAAGCGGGTCATTAACGATGTGAGGGCTGCCATGGATTTGGCTTTTCTTGCCCAGTGCGGGCTAGCCATTCGTCCCGGATGTTATGTTTGAAGGATGCAAGGGCCTCTGCATCCGGACGGTCGACGATTTGGTTTTCTTTGTCAAGAACCGTGTCGTAATTGTCCGGCGATTCGTGTGGCTGCTGAATGATGTGGCTTAGGTCATCGGCGTCGGTGGTCGCACATATGTGCCTTGGAAGTTATCAAGGAATGCGGCCTCGGTCTTCCCAACACCCAATTGACTCTGCGGGCAAGCTGTTAAGCCAATGCCGAGCTGGTCCTTGCTTGAGTGGTAGGTACTTGATGGCGTGGAGATGCGTGCGCGCGGGCCATATGGATGTGGAGAAGGTAGTCTTGATCCACACCATGGGTCTGTTGTGCCATCGTAAGATTCGATGTTTACGGGTTAAAACCCTTCGGGGATCTGATGATCCATTACTTCATCAGTGAAGCATAACCGGTGTGCGGCGCCCCTGTATTGAGCGATATCGCGACGCAGCTCGAGAGAGCGCTGTCGGCTGTGTTCGGCCCGGCCAGGGTTATTGTATCCGGCACAACAGTATTCGTCGTGGGTCGTGGGGCGCCCACGTGATCCATAGATGGATCTGGATTGTCTTGCTTTGTCCTCCAATATGTCTCGCAAGTCCGGCGCATTCCCTCTTGGCTTCGTACTTTTGGAGCGATGCGGGGTATGGTCTTGGTGGGGGCCGGATGCTCTCTGTCACACGACCACGGGGTGGTCGGTCAGCCATATCCTCGCTGTTGGTGATGGAGGTATGTATGCTTCCTCCTCTAATCGGGGAGCAGCTTGCGTCTTAGGTAACTTTTGGAGGGGCGTTCGAGTTTATACTCTTGACGCGAGGACCTCGGTCCATCGATCGGCCAGCAGGTCTGATCAGCTTGAAGCTGCTGCTGCTTTTTCTTTAGGCTTTTTCTGTGGCGATAAGCCTGCGCTTGAAGCTCTTGTTCGACGGATCCTTAGGGTGCAGCGAATTCGTCATCGTTGAGGCTTGCCCGTCTTGGAGGGAGGCATATAGTTATCATCCTCAACCCCTTAATCGCGCCCTCTCGTGGGGGCTTGCTTCGCATCCTCCTGCGCTGAATCTTCTTTGGAGGGATTGTCCTCGGCGCTCTCGAGTGTTATTGTCTCTGTGCGGAATCTCCATTCTTCTTTGTGGCGGGATTTAGAGCGGCGCCCGGACGCCGGCGTTTGGGCTGCTTCTTTAAAGAGTGCGCCTCCGCTGCTTCTTCGCCATCCCTTCTTTTGGGGTATCCACCATGTATCGTCATATGACGAGGTGGCCTTCCGGTGCCTGAGGCGCTGGTTCTGTTGTCTCCGGCATCGTCGTCCATAGCGTCGATGTCGCCGAGTCGTAGTCTAGCATGTCGGTCAAATCTTGACGGTGGCTACAAAGTGGGTGGTGGGTGGGCTCTGAATTCCTTCGTCGTCCGTACTCCAACCATCCTGGCCATAGTCCGGCCAGGACTCTCCCGATAACGAGAGGTGCTTTAATGAATTTAGGATATCGCCAAAAGGCGAGTGTTGGAATATGCCCGTGGCGGTGAATTCCATAACCGGCGCCCAATCCGGATTGATCGGTAGGGGCGCGGGAGGTTCGGAGTCCGGCGAGGAGTCCGGCGCCTCAGATTCACGAGTTTCGCAAGGGACAAGATTGGTGTTCGGCTCCATCGCCGTGGATGTTGAAGCCCCCAGGGCGGCGTCTATCCGCCGACCCTTGATCTGGGCGATCGGCTCCGGGCTAATGGCCGAAGCTGATCCATGTGCGGCCACCAAGGCACTGTTCGGCGGCAGAGCTAGATCATGCCCATCGTCACAAAGGCGGCGCTTCGGTACGTGGCTCGAGTCCGTCGAAGATCAAGTTTCCGGACATCGGCCGTGAAGTTTAAACTTCAAATCTGACTGACGGCGGGCGTAGCTTCGATCTGCTCGGATGGCCAAGAGAATTGGCCCGCGATGCAAAGGCGCGCGAATCGAAGATCTGTCCGGGAGAAAAGTCTCACCTGGACAGCGTTGCTGGTTGAAGATGCCATCAAGCCTATCGGTGGCGACACGAGGAACTCTCAATGAAAGCACCAATGTCGGTGTCAAAACCGGCGGATCTCGGGTAGGGGGTCCCGAACTGTGCGTCTAGGCGGATGGTAACAAGAGACGAGGGACACAATGTTTTTACCCAGGTTCGGGCCCTCTCGATGTAGGTAAAACCCTACGTCCTGCTTGATTAATATTGATGATATGGGTAGTACAAGAGTAGATCTACCACGAGATCAAGGAGGCTAAACCCTAGAAGCTAGCCTATGGTATGATTGTTGAGGTGTATCTTCGTCCTACGGACTAAGGCCCTCCGGTTTATATAGACACCGGAGAGGGCTAGGGTTACACAGAGTCGGTTACAATGGTAGGAGATCTACATATCTGTATTGCCAAGCTTGCCTTCCACGCCAAGGAAAGTACCATCCGGACACGAGCCGGAGTCTTCAATCTTCTATCTTCGTAGTCTGGGAGTCCGGCGGATATTGATAGTCCGGCTGTCCGGACACCCCCTAGTCCAGGACTCCCTCAGAGACACTCAACACTTCCTTCTTCAAATCAACAAGGCAGAATCTTAATGTCTAATGCTTGGGAAGAACTGTTTCCTTTTACTATGGCGAGAAAGCTTGTCAGAGATATCTTTGATCACATCCCCCTATTACTTAATACCGATGATGGCATGCCTACTAGTAATTGCAATAAATAATTTCATTTCGATCTCAACTGGTTTAATATTAAAGTTTTCCTACCTTTAGTGGACAAGATTTGGTGGAATCAGTTTAACTCTATAGATCCTGTCGGGGCTATACCCCGCGGTATGACCCGGCCGGAAGTATGACCCGGCCGGGCTTGGCGTTTTCATTGGTAACCCGCCGGAGGAGTGGCGGCTCACGAGTCTGGCGGCTCACTGGTCTGACGACTCACGATCCTGGCGACTCACGGATGGCCCTAATGGCGGGTTAGATAAAAGACTAGGCCCAATGCCGAGAAGGCCAGCTCATGTTATGGTGGACCGGTTTACGAGGAAAGGCATAAGGAGTTTTCCCTTAAGGGGGCAGACTAGGATTCCACTTGTAATAGACTAGTCCTAATCCTAATAGGACTCCACATGTAACCCGCCCCCTCAACTTATATAAGGAGGGGCAGGGTACCCCAAGAGGGACATGCAAGAAACAATCTCTAGGGCAAGACACAAAGAGCCGGCTTACCGGCGACTCCCTCATGATCATAATGAGACCTAGCCACAAACAGCATGTAGGGTTATTACTGGATGATGTTCCCGGGGGCCTGAAGCTGTCTAAATACTTGTCTTATGTTGCATCTCTCGATTCCGCCCAACCCCTCTCAAGCTACCGCATAGATGTGTTGGCCTCGCGACTAAGTCCTCACACTAAGGACATCTGCCGTGCCAACTCCATGACAGTTGGCACCCACCGTGGGGCCTGCGCACGGTGGTGATGAGTTCTTGGAGGGAGGGATCTTTTCCAGGGATCGAAGAGTTCAGATTTTTTTGTAAGAAGAAAGGAACTACATCAATGATGAATAGTCAGAAGAACATATACAAGATTGTGATCGAGAGAGAGCTAGGGTTGCGTCTGCTCCGCCGCCACCGTCCGGAAAAATCACTGAGACTGAGATTAAACTTTCCGCTGCATTTTTTCCTTTTTGGATTACGCGGCGTATACACTGAGGCCGACGTGAAGCAATCCTGCGCTGTGGTCGAATCGCCATAGTCCTTGTTTTCCTCCAATCGACCAAGTTAGGCACAAGTACATGCAAGGGGTCAGACCAGATGCCGAGTCGTCACGTGAAGCCTGCAAAACAATGGGATGAGCCAACAGTAGCAATGGTACTACTTCAATTAGTACTCTGCCACGTGATGGCCAAGTTGATCTACAACTTCAATTTTTTTATTGGCCAAAACTGCTACATCGGGAAGCGACCAGATGGGATCTGCCTTGGAAATTCATACAGGAAATATATCACGTGGTCAAAAGTCAAAACACCAAGGATTACCGAAGTTTTTTAAAAAAAGATACGTAACAGCCTGGATTTTGGCCCCTTTGTTTTTCCTTTGATTTATTTGGCTTTTGCTATGTTTTTCTTTTTGGAGTGGTTCTGTGGCCTTGTCACCTGGGAAATCATCCTCATTCATCCTCCCAAGTGCCTCATCATTCTCAAACCTTGCCAAAGATCATGTCACTTCACTCCTTGACCAAACCCGAAACTCTTTTTCTAGGGAAAATTCCTTTTTCATTAAAGGAATAACCCTATCTGCCCTAGGTTGTGAAGCAACCTATATTTCTATCCATCCAAAAATCCCCAAATAATTCTCATAATTCCTTTGGATCATATGTAGCTCAAATATACACAAACATTGCCTTGGCCAGTTCAAAAATAATCCCCCAATATTCCTTTTTCTATTCTGCCCTGAATGGCACTTTGTGAAGGAAGTGTCATTTATATTTCTCCTAGTGGCTCCCAACCTTTTTGGGCATGTTTATATGTCCAAATAATTGCCCCATGCACAAGTTCAAGTTTATTTGCCTAGCCAATCTTTCTCAGTGAATTTTCAAAGTTTCTGTCAGACAGAAGGCTTTGTGAAGGAAGTACTAGCACTACTAGGGAAAAGCCTAGCAGCAGCGCGGGTTTTGGGCCTATCGAGCTTGCGGGAGCGCCATCTTGATAAGGCGCTCTGACTAATGCTTAGCAATAGTGCGTCGGACCCACGCCATCGCTAAATTGACTTAGTAGCGCGCTTCTTCTTGAACATCGCTCTTGGTAATTAGTAGTAGCGCTTCTCCTCTCACGCTACTACTATTATTTAGTATTTTATTTCTTTTCTATTTCATGTTGTATTCATACACCTTTACACAAGTTTTCATACAACAGGAATTTAGAGATTGTTTTACATCATAATGAGTTATTACATCATGGGGTGAAAGAATCGTGGACTAGTTTCAAGTGGATGTCCATCCACTTGAAACCAATCATGATTCTTTCATAATGATATAATAATATCATCATCATGATCATATCATTAACAGCTTATCATCATAATACATCATTGTCATATAACACCTCCTCAAGATCATCGTTTTCATCATTGACATCACATAACACCTCCTCAAGATCATCATTATCAACTCTAACACATTACCACATAATAAACATATTGTACCTCATAGGACCTATTACATTCGATTAAGACCTACTACATTTTCTAAGGTAGAATAGCAAAAAACAAGATAGCCCCTGACTCTCCTTTATGGAGAATGGAGATTAGCCTGTGTCCAATTCTTGCCTTTCGCTGAATGTTACTTCTAAGAACCTCCTTGGGAATGTCCATACATTTCTTCCATTCTTTGATGATCATGTGTTCACGGGTTTTAGAAATCCGATATGCATAGGTGAGCTCCGTAGATTTACCTGGCAGTATGTTCAGAACTGAGAGGCGACCATGCAGAGACATCAGATGAGGCACACAATCCATCGGGAGTTTCTGTTGAAAAACATAATAATAACTTCATAGTTAGCAATGATGTACTAGTTTTAGAAGTATGCAAAAGATGCACGGATGTCGTAATAGTAAAAAATCTTACGGGGTATCTCCGGAGAAGTTATCGTGGTTCAACACATGCACTAATGGCACGTATTCACCATAATTTGGAGGAGTTCGATAATAGTCATTGTAATTCTCAAGAAGAGTACAAAATGCGATCGATGATTTTTCTCCTTATCGTTCATTGGTGCCATCGGTGTAGTGGGTTTTATCTACCATCTTCCATACAGTCTTTGAAGAACCAAAATAAGCTGTCAATGGAAATAAGCTATCAACTATTTTGAAATAAACAATATAAATTAGTTAATAACTATGTTTGAGAAACTCACATAGCGGTACAATCGGAAGCGTATCAACAAGGACCCAAATGTCCATATTGTCTTCCTCGATGTCAGGATCACCAAGATCCATGGTGACAATCATACCCTCATAAAAACCATACATTTTGCAAAGTGCTTCCCAATTTTGGCAACCAAAATGGGGTACGCTCTGAGCATTGCACATATTTACTTCAAAATCCATATCATGATGGGTCCTTAGGTGTATTTTCTTTGTTTTGAAATTTTCATGGTCTTCAAAACCCATCCTCTCCAAGACATAGCGTCTTGCATGGCATGGGATAAGCTAGTTGAATTGTAAAATATGAAAATTAGACGTTGAAATAGTTGAAGTCATGCTTAATTACGAAAAAAACACTTGTCGTTGTTGCATACCATTTCACAATCGAAGGTCTCCTCGAGCTTAATGCTGAAGCGCCGATCTTCGTCCAGCCGAACGAACCTATCGCACATACCTCGATCGTCGTGGCAGTAGCTACACTCCCCCGGGAGACTGTCGTCATCCGAGTAGGACATTTCCTACAATTATAATTCAAAGATTAAACTTGTACATATTCTAGCACAAGTCATGCCAGAATTCACGAAAAAATCCGGCATGACCTTTGCTAAAAAAGGACATATCGGCGCTAGAAATTTGCGGAGCGGAAATTAATCAACACTCCGCAAAACATAGGCCACTCGGAGATGTGAACTGAACATGAGCGGCCACTTGGGCAACCACATATCCTATTTGAGCAACAACACAAGATATACAAGGATATTTGGCTGGTCTCACCTCGATGTCGGAGGGGGTCGATGAGTGGGACGACGGCGGGGATGTCGGAGGGGTCGGTGACGGGACGACGGTGGTCACTGAAACCATATAAGTTATCGATAATACATCCCGAATAATTGCTTAAACTAAAAAATAACAACAAATATGACATGTTCAACTAGTTTTATTAATTCAACTAGTTCTTCTTGAATATAAACTTACTATAAATAGAAAAAAACTAGTTCTTTCTAAAAATAAAGTAGTTCAACTAGTTATATTAATTATCTTACTAAAAATACATTAGTTCTATTAATTCAACTAGTTCAACTAGTTTATTAATTTACTTCTTGAACTAGTTCAACTACAACTAAAGTAGTTCAACTACCACTACTACTAAAAATCTAGTACTAACTAAGAAACATCTAGTACTAGCTATGAACCCTAAATTAACATCTACTACTACTAAATCTAGTACTAACTAGTGGCAGGGGGTGGGGGCGACGGAGAGGTAGCTAGGGGCGGCGAGGTCGAGGCGGTGGTAGGAGGCTGCCGGCGGAGGAGGAGGAGGCGGCAAAGTGAGGGAGGAGGGTGGCGGAGGAGGAGGCGGCCAGCGAAGGGAGGATGTGCGAGGAGGAGGAGGAGGACGGAAGGAGGGAGTACCTCGGCGGAGACGGATGAAGGTCACATGGCGGCGACCTGACAGCATTTCTGCAAGCAGAGTGAGAGTGTGAGTGAGAGGGCGGTCGTATGGCGTGGGGATAAGGTAGGGATAGTTGTGGCGCGTTTGCCAAAGCGTGCTACAGCTAATGTGAATAGCGATGGCGCTATTTAGTATAGTGCTCTCTTGCTATAACTAGCGGGGGGGACAAGGTCATGGCAACTATAGCGATGAGCTGTATGTCACGGTGGACGCGCTACTGCTATTTTCCTGTCAGCAGCGCGCTTTGATAACACGCGCTGCTGCTAAATAGCAGTAGCGTGGTATTTTTAAGAGCACTGCTGGTAAGATTCCGTGTATATGCTTTTCCCTAGTAGTTTAGCTAGGAGTATCCAAATGAGTTGAACTTTTGCACACTCCTTAATGTGCTCATATTAACCCCCTCCACCCATTTTCAGCCCCATCCAGTCATCTATGTGAGCACAGGAGCAAATCTTTGATTCTGGCAATATTTTCAGGTTGTGAAGCAAGTGTATTTTGTATTGCTTCAAAAATCCTGATAAATTACCAGATCATTCTTATACCCATAAAAAATCTCTCCACCCAATTTGGCATCATTTCATTTAGCCATTTGATCACCAATTTTTTTTCAAGTTTCTGGTCAGCAGAGATGTTTGTGAAGCAAGTGCCATTTTTGGCTTGTCCATTTGGCATGAGCTTTTTACAGCATCTTCATATGAGCAAATGACCCTGCCTTGCCCAATCTGAGCTCAAGTTGATACTCCATGTGAGAGAATCATCATGATCTTCATTTCTGACCAAATTATGTGGTTGTTAAGAAACTACATTAAATCTTTATCCAAATCTTCTCAAAGTTACCAGGATGAAAGTCCTTCTTTACCTCAACCTCGAAGACAAATCCATTGCTCCAAAAACCCTTCCTGTTGATCACCAGTGTTCACCCAAGTTTACTGCAGTAAACTTCAGAGGGTGATTACCATTTAACCGTAGAAGTTTTAACCAAACTTCCATCACAGTTGAAACCACCCCTCGAAGGACCTACCACTAGACAACATTTGCCAGCCATTTGGCCCCTCTTGCTGCCATTGCACGTGGTGACCAGTGGTCGCGTCTTGTGTCTCTTTGTGCTGGACCCCCTCCTCCTCTCGTCGTCTTCGCGCTCGTGAGCATGTCCACCAGCTGGCCCGTGTTGTCGCCGTCCCCCTGGACTCATCTCCCTCTCCCAAAGCCTCCTCGTCGGCGCTCGTCGCCGCTCGCCCACTGGAGCTCTGTGGCCGACAGCGCATTAATGGCGCCCGACCTCTTCCTCTGCCCCTCCCTTGGCCGTCTCTTCCTCGTGAGCTCTTCCCTGTGCCCTCCCCTTGTTTACCCCCAAGCTCGAGCGCGCGAGCACGCGTCTGCGGCGCCGGACACGCGTCCGCGGCGGTGCCAGCTCAGCCTCCTCTCGCCTTGCCTATTTAAGCCACTCCCGAACCCCTCCGAGCTCTCCATCGACCTTTCCACCCTCCTCTGGTCCTGCCCAGCCCCTCCATTGAGCTCGAGCCGCTCTCCTCGACCCCCATGACCGCCGTGCCCGCCGTTGGCCTTGGCCTAAATTGGCTCGATGCTGGCCCTCCCCCTCCTTTCTGTAGCTACCAGAGGACACCCCGAGACCCTGCGCTCCTCTTCCACCCCTCGCCCACTCTCCGAAGTAGCAGTAGCCTCCGTCTTCAAGTCCAACCGCCGCCGAAGCCGCCTCTGTTCCCCTATCCTCGTGGTCGTCCCGCCCCTCCCCGGTGCTGGCTGACCTTAGGGATGGGTGCGGCCGGTCCTCCCGAGCCTGCCGGTGGCCTCCGTTTGGCCGGAGGTGGCCGGAGTTGCCGGGGCTGACGCCGGCAGCGCCCCTGCCTCTGCTCCTCCTCTGTGTCAATTGGGCCAGAGCCAGGAGGAAGACGACAACTCGCCAGGCCCAATCCCCTGGGCCCCGCTAGTTAGTGGCTACGGCATGGACCCTGCTCGGTCCAGCTAGATAAGTGACGATCCCCGCAGCCCGCGGGACCCGTACGTCAGCGACCCCAGGCCAGCCCCGCCACTGTTGGAGTGGATAAAGTGAAAGCGTATTTCCCTGATTACGCTTTCTGTTTTTCTGTCCAGGCCCTGTTTGAAAATCTTTTCTTTACAGATAGGTCCCTGGCAGAAAAACCCTCATAACTTTTTATCTGTTACTCCAAATGAGGTGAATCCAAAGCCCACTTCTTCGTTTCGTCGAGCCCGTTCTGTTGGTTCACTTTCACCATGTGTTAACATTCTGAAAATGACCATTTTGCCCCTGCCCTTAATCAGCCCCCTCCGAGAGAGTACGATTTCTGGCGATTCGTTCCGCGAGTTTCTAGCACTTCCTTCCGGTGCTTCCTTTCACCCCCAGGCAAGCCACACCCTCCATTTGCATCACTGTAATGCAGTGACATGGTTTAACTTATTTGAACTTGTTTAAAATACTGTTTTAGCTACTTGTGATCTGTGCATGGCCTTTTTTTGGAGTATTATTTTGATCTTGTGGATGCCATGCTATTGTTTGGATTACTAGGGGTTATGTTTGTAGTTAATGAGTATCATGTTGTCATTGGAGCATTAGTGGATGTGTAAGTGCATCTAGTGCCCCTTAGTGATTTTGGTGTATTGAAGACTTATAGGTTAAGTAACTGATGCGTTTGTGAGTGTACACAGGTATATAAGTCTATGAGGAGTTTGATATTTACAGAGAAAGTCGACCCCTAAAAATGAAGTTCTTCGACTGAAGACTTTGATATTCTAAAGACTTTCTGAAGACTTTGAAAGTGAAGAAATTGGTGTGACCTTGAAGACTTAATATTCATTCGAGGAATATGAAGCGTGAAGACTTTTGTTTTCGTAGTTTCGTTTTCTCTTTCTTGAGTCATAGGAAACACCGTACTGTTAAAGGGGGTCGAGGAAATACTAAGGAAAAATTTCCATGTGATGCTGAACTCAAAATCCTACACCTACCAATCCCTTGAGTGAAGCCATTGGAAATCTCATACTGATTCAGTCAATTTCTTGAGAATGAGACGCAGTTCTTACAGTCACCGAGGACTTTCTCTCGATCGAGAATTAGGAATTCGCCAAAGGCAAATTGCCTACAGTGAGGAACATGATAGCCCTAAGGAATTTGAGAGTCAAATTTCCGACCGTTCTTTCTCTACCTTGTGGCTGTTCCAAAATATCTTATCCACCTAACGGTCATATCATTGAAGGGCATTTATGTCTTATCATGTCGGGCTGCTCCCTAGGCTATAAATAGCCGCCCCTACAACCACTAGCTGGTTGGCTGCTCCGAAGAACTTGACACTTGTCATCGAGAGCAACTCATCCTCCGAGGACTTTGGTGAAAATCATCAAGTGAGGAAAATCCCAAAACCAAACCCCACAAACCCAAAGTGATTGAGCATCATGAAGAAATTGATCTGCGTGGATCCGACGCTTGTTACCTTTGAAGACTGTGCTTCTTCCGGATGGTTAGGCGTCAAGGTCTAGAACATCCAAGAGGAATTGTGGATTGCCGAGTGACCAAGTCTGTGAAGGTTTGGAAGTCACCAAGACTTACCACGAGTGATTGGACGAGGCCTGCGTGGTCTTAGTTCAAGGAGAATACGGTGAGGACTGGGTGTCTGAGTTGCGGCTCGAGACGGGTGTCCGGAATGTGTGTCCTCGAGTTTAAATACTCGGCCGCTCCAACCAGACGTATAACCGAGACAGCAGTTGAACTGGTGTACCAAATCATTGTCTTCACCAACCGAGTGGTTCTATTTCCTCAACTCTTTCATTTCCTCATTCTTGTGTTGAATGTTGTTCATATCGTGCTTGAAGACTTTGGTGAAGACTTTCACAAATTCCTCGTTCAATTTCTTGATCTGTTTGTCTTCATCTTGCTATCCTGTGTTTACGCTTTCCGTACTCTGTTTTAGTCTTCATTTCATCATGCTTGACTATGTGTGTATCTGTTATGTTTAGTTCTGACTACATATTCCGCTGCAAGTAGTTCTTCACTAAGGAATTTCCTCACCAGCAAATTCCTCAGTGAAGAATTCATAAAAATCGCCTATTCACCCCCTCTAGTCGATATAACGCACTTTCAATTGGTATCGAGCAAGGTACTCCTTGTTACGTGTGATTTTGGTTTAACCGCTTTGGAGTTTTAGTTATGTCGACCGAGGTATGATCAAGGTCTCGGTGGGTGTCCTACCTTTGATGGAGCGGACTACCCCTCTTTGGAAGAACAAGATGCGAATGCATCTTGAGGCAATTGACAATGATCTACGGTATGTTGTGGAAAATGGTGTCCCTCTGTCACTCCCACATTGAGCGCTACCGATGTGAAGAGATTCAAACAACTCGATTCTCAAGCGAAGAATATCATATGTGGCCATCTGAGCAAAGGACAGTATGGAAGAGTGAGTGCTTTGGAAACTGCTAAGCTTATCTGGGATAGGCTGTCCAAAGTAAATGAAGGAGTTTCAACTCAGCGTGACTCTCGAGTCGATGTTCTTCAGAATCTCTTCAACCGCTTCAAAAGACTCGACAATGAGAATGTCCAACAAACCTTTGATCGCCTCACTAACATCTCAAATGAGCTTCAAGCCCTTAGTGCCACTGACATCACTGATCATGAAGTTGTGAAGAAACTGCTGAGATCACTTGATTCCTCATTTGATACTCTGGGACAGATGATACAAGAACATGCTGACTACAAGTCGCTTGATCCTGCTGATATCCTCAAAAGGCTAAACACTCACGAGTTCCAGCTTGCTGAAAAGAGAGATCTCTATGACTCAAACTATGGCAAACCATGTGTCCTGAAGGCTAAGGTTGTGTCTGACTCTGAATGTGAGGATTCTGGTAGTAGCCTTGGTGATCCTAAAGAACCGAGCCAGGATCTAGCACTGCTTGTGAAGAAATTCCAGAAATTCACAAGACATGGTCGCTTTGGAAAATCCTCAAGAGGAAATGATTCCTCATCCAGTGACTATAAGAGAAGACCTTGCCACAAATGCAAGAAGCCTGGTCACTATATTCAAGATTGTCCTCAGTGGGAAAAGGAAATGAAGAAGAAGAAATACAAGGATTATAGTTCTGATGATGCGAAGAAGAAGAAGAAATCGTCAAAATCTTCGTCATCGAAATCCTCCAAGTCCTCATCTCACAAGAAGGGCAACTCCAAGAAGGCTCGGGCATTCATTGGCAAGGAAATGGACTCTGAAGCTGAATCTGAGGAAAATGATGAAGAGGAGGAGTCTGAAGAATCTGAGTCTGGTGTGGCGAGTCTGGCCGTTGCTACTACTTTCGTCAGCAAGTCCATCTTCAACACTGAAGAGACTGACTCCACCGACAAGCCTGATGAAGATAATGATGGCTACGCTCCCACCTATTGCTTCATGGCAAAAGGAGCTAAGGTACTCAAATACAACTCCTCCGATTCTAGTGAAAATGAATCTGATGAGGATCTCAAGCCCAGCTACTCTAAACTTGCTAAAATTGCTGTGAAACAACAACGGGCTCTTGAAAAAGTTCAAAACATGCTAGATAAAAGTGATGATATGTTGGGTGAAGAAATGGATCGCACTAAAGCCTTGACTGAAAATCTTCAGAGACTTCAGTCTAGGTATGATAACCTTCAAGGTCATCATAACTCTCTCTTGTCTGATCATGAGAAACTTTATTATGAATTTCTTCAAGAAAAGCAAGATCATGAGACGCTTTCCCTTGAAGCTCTTCAAAGAAAGGAAGATCTTGAAAAGCTAAGAGTGTGTAATGAAGATCTTCAGAAGGAGCGCGATTCATTACTAGCTCAACAAATCAGCACTTCTTAGGAAGAATTTGTTCCTCCATGCTTAAAGTGCATTGAACGTGAATCTGCTAATTCTTCACCTGAATGTTCAAATGCTTCAAATGTTACAAATTCTTCATCTGCCTCTGCTATCACTAATTCCTCATCGAGGACTTTGCTAGTATCCTTGACAATGCAGGGTTGAAGGAATTGTACATGACAGCATGTACAAAAGCCTCAAAGGGCATCGAGACACTTTGTGATGTGCTCAAAAAGCAGATCCTCAACAGAAACCCTAGGAAAGAGGGTATTGCATTTGAGAGGAAACTCAATGCTGATGGAACATATTGGAAGCATGAGCAGTATCCCAAAACCTCATGGGTTGCTGCAAAGGGACCTCCAGTTGATCCATCTAACTTATCTGGCTTTACGTGTAAATCTTCTCATTCCTCTGATGAGTCATTTGACTCCAACTATAAACTGTTCAAAAATCAAAATGGTGAAGTATTTGCTAGATATGTTGGCACTAACTGCAGGAACGGTTCCCCTATGAAGAAAATCTGGGTTCCCAAAAGCTGTGTTGAAAGTCTTCAGGTGAATGTCCTCATGACACCACCTATGAAGAACAGGAACCCCAGATCAAATTCTTCACATGGATCAAATTCCTCAACTGGATCAAAGTCCTCATATGATTATCATCGTGCTAACAACTCTGTCTCGTAGGGTAGAGCTAAGGGCTATGAATATGTGCATTATTCTTCAAACCATTATGTTCATAAGTCCTCGAAGAATTACTCTGCTTATTCATATGCTTACCCTAACCCCTCCTATGCTAAGCGAAATGGTTTGGCATCTTTGCCACCCTTCTCACATGGTGCTCGCAGGATGATGAACTCTTTGCCACCCCTCCAGATGTGGGTGGTGAAGAAAAAGAACTAATCTCTTCTGCAGGGTCAGGTCTCGGGCGTGCTCTAACGTCTGAAGAATTTTTTGAGGACGACAAAAATGCTCGAAAGGGCCTTGGCGAATCATGATGAAATGAACTTTCATTTCACATGTCCTCATCTTGCTATATCTGTTTACTGCTTGATTAAATTCATCTGATGAACTTGATATCATATTCTTCACTGGTGAAGCATATGAGATTGTAAGCTACACTAATTCATCTATAGGATGATCAACCCAAAACCACTGAATGGGTCCTCGATAGTGGATGTACAAATCACATGACTGGTGACAAGAATCTATTGATGGATGCTCCCTTATCACCGTCACCTCTGAAGCATATCATCTTTGCTGACAAAGGCAAAAGTCAAGTATTGGGCCTTGGTAAGGTTGCTATCTCTAAGGATAAGCACATGGACAAAGTCATGCTTGTTGAGTCCTTAGGATACAATCTCATGTCAGTCTCAATGCTTTGTGATCTTGATATGGTTGTTGTCTTTGGCAAATATCGCTGTGTTGTGATTATGGAAGCGACAATTCCAAAGTCTTGAAGGCTTTAGGAGAGGAGATCTGTATATTGTTGATTTCTCTACAGGACCACAACCAGCCGTGTGTCTACTTGCAAAAGCTTCAGAAGGCTGGCTATGGCATCGACGACTTGGTCATGCAGGCATGAGGAATTTGAACACGCTTGCGAAGAAGAAGCATGCCATTGGCATTGAGAATGTCAAATTCCTCAAGGATCACTTATGCGGAGCTTGTGAAGCCGGAAAAATGACCAAGGCCAAGCATCCAGCGAAGACTATCATGACCACTACACGTCCATTCGAATTGCTTCGCATGGACCTCTTTAGACCTAATCATTATTCAGCAGTCACTAATGATGCATCTTTATATGGTTTTGTCATTGTTGATGATTATTCTTGATATTCAGGGGTACACATTATTACTTACAAACATGAAGTGCAGGAAGTCTTCAAACGATTTTCCTCGAGGGCTTCAACCAACTTTGGTGTGAAGATCAAGCATATCAGAAGTGACAATGGAACTGAGTTCAGGAATTCTGGTCTTGATGCCTATCTTGATGAACTTGGTATTACTCATGAGTTATCTGCTCCCTATACTCCTCGGCGAGAATGGCGTCGTGGAGCGCAAGAACAGAACTCTTGTTGAGATGGCTCGCACTATGCTTGATGAATACAAAACGCCTCGGCGTTTTTGGATTGATGCAATTGATCTTGCCGCCACATCATCAACAGAGTATATCTTCACAAATTCTTCAAGAAGACGCCTATGAAGTTCTCACCGACAAGAAACCCAATGTGAGTTATTTCAAAGTCTTGATTGCTAAATGTTGGATTAGAGATCCTCACCACAACTCTAAATTTGCACTAAAAGCACATGAAGGTTTTATGCTTGGTTCTGAAAGGACTTGCACACCTCTGAGTCTTCAACATTGTTCTTCACAAGATTGTTGACCTTTGTAGATGTGCGGTTCGATGAAACTAATGGCTCGCAAAGAGAGCACCTACCTTCGTGTTAGATGAACCAGCACCGAGGATGCTATCAAGCTCAAGGCAACCGAGGATGTTATTCCGATGAAGAATCTATCAAGAATTTATTCCTGTTCATGAAGAGCGTCGGTGATGCACTGAAGAACATGATGAGGAAAATGGTGCAGAAGAAAATGCTGATCAAAATCCTCAGCGACAACCAACTCATCCACGCGTTGCAAAAGAAGTGCAAGTGGAGAAGATCATCAATGACATTAGCGTACCAGGTCCTCTCACACGCTCAAAAGCCTCACACTTATCTAACTTTTGTGGGCACTATGCTTTTGTCTCTATCTCAGAGCCCACTAAGGTAGATGAAGCATTTCTGGAGCCGGAGTGGATTCAGGCTATGCAAGAAGAATTACATCAGTTCGAGTTGAACAATGTTTGGGAATTGGTCAATCGCCCAGATCCTCGGAAGCATAATATCATTGGCACAAAGTGGATCTACCGCAACAAGCAAGATGAAAATGGCCTTGTGGTGAGGAATAAAGGCACGACTAGTAGCTCAAGGCTACACAGAGTTGAAGGAATTGATTTCGATGAAACTTTTGCACTTGTTGCTAGACTTGAGGCTATTCGCATTTTACTTGCCTATGCTAACCATCATGATATCATCTTATATCAAATGGATGTGAAAAGTGCATTCCTCAATGGTAAGCTTGAGGAAGAAGTATATGTTGCTCAACCCCCAGGTTTTGAAGATCCCAAGAATCGACAAAGTCTTGAGACTCAATAAGGCCCTCTATGGCCTCAAGCAAGCCCCTCGGGCGTGGTATGATACATTGAAGGAATTCTTCGTGAAGAATGGTTTCACACCCGGTTCACTTGACCCTACTCTTTTTACTAAATCATATGATGGTGAACTGTTTGTGTGCCAAATATATGTTGATGATATTATCTTTGGCTGTACTAACCAACGATATAGTGATGAATTTGCCTATATGATGAGTGAAGAATATCAAATGTCTATGATGGGAGAGTTGAAATTCTTCTTAGGTCTTCAAATTAAATCAAGACACAATGGCATATTCATATCTCGGAGAAATACCTCAAAGATGTACTGAGGAAATTTGGCATGCAAGATTGCAAAGGCGTCAAAATTCCCACAAATGGCCATCTATGCACTGATGAAAATGGTATTGATTTCGATCACAAGGTATACCACTCCATGATTGGTTCTTTATTGTACTTATGTGCATCTAGGCCAGATATAATGCTTAGTGTTTGCATGTGTGCCCGATTTCAAGCTGCACCGAAGGAATCACACCATAAGGTTGTGAAGCATATTCTTCGATATCTAGCTCACACACCAACACTAGGATTATGGTACCCCAAGGGCTCTGCTTTTGATCTCATTGGATATTCGACTTTGACTATCTTTGGTGATCGTGTGGACCGCAAGTCAACATCGGCACTTGTCATTTCCTCGGACGATCTTTGGTGCATTGGTCCTCGAAGAAACAGAAGCGTATCACCTTGTCTCTCGCTGAAGCTGAATACATTGCTGCTGGCTCATCTGTGCTCAACTGATTTGGATGAAGCAAACACTCAAGGACTATGGCGTCAGCGTGAAGAATGTGCCTCTCCTCTGCGACAATGAGAGTGCCATCAAGATTGCTCACAACCAGTTCAGCACTCAAAGACTAAGCACATCCAGATTCGTCATCATTTTCTTCATGATCATGTGTTGAAGGCGATATCTCCATCGAGCATGTGAAGGCGAAGAACAGCTAGCTGATATCTTCACTAAGCCCTTGGATGAGAAGAGATTTAGCAAGTTGCGGTGTGAGCTAAATATCTTAGAATCTTGAATGTTCTTTGAAAAGGACACACATCCTAACCCTTATGCAGAATTGATGACTTAGATGTGCAACACATGAAGAAACGTTTTCTTCAATCAATGAAGAATAACACTCTAAGTGTGAAGAAATTAATGAAGAATTTGATTCTCGTAACCCTCGACAAATTATGCTGTGTGCGAAATCATCATTCTTATCTGATGGGCTACGCCACCACAAAAGTTGAAAATCTTCAATTTGAGTTTTTCCTCATTTTTGAAATTCCTCAGTTTTTCAAATTCTTCAACTTTGCAAAATCTTTAATATTTCCTTCGTTTTTCTTCATTGGCTATATATATATATGTGAGTTTATGTCCTCTACAGCATTCACTTATTGCTATTTCTTCAAGTTGCAATTTCTGCTAAGTGAATGTGATCGGACCCTTCCCCCTCTATGCTATACTCAACCCAATCTATTCACAAATTCTTCATGTGCCTTCTGATTGAAACTCATTCAAAGTCTTCCTTTGTGTCCTTGACGGTGAAGAAATTGCGAACAAAATTTTAAAACAAATCTTATCCAGATTTTCGGTTTTACCGCTCAAACCGTTCCGCATCCCACGATACATTAGTTTATTCACCCACGATCTTACGATCTCATCGCACGATGCGTGGGTGACACATGTCGCGTGAAGAAGAAAGGGCAGGGCATGTTAGTCCCAAAATCTTGGCGAACAGTTTTACCGTGGCTATAAATACCCTCTCCTTCCTTACTTCATTTACTCCGCTTGGTCGCTGTCTCTCGCTCGAGCTCTCCTCAAACCCTAAGCGCGCCGCTACTTCATCGCCGCCGGTGAGGAAGAGCTTCCCGCCTCGACCTCGTCGCCCGTCGTACTCGCGCGGCCTGCGGAAATCTTCACTCCGCCGCCGCCAGTAGCTGTCTCCCTCTGCCAAGTTAGGCGCGGGAGATCTAACGTGACCAACTTCACCATGGTTCATCTCATTCGTCGTGTTCTTGATTCGGGTAATTAAAAGTCACTTTTATTACTCGCTTTGATTCTCAAACTTTTCTGAAAATCTTCAAAGGTGTTTTTGTTCTTCAAATCTTCACATATGAACACCTCACACACTGTATGCTCTTGATTTATCTCTCTAAGCACTCATTTCTTTAAGATTCCTCAATTGTGCGGATTTTCAATCTGTACAACTCTGGAACCTAAGACAAAAACGCTTAGTGAAATTCCTCAAGGCTCAACTGGTCAAATTCCTCAAAACTTGTTCCTTTTGAAAAAACTTCTGAGAACGCATATGACCTCTCCAAATTCCTCGCACCTACACTCTGTTCACGGTACTCATGTCATTCTTTGAATCACTAGGTTCTCATCAACTTAACTCATTTGTAGCGTTCCTCGAAGAAAAACTGCATACTTCTTCAGAGTGTTCTATTGTTCAAATTCCTCATCTGAAGAAAATGGCAGAAGGCAAGAGACCGCAGAAGGGAGGAAAGAAACCGGAGGTCATGACTGCCTTTGAGATCCCTGATGAAATATACAAAGACTATTGCACACCTGACGAAGCCAAGTTTGGCAAGGAGAACAAAAATCAGCGCAAAGTGCGCATCCAAAGGATTGAACAAAGATGGGCACGAGAATGGAGGGAATATCGCTATGTTACTCCCAAGTACATGAAGAAATTCGCCTTAAATCCTCCATGCCCAAGAGCTCCACTGGCACCTGGCCAAGTTGCTGATCCCACCAGCATCAAGCGTGGTGAAGACTTTCCTGAAGAATGGTCCAGGCGCCAAGCCAAATTGGCAAGACAGGCCAAGGAGGCAGTGAGGAAATTCAACGAGGATTCTGCTGCTGCTGCTGCCGCTGAGACCTCGGTCAAGCAGAGGAAATCAATGCCGAAGAAGCCTGCTTGCAAGCCAAGTGCTTCACCATCAGCGCCCTCACGGCCCAGTTCCTCAGCCGCGCCCTCACGGCTAATTCCTCGATCGCTGCTGCTCCTCAAAATCCTCGGCAGCTCCTCCAAGTCCTCAACTCCTGTGCATCGGCTACATGCCAAAGGACTCGGGGTTTCTCGATTGCTTCTAGTGTCTCGGCAAGTTCCTCACTGCACCAATGTCCTCATCGGGCCCCCCTCTGCTGAAGACAAAAGCAACATTTGGGCGGTCCTCGGCCAAGTCCAAGAAAGAAACAGTTACCTTCAACATGCCCTCGATGATGAAGGTTCGATGAAGAACTTGCGAAATCATCGAGACAGATCGACAAAGGCCGCTAGAGCCAAAGGAACAAGCGTGCCTCGCTTTTGGATCCAAGAAGATCCTTGACTTCATCGACTTATGGCATCAGGACCCAAACACTCCCATACGATCGCCTCGACTCTGGTCAAAGTCATATCTTGAACCATTTCATTTGAAGAGAAATGGAAATTTGAAAAGGCTCGTGAAATAAAGAGAACACAAGCCAGAAAGGAGAAGCTTCTGAGGAAGAACATCGTCAACCTGACTCCTGAAGAACTTCTCAAAGCTCAATCTGAAATCCAAGCCCTCAACAAGGATTTCGATGCTTACAATGCTGATTGGCAAGGATCCAAGGTGAGATTCATCAATTTGACGAAGAAAATGACAACTGTTGATGCCCCATCGCAACAAGAAAATCCTCGGTGAAGACTCGCTCAGCCTCTTTGAAGAACATGCCAACCTCGCTGATGACTTTCAACTCTGGCGATGAGAATACAAGTTCTGGGCTGATGACTCCATTCCGGCCCGTTGAAGAAATTCCTGGGCATCCACTAGTGGTGCGCTCAAGAAATCGAAGAGATCAGGCAATTGCACGATTGCGCATACCAAGAACCACGTCCTCGGCTCCTCCTGCGCCAACACCAACTCCAATTCTTCCTTACGCTATGAAGTGAAGAAGACAAAGGCTGCAGAATGAGCTGCAGTGAAGAAGAGGAAGGCATCAGCTGCGTCAAATTCTTCGGCTGCGAAGAAAATGAAGCCACTGACCAGCTCGCTTGAAAATCCTATTGATGCCGTTCCCATTTCCTCCATGTTGTCTAAGGAAATTGTTCCTTATGGTGAAGACTACAAGATCCCAAGCGGATCTGATGAAGAAAATCAATCTGTTGCTACCTCAGAACAGTTTGATGAAGAAATTGAAGTGGAAGCATTCCCTTCACCGATCGTTCCTCACCCATGCCTCGGTTCACGGTGAAGAGGCTGGTGTTGAGAAATTGAAAAAGAAGAAGAAGACGTGGATATTGGATGCACTACACGGTGATGAGCGATGACTTTTGAGAAAGTCGGCATCCCAATACTCCTCTCTTCACTCCGATTCAACAAATTCCTCGGTCCCGGCTACAACTGTTCAATTGGGCTCTGAAGAAACTCATCCCACATCGATGCATTCATGAAGAAATTCCAGCCGCTAGTCTTTGAAGAACCTCTTGTTGATCCTCAAACTGCACAAGAAGAGGAACCAGAAATTCCTCGGCTGAAGCACCCGAGATCGCGATTCACGAGGTTGTGCTGCAAATCACTGACACTCCTCTGCCCAAACCGAAGAATCCGTTCTCAAGCAAGCAAAAATTCAAGGCTGAAGACTTCTTTTCTGAGCATGTGTTCTTCACTGATTACAATCCGTATGACTCTGCTCGCATAAGGAAAAGACGCTTCTGGACTGCTACTCAAGCCAACTACTATTCCTCAATGTTGACAAGGACAAGATCTTCGATCATGAGCATATTCCTCATGTGGATATGGAATCTCTGCCGTGCTTCGAGCCAGTCCTCAGAGTTATTCATGATGCAGGGCTGCTGAACTTCTGCACTGATATTTGTGATTGGAATGAAGAACTCATTCTTCAGTTCTATGCCACTTTGCATATCACCGGAGATGCTGCAGATGTCAATTCATGGGTGCTGGATTGGATGACAGAAAACACTCACTACAAGGCACCAAAGAACTGAATTGCCGTGTCCTTCCTCTTGATCCTCCCCATGAAAGCGCACGTTGCAGCTACAATGACCACGAGCTGACTGATCATTATATGCAAGTGCTCATGAAGCCTTTGAAGCCAGGGCAGGCCCCTCGAACCAAATTCCTCATCAAGGAACTGCTGTATGTGCCTCGGACTGTCTATCGAATCATGACGAAGACAATGAGTCCCATCAAAGGCCACGACTCAAATGATGAAGATGTCGTTGGCATCATGAAGAACATGCTTTTCAACATCATTCATGGCGTTCCCGTCAACTTCCATGATTTCTTCATGAGGACTCTGGCTAATGTTGCAATGTCACCTTTTGAGTGAAGCCCTATCGCCTTGGATTATGAGATTCATAAGGGCAATATCTTCTTTGAATTACAAAGGTCGACACTCGAACCATGGTAGCTACTTGCCGCCCATTGAAGTCCTCAAGTGACCAGTTTCATCATCGATGATAAGGGCAAGGCAGCTCTTGTGATTGATGAAGGCACTCGTCCATTGGATGGTCAATTCCGTCTAGCTACATCTTACTCCACCAATGACGATTACGCAACACATGACACCGCTGCAAATACCTCAGCCAAGCAAAAGCCTCAAGCAACAGCACCTAGGGTGATGACTGACCGTGAGTTACTCCTCAGTCTTCATCAGAAGGTTGAACACAATCAGAAATGGGTGAAGCGTCAATTTGCTGCAATTCTTCACAACATGACCTCAACACATAATGCAGTGAAGAAAAATCAGTATTACCTTCATGAAACCCTCAACCGCACATGGGCTGTTCTCACTCATGTATATTCCGCGGAAGATTTGAAGACTATGGGTCTCCAGGAGGCGTTTGACTGGTCTGCACCACCTCCAAAGAAATTCAAGAGAGTAAAAGTTCCTGATCTGGTGGCCAGTTCTTATTCTTCATCGCGTGAAACTGATGAACATGAAGATTTGGACGACACTGCGGCAGGCCCTACTCCAACAACCAACCCCGACAACGCCTGGCGCTCCTCCATCAACTTGAAAATCTTGAGGCGTTAGTCCTCGGTTTGATCCTTTTGTCATTTGATGACAAAGGGGAGAAATCTGAGTTAGTCTTCAAGCGGGTTTATATTATGGGCGTTTTGTTAAGTTACAACTCTCGTTCTTCGAAACTTTTATTGGATCGAGTTGTAATCTTAAATCCGATGGTGCCTTGATACTTTTGGTCGTGCTCGATGCTTTTGATGCCTCGAGCTCTGAAACTTTGATGTGCTATTCCGCATGCTTATTCCTCGTTAATATTATTGCATGCATCTTTGAATCTCATCAGCACCATATTTCATCATGCATTTCAAATTCTTCATATTATATATCAAATGCGTGTATGAATTACAAGATATAGGGGGAGATCTCCATGATTCAATTCTTCAAATGTGCATTGCCTCAAAAGCAATTTCCTCACTATGCACATATTCAGGGGGACTTCTTCTATATCTTGCAATCAAATTCCTCCATATCAGTATTTACACTTCATATGTTTATCCCCGTTGAAAACTTAACCTATGTTGTCATCAATCACCAAAAAGGGGGAGATTGTAAGTGCATCTAGTGCCCCTTAGTGAGTTTGGTGTATTGAAGACTTATAGGTTAAGTAACTGATGCGTTTGTGAGTGTACACAGGTATATAAGTCTATGAGGAGTTTGATATTTACAGAGAAAGTAGACCCCTAAAAATGAAGTTCTTCGACTGAAGACTTTGATATTCTAAAGACTTTCTGAAGACTTTGGAAGTGAAGAAATTGGTGTGACCTTGAAGACATAATATTCATTCGAGGAATATGAAGCGTGAAGACTTTTGTTTTCGTAGTTTCGTTTTCTCTTTCTTGAGTCATAGGAAACACCGTACTGTTAAAGGGGGTCGAGGAAATACTAAGGAAAAATTTCCATGTGATGCTGAACTCAAAATCCTACACCTACCAATCCCTTCGAGTGAAGCCATTGGAAATCTCATACAGTTCAATCAATTTCTTGAATGAGACGCAGTTCTTACAGTCCTTGAGGACTTTGCTCGATCGAGGAGTTAGGAATTCGCCGGTCTGAATTGCCTACGATGAGGAACATGATAGCCCCGAGGAATTTGAGAGTCAAATTTCCGACCGTTCTTGTCTTCTTGCGCGGCTGTTCCAAAATATCTTATCCACCTAACGGTCATATCATTGAAGGGCATTTATGTCTTATCATGTCGGGCTGCTCCCTAGGCTATAAATAGCCGCCCCTACAACCACTAGCTGGTTGGCTGCTCGAGAGAACTTGACACTTGTCATCCGAGAGCAACCCATCCTCCGAGGACTTTGGCGAAAATCATCAAGTGAGGAAAATCCCAAAACCAAACCCCCACAAACCCAAAGTGATTGAGCATCATGAAGAAATTGATCTGCGTGGATCCGACGCTTGTTACCATTGAAGGCTGTGCTTCTTCCGACGGTTAGGCGTCAAGGTCTAGAGCATCAAGAGGAATTGTGGATCGTCGAGTGACCAAGTCTGTGAAGGTTTGGAAGTCACTGAAGACTTACCACGAGTGATTGGACGAGGCTGCGTGGTCTTAGTTCAAGGAGAATACGGTGAGGATCTGGGTGTCTGAGTTGCGACTCGAGGCGGGTGTCCGGATCGTGTGTCCTCGAGTTTAAATACTCGGCCGCTCAACCAGACGCATAACCGAGACAGCAGTTGGAACTGGTTTACCAAATCATTGTCTTCACCAACCGGTGGTTCTATTTCCTCAACTCTTTCATTTCCTCATTACCGTGTTGAATGTTGTTCATATCTCGTGCTTGAAGACTTTGGTCAAGACTTTCACAAATTCCTCAGTTCAATTTCTTGATCTGTTTGTCTTCATCTTGCTATCCTGTGTTTACGCTTTCCGTACTCTGTTTTAGTCTTCATTTCATCATCTTTGGCTATGTGTGTATCTGTTATGTTTACTTCGAGTACATATTCATTTGCAAGTAGTTCTTCACTAAGGAATTTCCTCACCAGCAAATTCCTCAGTGAAGAATTCATAAAAATCGCCAATTCACCCCCCTCTAGTCGATATAACGCACTTTCAGGATGATATTATGGTTGTTTCATGATGATATCTGTTAGCATATTTTGGAGTATTACTTTGGATGTCATGCTGCCTTTGGATTATTAGTGGTTAGTATGATTATTTCCATGATGCTAGTTGATGTTCTGTTGCTTGGAGTATTATTTGTGGAGATGATGGTGACATGTGGATCTTAGCTGGATAGCTTTATTCTTGTTATTGGAGTAGTAGATTATTGTTTCGGATTCATCTGATAGTAGTGTTATGCTTTCCTCGGAGTATTTTGGTATGATGATATTATGCTTGGATTGTTTGTTGGATATTGCTATGACTTGGTTATAGTTTCATAGTTGATACCGGAGTATCAGTTATCAATTATATTTTTGGGGATAAATTCTGTCATTAAGTTGGTCAGGTGACGCCAAACCGGACTTTTCCAGTGCAACCACATTTGCCGGTACGGGACGGCCCTAATGCGGTCTATTGTCGTGCCTCTGGTCGGTGCCTCCAACTAGGGAAGGTTATGGTGTGCGCTACCCTGATCAGGTAGGCGGACATAAGCCTTGTGTGCCCATAGTTGTTATAGCCGGCGGATCCCCGTGTGGGATCGGGCCACGACGGTGGTCGTTGTGTCTTTGTTAGACACGGGGCCACCCATGACTTAGCCCAGAGGGGAGTGAGTCGGAGTGGCCGGGAGAGTGTCATGGCAGTAGATCGGTTTTGTCGGAACACCGTTGTTCCACCCGAATGGGAGTGCGAGGCCATGGGTTTTGTGGTGTGGGTACAGTGTGCTACCTCTGCAGAGTGTGTGTTTAAACTATCGATAGCTGCGTCCTCGGTCGTGGGCATGGGTTCGTACTAGGTCACACCGTTCGATCAACACTCACATGACGGAATGACTTCTAGGTGATTTAGATGTGGATATTTTGAGCAGTACAGAGTGGTTGTGATCGTCGTAAGGATCACGGGCCAAATATTGGTTGTGGTTGTGATCGCCGTAAGGATCACGGGCCAAATTTTGGTCGTGGTTGTGATCGCCGTAAGGATCATGGGCCAATTATTGGTCATGGTTGTGATCGCCGTAAGGATCACGGTTTGAGGCCAAATATTGGTCGTGGTTGTGATCGCCGTAAGGATCACTGTTTGAGAGATGGTGATTTATCAGTATTGTAGTAGTTTCATATCATGCTTAGGAGTTGCTGTTGTATCATGGTAGTTGTTAATTTAATTAACATGCTTAATGCTATGTTGTTGTCTTGCCTTGATGTTTTTGGTTGTTGTGAGCTTGCAAGTACATTCAATGTACTGACCTGGCGTGTCATGCCAGATTGCATGTGATGCCGTGATTGCTTGATTGCTTGTCGTGGTTTCCGTTCGTGCGAGCTAGATCATGTCCCAGCCAGAGTCCCTGCAGAGTGGATTTCATCACCTTCGTCGTTGTTCCGCTACTAGAAGATTTCTGTTGCTAAGAGTTGTTCCGCTGCTAGCATAGAGCAAGTGTAGTATCGCAGGCGTAGTGTCGCCGTGCTGATGTGAACCTTTGTAACATCATACCTTTGTATTATTATTCTTGTAATAAGAGTTGATTTGTTCTATGTCAAGCAGTGCCGTATTCCAGAGACTTCTCAATCTCTGGGCTGGAATACGGGTCATTCCAGTTTATGTGAGCCGGGGCGCCACAAGATATATGTCCAAGCGCACATGTACAGATTTCTATTAAGATATTTTGGAGTTTCTCGGTCGGGAAAGTTTTGATTTGAGCCGCCGAGGTCAACAGGAAGTCTGCGGCCAGCCGGGTTAATTAGTTCTGTAATTTAGCTTTGGGGCGGAGCGGCTGGTCCAAATCCAATTCAGTTTCCGTCCCGGCCTATACCAGTATCGCACAAGGGAAAAGTGCTAGCTACCTTGAACACGTGCAATGGCTTATTACACTGAGAATACGAGCTGGGCGGTACTAGTACTGGTACAACTTATTCAAATTGCCACAGCTCAAAGTAAAAAAAATACATGTGTGTACGTATGACAGAGGACATGCATAGGGAAATCTATGAGCCGGCCGCCGGGTAGTACTCGTTTGACTGAGTCAGACCACGCCGCATCCAGCTCTGTTGATTACTGGAGCCGCTGCCTCAGTGGTCGACCTCGCCAGCCTGCCGCCTGATTGCCAGAGTTGATCTGCCGCACTCCCAAGTCATCCCGCCGACCCGCCTAAGCGGCCAGGCCTCCACTGTGTCACCGGCCACGAGCCGCCCGGCCTTCATGAGCCGCCGTCGCCTTGCCTGAGCCGTCCGTCGCGCTGAGCCGGTTCTGCCGCACTATGATGCGTTCGGTTTCACGGTCGCCTTGATCCACCCCAATCCATCAACCATGCTGCAGCTAGCTTTGCCTGCGCCCGACTGTTGGCTCTGTCTGGATGCGTTTCATGGGTGTATTGACTACCCAATGGGGTTTAAAGAAGTGGATAAAGATCAGACGGAGTACTAATTCCGCAGGCACCGTGAGTGAAATTTTGGTCCGCGCAAAGGATGATATGTCGTCTGGGCGAATCAGGTGATATCCCTTTAAGTATATCTTATTGGCATATGTTGCTTTTGTCAAAGAACAATTATTTTGGTCTGTATTTTTATGCACAGGACAATAATTCATTATAAAGGTGGTGCCATGTTGTGTCTATGGAGTGTGCGTTAGCATTATCATGCATTGGCATCCGTGCTTTGCTGTTGAATAGGTGTGCGCAAGCCGCCCCCCGTGCAGCTCGGTCTTCATCAGGACGATGTGGCTGACTCGCCCATTCGCGCGGTTTAATGTGCTGCGATTGACGTGCCCGTCCACACCGGCTTGCAATGCCGTGGCCGACTCATCAGCTTGCACCCACGGGCGACTCGCCCGTGATTGAATTCAGTTTCACCACAGTGATCATCAACTCCGCGGTGGATAATGTCCGGCTTAACATATTAGGTGAAATCCATCCAGTATATTTTTAAATTATATGTTGCTTTCTTTAAAAAGAGCAACTACTCTGGCTTGCAAGTTATCCAATGCAGGACAAGGTTATCACTGTGCTGTTGAAAGACTCATACCGGTTTATATCACAGTCAAATATTGAGAATCTCAAGACAACTTCTCAAGTTGCCTTGAGACTTGGGGGCTACGATCACATGACTCAGTAAATGTTGCCAGTTTAAAGGCCGTCAAAATTTTTTTGGCTCAAAATGATGCTTCCGGTTTAAGAGGAAACTGTCTCCCAGAAAGCTCTGAAGCTCTCAAATCTGGTTTAAAAATTCCGTTTCAAGAAGAATTCATTACTCACAAGTTCGAGTTCTCAGAAGAATTAAAGGGACCAAAGAGAGTCTATTGCAAAGCACAACTCAAACATAGGTACCCTGCTCCAAGACCATTGGGGACTGGATTGTATTCGAATAATGGCTTAAACCCTTTTGGTCCGACTTTGATCGTATTCGAATCAGAGTCGTTAAAAAAGTCTCAATGTCATTTGGGGGATTCCTGTTCAAACATAGGTCGTATTCGAACCAAAGAGAACATAGCTGTCGGTACCCTTTTGATCGGCACAATGCCAAACTCACTAGGGGGCTTCTTGATCGTATTCGAATCATAGCTTAACCCCTTTTGGGTCCGACTTTGATCGTATTCGAATCAGAGTCGCTAAAAAACTCTCAAGGTCATTTACGGGCTTCCTGTTCAAACATAGGTCGTATTTGAACCAAAGAGAACATAGCTGTCGGTACCCTCTTGATCGGCGCAACGCCAAAGCCACTGGGGGCTACATGATCGTATTCGAATCCTAGCTTAACCCCTTTGGAACGGTTTACTGATCATATTCGAATCAGAAGCCTCGATTTTTTTTCTTTTATTTGGCTTAAGTTTTTTTTGAAAACAATCTTTGGATTTGTCTTGAGACTTTTTTGTTCAGATCTAAGGCATATATATGTGGTTTCTATTTAACCCGTCTTAATTTTGGACGATAAGTCGCCAGCATATGACAATCATCAAGCATTTGAAAGTCTTGGATTCTAAAACATTGGGTTATCACCCTTACTGCACAGGTATCATAAACCGGCAGTACGATTCAATATCACAGGTATGATATTGTTTACATATGATTATGTTTAAACCGGCCCTGGGTATGGACTTTAAGTCACCGGTCTATTTTGGATTGCGCCATTCGAATCATGCTCTTATCAATTATTGGGTTATTGCCCTTATTGGATACGACGATGTAAGCCAGCAGTATGAGCCAATTTCTACAGGTATGTTTTCCTGATTATATAAATATGCGAGGTTGGATAACCCGCCCTGGCTTTTGACGTTAAGTCGCCAATATGTTTACGCTTGAATGGCCTTAATCCTAGTCTTTTCCGTAATTGCATAAAGACTATATTATGTTTGGGTTGTTACCCGCCCTGGCTTTGACGTTAAGTCGCCAGGGCATATGTTGTTTAAACTCTGTGCAGGATTTGCAGAAATATGACTGATAAGTCTCCAACGTATCTATATTTTTTGATTGTTCCATGCTATTATATTACCCCTTTTGGATGTTTATGGGCTTTATTTTACACATTTATATCATTTTTGGGACTAACCTACTAACCGGAGGCCCAGCCCATATTGCTGTTTTTTTTGCCTATTTCAGTATTTCGAAGAAAAGGAATATCAAACGGAGTCCAAACGGAATGAAACCTTCAGGACCGTTATTTTTGGAATAAATCTGATCTGGAGAGCCTGGAGTGCAAGTTAAGAAAGCTCCGAGGGCCCCACGAGATAGGAGGGCGCGCCCCCTGTCTCGTGGGCCCCTCGGGCGTCCACCGACGTACTTCTTCCTCCTATATATACCTACGTACCCCGAAAACATCCGTGAGCACCACGAAACACAATTTCCACCGTCGTAACCTTCTGTATCCGCGAGATCCCATCTTGGAGCCCTTGTCAGCACTCTGCGGGAGGGGGAAGCAACCACGGAGGGCCTCTACATCAACATCCTTGCCCCTTCGATGAGTTGTGAGTAGTTTACCACAGACCTACGGGTCCATAGTTATTAGCTAGATGGCTTCTTCTCTCCTTTTGGTTCTCAATACAATGTTCTCCCCCTCTCTTGTGGAGAACTATTCGATGTAATCTCTTTTGCGGTGTGTTTGTCGAGATCCGATGAATTGTGGGTTTATGATCAAGTTTATCTATGAATAATATTTGAATCTTCTCTGAATTTTTTTATGTATGATTGAGTTATCTTTGCAAGTCTCTTAGAATTATCAGTTTGGTTTGGCCTACTAGATTGATCTTTCTTGCCATGGGAGAAGTGTTTAGATTTGGGTTCAATCTTGCGGTGTTCTTACCCAGTGACAGAAAGGGTTGCAAGACACGTATTGTATTGTTGCCATCGAGGATAACAAGATGGGGTTTATATCATATTGCATGTGTTTATCCCTCTACATCATGTCATCTTGCTTAATGCGTTGCTTTGTTCTTATGAACTTAATACTCTAGATGCATGCTGGATAGCGGTCGATGTGTGGAGTAATAGTAGTCGATGCAGGCAGGAGTCGGTCTACTTGTTATGGACGTGATGCCTATATACATGATCATGCCTAGATAATCTCATAACTATGCGCTTTTCTATCAATTACTCGACAGTAATTTGTTCACCCACCGTAATACTTATGCTATCTTGAGATTAGCCCCTAGTGAAACCTATGGCCCCCGGGTCTATCTCTTATCATATTTTGCTTTCCATCTACTTTTATTTGCATCTATACCAAAAATACCAAAAATATATCTATCTTATCATACTATATTTATTAGATCTCACTTTCGCAAGTAGCCGTGAAGGGATTGACAACCCCTTTATTGCATTGGTTGCGAGTTCTCAGTTTGTTTGTGTAGGTGCGTGGGACTTTTGAGGAGCCTCCTACTCGATTGGTACCTTGTTTCTCAAAACTGAGGGAAATACTTACGCTACACTTTGCTGCATCACCCTATCCTCTTCGAGGAAAACCAACGCAAGCTCAAGACGTAGCAAGAAGGATTTCTGGCGCCGTTGCCGGGGAGGTCTTCGCTCAAGTCAAGACATACCAAGTACCCATCATAAACCCATCTCCCTCGCATTTACATTATTTGCCATTTGCCTCTCGTTTTCCTCTCCCCCACTTCACCCTTGCCGTTTTATTCGCCCTCTCTTTCCCAATCTTCTCCTCTCTCTTCGCTTGCCGTTTTTCTGTTTGCTCGTGTGTTAGTCCGTTTACCTTGTCATTATGGCTAGTCCTCCTATCTTTATTCTTACTCCCGAACAAGAAATTCACAATTTTAAGCAAAGGAAAAGGGAAAGTTTAAAAGATGCTTGGCATAGAATTTGCAATGCCCAATATAAAGCTACTAGGAAGCTTGCTACTTCCGTTCTTCTCCGCAATTTTTATGTAGGCATTAGTCCTTGGAATAGATGTGTTCTTGATATTGCTACTGGAGGTGATTTTATGAGTAGCCATACTTTTGATGCTTATAATGCTCTGTTTGATTTGTTTGGCCCACCACCTCTTTTGGTCAATGGAACGGTTTTAACTCTAGAACATGTGATGCAACGGCTTGATATTATTAAAAGTAAAATTGCCACTGTTGAGTTGATTGAAAATTTGGATAAAAATATTCATAATCACATTACCCAAGTTGGATCTGGGGTTGGAGTTACTTTGAAAAATCTTAAGGAAAAAGAACCTATAGTCAATGAAAAAATAGATCTAGACTCTTCCAGAATCAGTAAACTTGAGGATATCATTACAAACTTGGGTTCCGCATTTTCCCCCATGAAAAACACTCCAAAACCCCCTACTAAAATTCCCAAGTTTATTTATGTTCCTAAAAATAAAGGTGAATCTTCTAGTAAGAGAGATGCGGATCTCAAATCCATGAGTGTTCTTCCCAATTGCCTCTCTATCGTTAAGGAACCTTTTGCTACCAATGAATTCCTTGAATTTTTGCCTAAAGGTTTATCCATTGCTAAATGGGAAGAAATCCCTAGAGATCACAAGCGCTCTATTGATGAATTTAGTGCCAAAGATGGCACTCGTTAGATCTATCTTTGTTTTTATGCCTAGCTAGGGGCATTAAACAATAGCGCTAGTTGGGAGGCAACCCAATTTTTCTTTATGTTTTTACTTTTTGCTCCTGTTTAGTAATAAATCTTGCATCTACCTTCTAGATAGATGTGTTTTATCTTTTAATTAGTGTTTGTGCCAAGTAGAACCTATAGGATAACCTACGATGATAGTTGATTTGATTCTGCTGAAAAACAGAAACTTTGCACGCACGAATATAATTTTGTTAAATAACAGGAATGTGATTTTGCGTTGATTCTTTTTGCTTATGTTCAATAGACACATTTTCCAGGACTTCCTATTTTGGTAGGATTTTTAGAGTTCCAGACGTTTAAGTTAGTTACAGATTTCGACAGACTATTCTGTTTTTGACAGATTCTATTTTTTCGTGTGTTGTTTGCTTATTCCAATGCATCTATGGCTAGTAAATTAGTTTATAAACCATAAAGAAGTTGTAATACAGTAGGTTTAACACCAATATTAATAAAGAATGAGTTCATTGCAGTACCTTATGTGGTGGTTTTGTTTTCTTTCACTAACGGAGCCTATAAGATTTCCTGTTGAGTTTTGTGTTGTGAAGTTTTCAAGTTTTGGGTAAAGCTTTTATGGACTATGGAATAAAGAGTGGCAAGAGCCTAAGCTTGGGGATGCTTATGGCACCCCAAGATATTCAAGAATAGCCAAAAGCCTAAGCTTGGGGATGCTCCGGGAAGGCATCCCCTCGTCTTCGTTCATTGGTAACTTTACTTGGAGCTATATTTTTATTCGCCACATGATATGTGTTTTGCTTGGAGCGTAGTGTATTATGTTAGTCTTCGCTTTTTAGTTTACCACAATCATCCTTGCTGTACACACGTTTTGGGAGAAGCCTATTTGATTAGAATTTGCTAGAATACTCTATGTGCTTCACTTATATCTTTTGAGCTTGATACTTTTTGCTCTAGTGCTTCACTTATATCTTTTAGAGCACGGTGGTGTCTTAATTTTGAAGAAATTGCTAGTCTCTCATGCTTCACTTATATCATTTTGAGTCTTTTAGAACAGCATGGTATTTGCTATGATCATAAAGTTGGTCCTAGAATGATGAGCATCCAAGTTGGGTATAATAAAAACTATCATAGAAAAGTGAATTGGATACTATGATCAATTTGATACTTGATAATTGTTTTGAGATATGGAGGTAGTGATACTAAAGTCATGCTAGTTGGGTCATTATGAATTTAAAGAATGCTTGTGTTGAAGTTTGTGATTCCCGTAGCATGCACGTATGGTGAACCGCTTTGTGATGAAGTTGGAGCACAATTTTATTTATTGATTGTCTTCCTTATGAGTGGCGGTCGGGGACGAACGATGGTCTTTTCCTACAAATCTATCCCCCTAGGAGCATGCGCGTAGTACTTTGGTTTTTGATGACTTCTAAATTTTTGCAACAAGTATATGAGTTCTTTTGATTAATGTTGAGTCCATGGATCATACGCACTCTTTCACCCTTCCACCATTGCTAGCCTCTCTTGTACCGCGCAACTTTCGCCAGTACCATACACCCACCATACTCCTTCCTCAAAACAGCCACCATACCTACCTATTATGGCATTTCCACAGCCATTCCGAGATATATTGCCATGCAACTTTCCACAGTTCTGTTTATATGACACACATTACTTTTGTCATATTGCTTTTTGCATGATCATGTAGTTGACATTGTATTTGTGGCAAGGCCACCTTCATAATTTTCATACATGTCGCTCTTGATTCATTGCATATCCTGGTACACCGCCGGAAGCATTCATATAGAGTCATATCTTGTTCTAGCTTTGAGTTGTAAATCCATAAAAGTGTGATGATCTTCATTATTAGAGCATTGTCCTAGTGAGGAAAGGAAGATGAAGACTATGATTCCCCCACAAGTCGGGATGAGACTTCGGACTTTAAAAAAAAAGAAAAAAAGAAAAAAAGAGAAAGGCCAAAAAGAAAAAAGAAAAAAGGCCAAAGAAAAAACAGAAAAGAAAAAATGAGAGAAAAAGAGAGAAGGGACAATGCTACTATCTCTTTTTCCACACTTGTGCTTCAAAATAGGACTATGATCTTCATGATAGAGAGTCTCATATGTTGTCACTTTCATATACTAGTGGGAATTTTTCATTATAGAACTTGGCTTGTATATTCCAATGATGGGCTTCCTCAAAAGTGCCCTAGGTCTTCGTGAGCAAGCAAGTTGGATGCACCCCACTTAGTTTCTTTTATTGAGCTTTCATATATTTATATCTCTAGTGCATCCGTTCCATGGCAATCCCTACTCACTCACATTGATATCTATTAATGGGCATCTCCATAGCCCGTTGATATGCCTAGTTGATGTGAGACTATCTTCTCCTTTTTGTCTTCTCCACAACCACCATTCTATTCTACATATAGTGCTATGTCCATGGCTCACGCTCATATATTGCGTGAAAGTTGAAAAAGTTTGAGATTATTAAAATATGAAACAATTGCTTGGCTTGTCATTGGGGTTGTGCATGATTAAATACTTTGTGTGATGAAGATAAAGCATAGCCAGACTATATGATTTTGTAGGGATAACTTTCTTTAGCCATGTTATTTGAGAAGACATGATTACTTTGATTAGTATGCTTGAAGTATTACTATTTCTCATGTCAATACAAACTTTTATTTTGTATTCATTTGGATCTGAACATTCATGCCACAATGAAGAAAATTACATTATGAATTATGCTAGGTAGCATTCCACATCAAAAATTTCTTTTTTATCATTTACCTACTCGAGGACGAGAAGGAATTAAGCTTGGGGATGCTTGATACGTCTCCAACGTATCCATAATTTTTGATTTTTCCATGCTATTATATTACCCCTTTTGGATGTTTATGGGCTTTATTTTACACATTTATGTCATTTTTGGGACTAACCTACTAAACGGAGGCCCAGCCCATATTGCTGTTTTTTGCCTATTTGATATTTCAAGAAAAGCGAATATCAAGCGGAGTCCAAACGGAATGAAACCTTCGGGGCGTTATTTTTGGAACAAATCTGATCTGGAGAGCTGGAGTGCAAGTCAAAAAGCTCGAGGGCCCCACGAGATAGGAGGGCGCCCCCAGAGGGCGCCCTCTCTCGTGGGCCCCTCAGCGATCCACCGACGTACTTCTTCCTCCTATATATACCTACGTACCCCGAAAACATCCAGGAGCACCACCAAACACAATTTCCACCACCGTAACCTTTTGTATCCGCGAGATCCTATCTTGGAGCCCTTGCCGGCACTCTGCCGGAGGGGAAAGCAACCACGGAGGGCCTCTACTTCAACATCCCTGCCCCTCCGATGAGTTGTGAGTAGTTTACCACAGACCTACGGGTCCATAGTTATTAGCTAGATGGCTTCTTCTCTCTTTTTGGATCTCAATACAATGTTCTCCCCCTCTCTTGTGGAGAACTATATGATGTAATCTCTTTTTGCGGTGTGTTTGTCGAGATCCGATGAATTGTGGGTTTATGATCAAGTTTATCTATGAATAATATTTGAATCTTCTCTGAATTCTTTTATGTATGATTGAGTTATCTTTGCAAGTCTCTTAGAATTATCAGTTTGGTTTGGCCTACTAGATTGATCTTTCTTGCCATGGGAGAAGTGTTTAGCTTTGGGTTCAATCTTGCGGTGTTCTTACCCAGTGACAGAAAGGGTTGCAAGACACGTATTGTATTGTTGCCATCGAGGATAACGAGATGGGGTTTATATCATATTGCATGTGTTTATCCCTCTACATCATGTCATCTTGCTTAATGCGTTACTCTGTTCTTATGAACTTAATACTCTAGATGCATGCTGGATAGCGGTCGATGTGTGGAGTAATAGTAGTAGATGCAGGCAGGAGTCGGTCTACTTGTTATGGACGTGGTGCCTATATACATGATCATGCCTAGATAATCTCATAACTATGCGCTTTTCTATCAATTGCTCGACAGTAATTTGTTCACCCACCGTAATACTTATGCTATCCTGAGAGAAGCCTCTAGTGAAACCTATGGCCCCTGGGTCTATCTCTTATCATATTTTGCTTTCCATCTACTTTTATTTGCATCTTTACCTTTTGCATTTATACCAAAAATACCAAAAATATATCTATCTTATCATACTATCTTTATTAGATCTCACTTTCGCAAGTGGCCGTGAAGGGATTGGCAACCCCTTTATTGCGTTGGTTGCGAGTTCTCAGTTTGTTTGTGTAGGTGCGTGGGACTTTTGAGGAGCCTCCTACTGGATTGCTACCTTGGTTCTCAAAACTGAGGGAAATACTTATGCTACACTCTGCTGCATCACCCTCTCCTCTTCGAGGAAAACCAACGCAAGCTCAAGACGTAGCAATGACTTATATAAATGATTAAGTTCAAGCTCATTATCAAAATTGATGCTTCAAAATGATTATCCGTTCTGGTTTTTCTCAAAGGTTATAAGCCGCCGGTTTATAAAAATTTCGGCTTACAATGGAGGCGTATTAAATCGCCATCGGCCAAGAGCCGTCGGGTATTTAAACTCCAGATTTACTTGTCAACAGATAAGGTTTTCAAAGTCGCTTTGGCGCAATGGCTATTATTTTATCAATGGATATGATTTATTCTACAATGGAAGGAATAGTTCCGAGTCGCTGCAGGCTTACGACCCGACACTTGGGGGCTACATTATTCAAGTTGAGATTACATCAAATATGCAAGTCTCATGTCACTGCAAGCATGCACCATGACACTTGGGGGCTAATGCAAAGTCATTTTTACTGGCCTTATTGAAGACCCGACTCACCACATCATAATGAGCCAAACCTTCGGGGCTACCCATTGCTCCTGTCAACAATTCAAGGAACACAAGTCTTAATCCATTATATTGAAGGGTCCACTGCTCAGTTGGTAAAGCACAAAGCTCTTAACCTTGTGGACGTGGGTTTAAGCCCCATGATGGGGTTACATCATATGATGTTCTTTTCAAATGAATTATATACAAAGTCCCAGCTCAGTATTATCTTACTAAGCCGACCCTTGGGGGCTACACGTTGCTGTTTAAGTCTACATGATCATATCTACAAAAGTCCTTGCTCATTATTGCATATTGACCCGGCCCTTGGGGGCTACACTGGTTGAAGTTTTTTATGAGCATAAGGCAATTACAAGTCCCAGGTTGCTGCAAGCATGACAACCCGACACATGGGGGCTACAGGTGATATGCATATAAAGGAGGAATAACTTCAAATTCTCAGTTTTGAGCAAATTAGGTATTATATTATTATCGGAGAAATCTGCAAAGTTTATGACCCGGCGTCATCATAAGATTAACCCGGCATCAGCAACAATCATGACCCGACATCATTTATTTATAACCCGACAATTTTGGCAATCATAAATCGGCAAGATCCACATCTTTAAGCCAACGGAATATCAGTTGAATATTTCAAGACCAATATTTTTGTCAAGTCAGAGCATTGATGGCCGACTCAAACGGATTATTTCTTATAATATTTATCTACAAGAGCCAATGTCAGCAAATTGGTTATGAAGCTGGCCTATTGACCCAGATTTTTTAGAAGAAGTGCCTGAATTTTTTGCGTTGGCAAGGTTTGGACATATCTGGTAAAGGAGATTTGATATAAGATCTTAAGTATGCATCCAGGAGGAAATGACAAGGACTTAAAGATGATCAGGTGCCGGTTCAGGAAAATATTTAACCTGGAGCACAACCTATCAAGTTTGTTCATGTGTTTATATTACAGGATCAGTTTAACATGGATAAATCCGAATTAAACTGGGGGCTAATGTCGGGGATATACCCCGCGGTATGACCCGGCCGGAAGTATGACTCGGGCGGGCTTGGTGTTTTCATTGGTAACCCACTGGAGGACTGGCGACTCACGAGTCTGGCGGCTCACTGGTCTGACAACTCACGAGCCTGGCGACTCACGGATGGCCCTAACAGCGGGTCAGATACAAGACTAGGCCCAAGGCCGAGAAGGCCGGCTCATGTTATGGTGGGCCGGTTTACGAGGAAAGGCATAAGGAGTTTTCCCTTAAGGGGACAGACTAGGATTCCACTTGTAATAGACTAGTGCTAATCCGAATAGGACTCTACATGTAACCCGCCCCCTCAACTTATATAAGGAGGGGCAGGGCACCCCAAGAGGGACAGGAAAGAAACAATCTCTAGGGCTAGACACAAAGAGCCGGCTTACCGGCGACTCCCTCATGATCATAATGAGACCTAGCCACAAACAACATGTAGGGTTATTACCGGATGATGTTTCCCGGGGCCCGAAGCTGTCTAAATCCTTGTCTTGTGTTGCGTCTCTCAATTCCGCCCAACCCCTCTCAAGCTACCGCATAGATGCGTTGGCCTCGCGACTAAGTCCTCACACTAAGGACATCTGCCATGAAAATTCCACGACAGATCCCATTGATATTATCAATATTGAACTCAAATGATTCAAGAAATATTTTAAAGGATGGGGCTTGAACGCCTCTGGTGTATCCAGGAAGAAAAGGAATTTGCAGAGAGAAGAGTTATCTAGATTAGAAGAACTAGAGGAAACTGATATGTTGTCCCGGCGGTTTTATTGTAGGGAAGTGGAGATTAGTGTTGAATTACAAAATTTGTTAGCTGAAGAGGCGATATCCTGGCTACAAATATCCCATGAGAGACGACTCCTTAAGAGAGACCAAAATACTGCCTATTTTTCGAGAATATGCAATGGGAGACATAGAATAAACACTATTTCCCTCCATGTGATGGTGATTATGTCATTAAAGGGATTCGCAAAAAAAATATTATGTCATTAAAGGGACAGAAGAGTTACTTAAGCATGCTACATCCTTTTACAAAAGCTTGTTTGGGCCTTCCCATGCAAACTTATGTCATCTTGCCAAGAATATTTGGAAACCTAATAAAATGTTATCTGACATTGATAATTTTATTCTTACAAGGCCCTATATATGAATGAAGTAGAAAATGCCTTGTTTCTAATGAACCTAACCTTACCCCCGGTCGTCATAACATTCCCATGATTTTTTTCCAAAGATGTTGGCATATAGTTAAAGGTGATGTTATGCATCCTTTAGCCCTGTTTCACGTCGGGGTTTTATATGTAAAGAGGTTGAACTATGGGGTGTTCACTTTGTTATCTATGTTGTTAGAGGCCAACAAAATTCAGCACTTTCGATTGGTTTTCCTACTTTGTTGCATTTACAAAGTTATTACTAAAGTGATCACTATTAGATTCGAGCCTTCTGCAGATATTCTTTTTAGTAGACATCAAAATCCTTTCATCAAAAACCGTGATTGAGGGAGTCCTGGACTAGGGGGTGTCCGGACAGCCGGACTATCAATATCCGCCGGACTCCCAGACTACGAAGATAGAAGATTGAAGACTCCGGCTCATGTCCGGAAGGTACTTTCCTTGGCATGGAAGGCAAGCTTGGCGATACGGATACGTAGATCTCCTACCATTGTAACCGACTCTGTGTAACCCTAGCCTCTCCGGTGTCTATATAAACTGGAGGGCTTTAGTCCGTAGGACACAACATTACATCTCAACAATCATACCATAGGCTAGCTTCTAGGGTTTAGCCTCCTTGATCTCGTGGTAGATCTACTCTTGTACTACCCATATCATCAATATTAATCAAGCGGGACGTGGGTATTACCTCCATCGAGAGGGCTCGAACACAGGTAAAACTCTTGTGTCCCTCGTCTCCTGTTACCATCCGCCTAGACGCACAGTTCGGGACCCCCTACCCGAGATCCGCCGGTTTTGACACCAACATTGGTGCTTTCGTTGAGAGTTCCTCTGTGTCGTCGCCGATAGAGCGGATGCCTTTACCCGTCTTCAAAGACGGTGTTTTCGCCGGAGAGGCCTTGGCTGCCGGTCAGACAATCCGTCTTGGCGGCTTCCTTATGGCCGCCTCTCCGGCCGTCGCTTCGGCAATGACTTCTCAAGTCGTCGAAAGCGATCTTCGCGTCAGCCCTAAAGCTGCCGAACAGTTAGATCCAATCGAGCTCTCGACTGTCAACGAGCTCCTGGATCGCATCGCCGCCCTGGGAGTCGCAACAGTCTACAATCAGATTGGGCTTAAAACCGATCTGAGAGAGATTAACTCTCCCCAGGTTACCCACCACATCGAAGTGGTAGAAGAACAACTCGGCAATTCGTTGCCATTTTTGAAAACAATCTGTGTCCGGATTCCCGAACCCTCCATGCCGGACTCCCGCGGAGGGACGGACTCTGATCGAGCGCTGAACTTAAAATCATGCATCGCTCCGGACTCGCTGGGCTGTTTCCAACAAATCAAGCTTCCGAATTTGGAAGTCCCTCGGCCATTGAGCCCAAAGATGGGCAGGGATCTGGATTTTATTCCACCCACCCGCCCAGACATATGCGACCTATCTCTAATTCGGCAAGAGCCCTCAGAAACAGTAGATCATTACTGGGCCAGATTCCTCTTGGTTATGGACAGGATAAAGGACTGCCGAGAGGAGAACGCAATCTCAATATTCTGCGATAACTGCACGGACAAGGGAATCCTAAACGCCATTGATCGTCGCAAGATTACGCGTTTCACCGATCTGGCGTCCATAGTACGAAAGTACTGCGCGATGGAAAGTTTCCGGAGAACCGAAAATCAATTTTGGGATAATCCGGCCCCAAACCAAGTCCGCGGTAAAAGGGCGCCTCACAATCAGGCCCCAGATGCAAAAACCAAAAAGCAAAAACCCAGCAGGGGAAGCGGAACCGTCTTTGGAGGGATGGCTCAATGGACCTGTAAAATTCATATCTGGGGAGCTGTCCCAACACATAGCCTTGAGCATGTTGGATACTACGGCGGTGGCCAAAAGTGGCGAAGAGCTTCTAGCTCAGAAACCACTCCAACAATACCAGCACGGTATCAACAGTCTTGAGACTTTCACATCAAATAATATGCGAAAACGAACAATCCATGAACTCTTGAAGTCTACCAAGTAGCAACAACAAATCCATGGGCGACACAGCTATCACCTTCAGCGCCAATGACGAGCCCACATGTCTAACTACGAGCCCGGCCGACTTGGTACTTAGTCCCATAGTGGACGGCTTTCGACTGGCAAAAGTCCTCATGGACGGTGGCAGCGTACTAAACCTCATTTATGAGGAAACCCTGCGGAAAATGGAAATCGATTGGAGCCGTATTGAGCGAAGCAGCACAACCTTCAGAGGAATAATCCCTAGCCGGGAAGCGCGCTGCACCGGAAAAATCACACTCGATGTGGTGTTCGGCTCTCCGGACAATTACATGTCCGAAGAAGTCACGTTCCAGGTAGCCCCGTTCAGCAGCGGCTATCACGCCATATTAGGAGCATTCACAATTTTTCAAGCAATACCCCATTACGGGTACATGAAGCTCAAAATGCCTGGGCCCAACGGAATAATCACTCTCGTCAGTGATCCGGACATAGCACTCCGGGCCGAAAACAAGACAGCCGCACTAGCCCTCGAGGCACTATCCGAAGCCTTAGCGGCAGAGGAACTCACCACGCTACGCTCTACGGTAAACAGGGACGATGTGATACTCGATAAACGATCCAAGTCCACCTCCTTCAAACCAGCAGATGAGATAATTAAATTTCAAGTCCACCCAACGGACCCAACAAAGACGACCTCCATCGGGGCACAGTTGAACCCCTAAGTCGACGCCGCACTGCGCGAATTCCTTCGGGAAAATTGGGACATCTTCGCCTGGCATCCTTCGGACATGCCCGGAATCCCTCGCAGGTTGGCAGAACACAGCCTAAACATCCTAAAAGGATTCAAGCCATCAAACAGGCTCTTGACGATTTTCGAACCCAAAAGACGAGCAATGGGAGAAGAGCTAGCCAAGTTATTGGAAGCGGATTCATTAGAGATATCAAACATCCGGATGGCTAGCAAATTTGGTGATGGCCAAAGAAAGATAAATCTGGCGTCTACGTATCGACTTCAAAGACCTCAATAAGGCTTTCCCAAAGGATCCTTTCCCTCTCCCCGCATCGATCAAATTATCGATGCCACAGCGAGACATGATTCGTTGTGCTTCACGGATGCATACTCGGCTATCATCAAATCAAGATGGCGGAAGCGAATCAAGCGCGATGGCATTCATAACTCCATACGAGACCATTCGCTTCAACACGATGCCCTTGGACTTAAAAGCGCCCGGTAAGAACATATCAGCGCATGATTCAAACATGTCCGCTACCAGTCGGCAAAATAGTCGAGGCATACGTGAGCGGCGAGTCGTCAAAACAAAACACGTCGAAACTTTAGTAGGCGATCCGAGGCTCACATTCGGCAACCTCGAGCATATGACATTGTGAATCCGGAAAAATGTGTTTCGGCGTACCAGCCGAAGCTCTTGGGCTTCATAGTATCCGGTAGAGGAATTGAAGCAAATCCGGCCAAAATTCGGGCTCTGTCGCAGTTGGATATTCCAAAAGACCTCAAGCAAATACAAAAGTTAACAGGATGCGTGGCAGCTTTCAGCCGTTTTATCTCCCGTTTAGGAGAGAAGGCGTTGCCCCTTTATCGCCTCCTAAAGCGCACCGAACACTTCGAGTGGACGGATGCCGCCACTGCCGGACTCGAAGAAATAAAGGCCGTATTGGCAACAAATCCGATCCTGGCTGCGCCCACTCAGGGCGAACCAATGTTGTTATACATCGCTGCAACACATCAAGTTGTGAGCGCTGTCCTCGTCGTCGAGCGAGCAAATGTAGGGCATAAATTCCCTCTTCAAAACCAGTGTATTATGTATCCTTTGTGTTAACCCTCGCAAATCCGCTACCCGCACTATCGAGAAGATAGCATACGGTGTTCATGGCGTCTCGAAGCTCGACACTACTTTCAAGAGTGTTCGATAACGATGGCCTCTCAAGTACCACTCAATGACATTATAAATAACCGCGATGCAACGGGCAGGATTGCAAAATGGGCCATTGAGCTCTTGCCATTCGACATAACTTATAAAACTCAACGAGCCATAAAGTCACAAGTTTTGGCTGACTTCGCCGAATGGATGAAGCCGAACTACCTAAAGAGTGCGGCGCGTACTCCAATTGGACTATGCACTTCGACGGCTCCAAAATGTTGGCGGATGCGGGTGGCGTCGTCTTGGCGTCCCCACGGAGATCTGATCCAAGATGTACTTCAAATAATGTACGGACTCCAACAATGCAGCCGAGTATGAGGCCTTGTTACATGGTCTCCGGATGGCAGTCTCCATGGGCATTCAACGCCTAGAGGTGCGTGGGGATTCAAACCTTGCAATATCCCAAATAAATGGAGACTTTGACGCCAAGGATCCAAAATGGCAGCATATCGTATCGTCACGAAAATGTCATTTCGGTTTGAAGGACTCGAATTCCATCACATAGCCCGAGATAACAACCAAGCGGCCGACATCCTGGCACGCATCGGTGCGAAACGTGATGCCGTCCCTCCAAATATCTTCCTGGAACGGCTCTTCAAGCCATCCGTACTATGGGAAGAGGAGTCCGGTAGCGACAAACCGGAGAAAGCCGCACCAACCGGTGACTCAGCAGACAACATAACACAATCCGCCCACGATATAATGGCAGTAATCGCTGCGTGGACAGAACCTTTCCTAGCCTACTTACTTAGGCAGGAACTTCCCGAAGACCAAAATGAGGCCCGCTGCATAGTCCGGCGATCGAAGGCCTACAAGGTTCATGAGGGAGAACTTTATAAGAAAAGTACTACCGGAGTCCTTCAAAGGTGCATCTCCGAAGAAGAAGGGCAAAACCTCCTGGCTGAAATCCATGCCGGACTAGGTGGACACCACGCAGCAGTCCGGGCCCTGGTAGGAAAGGCATTCCGTACATGATTTTATTGGCCGACGGCTCGGGCAGATGCGCAGGACTTGGTCCAGCGATGCGTCGGTTGCCAGCTCTTTGCTAATCAGAGCCATATGACACCCACCGCCCTCTGAACCATACCCTTACGGCGTTCGTCATGCAGGGGTTTGACATGGTCGGACCCTTAAAGGGAACCCACAAGAAAAAGTACCTATTGGTCATGGTGGATAAGTTCACCAAATGGATAGAGGCCAAACCGGTCAAAACGGCAGAGTCCGGACCAGTGATAGACTTTATATCGGGGTGGTACACCGTTCTGAGTCCCCACAAGCATCATCACCGACAACAGCATGAACTTCACAGCCGGCGAGGTTAAGACATGGTGCAAAAATATGGGCATCAAGCTCGACTACGCGTCGATCTATCACCCTCAAACCAGCGGTCAAGTGGAAAGAGCAAGCGGTCTAATAATGGCGGCATTAAACCCAGTTGGTGAGGTCACTCACCAAATCCGATACCAATGGGTCGAGGAGCTCGACTCCGTACTCTGGGGGCTGCGGACAACGCCTAACCGTACTACCGGATTCACACCATTCTTTATGGTATACGGTGCAGAGGCAGTCTTGCCCTGCGACATTATTCATGACTCACCTCGAGTGCGCATGTACGAGGAAAGAGAAGCCGAGCTAGATCGGCAGGACAGCTTGGACACATTGGAGGAAGAACGGGACGTCGCAAAGGCTCGTTCCGCATTCTATCAGCAGCAGGCCCGAAGATATCAAAGCAGAGAAGTACGGGCCAAAACTTACAACGTTGGCGAACTAGTTCTATGCCTGCCGGACAAGAAAAAGGAGAAGCTCAAGCCCAGATGGGAAGGCCCCTTCATTATTGATCAAGTACTGACCGGCGGAGCGTACCGTCTACGAAATGCGTCGGACAACCGACTCAAGCCGAACCCATGGAACGCAGCCCGACTCCGACGATTCTATGCCTAGTGACCGGACTAAGAGTTCGTCCCCTTCCCCTGTCCATCCTTTTATATTTCGGCCATCCTCCTTTTCTCTTTTTTCCTTCTTAATTAACAAGCCCCTCGGGGTATATTTTTGCATTTTTTGCACACATACGATGTGCCATCAGCACTCGTTATTCCTGGGGGCTTCTTTCACAGAAGCTTAACTATACGGGTTTTATACCCAACACATGTGTCATGCTTCCACATGTACCTTTTACTCGCCATTATATGCATCGATATGACTTAAGTTTTGGCCAAGCTGGGTTGCCTGGCTCCTGTGCTTACCCCTACGTTCCCGATTGTTCGGCTAGGTGGTAAAGGGAGCACCTCTGCGATTATTCTTGCGGGTCGGCCGGATGTGTACCTCAGTGGGTGAAGCCGAAAGCTAGCGTTCTTAAGGGAATATTGTCGGTGATTTAAAAGATGACTTTTACCCATTTTTCCATCTGCCCCGGATGTTTTATTGCTCCATTGGCAGTCAGGACATGCACTTTAGGGCATGCCACCCAGCGAAAGGAACCCTTAACGGAACTATTCTCCCGGAAGATGTTTCTTACTAACCATGTAATATAACATAACTAGTTGGGCACTTGTCTGATAAAGCACTAATGACCCCTACGCCTAGTCTCCATGCATACCACGGTTATTTATTAACCATAAAGGTATTCGGACACACTCAGGACCCTAGGGTCCCGAGGTCGAAGCCAAAAGGTCGGTAACGACAAACGATCTACAATCCGGCTAGAAGGCATTTCACATGTCATTTTTAAAGGATAACATACATTATCAAGTTTATTGATTGTATTCCTCCTCAATCCCGTCTAACAGGCTGTCTAGCTTACAGTCCCGTTGGGAAAATTTAGCAGCCAGTTCTACCTGGCTGTACACTAAACTCACAGGGATCTCCTTCCCATCGGGTCCCACCGGTCCAACTTCGGCCATATGGTTGGGATCCGCCTTCTTGTACCGCGTCTTCACCATGGCCCAAGCCTCCCTGGCACCTTGACGGCAGGCCGAAACCTTCCACAAACGGAAGCGCTGCCGCACTTCCTGTAGCTTCTCTGCAAGCTCCCCGAGGCCCTCGGGCGGGGCAAGGGATGGCCATAAAGCTTGTACGGCGCCACTCATTGCCTGCCGAACTCGTTCGAACAGCTGCAACAGTTCGGGAAGTTGATCACCCATCGATACGGGCATCTCCTCCGCAGGATGGCCCGTGAGTATACCTACAAGACATATTATGTCAAATCGCTTCCTCGCCGAACTCTTCTTCCTTAGAGAGTTCGCTCAAGCACTTACTATAGATGCCGCGACGAAGTCGTTGATTCTCCTTGACGGAGCCGGACAGCTCAGCCTGTGCGCCTTTAAGCTCTTCTCCGAGCTTGGCGTTGGCATCTTGGAGTTTGTTCCTTTCCTGCTGAACTCTGTTCAGCACATTCTCGCCGGCCTTTAGCTGGTGCAGCAGCGCTTGCCTGTCCGGATCTTGTTCAGCGGCACCTGCAGTGTCATTATTAGACTCACGTGCATACCGCACAGCGCTTATATTAATTTATACCAATGTGTTACCAGGAGGGGTCTTCCCGTCTCCTCCTGCGGCAGCAAGTGCGGCCTCAAGATTGGCCTTGCAATCTTGCAGCTCCTGGGACAGCTGGGCGTTCTTCTCGTTAAGAGCCTGAAAGTTTATATGATCCTTAAATCAGTTAACATAACTAATTTAAGTCTCGGGGGCTACTGGTGTATACAACCATTAAAATTCCCTTACCCGTATGTCTTTAACATACTGCTCCGTGACCCTGGTAAAACCATTTTGGGCAGCCCGGAGATGCGCGTCCCCTGCGTTAAAGGCATCCAATGCCTCAGGGGAAAAGCACACTTCCTGAAAAACTGTCCGGCGGCGCCTATGATTCATAGCGCTCTCCACCTCTGACTTTGTGGCGGACAGTCTGTCGGTATCCTCCGTTGGAGTAGGATCCGGTTCGCGTCTTGCGCTTGCCGCCCCCCCCAGTCCGGGCACTGGAGCCTGGCTGGTGTTGATTGGGTCGGCAATTCCTGTGCTCGCAGTCCAGCAAGCGCTTTTTCTTCTACAAAGATCATGAGCACTTAGAAGTTTCCGCGGAACGTTGCTCAGAAAGATCAAACACGAGCTATACCTCTGCGGCGACGTTTCCACCCGCACGGTGCTCCTTTTCCTCCTGCTGGTTCGGCCTGACCTCTGTAAGTCGGCCGCCGCAGGCTCGGCTCCTGGCCGGATTGGCGCTTCCTGCAAGGCACCATCGTTCGCGAAGGTCAGAATAGGCAAGGATAAGATAACGGTGTCCGGACTTCGGTCTTGGTCACCTGGGATGCCGAACTTAGCCCCGGGGTAGTCCGCCGTAATGGCGACTAACGCGTCGTCAGCGCTGAGCTGGTGATACACCCCGTCGATTAGCTCCACCCCAAGGTCCGGATCTTCTTCGGAGGCCGGACCCAGGGATCCTTCCGGGTCCTCGGGTTGTGGAGCAGGACTCACCATGTCCTCCACGGTCCGGCGTAGACTCTGCACCGAAGACGTAATATAAGAAGCTTAAACTTCGAAAATACGGATAAAGGCCCTTTTGAGGTGTTCGCTTACCCATCCTCTGGGATTGACCATAGAAAACCCATCCACAGGGTCCGGACGAAGGAAGTCCTCCTTCTCCCCCTTGTATAGACCGGACAGGATCTTCACGGATCCTCGGTCGAATCCGCCCTTCTGGCCGTCTTGGTGGCATCGTCTTCCCCATTGAAATCCCACATGGGGTGGCCTCTGTATTGCAGCGGCTGCACCCCCCGCTTGATGCACGTCGCCATGACTCCAATCATGGTCAATCCGGAATGAGCCATTAATCTTATTCGGCCCATCAGGTAATGAACGCTCTTGTCTTCCTCCAAACGGGGGCTCCGCGGGCGCCAGCTGAGGCGTTTCTTCAAGGGAGCAGCATCAAACTCCGGGAGGCCAATCCGGACTGGGTCGGGCAGCGGAGCATCTACAATATAAAACCACTCCGAGGGCCAGTCTTCGGACGCCCTCTTGGGGGTGCCGGATAGGTATCCGGTCCCAGCGATGCGCCATATTTCGGCGCCGCCCACTTGATATATAGCTCGTGATGTGCAGCACAGATGCGGGCGTGAGGTGGTGGAGCTGGAGTCCGTAGAACTTCAGGAGCCCGCGGAGGAACGGATGTATTGGAAATCCGAGCCCCCTGATTAGATAGGGGACGAAACATACCCGCTCCCCCTTGTTGGGGCTTGGGGTGTCCTCCGCCTGCCTCCCACCTCGGTAAGTAACTAGTCCGGCTCGGACCGGAACCATGAAGGCCGGAGGAAGCAGTCCCTCCGTTTGGAGCTTTACTAGCTCGTTGTGCGAAATGGAGCACCTCCTCCAATCCCCCGGCGATGGGCTGGGAGCGCGTGAGGAAGAGCGCGTTGACGATCCATGGTGGAATGGATTTCAGGTCGAGGCGCTTCGATGGAGTATCGTGGGAGGAAGGCGGTGCGGTTTGGATCTGGATCCTGCCCTTTAATAGGCGGGTAACCCGCACGATTGGGGGTAAAATGTAAAGAGCTCCTGGCTTTTCGCATTCGTGCGGCAGCGTGGAAGAGGGCCATAATTTGGTGTAGAAGCCAAGAAGCCTGAGATTCGAGATGAAGCCGGACACTATTCGGCAGGAACATGGAATTTGAAGGGAGAACCCGCCTTGCAACGCCGAAGACTACAAGCACGCTGGACTTATCGTCATTGAAGCCTGGTTCGGGGCTCTTGAGGGAGTCCTGGACTAGGGGGTGTCCGGACAGCGGACTATCAATATCCGCCGGACTCCCAGACTACGAAGATAGAAGATTGAAGACTCCGGCTCGTGTCCGGAAGGTACTTTCCTTGGCGTGGAAGGCAAGCTCGGCGATCTGGATCGTTGATCTCCTACCATTGTAACCGACTGTGTAACCCTAGCCTCTCCGGTGTCTATATAAACCGGAGGGCTTTAGTCCGTAGGACACAACATTACATCTCAACAATCATACCATAGGCTAGCTTCTAGGGTTTAGCCTCCTTGATCTCGTGGTAGATCTACTCTTGTACTACCCATATCATCAATATTAATCAAGCGGGGCGAGGGTATTACCTCCATCGAGAGGGCTCGAACACAGGTAAAAACTCTTGTGTCCCTCGTCTCCTGTTACCATCCGCCTAGACGCACAGTTCGGGACCCCCTACCCGAGATCCGCCGGTTTTGACACCGACAGTGATATTATGGATGGAATTATGACCTTACATGAAAATTTACACCATTCTTATGTCAAGATAACTAGTTCTTAAACTCGATTTTGAGAAGGTGTGAGATAAGGTGAATTGGAAGTTTTTACTTGGTTGTCGTTCCATGCGAGGATTCAATGACAAGTGGATTGGGTAATTAGGAAAATATTAGTTGGAGGTACCATTAGTGTTGAGCTGAATGACACGAAAGGATCATATTTTCAAAGTTCTTAGGGAGTTCACCAAGGCGAACCGATTTTCCCTTTCCTATTTAATATGGTTGCCAATTTCCTGGCTAAAATGGTCACGCAAGCCCAGGGAAATGGCCTCCGAACTAGCCTGGCATGTGATTTGGTGCCTAATGGTATGGCTATCCTATAATACATAAACGATGTTATTGTCTATTTTGAAGATAAACCTAAGCAAACACTTTTTAACTGAAGTTGTTGTATTTATTTGAAGTTATGTCAAGGTTGAAGATAAATTTTGTTAAGAGTGAGGTCTTTGTTGTGTGTGTAGGACCTTACTGCTCAATCCTATGGAGATGTTTACCTCTGAAATTGGTTCATTCCCTATAAAATATTTAGCCATGCATGTTAATCACGCTAGCTAGATGCTTTGATTGTATTTTTGTGGACACCAAATTCCTGAAAAAAGTGTGAAGCCTGGATTGGTGATGCCATGTCTATTCGAGGTCATAGTATCTAGATCAATGTCTTTTATCACATTCCATTGTCTTATATGTCTATGCTTCTTATGAACGATACTAATATTGATAGATGTGACAAACCCATATGAGATTTTTTTTCGTGGTGTCGGGTAGGTTCGGGGGAGAAAGAATGGGAGAAAAGGGAATACTAATTTTGAGAAGGCGAAGCATAATTCATATATCAAAGATGAAGGGGGCTTGGGAGTTGAAGATTTAAGAAAATATATACTAGATTGTTGGTTAAGTCATGGTGGAAAATTCAAAGAAAGAATGGCATGTGGCAAGATATTTTCATGGCTAAATACTTTTAGAAAATCTAGTGTGGCTTATATTAAAGAGAAGTGGACTGACTCCCCATGTTGGAAGTCGATTATGAAGGTGAAAATAGTTTATTTGATGGGAAGAGGTCTTGAAATTAATTTTGGCAACTTAGCCAGGCTTTGGAAAGATAATTGTTGGGAATCAACCATACTGTGAGAAGTTTCCAGTGCTTTAAGATGTGTGCATGGAACATGATTGTACTTCAGATAATTTTCAACCTCTCAATCTTGTCACATCTTTCCAGCAAAGATTGTCCCCTATGTTATTGGATTGATGGGAGAAGATGAAATGGGAAGTTAGCATGATCCCCAAAAAATTAAAATCGTGATAATGTTGTATGGAAACTGAATAGTTCTTTGTCATATTATATTAAATCTGTGTACTATAGACCGGAGAAGATTTGGCGGGTGCTGGTTATAACTCCAGTTATTTCAAGATGCCGTCTTGAAGAAAGAGGTTATGAAAAATATATGTTGGCCTAGTAACCCTACTTGCTCGTTTTGTAACCAACTGGAGTCATCCCATCATTTACTTTTTCTGTGTCCTGTTGCTCAAGTGATTTGGAGGAATGTTGGCGATGCGTTGGGTATTGACATGTGTCCCAATTCATATGGTAAAATTATGTCTGGTACTTTACATTTTCGCCTAGTATGAGAAGTTATATATTGTTGTTCTATCCTCTCTGTACTGCGCAATCTGGCTCGCTCGTAACCATGACAGTTTTCAACATCAATGGATCAAATTGCCTTTTGAGGTGGCATTTACGAGTTATTCTTTTCTAATATACTAGGCAAGTCTTCAGAAGCCGGAGTTGAAACTTTGAAAAAGCGAGATGAGATGTTGAAGAGCAATGCCACACAACGGATGCTCCTGTGTGGACCACCTTTTGTGTGGTGTTGCTGATCATGGAAGCCACTAAGTTGTTTGCTGTGATCGTGGAAGATGCTAGCTAATACGTCAATTTTGCATCATGCTTTTATATTGATATTTATTGCATTATGGGCTGTTATTACACATTATGGCACATACTTATGCCTTTTCTCTCTTATTTTACAAGGTTTACATGAAGAGGGATAATGCCGACAGCTAGAATTCTGGACTGGAAAAGGAGCAAATATTAGAGACCTATTCTGCACAACTCCAAAAGTCCTTAAACTTCACGGAGAATTATTTTGAAATATATAAAAATTATTGGGCGAAGAAAGCACCAGAGGGGGGCCACCAGCCATCCACAAGGGTGGGGGCGCGCCCCTACCTTGTGGGCCCCCTGTCAGGCCTCCGGTGCTCATCTTCTACTATATGTTGTGTTATGACCTGGAAAAAAATCAGAAGGAAGCTTTCGGGACGAAGCGCCGCCATCTCGAGGCGGAACTTGGGCAGAACCAATCTAGGGCTCCGGCGGAGCTGTTCTGCCAGGGAAACTTCCCCCCGGAAGGGGGGGGGGGGGCGGAATCATCACCATCGTCATCACCAACGATCCTCTCATCGAGAGGGGGTCAATCTCCATCAATATCTTTACCAGCACCATCTCCTCTCAAACCCTAGTTCATATTTTGTATCCGATCTTTGTCTCAAAACCTCAAATTGGTACCTGTGGGTTGCTAGTAGTGTTGATTACTCCTTGTAGTTGATGTTAGTTGGTTTATTCGGTGGAAGATTATATGTTCAGATCCTTAATGATAATTAATACTCCTCTAATTCTGAACATAAATATGCTTTGCGAGTAGTTACATTTGTTCCTGAGGACATGGGAGAAGTCTTGTTATAAGTAATCATGCATATTTAGTATTCGTTCGATATTTTTACGAGATGCATGTTGTCTCTCCTCTAGTGGTGTTATGTGAACGTCGACTACAAGACACTTCACCATGATTTGGGCCTAGGGGAAGGCATTGTGAAGTAATAAGTAGATGATGGGTTGCTAGAGTGACAGAAGCTTAAACCCTAGTTTGTTCATTGCTTTGTAAGGGGCTGATTTGGATCCATATGTTTCATGCTATGGTTAGATTTATCTTAATTCTTCTTGCGCAGTTGCAAATGCTTGTGAGAGGGGTTAATTATAAGTGGGAGGCTTTTCCAAGGAAGGACAGCACCAAAGCACTGGTCCACCCACATATTAAATTATCAAAGTAACGAATGCAAATCATATGAGCATGATGAAAACTAGCTTGACAGTAATTCCCATGTGTTCTCGGGGACGCTTAGCTTTATATAAGAGTTCATCCAGGCTTGTTCTTTGCAACAAAAATGATTGGGCCACCTTGCTGCAACTTAGTTACTTTTGCTACTTGTTACCCGTTACAAATTATCTTATAACACAACTATCTATTACCGATAATTTCAGTGCTTACACAGAATACCTTGCTGGAAACCGCTTGTCATTTCCTTCTGCTCCTCGATGGGTTCGACACTCTTACTTACCGAAAGGACTACAATAGATCCCCTATACTTGTGGTTCGTCAATGGCACCGTTGCCGGGGAGTGAAGCGTCTTTGGTGAGTGGAATTTGGGAAGGAAACATTTACATTATGTGTTAAAATTTACTGTCACTTGTCACTATGGAAAATAATCCTTTGAGGGGCTTGTTCGGAGTATCTTCACCTCGACCGGCAGAGCAAAGAGTTGCTCCTCAACCTGTCGGCATTCTGGGGATGGGGGTTGATGACCCACAAGTATATGGGATCTATCGTAGTCCTTTCGATAAGTAAGAGTGTCGAACCCAACGAGGAGCAGAAGAAAATGATAAGCGGTTTTCAGTAAGGTTTTCTCTGCAAGCACCGAAATTGTAGGTGATAGATAGTTTTGTGATGAGATAAATAGTAACGAGCAAAAGTAAATAAAGTAAATAAAGTGCAGCAAGGTGGCCCAATCCTTTATGTAGCAAAGGATAAGCCTGAACAAACTCTAATAATGAAGAAGGAGCTCCCCAGGACACATTGGGAATTATCGTCAAGCTAGTTTTCATCACGTTCATAAGATTCGCGTTCGGTACTTTGATAATTTAATATGTGGGTGGACCGGCACTTCGGTACTGCCCTAACATGGACAAGCATCCCACTTATGATTAACCCCTATTGCAAGCATCTGCAACTACAAAAAGGAGTATTAAGGTAAACCTAACCACAACATTAAACATATGGGTCCATATCAACCCCTAACGAAGCAACGCATAAACTAGGGTTTAAGCTTCTGTCACTCTAGCAACCCATCATCTACTTATTACTCCCCTATGCCTTCCTCTAGGCCCAAATAATGGTGAAGTGTCATGTAGTCGATGTTCACATAACACCACTAGAGGAAAGACAACATACGTCTCATCAAAATATTGAACGAGTACCAAATTCACATGACTACTAATAGCAAGACTTCACCCATGTCCTCAGGAACAAACATAACTACTCACAAAGCATATTCATGTTCATTATCAGAGGGGTAATATTATGCATAAGGGATCTGAACATATGATCTTCCACCAAGTAAACTAAATAGCATCAACTACAAGGAATAATCAACACTACTAGCAACCCACAGGTACCAATTTGTGGTTTTGATACAAGATTGGATACAAGAGATGAACTAGGGTTTTGAGATGAAATGGTGCTGGCGAAGATGTTGATGGAGATTGACCCCCTCCCGTTGAGAGGATCGTTGGTGATGACGTTGGTGATGATTTCCCCCTCCCGGAGGGAAGTGTCCCCGGCAGAACAGCTCCGCCAGAGCCCTAGATTGATTCCGCCAAGGTTCCGCCTTGTGGCGGCGGAGTTTCGTCCCGTAAGCTTGCCCACGATTGTTTCCAGGTGAAAACCCTTCATATAGCAGAAGATGGCAGCCGAAAGCCCACCAGGGGGCCCAGGAGATAGGGGGCGCGCCCTAGAGGGGGGGCGCCCCCTTGTCTCCTGGACAGGGTGTGGGCCCCCTGGCCTATTTCTTTTGCCCAATAATTCTTATTAAATCAGAAAAGTTGTTTCATGGAGTCTCAGGTCTTTTGGAGTTGTGCAGAATAGGTTTCCAACGTTTGCTCCTTTTCTAGCCAGAATTCCAGCTGCCGGCATTCCCCCTCTTCATGGTAAACCTTGTAAAATAAGAGAGAATAGCCATAAGTATTGAGATATAATGTGTAATAACAGCCCATAATGCAATAAATATTGATATAAAAGCATGATGCAAAATGGACGTATCAACTCCCCCAAGCTTAGACCTCGCTTGTCCTCAAGCGGAATCCGAAATCGAAAAATATGTCCACATGTTTAGAGACAGAGGTGTTGATAAAAATAAAATACGGACATGAGGGCGTCATGATCATTCTAATAACAGCAACAAATATTAATTTTTGTCATCTGATTTCCTATGTTCAAGTAATAAGCAATTCACAATGTCAAGTATGGTTCAAAAACTTCATTGGGAACTAACAAACTATAATCTCAGTCCTTGAAGCAATTGCAATTTATCGTAACATCAAAAAGAGTCAATAATAGAGCTTTTAAACAAGCTCACATACTCAACTATCTCGCAGTCCCCTATAATTGTTAACACTCACGCAATACTTGTGGTTATAGAGTTTCAGCCGGACACTGAGAAAGATAGGGCCTTATTGTGTTGCCTCCCAACGTATTCACCTTTAGGTGATGTCAACAATAATAGCCTATGCCAACTTACATCCAATTGGATATATATATCATGATCTTTCAAACACGAGGAGCTTGCCAAAGGATAAAATGAAAAAGGGAAAGGTGAAGATCACCTTGACTCAAGCATAAAGTGAAACATAAAGTAAAAGATAGGCCCTTCGCAGAGGGAAGCAGAGGTTGTCATGCGCGTTTAGGCTTGATGCCTGAAGTCTTAGTGCAAAAGAAAGTCACTTTATATTGCCCCTTGTATGTGGACCTTTATCATGCAATCTGTCGCTTTTATTACTTCCACAACAAGTTCGTACAAAGTTTATTTTCTCTGCACTAATAAGTCATACACATTTAGAGAGCAATTTTTATTGTTTGCACCGATGACAACTTCCTTGAAGGATCTTACTCAATCCATAGGTAGGTATGGTGGACTCTCATGGCAAAACTGGGTTTATGGGTATTTGGAAGCACACGTAGTATCTCTACTTGGTGCAAGGAATTTAGCTAGCATGAGGGGGAAAGGCAAGCTCAACATGTTTGGAAGGTCAATGACAATATACTTTAACTGAGATGTCAGAAAACATAAACCATTACGTTGTCTTCCTTGTCCAACGTCAAATCTTTTAGCATGTCATACTTAATGAGTGCTTCACAATCATAAAAGATGTCCAAGATAATATATCTATATGTGAACCCCTCTTCCCTTATCACTTCCTATTAATTGCAATGATGACCAAAGCTACGTTCATAAACTCTCAACAATTTTTATGCCTCATACTTTCTATGTGTGAAGTTATCACTATCCATAAGATCAATATGAACTCTTTTGCTCTTTCTACTTCTTCAAGATCATAGCAACATAGCAAAGCCCTTGACTCAACACTAATCTTTATTATAGATATCACACGGAATCAATTACAAAAAGAGATCACAAAGCAAAACTCAAAACTACTAGATATCAAAACTTCAAACTAATAGATCAAGATACTACTAAAAGGATCGAACTAAATAAAGCGGTAAATATAGGAGTGTGATGGTGATACGATACCGGGGCACCTCCCCCAAGCTTGGCAGTTGCCAAGGGGAGTGCCCATACCAATGTGATTATTTCCTCGGGGGTGATGGAGGTGGTGATGATGACGGTGGATAATCGCACATCGAGCGTAAAAGCTCCTCCAACTTGCGGATAATGCCCTTGAGCCCAGCAATATGATCTTTCAGCAAAATATTCTCCTCTGTGCGGTACTTGTTCTGTATGCGGGCTAACTCAATCATCTTGAAAGCTTCAAACTCTGTTGGAGTGAAAAGGTTAGGTAAAGGTTGAGGGATATCTTCTTCTTTCACCACTGGAGCTGGAGCCTCGATGGCCTTCTTGATCCCTTCATCCTTGTTAATCTCTTCTGGTTCCTCTCTTTTCAACTCTATCTTCAATAGCCAAGCATCCTTGTCTTCGTTGTTGGAGGAGGGTGAAGTCATGGTGCTCTAAATCTGCAACGGAAACAGCTCGAGACGAAAACAGAGGATATTTGCGTGATACGGTGGTCAAAACCTTCGGGAGTATATATAATGAATTTTTACCGACCAAAATACGTAACATACAAGAAAACGGAGTCCGGGAGGCACACAAGGTGCCCACGAGACAGGGGGCACGCCCTACAGGGGGGCGCGCCCTCCTCTCTCGTGGGAGCCTTGTGCCCCTTTAGGACTACTTCTTTCTTCCTAAAATCCTTAAATAATCCAAAACTAATAAAAATTGCCATTAGAGTTGTTTTGGAGTCGGTTTACTTACCGTACCACGTACCTATGCCTTTTCGTAGTCCGGAACGTTCTGGAAAGTGTCTCTTATGTATTCCTCAGGGGTTATGGTTTCAATAATATTAGTTTCAACATTGATAGGATTACCTGAAATATAAAGTTTAATTCTTTGACCATTTACCACCCTCGGATTTGTGCCTTCAAAGTTGTTGATCTTTATAGCACCAGAATGATAGAGCTCCTCGATAATGTAGGGACCTTCTCATTTTGAGAGAAGTTTTCCTGCAAAAAATCTTAAACGAGAGTTGAATAATAACACATAATCTCCTACGTTAAACTCACGCTTTTGTATCCTCTTATCATGGCAACGTTTGACTTTTTCTTTGAAAAGCTTAGCATCCTCATATGCTTGGGTTCTCCATTCATCAAGTGAGCTAATATCAAACAACCTCTTCTCACTGGCAACTTTGAAGTCATAATTGAGCTCTTTAATAGCCCAATATGCTTTATGTTCAAGTTCAAGAGGTAAATGACATGCTTTTCCATAAACCATCTTATATGGAGACATACCCATAGGATTTTTGTATGCCGTTCTATAGGCCCATAATGCATCATCAAGTTTTTTGGACCAATTCTGTCTAGATCTATTCACAATCTTTTGCAAAATTAATTTGAGCTCTCTATTGCTCAACTCTACTTGACCACTAGACTGCGGGTGATAAGGAGATGCGATTCTATGATTGACATCATACTTAGCAAGCATCTTATGGAAAGCACCATGAATAAAATGTGAACCACCATCAGTCATAAGATATCTAGGGACTCCAAACCTCGAAAAAATAACTTCTTTAAGCATTTTAATAGAAGTGTTATGATCAGCACTACTAGTTGGAATAGCGTCTACCCACTTAGTAACGTAATCAACAGTAACTAAAATGTGTGTATAACCATTAGAGGCAGGAAAAGGTCCCATATAATCAAAGCCCCAAACATCAAATGGTTCAATAACAAGAGAATAATTCATAGGCATTTCTTGACGTCTACTAATGTTACCTATTCTTTGACATTCATCACAAGATATGACAAACTTACGAGCATCTTTGAAAAGAGTAGGCCAATAAAAACCAGATTGTAGTACCTTGTGTGCAGTTCTGTCTCCAGCGTGGTGTCCTCCTTAGGATTCGGAGTGACACTTGCGTAGGATTTGTTCCTGTTCATGCTCAGGCACACAACGTCTAATAATACCATATACTCCTTTATATAGGTGTGGATCATCCCAAAAGTAATGTCTTAAATCATAAAAGAACTTTTTCTTTTGCTGGTATGTGAGCAGTACGAGAAGCATCGACAACCGCTAATTGTTCATCAGGAAAACTATCATTAATAGGCAGTGGGTCATCAAGAACATTCTCTAGCCTAGACAAGTTGTCTGCAACGGGGTTCTCAGCTCCCTTTCTATCAATAATATGCAAGTCAAATTCTTGGAGCAAGAGAACCCATCTAATGAGTCTAGGCTTAGCATCTTTCTTTCCATAAGATATTTAATAGCAGCATGATCGGTGTGAATAGTAACTTTGGAACCAACAATATAAGGTCTAAACTTATCACATGCAAACACAACTGCTAAGAATTCTTTTTCAGTGGTAGCATAATTTCTCTGGGCAGTATCAAGAGTCTTACAAGCATACTAGATAACATTCAATTTCTTATCGACTCTTTGCCCTAAAATAGCACCTATGGCATAATCACTAGCATCGCACATAATTTCAAAAGGTAAATTTCAGTCAGGTGGCTGAACAATAGGTGCAGTGATCAAAGCCTTCTTAAGTGTTTCAAATGCCTCTACACAATCATCATCAAAGACAAAAGGAATATCTTTTTGCAATAAATTAGTCAGAGGCCTAGAGATTTTAGAAAAGTCCTTAATGAACCTCCTTTAAAAACCGGCATGACCAAGGAAACTTCTTATACCTTTTATGTCCTTGGGACATGGCATCTTTTCAATAGCATCAACTTTGGCTTTATCAACTTCAATACCTCTCTTGGAGATCTTGTACCCCAAGACAATGCCTTCATTAACCATAAACTGACACTTTTCAGTTCAGGACGAGACTAGTGTCTTCGCATCTCTGCAAAACTCGATCAAGGTTGCTCAAACAATCATCAAAATAGGATCCATAGATGGAGAAGTCATCCATGAATACCTCACCAATCTTTTGACAAAAATCAGAAAATATAGCCATCATGCATCTTTGAAAGGTAGCAGGTGCATTACACAAATCAAAAGGCATACGTCTATAAGCAAAAGTACCAAAAGGGCAACTAAAAGTAGTTTTAGATTGATCCCCCGCTGAAACAGGTATCTGAGAGAAGCCAGAATAACCATCTAGAAAGCAAAAATGTGTGTGTTTGGATATGCTTTCTAGCATTTGATCAATAAAAGGTAAGGGGTAATGATCTTTCTTAGTGGCTTCATTCAACTTACAGAAATCAATTACCATCCTATAACCTGCAATAATTCTTTGAGGGATCAATTCATCTTTATCATTAGGAACAACGGTAATACCTCCCTTTTTGGGGACACAGTGGACAGGGCTTACCCATTCACTATCATTAATGGGATAAATAATACCTGCCTCAAGGAGTTTTAGTATCTCCTTTCTTACCACTTCCTTCATTTTGGGATTTAATCGTCTTTGAGGATCTCTAACTGGTTTGGCATCTTTCTCCACTGAGATTTTGTGTTGACATAACGTGGGACTAATGCCCTTAAGATCATCCACAGTATATCCAATAGCAGCTCTGTGCTTCTTCGGAGTTTTCAATAATCTTTCTTCTTCTTTCTCTGAAAGGTTAGCACTAGTAATAAGAGGATATATTTCTTTTTCATCAAGATAAGCATACTTAAGATTATCAGGTAAGGGTTTGAGTTCAAACACGGGATCACCCTTGGGTAGAGGGGGATCCCCAAGAATTTCAACGGGAAGGTTATGTTTCAGCATGGGTTCTTGTTTAAGGAACACTTCATCTATTTCTTCCCTTTCCTTCATAAACATATCATTTTCATGGTCCAGCAAATATTGTTCTAACGGATCAGTTGGAGGAACAGCAATGGAAGCAAGACCAATAATTTCATCCTTACTAGATGGTTCCCTTTCATGAGGTTGTCTACTAAACTTGGCAAAATTAAACTCATGAGACATACCATCTATGCCAACAGTGACAACCTTCTTTTTACAATCAATCTTAGCACTACCAGTATTCAAGAAGGGTCTACCAAAAATAATGGGACAAAAATCATCTTGTGGGGAACCAAGAACAAGAAAATTAGAAGGGTATTTAGTCTTCCCACACAAGACTTCAACATCTCTAACAATCCCAATAGGTTTAATGGTGTCCCTATTAGCGAGCTTAATAGTAACATCAATGTCTTCTAATTCAACAGGTGCAATATCGTGCATAATTTCTTTATAAAGATCATGAGGTATCGCACTAGCACTAGCACCCATATCACATAAACCATGATAACAATGATCTCCTATTTTAACAGAAATTACAGGCGTGCCTACAATAGGTCTATGTGTCTTAGTATCAGGCCTAGCAATATTAGAAGTTTCACCACAAAAAGAAATAACATGCACATCTAAATCTTCATCCAAAAGATCTTTGATCATAGCAATACCAGGTTCAACATTAATTTTCTCAGGAGGTGTATAGGTCCTAGTATTACTCTTACGGACAATAGTCGAAGCTTTGACATGATCTTTTATCCTAACAGGAAAAGGAGGTTTTTTAACATAAGCAATAGGAATAATGGGATCACTATATGTAATAGTCTTCTCTTCGACTGTAATAGGTGCAACTACTTTAACTTCAAAAGGCGGATTATATTTAAACCACTTATCTTTAGGGAGATCAACCTGAGTAGCAAAAGTTTCACAAAAAGTAGCTACTATCTCAGAGTCAAGTCCATACTTAGAGCTAAATCCACGGAAAGCATTGGTATCCATAAAATATTTAACACAATCAAACTTAGGTGTCATACCTGAGTCCTTACCATCGTCGGAACCCCAATCTTCGGAGTTGCATTTAATTCTTTCCAATAAGTCCCATTTGAAATCAATAGTCTTCAGCATATAGGAACCAACACAGGAAGTATCAAGCATGTTGCGATTATCAAGAGAAAGCCGAGCATAAAAATTCTGAATAATCATTTCCTGAGAGAGCTCATGATTGGGGCATGAATACAACATTGACTTAAGCCTCCCCCAAGCTTGATAAATGCTTTCTCCTTTGCGAGGCCAGAAATTATATATGTAATTACGATCACGATGAAAAAGATGCATAGGGTAGAACTTCTGGTGAAATTCCAACTTCAATCGCTTATAATTCCAATATCTCGTATCATCACATAGCCTATACCATGTTATTGCATCTCCCTTCAAATATAAAGGGAAGGCCTTCTTTTTGACAACATCATCGGGAATACCTGCAAGCTTAAATAATCCAGAAACTTCATCCACAAAGATGAGGTGTAAGTCGGGATGCAATGTTTCGTCTCCTGCAAAAGGATTAGCTAGCAGTTTTTCTATCATACCCGAAGGAATCTCAAAGTGAATATTTTCATAAGGTTCAGTAGGTTGAGGAGCATATCTTTGATCTTCTGGTTGGGGTGAAATACCCCAAACAAGCCCCTCAAAGGATTAGTTTCCATAGTGACAAGTAACAAAAAATTTCAGCACACTATATAAATGCTTCCTTACCAAGTTCCACTCACCAAGAGCGCTACGCTCCCCGGCAACGGCGCCAGAATAGAGTCTTGATGACCCACAAGTATAGGGGATCTATCGTAGTCCTTTCGATAAGTAAGAGTGTCGAACCCAACGAGGAGCAGAAGGAAATGATAAGCGGTTTTCAGTAAGGTTTTCTCTACAAGCACTGAAATAGTAGGTGAGAGATAGTTTTGTGATAAGATAAATAGTAACGAGCAAAAGTAAATAAAGTAAGTAAAGTGCAGCAAGGTGGCCCAATCCTTTATGTAGCAAAGGATAAGCCTGAACAAACTCTAATAATGAAGAAGGAGCTCCCGAGGACACATTGGGAATTATCGTCAAGCTAGTTTTCATCACGTTCATAAGATTCGCGTTCGGTACTTTGATAATTTGATATGTGGGTGGACTGGCACTTGGGTACTGCCCTAACATGGACAAGCATCCCACTTATGATTAACCCCTATTGCAAGCATCCACAACTACAAAAGGGAGTATTAAGGTAAACCTAACCACAACATTAAACATATGGGTCCATATCAACCCCTAACGAAGCAACGCATAAACTAGGGTTTAAGCTTCTGTCACTCTAGCAACCCATCATCTACTTATTACTCCCCTATGCCTTCCTCTAGGCCCAAATAATGATGAAGTGTCATGTAGTCGACGTTCACATAACACCACTAGAGGAGAGACAACATACATCTCATCAAAATATCGAACGAATACCAAATTCACATGACTACTAATAGCAAGACTTGACCCAGGTCCTTAGGAACAAACGTAACTACTCACAAAGCATATTCGTGTTCATAATCAGAGGGGTAAGAATATGCATAAAGGATCTGAACATATGATCGTCCACCAAGTAAACCAAATAGCATCAACTACAAGGAGTAATCAACACTACTAGCAACCCACAGGTACCAATTTGTGGTTTTGATACAAGATTGGATACAAGAGATGAACTAGGGTTTTGAGATGAGATGGTGCTGGTGAAGATGTTGATGGAGATTGACCCCCTCCCGATGAGAGGATCGTTGGTGATGACGTTGGTGATGATTTCCCCCTCCCGGAGGGAAGTGTCCCCGGCAGAACAGCTCCGCCATAGCCCTAGATTGATTCCGCCAAGGTTCCGCCTCGTGGCTGCGGAGTTTCGTCCCGTAAGCTTGCCCACGATTTTTTCCAGGTGAAAATCCTTCATATAGCAGAAGATGGCAGCCGTAAGCCCACCAGGGGGCCCAGGAGATAGGGGCGCGCCCTACAGGGGGGGGGGGCGCCCCCTGTCTCCTGGACAGGGTGTGGGCCCCCTAGCCTATTTCTTTTGCCCGATAATTCTTATTAAATCTGAAAAGTTGTTTCGTGGAGTCTCGGGTCTTTTGGAATTGTGCAGAATAGGTTTCCAACGTTTGCTCCTTTTCTAGCCAGAATTCCAGCTGCCGGCATTCCCCCTCTTCATGGTAAACCTTGTAAAATAAGAGAGAATAGCCATAAGTATTGAGATATAATGTGTAATAACAGCCCATAATGCAATAAATATTGATATAAAAGCATGATGCAAAATGGACGCATCAGCGGTCCCCAGACTTGCCTGCATGCGGCCTGTGGCGTGGCTCAAGGAGAGGCCCAGTATAGCCCATCTTCATCAACTCAAGCTCAAGACCCTCACGAGGGGCCAAGCCCCGCGGGGCGGACGACGCAAGGCTTCCTCAGGAATGGCCTCACCAGGCAGGCTCGCGAGGAGGCGGTGAGATCAAGGCAGGGGTACCTCGCGAGGTGCTCGTGACGCAAGCCATGACGATCGAGACCAGGCGGGCGCCGGCCTGCGCAGTGTCCATGTTTCCTCTTTGGTGCAAAGGGCGCAAGCGTAGGCGTGGAGTACCAAGGCATCAAGCAAAGGTTACCATTTCGGTGCAACAAGACCAAGACCACCAGAGCGGCAGGACGGAGGTCACCGTGGAGCCCAAGATGGCGTCATCGCCAGTGCCTTTGGCAGCCGAAGACCAACTTTAGTCAGGATAACTTGTACTAGATGTTCCCCTTCAAAATGGCCGTTGTTGGCTCCCTTCCCGCTCAATATTTGGGAAGAGGACCAGGGCCTCTCTATATAGAGATAGCCACCACAGTTGAAGGCATCTCAGAGAGTTCTCATCCGATCCAGTGGCAATCGAACTCACCCTAGTAGTTCACCACACCAGCCCAAGAACACCTCTCGCGAGGTTGTTCTTCCTCTATACTATTCATCATCAGCCCCTGAGGCAATCCACCACACCACACACTGGATTAGGGTATTACACCACAACGGTGGCCCGACCAGTATAAACCTTGTGTCCCTTGTGTTGCTCATCGTGTAGCTTAGATTCATAGCGAGGCGTTGGGACGTGGATCGGTAGGGGGAAGATCTTCGCGCGTAGCCCAGAGTTCGAACCTTAAGGGTTTTGCCGGAACCCGATATCTGACATTTGGCGCGCCAGGTAGGCGTGTGCCAGAATCTTTCTTCCGCCATCCCGCGTTCCACCACTTCGTCACCCGACGGCCAACACCGACCACTGGGCGGCATGGCCTGCCCACGCTGCGCCGCCTGCCCAAGGTGACCTCAACCCCGCGCCTCAGGCAGCCGGCGCTCCGCAGAATGCTGTGGGGCATGGACGACGCGGTCAAGCGCCGCCTGCCCTCACCCCGCGGCAGGTACGATCAATAGCAAGGGCCTCAAACCATGCCACGACCACAACACCGCACACCCGACGGGAGCAGGCGAACATGAAGGCCGTGCTCACGGTGGCTCGAGAACTGCTATGATGCAGGCTGCAGGAAAGCGGCCACAACGTGCTGCTGGAGCGTATCGCTGGGCTCCTGGATGCCGCTGCTTTAGGGGCACCTCCATTCTGCGTCCAGCTTCCACCCCAGGCCCCGGGTGGATCACACGGCATGCCCATCCATGCCCGCGTGCCCCCGGGCGTACCTCAAGGCTTGATCAACACCAGCTTGGCCGTCAGCGCCGGGCGACGAGCTACACTAGCACCACCCCTCGTAAGCGAGGGCATGCGCATCACTGCCTACAGCCCGGGCGGACCACCGCCCTACCACCCCCAAGATGGTGCTTCAAGCCAAACCGCGTGGAGCGTGGGGGACTATGGCGAAGCCTTTGGGGCGGCGACCCCGGAGGCTTATGTGCCCCAAATGGTGGATCGGGAATATGCACTGGAAGAAGACCACGGCTCGTTCCTCGGGCCAGGTTGGGAGGAAGATACGCCAGAAGCCGAGCCCTTTCAGGAGCCTCAAGGAAGCCTCGCCAACTGCGTCGGCGGCGGCAGCTATCAGGTACCACTAATCCCTTAGGGGCAAGCTTATGCTAACCATGGGTCGCAGGAAGTCCAGGCACTGCATTGGAAGGCTGCCCCAGTGCGGCAGCCTCCCTCCCCTCAGGAGAAGGGCACTGGGGGCTGCAGGAGAGGGGCCGGGAGCCAGGCCCCTCCCCATGGAGTGCAAAGCAAGGTGTTCCTTGGAGGTAGGCCCTCTGCTGGGGAGGTGCCTCAAGGCCTGCCCCCGGCAGAGGACCCGTGGTCGTCGGCGGAACCGCTGGTGTCCCTATCGGTGTCAAAACCGGCGGATCTCGGGTAGGGGGTCCCGAACTGTGCGTCTAGGCGGATGGTAACAAGAGACGAGGGACACAATGTTTTTACCCAGGTTCGGGCCCTCTCGATGGAGGAAAAACCCTACGTCCTGCTTGATTAATATTGATGATATGGGTAGTACAAGAGTAGATCTACCATGAGATCAAGGAGGCTAAACCCTAGAAGCTAGCCTATGGTATGATTGTTGAGATGTATATTGTCCTACGGACTAAAGCCCTCCGGTTTATATAGACACCGGAGGAGGCTAGGACATTACAGTCGGTTACAATGGTAGGAGATCTACATATCCGTATTGCCAAGCTTGCCTTCCACGCCAAGGAAAGTACCATCCGGACACGAGCCGAGTCTTCAATCTTGTATCTTCATAGTCTTGGAGTCCGGCGGATATTGATAGTCCGGCTGTCCGGACACCCCCTAGTCCAGGACTCCCTCAGTAGCCCCCGAACCAGGCTTCAATGACAATAAGTCCAGCGCGTTTATAGTCTTCGGCGTTGCAAGGCGGGTTCTCCCTTCAAATTCCATGTACCTGCCGAATAGTGTCCGGCTTCATCTTGAATACTGTGTTCCTCGGCTTCTACGCCAAATAATGGCCCTCTTCCACGCGTCGCACGAATGCGAAAAGCCAGGGTGTCTTTTGCATTTCACCCCCTAATTGTGCGAGTCGTCCGCCTATAAAAGAGGCAAGAATCCAGATCCAAACCGCACCGTCTTCCTCCCGCGTATACTCCATCGAAGCGCCTCTGACCTAGAAATCCATTCCACCATGGATCGTCAACGCGGCTCTTCTTCACGCGCTCCCAGCCCACCGCCGGGGAATTGGAGGAGGTGCTCTATTTCGCACAACGAGCTAGTGAAGCTCCAAACGGAGGGGTTTCTCCCTCCGGCCTTCATGGTTCCAGTCTAGGCCGGACTGGTTACTTATCAAGGTGGGAGGCAGGTGGAGGACACTCCAAGCCCCAATAAGGAGGAGCGAGTGTGCTTTGTCCCCTATCTGATAAGGGGGCTCGGATTTCCAATGCATCCGTTCCTCCGCGGGCTCCTGAAGTTCTACGGACTCCAGCTCCACCACCTCACGCCCGCCTCTGTGTTGCATATCGCGGGCTACGTAGCTCTTTGTGAGCTATTCCTGGGCATCGAGCCCCATTTTGCATTGTGGAAGAGGCTGTTTTGCCTCGTACCCCATTCTCACCAGGGGTCCATATATCAAGTGGGCGGTGCCGAAATATGGCGCATCGCCGGGACCGGATACCTATCCGGTACTCCCAAGAAGGCGTCCGAAGACTGGCCCTCGGAGTGGTTTTATATAGGAGACGCCCCATTGCCAGATCCAGTTCGGATCGGCCTCCCGGAGTTTAGTGCTGCTCCCTTGAAGAAACGCCTCAGCTGGCGCCCGCGGAGCCCCTGATTGGAGGAAGACAAGAGCATCCACTACTTGATGGGCCGGATAAGATTAATGGCTCATTCCGGCTTGACCATGATCGGAGTCATGGCGACATGCATCAAGCGAGGGGTACAGCCACTGCAGTCTGAGGCCACCCTATGTGGGATTTCAACGGGAGGACGATGCTACGCACGGCCAGAAGGGCGGATTCGACCGAGGATCTGGTGAAGATCCTATCCGGCCTGTACAAGGGGGAGAAGGAGGATTTCCTTCGAACGAACCCTTTGAATGGGTTTTCCATGATCAACCCCAGAGGATGGGTAAGTGAACACCTTGAACGGCTCAACCCATGCTTTCGAAGTTTAAGCTTCTTATATTATATCTTCGGCGCAGGATCTACGCCGGACTGTGGAGGACATGGTGAGTCCTGCTCCACAACCGGAGGATCCAGAAGGATCCCTGGGTCCGGCCTTCGAAGAGGACCCGGACATCGAGGTGGAGCTGATCGACGGGGTGTATCACCAGCTCAGCATAGACAATGCTTTGGTCGCCATTACGGTAGACTACCCCGGACTAAGTCCGGCTTCCCACGTGACCGCGACCGAAGTCCGGACACCGGTATCTCTTCCCTGCCCATCTCTGACCTTCGCGAACGATGGTATTTTGCAGGAAGCGCCTTTACGGCAGAAGCCGAGCTCGCGGCGGTGACCAACAGAGGCCATCCGAACCAGCGAAGCGGAAAAGGAGCGCAATGCGGACGGAAACGTCGCCGCAAAGGTATAGCTGATATTCAAATTTTCGAGCAACGCCCGAGGAAACGCTGAGTGCTCATGATCTTTGTAGGAGAAAAAGCGCCACGGATCTGCGGCGCAGGAATTGCCGATCCGACCAACACCGACCAGGCTCCAGCGCTGGGCGGAGGGTGAGGCAAGCGCAAGACGCGAGCCGGATCCTTCTCCAACGGAGGATACCGGCTGCATCGTCCGCCACAAAGTTCGAGGTGGAGAGCGCCATGAACCATAGGCGCCACGACAGTATTTCAAGCGTGCTTTTCCTCCGAGGCATTGGATGCCTTTACGCTGGGACGCGCGCATCTCCGTGCTGCTCAAAATGGTTTTACCAGAGCCACGAGCAAAGTATGTGAAAGACATACGATGCGGGAATTTTAATGGTTGTATATACCAAGTAGCCCCGATACTTAAAGTAGTTATGCTAACTGATTTAAGGATCATTGGAAATTCAGCACTTAACGAGAAGAACGCCCAACTGTCTCGGGAGCTGCAAGATTGCAAGGCCCAACTTGAGGTCAAGACTTGCTGCCGCAGGAGGAGACGGAAAGACCCCTCTGGTAACACATTTTATTAATAAATGTAAGCACCTTGTGCGGCGCTTGTATGAGTCTAATAATGACATTGCAGGTACCGCGAACAAGATCCGGACAGGCAAGCATTGCTACGCCAGCTAAAGGCCGGCGAGAGTGTGCTGAATAGGGTTCAGCAGGAAAGGAACAAGCTCCAGGATGCCAACGCCAAGCTCGGAGAAGAGTTGAAAGGTGCTCAGGCCGAGCTGTCCGGCTCCGTTAAGGAGAATCAACGGCTTCGTCGCGGAATTTATAGTAAGTGCTTGAGCGAACTCTTTTGAAAAGAAGAGTTCGGCGAGGAAGTATTTTGAAATGATATGACTTGTAGGTATACTCACGGGTCGTCCTGCAGAGGAGATGCCCATATCAATGGGTGATCACCTTCCCGAACTGTTGCAGCTACTCGAACGAGTTCGGCAGGCAATGAGCGGCGTCGTTCAGGCTTTATGGCCAGCCCTCACCCTACCCGAGGACCTCGGGGAGCTTGCGGAGAAGCTGCAGGGAGTGCGGCAGCGCTTCCGTTTGTGGAAGATTTCGGCTTGCCGTCAAGCTGCCAGGGAGGCTTGGGCCATGGTGAAGACGCGGTACAAGAAGGCGGACCCCAACCACATGGCCAAAGTTGGACCGGTGGGGCCCGATGGGAAGGAGATCCCTGTGAGTTTAGTATACAGCCAAGTAGAGTTGGCTGCTAAATTTTCCCAACGGATGTAAACTAGACAGCACTGTTAGACGGGATTGAGGAGGAATACAATCAATAAATTTGACAATGTATGTTATCCTTTAAAGTGACATGTGAAATGCCTTCTAGCGGATTGTAGATCATTTGTCTTTGCCGACCTTTTAAGCCGACCTCGGGACCCTAGAGTCCAGGTGTGTCCGAATACCTTTTGGTTGAGAAAAACCGTGGTATGCATGGAGACCAGGCGTAGGGGTCATTAGTGCTTTATCGGACAAGTGCCCAACTAGTTATGTTATATTACATGGTTAGTAAGAAACATCTTCCAGGAGAATAGTTCCGTTAAGGGTTCCTTTCATTTGGGAGGCATGCCCTAAAGTGCATGTCCGGACTGCAAAGCGATAAAACATCCGGGGCAAATAGATAAATAGGTAAAAGTCATCTTTTAAGTCACCAACCGAATATTCCCTTAAGAACGCTAGCTTTCGGCTTCACCCAGTCTGAGGTACACATCCGGCTGACCCAGCAGTAACAATCGCAGAGGTGCTCCCTTTACCTCCTAGCCGAACAATCGGGAACGTAGGGGTAAGCACAGGAGCCAGGCAACCCAGCTTGGCCAAAACTTAAGTCATATCGATGCATATAATGGCGAGTAAAAGGTACATGTGGAAGCTTGACACATGTGTTGGGTATGAAACCCGGATAATTGAGCTTCTGTAAAAGAAGCCCCCAGGAATAATGAGTGCGGATGGCACATCATGCGTATGCAAAGAATGCAAAAATAGGCCCGGAAGGGCTTTTAAGTGAAAAAGGATAAAAAGAGAAACAAAAGACAGCTGAAGTATAAAAGTTTGGACGGGGGAAGGGGACGAACTCTTAGTCCGGCGCTAGGCATAGAATCGTCGGAGGCGGGCTGCGTTCCATGGGTTCGGCTCGAGTCGGTTATGCGACGCATTTCGTAGACGGTATGCTCCGCCGGTTAGTACTTGATCGATAATGAAGGGGCCCTCCCATCTGGGCTTGAGCTTGTCCTTTTTCTTGTCCGGCAGGCGTAGAACTAGTTCAGCAACGTTGTAAGTCTTGGCCCGTACTTCTCTGCTTTGATATCTTCGGGCCTGCTGTTGATAGAATGCGGAACGAGCCTTCGCGACGTCACATTCTTCCTCCAATGTGTCCAAGCTGTCCTGCCGATCAAGCTCGGCCTCTCCTTCCTCATACATGCGCACTCGAGGTGAGTCATGAATAATGTCACAGGGCAAAGACTGCCTCTGCGCCGTATGCCATAAAAAATGGTGTGAATCCGGTAGTACGGCGTCGAGCTCCTCGACCCATTGTGCATCGGATTTAGTGAGTGACCTCACTAGTCTGGGTTTAATGCCGCTCATTATTAGACCATTTGATCTTTCCACTTGACCGTTGGTTTGAGGGTGATAGACTGACGCGTAGTCGAGCTTGATGCCCATATTTTGCAACATATCTTAACCTCGTCGGCTGTGAAGTTCATGCCGTTGTCGGTGATGATGCTGTGGGGGACTCCGTAACAGTGTACCACCCCTGATATAAAGTCTATCACTGGTCCGGACTCTGCCGTTTTGACCGGTTTGGCCTCTATCCATTTGGTGAACTTATCCACCATGACCAATAGGTACTTTTTCTTGTGGGTTCCCCCTTTAAGGGGTCCAACCATGTCAAGCCCCTAGACCGCGAACGGCCAGGTAATGGGTATGGTTTTGAGGCGCTGGGTGGCATATGGCTCGATTAGCAAAGAGTCGACAACCAACGCATCGCTGGACCAAGTCTGTGGCGTCCGCCCGAGCCGTCGGCCAATAAAATCTGTCGGAATGCCTTTCCTACAAGGGCCGGGCTGCTGCGTGGTGTCCGCCTAGTCAGGCATGAATTTCAGCCAGGAGGTTTCGCCCTTCTTCTTCGGAGATACACCTTTGAAGGACTCCGATGGTACTTTTCTTATAAAGTTCTCCCTCGTGGACCTTGTAGGTCTTCGATCGCCGGACTATGCAGCGGGCCTCATTTTGGTCTTCGGGAAGTTCCTGCCTAAGTAAGTAGGCTAGGAAAGGTTCTGTCCACGCGGCAATTACTGCCATTATGACGTGGGCGGAGGGTGTTATGTCATCTGCCGAATCACCGGTTGGTGCGGTTTTCTCCGGTTTATCGCTACCGGACTCCTCTTCCCATAGTACGAATGGCTTGAAGAGCCGTTCCAGGAAGATATTTGGAGGGACAGCATCACGTTTCGCACCGATGCGTGCCAGGACGTCGGCTGCTTGGTTATTATCTCGGGCTATGTGATGAAATTCGAGTCCTTCAAACCGAGCTGACATTTTTAGGACAGCGTTGCGATATGCTGCCATTTTCGGATCCTTGGCGTCGAAGTCTCCGTTTATTTGGGATATTGCAAGGTTTGAGTCCCCGCGCACCTCTAGGCGTTGAATGCCCATGGAGACCGCCATCCGGAGACCATGTAACAGGGCCTCGTATTCGGCTGCATTGTTGGAGTCCGTGTACATTATTTGAAGTACATACTGGACTGTATCTCCGGTGGGGGACGTCAGTACGACACCAGCCCCCAGTCCGGCCAACATTTTGGAGCCGTCGAAATGCATAGTCCAATTGGAGTATGCGTCGTACTCTTTAGGGAGTTCGGCTTCAGTCCATTCGGCGACGAAGTCAGCCAAAACTTGTGACTTTATAGCTCGTCGAGGTTTGTAAGTGATGTCGAATGGTAAGAGCTCAATGGCCCATTTTGCTATCCTGCCCGTTGCGTCGCGGTTATTTATAATGTCATTGAGTGGTACTTCAGAGGCCACTGTTATTGAGCACTCTTGAAAGTAGTGCTGGAGCTTTCGAGACACCATGAACACCGCATATGCTATCTTCTGATAGTGCGGTAACGGATTCTTTGGGGTTAACACAGTGGATACATAATACACTGGTTTTTGAAAAGGTAATTTATGCCCTTCTGTCGCTCGTTCGACGACGAGGACTGCGCTTACAACTTGATGTGTTGCTGTGATGTATAACAACATTGGTTCGCCCAAAGTGGGCGCAGCCAGGACCGGATTTGTTGCCAATATGGCCTTTATTTCTTCGAGTCCGGCAGCGGCGGCATCCGTCCACTCGAAGTGTTCGGTGCGCCTGAGGAGGCGATAGAGGGTGAGGGAGTCCTGGACTAGGGGGTGTCCGGATAGCCGGACTATCGATATCCGCCGGACTCCCAGACTACGAAGATAGAAGATTGAAGACTCCGGCTCGTGTCCGGAAGGTACTTTACTTGGCGTGGAAGGCAAGCTTGGCAATACGGATATATAGATCTGTAGGATCGTTGAAGGCAAGAGTGTCTAGAGGGGGGGTGATTAGACAACTTGACAAGATAAAAGTTTATGCCTTTTGATTAACATAAGTTTTTAGCAAGTTCACAATGAAGATCAAATCAAGCGTCATGCAAACAAGTCGAGCATCATACTACACATGCAATTCTAGAGTATGGGCAGCGGAAAGTAAATTGCATAAGTAGTAAGGGAGAGATTGTGAAGAGCAAACGCAATTTGGAGACACGGAGATTTTTCTCGTGGTTTCGATAGGTGGTGCTATCATCAATCCACGTTGATGGAGACTTCAACCCACGGAGGGTAACGGCTGCGAGAGTCCACGGAGGGCTCCACCCACGAAGGGTCCACGAAGAAGCAACCTTGTCTATGCCATCATGGCCTACGTCCACGGAGGACTAGCCTTACTCGGGGTAGATCTTCACGAAGTAGGCGATCTCCTTGCCCTTACAAACTTCTTGGTTCAACTCCACATCATGACGGAGGCTCCCAAGCGACACCTAACCAATCTAGGAGGCACCACCCTCCAAAAGGTAATAGATGGTGTTGGTGATGATGAATTCCTTGCTCTTGTGCTTCAAATGATAATCTCCCCAACACTCAACTCTCCTCACTGATTTGGCTGTGATGGAGGAAGGGATTGAGTGGAAAGCAACTTGGGAAGGCTAGAAATCAAGTTTCATATGGTGGGAGTGGAGCAACTTGATCTCAACACAAGGGTAGGTAGTTTTCTTCTCAGAAATGTAAGGTAGGAGTGGTGGTTCTTTCTGATGGCTCTCTCCACGAATGAAGAGGAGGTGGAGGGGTATTTATAGCCTCCACACAAAATCAAACCGTTACACACATTTGACCAATCTCGGTCGGGACCGAAGTTGACAACTCGGTGAGACCGAAAGTTCAAATCTTGTGAACGTTGGGATTTTCGGTGGGACCGAAAATACAATCTCGGTTAGTCCGATTCTTCCAAAGTCTAGGGTTTGCCAATCTCGGTGGGACCGACTTTCTCATCTCGGTGACACCGATTTGAGTCTGAATGTTCTGAAGCTTGGCAACACCAATTTCGGTATGACCGAGTTTGGAATCGGAAAATCCGAAATTCTTAGGGTTTGGGTATATGGCTGAGGTGGTTCATCTCGGTGTGACTGAGTTTGGAATCGGTGGGACCGAGATTACTTATGGGTTTATGTTGGAGTGAAAGATTGCTGATAGTTTGAGAGATAAATCACTAAGCACTTAGAGCAACCAGATCATCATCATAACCTCATCCCCTTTTAATAGTATTGGCTTTCCTATGGACTCAATGTGATCTTGGATCACTAAACCAAAAATGGAGTCTTGAGCACTTGCCAATTCTTTCCTTAGCATCCTAGGGGTTCACCTCTTCAGTCCTTTTGCCATGCCAGAGTGATTGACTTTCCTGAAACATACTTGTTAAAAGCATTAGTCCAACCACAAAGTATGTTGTCATTAATTACCAAAACCACCTAGGGAGCAAATGTGCTTTCAATCTCCCCCTTTTTGGTAATTGATGGCAACACACAAAATAAGATATCAAAGCTTACTAAAAGAAAGACAGGATTATCATTAAGGCTTTGACAGACATGTAGTACACAGGCTCCCCCTACAAGTGTGCAAGCTTTTCATAGATTATGGTTTTGGACTACCACAAGCACATATGAGAGAAAAGCAAGATGTGCTACATGCAGCTTGGCTATATGCATCAGAGCAGATGAGGACAAGTGATTGATGATGCATATGTGCATGGTGATTTCTTGCATACAAGTATTCACAAGCAAGTCACCATCATGCACATTCTGCAAGATGCATATACTTACCTTGAAGTTCCTTGGCATTGTACCTGAAGAAATAAGCTTGAGAAAACAAGGTTAGATAACACAAGAGTATTCCTTCAACCAACAGCAAGAACATCAAGAGTACCAAGCCAGGGATGACATGTATAAAGAGTGTCTCATGCTGAGCACTAGCTTGAATTAGCAAACATGTCTCCCAAGACTAAAAGATTTTCAATGAGCTCTGAGAGATTTTGCTTTTCATAAGATACCAATTGTGTTTTTCAGAAGATACCAATTGTATAAGATACCAATTGTACTATTCATAAGATATCAATTGTGAGAGCAAGAGAAGCAAAAATCAGAAGAATAATGCCAAAACTTTGATGTGATCCTCTCCCCCTTAAGGTAAGATTGTTTTTCTTTTCTCCCCTTATCCTCCAATATCCCCCTAGCTCCCCCTAAATCTTCTCCCCCTTTGACATCAAGTGCCGAAAAGGACAGTAAACCAGGAAGGGCAGGAAAGATGGAAGGAAAGAAGTGGGATCCTTAAGAATCACAACTGAGCAAATTGAGTATTTGAAGAAAATCATTTTAGGTGAGCTGCAGAAGATGATATCCAGGTGAATATAAATCGGTGACACCGAGTTGATGTGGATCGGTGAGCCCGAAAGTCAGAGACTTAGGGCAGATCCTTTTCGGTCGAGACAAGAACGTGAATCGGTCGGTGGCCTTGAGTTTAATTCTAGGGAAATCCAGAGATAATACAGCTCTCTTTGCAAGAAATGTTTCAAAAGATTTGCAATGAATTTGTAAAAGATTTTCAGTGAATTGATCAGAGCCAAAAGGAATATTCACAAGAACAAACGAATAGAAATGAAGAAAGGTTGCTAGATGAAGTTTTTTTTTTTGAGAAAAACAGAGAAATTCCAGAACATATGTACTTCATCTAGAGAGGGGTCGGCGACTAGGTCACCTATGTTTGAGTATATTGACTTAGGAGTCAAATGAGAACATTTTATCATAGGTCATACTCATCGTTTAAGCTCAAAATGGGGTTGCCATTTTTCGATTAAGCATTTAATGTGATCACATCTTTTGAAGCTGCTTGTACTCATGACTTTGAGCAAAGCTTCTTCAAGATGTGAAAGACATACCTTGGGCTTGTTGTTGCTCGTACTCATGTAGGTGAACTTGATGTTGATGCTCATAGAATGTGAAGTTGGAGCACCATTTCCAATTGTATAGTTCATCTTCCTACATGGGTTAGGCAAGCAAGGAAATTCTCAAGAATATCCAAGATGACATGAGTGAAGTACTAGAAGTATATGGTGTCAAAAAGGATATGTGGAATCTTATTCCTTGAACTCAACATCCCAAAGAGCTAGATACTTGGTCAATGACAAGATTACTCATGATTTGAGTGTGTGATAATCTTGTGGAATGTAGACCATCCAAGTACCTGCAAGGAGTTAGATGCAATACAAGGGGGCAAATGTATCCAAGACATATGATCATCATCATAAGAGAAATATCAAGGATTAGTCAATTAGGCTCATGCCTTGCATGCACCAATGGAGTTTTCACTCCAAGTTTGAAGCATCAATGATGTTCAACTCACTCCTTAAGCGACAAAACACTTTCTCATCAAGTGGTTTTGTGAAGATATCTGCAAGCTGTTTGTCAGTACGAACATGCTTAAGATCAATGTCACCCTTAGCAATGTGATCACGAATAAAATGGTGACGAACTTCAATGTGTTTCGTGCGAGAGTGTTGCACGGGATTGTGTCCAATCTTAATCGCACTCTCATTGTCACAAAGCAAAGGAACATGTCTCGCATGTATCCCATAATCTTTAAGCGTTTGTGTCATCCATAGTAACTGAGCACAACACGAACCATCAGCAATATATTCTGCTTCGGCAGTAGATAAAGATACCGAATTTTGTTTCTTGGATGACCAAGATACTAGGGATCGACCTAGAAATTGACACGTACCCGAAGTTGACTTTCTATCAACCTTGTCTCCGGCATAGTCCGAGTCGGAATAGCCAACAAGATCGAAAGAGGCTCTCTTAGGATACCAAATGCCAAAGTTAGGTGTGTGTATCAAATATCTCACAATTCTTTTGACAGCCTTAAGATGACATTCTTTAGGGGCTGCTTGATATCGAGCACACATGCATACACTCAACATTATGTCAGGACGAGAAGCACATAGATATAGTAGAGAACCAATCATGGATCGATAAACCTTTTGATCGACAGGTTCTCCATCTTTAGTCAAGTCATTATGTCCACTAGTAGCCATGGGGGTATTCATACCTTTGCTCTCTTGCATGTTGAACTTCTTGAAGAGATCCTTAGTGTACTTTGTTTGTGAGACAAAAGTACCCTCCTTAGATTGCTTGATTTGCAACCCAAGGAAGAACTTGAGTTCACTCATCATGGACATCTCATACTTCTCTGACATAAGCTTTCCAAACTTCTCACTAAAATCAGGGTTAGTTGAACCAAAGATAATATCATCAACATATATTTGGCATACAAATAGTTCACCGTCAACCCTTTTCGTGAATAGCGTTGAGTCTATTTTACCAATCTCAAATCCTTTTTCAAGAAGAAAGCTAGTCAAGCATTTGTACCAAGCTCTAGGGGCTTGTTTAAGACCATAAAGAGCTTTGTGCAACTTGTAAACATGATTAGGCTTTTTAGGATTCACAAATCCGGGAGGTTGTTTCACAAATACTTCCTCCTCAATTTCACCATTAAGGAAAGCACTTTTAATGTCCATTTGATAGAGAGTAATGTCATGGTGGTTGGCATAAGCAAGAGGAATGCGAATGGACTCAAGTCTAGCAACGGGGGCATAGGTCTCACCATAGTCCATACCTTCGACTTGTGTGTAACCTTGTGCTATGAGACGAGCCTTGTTGCGGATGACTTGTCCATCTTCATCTTGCTTGTTCCGAAACACCCATTTGGTTCCAATGACGTTTTGGTCATCATTGGGCTTCTCTACCAAAGTCCAAATGTTGTTCCTCTCAAAGTTGTGTAGCTCTTCATGCATAGCGTTCACCCAATCCGGGTCTTCAAGCGCTTCTTCTACCTTCATAGGTTCAAGACTAGAGATAAATGAGTAGTGTTCACAAAAGTTAGCTAAACGAGTTTTAGAGCGAGTGATTCTCCGAGTCGATGTCATTCATCATTTGTTCCACAGGATGGTCCTTCTTGACTCTTGCTCGAACTCGGGATAGCTTTTGTCGTGGTCGAGGCTGAGCTTCCTCATCATCCTCATCTTCTTCTTCATCATTGTTGTTGGTGTTGTCTTGAGGTGGTGGAGAAGGAGGTTGTGGTGGATCTTCTTGTCGCACTTCCTCATCTTGGTGAGTTCCACTTGTGGAGGCCTCCATGTTGCCTTGAGGTTCATCTCTCCGTGAGGTAGGGGCTCCACATATGTAGATGAGGTACTCTCCTTCACTTCCATGGGACGAATCTTCCCAATGGATAAATCTTGAATGGCTTCTGAAGGGTCCTTGTCTCCTACATCAATAGGCATTTGCTCTACTTGCGAGCCATTAGATTCATCAAACTTCACGTCTACCGTCTCTTCAACCTTTCGGGTGAAATTGTTGTAGACACGTTAGGTGTGGGAGTTTGATCCATAACCGAGAAAAAAGCCTTCATGAGTTTTAGGAGCAAATTTAGACCGACGATGCTTATCAAGGATATAGCATTTTGAACCAAAGACACGAAAATATCCCACTTGGGGTTTGTTACCGGTAAGGAGCTCGTATGAAGTCTTGCCGAGGAGCTTGTGAAGATAAAGTCTGTTGATAGCATGACAAGCTGTCTCGACGGCTTCACCCCAGAAGTGTTTCGGTGTCTTGTATTCATCAAGCATTGTTCTCGCCATCTCAATGAGCGTTCGGTTCTTCCTCTCAACAACTCCATTTTGTTGAGGTGTGTATGTAGCCGAGAACTCATGTAGAATCCCTTCTTCATCAAGAAAAGAGTCCACATGGGCGTTCTTGAACTCCGTTCCATTGTCGCTCCAAACTTTCTTGATCTTCACCTCAAATTGATTTTGGGCCTTTCTAGCAAAGGTTTTGAAGATTTTCTGAACCTGTGATTTGTCATCAAGGAAAAATACCCACGTAAATCTGGAAAAATCATCAACAATAACTAGACCAAAGGAGTTACCACCAAGGCTTTTGTAAGCATTGGGACCGAAGAGATCCATATGAAGAAGCTCAAGCGGTCTCCTTGTAGTCATGATGTTCTTCACGGGATGACTTCCACCTACTTGTTTTCCTGCTTGACATGCACTGCAGAGTCTATCTTTGTCAAAGAAAACATCTTTAACACCAAGAATGTGATCACCTTTGATTAGCTTATCTAGATTACGCATACCAACATGTCCAAGCCTTCTATGCCAAAGCCAACCTTTAGCAGATTTAGCAATAAAGCAAGTTCTAGGTTGAGCTTTCTTAGTGAAATCGACAATGTATAAATCACCTCTACGGATACCGGTAAAGACCATGTTATGATTGTCACGACGAAAAACTTGGCAATCTACTTTGGTGAATAGCACATTGAATCCAAAGTCAGCTAATCTAGACACGGAAAGTAAATTGTATCCAAGAGATTCAACAAGCATGACATTTTTAATAGAGCTATCATGAGATATGGCCACTTTACCAAGGCCAAGTACCTTACCCTTGGAGTTGTCTCCAAAAGTCACATACTTGCGTGGACCATCGTTCTTTGCAAGCTCTCGAAACATGTCTTCATCTCCGGTCATGTGATCGGTGCATCCACTATCAAGAATCCACTCTTTTCCACGGATATGTAGTCTCTCGATTTGCCATAAGATCGAGACTCTTCATGATCTTGTCTAGCTCGGTGTCCGAATCGAGTGTCGTCATCATGCTCATGCTCATCATCATATTGACCCATAGATAATTCATCATCAATACCTAGGTCAATTTGACAATGACTTGCATCAGTTTTGTCGAATGACGATAATCATCGGAATGCAATACAAGAGCATTTCTTATTGAACATTGATAAAACCGGGATCACCCTTCTTTTCATAAGATCACGAAGCTCAAAGAAGCATTTATCAAAGTTGGGATCTTTGGGGCATCATATCAAATTCAACAGTCTTGTATAGAATTTCATCAAGACCTCTCAAAGAGTAGTCCGGATAAAGTTCTTCCAAGAACTTCCACATAGCATGGGCGCACTCAAAGTTTGTGACAAGCTCAAGTAAGTTATCGGGCAAACCTCTAATGATAAGATTGACAGTTCTAAGGTTGCGAAGCAAATCAAGTTCTTCATCCATAGTAGGGTGCAAGGGGTCAAATGGTGGTACATATGGGGTTTCAACATATTTGCGCAAGTTGTACATCTTAAAGATAGCAATCATTTCAATCCTCCACGAGTTATAGGACACTCCATCAAGAATAGGCACTCTATGATTAACACTCCCAAACGTAGACACGTCCATCTTCCTCCAATGGTGTGCAAACCAAAGCAATGGAGACCAAAGCTCTGATACCAATTGTAGGATCGTTGAAGGCAAGAGTGTCTAGAGGGGGGGTGATTAGACAACTTGACAAGATAAAAGTTTATGCCTTTTGATTAACATAAGTTTTTAGCAAGTTCACAATGAAGATCAAATCAAGCGTCATGCAAACAAGTCGAGCATCATACTACACATGCAATTCTAGAGTATGGGAAGCGGAAAGTAAATTGCATAAGTAGTAAGGGAGAGATTGTGAAGAGCAAACGCAATTTGGAGACACGAAGATTTTTATCGTGGTTCCGATAGGTGGTGCTATCGTCAATCCACGTTGATGGAGACTTCAACCCACGGAGGGTAACGGCTGCGAGAGTCCACGGAGGGCTCCACCCACGAAGGGTCCACGAAGAAGCAACCTTGTCTATGCCATCATGGCCTACGTCCACGGAGGACTAGCCTTACTCGGGGTAGATCTTCACGAAGTAGGCGATCTCCTTGCCCTTACAAACTTCTTGGTTCAACTCCACATCATGACGGAGGCTCCCAAGCGACACCTAACCAATCTAGGAGGCACCACCCTCCAAAAGGTAATAGATGGTGTTGGTGATGATGAACTCCTTGCTCTTGTGCTTCAAATGATAATCTCCCCAACACTCAACTCTCCTCACTGATTTGGCTGTGATGGAGGAAGGATTGAGTGGAAAGCAACTTGGGAAGGCTAGAAATCAAGTTTCATATGGTGGGAGTGGAGCAACTTGATCTCAACACAAGGGTAGGTAGTTTTCTTCTCGAAATGTAAGGTAGGAGTGGTGGTTCTTTCGATGGCTCTCTCCACGAATGAAGAGGAGGTGGAGGGTATTTATAGCCTCCACACAAAATCCAACCGTTACACATTTGACCAATCTCGGTCGGACCGAAGTTGACAACTCGGTGAGACCGAAAGTTCAAATCTTGTGAGCGTTGGGATTTTCAGTGGGACCGAAAATACAATCTCGGTTAGTCCGATTCTTCCAAAGTCTAGGGTTTGCCAATCTCGGTGGGACCGACTTTCTCATCTCGGTGACACCGATTTGAGTCTGAAGGTTCTGAAGCTTGGCAACACCAATTTCGGTATGACCGAGTTTGGAATCGGAAAATCCGAAATTCTTAGGGTTTGGGTATATGGTGAGGTGGTTCATCTCGGTGTGGTGAGTTTGGAATCGGTGGGACCGAGATTACTTATGGGTTTATGTTGGAGTGAAAGATTGCCGATAGTTTGAGAGATAAATCACTAAGCACTTAGAGCAACCAGATCATCATCATAACCTCATCCCCTTTTAATAGTATTGGCTTTCCTATGGACTCAATGTGATCTTGGATCACTAAACCAAAAATGGAGTCTTGAGCACTTGCCAATTCTTTCCTTAGCATCCTAGGGGTTCACCTCTTCAGTCCTTTTGCCATGCCAGAGTGATTGACTTTCCTGAAACATACTTGTTAAAAGCATTAGTCCAACCACAAAGTATGTTGTCATTAATTACCAAAACCACCTAGGGAGCAAATGTGCTTTCAAGATCTCCTACCATTGTAAACGACTCTGTGTAACCCTAGCCTCTCCGGTGTCTATATAAACCGGAGGGCTTTAGTCCGTAGGACACAACATTACATCTCAACAATCATACCATAGGCTAGCTTCTAGGGTTTAGCCTCCTTGATCTCGTGGTAGATCTACTCTTGTACTACCCATATCATCAATATTAATCAAGCGGGACGAGGGTATTACCTCCATTGAGAGGGCCTGAACTGGGTAAAAACATTGTGTCCTCGTCTCCTGTTACCATCCGCCTAGATGCACAGTTCGGGACCCCCTACTCGAGATCCGCCGGTTTTGACACCGACATTGGTGCTTTCATTGAGAGTTCCTCTGTGTCGTCACCGATAGGCTCGATGGCATCTTCAACCTTCAACGCTGTCCAGGGTGAGAATTTTCTCCCCGGACAGATCTTCATATTCGGCGGCTTTGCACTGCGGGCCAATTCTCTCGGCCGTCTGGAGCAGATCGAAAGCTACGCCCCTGGCCGTCAGGTCAGACTCGGAAGCCTAAACTTCACGGCCGATGGCCGCGGAGACTTGATCTTCGACGGACTCGAGCCGCAGCCAAGTGCGCCGCACTGCGATAATGGGCATGATCTGGCTCTACCACCGGACAGTGCTTTGGTGGCCGCACTTGAATCCGCCCCGGCTACTTGCCCGGAGCCGATTGCCCATTACGAGGGTCGGTGGATAGACGCCGCCCCGGGGGCTTCAACATCTACGGCGATGGAGCCGAATACCGATTTTGTCCCTTGCGAAACTCGTGATCCCGAGGCGCCGTACTCCTCGTCAGACTCCGAGCCTCCCGCGCCCCCGGCAATTAAGCCAGATTGGGCGCCAGTTATGGAATTCACCGCCGCGGACATCTTTCAACACTCGCCTTTTGGCGATATCCTGAATTCTCTGAAGCATCTCTCGCTATCAGAGAATCTGGCGGACTATGGCCGGGACGGTTGGAGTTCGAGACGACGAAGAAATTTGGGCGCACCACCACCCACTTTGTAGCCCATTGCCGAGGATCTAACCGACATGCTAGACTACGACTCGAGGACATCGACGCTATGGACGATGATGCGGAGACGATCAGAGACCAGCGCCCACGGACACCGGAAGGCCACCTCGTCATACGACGTCTACATGGTGGATACCCCAAAGGAAGGGGATGGCGAAAAAGCAGTGGAGGAAGATTCTTTGAAGAAGCAGCCTAAACGCCGGCGTCAGCGGCGCCGCTCTAAATCCCGCCACAATAAGAATGGAGAATCCGGCATGGGAGACAATAACACTCCGGAAAGTGCCGAAGACGATCCCCTCCAGCAAGACTCAGCGAAGGAGGATGTAGAAGCAAGCCCTCACGAAAGGGCGGCAGAAGAAAAGGTTGAGGATCACAACTATGTACCTCCCTCCGAAGACGAAACAAGCCCCAATGACGACAAACTCGAAGAGCCCGTCGAACAAGATCTTTGCAAATGCAGGCTCATCGCTACAGCAAGAAGCCTGAAGAAGGAGAAACGGAAGCTCAACACAGCGGAAGACGCGCTCCGAATAAGATGGAGCAAAGTACTCAAGACCGCAGATAAACACGGCAACGACCACCAATCAAAGAGCTACCGAAGTTTAAAGCTGCTCCCAGAATTGACGAGGAGGCCATAAAGCCCCCACCGTCCATTGGCCCAGCCAGGTCCATCTACGGACCCAAAAGGAAAGCCCCAATAAGCAAAGGAACACGTCAAGTGTCCGATGATAGCGGCACGCATAAGCACTGGGCGCCAAGACACCCACTATGCTTCACAGACGAGTCTTTGGATCATGAATTCCCAGCAAGGTTTAAACCCATAAACATAGAAGCCTACGATGGAACAGACCACAGAGTGCGGATAGAAGACTATATCTGCATATACATATGGCGGAGGAGATGATCTCCACGCCATAAAATATCTACCCTCAAGCTCAAAGGGTTGCCCGTCATTGGCTCAAAAGCCTCCCGAAAATACTGTTGGAAGTTGGGAAGAGGTCGAGGCGTTTAGAGCAAATTTTCAAGGAACTTATGTCCGCCTCCAGATCTGAGATGACCTAAGTCACATAACTCAACAGCCCGGAGAGTCGTCATGAAATTCGGAACAGGTTCCTTACCAAAAAGAACCAAATAGTCGATTGTCCGGACGCCTTGAAGCCTTAGCAGCTTTTAAGCACAATGTCCGAGACGAATGGCTCGCCAGACACCTCGGTCAAGAGAAACCGAGGACAATGACCGCATTAACAAGCCTCATGACCCGCTTTTGCGCAGGAGAGGACAGCTGGTTGGCAAGAAGCAGCACCAGCGCCCAAGTACATCCGAGATAAGAGATGGAAACAGAAAATCACGGCGCAGAAAAGAACAGCGCCGGAATAAAGAGAAAAGCCCAAAGAGCACGGCAGTCAACGCCGGATTTACAAGCTCACGGCCGAATAATAAAGTTCAACCCCTCAAGGACGACAGCGAAGAACTGTCTAACCTACACAAAATTCTGGGTCGGATATGTCAAATCCACAGTACCCCCGGAAGGCCTGCAAACCACACCCACAGGGATTGTTGGGTTTTCAAACAGTCCGGCCGACTAAACGCCGAACACAAGGGGCTCGACGCGACAAGCGAAGAAGATAAACCCCGCCAGCAGGGAACCAGAAAACAGAAGACTTTCCCACAAGGGGTCAAAGCAGTAAACTCACTTCACGTGAGGATACGGAAAAACAGTGCGGCACTTTCTAAAAAGAGCTTCGCACGGTCCAGACCAGCAAACCATAGAGATTGGGTATCAAAACCAATCACTTTCGATCACCGGGATTATTCCAGAAGTGTTCGAACAGCGGGACGGACTCCCCTAATATTGAATCCGATAATAGACGGACTGCAATTCACGAACGTCCTAATGGACGGAGGCAGTGACTTAAACGTGCTATATTCAAACACAATCCGTCGGATGGGGATAGACCCTACCAAAATTCGACACAGCCGCACTCCCTTCAAAGGAGTTACGCCGGGCCCTTACGCCAAGTGCACAGGCTCGATATTACTAGAAGTCGTGTTCGGATTGCCGAACAATTTTCGATGCGAAAAGTTAATTTTCCATATCGTCCCATTTAAAGGTGAATATCAAGCACTATTGGGACGAAAGGCTTTTGTCCACTTCAACGCCATACCGCATTACGCGTCTCTTACACTTAAGATGCCCGGTCCACATGGCACCATTTCAGTGCGAGGGTCACTTAAAGACCCCGGACTCGGATAGACGAATCCGGACTCAGCAAGCTAGGGGCTCCCTAGCCGCATACCCTCTAACAAGGGGCTGCGCGCACAATTAACCGCGGTTTCATATAAACCTAGCTTTAATTATTTGCGTTTATTCCTTTTTTGCATATCTTCCGCACGAACAGTTTCTAAAACTAAAATGTTCCTCTTTTTCTACAGATGAACAAACGCGCGCACCGTCCGGGATAACGGCAAGCGGAGACCTGGCGCAGACGTGCGGAGGGACCCGTCACAAGGATTCTTTTAGATTAAGACCCTCGAGACCTTTTTATTCTGTCTCTTGTTGTTAATCTCCTTGGCTTCCTCCTATAGCCAAAGCGGGCCCGACGCTTTGGCATTGGCGCGTCGGAAGACAATGCCGATACTGGACAAAATGGGTTTAGGGCATAATTCTGCCCGTTATCATAAAGTCCGAACACCTTCGGGAGTGTTGGCGTCTCAAGTTGGGCATTATATGCATCAGCTCGAATCATGTCTTTGGTCAAATGTTGGGTTTGCCGGCTCTCGTGTTTTGCTGCCTTCGTTCCGTATCACCCGGCTAACGGCACCGGAGAACTCTGCGATTGTGCCCCAGTTCGGCCTGGGCGAGCACCTCGAGAGAAAGCAAAACCGATTGTCATGATATAGCGAGAGTCCGTCACCACTTGATCGACTACCGGAATGTTTAGAATTCCCGCTTGACGAAGGGCCGCTTCGGTCAGCACATACGCACTCGAATCCGGAGATGTGCGGTGTCATTAGGGGCTATATCGTAGCCCCACTCTCGAGCTCCATTGGCTAAGTGAAAGAAATAAAGCACTATAGTCCGGATTGCCTCGTTCGCTACGCTATCACCTCCTTATAACAGGACCGAGACGTCGGATTAAGTGTGAAAAAGCGCTATTTTGCGAACACCCCAGCACCTTGTGCAAGGGGGCTGAAGCCGAAGACTACATCTTTTAGGTTATACACAAGTATACGCAAACGGCCGCATAGGAGAAGTTTTACTACTTGGAAGCACAAGTATAAAAAGCATTCATACTATAATCGTTGATATACAAGTTAATGCGTTTAATTGAACATTACATTCTTTGAGCACTGCGACTCTATTATACGAGCGCCGCGCATAACTTCCCCGAAATAATGCTCGGCAGGAAGCCGGTTCCCATCCGAACCTTGGGCAGCAATGGCGGTGGCATCCATCTCCGGACACTACGCCTTTACACGGGCCAAAGCCATCCGCGCGCCCTCAATGCAGGCCGACCGTTTCATCTCCTTGATATGCGGCACCGCCCCAAGGAACTGCTGCAGTAGGCCGAAATAGCTCGTCGCCTTGGACCTCTCTGGCCACACTTGGGCCATGATGTCAGTCATAGCCAGCCCGGACAGTCTATTCAGCTCGGCCCATTCGCCAACCTGTCCGACACAATGAAGAGGGCGATCGATCGTGGAATTGAGTCAATATAACTCTTCCACCTCGTGACCCCCGCTCGGAAGTGCTTAACGGCGTCGGCACTCGCAGCCAAGTCCATGTAAGGATCCTCGAACTCCACCGCTTTTCAAATTTAGCATACTTGGCATCCACAAACCGGCGACGATAAGAAGCGGCTTGCCACCGTGATTTCTCGGCTTGGCGCAGCTCCTCCTTCATAGCCCGCATTGCGAGCAGGCATCCTTGGCTTCGGCGGTGGCCTTCTTCAGTCTTCCCGCTCCAATAGGCTCCTTTTCAAGAGCCTCTTCACGATCGGTAGCATCCTTTAAATTCTTGGCCAATTCGGCCACCTCCACCCTGCTTAGGCAGTGCGCTGCCTTTTTAGCCTTCAACTCCTCGGCCGCCCTTGCGGCAGCCACATCACTCCTTCGGGCCCGCTCCTTAGCTTGTGCAAGCTCGGCCCGAAGGCTCTCCACAGCAGCCACACTGTCTGTGTAAACAACATATAACTTATCAGAGGAGGGTTTTAACCCACTCAATAAATCGGCTGCGGGGAATTTATTTACCTTGCGACTCGTCAAGTCGCTGATTGACAAGTGCGATGTCGGCATCCGCCAGTCCAGCTATCGACTCGATTCAAGAAGCGATCGATCCGGCTGGCCCGGACTATCCGCCACCTGCATCGAGACGGCGGTATTCACTACGAGAGGCTCCGATTTTCGATCCTCGACGCGCTGTCGTCTTCGACAACCTACCGAGTCTCGGGGCTACTATCTATCTGAGCGCATTTTCATATGCGTAGCTGTTAAAAGACAAAGGGTGCATCATTTTCGCATACCTCAAATCCCGCCAAGAAGCTCGGGGCGGCATTGCGCAGTCCGCTTTCGTGACGAAATCCTTCAAACACCGTGACGATTAACGCGGTGATCTTCGAAATGGGCGCCCTCTCAAGCAAACTCTTGATTCTCGGCGGACTTTGGTGGGCGTTGAACTCTTTGGCCCCTCGGACTCGGGGCGCCCTCCATAGCGACACTTGGGCTCGCTTTGCCTCATCCGCGGCGTGGCGGGCAGGCGTGTCGCTCTCCATCATCTCGGAAGAAGATCCCCCGAGGATGAACTCATCTGAGGCGGCTGCAGATCCGAACTGCGATATGAATATCTCGGTTACCTACAGAAGCGTACGAAGGTATTTCCTTATTAAACTTCTTCTTTCATACTCACGGCTCGTTGGAGGCTGGTCCTTGGGCAATGATTGTGCGTCCGGATTCTCTCCGGACGCCGGACCAGTGGTGGGGATTTCTTCCACGCTTAGGGGCTGGGACCTCCGGATCTTTGGGCGGTCCTCTTCTCCCCTCGAAGGAGAATCCTTGGTTCCCTCCTCTTGATCGCCCCTTTGGACGAGTATTAGCTCCTTTATCTCCCCCATCGCCCCCTTCTACGGGCGCAACCTCCAACATTCTGACTAGCACGGGCTCCAGTGCGGTCTCTGGGAGGGGGGCCGGACACCTTATCAGCCTTGATCGCGCCACCCATTCCTGTAAAGAATAAAAGGGTTAGGAGATGATCTTTTGAAAGGCATACAGATGGAACGTCCGAGCTCTGAGCTATTTACCTGAGTATCCGAGCGATCGCGGCTTAAGCCTGCGTCCTCGGCCGAATCCGGACACGCTACCTGCGGTCCGAAGAACAGCTTGTACATCTCCATGGGTGTCGCGCCCATAAAATGCTGGAGAATACGAGGTCCCTCCGGATTGAACTCCAATAGACGGAGAGGACGGCGTTTGCAGGGTAGGAGATGCCTGACTAGCATGACCTGCATCACCTTGACCAGGCCGATCTCCCTCGTTTGGAGGTCCCGAATCCGGCCCTGCAGCGCGGGCACGTCCTCGGACGACCCCCAGTTGAGCCCTTGGTTGACCCACGACATTAGCTGCCGTGGAGGTCCCGGGCGGAAGGAGGGCGGCGGCTTCTACTTGCTGCCCCTTGGAGCGGTGATGTAGAACCACTCCTGCTGCCACAATCGCTGTTCCTCTTGGAAGGAACCTTCGAGCCACGGGGCATCGACCTTCCTGCTTATAGTCGCGCGCCACACTCTGCTTGGCGCCCCGATCATCTTGGCTCCACCTTGAAGGTTTTCAGCCACAGGCGAAGTGGGGATGACGCGGAGGTAGGCCATGAGACAATGATAAATCTTGGAGATATGGAGGATGGACTCGGGCAGGTCGTGGAAGTCCAACCCGTAGAAGAACAGGAGCCCCCTCACGAAAGGATCCCTCGGGAAGCCTAATCCCCGACGGAGGTGAGATGCGAAAACAACGTGTTCGCCGGGCTCGGGGGCTGGCACGGCCTGCCAGGCAGGAAACCTGTCTGAAACCTCGTGAGGCTGTGTGCTTGGCCTCACGCAACTTCAACATGTCCTCCTCCGTGACGGAGGAGGGCACCCACCGCCCTGGAGGTCGGGTCGGACATTGCTATAGATCAGGCGCTCGAGTCGAAGCTCTTGGTGTTGGAGGCGGGAGCAGAGGAAAGATTTGATCACGAGGTTGAAAGACAAGGACAGGCCTTGGTCCTCTTATAAAGAGGAAGAAATACCAAGGGCCGTCTCCGTGACCGCTTGAGATTCCCTTCGATAGAGGAGGCATGGCGACGGAAGCGGTTGGGTTACCACCTGCGTATTGATGAGGATCCCGGAATAAAAGGGAACACGATCTCTGCTTCGATGGGACGTGCCAAGGAAACCGCTTCGCTAAACGTGTCGAAGCAGTACAGTAATTCAAACAAAGGCTTGGTGCCGGTGTGGTGTCATGCCGCCTAAATACGTCAGCAGATTGGATCGGTGTATATGTTTTATTCTCTCTACGTTGGAATGTGGAATTTATTTTGCAGAGCCGGACACTATCCTGGTGTTCATTACCTTCTCTAGATTACTCAAGGGGCGAACCCGCCTTGCAATGCCGAACATTATGCATGCCGAACTTATCGTCATTGAAGACTGGTTCGAGAGACTCTTGAGGAGTCTGGACTAGGGGTGTCTGGATAGCGACTATCGATATCCGCGGACTCCCGGACTACGAAGATAGAAGATTGAAGACTCGGCTCGTGTGGGAAGGTACTTTACTTGGGGTGGAAGGCAAGCTTGGCAACACGGATATATAGATCTCCTACCATTGTAACCGACTCTGTGTAACCCTAGCCTCTCCGGTGTCTATATAAACCGGAGGGCTTTAGTCCGTGAGACACAACATTACATCTCAACAATCATACCATAGGCTAGCTTCTGGGTTTAGCCTCCTTGATCTCGTGGTAGATCTACTCTTGTACTACCCATATCATCAATATTAATCAAGTAGGGCAGGTATTACCTCCATCGAGAGGGCTGAACCTAGGTAAAAACATTGTGTCCCTCGTCTCCTGTTACCATTAGCCTGGGGCGCGGTCCAGTAGCCTAGGGTATGATTGTTGAGATGTATATTATCCCACGGACTAAAGCCCTCCGGTTTATATAGACACCGGAGGAGGCTAGGGTTACATAGAGTCGGTTACAATGGTAGGAGATCTACATATCCAGTATTGCAAGCTTGCCTTCCACGCCAAGGAAAGTACCATCCGACACGAGCCGAGTCTTCAATCTTGTATCTTCGTAGTCTTGGAGTCCGGCGGATATTGATAGTCCGGCTGTCCGGACACCCCCTAGTCCAGGACTCCCTCAGTCCCCTTTTCCCCATTGGCGTCGTCCTTGGTTTTCGGTCGCCGTAAATGGTGGTCAAGGGTGGCGCAAGGCGGGGCCCTCATCTGGCGATATGAAGCAAGGCCGGTACCTATGAAGAAGGCCCAGTGCCCGTGAAGCGGGCCACCCGTGACACTCTCACGTAATAATGAGTTGGGGCTGTATACGCCCAGAGTCTCCGGATAGCCGCCCTCGGGCCTCGGGGGCTCCCTGCCATGCCTAGTGGCAACACTTATAGCTCCACGTTGATGAGAAGACGTCGAAGACTAGACTAGGTGCCGGACGCGGCCTTTTGCTTTTGCTTCCTTTTATGTGGTCAAGCTTTCTCATTTCGAACCTAAGTTGAAGTTGAATTAGTGTTTGTGTATGTGGGGAGGGGTGTCTTGTCTTGTTCGCGTGCTTTCTCGTGTTCCGGTTTCTGCTCATGTTGGAATTTGCACTAGATGCCTCCCCCTCGCGAGCCCCTCGTGGGCAGGGCTAGGCCCAGCACACACGTGCATGCCGTCCCGTGGCCGGCACTCGCTCTCGCAAGGCTCTAGCCGCAAGGTCAACAGGTCTCCCGAGGGACCCTCGGAGAGTCGCCACAAGCCTACTCGAAGCTCGCCCAAGATAAAGGAAAAATCAGAGCAACCAACTCATCGCAGAGTCCATAACATCGTATGGGCGCCCATTCGGTGCCAACCTTAACAATGTGTGGACAACAATCCTTTTTACATGAGGGGCTTCCCCTCCCAAAATGCTCTCACAACCTTCAGGGCCATGCCCGAGCTTTTTATGTGTAGGATAAACAACAGGGGGGCGTAGGATCAATCAGACATGTCTCTCACCGTGTCCTCTTGGTCGTCTCCAGAAGCGTCGCTGGCGCCACTGTCGCTGTCGCTGGCCTCACCCTCGCCGTTGCTGGCATCGTCTTTGCTGCCGTTCACCATGTCGCCTTCATCAGCAGCGACAACCACCCCATCATCATCAGAGGTGAAAGCCTGGACAAGTGCATCCATGTTGTCCTCCACCCACTGCGCCAGGTCGCCTCGGATGGCCTCGGGCACCGGGGCGATGGTGTCGTTGAAGTCAAAGTGGGGGTGATGTTCTGAAGATGGCTGAAGACATGGGAGAATGCCCGTGCGAGCTGGTCGCGGCTCCTCTCCTCGACAAGCTAACGAGCCCTCTCAGAGCGATTCTCCAGATGCGTCACCACGTCAATGAAGAACTAGAGATTACCGGCGTAGTTGGTCATGTGAGGCTGCTCAGCGGCCGCATCACAGATATTGCCCAAGGCCGCGTTGGCCTTCTCTGAGTGTTCGGAGCATGGGGCCATGCATGTGCTCCAGCTTCTGCCGCTGGCGAATCTCATCCTCGTTCCGCCGTGCAACGTACTCGGCGTCATCAACCCTCCGTTGGAGGAGAAGCAGCTCGGTGCGGGAGGAGGCCAGCTCAGCCTGCGCCGTGACTAAGGCGGCTGGGGTGGCCTTAGCATGCTGTGTTGCTTCGGTCAGCTTGGTCCTAACAGCGGCAGTCCTGCCCACAGCTTCGGCCTTGATAAGCTCCAACCTCTCTTCATACTCGCGCTCAAGACCTGCGCGAGCTTCCTCCACGCGGTGGTCGATCTCTTCTTGGATTTGGACCTCCCGCGCACCAACATCGTCCTCCGCCTGGGCAACCTGGCGCTCCCTCGTCTCCAACCGTTCAAGATCGAGGTTGCGCTTGGCAGCCTCCAGCGTTAGCGCTTCCTCACGCTTCTGGAGCTCCTCCTCTTCGGCGGGTGCCCCTTTCAGCGATGCAAGGGCAGCTTGGTGCAGCTCCACTTGCTGCTCCAGGAAATTGCACGAGGCTTGAGGCTCCCACGCGTGCTCCTCCGCGATGTCGCGGCGTCGGTCTGCCTCTTGAGCCTCCTTAATGGCTCGGGAGCAGGCCTTTCGCGAGGCCATGAGAGATGCTTCGGCCTTTGCATTGTGAAGATCATGCTGGTGGCGCACAAGACTGACGGCCACCTTCAGCTTGCGCCGCTCCTCGACCAGCCGCAAACCTTCGGCTTCAAGACACGCGTCTGCGTCCGTGAGCTCTCCATCAAGCTGGCTCATCGCGTCCGTCTCCTTCTGGAGAAACTCTCGGCGAATGGCACTACGCTCCCGCGCACGCCTGAGCACGTCGTCAACATCGTCCCCCGCCATCTGCGTCGGCGGAGGGCCCTGAAGTGGTTCCCTCCCTCTCGGCAGGGGGCTGGGGGCTGGCGCCCCCACGATCGCCGGACGGGCCTCGCGAGGGACCCAGCCCGGTGCTGATCCATCCCCAGAAGAGGAGCTGAAGATCGACTTCAACCACTCGCCGTCCATGATCAAGGGAGGAGCCCGGGCAAGCTGGTCGTGCCCCGGGAAAGCTCGCGGAGGAAGAGCGGCGAGCGCACAGGCTCAAGGCACACCGCGGGTCGGCCCACCTCTCCAGCCGAACTCGCGTCGGGGGTTGCGCACAGGCTTAGGACGCTCAAGGTCAGCGATGAAGATGAAGCCTGAGGAGGTGGCTTCTTGGCCGGCTCCGCAGGCTCGGCAGGAGGGATCCTGAAAGGCCACAGTCAGCAAAGGGAACAGCAAACAAGGAGTTACAAGAAGGAGGAACTTACTCGTCCATGGCGAAGTACTTCATGTGCTTCAACGGGTGACAGGGGCGATCACTGCCAGCTGAAGCCTCCTTCCTCTTACGGAGGGCGTCGAAGTGTATGGAACAGACCCAAGCTCTCAACGTGAGGGCCGGCGCGTGGCATGGACAAAGAAGCACCCACGCGACTTGCATGAAGGGCGCTAGGCTGGGAGGAGCGATTAGGTACCACCTCTTGGTGGCCTGCTGAGGCCTCGGGAGTTTTGGCCTCGGGAGCCGCAGGTTGCGTCACCTCATCAGCAACCACCTCAGGGCAGGTTTCGCAAGCTTTGGAGGATGATGCCTCGGGAGCCCCGCGTGACATCGCGTCTCGACACCAGATCCCCCAGCTTCTGGTGATGCTTGCCTCCCTGTACCACCTCCTGAGGCAGGATCGACGTGGGCGGCGGGGGGAGGAGCCACGACAACTGGATTCTCGCGGGGCCCCACGAGGTCAGCTGGGCGCAACCCCCATTCGTCGAAGCGGGGCATCTGCCTCGCGAACTCGGCCCTGCTCGAGCAAAGATACAAGAGGCCGCCCCCATGTCGGATGCTGCCCGGAGAGGGGTCGCCAGTCGAGACTTTCAGCACCTTCCTCAGCATTTCAGGCGCAAGATCCCCCTCCTGGAGCCTCATGCGGTCTTGATGCCCAGTCAGGATCCACATCAGACGGGAGTGAAGCTGGAGAGGAGCAATGCGGCACTGGAGGAACTCCTTCACCACCTGGGGCGCCGTCACGCCAAGCGTCCTCAACCTCTCGAATCGGCGCCAGATAAAAGCAAGCTGGGGCTCATGACTTTCTCGTGACCCCATCCTTGATTGGGGATAGCAGGCAATGTCGGGTGCGTGAGCAGGGGGCTGGGCACCCCGACATCCACGTACAGCCACTGCTCCCGGAACCCACTCATGGAAGGGGAAGGCCAAAATCAATCCCCGAGGTGGCCGTCTCTGGCACGGCCTGGAAGCTCACGCACCCCAAGCACTGCGATGGGTCGCGCAGGGAGAAGAAGTGGCGCAGGAGAGCAACAGAAGGGGCAATGCCCACCTTGGCGCAGACGAAGGCGAAGACAGCAAGAAGAGTAATGGATTGGGAACCGAGATGCATCATATGGATCTGGTAGTGGGAAAGCACTGCATTGAAGAAGGCGGAGAAAGGGAGAACCAAGCTCGCCCATAGGGCGTCGGCGAAGAATCGAACCTCCGTGATGATCCTGTCAAAGGAGGCATGGGACGCGGGCCAAACCGTCGTCCTTCAGCACTCATTGAAGCTAGAGGCGAGGGCGGAGCAGACCTTATCCAAGGCTTCCGGATTAAGTATGAGCGACCAGCCGACGGCGGGCGCAGCTGCCGGAGGCGAGCTGGCCGAAGGCGCGGGCTTCTTCCCTTTCTCCTTTTTTGTTGGCGCCATGGCAACGGGAAGGGGGCAGAGCTCAAGTCGGATTGGAGGAAGAAATAGAGGCTCAAGGAAGAAAGGGGAACAGGAAGTGCGTGGGCAGCAAGGAGAGAATAACTATGTACAGCTTCATGGCCGCCTAGCCAGGCGGATATTGGGAAGCGTGGGGTAGCGGGGACGCCCACGTCCAATCAACTACCACGCGGCGCCCAAGGCCACAGGCTGTTGGGGCCCGCAGCGCTCCGCACTTGCCCTTTCGCTTCGCTGCTAAGCCATGTCCGAGCGCGCCTTGGACCGGGGGCTACTATCGGCGTTCTGGGAACGCGGGTCCCCAGACTTACCTGCCTGCGGCCTGCGGCATGGCTCAAGGAGAGGCCCAGTACGGCCCATCTTCATCAACTCAAGCTCAAGACCCCGAGAATCAAGCCCCAGGCGGATGGCGCAAGGCTTCCTCGAGAGCAGCCTCACCAGAGGGAGGCTCGACGAGGCGGAGAGATCAAGGTAGAGGTACCACATGAGGTGCTCATGACGCAAGCCATGACGATCGAGACCAGGCGGGCGCCAGGCGGGCGCCGACCTGCGCCGTGTCCTTGTTTCCTCTTTGGTGCAAAGGGGGCAAGCGCAGGCACGGAGTACCGATGCATCAAGCAAAGGTTACCATTTCGGTGCAACGATACCAAGACCAGCAGAGCGGCAGGACGAAGGTCACCGTGGAGCCCAAGACGGCGTCATCGCCAGTGCCTTTGGCAGCCGAAGACCAACTTTAGTCAGGATAACTTGTACTAGATGTTCCCCTTCAAAAAGACCGTTTTTGGCTCCCTTCCCGCTCAATATTTGGGAAGAGGACCAAGGACTCTGTATATAGAGATAGCCACCATAGTAGAGGGCATCTCAGAGAGTTCTCATCAGATCCAGAGGCGGTCGAAATCACCCAAGTAGTTCACCACACCAGCCCAAGAACACCTCTCGCGAGGCTGTTCTTCCTCTATACTATTCATCATCAGCCCGTGAGGCAATCCACCACACCACACACTGGATTCGGGTATTACACCACAACGGTGGCCCGAACCAGTATAAACCCTGTGTCCCTTGTGTTGCTCATCGTGTAGCTTAGATTCATAGCGAGGCGTTGGGACGTTGATCGGTAGGGGGAAGATCTTTGCGCGCACCCCAGTGTTCGAACCTTAAGGGTTTTGCCGAAACCTGATATCCGACACAACCTACTGGAAATATTTATTATGAAATTCCTTCGGGTATGATAGAGAAACTACTAGCTAATCCTTATGCAGGACATGAAACATTACATCCTGATATGCATGTAATCTATGTGGATGAAGTTTGTGGATTATTTACTTGCATGTTTGCCCGAGGATGATGTAAAGAAGAATGTCTTTCCTTTATCTTTGAAGGGAAAGACATTGACATGGTATAGGTTATGTGATGATATTGGATCATGGAACTACAACGGATTGAAATTAGAATTTCATTAGAAGTCTGGTTCATCGTGATTGGAATTATATATATAATTTTTGCCCTCGTGAAGGAGAAAGTATCGCTCAAGCTTGGGGAGGCTTAAGTCAATGTCATATTCATGCCCCAATCATGAGCTCTCAAAAGAAATTATTATTCAGAAATTTTATGCTTGGCTTTCTCGTAATGATCAATCCATGCTTGATACTTCTTGTACTGGTTCTTTTATGAAGAAGGATATTGAATTCAAATGGGATTTATTGGAAAGAATTAAGCATAACTCTAAAGATTGGGAGGCGGGCCGAAGGTAGCAGTGGGTATAAACCTTAAGTTTCGATTGTATTATACCTTTTATGGTTACTGATACGTCTCCAACGTATCTATAATTTTTGATTGTTCCATGCTATTATATTACATGTTTTGGATGTTTATGGGCTTTACTTTACACTTTTATATCATTTTTTGGACTAACCTACTAACCGGACGCCCAATCCGTATTGTTGTTTTTTGCCTATTTTAGTGTTTCGAAGAAAAGGAATACCAAACGGAGTCCAAATGGAATGAAACCTTCGGGCTGATCTTTCTGGAACAAACCTGATCCAGAGGACTTGGAGTGCAAGTCTAGAAGCAATCGAGGAAGCCACGAGGGTGGAGGCCCCCGCTGCTGGGCGTGCCCCTATCTCATGGGCCCCTCGGGCGTCGACCTAGTTGTTCCTCCTATATATACCCATGTACCCCGAGAACATCAAAAGCGACCACGAAAAACTATTTCCACCACCGTAACCTTCTGTATCAGAGAGATCCCATCTTGGAGCCTTCGCCGGCGCTCCGTCGGAGGGGGAATCGACCACAGAGGGCTTCTACATCAACACCATAGCCTCTCCGATGAGTTGTGAGTAGTTTACCACAGACCTTCGGGTCCATAGTTATTAGCTAGATGGCTTCTTCTCCCTCCTTCGATCTCAATACCATGTTCTCCTTGATCTTCCTGGAGATATATTTGATGTAACTCTTTTTGTGGTGTGTTTGTCGAGATCCGATGAATTATGGGTTTATGATCAAGTTTATCTATGAGACATATTTGAATCTCCTCTGAATTCTTTTATGTGTGATTAAGTTATCTTTGCAAGTCTCTTCGAATTATCAGTTTGGTTTGGCCTACTAGATTGATCTTTCTTGCAACGGGAGAAGTGCTTAGCTTTGGGTTCAATCTTGCGGTGTCCTTTCCTAGTGACAGCAGGGGAAGCAAGGTGAAGGAAATATACCCTAGAGGCAATAATAAAGATATTATTTATTTCCCTATTTCATGATAAATGTTTATTATTCATGCTAGAATTGTATTAACCGGAAACATAATACATGTGTGAATACATAGACAAACACAACGTCACTAGTATGCCTCTACTTGACTAGCTCATTAATCAAAGATGGTTATATTTCCAAACCATAGACATGTGTTGTCATTTGATTAATGGGATCACATCATTAGGAGAATGATGTGATTGACATGACCCATTCCATTAGCCTAGCACTTGATCGTTTAGTATATTGCTATTGCTTTCTTCATGACTTATACATGTTCCTGTAACTATGAGATTATGCAACTCCCGTTTACCCGAGGAACACTTTGGGTGCTACCAAACGTCACAATGTTACTGGGTGATTATAAAGGAGTACTACAGGTGTCTCCAAAGGTGTCAAATCCTAGCTAGTCCATGCACTAGAGTGTTGCATCATGTTTACCTTTCATCAGAAATTTGAAATGGGGAAGACAGAACCCCCAGAACCCTCTGAATCCAACTAGGGTTTACTAAAAATACTTTTCAATGAACCTGAAATGCCCTTCTAAAATGTTCATCACCTTTGCCTTGGTCCTAAACCACTGTCAGAAGTGATGCACAGATTTCTAGGTCAATATAAGGTCGCTGGATTAATCTCTAACTATTTGAATTTGGGCATTTAAATTATATAAAATATTTCAAATGCTCAAATAATCCCAAATTAAAATGTTCCATGCTGGAAATATTCCATCTAAGGACCAGGTGCAGTTTGGTGATTTTTGGAGTTGCCTAGGTATTTTTAGAAATGCAACAATCCTACAGAATATTAAAAAAACAGAAACAAAAGAGAAAGTCTTACCTGGCGCCACCCAGCAGGCCCACCTGCCGGCCCAGCCCAGCCACCGCTCTGTGAGCTGCTTGACTTGGCCAGGCAGGCAGGCAGCTGCTCGACGGCGAGCACAGCATGCGTGCCATGCAGCTGCCCGCCGCCTCGCCGCTCCCCTCGTCCAGCTGCTGACATGGGATGAACCCTCTCCCTCTCCCCGACCCCGCAGACACCCGCTCCTCCCCCTGGCTCCTCTCTCTCGCTCTCCCCAACATCACTCGAGACGTCGTCGTCGCCGCCGCTCGCCACAGCCGCGTCCAACGCCGTCCCTGCGCCCTCTCACCATGTCCGGACGGTTCGTCGTCGGCGGCTACGTCGACTAGCCAAGCCGCACGACGCCGCAGCCCCTGCATCATCCCCGCCGCCGTCGTCTTCAACCTCGGGCCGCCCAGATCGCCGTCGCCGTTCCGACCGCACCGAGCCCTCCCCGAGCACGCTGACCATCCCTGCGGTTTCTCTGTGAGCTGCTGAACGTCCCCCGTGCATTCCGTTTCGCCCCTAGAGTACCGTAGACGCCGCGTCTCCTATGCCCGAACGCGCGGCCGCCTGACCTCGTCGTTGGTGCTGCTCCGGTGACCTTTTGGTTGCGGGATTGTGCCAGTCACACTCCTCGCGCCGCGTAGAGGCCGTAGGTGTTAGCGCCACACCGCCTAGGCCACTGCAGCCACGTGCACGAGCTGGCCCGAGCTTCGGCCTCCGCCGAACTCGTCGCCGACGATGCTCCGGCCACTTCCCGGTCAAGCCATCACCATGGCTGGATGCGGGCGAGCACCAGCTGCCCATAGCTGCTCTCCACGTTGCAAATGAAGCCCTGTGGGCAAAACCCGCAGCACGCCGCCGCGTCTGGCTTCGCCGGCGGCTAAACGCCAGCAGGCCTTGACCCGTTGACCGGCGGGTTTGACCCCGCTGACTTAGTTGACTAGGTGGGGCCCTCTGCTAATTAACCTAGTTTAGGTTTAATCAAAATTAGTTAGTCTAATTAGCTACTGACAAGCGGGACCCACTGGTCAGGTTGACCTGGACGCCCCCCCGTTGACCCCTTGACGTCACTCGGCGCTTGCTAGCGATCAATAACTAATTTACGGATTTATTTTTATTCAGGAAATTCCAGAAATTGTTGCAAACTTCTAAAATTCATATAAAATCAACCGTAGCTCCAAATCAAACAAATTATATATGAAAAATGATCAAAAAAATCCAATATATCCATCTGCACTGGTTTCATGCATGTTAGAACACATTAACCTTGCTGTTTAGGTGAAACAAGTTAATGCACTATTATGACCTCTTAAAATGGGTTTGCATTTGAATCTTTGATTCAAATGGACTCATCTCAATCTGATCTAGCTTGCATTAGCCCAAAACACATTCATATTGCCATGTCATAGCATGCATCATATTGTGGATTTCATTGATCGTGTTTCTTCTGTGTTTGCCGGTGTTGTTCCCCTCCCAGTAGACGACGTTCCGATGACGTGTTCGATGACACCGATGAAGAACTATAATATCTTCAGAAGTGCCAGGCAAGCAAAACCCCCTTGTTCATTCCGATACAATCCCACTCTCTCGCTCCTGCTCTCTTTTACTCAATTAGGACAACAAAGATTCATCTGTTACTTGCTGCGGTAGCTGAACCCCTTTATCCTTTGCATGACCTGTCATTCCACAGTAAATAGATGAAACCCACTAGCATGAGTAGGAGTTTTTGAGCCCTGTTGTGCCTACTCATTCATGCTTGTTTGTCATGCCTGCTACTACTTTGAGTTGAGTCGGGTATGATTCATCGAGGATGAATCAGAGGTGTGTGAACATGTCCTACTGTGTGTGAGCTAAGTGTGTGAACACGATTTGGTAAAGGTAGCGGTGAGAGGCCATGTAGGAGTACATGGTGGGTTGTCTCATTGCAGCCGTCCTCAGGAACCTAGTTCTGTGTTTGTGATCCATGAAACAGATACTACCACGCATTGGGCCCGAAACCAATGGACCCTCTCAGCTTCTTAATCACCCTTGTCCTCTGTCCAGGAGTTGCACGTAGTTTGTGGTGTTTGTAGTATGCTGGAGGCCGTGCGCAACGCTGACTAGAGGGGTGGCCTGTGATGCGGTAGGCACGTGGCACGGTGTATCGGGCGCCCGTTTGGTGTCTCGGGAACCCTGCACACATCGTTTGGGCTGTGAGCGAAACTCCAGCCGGATCTCCTCGCGGATGGAACACGAATAGGCGATAAACCTGGACTAGAGACTTGAGTGTTTAGGCAGGTCGTGGCCGACACCCTCGTTGGGCTTCCGCTTGAAGGTTGCCGAGTACATGTCGTGTAAACGGCGGCAAGTGGTGAGAGCGTGTGTGAAGAAGTACACACCTGCAGGGTTAACATCATCTATTGAATAGCCATGTCATGGTAAAGGACTTCTAGGTTGCTGCACGGTTCATAGACAAGTGAAAGTGGATATTCTAAAATCGCAAGATAAGCGTGAGTGCTATGGATGGCGTTCTCGTGAGGGAGGCGGGCGGATCCATAATGGTGTATTGATATGGTGAATATGTGGACTCGTGCGCCACCTCAAAAGAGTTACTTGCGATCGTAGTTTAGGATAGCCACCGAGTCAAAGCTGGCTTGCTGCGATTAAACCCCACCATCCCTTTGTTGATAATGATGCATATGTAGCTAGATCGATGTAAGTTTTGCTGGGTACATTTGTACTCACGTTTGCCTATTTTATGTTTTGCGAGAGACTTGAGTCTCGCTAGTAGTTCAGCGTGGACTTGATGTTTAGCTTGTTACCTCAGCTACGATCTTGTGCCCTCGGCGGAGATCAGTGGATAGTCGGGCTTCTAAGCCTTTTTCATTTGTAGATGTACGTACTCGGACATGTTGAGCTTCGCATGTGCTTTGATTTGTATGCTCTGAATGTTGGGTCATGAGACCTATGTTTGTAATATCTCGCTCCTCGGGCCTAATGAATAAATACTTGAGTCGTAGAGTCATGTTGTGATGCCATGTTGTATTTGCACATATCGAGCATATTGTGTGTATGTTATTGAAATGCTTGGTATGTGTGGGATCGACTATCTAGTTGTTTATCCTTAGTAGCCTCTCTTACGGAAATGTCTCCTAGTGTTTCCACCGAGCCATGGTAGCTTGCTCTGCTCCAGGAACACTTAGGCTGGCCGGCATGTGTCCTTCTTCGTTCCTATATACATCCCTTCGAGAAATGTCACGCGATGAATCTGGAGTCATGTTAGCCGCTACAGCCAGTTCCTTTGAGTCTGCTAGCCCAGTGCTATAGCCTGGATTCACTCACTAATGACCGACACGTTCGATCTTTGGGTCATGGATGCTGTCCTGTAAGTTTGTGCCACTTTGGGTTTATGACTAGCCATGTCAGCCCGGGCTCCTTATCATATGGATGCTAGCGACACTATCATATACGTGTGCCAAAAGGCGCAAACGGTCCCGGGCAAAGGTAAGGCGACACCCATGGGAATACCGTGCGTGAGGCCACAAAGTGACATGAGGTGTTACATGCTAGATCGATGTGGCATTGAGTCGGGGTCCTGACAGCTTTGGTATCAGAGCCTGACTGCCTGTAGGACTACCAAGCCAAATTGGTCGAAGTTGAGTCTAGAAATGCTTTAGTTATATGTAGGGGAATTGATTGTGGGAAGGGAACGTAAGGCTCTTTTTACTCCTTATACCTCATGGCCTTCTGATCTGAGTCAACCTCTTCTCTTCTACGGGGTTTAAGAACTAGGCTTCTCATCTATCTATCAGGATGACGTGTTACTAATCCATAGACTTATAGGATTGATAATTTCAAGCCTCAATTCAGTTTCTACTACTTTTAATATGTTCTCAGTTGAACCAGAACCTTGATATTGTGCTTCTGAGTGGTTATGCCACCATTTTTGTAGCATGTCTCCAATCTTTTCGAGCATTTACAGCCGTTATGCTGTCCGAGTCATCCCAGTTTTCTAAATAGTCTGATGCATTTGCAAATCCTTTCTTTCCGTTCTCGGTGTGGGGTAGCGGGGACGCCCATGTCCAATCAACTGCCACGCGGCGCCCAAGGCCACAGGCTGTTGGGGCCCGCAGCGGTCCGCACTTTCCCTTTCGCTTCGCTGCTAAGCCAAGTCCGAGCGCGCCTTGGACCGGGGGCTACTGTCGGCGTTCTGGGAACGCGGGTCCCCAGACTTACCTGCCTGCGGCCTGCGGCATGGCTCAAGGAGAGGCCCATTACGGCCCATCTTCATCAACTCAAGCTCAAGACCCTCGCGAGGGGCCAAGCCCCACAGGGCGGACGATGCAAGGCTTCCTCAGGAACGGCCTCACCAGGCAGGCTCACGAGGAGGCGGAGAGATCAAGGCAGATGTACCTAGCGAGGTGCTCATGACGCAAGCCATGACGATCGAGACCAGGCGGGCGCCAGGCGGGCGCCAGCCTATGCCGTGTCCTTGTTTCCTCTTTGGTGCAAAGGGGGCAAGCGCAGGCACGGAGTACCGAGGCATCAAGCAAAGGTTACCATTTCGGTGCAACGATACCAAGACCAGCAGAGCGGCAGGTCGAAGGTCACCGTGGAGCCCAAGACGGCGTCATCGCCAGTGCCTTTGGCAGCCGAAGACCAACTTTAGTCAGGATAACTTGTACTAGATGTTCCCCTTCAAAAAGACCGTTTTTTTGCTCCCTTCCCGCTCAATATTTGGGAAGAGGACCAGGGACTCTATATATAGAGATAGCCACCACAGTAGAGGGCATCTCAGAGAGTTCTCATTAGATCCAGAGGTGATCGAAATCACCCAAGTAGTTCACCACACCAGCCCAAGAACACCTCTCGCGAGGCTGTTCTTCCTCTATACTATTCATCATCAGCCCGTCAGGCAATCCACCACACCACACACTGGATTAGGGTATTACACCACAACGGTGGCCCGAACCAGTATAAACCTTGTGTCCCTTGTGTTGCTCATCGTGTAGCTTAGATTCATAGCGAGGCGTTGGGACGTCGATCGGTAGGGGGAAGATCTTTGCGCGCACCCCAGTGTTCGAACCTTAAGGGTTTTGCCGAAACCTGATATCCGACACAACCTACTGAACCTACTGGAAATATTTATTATGAAATTCCTTCGGGTATGATAGAGAAACTACTAGCTAATCCTTATGCAGGACATGGAACATTACATCCTGATATGCATGTAATCTATGTGGATGAAGTTTGTGGATTATTTACTTGCATGTTTGCCCGAGATGATGTAAAGAATAAGGTCTTTCCTTTATCTTTGAAGGGAAAGACATTGACATGGTATAGGTTATGTGATGATATTGGATCATGGAACTACAACAGATTGAAATTAGAATTTCATTAGAAGTCTGGTTCATCGTGATTGGAATTATATATATAATTTTTGCCCTCGTGAAGGAGAAAGTATCGCTCAAGCTTGGGGAGGCTTAAGTCAATGTCATATTCATGCCCCAATCATGAGCTCTCAAAAGAAATTATTATTCAGAAATTTTATGCTTGGCTTTCTCGTAATGATCAATCCATGCTCGATACTTCTTGTACTGGTTCTTTTATGAAGAAGGATATTGAATTCAAATGGGATTTATTGGAAAGAATTAAACGCAACTCTAAAGATTGGGAACTAGACGAAGGTAATGAGTCGGGTATAAACCTTAAGTTTCGATTGTATTATACCTTTTATGGTTACTGATACGTCTCCAACGTATCTATAATTTTTGATTGTTCCATGCTATTATATTACATGTTTTGGATGTTTATGGGCTTTACTTTACACTTTTATATCATTTTTTGGACTAACCTACTAACCGGACGCCCAACCCGTATTGTTGTTTTTTTTGCCTATTTCAGTGTTTCGAAGAAAAGGAATACCAAACGGAGTCCAAATGGAATAAAACCTTCGGGGTGATCTTTCTGGAACAAACCTGATCCAGAGGACTTGGATTGCAAGTCAAGAAGCAATCGAGGAAGCCACGAGGGTGGAGGCCCCCCTATTGGGCGTGCCCCCTATCTCATGGGCCCCTCGGGTGTCGACCTACTTCTTCCTCCTATATATACCCATGTACCCCGAGAACATCAGAAGCGACCACGAAAAACTATTTCCACCACCGTAACCTTCTGTATCAGAGAGTTCCCATCTTGGAGCCTTCGCCGGCGCTCCGTCGGAGGGGGAATCGACCACAGAGGGCTTCTACATCAACACCATAGCCTCTCCGATGAGTTGTGAGTAGTTTACCACAGACCTTCGGGTCCATAGTTATTAGCTAGATGGCTTCTTCTCCCTCCTTGGATCTCAATACCATGTCCTCCTTGATCTTCTTGGAGATATATTTGATGTAACTCTTTTTGTGGTGTGTTTGTCGAGATCCGATGAATGATGGGTTTATGATCAAGTTTATCTATGAGACATATTCGAATCTCCTCTGAATTCTTTTATGTGTGATTAAGTTATCTTTGCAAGTCTCTTCGAATTATCAGCTTGGTTTGGCCTACTAGATTGATCTTTCTTGCAATGGGAGAAGTGCTTAGCTTTGGGTTCAATCTTGCGGTGTCCTTTCCCAGTGACAGCAGGGGCAGCAAGGTGAAGGAAATATGCCCTAGAGGCAATATTAAAGATATTATTTATTTCCTTATTACGTGATAAATGTTTATTATTCATGCTAGAATTGTATTAACCGGAAACATAATACATGTGTGAATACATAGACAAACACAACGTTACTAGTATGCCTGTACTTGACTAGCTCATTAATCAAAGATGGTTATATTTCCTAACCATAGACATGTGTTGTCATTTGATTAATGGGATCACATCATTAGGAGAATGATGTGATTGACATGACCCATTCCATTAGCCTAGCACTTGATCGTTTAGTATATTGCTATTGCTTTCTTCATGACTTATACATGTTCCTATAACTATGAGATTATGCAACTCCCGTTTACCCGAGGAACACTTTGGGTGCTACCAAACGTCACAATGTAACTGGGTGATTATAAAGGAGTACTACAGGTGTCTCCAAAGGTGTCACATCCTAGCTAGTCCATGCACTAGAGTGTTGCATCATGTTTACCTTTCATCAAAAATTCGAAATGGGGAAGACAGAACCCCCAGAACCCTCTGAATCCAACTAGGGTTTACTAAAAATATTTTTCAATGAACCTGAAATGCCCTTCTAAAATGTTCATCACCTTTGCCTTGGTCCTAAACCACTGTCAGAAGTGATGCACAGATTTCTAGGTCAATCTAAGGTCGTTGGATTAATCTCTAACTATTTGAATTTGGGCATTTAAATTATATAAAATATTTCAAATGCTCAAATAATCCCAAACTAAAATGTTCCATGCTGGAAATATTCCATCTAAGGACCAGGGGCAGTTTGGTGATTTTTGGAGTTGCCTAGGTATTTTTAGAAATGCAACAAACCTACAAAATATTAAAAAAACAAAAACAAAAGAGAAAGTCTTACCTGGCGCCACCCAGCAGGCCCACCTGCCGGCCCAGCCCAGCCACCGCTCTGTGAGCTGCTTGACTTGGCCAGGCAGGCAGGCAGCTGCTCGACGGCGAAGCTGACATCGTGCCACAGCTGCCCGCCGCCTCGCCGCTCCCTCGTCCACTTGGCGGCGTGGGATGAACCCTCTCCCTCTCCCGACCCGCGAGACACCGCTCCTCCCCTGGCTCCTCTCTCGCTCTCCCCAGCGTCGCCCGAGGCGTCGTTGCCGCCGCCGCCGCCGCAGCCGCGCGTCAACACCATCCCGTGCCCTCTCACGGTGTCCGGACGGTTCGCCGTCGTCGGCTCGTCGACTAGCCAAGCCGCACGACGCGGAGCCCTCGCATCATCCCCGCCGCCGTCGTCTTCAACCTCGGGCCGCCCAGATCGCCGTCGCCGTTCCGACCGCACAGAGCCCACCCCGAGCACGCTGACCATCCCTGCGGTTTCTCTGTGAGCTGCTGAACCTCCCCGTGCTTTTTGTTTCGCCCCTAGAGTACTGAAGACGCCGTGTCTCCTGTGCCCGAACGCGCCGCCGCCGGACCTCGTCGTTGGTGCTGCTCCGGTGACCTTTTGGTCGCGGGATTGTGCCAGTCACACTCCTCGCGCCACGTAGAGGCCGTAGGTGTTAGCGCCACACCGCCTAGGCCACTGCAGCCAAGCGCACGAACTGGCCCGAGCTTCGGCCTCCGCCGAACTCGTCGCCGACGATGCTCCGGCCACTTCTGGGTCAAGCCATCACCATGGCTGGATGCGGGCGAGCACCAGCTGCCCGTAGCTGCTCTCCACGTAGCAAATGAAGCCCTGTGGGCAAACCCGCAACCGCCGCGCAGATGGCCCCCGTGCTAAACGCCGGCGAGCCTTGACCGATTGACCGCGGGTTTGACCTCACGACTTAGTTGACTAGGTGGGGCCCTCGCTAATTAACCTAGTTTAGGTTTAATCAAAATTAGTTAGTCTAATTAGCTCTTGACAAGCGGGACCCACGGTCAGGTTGACTGGGCGCCCCCGTTGACCCCGACGTCACTCGGCCTTGCTAACGTCTGATAACTAATTTCTGGATTTATTTTTATTCAGGAAATTCCAGAAATTGTTGCAAACTTCTAAAATTCATATAAAATCAACCGTAGCTCCAAATCAAACAAATTATATATGAAAAATGATCAGAAAAATCCAATCTATCCATCTGCATTGGTTTCATGCATGTTAGAACACATTAACCTTGCTGTTTAGGTGAAACAACTTAATGCACTATTATGACCTCTTAAAATGGGTTTGAATTTGAATCTTTGATTCAAATGGACTCATCTCAATCTGATCTAGCTTGCATTAGCCCAAAACACATTCATATTGCCATGTCATAGCATGCATCATATTGTGCATTGTATTGATCATGTTTCTTCTGTGTTTGCCGGTGTTGTTCCCCTCCCAGTAGACGACGTTCCGACGACGTGTTCGATGAGACCGATGAAGAACTATAATATCTTCAGAAGTGCCAGACAAGCAAAACCCCCTTGTTCATTCCGATACAATCCCACTCTCTCGCTCCTGCTCTCTTTTACTGCATTAGGACAACAACGATTCATCTGTTACTTGCTGTCGTAGCTGAACCCCTTTATCCTTTGCATGACCTGTCATTCCACAGTAAATAGATGAAACCCACTAGCATGAGTAGGAGTTGTTTGAGCCCTGTTGTGCCTACTCATTCATGCTTGTTTGTCATGCCTGCTACTGCTTAGAGTTGAGTCGGGTCTAATTCATCGAGGATGAATCAGAGGTGTGTGAACATGTCCTACTGTGTGTGAGCTAAGTGTGTGAACACGATTTGGTAAAGGTAGCGGTGAGAGGCCATGTAGGAGTACATGGTGGGTTGTCTCATTGCAGCCGTCCTTAGGAACTGAGTTCTGTGTTTGTGATCCATGAAACAGATACTACCACGCATTGGGCCCGAAACCAATGGACCCTCTCGGCTTCTTAATCACCCTTGTCCTCTGTCCAGGAGTTGCAAGTAGTTTACGTGTTTGTAGTATCTTTGGAGGCCGCGCTTGTGCTGACGGAGGGGTGGGCTGTGATGCGGTAGGCACATGGCACGGTGTACCGGGCGCCCGTTTGGTGTCTCGGGAACCCTGCACACATCGTTTGGGGCTGTAAGCGAAACTCCAGCCGGATCTCCTCGCGGAAGGAACACGAATAGGTGATAAACCTGGACTAGAGACTTGAGTGTTTAGGTAGGTCGTGGCCGACACCCTCGTTGGGCTTCCGCTTGAAGGTTGCCAAGTACATGTCGTGTAAACGGCGGTAAGTGGTGAGAGCGTGTGTGAAGAAGTACACCCCTGCAGGGTTAACATCATCTATTCGAATAGCCGTGTCCGCGGTAAAGGACTTCTAGGTTGCCTGTACAGTTCATAGACAAGTGAAAGTGGATATTCTAAAATACGCAAGATAAGCATGAGTGCTATGGATGGCGTTCTCGTAGGGAGACGGGAGCGGATCCATAGTGGTGTATTGATATGGTGAATATGTGGACTCGTGTGCGCTACCTCAAAAGAGTTACTTGCAGTCGTAGTTTAGGATAGCCACTGAGTCAAAGCTGGCTTGCTGCAGTTAAACCCCACCATCCCTTTGTAGATAATGATGCATATGTAGCTAGATCTGATGTAAGTCTTGCTGGGTACATTTGTACTCATGTTTGCCTATTTTATGTTTTGCAGAGAGACTTCGGTCTCGCTAGTAGTTCCGCGTGGACTTCGACGTTTAGCTTGTTACCTCAGCTATGATCTTGTGCCCTCGGCAGGATCTGGTGGATAGTCAGGCTTCTAAGCCTTTTTCATTTGTAGATGTCTGTACTTAGACATGTTAAGCTTCCGCATGTGCTTTGATTTGTATGCTCTGAATGTTGGGTCATGAGACCTATGTTTGTAATATCTCGCTCCTCGGAGCCTAATGCATAAATACTTGAGTCGTAGAGTCATGTTGTGATGCCATGTTGTATTTGCACATATCGAGCATATTGTGTGTATGTTATTGAAATGCTTGGTATGTGTGGGATCTGACTATCTAGTTGTTTATCCTTAGTAGCCTCTCTTACCGGGAAATGTCTCCTAGTGTTTCCACCGAGCCATGGTAGCTTGCTACTGCTCCGGAACACTTAGGCTGGCCGACATCTGTCCTTCTTCATTCATGTGTCTGTCCCTTCGGGGAAATGTCACGCGATGAATACTGGAGTCTGTTAGCCCTTCTGCCCGGTTCACGAGTCCTGCTAGCCCAGTGCTACAGCCTGGATTCGCTTCGTGATGACCGACACGTTCGATCTTTGGGTCATGGATTCATGTCCCTGTAAGTTTGTGCCACTTTGGGTTTACGACTAGCCATATCATCCCAGGCTCCTTATCATATGGATGCTAGCGACACTATCATATCGTGTGCCAAAAGGCATAAGCGGTCCGGGCAAAGGTAAGGCGACACCGGTGGGAATACCGTGCGTGAGGCGCAAAGTGATATGAGGTGTTACATGCTAGATCGATGTGGCATTGAGTCGGGTCCCGACACTTTGGTATCGAGCTTTGTTGCTGTGGGACTACCAAGCATAAGCTGGTCGAAGTTGAGTCTAGAAATGCTTTAGTTATATGTAGGGGAATTGATTGTGGGAAGGGAACGTAAGGCTCTTTTTACTCCTTATACCTCATGGCCTTCTGATCTGAGTCAACCTCTTCTCTTCTACGGGGTTTAAGAACTAGGCTTCTCATCTATCTATCAGGATGATGTGTTACTAATCCATAGACTTATAGGATTGATAGTTTCAAGCCGCAATTCAGTTCTACTACTTTTAATATGTTCTCAGTTGAACCAGAACCTTGATATTGTGCTTCTGAGTGGTTATGCCACCATTTTTGTAGCATGTCTCCAATCTTTTCGAGCATTTACAGCCGTTATGCTGTCCGAGTCATCCCAGGTTTCTAAATAGTCTGATGCATTTGCAAAACCTTTCTTTCCGTTCTCGGTGTCCTTTATGGTCAGAATAAGCACACTAGCCGGTGCGTTGAGGTAATTTATTGCCTTGACATATATGTTGGAGATATTATTATGACCCTTGGTGTTTTAGGGAGTCATCTAGTAATCTAGCCATGTATTGTGTTCCCAGTGTGTTGATTCTGGCTTTTATTCTCGAAAGCATCCCATGATGCCATTTAGTAGTAGGTATTCTATCTCTGGGTTTTGAACCCAAGACTCACTCTACTTACCTCATGTTGATAGTGCTTGCTCGTTCCTTTAGGTTATTAGTAACCTTTGCATTAGTCCTCGAGGTCCGTAGTATTTCCTCCTTCCAAATACTATGAACCACTTATGGCAGAAGTTTGTTGAACCAAAAGATCACAACAAGAGTGCTCTTGAAGAGTTCTCCACTCTATATTACGACTCTGCCAGTTCTACTTTTCTGCATGGATTATCCGGAAGAAACCTGTTGAACTTGATTCGACATACTAATCCATGCATCCACAACTCAGAAAATGATATGTTCCTTTGAGTTGTCCCTCTTAGTTGTCTTCCAACCATCGTCTATCAATTGATAGACAGGAGTAGTTGTGCACTCGAGCTCATCGATGCCTATTATTCTTGTGATCCGTCAAGTCATTCTATTCCAGAATGACTAGGAGAAACAAACTCCAGTACCTTCTCCATTTCCAGGATTGGGTCAAAGCAGTCGTACTCCACAAATCAAATTGCTAATCTAGCTTTTGCTCTGTTCTACCTTGGAGTATTACCATCTTGATATCAACAATGTCATGGGAATTGCACACCATCCTATGAACTCTTGATACAGTGATACTTCTTGCCATCATTGTTCATTCCTCGGTTTCCATGTTATTGTAACCGGAATGCCGACAAGTGAATCGTGGTGTGTGAACTCAATACTCCTAGCAACTGTGTTGCTTGGTAGTTAATGGACAATAATTTCATTCTTAGTGTGTTTGTTCTTGAATCATCATTCTAAGACTGATTGTGCTACCTAGTCCTTATTTCCTGGTGCACTCTTCAATCAATGAGTTAGGATTTTGGCAATCCCTCGCTCTTCTGGTCATATCGTCTTGCCCTGAAAAGCAAGATTTTTCTCAAGCTTACTAACATATCGGTGGTTCGTGATTCTCCGAATGTCTTCTCGGAGGTATCACCAGGATGTCACCTGACCGCTATGTTGAGCTCGTGATCAAGTTGGTTTTTGAAACCACCCTTTCTCCAAGAAGCCGTGTTGGATACCCCTGAGATGGTTGGTTAAGCTAAACAACAACTTGGAGAGTTGGAAGATGAAAGCTTGTCCGACTCAGTTCATTCCAAAGGGATATCTTTTGTGTGTGTGTGTGTGTGTGTGTGTGTGTGTGTGTGTGTGTGTGTGTGTGTGTGTGTGTGTGTGTGTTGAAGAAAGATGATATCTTCATTGATTGATCCTCGTGGTCAATTGTTGGATTTATTGTCTTACCCCAAACCTTTGATTTGAGTTTTAGCTATCATCAAATCAAATCAGAACCAACGATGTTCGTAATGTTGTCTTACTCGTGGATTTTCCTCGGGCATACACCATTATATCTTTTGGGTCTGACCAATACTATCACCTTGTTCACATAGTTATGGAATTCCATCTCCATGGGAATCTGGATGAATTGTTGTTGATCCCATCGACAACATCCTTATCTCCTCCATGATTTTGTTGAACATTAAGCTAGTGTTGGAAACTTCTATAAGCATTATCTTCATGTTCCGTTCATGAAGTCTATGTTGGATGAAAGAAGTGACGTCCTCTAATTCACGGTACTTGGTGCAAGTTGCCGCCGTGAGTTCGAGAAAGATTGTTTTTGTTCCTCAGGAATCATCCCAAGTCATGCATACGTGCAAAGTATTCCATGGTTTGGTAGATTAATTACCTCCACCCCATTCGTATTCCTAGCATACCAAGCCACTGGTTGATTTGTTCAAGGATAATAAGTTCTAAGTACTAGTCCTGAAGGTACCAGACGGATTTGTACAAGATTTCGTTATCCTCGATGATGGTCCCCCACCTGAACTCGGTAGCGTTTTAATATAAGACTACTATGTGGTCATGCTTGTCTTGCACAGCGTGTTCACAGGTTTGTAGCAGAACCAGCTCACAATTTGGAGCTTGCTATCATGGTTCATTTCCCGAGAATCTCGCGATGTCATCTCGTCGATTTGTGTTGCAAACTTTCATATTTCCTTCTGGTCATGATGAGTCTGGAATATTCTAGCACCAACCAGATCTGAATCTCAGGCAAATATGATGGTTGGTACATCTCCCAAGAACTATAATATTGGTCTCTCTGTAACCCGGTAAAGAGAATGTCATGGCCAACACACCCAACCGGAAGACCTGTTATTGTAGTATCTTGATTGAGAAAGTTGGCCACCTCCCCATGAGGATTTCGTAGGATTTACTCCATAGTTATTCCTTATGGATTCTTGTGCTCCGAAGTCCGACCTTTTACCTGATGTTCTGGGTACCAAACCATTTTAATTAATGGGTTGCACTAGGACGTCAAGGAGAACATTAGAAGCGGAGTGCTAAACGTCTCTCGGTCGATCATCCAGATTTTGCCCCCTTGTTCTCGCTACGGTGACATCTGAGAAAGTGTTATGTTCCTTTGCATCTGCATCCTCAACCATTTTTCATCATGGTAGTATGTTGTGTTGCCAGGATTCTTAACACGGATATTGGTAAAACCTTGATGAATATGGAAATGCTCAAGTTCTTGAGAGCACGCCCAAGCACTAGGTGCTATCATAGTTACTAACCGGGATTGCTCCCCGCTTCCCCGGTTATGCTATAACTTTTCAACAGAGGACTCACTCTCTACTGTTGAGCTTCTCCCCAGTTACTAAAATCATCCCTTGTGTTGTTTTCAACAAGGTAATCCACATCATCCATTCTGATCCGGTTATGCCATTCTACCAAACCCCTCTAAACAATCGCTCGAGAATTGCCTTAGGCTGGTATAAAGAGTTTCAATGATTTATAAATGAAAGGTAATTCTTTTTGCCACTTAAGGGGATATTTCTACGAGTCACCTTCCCTAAAGTGCATCGTTATGGTATCATGGCAACTCAACTGCTTGCTACGTTGACAACCGTTCACCACCCTCTTAAATGTGGAATTGTTGTCTACCTAGTGAACCTTCGCCATCCGTTCCACTCCATTCCTCTAGATGTATGCTTCGTGTCTCAGCTCGAGAGATGTTGCCATGACTCACCCCGTGAGCTGATCCTAAGTTGTTTGATCTTCGAGAAGAACGATTCTTTTAGAGTTTTTCCTTTCCTCTTGTTGTCATGTTAGTTGGAGTTCTCAGAGCAAGACTTCGAATCAATGATGGTGATCGAATCAATGTTCTTATGAAGGACAACCTGGATCGTGAGGATTGTGTTAGGTTGCGTTTCCCCTTCGTCTTACCCTACGCTTGAATCTCGGGTCGAGATTCTTGTTTAGTGGGGGTGAGTTGTCACATCCTAGCTAGTCCATGCACTAGAGTGTTGCATCATGTTTGCCTTTCATCAGAAATTTGAAATGGGGAAGACAGAACCCCCAGAACCCTCTGAATCCAACTAGGGTTTACTAAAAATATTTTTCAATGAACCTGAAATGCCCTTCTAAAATGTTCATCACCTTTGCCTTGGTCCTAAACCACTGTCAGAAGTGATGCACAGATTTCTAGGTCAATCTAAGGTCGCTAGATTAATCTCTAACTATTTGAATTTGGGCATTTAAATTATATAATATATTTCAAATGCTCAAATAATCCCAAACTAAAATGTTCCATGCTGGAAATATTCCATCTAAGGACCAGGTGCAGTTTGGTGATTTTTGGAGTTGCCTAGGTATTTTTAGAAACAAACCTACAGAATATTAAAAAAACAGAAACAAAAGAGAAAGTCTTACATGGCGCCACCCAGCAGGCCCACCTGCCGGCCCAGCCCAGCCACCGCTCTGTGAGCTGCTTGACTTGGCCAGGCAGGCAGGCAGCTGCTCGACGGCGAGCACAGCATGCGTGCCACGCGGCTGCCCGCCACCTCGCCGCTCCCCTCGTCCAGCTGCTGACGTGGGATGAACCCTCTCCCTCTCCCCGACCCCGTAGACACCCGCTCCTCCGCCTGGCTCCTCTCTCTCGCTCTCCCCGACGTCGCCCGAGACGTCGTCGTCGCTGCCGCTCGCCACAGCCGCATCCAATGCCGTCCCCGCGCCCACTCACCATGTCCGGACGGTTCGTCGTCGTCGGCTACGTCGACTAGCCAAGCCTTACGACGCCGGAGCCCCTGCATCATCCCCGCCACCGTCGTCTTCAACATCGGGCCGCCCAGATCGCCGTGGCCGTTCCGACCGCACCGAGCCCTCCCCGAGCACGCTGACGATCCCTGCGGTTCCTCTGTGAGCTGCTGAACCTCCCCATGCTTTCCGTTTCGCCCCTAGAGTATCGTAGACGCCGCGTCTCCTGTGCCCGAACGCGCCGCTGCCTGACCTCGTCGCCGGTTCTGCTCATGTGACCTTTTGGTCGCGGGATTGTGCCAGTCACACTCCTCGCGCCGTGTAGAGGCCGTTGGTGTTAGCGCCACACCGCCTAGGCCACTGCAGCCACGTGCACAAGCTGGCCCGAGCTTCGGCCTCCGCCGAACTCGTCGCCGATGATGCTCCGGCCACTTCCCGGTCAAGCCATCACCATGGCTGGATGCAGGCGAGCACCAGCTGCCCGTAGCTGCTCTCCACGTAGCAAATGAAGCCCTGTGGGCAAAACCCGCAGCACGCCGCCACGTCTGGCTTCGCCGGCGGCTAAACGCCAGCAGGCCTTGACCCGTTGACCGACGGGTTTGACCCCGCTGACTTAGTTGACTAGGTGGGGCCCTCTGCTAATTAACCTAGTTTAGGTTTAATCAAAATTAGTTAGTCTAATTAGCTACTGACAAGCGGGACCCACTGGTCAGGTTGACCTGGAAGCCCCCCGTTGACCCCCTGACGTCACTCTGACGCACTGCTGATGCAATAACTAATTTCTGGATTTATTTTTATTCAGGAAATTCCAGAAATTGTTGCAAACTTCTAAAATTCATATAAAATCAACCGTAGCTCCAAATCAAACAAATTATATGTGAAAAATGATCAGAAAAATCCAATCTATCCATCTGCACTGGTTTCATGCATGTTAGAACACATTAACCTTGCTGTTTAGGTGAAACAAGTTAATGCACTATTATGACCTCTTAAAATGGGTTTGCATTTGAATCTTTGATTCAAATGGACTCATCTCAATCTGATCTAGCTTGCATTAACCCAAAACACATTCATATTGCCATGTCATAGCAAGCATCATATTGTGCATTGCATTGATCGTGTTTCTTCTGTGTTTGCCGGTGTTGTTCCCCTCCCAGTAGACGATGTTCCGACGACGTGTTCGATGACACCGATGAAGAACTATAATATCTTCAGAAGTGCCAGGCAAGCAAAACCCCCTTATTCATTCCGATACAATCCCACTCTCTCGCTCCTGCTCTCTTTTACTGCATTAGGGCAACAACGATTCATCTGTTACTTGCTGCGGTAGCTGAACCCCTTTATCCTTTGCATGACCTGTCATTCCACAGTAAATAGATGAAACCCACCAGCATGAGTAGGAGTTGTTTGAGCCCTGTTGTGCCTACTCATTCATGCTTGTTTGTCATGCCTCTCTTGCTTAGAGTTGAGTCGGGTCCGATTCATCGAGGATGAATCGAGGTGTGTGAACATGTCCCATCTGTGTGTGAGCTAAGTGTGTGAACACGATTTGGTAAAGGTAGCGGTGAGAGGCCATGTAGGAGTACATGGTGGGTTGTCTCATTGCAGCCGTCCTTAGGAACTGAGTTCTGTGTTTGTGATCCATGAAACAGATACTACCACGCATTGGGCCCGAAACCAATGGACCCTCTCGGCTTCTTAATCACCCTTGTCCTCTGTGCGGGGAGTTGCAAGTAGTTTACGGTGTTTGTAGTATCTTTGGAGGCCGTGCTTGGCGCTGACCAGAGGGGTGGGCTGTGATGCGGTAGGCATGTGGCACGTGTCTGGGCGCCCGTTTGGTGTCTCGGGAACCCTGCACACATCGTTTGGGGCTGTGGCGAAACTCGGCCAGATCTTCTGCGGATGGAACGGAATAGGCGATAAAACTGGACTAGAGACTTGAGTGTTTAGGTAGGTCGTGTCCGACACCCTCGTTGGGCTTCCGCTTGAAGGTTGCCGAGTACATGTCGTGTAAGCGGCGATAAGTGGTGAGCGTGTGTAAAGAAGTACACCCTGCAGGGTTAACATCATCTATTGAATAGCCGTGTCGCATGTAAAGGACTTCTGGGTTGCTGTGCAGTTCATAGACAAGTGAAAGTGGATATTCTAAAATACGCAAGATAAGCGTGAGTGCTATGGATGGCATTCTCATAGGGAGACGGGAGCGGATCCATAGTGGTGTATTGATATGGTGAATATGTGGACTCGTGTGCGCCACCTCAAAAGAGTTACTTGCAGTCGTAGTTTAGGATAGCCACTGAGTCAAAGCTGGCTTGCTGCAGTTAAACCCCACTATCCCTTTGTTGATAATGATGCATATGTAGCTAGATCTGATGTAAGTCTTGCTTGGTACATTTGTACTCACGTTTGCCTATTTTATGTTTTGCAGAGAGACTTCGGTCTCGCTAGTAGTTCCGCATGGACTTCGACGTTTAGCTTGTTACCTCAACTATGATCTTGTGCCCTCGGCAGGATCTGGTGGATAGTCAGGCTTCTAAGCCTTTTTCATTTGTTGATGTCTGTACTCAGACATGTTAAGCTTCCGCATGTGCTTTGATTTGTATGCTTTGAATGTTGGGTCATGAGACCTATGTTTGTAATATCTCGCTCCTCGGAGCCTAATGAATAAATACTTGAGTCGTAGAGTCATTTTGTGATGCCATGTTGTATTTGCACATATCGAGCATATTGTGTGTATGTTATTGAAATGCTTGGTATGTGTGGGATCTGACTATCTAGTTGTTTATCCTTAGTAGCCTCTCTTACCGGGAAATGTCTCCTAGTGTTTCCACCGAGCCATGGTATCTTGCTACTGCTCCGGAACACTTAGGCTGGCCGGCATGTGTCCTTCTTCGTTCTGTATACATCCCATCGGGAAATGTCCGCGATGAATCTGGAGTCTGTTAGCCGCTACAGCCGGTTCACGAGTCTGCTAGCCTAGTGCTACAGCCTGGATTCACTCGCTGATGACCGACACGTTCGATGCTGGGTCATGGATGCATGTCCCTGTAAGTTTGTGCAACTTTGGGTTTACGACTATCCATGTCAGCCCGGGCTCCGTATCATATGGATGCTAGCGACGCTATCATATACGTGTGCCAAAAGGCGCAAACGGTCCCGGGCAAAGGTAAGGCGACACCCGTGGGAATACCGTGCGTGAGGCCGCAAAGTGATATGAGGTGTTACATGCTAGATCGATGTGGCATTGAGTCGGGGTCCTGACAAAAGGTACATGTTGGGTTGGCGTATTTCGAGATTACGTTTTGTCACTCCGATTGTCGGTGAGGTATCTCTGGGCCCTCTCGGTAATGCACATCACTATAAGCCTTGCAAGCAATGTAACTAATGAGTTAGTTATGGAATGATGCATTACATAACGAGTAAAGAGACTTGCCAGTAACGAGATTGAACTAGGTATTGGGTACCGACGATCGAATCTCGGGCAAGTAACATACCGGTGACCAAGGGAACAACGTATGTTGTTATGCGGTTTGACCGATAAAGATCTTCGTAGAATATGTAGGAACCAATATGGGCATCCAGGTTCCGCTATTGGTTATTGACCGAGAATAGTTCTAGGTCATGTCTACATAGTTCTTGAACCCGTAGGGACCGCACGCTTAACGTTACGATGACAACTTCATTATGAGTTTATAAGTTTTGATGTACTGAAGTTTGTTCGGAGTCCCGGATGTGATCACGGACATGACGAGGAGTCTCGAAATGGTAGAGAAATAAAGATTGATATATTGGAAGCCTATGTTTGGACATCGGAAGTGTTCGGGTGAAATCGGCATTTTTAGAGAGTAGGGGGTTCTGGAACCCTCCGGGGTTATTGGGCCTTCATGGGCCATAAGGGAGAAGAGGAGAGGAGGAAAGAGGTGGGCGCGCCTCCCTTCCTAGTCCGAATAGGACAAGGAGAGGCGGCGCCCCTTTCCTTCCCTCTTCCTCCTCCTTCCCCTTCTCCTACTCCAACTAGGAAGAAGGAGTCCTACTCCCGGTGGGAGTAGGACTCCCCCTTGGCGCGCCCTCCTTGGCCGGCTGCCACCTCCCCCTTGGCTCCTTTATATACGGGGGCAGGGGGGCACCCTAGAACACACAAGTTGATCTACGGATCATTCCTTAGCCGTGTGCGGTGCCCCCCTCCACCATATTCCACCTCGATCATATCGCCGCGGAGTTTAGGCGAAGCCCTGCGCCGGTAGAACATCATCATCGTCACCACGCCGTCGTGCTGACAGAACTCATCCCCGATGCTTTGCTGGATCGGAGCCCGAGGATCGTCATCGAGCTGAACGTGTGCTGAACATGGAGGTGCCATACGTTCGGTGCTTGGATCGGTCGGATCGTGAAGACGTACGACTACATCAACCGCGTTGTCATAAAGCTTCCGCTTACGGTCTACGAGGGTACGTGGACAACACTCTCCCCTCTCATTGCTATGCCATCACCATGATCTTGCGTGTGCGTAGGAATTTTTTTGAAATTACTACGTTCCCCAACAGTGGCATCCGAGCCTAGTTTTATGCGTAGATGTCATATGCATGAGTAGAACACAAGTGAGTTGCGGGCGATACAAGTCATACTGCTTACCAGCATGTCATACTTTGGTTCGGCGGTATTGTGAGATGAAGCGGCCCGGACCGACATTACGCCAGACGCTTACGCGAGACTGGTTTCACCGTTACGAGCACTCGTGCTTAAAGGTGGCTGGCGGGTGTCTGTCTCTCTCACTTTAGCTGAATCGAGTGTGGCTATGCCCGGTCCTTGCGAAGGTTAAAACAACACTAACTTGACGAACTATCATTGTGGTTTTGATGCGTAGGTAAGAACGGTTCTTGCTAAGCCCGTAGCATCCACGTAAAACTTCCAACAACAAAGTAGGACGTCTAACTTGTTTTTGCAGGGCATGTTGCGATGTGATATGGTCAAGACGTGATGCTATATTTTATTGTATGAGATGATCATGTTTTGTAACCGAAGTTATCGGCAATGGCAGAGCCATATGGTGTCGCTTTATTGTATGAAATGCAAGCGCCTATAATTACTTTACTTTATCACTAAGCGGTAGCGATAGTCGTAAAGCAATAGATGGCGTGAGCGACAACGATGCTACGATGGAGATCAAGGTGTCGCGCCGGTGGCGATGGTGATCACGGCGGTGCCGGAGATGGAGATCACAAGCACAAGATGATGATGGCCATATCATATCACTTATATTGATTGCATGTGATGTTTATCCTTTATGCATCTTATCTTGCTTTGATTGGCGGTAGCATTTTAAGATGATCTCTCACTAAAATTATCAAGAAGTGTTCTCCACGAGTATGCACCGTTGCCAAAGTTAAATCGTGCCCGGACACCACGTGATGATCGGTGAGATAAGCTCTCGTCCATCTAGAAGCGGGTGCAAGCCAGTTTTGCACACGCAGAATACTCGAGTTAAACTTGACGAGCCTAGCATATGCAGATATGGCCTCGGAACACGGAGACCGAAAGGTCGAGCGTGAATCATATAGTAGATATGATCAACATAGTGATGTTCACCATTGAAAACTACTCCATCACACGTGATGATCGGTTATGGTTTAGTTGATTCGGATCATGTGATCACTTAGATGACTAGAGAGATGTCTGTCTAAGTGGGAGTTCTTAAGCAATATGATTAATTGAACTTAAATTTATCATGAACTTAGTCCTGGTAGTATTTTGCAAATTATGTTGTAAGATCAATAGCTTGCGTTGTTGCTTTCATATGTTTATTGTGATATGTTCCTAGAGAAAATTGTGTTGAAAAGAATTATGTCCTTAATGCACCGCTAGGTGACAGACCTATTGCAGGAGCAGATGCAGACATTATGAACGTTTGGCTAGCTCAATATGATGACTACTTGATAGTTTTGTGCAGCATGCTTTATGGCTTAGAATCGGGACTTCAAAGATGTTTTGAACATCATGGACCATATGAGACATTCCAGGAATTGTAGTTAATATTTCAAGCAAATACCCGAGTTGAGAGATATGAAGTATCCAACAAGTTCTATAGCTAAAAGATGGAGGAGAATCGCTCAACTAGTGAGCATGTGCTCAGATTGTCTGGATACTTCAATCGCTTGAATCAAGTGGGAGTTAATCTTCCGGATAAGATAGTGATTGATGAATTCTCTAGTCACCATCACTAAGTTACTAGAACTTGAGATGAACTATAGTATGCAAGGGATGGCGAAACGATTCCCGAGCTCTTCGTGATGTTGAAATCAACGAAGGTAGAAATCAAGAAAGAGCATCAAGTGTTGATGATTGACAAGACCACTAGTTTCAAGAAAGGGCAAAGGAAAGAAAGGAAACTTCAAGTAGAATGGCAAACAAGTTGTCACTCCCGTGAAGAAGACCAAAGCTGGACCAAAGCCACAAACCGAGTGCTTACTTTGCAAAGGAAATGGTCCTTTGAAGCGGAAATGCCCTGAATATTTGGTGGATAAGAAGGATGGCAAAGTGAACAAGGGTATATTTGATATACATGTTATTGATGTGTGCTTTACTAGTGTTTATAGTAGCCCCTGAGTATTTGATACTTGTACAGTTGCTAAGATTAGTAACTCGAAACAGGAGTTACAGAATAAACAAAGACTAGTTGAAGAGGAAGTGACGATGAGTGTTGGAAGTAGTTCCAAGATTGATATGATCATCATCGCACACTCCCTATACTTTCGGGATTAGTGTTAAACCTAAATAAATGTTATTTGGCATTTGCGTTGAGCATGAATATGATTTGATCATGTTTATTGCAATACGGTTATTCATTTAAAATCATAGAATAATTGTTGTTCTATTTAAATGAATAAAACCTTCAATGGTCATACACCCAACGAAAATAGTTTGTTGGCTCTCGATCGTAGTGATGCACATATTCATAATATTGATGCCAAAAGATGCAAAGTTAATAATGATAGTGCAACTTATTTGTGGCACTGCCATTTTGGTCATATCTTTGTAAAGCGCATGAAGAAACTCCATAAAGATGGATTTTCGGAATCACTTGGTTATGAATCATTTGATGCTTGCGAACCGTGCCTTTTGTGCAAGATGACTAAAACTCCGTTCCTCCGGAACAATGGAACAAGCTACTGACTTATTGGAAATAATACATACCGATGTATGCGATCCAATGAGTGTTGATGCTCGTGGCAAGTATCGTTATTTTCTGACCTTCACAAGTTGATTTGAGCAGATATGGGTATATCTACTTGATGAAACATAAGTCTGAAATAGTTGAAAGGTTCAAAGAATTTCAGAGTGAAGTGGAAAAATCATCGTAACAAGAAAATAAAGTTTCTGCGATCTGATCGCGAAGACGAATATTTGAGTTACGAGTTTGGTCTTCAATTAAAACAATGTGGAATAGTTTCACACCTCACGCCACCTAGAACACCATAACGTTATGGTGTGTCCGAACATCGTAACCACACTTTATTGGATATAGTGCGATCTATGATGTCTCTTACTGATTTACCACTATTGTTTTTGGGTTATGCATTAGAGACAGCTGCATTCACGTTAAAAGGGCACCATCTAAATCCGTTGAGACGACACCATATGAACTGTGGTTTAGCAAGAAACCCAAGTTGTCGTTTCTTAAAGTTTGGGGTTGCGATGCTTATGTGAAAAAGTTTCATCCTGATAAGCTCTAACCCAAATCGGAGAAGTGCGTCTTCATAGAATACCCAAAGGAAATTGTTGGGTACACCTTCTATCACAGATCCGAAGGCAAGATATTCGTTGCTAAAAATGGATCCTTTCTAGAGAAGGAGTTTCTCTCGAAAGAAGTGAGTGGGAGGAAAGTAGAACTTGATGAGGTAACTGTACCTTCTCCCGAATTAGAAAATTGTTCATCACTGAAATCAGTTCCAGTGATTTCTACACCAATTAGTGAGGAAGCTAATGATGATGATCATGAAACTTCAGATCAAGTTACTCTGAACCTCGTTGGTCTTCTAGAGTACGGTCCGCTTTTGAGTGGTACGGTAATCCTGTTTCGGAAGTCATGTTACTAGACCATGATGAACCTACGAACTATGAGGAAGCGATGATGAGCCCAGATTCATAAAATGGCTTAAGGCCATGAAATCGAGATGGGATCCATGTATGAGAACGAAGTGTGGACTTTGGTGGAGTTGCCCGATGATCGGCAAGCCATATTGTATAAATGGATCTTCAAGAGGAAGACGGACGTTGATAGTAGTGTTACTATCTACAAAGCTCGACTTGTCGCAAAAAGGTTTTTGACAAGTTCAAGGTATTGACTACAATGAGATTTTCTCTACTGTAGCGATGCTTAAGTATGTCCGAATCATGTTAGCAATTGCCACAATTTATGAAATCTGGCAAATGGATGTCAAAACTACATTCCTTAATGGTTTTCTCAAAGAAGAGTTGTATATGATGCAACCCGAAGGTTTTGCCAATCCTAAAGGTACTAACAAAATGTGCATGCTCCAGCGATCCATCTATGGACTGGTGCAAGCATCTCGGAGTTGGAATATACGCTTTGATGAGTTGATCAAAGCATATAGTTTTATCTGCAGACTTACGGTGAAGCTGTATTTACAAGAGAGTGAGTGGGAGCACTACAACATTTCGATAAGTATATGTGAATGACATATTGTTGATCGGAAATAATGTAGAATTATTACGCAAAGCATAAAGGAGTGTTTGAAAGGAGTTCTTTAAAATAAAGACCTCAGTAAAGCTACTTACATATTGAGCATCAAGATCTATTGAGATAGATCAAGACGCTTGATAAGATTTTCAATGAGTACATACCTTGACAAGATTTTGAAGTAGTTCAAAATGGAACAGTCAAAGAAAGAGTTTCTTGCCTGTGTTACAAGGTGTGAAATTGAGTAATACTCAAATCCTGACCACATCAGAAAATAGAAAGAGAATGAAAGTCATTCCCTATGCTTTAGTCATAGGTTCTATAAAAGTATGCCATGCTATGGACCAGACCTATTGTATACTCTGCCTGGTTTGGCAAGGAGTACAATAGTGATCTAGGAGAAGATCACTGGACATTGGTCAAAATTATCCTTAGTGGAATAAGGATATGTTTCTCGATTATGGAGGTGACAAAAGGTTCGTCGTAAAGGGTTACGTCGATACAAGTTTTGGCACTGATCCAGATGACTCTAAGTCTTAATCTGGATACATATTAAAAGTAGGAGCAATTAGCTAGAGTAGCTCCGTGCAGAGCATTGTAGACATAGAATATTTGCAAAATACATACGGCTCTGAATGTGATAGACCCGTTGACTAAACTTCTCTCACAAGCAAAACATGATCATACCTTAGTACTCTTTGGGTGTTAATCACATAGCAATCTGAACTAGATTATTGACTCTAGTAAACCCTTTGGGTGTTGATCAAATAACGATGTGAACTATGGGTGTTAATCACATGGTGATGTGAACTATGGGTGTTAATCACATGGTGATGTGAACTAGATTATTGACTCTAGTGCAAGTGGGAGACTGAAGGAAATATGCCCTAGAGGCAATAATAAAGTTATTATTTATTTCCTTATTTCATGATAAATGTTTATTATTCATGCTAGAATTGTATTAACCGGAAACATAATACATGTGTGAATACATAGACAAACACAACGTCACTAGTATGCCTCTACTTGACTAGCTCATTAATCAAAGATGGTTATGTTTCCTAACCATAGACATGTGTTGTCATTTGATTAATGGGATCACACCATTAGGAGAATGATGTGATTAACATGACCCATTCCGTTAGCCTAGCACTTGATCGTTTAGTATATTGCTATTGCTTTCTTCATGACTTATACATGTTCCTGTAACTATGAGATTATGCAACTCCCATTTACCGAGGAACACTTTGGGTGCTACCAAACGTCACAACGTAACTGGGTGATTATAAAGGAGTACTACAGCTGTCTCCAAAGGTACATGTTGGGTTGGCGTATTTCGAGATTAGGTTTTGTCACTCCGATTGTCGGAGAGGTATCTCTGGGCCCTCTCGGTAATGCACATCACTATAAGCCTTGCAAGCAATGTAACTAATGAGTTAGTTACGGAATGATGCATTACATAACGAGTAAAGAGACTTGCCGGTAACGAGATTGAACTAGGTATTGGATACCGACGATCGAATCTCGGGCAAGTAACATACCGATGACAAAGGGAACAACGTATGTTGTTATGCGGTTTGACCGATAAAGATCTTCGTAGAATATGTAGGAACCAATATGGGCATCCAGGTTCCGCTATTGGTTATTGACCGAGAATAGTCTAGGTCATGTCTACATAGTTCTCGAACCCGTAGGGTCCGCACGCTTAACATTACGATGACAATTTCATTATGAGTTTATAAGTTTTGATGTACCGAAGTTTATTTGGAGCCCCGGATGTGATCACAGACATGACGAGGAGTCTCTAAATGGTAGAGACATAAAGATTGATATATTGGAAGCCTATGTTTGGACATCGGAAGTGTTCCGGGTGAAATCGGCATTTCTGAGAGTGGGGGTTACCGAAACCCTCCCGGGGGTTATTGGGCCTTCATGGGCCATAAGGGAGAAGAGGAGAGGAGGCAAGAGGTGGGCCGCGCCCCCTTCCCTCCCTAGTCCGAATAGGATAAGTAGAGGCGGCGCGCCTTTCCTTCCCTCTTCCTCCTCCTTCCCCTTCTCCTACTCCAACTAGGAAGAAGGAGTCCTACTCCGGTGGGAGTAGGACTCCCCCTGGCGCCCTCCTTGGCCGGCCGCCCCTCCCCTTGGCTCCTTTATATCACGAGGCGGGGGCACCCTAGAACACACAAGTTGATCTACGGATCGTTCCTTAGCCGTGTCGGTGGCCCCTCCACCATACTCCACCTCGGTCATATCGTCATGGAGTTTAGGCGAAGCCTGCGCCGTAGAACATCATCATCGCCACCACGCCGTCGTCTTGTGGAACTCATCCCCGACGCTTTGCTGGATCGGAGCCCGGGGATCGTCATCGAGCTGAACGTGTGCTGAACACGGAGGTGCCGTACGTTAGGTGCTTGGATCGGTCGGATCGTGAAGATGTACGACTACATCAACCGCGTTGTCATACGCTTCCGCTTACGGTCTACGAGGGTACGTGGCCAACACTCTCCCCTCTCGTTGCTATGCCATCACCATGATCTTGCGTGTGCGTAGGAATTTTTTTGAAATTACTACGTTCCCCAACACAAGGCACGTATTGTATTCTTGCCATTGAGGATAAAAAGATGGGGTTTATATCATATTGCATGAGTTTATCCCTCTACATCGTGTCATCTTTCTTAGTGCGTTACTCCGTTCTTTATGAACTTCATACTCTAGATGCATGCTGGATAGCGGTCCATGTGTGGAGTAATAGTAGTAGATCCAGGCATGAGTCGGTCTACTTGTCGCGGACGTGATGCCTATATACATGATCATGCCTAGATAATCTCATAATTATTCGCTTTTCTATCAATTGCTTGACAGTAATTTGTTCACCCACCGTAATACTTATGCTATCTTGAGAGAAGCCACTAGTAAAACCTATGGCCCCGGGTCTATCTTTTATCATATAAACTTTAAATCTACTTTTATTTGCATCTGTACTTTTCCAATTTATATTATAAAATACCAAAAATATATTTATCTTATCATATTATCTCTATCAGATCTCATTTTCGCAAGTGGCCATGAAGGGATTGACAACCCCTTTATTGCGTTGGTTGCGAGTTCTTAATTGTTTGTTTGTGTAGGTGTGTGGGACTTCTGAGGAGCCTCCTACTGGATTGATACCTTGGTTCTCAAAAACTGAGGGAAAATACTTACACTACCATTGCTGCATCACCATTTCCTCTTCAAGGAAAACCAACGCAAGCTCAAGACGTAGCAGTTACCGATGCTTTTATGAATTTAGCACTAAATATGGAGTTGACTCTGAGATAGTAACTTCTTACTGTGAATCCATTGCTACTCATATCGATCTCCCTAAGGAGAAGTGGTATAAATAGCATCCTCCCATTGAAGTTAAAGTGGTAATGTTGAAGAAGAATGATACGTACATGGCACCATTGATCCATAATCCTACTAAGGTTGAGCCAGCTAATGAGTCAAGCCATGAAAAAGTTGCAAAAATTATTGCCATGCATGCAGTCAGGTTTTGTCAAGGAAACGATGGTCGTGTGCGTCAGCTTTGTGGACCTAGAATTGCTCATGTATTTTGAAGGAAATCAATACATGTTGTTGCTCATCATACAGAGCGTGTATCAATATATAGAAGAGTATTTTTCAGATTGGATGCTAATAAAGAACTGAAGCCAGATGATATAGTTCCCACATTTCGTACACCTCCAGAGAAGATTAGGATCAGCCGTTTCCTTTTTGAAATGCATGCAAGCAGATATATTTGATGGAATCGGCAAAGGATAACTTTCCATGTTTATTTAATTAGGCATCTATCTCTTTGGGTAGTCCTTTAATTATTATTTACAAGAGTAGTACTTTTCCTTGTAATGGTTCACGTAAGTTATAAACGTGATAACCAAGTTGCTAGGAGTCCAAGTTGTCTTGGCCTTAGGCCATGTGCGTACGTGAGGGTCAATCGGCTATATAATAGCCAAGGTTCGTTCTACGTAGGGATCATGTTAGTTTTTGAGTTTTATTCCGAGTATGAGATATAAAGAAAAATGTCCGAGTTACAAGCGACCATATCTTGTGTATTATCTGTGATTTTCCCATCGTAGAAATTTACTAGCGACGGAGGGTTGATCATCACATCAACACCTATGTGTTGATCCGATGGGGTCACTATTTTTGTTTGTGTATTTTTGTACACATGTGAAAATTGTTCTTGGAGGTTACGAGGAGGAACAGGGAGACGAGGTGTTGATCAACCATCGCCGTGAAAGATCGGGCCACCTACATGCACGAATTAGCATCTCGCTAGTTTGTGCCTCATCAAGTGGTATTCAGAGCTAAGATTGGTCACGGCGATCAATTGGAAATGTCGTCTGGGGAGCCGAGCATCAAGGCGTTGCGCAAGAAGATATTGATGGAGGAGGAAGGCATCAGCAAGGTCGTTATTTTACACACTCGTTGCATCGTGAAGGAACGATGTGTTAATTTGACGATTGATGAAGGTTCTACGGTCAACATGGTGAGCAACGAGGTGGTAGAAAAATTGGGCCTGAATATGGCACCTCTTGAAAGACCATACACACTAAAGTGGTTTAAAGGTGAAATCAAAATTACTCACAAGATTTTGCTAATTTTTGACTTGGGAAAATATTGTTGTGCGGAATTTTTTTTCACATTTGCCCTGTGCCCATGGTGTCATGCCATATGCTACTTGGAAACCCATGGTGCAAACGTGTTGGGGCAATTCGGAATTCCAATAAAAATGTTTACTCTCTGTCATGGAAGGGCCAACATATTTGTTTTATTCTATGCCAGTAGATGTGTTCATGACAGATTGGGAATGTCATTTAAAAAAAGAAGAGATGAGCAAGAAGAAATAAAGGAAGAAAATGATGCACCGACAAAGGGGATGAACCTTTTGGTAGAGAAGGTGCAAGAGGATAGTGGTGCAAAGGGGCAGCGGTGGAGTGTTTTTAAGACACAATGCAAGATCAAGGACCGTGCATGTAAGATGATAAATGATAGTGGCACTTTTACCAACGCCATTAGCAAAGATCTTGTGCAAGAATTAGGTTTGTCCATGTGCCACACCCATGACTGCACCACGTTATAAGTGGCTATATGATTCTGGAAAATTGAAAATTACACATCAGGTACGTGTGACATTTGCTGTTGGAGATTATATTGACAAGGTGACTGTGATGTTGTGCCAATGGATGCGTGCTAGTTGCTATTGGGAAGATCATGGCAATTCGATCATGATGCAGTGCATGCCGGGAGGTCAAACACATACACATTCATGCATGATGGAAGGATACACGTACTGAAACCAATGGCAGACAGTGCAATCACCGTAGAGATGCAAGTTTCAGAGAGGAAGGTTGTACAGAAATTAAACTCGAAACCGAGGACGGTTTCACTTCAAGGGAGGGAGGATGATACGTACATGGCACCATTGATCCATAATCATACTAAAGTTGAGCCAGTTAATGAGTCAAGCCATGAAAAAGTTGCGAAAATTATTGCCATGCATGCTGTCAGGTTTCGTCGAGGAAACAATGGTCGTGTGCGTCAACTTTGTGGACCTAGAATTGCTCCTGTATTTGGAAGGAAATCAATACATGTTGCTGCTCATCATACAGAGCGTGTATCAATACATGGAAGAGTATTTTTCAGATTGGATGTTGATAAAGAACCGAAGCCAGATGATATAGTTCCCATATTTCGTACGCCTCCAGAGAAGATTAGGATCGGATGTTTCCTTTTTGACCTGCATGCAAGTAGATATATTTGATGGAATTGGCAAAGGATAACTTTCCATTTTATTTAATTAGGCATCTATCTCTTTGGGTACTCCTTTAATTATTATTTACAAGAGTAGTACTTTTCCTTGTAAAGGTTCATGTAAGTTATAAACGTGATAACCAAGTTGCTAGGAGTCCAAGTTGTCTTGGCCTTAGGCCATGTGCGTACGTGAGGGTCAATCGGCTATATAATAGCCAAGGTACGTATGAGGAACAGGGAGACGAGGTGTTGATCGAACATCGACGTGAAAGATCGGGCCACCTACATGCACGAATTAGCATCTCGCTAGTTCATGCTTTATCAAAGAAACTATTACTTATAATGTTGATCTTGTTCCTACTACTTATATTGAGAAACCACATTTTCCTGTTAGGATAAAGGATCATGCTAAAGCTTCAACTATGGTTCATAAGAGTTATACTAGAACACCTACACCGTCTGACCAAATTAAAGTTGAACTTGGTATTGCTTTGGTTAAAGATCTCTTGGTTGATAATATTGATGGGCATGGTATTTATTTCTATGATGAAGCTGCTAGAATTGCTAAACCCGATATTAGAAAAAAAAAACATAGACCTGTTGTTGGCATGCCTGTTATTTCTGTTAAAATATGAGATCATTGTTATCATTGCTTATGTGATGTGGGTGCTAGTGTGAGTGCAATTCCTTTTACCTTATGTCAAGAAATTATGAATGATATTACACCTGCTCAGATAGAAGATATTGATGTTACTATTAAGCTTGCCAATAGATATACTATATCACCGATTGGAATTGCTAGAGATGTTGAAGTCTTGTGTGGGAAAATAAAATACCCTACTTATTTTCTTGCTCTTGGTTCCTCACAAGATTATTTTTGCCCATTATATTTGGTACACCTTTCTTGAATATTGTTAATGCTAAGATAGACTATGAGAAGGAAATTGTTACTATAAGCTTTGGGGATATGTCTCATGATTTTAATTTCTCAAAATTTCGTAGACAACCCCATGATAAAGAATTGCCTAGTAAGGATGAAATTATTGATCTTGCTTCTATTGTTGTGCCTCCTACTCATACTTTAGAACAATATTTGCTAGACCATGAAAATGATATGTTTATGAATGAAAGAAAGGAATTAGATGAAATATTCTTTAATCAAGGGCCTGTTTTGAAACACAATTTGCGTGTTGAAATCCTTGGGGATCCTCCTCCACCCAAGGATGATCCCGTGTTTAAGCTTAAACAATTACCTGATACTTTGAAAAATATGCTTATCTTGATGAAAAGAAGATATATCTTTTTATTATTAGTGCTAACCTTTCAGAGCATGAAGAAAATAAATTATTGAAAACTCTGAAGAAGTACCATACCGCTATTGGATATACTATTGATGATCTTAAGGGAATTAGTCCCACTATATGTCAGCACAAAATTAATATAGAGCCTGATGCTAAACCAGTTGTTAATCATCAATGACAATTGAATCCCAAGATGAAGGAAGTGGTAAGAAATGAAATACTAAAGCTTCTGGAGGCAGGTATAATTTATCCTATTGAGGATAGTAGATGGGTAAGTCCCATTCATTGTGTTCCTAAGAAGGGAGGTATTACTGTTGTTCCTAATGATAAGAATTAACTGATCCCACAAAGAATTGTTACAGGTTATAGAATGGTAATTGATTTTCACAAATTAAGCAAAGCTACTAGAAAAGATCATTACCCTCTACCTTTTATTGATCAAATGCTAGAAAGACTATCCAAAAATACACATTTTTGCTTTCTAGATGGTTATTCTGGTTTCTCTCAATTACCTATGTCAAAAGAGGACCAAGAAAAGACCACTTTTACTTGCCCTTTCGGTACTTTTGCTTATAAACATATGCCTTTTGTTTTATGCAATGCACCTGCTACCTTTCAAAGATGTATGACTGCTATATTCTCTGACTTTTGTGAAAAGATAGTTGAAGTTTTCATGGATGATTTCTCTGTTTACGGAACTTCTTTTGCTGATTGCTTAAGCAACCTTCATAAAGTTTTGCAGAGATGTGAAGAAATTAATCTTGTCTTGAATTGGGAGTAGTGCCACTTTATGGTTAATGAAGGTATTTTCTTGGGGCATAAAATTTCTGAAAAAGGTATTGAAGTTGATAAAGCTAAAGTAGATGATATTGAAAAGATGCCATGTCCTAAATATATCAAAGGTGTAAGAAGTTTCCTTGGTCATGCTGGTTTCTATAGGAGGTTTATTAAAGACTTCTCTAACATTTCTAGGCCTCTCACTAATCTCTTGCAAAAAGATGTTCCTTCTGTTTTTGATGATGATTGTGTAGAAGCATTTGAAATACTTAAGATGGCCTTGATTTCTGCTCCTATTGTTCAGCCACCTGATTGGATTTTACCCTTTGAAATTATGTGTGATGCTGGTGATTATGCTATTGGTGTTGTTCTAGGGCAAAGAGTCAATAAGAAATTGAATGTTATTCATTATGCTAGTAAGACTCTAGACAGTGCTCAAAGAAATTATGCTACTACTGCAAAAGAATTTTTAGCAGTTGTTTTTGCTTGTGATAAGTTCATATATCATATTGTTGATTCCAAAGTAACTGTTCACACTGATCGTGTTGCTATTAAATATCTTATGGAAGAGAAAGATGCTAAACCTAGACTTATTAGATGGGTTCTCTTGCTGCAAGAATTTGATTTGCATATTATTGATAGAAAGGGAGCTGTGAACCCCGTTGCAGACAACTTGTCTAGGTTAGAAAATGTTCTTGATGACCCACTCCCTATTGATGATAGTTTTCCTGATGAGCAATTAGCTGTCATAAGCTTCTCGTATTACTCCATGGTATGCTGATTATGCTAATTACATCGTTGCTAAATTTATATCACCTAGTTTCACATACCGACAAAAGAAAAAGTTTTTCTATGATTTAAGACATTACTTTTGTGATGACCCACACCTTTATAAAGGAGTAGATGGTGTTATTAGACGTTGTGTACCTGAGCATGAACAGGAACAGATCCTACGTAATGTCACTCTGAGGCTTACGGAGGACACCATGCTGGAGATAGAACCGCATACAAGGTATTGCAATCTGGTTTTTATTGGCCTACTCTCTTCAAGGATGCTCGTAAGTTTGTCTTGTCTTGTGATGAATGCTAGAGAATTGGCAACATTAGTAGACATCAGGAAATGCCTATGAATTATTCACTCATTATTGAACCATTTGATGTTTGGGGCTTTGATTATATGGGACCTTTTCCTTCCTCTAATGGGTATATACATATTTTAGTTGTTGTTGATTACGTTACTAAGTGGGTAGAAGCTATTCCAACTAGTAGTGTTGATCATAACACTTCTATTAAGATGTTTAAAGAAGTTATTTTATGAGTTTTGGAGTCCCTAGATATTTGATGACTGATGGTGGTTCACATTTTATTCATGGTGCTTTCCGTAAAATGCTTGCCAAATATGATGTCAACCATAGAATTGCATCTCCTTATCATCCTCAGTCTAGTGGTCAAGTAGAATTGAGCAATAGAGAGATTAAATTGATTTGGCAAAAGACTATTAATAGATCTAGAAAGAATTGGTCTAAGATACTTGATGATGCATTATGGGCTTATAGAACTGCTTATAAGAATCCTATCACTACTAGGGAAAAGCTTATAGACATGCACTAGTAGCACGGGTTTATACCCCTCGCTGCTGCTACTTACTAGTAGCGCGGTTTTTTACCCCTCGCTGCTACTAAGTTGATAGTAGTAGCGCGGGTTTTTAACCCTCGCTACTACTAAGAAGTCTCTACCGTGCCCCCCGGGACATGCCATAGTAGTAGCGAGGGGTATGAGCCCGCGCTACTACTAAGTTGATAGTAGTAGCGTTGATTTATACCCCTCGCTACTACTAAGTACAAGGTAGGTGAAGTCTCCATATTCTTAGTCGAATCCCTCCTCTCTACCTCACTCTCCCCCTCTCTCCATAGGCTCTCTCATTCCTCTTCTACCTCCCACCCGCGATTCCCTTCCTCATCCACCACCACCGCCGGCCTCGCACCTCATGCCTCCCCCAAATCCAATGACCTCCACACCAACCGCAGCCCCCTCCCCCTCCTTCCTCCTCCTTCTCTGATGTTGGAAGGAGAGGGAGATCCAGCAGAGCGCCATCCATGGCGGCAGCTAGATCTGCCATGGACACAACCACAGGTGAGTTGTTCTTCCTCTCTCTCTCTCTCTCTCTCTCTCTCTCTCTCTCTCTCTCTCTCTCTCTCTCTCTCTTCATCTTCCAGATCGAGTAGAGCGCCATCCATGGCATCATCTAGGGTTTCGGCTCCAACTCCGGCGGCCGCCGGTGAGTTGCTGCACCTACTCCTCTCTATCTCTCTCTTCCTCTTCTAATCCTTATCTGTTTTTTTGTAGGAGCAGCAAAGGAGAGGTGTATCATGATGTCTACTACACAACCTTCTTCTTGTAGACGTTGTTGGGCCTCCAAGTGCAGAGGTTCGTAGGACAGTAGCAAATTTCCCTCAAGTGAATGACCTAAGGGTTTATCAATTCGTGGGAGGCGTAGGATGAAGATGGTCTCTCTCAAAGAACCCTGCAACCAAATAACAAAGAGTCTCTTGTGTCGCCAACACACCCAATACAATGGTAGCTAGATTGTATAGGTGCACTAGTTCGGCGAAGAGATGGTGATACAAGTGCAATATGGATAGTAGATATAGGTTTTTGTAATCTGAAAATATAAAAATAGCAAGGTAACTAACGATAAAAGTGAGCACAAACGGTATTGCAATGCTAGGAAACAAGGCCTAAGGTTCATACTTTCACTAGTGCAAGTTCTCTCAACAATAATAACATATTTGGATCATATAACTATCCCTCAACATGCAACAAAGAGTCACTCCAAAGCCACTAATAGCGGAGAACAAACGAAGAGATTATGGTAGGGTACGAAACCACCTCAAAGTTATCCTTTCTGTTCTATCTATTCAAGAGTCCGTAGTAAAATAACATGAAGCTATTTTTCCATTCAATCTGTCACAGAGTTCATACTAGAATAACACCTTCACACACAAATCAACCAAAACCCCAATGTCACCTAGATACTCCATTGTCACCTCAAGTATCCGTGGCCATGATTATACGATATGCATCACACAATCTCAGATTCATCTATTCAACCAACACAAAGTACTTCAAAGAGTGCCCCGAAGTTTCTACCGGAGAGTCAAGACGAAAACGTGTGCCAACCCCTATGCATAGGTTCATGCGCAGAACCCCGCAAGTTGATCACCAAAACATACATCAAGTGGATCACGTGATATCCCATTGTCACCACAGATAAGCACGACAAGACATACATCAAGTGTTCTCAAATCCTTAAAGACTCAATCCGAAAAGATAACTTCAAAGGGAAAACTCAATCCATTACAAGAGAGTAGAGGGGGGAGAAACATCATAAGATCCAACTATAATAGCAAAGCTCGCGATACATCAAGATCGTGCCATAGAGAGAACACGAGAGAGAGAGAGAGAGATCAAACACATAGCTAAAGGTACATACCCTCAGCCCCGAGGGTGAACTACCCCCTCCTCGTCATGGAGAGCGTCGGGATGATGAAGATGGCCTCCGTGTTGGGGAACGTAGCAGAAATTCAAAATTTTCCTACGTGTCACCAAGATCTATCTATGGAGAAACCAGCAACGAGGGGAAGGAGAGTGCATCTACATACCCTTGTAGATCGCTAAGCGGAAGCGTTCAAGAGAACGGGGTTGAAGGAGTCGTACTCGTCGTGATCCAAATCACCGAAGATCCTAGTGCCGAACGGACGGCACCTCCGCGTTCAACACACGTACAGCCCGGTGATGTCTCCCATGCCTTGATCCAGCAAGGAAAGAGGGAGAGGTTGAGGAAGACTCCATCCAGCAGCAGCACGATGGCGTGGTGGTGGTGGAGGAGCGTGGCAATCCTGCAGGGCTTCGCCAAGCACCGCGGGAGAGGAGGAGGACTTGGGAGAGGGGGAGGGCTGCGCCAGAACTTCATGTGAAGCTCCCATGCGCCTCCCCACTATATATAGGGGTGGAGGGGCTGGTTTCTTGCCCTCCAAGTCCATTGGGGCGTTGGCCAAGGTGGGAGGAAAGAAATCCCATCATTTCCTTCCCCATCGATTGTTATCCCCCTTTTAGGGATCTTGATCTTATCCCTCGGGATATGATCTTATTCCTTCTAAGGGGGATCTTGGTGCGCTTGACCAGGGGTGTGGGGCCTTGCCCCCACTACCCATGTTCATGTGGGTCCCCCATGCAGGTGGGCCCCACTCCGAACCTTCTAGAACCTTCCGGTACAATACCGAAAAATCCGAACATTTTCCGGTGGCCAAAATAGGACTTCCCATATATAAATCTTTACCTCCGGACCATTTCGGAACTCCTCGTGACGTCCGGGATCTCATCCGGGACTCCGAACAACATTCGGTAACCACATACAAACTTCCTTTATAACCCTAGCATCATCGAACCTTAAGTGTGTAGACCCTACGGGTTCGGGAGACATGTAGACATGACCGAGACGTTCTGTGGACAATAACCAACAGCGGGATCTGGATACCCATGTTGGCTCCCACATGTTACACGATGGTCTCATCGGATGAACCACGATGTCAAGGACTCAGTCGATCCCGTATACAATTCCCTTTGTCTAGCGGTATTATACTTGCCCGAGATTCGATCGTCGGTATACCGATACCTTGTTCAATCTCGTTACCGGCAAGTCTCTTTACTTGTTCCGTAATACATCATCCTGTGATCAACCCCGTGGTCACATTGTGCACATTATGATGATGTCCTACCGAGTGGGCCCAGAGATACCTCTCCGTTTACACGGAGTGACAAATCCCAATCTCGATTCGTGCCAACCCAACAGACACTTTCGGAGATACTTGTAGTGCACCTTTATAGCCACCCAGTTACGTTGTGGTGTTTGTTACACCCAAAGCATTCCTACGGTATCCGGGAGTTGCACAATCTCATGGTCTAAGGAAAAGATACTTGACATTAGAAAAGCTTTAGCATACGAACTACACGATCTTTGTGCTAGGCTTAGGATTGGGTCTTGTCCATCACATCATTCTCCTAATGATGTGATCCCGTTATCAACGACATCCAATGTCCATGGTCAGGAAACCGTAACCATCTATTGATCAATGTGCTAGGCAACTAGAGGCTTACTAGGGACATGGTGTTGTCTATGTATCCACACATGTATCTGAGTTTCCTATCAATACAATTATAGCATGGATAATAAACGATTATCATGAACAAGGAAATATAATAATAACTAATTTATTATTGCCTCTAGGGCATATTTCCAACAGTCTCCCACTTGCACTAGAGTCAATAATCTAGTTCACAACGCCATGTGATTAACACTCACAGGTCACATCACCATGTGACCAACATCCAAAGAGTTTACTAGTGTCATTAAACTAGTTCACATCATCATGTGATTAATACTCAATGAGTTCTGGGGTTTTGATCATGTTTTGCTTGTGAGAGAGGTTTTAGTCAACGGGTCTGCAACATTCAGATCCGTATGTACTTCGCAAATCTCTAGGTCATATTGTAAACGCTGCTTCCACGCTCCACTTGGAGCTATTCCAAATGGTTGCTCCACTATACGTATCCGGTTTGCTACTCAGAGTCATTGGATAGGTGTTAAAGCTTGCATCGACGTAACCCTTTATGCCGAACTCTTTATCACCTCCATAATCGAGAAACATGTCCTTATTTACTACAAGGACAATTTTGATCGCCGTCAATGATCCATTCTGGATCATTCTTGTACCTATGACCGACTCATGGCAAGGCACACTTCGGTGCGGTACACAAACATAGCATACTATAGAGCCTACGTCTGAAGTATAGGGGACGACCTTCGTCCTTTCTCTCTATTCTGCCGTGGTCGAGCTTTTAAGTCTTAACTTCATACCTTACATCTCAGGCAAGAACTCCTTCTTTGACTGATCCATCTTGAACACCTTCAACATCATGTCAAGGTATGTGCTCATTTGAAAGTACTATTAAGCATTTTGATCTATCTTATAGATCTTGATGCTTATTGTTCAAGTAGCCTAATCTAGGTTTTCCATTGAAAAACACTTTTCAAATAACCCTATATGCTTTCCAGAAATTCTACATCATTTCTGATCAACAATATGTCAGCAACATATACTCATCAGAAATTCTATAGTGCTCCCACTCACTTCTTTGGAAATACAAGTTTCTCATAAATTTGTATAAACCCAAAATCTTTGATCATCTTATCAAGTACATTCCAAGTCCGAGATGCTTACTCCAGTCCTTAGAAGGATCGCTGGAGCCAGCATACCTTTTAGCATCCTTAGGATCGACAAAAACTTTCGGATTGTATCACATACAACCTTTCCTTACGAAGACTGGTAAGGAAGCTCATTTTGACATCCATCTGCCAGATTTCATAAATGCAGCTAATGCTAACATGATTCCGACGGACTTAAGCATCGCTACGGATGAGAAAATCTCATCGTAGTCAACTCCTTGAACTTGTGAAAAAAGTCTTCGCCACAAGTCGAGCTTCATAGACGGTGACATTACCGTCCATGTCCGTCTTCTTCTTAAAGATCCATTTATCTCAATGGCTTGCCGATCATCGGGCAAGTCCACCAAAGTCCATGCTTTGTTCTGATAAATGGATCCTATCTCGGATTTCATGGCTTCTAACCATTTGTCGGAATTTGGGCCCACCATTGCTTCTCCATAGCTCGTAGGTTCATTGTTGTCTAGCAACATGACCTTCAAGACAAGATTACTGTACCACTCTGAAGTAGTCCGCATCCTTGTCACCCTACGAGGTACGGTAGTGACTTGATCCGAAGTTTCATGATCACTATCATAAGCTTCTACTTCAATTGGTGTAGGCACCACAGGAACAACTTCCTGTGCCCTGCTACACACTAGTTGTAGTGATGGTTCAATAATCATATCAAGTCTCCACCATGCTCCCACTCAATTTTTGAGACAAACCTTTCCTTGAGAAAGGACCCGATTCAATAAACAATCCCTATTGCTTTCGGATCTGAATTAGGAGGTATACCAACTGTTTTGGGTGTCCTATGAAGATGCATTTTATCCGGTTTGGGTTCGAGCTTATCAACCTGAAACTTTTTCATATAAGTGTCGCAGCCCCAAACTTTTAAGAAACGACAACTTAGGTTTCTTCAAACCATAGTTCAAACGATGTCGTCTCAACGGAATTACGTGGTGCCCTATTTTAAAGTGAATGCGGTTGTCTCTAATGCCTAACCCATAAACGATAGTGGTAATTCGATAAGAGACATCATGGTATGCACCATATCCAATAGGGTGCAGTTATGATGTTCGGACACATCATCACACTATGGTGTTCCGGGCGCTATTGGTTGTGAAACAATCTCCACAATGTCTTAATTGTGTGCGAAACTCATAACTCAGATACTCATCTCTATGATCATATCATAGACATTTTATCCTCTTGTCACAATGATCTTCAACTTCACTCTGAAATTACTTGAACCATTCAATAATTCAGACTTGTGTTTCATCAAGTAAATATACTCAACATCTACTCGAATCATCTGTGAAGTAAGAACATAACGATGTTCAATGCATGCTTCAGCACTCATTGGACTGCACACGTCAAAATGTGTTACTTCCAACAAGTTGCTATCTAGTTCCATCTTACTAAAACCGAGGCTTTTCAGTCATCTTGCCCATGTGGTATGATTTGCATATCTCAAGTGATTCAAAATCAAGTGAGTCCAAACGATCAATCTTGAATGGAGTTTCTTCATGCGTATACACCAATAGACATGGTTCGCATATCTCAAACTTTTCAAAAATGAGTGAGTCCAAAGATCCATCAACATGGAGCTTCTTCATGCATTTTATACCATTATGACTAACATGTCAGTGCCACAAGTAAGTGGTACTATCATTACTATCTTATATCTTTTGGCATGAAAATTTGCATCACTACGATCGAGATTCAATAAACCATTCCTTTAGGTGCAAGACTATTGAAGGTATTATTCAAATAAATAGAGTAACTATTATTCTCCTTAAATGAATAACCGCATTGCAATAGACATAATCCAATCATGTATATGCTCAACGCAAACACCAAATAACTATTCAGGTTTAATACTAATCTTGATGGTAGAGGGAGCGTGCGATGTTTGATCACATCAACCTTGGAAACACTTCCAAAAACATTTATCGTCAGCTCACCTTCAGCTAGTCTCCGTTTATTCCGTAGCTTTTATTTCGAGTTACTAACACTTAGCAACCGAACCGGTATCCAATACCCTGGTGCTACTAGGAGTACTAGTAAAGTACACATTAACATAATGTATATCCAATATACTTCTATCAACCTTGCCAACCTTCTCATCTACCAAGTATCTAGGGTAATCCTGCTCCAGTGGTTGTTCCCCTTATTACAGAAGCACTTAGTCTTGGGTTTGGGTTCAACCTTGGGTTTCTTCACTAGAGCAGCAGCTGATTTGCCATTTCATGAAGTATCCCTTCTTGCCCTTGCCCTTCTTGAAACTAGTGGTTTCACCAACCATCAACAATTGATGCTTCTTCTTGATTTCTACTTTTGCGGTGTCAAACATCGTGAATACCTCAAGGATCATCATCTCTATTCCTGATATGTTATAGTTCATCACAAAGCTATAGCAGCTTGGTGGCAATGACTTTGGAGAAACATCACTATCTCATCTGGAAGATCAACTCCCACTCGATTCAAGTGATTGTTGCACTCAGACAATCTGAGCACAAGCTCAATGATTGAGCTTTTCTCCCTTAGTTTGCAGGCTAAGAAAATCGTCGGAGGTCTCATACCACTTGACGTGGGCACGAGCCTGAAATCCCAATTTCAGCCCTCGAAACATCTCATATGTTCCGTAATGTTTTGAAAACATCTTTGGTGCCTCAACTCTAAACCATTTAACTGAACTATCACGTAGTTATCAAAACGTGTATGTCGGATGTTTGCAACATCCACAGACGACGTTTGGGGTTCAGCACACTAAGCGGTGCATTAAGGACACAAGCTTTCTACTGTCCGCATAATCGCTACTGTCAACTTTCAACTATATTTTCTCTAGGAACATATCTAAATAGTGGAACTAAAGCGCGAGCTCACGACATAATTTGCAAAGATCTTTTGACTATGTTCAGGATAATTAAGTTCATCTTATGAACTCCCACCCAGATAGACATCCCTCTAGTCATCTAAGTGATTACATGATCCGAGTCAACTAGGCCGTGTCCGATCATCACGTGAGACGGACTAGTCATCATCGGTGAACATCTTCATGTTGATCGTATCCTCCATATGACTCATGCTCGACCTTTCGGTCTCTATGTTCGAGGCCATGTCTGTACATGCTAGGCTCGTCAAGTTAACCCTAAGTGTTTTGCATGTGTAAAACTGTCTTACACCGTTGTATGTGAACGTAAGGATCTATCACACCCGATCATCACGTGGTGCTTCAAACAACGAACTTTAGCAACGGTGCACGTTAGGGAGAACACTTCTTGAAATTGTTGTAAGGATCATCTTATTTACTACCATCGTTCTAAGTAAACAAGATGCATAAACATGATAAACATCACATGCAATCAAATGGTGACATGATATGGCCAATATCATTTTGCTCCTTTTGATCTCCATCTTCGGGGCTCCATGATCATCATCGTCACCGGCATGACACCATGATCTCCATCATCATGATCTCCATCATCGTGTCTCCATGAAGTTGTGTCGCCAACTTATTACTTCTACTACTATGGCTACCGATTAGCAATAAAGTAAAGTAATTACACGGCGTTGTTCAATGACACGCAGGTCATACAATAAATAAAGACAACTCCTATGGCTCCTGCCGGTTGTCATACTCATCGACATGCAAGTCGTGATTCCTATTACAAGAACATGATCAATCTCATACATCACATATCATTCATCACATTCTTCTTGGCCATATCACATCACATAGCATACCCTGCGAAAACAAGTTAGACGTCCTCTAATTGTTGTTGCATGTTTTACGTGGCTTCTATGGGTTTCTAGCAAGAACGTTTCTTACCTACGCAAAACCACAACGTGATATGCCAATTGATATTTACCCTTCATAAGGACCCTTTTCATCGAATCCGTTCCGACTAAAGTGGGAGAGACGGCACCGCTAGCCACCTTATGCACCAAGTGCATGTCAATCGGTGGAACTCGCTCTCACGAAGAGTACGTGTAAGGTCGGTCCGGGCCGCTTCATCCCACAATACCGTCGAAACAAGATTGGACTAGTAACGGTAAGCATATTGAACAAAATCAACGCCCACAACTACTTTGTGTTCTACTCGTGCAAAGAATCTACACAATAGACCTAGCTCATGATGCCACTGTTGGGGAACGTAGCAGAAATTCAAAATTTTCCTACGTGTCACCAAGATCTATCTATGGAGAAACCAGCAACGAGGGGAAGGAGAGTGCATCTACATACCCTTGTAGATCGCTAAGCGGAAGCGTTCAAGAGAACGGGGTTGAAGGAGTCGTACTCGTTGTGATCCAAATCACCGAAGATCCTAGTGCCGAACGGACGGCACCTCCGCGTTCGACACACGTACAGCCCGGTGATGTCTCCCATGCCTTGATCTAGCAAGGAAAGAGGGAGAGGTTGAGGAAGACTCCATCCAGCAGCAGCACGATGGCGTGGTGGTGGTGGAGGAGCGTGGTAATCCTGCAGGGCTTCGCCAAGCACCGCGGGAGAGGAGGAGGACTTGGGAGAGGGGGAGGGCTGCGCCAGAACTTCGTGTGAAGCTCCCATGTGCCTCCCCACTATATATAGGGGTGGAGGGGCTGGTTTCTTGCCCTCCAAGTCCATTGGGGCGTTGGCCAAGGTGGGAGGAAAGAAATCCCATCATTTCCTTCCCCACCGATTGTTATCCCCCCTTTTAGGGATCTTGATCTTATCCCTTCGGGATATGATCTTATTCCTTCTAACGGGGGATCATGGTGCTCCTTGACCAGGGGTGTGGGGCCTTGCCCCCACTACCCATGTTCATGTGGGTCCCCCCATGCAGGTGGGCCCCACTCCGGAACCTTCTAGAACCTTCCCGGTACAATACCGAAAAATCCCGAACATTTTCCGGTGGCCAAAATAGGACTTCCCATATATAAATCTTTACCTCCGGACCATTCCGGAACTCCTCGTGATGTCTGGGATCTCATCCGGGACTCCGAAAAACATTCGGTAACCACATACAAACTTCCTTTATAACCCTAGCGTCATCGAACCTTAAGTGTGTAGACCCTACGGGTTCGGGAGACATGTAGACATGACCGAGACGTTCTGTGGACAATAACCAACAGCGGGATCTGGATACCCATGTTGGCTCCCACATGTTACACGATGATCTCATCGGATGAACCACGATGTCAAGGACTCAGTCGATCCCGTATACAATTCCCTTTGTCTAGCGGTATTATACTTGCCCGAGATTCGATCGTCGGTATACCGATACCTTGTTCAATCTCGTTACCGGCAAGTCTCTTTACTCGTTCCGTAACACATCATCCGTGATCAACCCCTTGGTCACATTGTGCACATTATGATGATGTCCTACCGAGTGGGCCCAGAGATACCTCTCCGTTTACACGGAGTGACAAATCCCAGTCTCGATTCGTGCCAACCCAACAGACACTTTCGGAGATACTTGTAGTGCACCTTTATAGCCAACCAATTACGTTGTAGTGTTTGTTACACCCAAAGCATTCCTACGGTATCCGGGAGTTGCAAAATCTCATGGTCTAAGGAAAAGATACTTGACATTAGAAAAGCTTTAGCATACGAACTACACGATCTTTGTGCTAGGCTTAGGATTGGGTCTTGTCCATCACATCATTCTCCTAATGATGTGATCTCGTTATCAACGACATCCAATGTCCATGGTCAGGAAACCGTAACCATCTATTGATCAACGAGCTAGGCAACTAGAGGCTTACTAGGGACATGGTGTTGTCTATGTATCCACACATGTATCTGAGTTTCCTATCAATACAATTATAGCATGGATAATAAACGATTATCATGAACAAGGAAATATAATAATAACTAATTTATTATTGCCTCTAGGGCATATTTCCAACACTCCGGTGAGGGATCCCCCTCCGACAGGGTGCCGGAACGGGCTCTCGAGAGGTTTTTGGTGGCTACAGAGGCTTGCGGCGGCGGAACTCCCGATCTATTGTTGTTTTTGATGTTTTTAGGGTATATGGGAATATATAGGCGAAAGAAGTCGGTCAGGGGAGCCACGAGGGTAGAGGGCGCGCCTAGGGGGTGGGTGCGCCCCTGCCTCGTGGCCTCCTGGAAGCTTCCCTGACTTGCACTCCAAGTCCCCTGGATTGATTCCATTCCAAAAATAACGCTCCCGAAGTTTTTGTTCCATTTTGACTCTGTTTGATATTCCTTTTCTTCGAAACACTGAAATAGGCAAGAAAACAACAATATGGGCTGGGCCTCTGGTTAATAGGTTAGTCCCAAAAATAATATAAAAGTGCATAATGAAGCCCATAAACATCGAAAACAGATAATAATATAGCATGAATGCTTCATAATATAGATATGTTGGAGACGTATCAGCATCCCCAAGCTTAATTCCTGCTCGTCCTCGAGTAGGTAGATGATAAAAGAAAGAATTTATGAAGTGTGAATGCTAGCAGGTGCACAAGTTTGATCAATGATAATTTCAATCACCTTTTCTAGCATGATTATATGTCATAATAGTAGTTCATCTCATAAAACTTCTCAAGATCGAGTAACAAGCTATTCACATGTTAAAGCATAGACCATAAACTTTCTTGAAAACTAGCAAACTTCATTCTCAATCATCAAACAATTGCAATTCATCTTATTTTCAGGAAGGGCCTATGTCAGAGCTTTGATTTAGGAAACTCCACATACTCAACTATCATATAGTCTTCTACAATTGCTAACACTCACGAAATACTTATGGTTTATGCAGTTTTAATCGGACACTGAGAAAGATAGGGGCTTATAGTGTTGTCTCCCAATGTATTCACCTTTGGGTGATGTCAACAATAATAGTTCATGCTAACTTACATCCAATTGGATATATATATCGGGATATTTCCAACATGAGGTGCTTGCCAAAGGATAAAATGAAAAAGGGAAAGGTGAACTTCACCTTGACTCTTGCATAAAGTAAAAGACATAAAGTAAAAGATAGGCCCTTCGCAGAGGGAAGCAGAGGTTGTCATGTGCTTTTAGGGTTGGATGCACAAGATCTTAATGCAAAAGAACGTCACTTTATATTGCCATTTGTGATATGAACCTTTATTATGCAGTCTGTCGCTTTTATTACTTCCATATCACACGATCGTATAAAGCTTATTTTCTCCGCACTAATAAGTCATACATATTTAGATAGCAATTTTTATTGCTTGCAACATGACAACTTACTTGAAGGATCTTACTCAATCCATAGGTAGGTATGGTGGACTCTCATGGCAAAACTGGGTTTAAGGATATTTGGAAGCACAAGTAGTATCTCTACTTGGTGCAAGGAATTATGGCTAGCATGAGGGGGAAAGGCAAGCTCAACATGTTTGAATGATCCATGACAGTATACTTTAACTGAGATGTGAGAAAACATAACCCATTATGTTATCTTCCTTGTCCAACATCAACTCTTTAGCATGTCATACTTAATGAGTGCTCACAATTATAAAATATGTCTAAGATAGTATATTTATATGTGAAATCTCTCTTCCTTGAATATTCTTTCATGAATTGTTCAAGTGACCAATACAATGCTTGCTAACTTTCAATAATTTTACTATCTCTACTTCTTAGATGTGAAGTCATTACTCCCCATGGGATAAGCATATGATACATATATAATTTCAGATTTATGACATTCAACTCATTCAACCATTTACTCATAAGATAAAAGTGAAGCACACGAGTAAATGACAAACTACTCCAAAAAGATATAAGTGAGGATCAATGAGTAGTTAAATAATTATGTAACTATGTGAAGACTCTCTCTCATTTAAGAATTTCAGATCTTGGTATCTTATTCAAACAGCAAGCAAAACAAAATAAAATGGCATTGCAAGGATAGAATGACTCTTGTGAAGAAGCAAAAACTTATGTTCAACCGATACTAACCGATAGTTGTTGAAGAAGAAAGGTGGGATGCATAACGGGGCATCCCCAAGCTTAGATGCTTGAGACTTCTTGAAATATTATCTTGGGGTCCTTGGGCATCCCCAAGCTTGAGCTTTTGTGTCTCCTTAATTCCTTTTATATCTCGGTTTCCTAAATCTCGAAAGCTTCATCCACACCAAACTCAACAAGAACTCGTGAGATAAGTTAGTATAAACCAATGCAAAACCTTATCATTCTCTACCGTAGCAAATCATTAAAATTATTATTCAACATTGCATACTAAATACCTATGCATATTTAATACTCCTATCCTCAAATAGAATCATTAAACAAGCAAACATATGCAAACAATGCAAACATAACAGCAATCTGCCAAAACAGTATTGTCTGTAAATAATGCAAGATTCATCATACTTTCCTAACACCAAAAATTATGAGAAAAATATTACGCTCTAGAAGATTTATCAGAGCTCGATATGCAAAAAGTTTCAACATTATATCATTCTCTTAATTTTCTAGGGAATTTTTGCAACGGCGGTAAACTTTCTGTTTTCAAACAGCAACATGTATACTAGCAAAATAAGCATGGTAAAGGCTATCCTTGACATTTTTATTGAAACTAAGGATGCAAAACATTATTCTAAATAACAGAAAGCAAATACTAACAAAATAAAATGACGCTCCAAGCAAAACACATATCATGTGGTGAATAAAAATATAGCTCTAAGTAAAGTTACCGATGAACGAAGACGAAAGAGGGGATGCCTTCCGGGGCATCCCCAAGCTTAGGCTCTTGGTTGTCCTTGAATATTACCTTGGGGTGCCTTGGGAATCCCCAAGCTTAGGCTCTTGCCGCTCCTTATTCCATAGTCCATTGAATCTTTACCCAAAACTTGGAAACTCCACAACACAAAATTCAACAGAAAACTCGTAAGCTCCGTTAGTATAAGAAAATAAAACCACCACTTAGGTAATGTAATGAACTCATTCTAAATTCATATTGGTGTAATATCTACTGTACTCCAACTTATCTATGATTCATACCCTCCGATACTACTAATAGATTCATCAAAATAAGCAAACAATACATAGAAAACAGAATCTGTCAAAAACAGAACAGTCTGTAGTAATCTGTAACTCTAGAATACTTATGTTACTCCAAAAATCCTACAAAATTAGGAAAACCTGAGAAATTTGTGTATCAATCCAGATAAAAACAATCAGATGAAAAGCACGTTTCTGTGAATTAACAAAACTAATTTACTGGGTGCAAAAGTTTCTGAATTTCAGCAAGATCAACACAACTATCACCGTAAGCTATCCTAAAGGTCTTACTTGGCACTTTATTGAAACAAAATCTATAAAACATGATTACTACAGTAGTATAATCATGTGAACACACAAAACACAGTAAGGGTAAATATTGGGTTGTCTCCCAACAAGCGCTTTTCTTTAATGCCTTTCTAGCTAGGCATGATGATGACAATGATGCTCACATAAAAAATAAGAATTGAAACATAACGGGAGCATCATGAAGCATATGACTAGCACATTTAAGTATAACCCACTTCCTATGCATCGGGATTTTGTGAGCAAACAACTTCTTGTTGGAATAATCAACTAGCATAGGAAGGCAGAACAAGCATAACTTCAAAACTTTAAGCACATAGAGAGGAAACTTGATATTATTGCAATTCCTACAAGCATATATTCCTCCCCCATAATAATGTTCATTAGCATCATGAATGAATTCAACAATATAACCAGCACCTAAAGCATTCTTTTCATGATCTACTAGCATAGAAAATTTACTACTCTCCACATAAGCAAAATTCTTCTCATTCGGAATAGTAGGAGTATCATAAGAGACTCGAATACTATAAATTGTTTCCACATTAAAAGAGTAATGTTCAGAAAAAGGGTAATCATAACCATGACAAGTTTTATAAATATAATCATCACTACTTTTTATAGCATAAGTTTCATCACAATAATCGCCATAAGTAGCAACTTTGTTCTCATCATAATCGATTGAAACCTCTTCCAAGATAGTGGAATCATCACTAAATAAAGTTGACACTCTTACGAATCACTTTCATATTCATCACAATAAGATTCAACATCCTCCAAAATAGTGGGATAACTACTTCCTAAAGTTGACACTCTTCCAAACACACTTTCATCAATATAATCATCATAGGTAAGAGGCATGCTATCATCATAACAACTTTGCATATCAAAACTTGGGAGGCTAAAAATATCATCTTCATTAAACGTAGCATCCCCAAGCTTGGGACTAACATTAATTGCAGCAAATATATTCTCAAATATGTCACCGTCATCAAACACAGCTTCCCCAAGCTTGGGCCTTTTCATATCATAAGCATAATCACTCTCATCATTAATAGTATGGATAACACCAATAGTATAGCAATTATCATCATCACAATGACTAGTAGGAGCAACATCATTTGGGAGGGATACCTTTTTACCTTTGTTGCTCCTTCTTTTCTTTTTCTTCTTCACATTATGTGTGGGTTCATCCCTCTTTTTTGAGCTCCTTATTGATGAGATTGGTTGAATAGAAAGCTCCTCCTCGTTACCTGATTCAACATAAGAAATAATAGGAGGATATTGGGAAGTCTCTTCCCTTCCATTAGTATTCTCTTCATCTTCCGTTTGCTTTCTTTTCTTTAGGTAATTGGCAATATAAGGATTTTCAATGCAATTCACCGCACAATACATATAAATCTCCTCTAGATCAATATAAAGGAATTTCTCAAGGTTAAATTCTAGAATAAGCTTAGTTGCACGTTTCAATTCTTCATAACCCAGAAGCAAACGAAGTTCATTATAATGTGCAAGGGAAATCAAATCATCACAATTTTTGGACACGATTCGGTCATGAAATAATTTGCATTGGAGATGTAAATGACCATGTTCATTGCAAAGTTCACAAGTACGGCAAAGGAAATGTGAATTTTCAGCATTCTTATCTAGCCTTTCTTGCAACAATTTGGTTTCTAAATGATTATGCCTCTTGCAATATCTATTTTCCCTATTTGTTGTGTACTTGCAAACCCAATGTTCTCCACAAAAATCGACCTGCTTATAAGAGACATTTTTATCATAACTAGTGCAATCATCATTAGTACTATGGATATTCAAGGAGTTCATACTAACAACATTGCAATCATGCTCATCATTCAAAGATTTAGTACCAAGCAATTTAATGCATTCTTCTTCTTGCAATTGAGCACAATTTTCCTTTCCATCATTCTCACGGAAGATATTAAAAAGATGAAGCGTATGAGACAAACTCAAATCCATTTTTTAGTTTTCTTTTATAAACTAAACTAGTGATAAAACAAGAAACAAAAAGATTCTATTGCAAGATCTAAAGATATACCTTCAAGCACTCACCTCCCCGGCAACGGCGCCAGAAAAGAGCTTGATGTCTACTACACAACCTTCTTCTTGTAGACATTGTTGGGCCTCCAAGTGCAGAGGTTTGTAGGACAGTAGCAAATTTCCCTCAAGTGGATGACCTAAGGTTTGTCAATCCGTGGGAGGCTTAGGATGAAGATGGTCTCTCTCAAACAACCATGCAACCAAATAACAAAGAGTCTCTTGTGTCCCCAACACACCCAATACAATGGTATATTGTATAGGTGCACTAGTTCGGCGAAGAGATGGTGATGCAAGTGCAATATGGATAGTAGATATAGGTTTTTGTAATCTGAAAATACAAAAACAGCAAGGTAACTAATGATAAAAGTGAGCACAAACGGTATTGCAATGCTAGGAAACAAGGCCTAAGGTTCATACTTTCACTAGTGCAAGTTCTCTCAACAATAATAACATATTTGGATCATATAACTATCCCTCAACATGCAACAAAGAGTCACTCCAAAGCCACTAATAGCGGAGAACAAACAAAGAGATTATGGTAGGGTAAGAAACCACCTCAAAGTTATCCTTTCTGTTCTATCTATTCAAGAGTCCGTAGTAAAATAACATGAAGCTATTCTTTCCGTTCAATCTATCATAGAGTTCATACTAGAATAACACCTTAAGACACAAATCAACCAAAACCCTAATGTCACCTAGATACTCCATTGTCACCTCAAGTATCCGTGGGCATGATTATACGATATGCAACACACAATCTCAGATTCATCTATTCAACCAACACAAGGTACTTCAAAGAGTTCGACAAAGTTTCTACCGGAGAGTCAAGACGAAAATGTGTGCCACACCCTATGCATAGGTTCATGGGCGAAACCCGCAAGTTGATCACCAAAACATACATCAAGTGGATCACGTGATATCCCATTGTCACCACAGATAAGCACAGCAAGACATACATCAAGTGTTCTCAAATCCTTAATGACTCAAGCCGAAAAGATAACTTCAAAGGAAAAACTCAATCCATTACAAGAGAGGAGAGGGGGGAGAAACATCATAAGATCCAACTATAATAGCAAAGCTCGCGATACATCAAGATCGTGCCATAGAGAGAACACACACACACACACACACACACACACAGAGAGAGAGAGAGAGAGAGAGAGAGAGATCAAACACATAGCTACTGGTACATACCCTCAGCCCCGAGGGTGAACTACTCCCTCCTCGTCATGGAGAGCACCGGATGATGAAGATGGCCACGGTGAGGATCCCCCCCAGCAGGTGCTTGAACGGGCAGACCGAGAGGTTTTTGGTGGCTAGAGAGGCTTGCGGCGGCAGAACTTCCGATCTATTGTTGTTTTTGATGTTTTTAGGGTATATGGGAATATATAGGCGAAAGAAGTCAGTCGGGGGAGCCACGAGGGGCCCACGAGGGTGGAGGGCGCGCCCAGGGGGGTGGGCGCGCCCCCTGCCTTGTGGCCTTCTCGAAGCTTCCCTGACTTGCACTCCAAGTCCCCTGGATTGCTTCCGTTCCAAAAATAACGCTCCTAAAGGTTTCATTACATTTGGACTCCGTTTGATATTCCTTTTCTTCGAGACACTGAAATAGGCAAGAAGACGGCAATATGGGCTGGGCCTCCGGTTAATAGCTTAGTGCCAAAAATAATATAAAAGTGTACAATAAAGCCCATAATCATCCAAAACAGATAATAATATAGCATGAATGCTTCATAAATTATAGATACGTTGGAGACGTATCATATCACCATGGACGACTTCATCCTCTCTAGGATCAGCATCGACCATGAAGAGGACGATGACGCCTAGCTAGCAGCAGCAGCCATGGCTGGAATTTTTTTTAATTCCTAATTTGTCAGCAGTAGCGAGGGTCCAGACCCACGCTACTACTAGTTAGTACAAGCACGGGTGGCATCCACGCTACTACTAACGGACGTAGTAGTAGCGCGGGTGGCACCCGCGCTACTACTACCAGTTAGCTGTAGCATCGTATCAGTAGCGCGGGCACCCGCGCTGCTGATATACATACAACCCGTGCTACTACTAGGCTTTTCCCTAGTAGTGTATGGGTATGTCTCCGTATAAAATGGTTTATGGAAAGACATGTCACTTACCTCTCGAACTAGAACATAAATCTTATTGGGCAATCAAAGAGCTCAATTATGATTCAAACTTGCCGGTGAGAAGAGGTTATTTGACATTAGCTCACTTGATGAATGGAAAACCCAAGCCTATGAGAATGCCAAGCTGTTTAAAGAAAAGGTTAAAAGATTGCATGACAAAAGGATACAAAAGTGTGAGTTTAATGTAGGTGATCATGTTTTGCTATACAACTCTCGTTTAAGATTTTTTTGCAGGAAAGCTTCTATCTAAATAGGAAGGTCCTTACATTATCGAGGAGGTCTATCATTCCGGTGCCATCAAGATCAACAACGCCGAAGGTACAAATCCGAAGGTGGTAAACGGTCAAAGAATCAAACATTATATCTCAGGTACTCCCAGAAATGTCGAGACCAATATAATTAATACCATAACACCGGAGGAGTACATAAGGGATACTTTCCAAAATGTTTCAGACTCCGAAAAGGAATAGGTATGTGGTACGGTAAGTAAACCGACTCCAAAACTGTTCTAATGGCAGTTTTTCTCCGTTTTGGAATATTTAAAAAAATACGAAAATTAAAAGTAGTCTGAAAGATGCACGAGGAGACCACAAGGGTGAGGGCGCGCCCTATCCCCCCGGGGGCACGCCCCTGCCTTGTGGCCACCTCGTGTGCCCTCCGGACTCCATTTTCTTGCACAATACTTCTTTTGGTCGGTAAAAATTCATTATATAATCTCCCGAAGGTTTTGACCATCGAACCACGACAAAATCCTCTGTTCTTGTTTCAAGCTATTTTTGTGACAGATCTAGATCACCATGATGTCTCCAAGCGCCCCCAAGGACAAGTTTTTCGAGAAGGTCATCAACCCCTACCTTGCGGAGGTGCTACGACACCCTCAAGCCATTGAGATGCGTGAGGGGTGCTGCACATCCGCGATGTTGAGGGGCCAAAGAAGACCGGAAGCATGGAGACAAGACTCGAAGCAATGGAGCTGCAAGTTTTCAAGTGTCAAGGGATGGTGGAACATGGACTCAATTCTAATCACTCGATGATCGCGGAGTTCACCAACAATCACAAGTTGGATGCCAAATAACATCGGGGAGGCCATCTTCAAGCTTCACAAGAAAATCGAGCATCTCCAAGCCCATATCTATGACGTGCAAAGCCAAAACTGTGAGTATGAATACAGATTTAAGAGGATGAGTTTGGCTGCAGATTTGAGGATCCGGGAGACTCATTCATCTTTCTATTATGGTGAGCCTATGCCTTGGAAGATGGATGACAAGCCTACTACATCAACAACTCCATCATCACCACCACCGAAGAAAGAGTCATAAATAGATGGGTATGGGCACTCCTCTTGGCAACTGCCAAGCTTTGGGGAGGTGTGATACGTCTCCAACGTATCGATATTTATGAAGTATTCATGCCATGTTGACTATTTTTTATATGATTTCGGTATGATTTGATTACAACTAACCCGGACTGACACTGTTTTCAGCGGAACTGCCGTGCTATTGTTTTTGTGCAGAAATAAAAGTTCTTGGAATGCGCTGAAAATCAACAAAGAATTTTCTAGAAAATATAAAAAATACTGGAACGAAAATCTACCGGAGGGGAGTATCATGGTCCCCACGAGGGTGGGAGCGCGCCCACCCCCCTGGGCGTGCCCCTGTGCCTTGGGGACTACCCGTGGGTCCCTCTGACTTGTTCTCGATGCCAACCTCTCCTATAAATACTCAAACGTCCAGAAATTAACAAAGATCGGAAGTTCCGCCGCCGCAAGCATCTATAGCCATGAGAAACCAATCTAGGCCCTCTCCAACACCCTACCAGAGGGGCCATCATCACCGGAGGCCATGGAGGAGGATCCCAGAGGGGCCATCATCGCCATGAAGGCCAAGGACTAGAGGGAGAACCTCTCCCCATCTAGGGGGGGGGGCTGATACGTCTCCAACGTATCTATAATTTTTTATTGTTCCATGCTATTATATTACCTGTTTTGGATGTTTATGGGCTTTACTTTACACTTTTATATCATTTTTGGGACTAACCTACTAACCGGAGGCCCAGCCCAAATTGCTGTTTTTTGGCCTATTTTAGTGTTTCGAAGAAAAGGAATATCAAACGGAGTCCAAACGGAATGAAACCTTCGGGAGCGATCTTTTTGGAACAAACACAACCCAGGGGACTTGGAGTGGACGTCTCCAGGGCCTCTCTGATGAGTTGTGAGTAGTTTACCATAGACTTTCGGGTCCAAAGTTATTAGCTAGATGGCTTCTTCTCTCTCTTTGAATCTCAATACCAAGTTCTCCTCGATCTTCTTGGAGATCTATTCGATGTAACTCTTTTTGCGGTGTGTTTGTCGAGATCCGATGAGTTGTGGGTTTATGATCAAGTTTATCTATGAGAAATATTTGAATCTCCTCTGAATTCTTTTATGTATGATTTGTTATCTTTGCAAGTCTCTTCGAATTATCAGTTTGGTTTGGCCTACTAGATTGATCTTTATTGCAATAGGAGAAGTGATTAGCTTTGCGTTCAATCTTGCGGTGTCCTTTCCCAGTGATAGCAGGGGCAGCAAGGCACGTATTGTATTGTTGCCTTCGAGGATAAAAATATGGGGTTTATGTCATATTGCATGAGTTTATCCCTCTACATCATGTCATCTTTCTTAATGTGTTACTCTGTTCTTATGAACTTAATACTCTAGATGCAGGTAGGAGTCGGTTGATGTGTGGAGTAATAGTAGTAGATGCAGAATCATTTCGATCTACTTGTTGCGGACGTGATGCCTATATACATGATCATGCCTAGATAATCTCATATTTATGCACTTTTCTATCAATTGCTTGACAGTAATTTGTTCACCCACCATAATACTTATGCTATCTTGAGAGAAGCCACTGGTGAAACCAGTGGGCCCCGGGTCTATCTTTTATCATATAAGTTTTCCATCTACTTTTATTTGCATCTTTTATTTTCCAATCTATATCATAAAAATACCAAAAATATTTATCTTATCATATTATCTCTATCAGATCTCATTTTCGTAAGTTACAGTGAAGGGATTGACAACCCCTTTATTGCGTTGGTTCCGAGGTTCCTGTTTGTTTGTGTAGGTGCATGGGACTTTTGAGGAGCCTCCTACTGGATTGATACCTTGGTTCTCAAAAACTGAGGGAAATACTTACGCAACTTTGCGGCATCACCCTGTCCTCTTCAAGGAAAACCAACGCAGTGCTCAACAGTAGCAAGAAGGATTTATGGCACCGTTGCCGGGGAGGTCTTCACTCAAGTCAAGACATACCAAGTACCCATCACAAACTCATCTCCCTCGCATTACATTATTTGCCATTTGCCTCTCGTTTTCCTCTCCCCTACTTCACCCTTGCTGTTTTATTCGCCCTCTCTTTCCCAATCCTCTCTTTCGCTTGCCTTTTTGTGTGCTCGTGCGTTAGATTGTTTATTTTGTCATTATGGCTAGTCCTCCTATTATTGTCAATACTCCCCATCATGAAGTTCTCAATTTTAAACAAAGGGAGGGAGAAAATTTAAAAGATGCCTTTCATAGAATTTGCAATGCTCAAAATAGATCTACTAGGAAGCAATCTACTTCCGTTCTTCTTCGCAATTTTTATGTAGGCATTACTCCTTGTTATAGATGTATTCTTGATGCCATTACCGGAGGGAATTTCTTGGGTAGCCACACTTTTGATGCTTATAACGCTATGTTAGATTTGTTTGGTCCACCACCTCTCTTGGTTAATGGAACTATCTTAACTCTAGAACATGTGATGCAAAGGCTTGAAATTATTGAAAATAAAGTTGCCACTGTCGAGTTAATTGAAAATTTGGATAAAAAGGTCCACAATCAAATCACCCAATTTGGATCTAAGGTTGGAGCTACTCTAAAAAGTTTTAAGGATAAGGAACCTATAGTTAACGAAAGAATAGATCAAAATTCTTCAAGAATCAGTAAAACTTGAGCATATTATTACCAACTTAGGGGCTGCCTTTTCATCCGTGAAAAATACTCCCACTCTGCCTACTAAAATTGCCAAATTAATTTATGTTCCTAAAAATAAGTGTGAACCTTCTAGTAAGGAAAATGCAGATCTCAAATCAATAAGTGTTCACCCCAATTATCTCTCTATCATAAAGGAACCTTTTGCTTCAAATGAATTTCTCGATTTTTTGCCTAGGAGTTTAATCATTACTAAAAAGAAAGAAACTCCTGAAAATTATAAGTGCTCTCTTGAAGAATTGAATGCCAAAGATGGCACTACTTAGATCCATCCTCGTTTTTATGCCTAGCTAGGGGCGTTAAACGATAGCGCTTGTTGGGAGGCAACCCAATTTTATTTTAGTTCTTTGCTTTTTGCTTATGTTTATTAATAAATCTTTCGTCTAGCTTGTTTATATGTGTTTTCATGTTTTAGTTAGTGTTTGTGCCAAGTAGAACCTATAGGATAACCTACGGTGATAGTTAATTTGATGCCGCTGAAAAACAGAAACTTTTGCGCGCCTGAAAACAATTTTAGTAAATCACACAAACGTGATTTTTCGTTGATTATTTTTTCTGTGGATCAATATACAAATTTCAAAGGACTTCCTATTTTTGTAGGATTTTTAGAGTTCCGGAAGTATTCGAAAGTTACAGATTGCTACAGACTGTTCTGTTTTTGACAGATTCTGTTTTTCGTGTGTTGTTTGCTTATTTTGATGCATCTATGGCTAGTATCGGGGGGTATGAACCATAGAGAAGTTGGAATACAGTAGGTTTAACACCAATATAAATAAAGAATGAGTTCATTACAGTACCTTATGTGGTGGTTTTTATTTCTTGCACTAACGGAGCTTATGAGATTTCCTGTTGAGTTTTGTGTTGTGAAGTTTTCATGTTTTGGGTAAAGATTTGATGGACTATGGAATAAGGAGTGGCAAGAGCCTAAGGTTTGGGATTCCCATGGCACCCCAAGATATTCAAGGATAACCAAAAGCCTAAGCTTGTGGATTCCCCGGAAGGCATCCCCTCTTTCGTCTTCGTTTATCGGTAACTTTACTTGGAGCTATATTTTTATTCGCCACATGATATGTGTTTTGCTTGGAGAATCTTGTATGATATTAGTATTTCATTTTTAGATTACCACAATCATCCTTGCTGTACACAACTTTTGGGAGAAACCCACTTGATTTGGAATTTATTAGAATACTCTATGTGCTTCACTTATATCTTTTGAGCTAGATAATTTTTCTCTAGTGCTTCAGTTATACCTTTTAAGAGCATGGCGGTGGTTTAATTTTGTAGAAATTGTTGATCTCTCATGCTTCACTTATATTATTTTAAGAGTATTTTAGAACATCATGGTATTTGCTATGGTTATAAAATTGGTCCTAGAATGATGGGCATCCAAGTTGGGTATAATAAAAACTATCATAGGAAGTGAATTGGATGCTATGATCAATTTGATACTTGATAATTGTTTTGAGATATGGAGGTGGTGATATTAGAGTCATGCTAGTTGGGTAATTGTGAATTTAAAGAATGCTTGTGTTGAAGTGGCAAGTCCCGTAGCATGCACGTATGGTAACCGTTGTGTAACAAATTTGAAACATGAGGTGTTCTTAGATTGTCATCCTTATGAGTGGCGGTCGGGGACGAGCGATGGTATTTTCCTACCAATCTATCCCCCTAGGAGCATGCGCGTAGTGCTTGGTTTTTGATGACTTGTAGATTTTTGCAATATATATATGAGTTCTTTATGACTAATGTGAGTCCATGGATTATACGCACTTTTACCTTTCCATCATTGCTAGCCTCTTCGGTACCGTGCATTGCCCTTTCTCACCTTGAGAGTTTGTGCAAACTTCACCGGTGCATCCAAACCCCGTGATACGATACGCTCTATCACACATAAACCTCCTTATATCTTCCTCAAAACAGGCACCATACCTACCTATTATGGCATTTCCATACCAATTCCGAGATATATTGCCATGCAACTTTCCATCGTTCCGTTCATCATGACATGCATCATCATTGTCATATTGCCTTGGATGATCATGTAGTTGACACCGTATTGTGGCTAAGCCACCTTCATAATTTTTCATACATGTCACTCTTGATTCATTGCCATCCCAGTACTCCGCCGGAGGCATTCATATAGAGTCATATCTTGTTCTAGTTTTGAGTTGTAACACATGAGTTGTAAATAAATAGAAGTGTGATGATCATCGTTATTAGAGCATTGTCCCTATAAAAAGACCAAATAAAAAAATAAAAAGAAAGGCCAAAAAAAAGAGAAAGGCCCCAAAAAAGGGGACAATGCTACTATCATTTGTTGTCACTTTCATATACTAGTGGGAATTTTTCATTATAGAACTTTGCTTGTATATTCCAACGATGGGCTTCCTCAAAATGCCCTAGGTCTTCGTGACCAAGCAAGTTGGATGCACACCCACTAGTTTCTTTTGTTGAGCTTTCATACATTTATAGCTCTAGTGCATCCGTTGCATGGCAATCCCTACTACTCATGTTGACATCAATTGATGGGCATCTCCATAGCCCGTTGATTAGCCTCGTTAACATGAGACTTTCTTCCTTTTTGTCTTCTCCACACAACCTCCATCATCATATTATATTCCACCCATAGTGCTATATCCATGGCTCACGCTCATGTATTGTGTGAAAGTTGAAAAAAGTTTGAGATTACTAAAGTATGAAACAATTGCTTGGCTTGTCATCGGGGGTGTGCAAGATGAGAGCATTCTTGTGTGACGAAAATGGAGCATGACCAAACTATGTGATTTTGTAGGGATAAACTTTCTTTAGCCATGCTATTTTGAGAAGACATGATTGCTTTGATTAGTATGCTTGAAGTATTACTATTTCTTATGTGAATATGAACTTTTATTTTGAATCATTTGGATCTGAACATTCATGCCACAATAAAGAAAATTACATTGAGAATTATGCTAGGTAGCATTCCACATCAAAAATTCTGTTTTTATCATTTACCTACTCCAGGACGAGCAGGAATTATGCTTGGGGATGCTTGATATGTCTCCAATGTATCTATATTTTTTGATTGTTCCATGCTTTTATATTACCTGTTTTGGATGTTTATGGGCTTTACTTTACACTTTTATATCATTTTTGGGACCAACCTACAAACCGGAGGCCCAGCCCGAATTGCTGTTTTTTTTGCCTATTTCAGTGTTTCGAAGAAAAGGAATATCAAATGGGGTCCAAACGGAATGAAACCTTCGGGAGCGATCTTTTTGGAACAAACGCAAACCAGGGGACTTCGAGTGGACGTCAAGCAACAAACGAGGCAGCCACGAGGGTGCCCGGCGTACCCCCCACCCTCGTGGCCCCTCGAGCGTCAACCGACCTACTTCTTCCTCCTATATATATCCATGTACCCCGAAAACATCTAGGAGCACCACGAAAAACTATTTCCACCGCCGCAACCTTCTGTATCCGCGAGATCCCATCTTGGAGCCTTCGCCAGCGCTCCGCCGGAGGGGGAATCGACCACGGAGGGCCTCTACATCGTCTCCAAGGCCTCTCCGATGAGTTGTGACTAGTTTACCATAGACTTTCGGGTCCATAGTTATTAGCTAGATGGCTTATTTTCTCTCTTTGAATCTCAATACCAAGTTCTCCTCGATCTTCTTGGAGATCTATTCAATGAAACTCTTTTTGCAGTGTGTTTGTCGAGATCCGATGAATTGTGTGTCTATGATCAAGTTTATCTATGAGAAATATTTGAATCTCCTCTGAATTCTTTTATGTATGATTTGTTATCTTTGCAAGACTCTTCGAATTATCAGTTTGGTTTGGCCTACTAGATTGATCTTTCTTGCAACTTAGCTTTGGGTTCAATCTTGCGGTGTCCTTTCCCAGTGACAGCAGGGGCAGCAAGGCACGTATTGTATTGCTGCCATCGAGGATAAAAGGATGAGGTTTATGTCATATTGCATGAGTTTATCCCTCTACATCATGTCATCTTTCTTAATGCGTTACTCTGTTCTTATGAACTTAATACTCTAGATGCAGGCAGGAGTCGGTCGATGTGTGCAGTGATAGTAGTAGATTTAGAATCATTTCGATCTACTTGTTGCGGATGTGATGCCTATATACATGATCATGCCTAGATAATCTCATAACTATGCACTTTTCTATCAATTGCTCGACAGTAATTTGTTCACCCACCGTAATACTTATGCTATCTTGAGAGAAGCCACTAGTGAAACCTATGGCCCCGGGGTCTATCTTTTATCATATAAGTTTTCCATCTACTTTTATTTGCATCTTTTATTTTCCAATCTATATCATAAAAATACCAAAAATATTTATCTTATCATATTATCTTTATCAGATCTCACTTTCGCAAGTTACCGTGAAGGGATTGACAACCCCTTTATTGCGTTGGTTGTGAGGTTCTTGTTTGTTTGTGTAGGTGCGTGGGACTTTTGAGGAGCCTCCTACTGGATTGATACCTTGGTTCGCAAAAACTGAGGGAAATAATTACGCTACTTTGCTGCATCACCATTTCCTCTTCAAGGAAAACCAACCCAGCGCTAAAGAGGTAGCAGAGACCATGGAGGAAGAAGCACAAGGGGGAGAACCTCTCCTCCTCTCTCTCAGTGGCACCGGTGTGCCATCGGGAGGGGAATCACCACTACGGTGATCGTCTTCATCAACACCACCATCATCATCACCATCCTCATCTCTTTTACGCGGTCCACTCTCCCGCACCCCACTGTAATCCCTACTTGAACATGGTGCTTTATGCCACACATTATGATCCAATGATGTGTTGCGATCCTATGATGTTTTGAGTAGATATCCTTTGTCTTTGGGTTGATTGATGATCTAGATTGGTATGAGTTGTATGTTTTACTTTGGTGTTGTACTATGGTGCCCTCCGTGTCGCGCAAGCGTGAGGGATTCCCACTGTAGGGTGTTGTAATATGTCCATGGTTTACTTATTGTCTGCGTTGCTTGAGTGATAGAAGCATAAACACGGATAAGTGGGTCATGGCGTATGGGATAAAGGGGACTTGATGCTTTAATGCTATGATTGGGTTTTACCTTAATGATCTTTAGTAGTTGCGGATGCTTGCTAGAGTTCCAATCATAAGTGCATATGATCCAAGACGAGAAAGTATGTTAGCTTATGCCTCTCCCTCATATGAAATTGCAATAGTGATTACCGGTCTTGTTAAAGATTGCCTAGGATAATTCCGCACACTGATCCATCATTATTCCACACTCGCTATTTATAATATTTAGTAATATATTCTAACTTTATGATAACAGCACCTACTTTTATATTTTTTCTCTCCGATGCCATGCAAAGTTATCCTCTTCATACCCACAACGTAGTTTTATTTCTCGTTTCTAGTTGGAAGCAAACGTTCGGTGTATGTAGAGTCGTATCAGTGGCAAATAGGACTTGAGAAAATATTGATCTTACCTTTAGCTCTTTGTGGGTTCGACACTCCATACTTATCACTTCCACCTTTGGGAATTGCTACGATGATTCCCTGCACTTGGGGATAATCAAGCTCTTTTCTGGCGCCGTTGCCGGGGAGCAATAGCGTGGGGTTGATATTCTCGTGTGTGCTTGTTTTCTTTCCTTCACTAAGTAGATTTTGTTTTTCCTTTTTGTTTATGTTTAGTTGTGGGTGAAGCATACAAAAAAATTAAAAGAATGAAAATACCAAAAAAATTACTTGCCTCTCATGCCTAAAAAGTTTTTCAAAAAGAGAAGTGATTGGAAAGTTATGCATTGAAGAAGTGAGGGTCGACCTTGAGCACTAGTGTTAAGGCTCATGGAAACAATGTAGAATTTTTCCTGGAAGTTTCTCTGTAAATAATTATCCCCTTGTATATACCTGTCGGTGTCAAAACCGGCGGATCTTGGGTAGGGGGTCCCGGACTGTGCATCTAGGCGGATGGTAACAGGAGACAAGGGACATGATGTTTTTACCCAGGTTCGGGCCCTCTCGATGGAGGTAAAACCCTACTCCTGCTTGATTGATATTGATGATATGGGTAGCACAAGAGTGGATCTACCACGAGATCAAGGAGGCTAAACCCTAGAAGCTAGCCTATGGTATGATTGTTGTAATGGTTGTTGTTCTGCGGACTAAAACCCTCCGGTTTATATAGACACCGGAGAGGGCTAGGGTTACACAGAGTCGGTTACAATGGTAGGAGATCTACATATCCGTATCGCCAAGCTTGCCTTCCACGCCAAGGAAAGTCCCATCTGGACACGGGACAAAGTCTTCAATCTTGTATCTTCATAGTCTTGGAGTCCGGCCGACGATGATAGTCCGGCTATCCGGACACCCCCCTAGTCCAGGACTCCCTCAGTAGCCCCCGAACCAGGCTTCAATGACGATAAGTCCAGAGCATATGTAGTCTTCGGCGTTGCAAGGCGGGTTCTCCTTTAAGTTCCATGTAACTGCCAAACAGTGTCCGGCTTCCTTATCAACGTTGCGCTTCTTGGCTTCCACGCCCAATAATGGCCTTCTTCCACGCGTCGCACGAATGCGAAAAGCCAGGGTATTTTTTATATTTTACCCCCTAGCTGCGCAAATAATCTGCCTATAAGAGAGGCAAGAATCCAGATCCAAACCACACCATCTTCCTCCCGCGAGTACTTATTGGAGTGCCTCTGACCCAAAATCCATTCCATCATGGACCGTCGACGCAGCTCCTCCTCTCGCGCTCCCAGCCCTCTGCCAGGAGATTGGCGGAGATGTTCTGTCCCGCACAACGAGCTGGTGACGCTCCAAGCGGAGGGATATCTCCCTCCGGCCTTCATGGTTACGGTTCGAGCCGGGCTGACCACCTACCAAGGTGGGAAGCAAGCGGAGGCTACCCCAAGTCCCAACAAAGGGGAGCGGGTATGCTTCGTCCCCTATCTGATAAGGGGGCTCGGATTTCCTATACATCCGTTCCTCCGTGGGCTCCTAGAGTTCTACGGACTCCAGCTCCATCACCTCACGCCCGCCTCTATCCTGCATATCACGGGTTACGTAGCTCTTTGCGAGCTATTCCTGGGCGTCGAGCCCCATTTTGCGCTGTGGAAGAGGTTGTTCTGCCTTGTCCCCCGCTCTCACGAGGGGTCCACATATCAAGTTGGCGGTGCCGAAATATGGCGCATCGCTGGGACCGGATATCCATCCGGAACCCCTAAGAAGGCGTCCGAAGACTGGCCTTCAGAATGGTTTTATGCAGAATACGCTCCGCTGCCGGACCCTGTTCAGATCGGCCTCCTGGAGTTCAGTAATGCTTCTTTGAAGAAACGCCTTAGCTGGCGCCCACGGAGCCCCCAGCTAGAGGAAGACAAGAGCGTCCATTATTTGATGGGCCGGATAAGGTTACTGGCCCATTCCGGGTTGACCATGATTGGATTCATGGCAACATGCATTATGCGGGGGGTGCAGCCGCTGCAATACAGGGGCCACCCTATGTGGGATTTCAACGAGGAGGATGATGCCACCCGTCATGGCCGCAAAGGGCCGGGATCGGCCGAAGACCTGGCGAAGATCCTGTCCGTCCTGTACAAGGGGGAGAAGGAGGATTTCCTCCAGACGAGCCCATTGAATGGGTTCTCCATGAATAACCCTCGGCGTTGGGTAAGCGAACACTTTGTGTGCCCAACCCACGCCTTCAAAGTTTAAGTTTCTTATATTATGCTTTCGACGCAGGAGCTGCGTCGGGTTGTGGAGGGCATGCTTAGTCCAGCTCGGCAACCCGAGGATCCAGAGAGATCCGTGATTCGCCTCGAAGAGGACCTGCACATAAAGGTGGAGCTAATCGACGGGGTGTTCCACCAGCTCAGCATGGATAATGCTTTAGTCGCCATTACGGCTGACTACCCCGGACTATATCCGGCTTCCCAGGTGATTGTGACCGAAGTCATGACACCATTATTTCTTCCTTGCTCATTTCTGACCACCGTATACGATGGCGCTTTGCAGGAGGCGCCTTCAAGGCGGGAAGCCGAGCCCACGGCGGCTGACCAACAAGGGTCGGTCCGGCCCAGTAGGCGGAAGAGGAGCGCGGCGCGGATTGAAACGTCGCCGCAAAGGTATAGCTAACGGTCCGTTATTTAGAGCAACGTTCCTAGGAAGCGTTCGAATGCTCATGACCTTTGTAGGAGAAAAAGCGCCCGCCGAACTGCGGGCGTAGAGGTTGCCAACCCAGCCTCTACCAGCCAGGCTCCAAAGCACCTAGTGCGAGGGGAGGCGGCGCAAAGCGCGAGCCGGATACTCCTCCAACGGGATGCCGACAGATCGTCCGCCACCAAGTGCGGCGTGGAGAGCGCCATGAACCACAGCGCCGCCACGACAGTTTTTCGTTCGTGTGCTTCTCCCCGAGGCGTTGAATGCCTTTAACGCTGGGACGCGCACCTCCGTGCTGCTCAAGATGGTTTGACCAGAGCCACGAGAAAGTATGTAAAAGACATACGGGTAAGAGATTTTAATAGTTGTATATGCCAGTAGCCCCCGAGACTTAAAGTAGTTATATTAACTGATTTAAGGATCATTTGAAATGCATGATCTTACAAAGAAGAATACCCAACTGTCTCAGGAGCTGCAAGAGTGTAAGGCCCAACTTGAGGCCGCACAGGCTGCCGCAGGAGGACACGCAGGGACCCCTCCTGGTAACACATTTTTTTTAAAAGATAAGTGGTGTGCGGCGTGTGCGCAAGTCTAATAATGACATTGCAAGTGCTGCCGGACAAGATCCGGACAGGCAAGAACTACTACACTAGATGAAGGCCGGCGAGAGGGTGCTGACGAGGGTGCAGCAGGAAAGGAACAAGCTCGAGGATGCCCACGCCCAGCTTGGAGAAGAGCTGAAAGGTGTTCGGGCCGAGCTGTCTGGCTCCGTTAAGGAGAATCAGCGGCTTCGTCGCGGCATCTATAGTAAGTGCTTGAGCGAACTCCTTTGAAAAGAAGAGTTCGGCGAGGAAGTCAATTGACAAAATATGTCTGTAGGTATACTCACGGGTCGCCATGCGGAGGAGATGCCCGTATCAACGGGTGATCAACTTCCCGAGCTGGTGCAACTGCTCGAACGGGTTCGGCAGGCAATGACCGGCGTCGTCCAGGCTTTATGGCCATCCCTCTCCCTGCCCGAGTGCCTTGGAGAGCTTGTGGAGAAGCTTCAGGGAGTGCGGCAGCGCTTCCGTTTATGGAAGATTTCGGCCTGCCGCCAAGGTGCCAGGGAGGCCTGGGCCATGGTGAAGACGCGGTACAAGAAGGCGGCCCGATGGGAAGGAGATCCCTGTGAGTTTAGTATACGGCCAAGTAGAGTCGGCCGCTAAATTTTCCCAACTGGACTGTAAATTAGACAGCCTGTTAGACGGGATTGAGGAGGAATACAGTCAGTCGATTTGACAATGTATTTTAAAATGACATGTAAAATGCCTTCTAGCCGGATTGTAGATCGTTTGTCTTTGCCGACCTTTTCGCTTCAACCTCGGGACCCTAGAGTCCGGAGTGTGTCCGAATACCTTCTCGGTTAAGAAACAACCGGGGCATGCATGGAGACCAGGCGTAGGGGTCATTAGTGCTTTATCAGACAAGTGCCCAACTAGTTATGTTATATTACATGGTTAGTAAGAAACATCTTCCAGGGAGAATAGTTCCGTTAAGGGTTCCTTTCCCTAGGAGGCATGCCCTAAAGTGCATGTCCGGACTGCGAAAAGAGCAGGATAACATCTGGGGGCAGATACATAAATTGATAAAAAATCATCTTTCAAGTCACCGACCGAATATTCCCTTAAGAACGCTAGCTTTCGGCTTCACCCAGTCTGAGGTACACATCCGGCTGATCCGGCAGTAACGATCGCAGAGGTGCTCCCTTTACCTCCTAGCCGAACAATCGGGAATGTAGGGGTAAGCACAGGAGCCAGGCAACACAGCTTGCCAAAACTTAAGTCATATCGATGCATATAATGGTGAATAAAAGGTACACGTGGAAGTTTGACACGCGTGCTGGGCATGAAGCCCTTATATTAAGCTTCTGGTGAGGAATCCCCCAGGTATAATGAGTGCGAATAGCACATCAATTGTGTGTGAACGATGCGCGAGTAAGACTTTTAAGGCTTTGATGAATAGGGGTGAGAGAAAAAAAGAGAAACAGAAGACAACTGAAGTGTAAAAAATTTGGACGGGGGAAGGGGACGAACTCTTAGTCCGGCGCTAGGCATAGAATCTTCAGAGGCAGGCTGCGTTCCATGGGTTCGGCTCGAGTCGGTTGTCCGACGCATTTCGTAGACGGTACGCTCCGCCAGTCAAGACTTGATCGATAATGAAGGGGCCTTCCCATTTGGGCTTGAGTTTGTCCTTTTTGTTGTCCGGCAGGCGTAGAACTAGTTCGCCAACGTTGTAAGTCTTGGCCCGTACTTCTCTGCTTTGATATCTTTGAGCCTGCTGCTGATAGAATGCGGAACGAGCGACGGCGCGTTCTTCCTCCAATGCGTCCAAGCTGTCCTGATGATCCAGCTCGGCTTCTGTTTCTTCGTACATGCGCACTCGAGGTGAGTCATGAATGATGTCGCAGGGCAAAACTGCTTCTCCGCCGTATACCATAAAAAATGGTGTGAATCCGGTAGTACGGTTGGGCGTTGTCCGCAGCCCCCAGAGTGTGGAGTCGAGCTCCTCTACCTAGTGCGTGTCAGATTTCTTAAGTGACCGCACTAGTCTGGGTTTGATGCCGCTCATTATTGGACCGTTCGCTCGTTCCACTTGACCGTTGGTTTGAGGATGATAGACTGAAGCGTAATCAAGCTTAATGCCCATATTTTTGCACCATGATTTAACCTCGTCGGCCATGAAGTTCGTGTCGTTATCGGTGATGATGCTGTGGGGGACACCATAAGGGTGTACTACCCCGGATACAAAGTCTATCACTGGTCCGGACTCTACCGTTTTAACTGGCTTGGCCTCTATCCATTTGGTGAATTTATCCACCATGACCAATAGGTACCTTTGCTTGTGGGTTCCCCCTTTAAGGGGTCCAACCATGTCAAGCCCCCAGACCGTGAACGGCCAGGTAATGGGTATAGTTTTGAGGGCGGTTGGTGGCATATGGATCTGATTAGCAAAGAGCTGACAACCGACACATCTTTGGACTAAGTCCTGAGCATCTGCCCGGGCCGTCGGCCAATAAAATCTTGTATGGAATGCCTTTCCTACAAGGGCCCGAGCTGCGGCGTGGTGTCCGCCTAGTCCCGCATGAATTTCAGCCAGAAGGTTTCGCCCTTCCTCTTCGGAGATACACCTTTGAAGGACTCCGGTTGTGCTTTTCTTATAGAGTTCTCCCTCATGGACCTTGTAGGATTTGGATCTCCAGACTATGAAGCGGGCCTCATTTTGGTCTTTGGCAAGTTCCTGCCTAAGCAAGTAGGCTAGGAATGGCTCTGTCCATGGGGCGATTACTGCCATTATGTCATGGGCTGAAGGTGTTATTTCATCGGCTGAATCGCCAATTATGTCAGATTGCTCTGTGTCGGTTGGTGCGGCTGCTTCCGGTTTGTTATTTCCGAACTCCTCTTCCCATAGTACGGATGGCTTAAAGAGCCGTTCCAGGAAGACGTTTGGAGGGACAGCGTCACGTTTTGCGCCGATGCGTGCCAGTACGTCAGCTGCTTGGTTATTATCTCGGGCTACGTGGTGGAATTCGAGTCCTTCGAACCGAGCTGACATTTTGAGGACAGCGTTACGATAGGCTGCCATTTTCGGATCCTTGGCGTCAAAGTCTCCATTTACTTGGGATATTGTGAGGTTTGAGTCCCCACGCACCTCTAGGCGTTGAATGCCCATGGAGATTGCCATCCGGAGGCCATGTAAAAGGGCCTCGTATTCGGCTGCGTTGTTGGAGTTCGTGTACATTATCTGAAGTACATATTGGACTGTGTCTCCGGTTGGGGACGTCAATACGACGCCAGCCCCCAATCCGGCCAACATTTTCGAGCTGTCAAAGTGCATAATCCAATTGGAGTATGCGTCGTACTCTTTGGGGAGTTCGGCTTCCGTCCACTCAGCGACAAAGTCAGCCAGAACTTGCGACTTTATAGCTCGCCGAGGTTTGTAGGTTATATCGAATGGTAAGAGCTCAATGGCCCATTTTGCAATCCTGCCCGTCGCGTCACGGTTGTTTATAATGTCATTGAGGGGTACTTCGAAAGCCACTGTTATCGAACACTCTTGAAAGTATTGTCGGAGCTTCCGGGATGCCATGAACACCGCGTACGCTATCTTTTGGTAGTGCGGGTAACGGGACTTGCAGGGAGTTAACACAGTTGATACGTAGTACACTGGTTTTTGAAGAGGGAATTTATGCCCTTCTGTCTCTCGTTCTACGACGAGTACCGCGCTTACAACTTGATGTGTTGCCGCGATGTATAACAACATTGGTTCGCCCAGGTTAGGCGCGGCAAGGACCGAATTTGATGCCAATATGGCTTTTATTTCTTCGAGTCCGGCGGTGGCCGCATCCGTCCACTCGAACTGCTCGGTGCGCCTGAGGAGGCGATAGAGGGGCAATGCCTTTTCTCCCAAACGGGAGATAAAGCGGCTTAGAGCCACCACGCATCCAGTCAATTTTTGTATTTGTTTGAGGTCTCTTGGAATATCTAGCTGTGACAGAGCTCGGATCTTGGCTGGGTTTTCTTCAACTCCTCTACCGGACACAATGAAGCCCAGGAGCTTTCCGGCTGGTACGCCGAAAACGCATTTTTCCGGATTCAGCTTGATGTCGTATGCTCATAGGTTGTCGAATGTGAGCCTCAAATCGTCTACTAGGGTTTCGACGTGTTTGGTTTTGACGACTATGTCGTCTACGTATGCCTCTACTGTTTTGCCGATCTGGGTAGCCAGACATGTCAATCATGCGCTGATATGTTGCTCCGGCGTTTTTAAGTCCGAAGGGCATCGTGTTGAAGCAGAATGGTCCATATGGAGTAATGAATGCCGTTACGGCTTGGTCCGCTTCCGCCATCTTGATTTGATGGTAGCCGGAGTATGCGTCCAGGAAGCACAATGAATCGTGCGCTGCGGTAGCATCGATTATTTGGTCGATGCGGGGGCGGGGGAAAGGATCCTTTGGGCAGGCCTTGTTGAGGTCTTTAAAATCGACACATAGGCGCCAGGATTTGTCCTTCTTTGGTACCATTACTAGATTTGCTAGCCAATCCAGATGTTTGATATCTCTGATGAATCCGGCTTCCAATAGTTTGGCTAGTTCTTCTCCCATTGCCTGCCGTTTGGGTTCGGAAAATCGTCAAAGAGCCTGTTTGACTGGTTTGAACCCTTTTAGGATATTTATGCTATGTTCTGCCAATCTGCGTGGGATTCCCGGCATATCTGAAGGGTGCCAGGCGAAAATGTCCCAATTTTCCCGAAGGAATTCTCGCAGTGTGGCGTCTACATCAGGGTTCAACTGTGCCTCGATGGAGGCCGTTTTTGTCAGGTCCGTTGGATGGACCTGGAATTTTACTATTTCATCCGCTGGTTTAAAGGAGGTGGACTTGGATCTCTTATCGAGTATCACATCATCCCTATTCACCGTAGAGCGCAGCGCGGTGAGTTCTTCTGCCGCTAGGGCTTCGGATAGTGCCTCCAGTGCTAATGCGGTTGTCTTGTTTTCGGCGCAGAGTGCTATGTCCGGATCACTAACGAAAGTGGTTATTCCGTTGGGCCCAGGCATTTTGATCTTCATGTACCCGTAATGGGGTACAGCTTGAAAAATTGTGAATGCCTCTCGTCCTAATATAGCGTGATATCCGCTGTTGAACGGGGCCACTTGGAACGTGACTTCTTCGGACATGTAATTGTCCGGCGATCCGAACACCACATCGAGTGTGATTTTTCCGGTACCTTGGTAAGTCGAAAGCCGTCCACTATTGGACTAAGTACCAGTGCGGCTGGTGCTCGGGCTGTTCGGAATTTAGGTTCGTCGCTGGCGTTGAAAGTGATGGCTGTGTCGCTCCATGGATTTGTTGTTGCTACTTGGTAGACTTCGGCGAGGCTGCAGATTGTTCGTTTCCGCATATTATTTGATGCGAAAGTCTCGAAGACTGTTGATACCGTACCAGTGTTGTTGGAGTGGTTTTCCGGGGCTAGAAGCTCCTCGCCACTTTTGGCCACCCGCCGTAATATCCAACATGCTCGAAGGCTATGTGTTGGGGTGGCACCCTCTGTACTGTGAATTTTACAAGGTCCACTAAGCCATCCCTCCAGTACAGTTCCGTGCCCTTTATGGGGTTTTTGCTTTTTGGTTTTTGTACCTGGTGCCTGAGTGTAATGCACCCTTTTGTTGCGGACTAAGGTTGCATTCGGGGCCGGATTGTCCCAAAATTTATTTTCGGTTTTCCGGAAACTCTCCATCACATAGTACTTTCGTACTGTGGACGCCAGGTCGGCAAAGCATGTAACTTCACGACGGCTGACGGAAGATTCCCTCGTCCGTACAATTGTTGCAAAAAATTGAGATTGCGTTCTCCTCTCGGCAGTCCTTTATGCTATCCATAATCAGGAGGAATCTGGCCCAGTAATGATGTACTGTTTCAGCGGGCTCTTGCCGGATTAGAGATAGATCGCATATGTCTGGGCGGGTGGGTGGACTTAAGTCCGGAACCCTACCCATCTCGAGGCTCAAGGGCCGAGAAGTTTCCAAACTTGGAAGCTTGGATTGTTGGATGTTGTCCAACGAGTCCGGTCCAATGCCTGACTTTAGGTTCAGTGCTTGATCGAAGTCCGCCCCTCCGCGGGAATTCGGCATGGAGGATTCGGGAGCCCGGACATGACTAGTTTTCAATACAGGAGAAGAGTCGCCGCGTTGTTCCTCTACCACTGCAACGTGGTGGGTGACCTGGGGAGAGTTAATCTCTCTCAGATCGGTTTTAAGCCCAATTTGATTGTAGTCTGTAGCGACTCCCAGGGCGGCGATGCGATCCAAGAGCTCGTTTACGGATGAGAGCTCTATTGGATCCAGCCGCTCTGCGAATTCCGAGCTGACGTGAAGATTGCTTTTGACGACCTGAGAGGTCATTGTCAAAGCGGTGGCCGGACAGGCGGTCATAAGAAAACCACCTAGCCGGATAGTTTGGCCGGCGGCCAAGGATCCTTTAGCGAATATACCGTCCTTGAAGACGGGAAGAGGCATCCTTCCTATCGGCGACGGCACAGAGGAACTCTCAATGAAAGCACCAATGTCGGTGTCAAAACCGGCGGGTCTCGGGTAGGGGGTCCCGGACTGTGCGTCTAGGCGGATGGTAATAGGAGACAAGGGACACGATGTTTTACCAGTGTTGGGCCCTCTCGATGGAGGTAAAACCCTACTCCTGCTTGATTGATATTGATGATATGGGTAGTACAAGAGTGGATCTACCACGAGATCAAGGAGGCTAAACCCTAGAAGCTAGCCTATGGTATGATTGTTGTAATGGTTGTTGTTCTACGGACTAAAACCCTCCGGTTTATATAGACACGGGAGAGGGCTAGGGTTACACAGAGTCGGTTACAATGGTAGGAGATCTACATATCCGTATCGCCAAGCTTGCCTTCCACACCAAGGAAAGTCCCATCCGGACATGGGACGAAGTCTTCAATCTTGTATCTTCATAGTCTTGGAGTCCGGCCGACGATGATAGTCCGGCTATCCAGACACCCCCCTAGTCCAGGACTCCCTCAATACCCATTGTATTAGAAAATAAAGTGCCAAGCTTTGGTTTTAGGATGACTAGATTGCTTGTTTACTATGTGCAGTACAAAAACAGAAACGTTGGCTGTAGCGCGTGAATTTACATTTTTTACTGGAAAGTCAAATGGGTCTGAAACTTTTTTCACATCACTTCTGTACAGAATTTTAAATTTGTATATTTTTGCTAGAATTTTTGGAGTTACAGAAGTTTACTAAACTTCCAGATTACTACAGACTGTCCTGTTTTTGATAGATTCTATTTTCTATGTATTGATCGCTTATTTTGATGAATCCATGGGAAGTATCGGGGGGTATGAACCATGGTGAAGTTGGAATACAGTAGATAAAGTGCTAATATGAAATTGGAATGAGTTTGCAACGGTACCTAAAGGTAGTGATTTGCTTTAGTATACTAACGGATCTCACAAAGTTTTTGTGGATGAAGTGTTCGAAGATCGAGGAGCAATCAATATGAGAAGAATAATGAGAGGCAAGAGTTCAAGCTTGGGGATTCCCAAGGCACCCCAAGTAAATATTCCAAGGATACTCAAGCATCTAAGATTGGGGATGCCCCGGTTGGCATCCCATCTTTCTTCTTCAACAATTGTTTTGTTCACATGATTTGTGTCCTTTGTGTTTTTGTTTTTTCTTTAAGAACCATGCTAGTATGAGATAGCCCTTCATTGATTTATAGAATACTTCATGTGCTTCACGTATATCTTTTAAGTATGGTCTTATAGAATTGTTCTTTGTGCTTCGCTTAAATCATTTGAGTATGGTTTTATAGAATGCTTCGTGTGCTTCACTTATATATTTTGAGCTTGGATATTGGTTAGTCTATATTAATTGTAGAATTCTCCATGAACTTCACTTATATCTTTTGGAGTATGAATAATACTATCATCTAAAGCGGGTTTGGAAGAGTGTCAACTTTAGGAATTAGTGACCCCATTATTACGAATGAGAAGAATTTTGCTTATGTGGAGAGTAGAAAATTTTCTATGCTTGTAGATCATGAAAAGAATGCTTTATGTGATGGTTATATTGTTTAATTCATTCATGATGCTACTGAAAATTATTATGAGGGAGGAATATATGCTTATAGGAGTTGCAATAATATCAAGTTTCCTCTCTATGTGCTTAAAGTTTTGAAGTTATACTTGTTTTGCCTTCGTATGCTAGTTGATTCTTGTTCCTATAAATTATGTGCTCACAAAATCCCTAGGCATAGGAAGTGGGTTAGATTTAAATTTGCTAGTCATATTCTTCAGGATGCTCTCTTTATGTTTCAATTCTTATCTTTTATGTGAGCATTGTCGGTGTCAAAACCGGCGGATCTCGGGTAGGGGGTCCCGATCTGTGCGTCTGAGGCTGATGGTAACATGAGGCAAGGGACACAACGTTTACCCAGGTTCGGGCCCTCTCGACGGAGGTAAAACCCTACTTCCTGCTTGATTGATATTGATGATATGAGTAGTACAAGAGTAGATCTACCACGAGATCGTAGAGGCTAAACCCTAGAAGCTAGTGTAACATCCCAAATTTTCAATTTGGAATGTTATACATTAGATCATATTGCATTGCATATTTTCTCGCTTTTGTCGATCCTAGAAATTTCACGCAACTCAAGGACCCTCGGAGAGAGTTGGAGATTTCGAAATTTTCATATTTGAGTTCTCTCGAATTATGAAAAGAGGATCATTTGATTTTATTTATTTTATCCTCAAATATTTTTCCAATATCAAAAATAAGAGAGGGAATAATATGACTTTCCGAAAATTTAGGAAAAATGAAGATTTAATAAATAAATCAAATTTTGGAGTTTTCCGGAGTTTATTTTTTCATTAGGGAAAAATGCGTGTTTTCAAAAATTGCATTTAGGCCCCGAGTAAAAGTTCATTTTGTTCGACTCATTTTTAAGAGTCGGGGAAAATTTACTTTGTAGTTTTTGGAGTTCGTTTAGATTTTATTTTCTTCATATTTCTGCGCGCGTTATTTATTAAAAGAAACCGCAGCGCCGACTGGGCCAAGGGCCCACCAGTGACAATAGCGCCCGCCCTCCTGCAGCGTCTTAGGCAGCCACTGCCGCCACCGAGTCCGGCTCGGATCTGCAGCGCCGCTGCCGCCTTTGCTTGCCCCCCTCCCCAAGCAACACCCCCTCCTATATACTCCCCAACCCCTCTCCTCCCAAGCAGCAGACTCAAGAAGAAGAAGAAGAATAAGAGCCCGCCAGCCGCCGCCGCCCATGCAGCCGCCGCCGCCCGCCACCGCCCGCGTCGCCGTCGCCTCGCCGCCTAGCTGCCGCCCCGCCAGAGCCCCGCCTCGTCGAGGTAGCCGCGCTGCGCCACCCTCCCCCTCGGTTAGGTTTTTTTATAAAAAACCGTACCAGTTTTCTTTTTCGTCGTTTTGGTTTTTTCCAAAACCCTAGGTCGGTTTTTATTTCTGGTTTTGTTGTTTAGCGAGCGTTCGCCGGACCGTTCATCTTAACGAACGTGATCACCGGTTATTCCCGGTTAACGAACGTCCGTTCATTTAACCGTTCCTCTTTTTTTTAATCGGATTTATTCCGCTATTTTCTGATCGTGATTTCAGATCCGATCTTCGTTCTACTTTATCTTCTCGCTCGTTTATCGGAATCAGGTGATTCAAGCGCCTGGAGTTTCGTTTCGAAACCGCCATTCCGACTAATCAACTTAAGCAAAGTTTTGCTACTGTAAAATTTGACTTAGTTTCAACTTGCTAGAACAGAGTTGTTTTCTTCCGCCGTTTGTTTTTTGTTGTTTTGTTTGGTTCGTTTTCTTTTGCAACCAAGGTTTTTAAGTTGAACTATCTAGTTAGATCTTTTATTCGAGATTTACCTATGCATTAGATGAGTACTTCTTGTATGCTTGTTGTTTGTCTGTGATAGATCACCCGGAGTGCGCCGTTTGTTACTTCGAATCTCTAGGTTTCGCGGAACATCAGCAAGGCAAGTAACACTTGATCATATCTTTTTCTACTACCCAGTTTTATTGCATTAGATCAATCCTCAAACATTGCATGATTAGGATCTAACTAAATTGTGGGATGGGAAGTAGATGAGGTAGTACCTATTACCTGTTTTACTTATGAAACCTTTGGGAGTTACTTCTGCGTTTGTTTATTATGCCATGCTATGCTAGTAGACGTGGATTGGGTGAGTGATATCCATGACAGATGTGACTTTGTTAATTAATGGTTCATCTAAGGTGGCAACTTAAATACACATCTGGGTGGATTGAGGCACCTGGGGTTTCCAGGACTTGCCTGTTTTTCTTTTGGACCGCCACCCAGGCTCAAAGGGATCATAAGATAATTCATGCTAGTAACTTCCGTGTGCAGCCACAAGCCACTATGGGCTCTGGCATAGTTGACTAAGTCGTGCGAACTCTTATAGTTGTAGACTAGAAGATGTAGGGGATGTAGGTGTACCGGTCTACCCATCGTAAGGTGCTAGCGCTTCTGAAAGACTATGTCTCGGTCATCCGTTTCTCAAACACCATGTAGTGCGAGAAACCAAACGGAGGCGATCGAGTCTTGTGGGGAAAAGTGCGCAAACCTCTGCAGAGTGTACAAACTAATCATGATTAGCCGTGTCCCCGGTTATGGACATCTTGAGTATCTAGTATTTGAATATCATGTGAATCTCAACATGTTACCCTAATTTAATATTGTTGGGTTTGTTAATGATTATTTTTAATTGGGATTGAGGATGCTGTCAACCATTCTCAATGTTTAACAACCACCATGATAGTTAAATAAATTTATTCCTTTGTAGTAGGGAAAATTGGCTTTATGCAAAAGCTGTAACCATAGAGTTTTTCCACCAGCCATATATGCATATAGTATAGGCTTATCATTCATTATTCTCTATGTGTTACATTGCCAGCATATTCCATGTGCTGACCCATTTTTGGGCTGCAACTTTCATGTTGCGACTTTTTGCACGACAGTAAGGTGCTTTTAGGTCGTGGTTCTATACTCAGTGATGCCGTTGGAGTTGATGGACTCACTTATCTTCCAAGTCTTCCGCTGTTATCGTTATTAGATGGCCTTAAGCCATATTTATTATAATAAGTCCTCTTTTGGGACATCGATGTAATAAGTGTGTGATTGCTACTCTGTTATAAATCCTTTGAAGTACTGTGTGGTGTCAGCATTACTGATCCAGGGATGACACCTGAGCACAGAGACTTGACCATCTGGGGTTGGGTCACTACGGAGATGGTATCAGAGCACACGCTGACTGCAGGACACGACCACTAAGTTAAAGCCATATATCACTATTCTCATTTTCTAACTCCTCGTCTTTTCTACTCTTTTAGGATGACGGACGCGAAGATCAAGTACGCTCAACCAGATGAAGGCACACCTTTTGGATTCCACTTGAAGGAAGTCGCCAAGTACGTGAACATTGGACTACCAAGCTTCACCGGGACTTTCAACGCCACTGCTGAAGAGGATTTGGAAGATTCAAGCTCACGTTAAGGAAGGACATTCGCCCCAATCACCAAGCCCATAGATAGTGTTTTTAGTGCACCAACCTGGAGTCTGGGAAAGAGCATGGCAGCTCATATCACCATGGGACGCATTGGAGAAGTTTATCAAGAAGACCTCAAGGACACTATCTACCAGATTTGCGGACGCCGAAATGAACAATGGGAGATAGTCAGCACCAAGAAGGATAGATCCATTGCAGATTTCATCCAAGAGCTAAACCAGCACATTCGACGCCAGGAGAACCAGATGTGCAATGATATGATGGAGTTGAAGAATGCGAAGGGAAGGATCATCGAACTTGAAGGAGAGCTGAAGTCTACACGCAAGGACTACATGGACGAGATCGTAGCTGTGGTAAGGCACAATAGCAATCTTAAGCATGAGATTGAAGAACTCAAGAAGAAATTAGCGCTCAAGAATGAAGACAAGTACGTCGACTGTCCGAGCAACTACATCATCATCGAGGACACCGATTCGGATCCAAGTGAACCCGACTTTGAAGACGAAGCTGGAGCAGACATCATGGAGTCTTCCACCGGTTCAAATTAATAGATGACCCCCATACATTAGTAGTATTCCCTCCATGTAAACATTATAGTTCAAGCACTTTTGTGATAGTTAGACCGTTGTATGCCCTTTGTTTGAATGAATGAAGTGATTTTGTGTGCATTTGTCTCATGAGCATTTGGGTAGTGTTTTCTCCTTAGACCTCACTCTATTCTTAATTTCTCGTCTTTTCCAAACCCTTCAGATGCCTCCGAGACGCGACCCCGAGTTTGTTTTCCTGCCAGAGATCACTCAGTTGATTCAGCAGCAGAATACCTTGATTCAAACATTGGTACAGAACCAAGGCAACAACAACAACAACAACCCACCACCACCACCTGCGGATCACTTGACTCGTTTCCTTAGGCTGAATCCGCCGATGTATTCCAGTAGCACTGAGCCGATTGTCGCAGATGATTGGCTTCGCAAGATAGGAAGGGAGTTGACCACTGCATGATGTACAGATGGAGAGAAGGTGAAGTTTGCTGCACATCGGCAGCGGACCCGCAGAGCATGGTGGGAGAATTTCACAGCCACTTACCTCAGAGGCTTTGTCACATGGGATCAGTTTTAGCAAGCTTTCCAACTTGCCCATGTTTCAGCAGGAGCTATGTCCATGAAGAAGCGTGAGTTTCGCAACTTACGCCAAGGAGGAAGGACTGTTGGCAATATGTGGATGATTTTAGTAAGTTAGCATGTTATGCCCCGGATGAGCGTTACTACAGATGCAGCTAAGCGGGAGAAGTTTGGAAGGACTGAATGATGAGTTAAGCATGCGATTGATGGTAGCAAGTTTCAATAACTACCAGGAGATGGTAGACCGAGCCATCATGATTGAAGGGAAGCAGCAGCAGATTGAGAATCGCAAGAGGAAGTATGGGCAGGGGAAGTATAACTCGGAGCCCAGCAGAAGCCCGTTATACCCCTAAGCAGGAGTTCGGTTTCAGCATACCCATGGAGGAGGTAGTTAGGACAACCATAATGGCCACAAGAATGGTAATGGGAATGGAGGAAGCAACAGCCAGAACCGGACCACACCATCAACCCCAGCCAAGAAAGACCTAAGCCAAGTCACCTGTTACAAGTGTTCCAAGACCGGACATTATGCAAATGAATGTCCCGAAGGCCAAGGTGGAAATGGAAGCTCTGGAAAGAAGCCAAACCCTTTCAACAGGGGACAGGTGAACCACATTGATGTGGAGGAGGTTGAAGCTCAGCCCGATCCAGTAATCGGTAAGTTTTTGGTTAAGTCATTTACTGTACTTGTTCTTTTCGATACTGGTGCATCGCATTCATACATATCAAGGGGATTTGTAGAAAAGTATAGCCTGCCTAATCAGATTCTTAAAACCCCTATGCTAGTAAGTTCACTAGGAGCAGAGTACATGGCCAGACAAGGATGTTTTCAAGTGCCATTGAGTATAGGAAGGCATGTATTTCCGACGGATTTGATCATTCTGGAATCCCAAGGTTTGGATGTGATTCTCGGTATGAATTGGCTGTCGATGTATGGCGGAAACATCGATTGCGCAAGTAAGACGATTTTGCTCACAACACCAGAAGGAAGAAGGATTAAGTATGTATCACGACATGGACCAAATAGGAATCAAGTAAATTCTTTATCAGGAGTTGTGCAGGAAGAGGTACCAGTGGTGAAGGATTACCCTGATGTATTTCCTGAGGAATTGCCAGGAATGCCACTGGATAGAGACATTGAGTTTTTGATTGAGCTTTTGCCAGGTACAGGCCCAATATCGAAGCGACCATACAGGATGCCCGCACAGGATTTGGCGGAAATCAAGAAGCATATTAAAGAGCTATTGGATAAAGGTTATATACGCCCAAGTTCGTCGCCTTGGGGATCACCCGTACTTTTAGTGGAGAAGAAGGATGGATCGTTAAGGATGGTTGTTGATTATCGTGGATTGAATGAAGTGACAATCAAGAACAAGTACCCACTACCAATGATAAATGATCTGTTTGATCGTTTGCAAGGAGCTAAAGTGTTTTCCAAGATCGATTTGCGATCAGGGTACCATCAGTTGAAGATTCGAGAGCAGGACATACCTAAGACAGCATTCACCACAAGATATGGACTGTATGAGTATACCGTTATGTCATTTGGACTGACTAATGCACATGCCTATTTCATGAACCTGATGAACAAAGTGTTTATGGAGTTTTTGGATAAGTTCGTCGTGGTGTTCATTGATGATATTTTGGTTTACTCGAAGAATGAAGAGGGACATAAGGAACATTTGCGATTGGTTTTGGAGAAACTAAGGGAACATCAGTTATATGCCAAGTTCAGCAAATGTGAGTTTTGGCTAAAGGAAGTTGGATTTCTTAGACATGTTATATCCGGAGAAGGGATAGCAGTTAACCCTAAAAAGGTTGAGACCGTAACCGAATGGGAAGCACCAACGACAGTTGGAGAGATCCGGAGTTTTCTTGGACTCGCAGGATACTACCGGAGATTCATTGAGAATTTCTCAAGGATTGCAAAGCCTATGACGGAGTTGCTGAAAAAGGATACCAAGTTCAATTGGACTAAGGATTGTGAGGCTAGTTTTCAGGAGTTGAAGAAAAGATTGGTTACCTCACCAGTGTTAATTTTGCCAGATCAGACCAAGGATTATGAGGTGTATTGCAACGCTTCACGTCGAGGACTTGGAGCAGTGCTTATGCAGGAAGGAAGAGTTGTTTCGTATGCTTCACGACAACTGAAACCTCACAAATGATATTATGCCACACATGATTTGGAGTTAGCAGCCGTAGTGCATGCATTGAAGACATGGAGACAGTTCCTCATTGGAAATCATTGTGGAGTGTACACGGATCACAAGAGTTTGAAGTACATTTTCACACAGAAAGAGTTAAACCTTAGACAAAGGAGATGGTTGGAATCATCAAGGATTATGATATGAGATTGCATTATCATCCCGGAAAAGCTAACGTAGTAGCTGACGCATTGAGCCACAAGAGCCATGTCAATACGCTGATGACGGGAGAGATACCAAAGGAGTTAATGGAAGATCTTCGTGAGCTATGTTTGGAAATAGTTCCGAGAGGCTATGTAGCAGCATTGGAGATTCAGTCTACCTTGATGGATAAAATCAGAGAAGCTCAGAAAAATGACAAAGAGATTGCGGAAATAAAGAAGAAAATGAGCGAAGGAAAAGCAAAGGGATTTCGTGAGGATGAGCACGATACCCTATGGTTTGAGGACTGTGTTTATGTGCCAAATGACCCGGAGATCAGGAAGTTGATTCTGCAAGAGGCACATGATTCACCCTATTCGATTCACCCAGGAAATACCAAGATGTATTTGGATTTGAAGGAAACGTTCTGATGGACCGGAATGAAGAAGGATATTGCGGAGTATGTAGTAGTTTGTGATGTATGTCAGAGAGTGAAGGCAGAACATCAGAAGCCAGCAGGATTGTTGCAACCATTGCCGATACCCGAATGGAAGTGGGATAAACCAGGCATGGATTTCATCACGGGTTTGCCAAAGACTCGTTCAGGCTATGACTCGATTTGGGTTATAGTCGACCGCTTGACGAAGGTAGCTCATTTCATTCCAGTCAAGACTACCTATAGCAGTGCTAAGTTGGCAAAGATATACATGACCAGAATTGTGTGTTTGCACGGAGTTCCGAGGAGTATCGTATCAGATAGAGGAACCCAATTTACCTCAAAGTTTTGGAATCAGTTGCAAGAAACATTGGGAACCAGGCTAGAATTCAGTACAGCTTTTCACCCGCAGACGGATGGACAGACTGAGAGAGTCAATCAGATTTTGGAGGATATGCTGAGAGCTTGTGCACTAGATTATGGATCTAGTTGGGACGATAACTTGCCGTATGCAGAGTTTTCCTATAACAACAGTTACCAAACCAGCTTGAAGATGGCACCTTTCCAAGCTTTATACGGAAGGAGGTGCAGGACACCGTTGTCATGGGACGAAGTTGGAGACCGTCAGTTGTTTGGACCAGATTTGATTAAGGAATCTGAACAGAAAGTTAAGTTGATTCGCGATAGGCTCAAGGTAGCCCAGTCCAAACAGAAGAGCTATGCGGATTCAAAACGCAAGGAGATAGAATATGAAGTTGGAGACAGAGTTTACCTTAGAGTATCCCCACTTCGAGGAGTTAAGCGTTTTGGAGTTAAAGGAAAATTAGCACCACGTTTCGTTGGACCGTATAGGATCTTGCAACACATGGGAGAAGTCGCTTATATGTTGGAATTACCTAAGGGACTGTCAGGAGTTCATGACGTATTCCATGTTTCTCAGCTGAAGAAATGTCACGCCAAGATGGCAGAGGTAGCGATAAGAGATACAGTGCCACTGGAAGCAATTCAGTTGAAGGATGATTTAACATATGAGGAAAAACCCATCAAGATTCTCGAACACGCTAGCAGGGTTACTCGCAGCAAGGTAATCAATTTTTGCAAAGTTCAGTGGAACCACCACTCAGAGGATGAAGCCACCTGGGAGAGAGAAGAAGACTTGCTCAAGGACCACCCTCACCTATTTTCTAGCCAACCCGAATCTCGAGGGCGAGATTCATCTTAAGGGGGGTAGGTTTGTAACATCCCAAATTTCAATTTGGAATGTTATACATTAGATCATATTGCATTGCATATTTTCTCGCTTTTGTCGATCCTAGAAATTTCACGCAACTCAAGGACCCTCGGAGAGAGTTGGAGATTTCGAAATTTTCATATTTGAGTTCTCTCGAACTATGAAAAGAGGATCATTTGATTTCGAAATATTTTTCCAATATCAAAAATAAGAGAGGGAATAATATGACTTTCCCAAAATATGGAAAAATGAAGATTTAATAAATAAATCAAATTTTGGAGTTTTCCGGAGTTTATTTTTTTCCTTAGGGAAAAATGTGTGTTTTCAAAAATTGCATTTAGGCCCCGAGTAAAAGTTCATTTTGTTCGACTCATTTTTAGGAGTCGGGGAAAATTTACTTTGTAGTTTTTGGAGTTCATTTAGATTTTTTTTTCTTTTTTTTTCTGCGCGCGTTATTTATTAAAAACCATGGCCTTGGATCGGGCCAAGGGCCCGGCACCGCCCAAAGGTTCCCGCCCTCCCTCACAGCCGCCGCCCGCCGACCGAGTCGGCTCGGACTCACGCCGCCGACGCCGCTTTGCTTGCCCCCACCCCCAAGCAACACCCCCTCCTATATACTCCCCAACCCCCTCTCCTCCCAAGCCAAGACTCAAGAAGAAGAAGAAGAATAAGAGCCCAAGCGCCGCTGTTGCTGCCGCCGCCACCGCCGCCGCCGCCCATTGAGCCCGCCTCGTCGAGGTAGCCGCTCTGCGCCACCCTCCCCCTCGGTTCGGTTTTTTTATAAAAACCGTTTTGGTTTTCTTTTTCGTCGTTTCGGTTTTTTTCCAAAACCCTAGATCGGTTTTTATTTCCGGTTTTGTTGTTTAGCGAGCGTTCGCCGGACCGTTCGTCTTAATGAACATGATCACCGGTTATTTCCGGTTAACGAACGTCCGTTCGTTTAACCGTTCGTCGTTTTCTTTTTAATCAGATTTATTCCGCTATTTTCTGATCGCGATTTCAGATCCGATCTTCGTTCTAGTTTATCTTCTCGCTCGTTTATCGGAATCAGGTGATTCAAGCGCCTGGAGTTTCGTTTTGAAACCGTCGTTCTGACTAATCAACTTAAACAAAGTTTTGCTACTATAAAATTTGACTAAGTTTCAACTTCCTAGAACAGAGTTGTTTTCTTCCGCCGTTTGTTTTCCATTGTTTTGTTCGGTTCGTTTTCTTTTGCAACCAAGGTTTTTAAGTAGAACTATCTGGTTCGATCTTTTATTCGAGATTTACCTGTGCATTAGATGAGTACTTATTGTATGCTTGTTGTTTGTCTGTGATAGATCACCTGGATTGCGCCGCTTGTTACTTCGAATCTCTAGGTTTTGCGGAACATCAGCAAGGCAAGTAACACTTGATCATATCTTTTTCTACTACCCAGTTTTATTGCATTAGATCAATCCTCAAACATTGCATGATTAGGATCTAATTAAATTGTGGGATGGGAAGTGGATGAGGTAGTACCTATTACCTGTTTTACTTATGAAACCTTTGGGAGTTACTTCTGCATTTGCTTATTATGCCATGCTATGCTAGTAGACGTGGATTGGGTGAGTGATATCCATGACAGATGTGAGTTTGTTAATTAATGGTTCATCTAAGGTGGCAACTTAAATACACATCTGGGTGGATTGAGGCACCTGGGGTTTCCAGGACTTGCCTGTTTTTCTTTTGGACCGCCACCCAGGCTCAAAGGGATCATAAGATAATTCATGCTAGTAACTTCCGTGTGCAGCCACAGGCCATTATGGGCTCTAGCATAGTTGACTAACTCGTGCGAACTCTTATAGTGGTAGACTAGCAGATGTAGGGCATGTAGGTGTACTGGTCTACCCATCGTAAGGTGCTAACGCTTCTGAAAGACTATGTATCGGTCATCCGTTTCTCAAACACCATGTAGTGCGAGAAACCAAACGGAGGCGATCGAGTCTTGTGGGGAAAAGTGCGCAAACCTTTGTAGAGTGTACAAACTAATCATGATTAGCCGTGTCCCCGGTTATGGACATCTTGAGTATCTTGTATTTGAATATCATGTGAATCTCAACATGTTACCCTAATTTAATATTGTTGGGTTTGTTAATGATTATTTTTAATTGGGATTGAGGATGCTGTCAACCATTCTCAATGTTTAACAACCACCATGATAGTTAAATAAATTTATTCCTTTGCAGTAGGGAAAAATTGGCTTTATGCAAAAACTGTAACCATAGAGTTTTTCCACCAGCCATATATGCATATAGTATAGGCTTATCATTCATTATTCTCTATGTGTTACATTGCCAGCATATTCCATGTGCTGAACCGTTTTTGGGCTGCAACTTTCATGTTGCAGACTTTTCAGACAACGAGTAAGGTGCTTTTAGGTCGTGGTTCTATACTCAGTGATGCCGTTGGAGTTGATGGACTCACTTATCTTCCAAGTCTTCCGCTGTTATCGTTATTAGGTGGCCTTAAGCCATATTTATTATAATAAGTCCTCTTTTGGGACATCGATGTAATAAGTGTGTTGCTACTCTGTTATAAATCCTTCGAATTACTGTGTGGTGTCAGCATTACTGATCCAGGGATGACACCTGAGCACAAAGACTTGACCATCTGGGGTCGGGTCGCTACAGCTAGCCTATGATGGTTATGATTGTGATCGTGATCATGATCGTGATCGGTCTTCTAAGGACCAACCTCTCCAGTTTATATAGACACCGGAGAGGGCTAGGGTTTACACGATGTCGGCTACAAGGAAGAAAATATCATATCCAGATCGCCAATCTTGTTTTCCACGCCAAGCAGAGTCCCCTCCGGACACGGGACGGAGTCTTGAGTCTTGTATCTTCACGCTCCAAAAGTCCGGACGAAGTATAGAGTCCGGTAGTCCGGATACCCCCTAATCCAGGACTCCCTTAGTAGCCCCTGAACCAGGCTTCAATGATGATGAGTCCGGCATGCAGTCTTGTCTTCGGCATTGCAAGGCGGGTTCCATCTCCGAATACTCCAAAGTAATTATCGAACACTTAAACCATGTCCGGATCTGCAAGATGATCTTCACATACCACCATAGGGAGCATAGCCTAAACCTGATCCACTGGCAATCTTTGTACGTCGTGCCCTTGCATTGTGGCTTGGCCCAACACAAACCAGCGTTCCTTTGCCCACCTCGATTCGCGCTGCGAGGCGGTTTTATTGGCATGCCCTGCCGGAGCAGAGATCGTGTTCCCCTTATTATGGGATCTTCCATCAATACGGGCGTGCGTAACCCCATAACGACCATTGGCATGACTCCATGCGTTTTTGGATAAGTCTCAAGCGTTCACGCTGAGGACTCTTGATATTCACCCCCCTTATAAAGGGGCCGAGGCCTATGCCTCTTTTCCACCACCCTTGCGCCTTTTAGCATCTCAAGTTCTAACACCCGAGACCCCAGCGCAAACACCCCAGATCCTCCAATATGTCTGGATCCAACCCTCAAGGCCGGTGGGTGGCCTCCTTGATCAAAGAGGAGGACATTGCGAGGCTTAGGGAGGTCGGATATCTGACTGCCGACATCCAGCACAGGCTTCCTGCTCCAGGGCATGTCATCCCGACTCCTGAGCCTAACGAGAGCGTCGTATTTGTTCCTCACTTCCTCCGCGGCTTGGGCCTCACCCTTGATCCTTTTGTGAGGGGGCTCATGTTCTATTACGGGTTAGATTTTCATGATCTAACCCCGGACGCTATCCTCCATATCTCGTCGTTCATCATTGTGTGTGAGGATTTTCTCCACGTCACTCCACACTTTGGCTTATGGCTGAAGACCTTCAATGTGAAGCCGAAGATGATCGAGGGGTGACATGTGGAGTGCGGAGGTGCCATAATAAGCAGGAACGCCGATGCCCCATGGCTAGAGGGTTCTTTCCCAGAAGTATCCGATGTGTGGCAGCGGAGGTGGTTTTACGTCACGGCTCCTAGAGGCACAACGTGGGTGACCGCCCCCGACTTCCGCTCGGGCCCTCCGTCCCAACTGGCGTCATGGACCAACGTAGGACGGAACTAGGGGCCCGCTAGCGATGTACCAATACTGCAGAGCCGTATCCGGGAGCTTCTCGAGAGGGATATTAACCTTGTCAGCATAATTCAAGTAATGCTAATCCGACGGATGCTGCCGTGCAAACGCCGGCCTCTCCGGATGTGGGAGTTCAATCTAGAGAGTCCGCGGACTATTAAGCACTTCTTCGGCCTGAAGCTCGAAGGGATGTGTAAATTATTCTTCGGACCACAAGTAAAGTGTTCGGACACCACCGAGGATGCGGGCCTAAGCTGCAATCGCCTAGATACCCAAGTAAGTAACCTTGACACCGGACACTTCATTTATATTTGTCATAGTCATTATTCTGAAAATCTTCCGTGGCCAGGAATGGCTCAGCAAGGCGGGAGAATCAGGTGTCCGGCGCCACTTCCCGAAGGCTCGCCTAGTCCAACCATTGCCAAGATGCTTGACCGGGTGCTCAGCAAAATGCCCTCAGGGAAAGAGGAAGGGAAGAACAAAGAAGCCGAACTTCACACGCTACGCATCCAAACCAGGGGGATTGTTACCTCCAGTGAGGAGGATAGTCGGGAAGGGGAGTCTAAAGCCTCCTCCCCGCGCGGGAAGAAGAGGGCCGCCTCCGAAGACTTGGAGACGGAGATGCCCAAGCAACGGAAAAAGGTATCACCAGGGGGCTCTGCCCGAAGGGCACCCTCACCGCGTCATGCCCGCCAACGGGCCAGCCCTCCACCGAGCTGTAAGTTAACCGTAAATTCGAAGGTACTACTTTTCTCCGAGTACACTAACCAGGAGCCATTCCTTGCAGTCCGGCTAGCAGCTCTTCTCAATAGAGTTCGTCTTCGGGGGATCTTCCTCCGGAGATGATGGAGAGTGAGACCCCACCAGCCTCTCCGCCTCATGAGGCTGGAGACACCAAGGTGTCATCACGGAGGAGTCCGGATTTGCCGAAGCCAGAAGCTAATCCATCAGCCGCCCTGAGCCCGGAGCGTTCGGCTCCCACGGGGGGCGATGAGAAGGGCCTGGCACAGTTCGTTGTCCGGCCGGACATACTGACGGGCCTTCTGGAGCGAGCTGTGCTCTCGGAGGAGCACCATTCGTTAATGAGCATGGTGCTGAAGAAGATTTCATCCTCCACAAGCGGTTTGAATGAAGCATTTACGAGCCTGCTCAGAGGCTTTGAGGTATGTAGTAAAAAATAGACGATTTTTTGGCTGTGAGGCACGCGCTAGGTGTGCTCCATATGGATAGTAGCCCCTGAGACTCTGGTTGCCCGCCCTAGGCGGGAAACGGAGGATCATATTGTGTCAGTAATGATTGCGCTGTACATATGCGCAGGTATCTAAGGATCCGGCAGCCGATCAGTCCGTTGAAGTTGCCGAACTAAGGAGGCAGATTGGATCTATTGATGCCGATATCACGCTGGTGAACGAGCGGCTGAACGAGTCACAAGGTATGTGCTCTGCTTTCCTTATTATGTTGCATAGGAAAATATGAGAGGGGCATAATATTAATGCGACATGCGTGGATTGCAGACGGTGCTGCTGCCGTGGAAGCCCTGAGGGTGCAACTTGCCCAGGCCAAGGAACAAGCTCGGGCTGGTAATGCGGCTGCCCTAAAGGCGGCCGAAGAGTTGAGAGCCGAACAGGCTGATCATCCCCGAAGCGAAGAGAAGATAGCCGAAATGGTTGTTGAGTTGAAAAATGCCACCGACCGGTATGAGCTCCTTGAAAAGGAGAATCAGGTTAATTCGGCTGACCTGAACAAGGCACTGAATGCGGCCAAGGAGGTGCGGCGTGTATAGAGGGTGCGCGGATGGCACTTGCCCGTGTTAAAGCATATTGGATAGATATAGAGGCCACCATTATTGCGACCCAGAATCCGGTGGGAGGCCAGGATCCGGCCGAGCACTACATAGAGCAAGTAACAAAAGGTGCTCCCTTAATAGAGGCTCAGTGCTCGAAGGATGTCATGTTCGAGTGACAAGTCGCTTCGTTGTAAAAACGATGTAATTTTGATTATGGGGCTATATTTATACTTTGTGCCCGAAAGTATTTATTGTGCCTCCTGTGCGGCCGTTTTTATGTATACGTGTAATTCTGAAAGTTAGCAGTCGTTGGCTTCAGCCCCATGCATACAATGCGGGGGTGTTCGCGAAAAATATGCATAATCACACTTGATCCAACGTCTTGGTTCATTAAGGAGGTGATTGCACATCAAACTAGGCAACCGGACTATATAGCTGTAACACTTTCACTTAGCCATAGGAGTTTGATGGTGGGGCTACTATGTAGCCCCTAGTACTTTTGTGTGCATCCGAATACGGGCGCGTGTGTACATGGCCGAGAAATGGTCCTTCGTTAATGCGGAGGAATCCTAAAGATTCCGGTAAGTCTTCGAGTGGTTGAACAGTCTCTCGTTGTATCATGACAGTCAGTTTTCGGCTTTCTCTACTGAGGTGCTCATCTGGAATAACCAGGACACAATCGCAGTAGTTCTCGTGTGGACACCTTAGCCGATAAGAACGAAATGTAAGGCGGCAAACCCAGGAGCTGGGCAAACCCAACATTTGACCAAAGACATGATTCGGAGCTGATGCATATAAGGCCACACTCGTGACGCCGAACACTCCCGAAGGTATTCGGACTTTATAACATAAAATGGGCTGAAAACGCCCTTTCATTATGAACCCTGTATTTCCAGGTACGTGCATTAGTCTGTCGTGGCGAAATGCCAATAACGGCAGTACCCTCTGTGGGTATAGTACCCATGGGATTTGTAAGAAACAAGAGGCAATAAAAAAGGTTTACACAGGGGCTTAATCTAAAAAGAAACCTTTGAGCAGGGCCCTGCTGCACGTCTGCGCCTTTGTCTCTGTTGTGCCGTGTCCTGGAAGGGTATCGCACGAATGTTGTCTGTAAAAAGAAAAACTCATGTATAAGAGCATATCGTGAGCGTGTGATGTTTAGTAAAAGTGTAAAACTTTGGCATGTAAATAAGGTCAGGCCAACATTGGAGCTTTATTAAATATTTATAGCCCCTGGTGTCCTCTATGGGATTTACATATACGGTGCCCTGGTTCATTTTTATCCGGGCTGCCGGACTCGTCTAACAGTGTCTGTGGTCTTAACGACCAGTCATGCTTTCTGGTATTGCAGGCCGCTTAGAGTCCGGCCGCTGGAGCCGTCGCGTATTCCTCCGCACGTGAAGAGCGCTCTGTGTTTCCGTTAACGGTGATGATGCCACATGTACCAGGCATCTTGAGTGTAAGGTAGGCATAATGCGGTACTGCCTTGAAGCGGGCGAAGGCCGTTCTCCCAAGCAATGCGTGATAGCCACCTTGAAAGATGGCGATGGTGAAGAGTAGTTCCTCGCTTCTGGAGTTGCCTGGGGAGCCTAATGTTACCTCCAGTACGACGGAGCCACTGCCGCAAGCTTCGGCGCCTGGTATCACCCCTTCAAAGGTGGTGTTGCTGTGGCTAATTTTGGATGAGTCTATCCCCATCCTGCGGACAGTGTCCTGGTATATTAAATTGAGACTACTGCCTCCGTCCATGAGGACGCGAGTAAGATGGTATTCGTCGATTATTGGGTCGAGCACTAAGGCATCTCATCCTCCGCGCCGAATACTAGTCAGGCAGTCCGTGTGATCGAAGGTGATTGGACAAGCCGACCAGTGGTTAGGCGTGGGTACGACGGGCTCTATAGCGTATGCGTCTCTCAGCACGCGTTCGTGCCTTATTGTGGGTGTGTGAGTCGCGTGGATCATGTTTACTGTTTTTACCTCTGGTGGTAATTTTTTCTGTCCCCCAGTGTTCGGCTGGCGAGGCTCATCCTCGTCCTCACTTGGTGTTTCCCTTCCCTTGTGTTCGGCATTTAATTTGCCGGCCTGCTTGAAGACCCAGCATTCTTAGTGAGTGTGGTTCACAGGTTTGTCGGGGGTGTCATGAATTTGGCACAGTCTGTCCAGGACTCTGTTCATACCGGAAGGTCCTTCTTTGCTGCCTTTAACTGGCTTCTTTTGATGACCGGGTCGAGAGCCCCTGAATCCGGCATTGACCATTGTGTTGTCCGGGCTCTCTTCCTTGTTTTGATGTTTGTTTTTATTGCGTTGTGGCTTCCCGTTTCCATCCCTTATTTTGGATGTGCTTGGGTCGCTGGTGCCTTTACAGGCCAACCAGCTATCTTCACCCGCGCAAAAGCGGGTCATAAGGCTTGTTAAGGCTGCCATTGTCCTTGGCTTTTCTTGGCCGAGGTGTCTGGCAAACTACTCGTCTCGGATGCTATGTTTGAACACCGCTAAGGCCTCAGCATCCGGACAATCGACAATTTGATTCTTCTTAGTGAGAAATCTGTTCCAAAGCTTGCGGGCGGACTCTCCGGGCTGTTGGATTATGTGACTTAATTCGTCCGCATCCAGAGGCCGGACGTAAGTCCCTTGAAAATTGGCCCTGGAAGCGTCCTCGAGTTCCTCCCAACTTCCAATTGAGTTTTCGGGAAGGCCTTTCAGCCAGTGTCGAGCTGGCCCCTTCAGCTTGAGGGGAAGGTATTTGATGGCGTGGAGGTCATCCCCATGAGCCATGTGTATATGCAGGATAAAATCCTCAATCCAGACCCTTGGGTCTGTTGTTCCGTCGTATGCCTCCATGTTCACAGGTTTGAAACCCTGTGGGAATTCATGGTCCAATACTTCTTCGGTGAAGCACAGGGGGTGAGCAGCCATTTGTGTCTGGACGTGTTGTGGCATGTCGTTGGCTGTTGTTGTGTTCGGTGTTGATTCTGAACTGGTATCCGATCGGTATGATCGTTTTGGTGACCATGGTCCCACGCCGGGGTGTGTCCTCTTGATCCGTAGAAGGACCGAGCCGCGCCGGCTTTCTTATCCAGGAGCTCGCATAAATCGTGCGCGGCATCGGTAGCTGCTCTGTTGCAGTTATGAAGTGGTTCGTCCGGCCTCCTGGCCATGTTGTTCTTTGGTGGAACGGCCTCGTCGTCGAATTCTGGTAGCAGCTTGCGATTTGGATAGCTCTTTGTATGGCGGTCGTCGTCGTGCTTTTCTTCAGTGTCTAGCACTTTATTCCATCTGCGATTGAGCGTTTCCTGTGCGGCCTTCAGCCATTGCTTCTGCTTCTTTAGACTTCTCGCAGTGGCCATAAGCCTTCTGTGGAGGTTATCTTGTTCCACGCGTGTTTCTGGGATGATGAATGCATCGTCATCCGGACTGTGTTCTTGTCCAGGGGTGGTTTGGTGAACTCATCCCTTCGGACCATTGCGGTCGGGCGTCTGCTCCGAACTGTATTCGGCGTGACCTGGCTCCTTCTGCTCCATCGCTGGGTCCATATGGTCGTTGTTGCCTTTGGAGTTGAATGGGGTGTCGATCTTTCTGGCACTCTTGTCGCTATTTTTACTGTTGCTGGTCTTGGAACGGCGTCTGCGCCATCGTTTTGGCTTTTGCCCGGGGGCTTTATCTTCCGGATTGTCGCCATCATCCTCCTTAGGCGTGTCCACCATGTATATGTTGTATGACGGGGTGGCCGCCCACCACCCCGTGGGCGGTGGTTCCTGTTCTTCTCCTGCATCGTCGTCCATACCGTCGATGTCTTCGGAGTCAAAGTCAAGCACGTCGGTTAAATCATCGATCGTGGTAACAAAGTGGGTGGTGGGTGGGCAACGAACTCCTTCGTCCCCTGCTTCCCACTCGAGCCGGACATAGTTCGGCTGAGAGTCTCCTGACAAAGAGAGACTTCAACGATTTCAGCATGTCGCCAAAGGGCGAGTGCCGGAAGATGTCCGCAGCGGTGAACTCCATTACAGGAGCCCAGCCAGGTTCGGCAGGCTCGGGAGATCGCGGACTGGAACCTACAGCCGGATACGAGTCCGGGGGTCCGGTGTCATAGGCTTCTTTGGGAGCGAGGCCTGTGTTCGGTTCTACGGCCGATGATTGTGTGGCCTGCGGGGCGGAGTCCATCCATCCGTCCTTAGGCAACGCGGTCTGCTCCGGATTTAGGTCCGGGTCTACCACAGGGACGACATCCCGAGCATTGTCCGACAGCAGGTCTAAGCCGTGCTCATCGTGATCGTCCGGCGCTCATGGCACAGGCTCGAATTCGTTGGAGATTAAGTCTCCGCGGATATCATCCGTGTAGTTTAGGTTTCCGAACCTAACCTAGTGGACAGGGGCGTAGCTGTCGATCTGCTCCAGTTGACCAAGCGAATTGGCCCGCAGTGCGAAGCCGCTGAACACGAAGATCTGTCCGAGGAGGAAAGTCTCACCCTGGACTGCGTTGTTGACGATTGAAGGAGCCATCAGGCCTTGCAGCGACGACACAGAGGAACTCTCAATGAAAGCACCAATGTCGGTGTCAAAACCGGCGGATCTCGGGTAGGGGGTCCCGATCTGTGCGTCTTAGGCTGATGGTAACAGGAGGCAAGGGACACAATGTTTACCCAGGTTCGGGCCCTCTCGACGGAGGTAAAACCCTACTTCCTGCTTGATTGATATTGATGATATGCATAGTACAAGAGTAGATCTACCACGAGATTGTAGAGGCTAAACCCTAGAAGCTAGCCTATGATGATTATGATTGTGATCATGATCATGATCGTGATCGGTCTTATAAGGACCAACCTCTCCGGTTTATATAGACACCGGAGAGGGCTAGGGTTTACACGGAGTTGGTTACAAGGAAGAAAATATCATATCCGGATCGCCAATCTTGTCTTCCACGCCAAGGAGAGTCCCCTCCGGACACGGGACGGAGTCTTGAGTCTTGTATCTTCACGCTCCAATAGTCCGGACGAAGTATAGAGTCCGGCAGTCCGGATACCCCCTAATCCAGGACTCCCTCAAGCATCATTTAAATCATCATGCCTAACTAAAATGCATTAAAGAGAAGCGCTTGTTGGAGACAACCCAATATTTACCCTTACTGTTTTTTTGTGTTTACATGATTAAGCTACTGTAGTAATCATGTTTTACAGTTTTTGTTTCAATAAAGTGCCAAGTAAGACCTTTGGGAAGACTTGGGTGAAAGTTAATGTGATCTTGCTATAAAAAAACAGAAACTTTGCGCTCACGAGATTAGCTGCCATTTTTTTTACAGAATAGTGCTTTTGAGTTGATTATTTTTTAAGAAGATTAATAGATAAATTCCTCACGTCCACCAATTTATTTCATAATTTTTGGAGTAACAGAAGTATGGTTGTTGTTCAGATCATTACAGACTGTTCTGTTTCCGACAGATTCTGTTTTCATTGCATAGTTTGCTTGTTTTCTAGTTTCTATGGCTTATATTTCTCAATATAAATTGTAGAAATGATATGGTACAGTAGGCATTGTGTGAGAAAAATTATGAACCTTGTCTTTGACAATACCAAAGTGAATGGTTTTCTCTTTATCATACTAACCTATCTCGCGAAGTTCCGTTGAATTTTGTGTGATTGAAGTTTTCAAGCTTTGGGTGAGTTATTGATATGAGGAGAATAAGGAGCGGAAAGACCCAAAGCTTGGGGATTCCCAAGACATCCCAAGGTAACATTCAAGGGAGACTCAAGCGCCTAAGCTTGGGGATGCCCTGGAAGTCATCCCCTCATTCGTCTTCAACACTATCGGTATACCTTACTCGGAGCTATATTTTTATTCGTCACATGATATGTGTTCTGCTTGGAGCGTATTTTCAATTTTACTTGATCTTTGAATAAAATCATTGGATCTGAAATATTGAATGAAAAATAATCCTCCCATGGCTAGTTCATTATTTGACTACTCAGTGTCCTTCACTTATATCTTTTTGGAGTAGTTTGTCATTTACTCATGTGCTTCACATATATCTTATGAGTAAATGTTTGAATGAATTGAATATCATAAATCTGAATTTATATATGTTTCATATGCATATACCATGGGGAGTAATGAATTCACACATAATAAGTATAGGTAGTAAACTTATTGAAAGTTAGCAAACGCAGAATTGGTCGCTTGAACAATTCATGAAAGAATATTGAAGGAAGAGAGATTTCACATATAAATATACTATCTTGGACATCTTTTGTAATTGTGAGCACTCACTAAAATATGACATGCTAAAAGGTTGGTGTTAGACAAGGAAGAAAACTTAATGGGTTATGTTTTCTTATATCCGAAATAAAGTATATTGTCATGGATCATCCAACATGCCGAGCTTGCCTTTCCCCCTCATGCTAGCCAAATTATTTGCACCAAGTAGAGATACTACTTGTGCTTCCAAATATCCTTAAACCTGGTTTTGCCATGAGAGTCCACCATATCTACCTAAGGATTGAGTAAGATCCTACAAGTAAGTTGTCATTGTTGCATGCAATAAAAAATTGCTATCTAAATATGTATGATCTATTAGTGTGGAGAAAATAAGTTTTATACGATCTTGTGATATGGAAGCAATAAAAGCGACATGCTGCATAATAAAGGTCCCTATCACAAGTGGCAATATAAAGTGACGTTCTTTCACATTAAGATTTTGTGCATCCAACTATAAAAGCACATGACAACCTCTGCTTCCCTCTGCGAAGGGCCTATCTTTTATTCTTGTCTTATACCTTATACAAGAGTCATGGTGATCTTCACCTTTCCTTTTTACATTTCATCCTTTGGCAAGCACATTGTGTTGGAAAGATCCTGATATATATATATATATATATATATATATATATATATACAATTGGATGTAAGTTATCATGAACTATTATTGTTGACATTACCCTTGAGGTAAAAGGTTGGGAGGCGAAACTATAAGCCCCTATCTTTCTCTGTGTCCGATTAAAACTTTGAACCCATAAATATCACATGAGTGTTAGCAATTGTGAAAGATTAAATGATAGTTGAGTATGTGGAGTTTGCTAAATCAAAGCTCTGACATAGATCTTTCCCGAAAATAAGATGAATTGCAATTTTTTGATGACTGAGAATATAGTTTGTTAGTTTCAAGAAAGTTTATGATCTATACTTTAACATGTGAATAGCTTGTTACTTGATCATGAAAAGTTTTATGATATGAGCTACTGTTATGACATATAATGATGCTATAAGAAGTGTTTGAAACTATCATTGATCAAACTTGTGCAGTTGCTAGCATGCACACTTCATAAATTATTTCTTTTATCGTTTACCTACTCGAGGACGAGCAGGAATTAAGCTTGGGGATGCTGATACGTCTCCAATGTATCGATAATTTATGAAGTATTCATGCCATGTTTACTATTGTTTTATATGATTTTGGTATGATTTGATTAGAACTAACCCGGACTGACGCTGTTTTCAGCAGAACTATCGTGGTGTTGTTTTTGTGCAGAAATAAAAGTTCTCGGAATGCGCTGAAAATCAACGGAGAATTTTTTTGGAAAATATAAAAAAATACTGGAACAAAAATCTACCGTATGGGAGTCCCATGGGGGGTGGGGGCGCGCCCCTGTGCCTCGTGGACTACCCTTGGGTCCCCCTGATTTGTTCTCGATGCCAACCTCTCCTATCAATACCCAAACCTCCAGAAATTAACCTAGATCGGAAGTTCCGCCACCGCAAGCCTCTGTAGCCACGAGAAATCAATCTAGGCCCTCTCCGGCACCCTGCTGGAGGGGGACATCATCACCGGAGGCCATGGAGGATGATCCCGGAGGGGCCATTATCGCCATGAAGGCCAAGGACCAGAGGGAGAACCTCTCCCCATCTAGGGAGGAGGCCATGGAAGAGGAAGCACAAGGGGGAGAACCTCTCCTCCTCTCTCTCGGTGGTGTTGGAGTGCCATCGGGAGGGGAATCATCGCCGCGGTGACCGTCTTCATCAACATCACCATCCTCATCTCTTTTGCGCGGTCCACTCTCCCGCACCCCCTGTAATCCCTACTTGAACATGGTGCTTTATGCCACATATTATGGTCCAATGATGTGTTGCCATCCTATGATTTTCTTAGTAGATATCCTTTGTCTTTGGGTTGATTGATGATCTAGATTGGTATGAGTTGTATGTTTTACTTTGGTGTTGTCCTATGGTGCCCTCCGTGTTGCGCAAGCGTGAGGGATTCCCGTTGTAGGGTGTTGTAATATGTCTATGCTTTACTTATTGTCTGCGTTGCTTGAGTGACAGAAGCATAAACACGGATAAGTGGGTCACGTCGTATGGGATAAAGGGGACTTGATGCTTTAATGCTATGGTTGGGTTTTACCTTAATAATCTTTAGTAGTTGTGGATGCTTGCTAGAGTTCCAATCATAAGTGCATATGATCCAAGACGAGAAAGTATGTTAGCTTATGCCTCTCCCACATATGAAATTGCAATAGTGATTACCTGTCTTGTTAACGATTGCCTAGGATAATTCCGCACACCGATCCATCATTATTCCACACTCGCTATTTATAATATTTAGTAATATATTCTAACTTTATGATAACAACACCTACTTTTATATTTTAGCTCTCCGATACCATGCAAAGTTACCCTCTTCATACCCACAACGTAGTTTTATTTCTCATTTCTAGTTGGAAGCAAACGTTCGGTGTACGTAGAGTCGTATTAGTGGCAGATAGGACTTGAGAGAATATTGATCTTACCTTTAGCTCCTTGTGGGTTCGACACTCCATACTTATCACTTCCACCTTTGGGAATTGCTACAATGATTCCCTGCACTTGGGGATTATCAAGGTGCCCAAGTATCGTATCACCATCACACCTTTACCTTTTTCTTAGTTCGATAGTTTTGGTTATATCTTGACCTAGTAGAATAAAGTTTTAGTAGGATCTAGCTTTGAGTTTTGTTTCGAGATCTATCTATCTAATCAAGTCCGTGAGCTATATATAATAAAGAGTAGTTTTGAGTTGAGGGCTTTACTTTCTTGCTATGATCTTGAGGGAATTAAATAAAAGAAAGAAAATAAAGAAATAAAAAGATTGTATATTGATCTTATGGAGAGTAATGACTTCTCATAAAAAGTACGATGAATAAAAGTTGTTCAGGGTTGACAAACATAGTTTTGGTCATGCAACTAATAGGTAGTAATAAAGAAAGAGAGGGTTCACATATAAATATACTATCTTGGACATTTTTTATAATTTTGGGACTCATTAAAATATGACATGCTAAAAGGTTGATGTTGGACAACGAAGACAACATAATGGGTTATCTTTTCTTATATCCGAATAGAAGTTATATTGTCATGGATCCTCCAACATGTTGAGCTTGCTTTTCCCTCTCATGCTAACCAAATTCTTTGCAGTAAGTAGAGATACTACTTGTGCTTCCAAACATGCCTTAAACCAGTTTTGCCATGAGAGTCCACCATACCTACCTATGGATTGAGTAAGATCCTTCAAGTAAGTTGTCATCGGTGCAAGCAATAAAAATTGCTCTCTAAATATGTATGGTCTATTAGTGTGAAGAAAATAATCTTGATACTAACTTGTGATATGGAAGAAATAAAAGCGACAGATTGCATAATATAGTTCTTTATCACAAGCGGCAATATAAAGTGACGTTCTTTTGCACTAAGATTTTGTGCATCCAACCATAAAAGTGCATGACAACCTCTGCTTCCCTCTGCGAAGGGCCTATCTTTTACTTTTATCTTCTACCCTTATACAAGAGTCATGGTGATCTTCACCATTCTTTTTTACACTTTTTCTTTTGGCAAGCATTATGTGTTGGAGAGATCCAGATATATATATATATATATATATATATATATCCACTGGATGTAGGTTTTCATAAAGTATTATTGTTGACATTACCCTTGAGGTAAAAGGTTGGGAGGCAAAATTGTAAGCCCTTATCATTTTGTGTGTCCGATTGAAGCTTTGAACCCATAAGTATCGCGTGAGTGTTAGGAATTCTGAAAGATTAAATGATAGTTGAGTATATATGTGGACTTGCTGAAAAGCACTTGAATTGACTCTTTCTGATATTGTTATAAATTGCAATTGCTTCGATGACTGAGACCATAATTTGTTAGTTTTCAATGAAGTTTCCGATTCATACTCTACCTTGTGAATGAATTGTTTACTTTAGTATAAGAAATTATATGACATTATATGTTGATGTTCTAAAGATGATCATGATGCCCTCATGTCCGTATTTTATTTTATCGACACTCTATCTCTAAACATGTGGACATAGTTTTTGATTTTGGCTTTCGCTTGAGGACAAGCGAGGTCTAAGCTTGGGGGAGTTGATACGTCCATTTTGCATCATGCTTTTATATCGATATTTATTGCATTATGGGCTGTTATTACACATTATGGCACAATACTTATGCATTTTCTCTCTTATTTTACAAGGTTTACATGAAGAGGGAGAATGCGGGCAGCTGGAATTCTGGACTGGAAAAGGAGCAAATATTAGAGACCTATTCTACACAATTCCAAAAGTCCTGAAACTTTACGGAGAATTGTTTTTGAATATATAAAAAATATTGGGCGAAGAAAGCACCATAGGGGGCCACCAGCCATCCACAAGGGTGGGGGCCGCCCCCTACCTTGTGGGCCCCCTATCAGGCCTCTGGTGCCCATCTTCTGCTATATGGTGTGTTTTGACCTGGAAAAAAAATCAAAAGGAAGCTTTCGGGATGAAGCGACGCCGTCTCGACGCGGAAATTGGGCAGAACCAATCTAGGGCTCCGGTGGAGCTATTCTGCCGGGGAAACTTCCCTCCGGAGGGGGAAATCATCGCCATCGTCATCACCAATGATCCTCTCATCGAGAGGGGTTCAATCTCCATCAACATCTTCACCAGCACCATCTCCTCTCAAACCCTAGTTCATCTCTTGTATCCGATCTTTGTCTCAAAACCTCAGATTGGTACATGTGGGTTGCTAGTACTGTTGATTGCTCCTTGTAGTTGATGCTAGCTGGTTCATTCAGTGGAAGGTCATATGTTCAGATCCTTAATGATAATTAATACTCCTATGATTATGAACATGAATATGCTTTGCGAGTAGTTACGTTTGTTCCTAAGGACATGGGAGAAGTCTTGTTATAAGTAATCATGTGAATTTGGTATTCGTTTGATATTTTGATGAGATGTATGTTGTCTCTCCTCTAGTGGTGTTATGTGAACGTCGACTACATGACACTTCACCATGATTTGGGCCTAGGGGAAGGCATTGGGAAGTAATAAGTAGACGATGGGTTGCTAGAGTGATAGAAGCTTAAACCCTAGTTTGTGTGTTGCTTCGTAAGGGGCTGATTTGGATCCACACGTTTCATGCTATGGTTAGATTTTTCTTAATTCTTCTTTCGTAGTTGAGGATGCTTACGAGAGGGGTTAATCACAAGTGGAGGCTTGTCCAAGGAAGGACAGCACCCAAGCACTGGTCCACCCACATATCAAATTATCGAAGTAACGAACGCGAATCATATGATCATGCTGAAAACTAGCTTGACAGTAATTCCCATGTGTCCTCGGGAGCGCTTAGCTTTATATAGGAGTTCGTCCAGGCTGCACCTTAGTTACTTTTGTCACCTGTTACCCGTTACGAATTATCTTATCACACAACTATCTGTTACTGATAATTTCAGTGCTTGCATAGAATACCTTACTGAAAACCGCTTGTCATTTCCTTCTGCTCCTCGATGGGTTCGACACACTTACTTATCGAAAGGACTACGATAGATCCCCTATACTTGTGGGTCATCACTAGCTAGCTACTTGTCATTGGTCCTAGCTGATGGACCTAGTTCTAGTTTAGTTGTCTCATTTTCATGTTTGCTGGTTTGTAAGACTGTTAGATTTTGGGATTCGATCTTCTGTAGGTTGTAGTACCCACCCAATGTTTTTTGGTGGCACCAGGTTTTTGCCCCATAGCTCATGTCTTGATTGCAGGGTGGACAGTGGGTTTTCTGTGAGATTGCTCAAACTCAGTACTTCTCTCTTTCCCGCCCCCTGTCATTCCAGTCCGTGAAATTTGTACTTCCGGCAAATTAATGGAAAGGGTAGTAGCCTGGTTTGGAAAAAAAACCTGGATATAAGATTTCCTGAATCATGAAGAACCAAATTTAGAGGAGAAGTGTCAATTTTCCGGTGCTGCGAAATCACGAACACTTGCTGACAGTAAAAATCACATCATATACACTCTTGGGCCCTGGAACAAAGTGCATAATTATATAATAACTGATATCTTTAGAACAACTACATATTAATTGCAAACCATTATAAAGTCATTTCTTTGTACATTAACTTCTCAATATTACATTGCTTGTGGGGAGGAGCGTGGTGGCGTATGTGACACATAGTTGTTGCACGTATGCATGTATCTGTGCTCGGTTCACCCACTTATAAAAACATATGAGGTGGATCAGTTATCTGATACTAGCGGTGAATCTTGATTCCCTGAGAACACCTATGCCTTGTTACTGTTTCCATCATTTTCATTACTCTATGGTTCCTTTACTTTATGCTTGCATGCTTGGTTTACCGGAACACCCCCCCAACTATATTTCAGCTTTCGCTTCTGCTCGTGCTTTGCACCACAACTAACTTGCATGCACAGTGTTATAAATCACTATAAGAGACTAAGACCATTTCATGTGCTTCATGTAGGATCAATACTTTTACTTAAAAAACTACAACTAAATAATGTGCACTTGCAGGACGTCAACTATGTAAGTATGTATGTATAGGCTTTCCTAAAAGTTTGTTGTTTAAATTGTCAATACCACATTAACACTTGAAAAATTTCATGAAATTATTTGAAATTTCACAGGAACTGTTCATGTGTCGATGAACAACTTTGAGCTTATTGGTGCAAGTAGATCACAATACACTGAACTCATGACAAATAGCGTCTTCTCCTTGAGCATCTCGACACGCATCACTACCACCAGACCACCTAGTGACAGATTTGAGAAGGAAATTAAGAACATGAAATTGAGAAGGAGGAACAATCTAGATTTGAGGAAGAAAGAAAATGGAAGGGCAGCCAAAAATAAATATCCTCCTTGTATTGCCCTCTAAGGACGCGCTCGCACAAACAAGAAGTGCTTGACGTGATCTAGGTCTTCAAATTCCGCTACATTTGGTGCAGCAAGGCGGTGAGAGGAGGAAGTGGTAGGAGATGCAAGTAGTGGTGACACATCTAGATTTGAGAGAGGGTAGCATGGATGTTACTCATAGAGGAGTGTGGCCTCCACTAACAGGCAAGACCCCAGTAAGGTCCATATGTGGAGATTCCTGAAATTCTGCCTAGGGGTAACTGGAAGATTAAGAGTATTATTTTCATTAATTTTGTACATTCCATGCACTGAATAACATTAACCTATGAGTATATCTATACATATCAAAGATCGAATTCCATAATAAATAATTCCAAAGGAAGTATAATTCGGTAGAGGTAACCTCATTGGACGACCGTAGCCAACCAGAACCTTCATGAATGCCACCATATCTACACTAGATAGGAGGCAAGTCGGTAAAATTTAGTCAAATGCATGGTGAACTTGAATTGTTTTTTACATTTGGGGTTTGGTTACAAATTTTCAAAGATGATCATTGAATGGACATCTGATACTTTCACAATTTTAACCCGTTTCTAGAATATATATAGTATGAAATATATCAAAAGAATGAAATCTATTCCAACTGGAACTTAAATGGTTTTCTTAATTTAATTAGCTTTCTAGAAAGTTGAGAATCCGAGACAGGGACGAACTAAGAAGGTCATAAGTGTATACATAACTGTTTGATAATCAAAGTTTGAAGAATCCATGTCAGGAAAAAGTCTTCACACTCACATTTGAACTCTATCCATGTTGAATTCTATAGGGGCATGAAACTTAAAAATTGGCATACATATGGTATGCTTCAGACAATGTGTTGAGGAGCATATAGAGGGAAACGACACTGCGTGTATAGGAGGCAAGTTGGTGAATTTAGTCAAATACATGGAGAACTTGAATTGCAATTCTTCTTAGATATGGGTTGAGGCTGAGAATTTACCATTTGTGGATATGAGATAATTTGAATTTTTTAATAGGATTGTAGAATTTCTATAGTATGAAATTTATCCAAAGGATGAACTTACTTCAATTGGAACTTGAATGAGTTTTTTAACTAGCATTAGCTTGGTGAAAATTTGATAGTTTGGGATTGGAATGAATTAAGATGATTAAACAAGTTTACTTTTTTCATTAATTCCAATATCCAGATTATGTGATAGGAAAACATGTTCGCACTGACATTTGAACTCTCTCTCAAAGTTGAATTCTAAAGTGTCATGAAACTTAAAAATGGCATGCATATGGTATGCTTTAGACGGTTTTATGCGGAATATGGAGCGGGAAAAGGCACCGAGTATAGGAGGCGAGTTGGTGAAATCTAGTCAAAAGCATGGTGAACTTGAGTTGTAATTCGTTTTGGATCTATAGTTGAGGTCTAGAATTTTGAGGATGATCATTTGATGGATATGAGATACTTTGACAATCTCAATCGAGTTTTAGAATGTGTATATTATGAAATTTATCCAAAGAAAGAAATTGCTTCAAACTTGAACTTAAATGATTTTAAAATTTAAATTAGATTGGTAGAAAATTGAGAATTTGGTACATACATGACTTAAGATGATTATACGAGTTTACACATTTTTTGCAACAAAATTTGAAGAGTTTATGTTAGTAAAAGTGTTCACACTCACATTTGAACGTTCTCCTGGTGGAATGGTGGAATGAAATGTCAAAATTGGCATGTATAGGGTACTAATGGGCTTCTGTTATATTTGTAGGATAAATAAGAAGAGAAGAAGTGAATTAGAGCTATAATTTCGTAACCGACTCGAATTGGACTTTGAAGCAAAGTTGAATTTTATGCAAGGATTTGAATTAAAGGACGTGTTCAAAGTTCACAAACACATTTGAAGGCATTCAAAAGTATCTTGCGAGTTGTGGAGATTTTGCAAAGTAGTATAGTTGGTTGAAAAGAGATAATTATATTTGAGAAGGTTACTATACACTACTAGGGAAAACCCTAGCTGCAGCGCGGGTTTTAGGTATAACAGTAGCACGGGGTACCGCGCTACAGATACAACGCTACAGCTAACCTGTAGTAGTAGCGCGTGTACATCCGCGCTACTGCTATACAAGCATAGCAGCGGCGGGTAGCAAGCAAGCGCGCTACTGCTAATAGCTCTAGCGCACTTTATTAGGCCGCACTACTGCTAGTGGCACACTGCTGCTAACTTTTTTCACTCGCTACTGCTAATTTTATTAGTTTTTGTTTTTTCTGCATATTTTTTTGTATTTGAACAGGCTTTATACAAGAATCTTGAGCACATACAAATGTCATCATCATACACATACAAATGACTGCGAGACCACAAATGTAATCATAGCATATACATACAAATAGTCTCATCATAATCATCATCCAACACAAAGTGGTCTCTCATCATCATCTCGAAAATAGCGATACATGCAACTACAACGTCATCCATCTCAACAATGATATACGGAAGTGCTATCACTATGAGTGATAGCGGAACTATGCAGTACATGAGGCGGTGGTTATGAGGCCTCTCTTGCGCTAGCATGAACCTCAAGTAACTATCTTGTGCTTCTTGTCTGCTTTTGAAGCCTTTATGGCTGGCGCCCGAGACCCCCTTCACTTGCACCTGACACTCATACCACTCGTCGTACACTCCCGGAACCTTCCCTTCATACATGACATAGCACTCCTTCACCATCAAGAATCTAGGTACCTGTTAGAGACGCATCTTCATCAAGAGAATGTACGATCATACACAACAAAAAATACTAGAGCAACACGAAAAAGAAAGGGTTAGCAACTAGATGCAACATATAGTACGCGAACTAATTAACTAGAGGTTCGCATGTCATCGTACCCAAACTAACAAAGTAGCGTTACGCAAGTTCGGCAGGGACCATGGACATCACAAAAGTTTAATCGCTACAGAAAGTATACAAGTTCAACCGACACACACCATCATCATTGCATCGTAAATCACTAGAAGTTCCATCCATATCATCAAGGATGGACCCTAGCTTCTTGAACGGCGTGAGGTCATGATGTTGCATGCCTATGCGAGTTCAGACATCAGCTCACGGTATAGGGCCGTGGTGGAACATCCCCTTCTCATCGACGACTTCTTTCATGATGATCGTCGCAATGTCCCGTTGGATGCAAAAGAAGTCATCTCTAAGTTTATAATCCGCTTCTCCATGAGATTCTACCCACTTGAAGATATGATTATCGTTTCTGGTTGTCATACGAAGCTTTTGGTGATCGTGTTGAACTCAATCGTGAGATGGAGGAGGTAGAATCCATCTTTCTTGCTTGGTTTTGGGACATGGATGCAGTAGAAGTTAGTTTTATGCGAGAAACCCAACTTCTTGTTCCTTTGTCTCCTGATCTGCAGGTGGCCACCCCTAATGCTAAAACCTTGGAGAGCATCATCTAGAATATTCATTATGTGGGTGTAGTCCTTCTTCTCGTAGTCTATGGTAGGATCGAAGTACACGGCGTGGGAGACTCGCGGGTAAAGAACGATAAGGATGGCGTGACCGTTGCTGCGGGGAAAAGACACCTAAAATTATTCTCCATATGAGCGAGAAGGAATGATTGAAATGTACAAAAGGGTTGTCCATAACTGACTTACTTTGGATGATAAGGCAGGAGGACGATTTCCTGGTCCTTATTCTGTACCATGAAGTTTTGGAGGTACTCCCTAGCAGTTTCACGCTCAAAGTCGCCCAGACTCAAGAAAGACTCGTGCATGTAGTACGGATCCGCCACACAGATTTGCGAGACTTCTTATCTCTTCATGACGGAGCTCATATGTAGCGCAAAAAGGCAGACGATTGTAAAATCGAGTCGCCTTGTCAGAAACATCTCAAAGATATGGTCAAGCCGCGGGAAGAACACCTCCGCGGGCCGTGTGTCGACGTAGCACTTCCCCTCAGGCACACGAGCCGCGTATGTCGGATATCCTGGATCCTTCGAGGCTAGTAGGCTTTTCTCAGTCGACAGCACATGGTCGTGCAGTCTCCTAAGATCCCCTGATAGTGCTTCCAACGGTTTCGGCGGTAACATTGGCTTGCCCGTGAGATGGAACATGGCCGCACCTTTCACGGGTACACGCTCTTCAGAATCCATCGTCTGGCTACTATGTGCTCTGGCTTGTTTGGAGACAGCTATCTTCCCCAGTCTCTTCCTCTCCTTTTTCTTGAGCACACCTTCCAGACCCTTCCTTAACCCCTGCCCCAGTGTTGCCGGGTTAAGCACTGTACGACCCCCGGCTAGTTGAGCCTGTGTTGAGGCGACATCTTCAGGCGTGTCCTGTGAGGATTTCATGAAGAGAGACTTCTCACAATCCCTGCTATGACGTTCCTTCCCGGGCAGATCATCCATATCCTCATTAGCATGTTGATAGCTCGATTCGTCATATGGTTGACTCATCATATCTAAGTCACCCTCATACACGTTTGTATTGAGGAAACCCATTGGGTCCTCCGTCTCCTCCGTCTCATCATCCATTCTCTGTTCTACAGGACGGATTACATCAGCTAGTACTATTGCACCCCCTTCATCACGTCGTCCGCCGCTCTCACCTGGCACAACAGGAGCTGGTAGTTGCATAGGCGGGGTGGTGGTCTGCGCACATGCTTGTTGATGTGTGGTTATTGGTGTGCTCTCGGCCGTCTCCAAACGAAGAAGATTCTTCGGCCATAGCAGCACCCAACCCTAGCAGCTTACAATCGCGGAGGGGTCTCGTCGTCCTATCCCCCTAGGCCTAATGGAGGAGGCAAATCCTTGGGCCCCGATGTCACACTCGACAAGGTAACCCTGAAGTGCCCAGCGGGCATCGGCTGGTTGTGGAACGAAAGATCTAAGGGCTTCGCTATCACCCCCTTTCCCAAGTCCACCTTCTGGCCTTTGATCAAGTATAGTATGGTGCACGGGGTTTCGTCGGCCTGCAAACGCATGCCTGCGGCATAAAACATCCGAAAGGCAACGGAAATGCAATATTTTAGATATATATGTTCGTTCGACATGTGATACGTCTCCAACGTATCTATAATTTTTGATTGTTCCATGCTATTATATTACCTATTTTGGATGTTTATGGGCTTTACTTTACACTTTTATATCATTTTTTAGACTAACCTACTAACCGGAGGCCCAGCCTGAATTGTTGTTTTTCCTATTTCAGTGTGTCGAAGAAAAGGAACATCAAATGGAGTCCAAACGGAATGAAACCTTCGAGAGCGATCTTTTTGGAACAAATGCAATCCAGGGGACTTGGAGTGGACGTCAGGCAACAAACGAGGCGGCCACGAGGGTGCCCGGCGCGTCCCCCACCCTCATGGGCCCCTCGAGCGTCCACCAACCTACTTCTTCTGCCTATATATATCCACGTACCCCGAAAACATCCAGGAGCACCACGAAAAACTATTTCCACCGCTGCAACCTTCTGTATCAGCGAGATCCCATCTTGGAGCCTTCGTCGGTGCTCCGTCGGAGGAGGAATCGACCATGGAGGGCCTCTACATCATCTCCAAGGCCTCTCCGATGAGTTGTGAGTAGTTTACCATAGACCTTCGGGTCCATAGTTATTAGCTAGATGTCTTCTTCTCTCTCTTTGAATCTCAATACAAAGTTCTCCTCGATCTTCTTGGAGATCTATTCGATGTAACTCTTTTTGCGGTGTGTTTGTCGAGATCCGATGAATTGTGGGTTTATGATCAAGTTTATCTATGAGAAATATTTGAATCTCCTCTGAATTCTGTTATTTGTGATTAAGTTATCCTTGCAAGTCTCTTCGAATTATCAGTTTGGTTTGGCCTACTAGATTGATCTTTCTTGCAATGGGAGAAGTGCTTAGCTTTGGGTTCAATCTTGTGGTGTCCTTTCCCAGCGATAGAAGGGGCAGGTAGGCACGTATTGTATTGTTGCCATCGAGGATAAAAAGATGGGGCTTATATCATATTGCATGAGTTTATCCCTCTACATCATCTCATCTTTCTTAATGCGTTACTCTGTTCTTCATGAACTTCATACTCTAGATGCAGGCAGGAGTCAGTCGATGTGTGGAGTAATAGTAGTAGATGCAGAATCGTTTCGATCTACTTGTTGCGGACGTGATGCCTATATACATGATCATGCCTAGATAATCTCATAACTATGCGCTTTTCTATCAATTGCTCGACAGTAATTTGTTCACCCACCAAAATACTTATGCTATCTTGAGAGAAGCCACTAGTGAAACCTATGGCCCCCGGGTCTATCTTTTATCATATAAGTTTTCCATCTACTTTTATTTGCATCTTTTACTTTCCAATCTATATCATAAAAATACCAAAAATATTTATCTTATCATATTATCTCTATCAGATCTCACTTTTGCAATTGACCGTGAAGGGATTGACAACCCCTTTATTGTGTTGGTTGAGAGGTTCTTGTTTGTTTGTGTAGGTGCGTGGGACTTTTGAGGAGCCTCCTACTGGATTGATACCTTGGTTCTCAAAAACTGAGGGAAATACTTACGCTACTTTATTGCATCACCCTTTCCTCTTCAAGGAAAACCAACGCAGTGCTCAAGAGGTAGCAAGAAGGATTTATGGCGCCATTGTCGCGGAGGTCCTCGCTCAAGTCAAGACATACCAAGTACCCATCGCAAACTCATCTCCCTCGCATTATATTATTTGCCATTTGCCTCTCGTTTTCCTCTCCCCCACTTCACCCTTGCCGTTTTATTCGCCCTTCTTCTGTTCGTCTTTTCGTTTGCTTTGATGTCTTGCTTGGCTCGTTTGCTCGTTTGGTTGGAATAGTTGTTTATTTATTGCTAAATAGAGAACCTAAGATCTATGGATCCTCATCCGCTTTCCAATCTTTTTAAGAGATCCAATTATCATGAACCAAATTCTAGTGATTTGAGTGCACTAGATTATCTTTATGAGGTTTTGCTTGAAATTCGTGAATCTGAAAATTGTGATGAAGAAATTTATGAAGAGATTCACGATAACTCCTTGAATGAAAAGCATGATTGCAATGATTTTATTATAAATTCTATTAATGTCAATTGTGTTAATGATATGAAAAACCCTAAGCTTGGGGATTCTAGTTTTGCTATGTCCACTATTTGTTGCAATGATCATGATTGGGGTGATTCTTCTTATAATCTTGAAATTTTATTTAAGCCCCATGATGAATATGAGATTGATAATAATGTTTGCAATAATACTGAAAGTGGGTTTGGAAGAGTGTCAATTTTAGATCCCACATATTTGGATAATGTTCAATCTTATGGTATTTTTGATAAAAGTGGATTTGGAGAGGTCATGACTTTAGTTAATAATAATCCCACTATTTTGGAAGAGTGTCAACTTCACATGAATGTGGATCATGTTTAGAATATGTTATTCAATAGCTATTTTGTTGAATTTTCCTATGATCCTACATGTAATTATTATGAGAGAGAAAAATATGGTCGTAGAAATTTTTATCTTACTAAATTACCTCTCGCCATGTTGAGATTGCTATTCTTTCTTCTTCCTTGCATATGCTAGTTTTTTCTTGCCTTGAAAATTTGTTCGCTTATAAAAAACCTATGCATAGGAAGTATGTTATACTTAAGTGTGTTTGTCACATGTTTTATGATGCTCCCTTTATGCTTCAATTCTTGTCTTTCATGTGAGCATCATTGAAATCTCATTGCCTAGCTAAAAAGGCTTTAAAGAAAAGCGCTTGTTGGGAGACAAACCAATATTTTTCCGTGATGTTATTCAATAAATAATTCTTCTAGCTTTTGTTTAGATGTGGTTTTATGTTTTAATTAGTGTTTTTGCCAAGTAGAACCTATAGGATAACCTATGGTGATAGTTAATTTGATTCTACTGAAAAACAGAAACTTTGCATGCACGAAAATAATTTTAGTAAATCACAAAACGTGATTTTGCATTGATTCTTTTTGATGTAGATCAATAGTTAAATTTACCAGGACTTCCTATTTTGGTAGGAGTTTTAGAGTTCCAGAAGTATTCGAAAGTTACAGATTGCTACAGACTGTTCTGTTTTTAACAGATTCTGTTTTTCGTGTGTTGTTTGCTTATTTTGATGCATCTATGGCTAGTATCGGGGGGTATGAACCATAGAGAAGTTGGAATACAGTAGGTTTAACACCAATATAAATAAATAATGAGTTCATTACAGTACCTTATGTGGTGGTTTTTCTTTCTTGCACTAACGGAGCTTATGAGATTTCCTGTTGAGTTTTGTGTTGTGAAGTTTTCAAGTTTTGGGTAAAGATTTGATGGACTATGGAATAAGGAGTGACAAGAGCCTAAGCTTGGGGATTCCCATGGCACCCCAAGATATCCAAGGACAACCAAAAGCCTAAGCTTGGGGATGCCCCGGGAGGCATCCCCTCTTTCGTGTTCGTCTATCGGTAACTTTACTTGGAGCTATATTTTTATTCGCCACATGATATGTGTTTTGCTTTGAGCGTCTTGTATGATATTAGTCTTTGCTTTTTAGTTTACCACAATCATCCTTGCTGTACACACCTTTTGGGAGAAACCCACTTGATTTGGAATTTATTAGAATACTCTATGTGCTTCACTTATATCTTTTGAGATAGATAATTTTGCTCTAGTGCTTCATTTATACTTTTTAGAGCACGACGGTGTCTTGATTTTGTAGAAATTGTTGATCTCTCATGCTTCACTTATATTATATTGAGAGTCTCTTAGAACAGCATGGTATTTGCTATGGTTATAAAATTGGTCCTAGAATGATGGGCATCCAAGTTGGGTATAATAAAAACTATCATAGGAAGTGAATTGGATGTTATGATCAATTTGATACTTGATAATTGTTTTGAGATATAGAGGTTGTGATATTAGAGTCATGCTAGTTGGGTAATTGTGAATTTAAAGAATACTTGTGTTGAAGTTGGCAAGTCCCGTAGCATGCACGTATGGTAAAAGTTGTGTAACAAATTTATTGCATGGAGTGCTCTTTTGATTGCCTTCCCTTGAGTGGAGGTCGGGGGGCGCGATGGTTAACTCCTACCAACCTCCCCCCTAGGAGCATGCATAGTAGTACTTTGCTTCGAGGGCTAATAAAACTTTTGCAATAAGTATATGAGTTCTTTATGACTAATGTGAGTCCATGGATTATACGCACTTTTACCTTTCCATCATTGCTAGCCTCTTCGGTACCGTGCATTGCCCTTTCTTACCTTGAGAGTTGGTGCAAACTTTGCTGGTGCATCCAAACCCCGTGATACGATATGCTCTATCACACATAAACCTCCTTATATCTTCCTCAAAACAGCCACCATACCTACCTATTATGGCATTTCCATAGCCATTCTGAGATATATACTGCCATGCAACTTTCCACCGTTCCATTTATCATGACACGCATCATCATTGTCATATTGCCTTGCATGATCACGTAGTTGACATCGTATTTGTGGCTAAGCCACCATGCATAATTTTTCATACATGTCACTCTTGATTCATTGCCCATCCCGATACTCCGCCGGAGGCATTCATATAGAGTCATACCTTGTTCTAGTTTTGAGTTGTAACTCATGAGTTGTAAATAAATAGAAGTGTGATGATCATCATTATTAGAGCATTGTCCCTAAAAGAGAAAGGCCAAATAAAAAAAGGGGAAGGCCAAAAAAAGAGAAAGGCCAAAAAAGAGAACGCCCCCCCAAAAAAGGGGGGACAATGCTACTATCTTTTTCCACACTTGTGCTTCAAAGTAGCACCATGTTCTTCATATAGAGAGTCTCGTTTGTTGTCACTTTCATATACTAGTGGGAATTTTTCATTATAGAATTTGGCTTGTATATTCCAATGATGGGCTTCCTCAAAATGCCCTAGGTCTTCGTGAGCAAGCAAGTTGGATGCACACCTACTTAGTTTCTTTTGTTCAACTTTCATACATTTATAGCTCTAGTGCATCCGTTGCATGGCAATCCCTACTCCTCATGTTGACATCAATTGATGGTCATATCCATAGCCCGTTGATTAGCCTCGTCAATGTGAGACTTTCTCCTTTTTTGTCTTCTCCACACAACCTCCATCATCATATTCTATTCCATCCATAGTGCTATATCCATGGCTCACGCTCATGTATAGCGTGAGAGTTGAAAAAAGCTGAAGCGCACTAAAAAGTATGAACCAATTGCTTGGCTGAAACCGGGGTTGTTTTTTATGAGAGTATTTTGTGTGATGAAATTGAAACATAGCCTAACTATATGATTTTGTAGGGATGAACCTTCTAATGCCATGTTATTTTGAGAAGACATGATTGCTTAGTTAGTATGCTTGAAGTATTACTATTTCTTATGTCAATATGAACTTTTATTTTGAATCATTTGGATCTGAACATTCATGCCACAATAAAGAAAATTACATTGAGAATTATTCAAGGTAGCATTCCACATCAAAAATTCTGTTTTTATCATTTACCTACTCGAGGACGAGCATGAATTAAGCTTGGGGATGCTTGATACATCTCCAACGTATCTATAATTTTTATTGTTCCATGCTATTATATTACCCATTTTGGATGTTTATGGGCTTTACTTTACACTTTTATATCATTTTTGGGACTAACCTACTAACCGGAGGCCCAGCCCGAATTGCTGGTTTTTCTTGCCTATTCAGTGTTTCGAAGAAAAGGTATATCAAACGGAGTCCAAACGGAATGAAACTTTTGGGAGCGATCTTTTTGAAACAAACGCAATCCAGGGGACTTGGAGTGGACATCAAGCAACAAACAAGGCGGCCACGAGCTGCCCGGCGCGCCCCCACCCTCGTGGGCCCCTCGAGCGTCCACCGACCTACTTCTTCCTCCTATATATATCCACGTACCCCGAAAACATCTAGGAGCACCACGAAAAACTATTTCCACCACCGCAACCTTCTGTATCCGCGAGATCCCATCTTGGAGCCTTCGTCGATGCTCCGCCGGAGGGGGAATCGACCCCGGAGGGCCTCTACATCATCTCCAAGGCCTCTCCGATGAGTTGTGAGTAGTTTACCACAGACCTTTGGGTCCATAGTTATTAGATAGTTGGCTTCTTCTCTCTCTATGAATCTCAATACAAAGTTCTCCTCGATCTTCTTGGAGATCTATTCGATGTAACTCTTTCTGCGGTGTGTTTGTCGAGATTCGATGAATTGTGGGTTTATGATCAAGTTTATCTATGAGAAATATTTGAATCTCCTCTGAATTCTTTTATGTGTGATTAAGTTATCTTTGCAAGTCTCTTCGAATTATCAGTTTGGTTTGGCCTACTAGATTGATCTTTCTTGCAATGGGAGAAGTGCTTAGCTTTGGGTTCAATCTTGTGGTGTCCATTCCCAGTGACAGTAAGGTCAGCAAGGCACGTATTGTATTGTTGCCATCGAGGATAAAAAGATGGGGTTTATATCATATTGCATGTGTTTATCCCTCTACATCATGTCATCTTTCTTAATGCGTTACTCTGTTCTCCATGAACTTAATACTCTAGATGCAGGCAGGAGTCGGTCGATGTGTGGAGTAATAGTAGTAGATGCAGAATCGTTTCGATCTACTTGTTGTGGACATAATGCCTATATAAATGATCATGCCTAGATAATCTCATAACTATGCGCTTTTCTATCAATTGCTCGATAGTAATTTGTTCACCCACCGTACTACTTATGCTATCTTGAGAGAAGCCACTAATGAAACCTATGGCCCCGGGTCTATCTTTTATCATGTAAGTTTTGCATCTACTTTTATTTGCATCTTTTACTTTCCAATCTATATCATAAAAATACCAAAAATATTTATCTTATCATATTATCTCTATGAGATCTCACTTTTGCAATTTACCGTGAAGGGATTGACATCTCCTTTATTGCGCTGGTTGCGAGGTTCTTGTTTGTTTGTGTAGGTGCGTGGGACTTTTGAGGAGCCTCCTACTGGATTGATACCTTGGTTCTCAAAAACTGAAGGAAATACTTACGCTACTTTACTTCATCACCCTTTCCTCTTCAAGGAAAACCAACGCAGTGCTCAAGAGGTAGCAACATGTAATTACTGCGAGGATGTCGAGCTCAGCCAAAGACGAAGGCCCGCCTAGCGCGCCAGAGACTAAGGACGGGCTGCTATGAGCGGGTGCGGGTGTGAGAGGAGGCCCGCTTGCATGAGCAAGTGATGGTGCGGTGGTGCTGTTGCACGGAGTTGCTCGCGATGAAACTGGGCAATGAGAAATCATGTACCGTCTTGTCTAGATTTTCCTTCGTCCAGTTAATGATAGCCGAAACCAAGTTAGAAGTGAAATCATTTCTGCAGGCAGTTACAACTGCATTGACTGCCGGCTGTACCAACTCATTTTTCTCCTCGACTATTTTTTCGCGTCCTTAGCTGCTTTTTTCTCGACCGCAAGCTTCACCTTCTCGTCGATGTCCGCCTGACTAAACTTCTTTTTTCTGCTTCTTGGCCTTCGGGCCCTTGTTGTAAAACGCCTTCCACGTGGCGCCGTCTCCAGCGCCGTGCACACGACCATCTTGCAGCCGCTGGCCCAAAGGGAGTCCCTTAAGTTTGTTCAAGGCCTGGTTGAGAGAGGTGTCCCACTTGGGCCTCATCAGAGAAGTAGGGCTTTCGGCTGCAAGCTGGTGTTGCTTCTCCTGCAGAAGGAACTTGAACCATTTAGGAATGTGTGGTCGACTAGATCTGGAGCTAAATGTAAGGTGGTAAAAGAATAATTACCAGTAGTCTAATCAATCTCCTCGTGATCTGGTCCGTGTAAAAAACCTTCTTTTCCTTGTCCCACTTGCAGCGGGCCGTGATGAAGTCACGCTCCAAGGGGTTGGTGAACTTTGTGAAGGGGTCTGGGATACCCGTGGCTTCACGTTCCGCGTCTCCTTATCCCATATGGGCCTTTTACAGAGGTAGCAACGGCTTCCGAGGTGATGCTTCCCCGTGTTCCTTTCCTGAATGCTCTTGAATTTTGCAGCCTTAGCCTTGGCTGCCTCGGTAGCGCAAGTGTCCTTGAACTTTTCGAACTCCTCTTTCGTAAGTGTCAGATTTTCCTCCAGAATCTTGGACACGGGTTCCTCAACCTCAATAGCTCGTTTCACCCTCCCTTTCCAGGATGCCAAATCATTGTTGAACATGTCCATGGCATGATTGTTAATCTTTTTCATCTTCAGATCATCCCACGGTTGTTCTATGTTATCATCCCGGTCGGGGAACTTGAATCTCTTGTGCTACTTCATCAGGAGCAACTGCATCAAATGTTCTTTACTCCTTAAGTCATCATCGTTGATGCTCACGCATTCCCGTAGGATGCATCCTACTTGGTTCTCATAGCACTTGCGAGGTTCTTCCGGCTCTAATGGCTCAAACTTGCCAGGCGCCATCTTTGTGATCACCAGTTTGTTAGGTTTTCGTATCCTCTGCTTCTTCTGCTTCTTCTTTTCGGTAGCGGCATCGGCGCCGGTATCTTCCCCGCCAGTACCTTCCCCGTCGGTCTCGGCGCCGCCGTCGGTGTCGATGTTGGCGTCAGTACCATCATCGAGACCGACCTGCAAACCATGACGTTGCTTAGCAGACAAAAAGTGGAGGTACTCTTGTTCACCCTCATAATCCATCTCGTCTGCATCTTGGTCAGAAGGCCCGATTTCTTCGTTGTTCGACATGTTTCCTATGATTAAGTCTCCTCGTTTAATTCTAAAACTATGGGAAATTGAGAAATGACATAAAAAAAGATCTATATATGTTTGCCGGAATGTCGTTTCCCAGCAACTCCTGGCCCTCGATATGCCTACTATCTAGCACAAGTCATGTCAAAAATCACGAAAACTTTCGGCATGACCTTTGCTAAAAATGGACATATCGAGCGCCTGAAATTCACCGGAACGGAAATGAATCAACATTCCAGCGTAACATAGGCCACTCGGATCATTTACCCTGCACATAATCATCATGTCCAAATGACATGTCCAAATTCCAAATATGACATGTCCAAAACATCACATGTCCACATATCACATGTCCACTTCAAATTTGCATATAAAAGGAAGAAAAATATAGAACTTGAAGAAAAAACCTAGCTAAATTCATAACTAAATATATAACCTAATTAACCATCTGCCCTAACTAAAACCTAAGTAAATTAACCAAAGAACCCTAGCTACAAGAGAGAGGAGGAGCGGTGGGGGCTTACAGAGGGTGCAGGCCCGACGACGGCCGAGGTTGGTCGGGGTCGGGTCGGGTCGGTGCCGGGGTCGGAGTCGGGGTCGAGCGCCGGGGCCGGAGCGGGTCGGGTCGGGCGGGGCCGTGAGCGCCTGGGTCGGGCGAGCGCAGGCGAGGCGAGAGGGCAGGGCTCGGGCGCGACGGGAAGAGAGAGTGTGGGGATTTGGGGGAAAAGAGGCGAGATGAAGAGAGGAGTGGGATTTTGGGGGTTAAGTGGGCATAGCAGTAGCACGTTTAAACAAAACGCGCTATAGCTACTCCAGGTAGCTATAGCGGGGCCCGCTATGTGGCCAGTTTCAAAAATAGCAGCAGCAACCAGAGAGAAAAGCGCGCTCCTAGTACTACTTTAGCAGTAGCGCGGGTCGCTTCAGCACGCTGCTGCTAAACCTAGGTTAGTGGGCACTGTCGATCGATTTTACTAGCAGCGCAGTTCCACTAGGACGCGCTACTGCTAACGCCATAGCAGTAGCGCCTGTTTTGAACCAGCGCTACTGAAAATTAGCAGTAGCTCCCCTTTTTGTATCGCGCTGCTCGTAAGTTTCTGTGTATAAGGTTTTCCCTAGTAGTGATAGATGGTACTACCTTCGTTTGAGTTTATTGGGTCAGAGGCAACATATATGTGTGTTCGTACTTTTCTCGATTGCCCTCCCTTTTTTGTTCTTGTCTCGACGTAATTAATTTGGGAGATGAAATTCGACGTGTGTGATTGGCTGCAGATGCGATCAACATTTAAACCGGGAGATGAACTAACTTGCACGGGGATAAAATCAAATCAGCATTTAAATCTAGAGATCTCGTGAAATATTACGGCAAATAAATCATGCTTCCTTATTAATCATGGTCCCTTGGTCTCGCTGAAATGGCTCGCTGACCTAACAAATGTGCATGAATGGAGTAGTATATAATTAGATGAGTTTTCCAACTACTTTTCCTTTATGGAGATGATAGGTATTATCACAAAAGGGAAAGAATGAATTCTTCCAACTTGAGATATTTCAAGCTAAGACTAAAATTGTATTTTCCATTGAAATTCACAATCATTTAAGATAAGTAGGGAAGGTAAGTATTTCCCAATTTTTTGGGAATAATTAATTCAGTTCCAACTTCATACAAGAGCAATTCAAAGGGGTGTGATTGTTTTTTTTTAATAATTGGCGGCAAAACAATAAATAAAATATATTTAATAAATCAATTTCTAATATTAATGATAACATGCAAAAAAAAGAGTTCTAAAGATTTGTAGAGCATCTCTCTCTCTCTAATATTAATGATAACATGCAAAAAAGAGTTTTAAAGATTTATATGATGGCAATTTGGGACACCTAGGTGCCCAGGCTCCTTGCCTTTCCACCATTCGATTGCATTAGAGGTCAATCCATCACTAATTACTGATGTGGAAATAATTACATAGTTTGGAAACAGTTATAAAGAATATCATAAATGGATACCATTAAATATGGTCCAACACGCCATGCATGTTAACACTTTTTTAGCAAGCAAACAAATACCCATGCATGGCATCCTTCCTCGTTGAGAGATGTTAGTAATAGAAATTGAAGATAGAAATGTCCTTGGGTATACGCACATTTTTTCATATTTGTATGATGTGACGTATGTTGCATGGTTGGTTGGACACATACAACATTTGTATTATTCCAAATTAAGATAGTATTTTCTTTCCTACGGTTTTATCACTTCGGGGTATGAGATACCTATGGATGCCATATTTCACATACCGAGGTATATATTCAACCAGATTTTTTTACTTTCTACATGTTGACGGGATACCTACAATATTTTCCTACCCTTTTTCACATAGGTATATACACGTGCATACACATTGGGTATACCATTTAAGTATATACATACTAGATTTACATACATACTCATGATATTTTCGAGGTATCTACATACTCATGATATCTCTGGATATATTCATTACGTCTTGCTAGTAGGTATTTGAGATACCCGAGGTATATCCATAATTTTTATTTGGTATAATACAACGGGTATGTGTATATTCTTAGTACATATAATACCACGGGTATATGTATATTTTTCATCAAACAATACTTATGGTACGTGTATATTTTTATTAGATATAATAGCCCGCATATATGTATATTTTCATTAGGTATAATACATCAACATAATATTTGGAAAGGGATTATTGCTAGGAAATCAACATACTCCCTCCGTCACGGTTTAGAAGGCGCGCTTGGAAATTCTCTGGGACCTAGGTGATTATCTATTGGTTGTGAGATGGGCTAAAAAATAGCATTCACACTACGCATGCATATAGAAATAGTATATTGAAGTACTAATTAGCTACTAGAAATAAATATAATGCGCCATAAACCTTGTCTATTATGGAAACATACGCAAATTTAACTGTGCCTTCTAAACTGTGACGGAGGGAGTAATATCTTTTGGAAAGTTGTTATTGTCAGCCGTGCATGCAAATGAAAAGTGGAAAGCTACTGTTTCATTGATTGCACGCCATGCACTAATAAAAATGGCTTGCCATAAATGGCTTGCCATAGATGGCCATTTGGGACACCTAGGTGCCTGGGCACCTTGCCTATAGACCGTTGGATTAGGTTGAGATGTGTGCATGTGTTACTAGTATTAGCACTAATGGATGACCTGTTAGCTCTTTTATTAGGAAAATTTGTTGCTAATTATTGCATGATATGGACACTTAATGCCCACATTAGATAGGAGAGAGAAAATCAGCAACGAATGGTCCATTAAGACCATGCATGCTCCATGATACGTGCCCTTCTTTCTTTTTATACATGCACTTCTTTTATTTTCGGGTATGTCTTCAACATCATTTACAGGTATGTCTTAAGGCATATACGTGTATTTTTTTAAAGACAGTACATCTTTTTTATTTTTTGGTATATTATTTACGGGTATATCTCCAATATCATTTACGGGTATGTGTTCAAGCCATATACAAGTATCTTATTTTTGGGTATATTATTTACAAGTATGCCTCCCATAGCATTTATGGGCATGTATTCAAAAAGCATATATTATTTTTTGGTATGTCAATCATTTTAGTTTTTAGAACACACCACGTGTTTTTTTAGAACACAGTATGTGAATTTTGTTTTGGTATATTATTTACGGGTATGTCTCCAAAATCATTTACGGGTATGTGTTCAAGGCGCATACGTGTATTTTATTTTTTGGTATATTATTTATGCTTATGTCTCCAGTACCTTTTATGCGCATGTATTCAAAAAGAGTATTTTATTTTTGGGTATGTCACCCTTAAAATTATATCATTTTAATTTTTAGAACACAGTATGTGTATTTTATTTTGGTATATTATTTACAGGTATATCTCCAATATCATTTATGAGTATGTGTTAAAAAGCATATACGTGTATTTTATTTTTGATAATAGTATTTATGGGTATGTCTCCTATACCTTTTATGCGCATGTATTCAAAAGGAGTATATTATTTTTGGGTATGTCACCATTTACGGGTATATACTCGCCAAATGGTATGAAATTGATAGTATCCAATATAATCACAGATATGCGAAACTTAGAGTACTCAATATATTTTTAGGTATGTGCATACTCGTCATGTTTATCTACAAGCGCATATCCTCACGTGAAAATTATGAGTGCATACCCATTAATACATAGGTATTATATGTAGTCACAAAGTGGTATGATACATAACTCTTTTTCCGGATATATGTATACACAAATATGAGGGCATGGTACGGAATCAATTTCAGTGTATAGTCCCAAATACGTAGTTTACAACTTGTGCATGAAAATGTATGAGAGAAGGAAAGCAATAAAAGGAGATGTGCTAATCATGGCATTTCTTATATACGGAAAGTCTTGCATGCATATACTAGGAAACAAATCAGAATTTTTAGAAAACGCACTAACGGGTTTGATCCGATTAAGGTGCCCAGGCACCTAGGTGCCCAACACAATTTACCTATATATATATAGGGCAACGCTATTCTAAGCGTGAGTGTAGAATAGCTTATTCTACACCCCCTAGTAACATTATGTACAAAATCTAGTAAAACGGTGTTTAAAATGTAGTAATTTGGAAAATATTTTTTTATCATCTAAGTTTGTAATTTACTATATTTTTATGAAAATTACTATATTTTACATAGTCTGTTACTGTATTTTGTATGTAGCATTACTGGGGTGTAGAATAAGCTACATATATATAGGTAAATTATCTGGGACACCTAGGTGCCCGGGCAGCTTGATTGTTTTAGGTAAGTATTGCTGCACAATGATTGTTTGATTTCTTTCCTAACTATTCTTCATGCAAGGTTTTCCATGCTTACATTTTGTTTCCATTTTTTAACTATTTAGCATGCAAGATTTGCCATATAATAAAAATCGTACTAATGTTTGATTTTTGTTGAACTACTATGGGTATCTAGTACACGTATTTTGTCTCCTAACTATCTAATACAGGTATCTAATACTTATTAACGAAATTATGTACATAAGCGGATTTATATACCCAGTAAATTATTTTCTGAACTGCTATGTTCTTTTTTTGTTTCCTAACAATTCAATATGAATATCTAATACGCGGGTATGTATATATCCAATAAATTATTCTAGGTTCTAGCTAGTAAAGAAATTATATACATACGCGGGTATGCATATACCTACTAACAAAATTATATACATGCGTGGGTATGCATATACCTACTAAAAAATTTATTTACATACGCGGGTATGCATATACCAAGTAACGAAATTATGTATATATGCGGGTACCATGCAAAAAAAGTATATGTACGAGTATGTGTATACCCAATTATGTGGTGTGTATGTGTATGCCTACTATTGAAATTATGTAAAATACACGAGTATTTACATACCTAGTGACTTATTCTACGAAACAATAAGTGTTAATTTTTATTTAGTATGGTATTTTAATCTCCTTCCTTTTCTATGAGGTGACATGCATTCATGGGATGGTTAACGAATTAAAGCCTGCCAAATTAACTAGTAATTAAGGCATTTACATTTGTTGCCAAATCAGCCGCTGAACACGCTCCAACGACTGATAGACAAGGTGCCTGGGCACCTAGGTATCCCAAATTGTCGTTATATATATATAGACACACACATTACTTTCTAGTGATTTGCGATTAAATGGTTCTAATGTTCAATAATTTGAATTTTAAAAATATTTATTTACTGCTATTTGTACTCAAAACTTGGTTTAGCAGGAAGCAGACATAGATCTCTTGCCAATCCAACTAGCAATGACTTCTAGTTTCCAGCCATGGGCTCTCCTCGTCGTTCTCCTCCAGTCCACTGTACTTAGCCTGGGAGCACCAGCGGCCGTGTTCAATGAGAACTTTGTGCCGGTATGAGGTGCTGATGGTTATCACCTAGATAATCAGGGGACACAAGTTTCCCTCACCATGGATAGAAACTCCGGTACATATAATGTTTTTTGCACCATATATGGTTCTTTACACACTTTTTTCTAAGTTAAATTGAATTGAATAATATTAATAGCTTTTGATTTGCCTTTCGATCGACTGATGCAGGGGCAGGATTTAGCTCCAAGATGACGTATGGCTCAGGGTTGTTCCACATGAGGATCAAGATACCCGCTGGGTATACTATCGGAGTTGTAACGGCCTTCTATGTGAGTGTTCACACATCCTCTATGCTCAACCATTTCCTTTGATTTGATGAAAAGCAGAAGTCAGGCATGCATTCTTGTACATACATCTAGCTCACGACGAACCTGAGTATGGCGACCACGATGAGGTGGATTCCGGGCGAGCATCTGGGGTGGCTCTTCCTGGGCGACAGACAACGGTAAGATCAGGGTCGATTGGAACTATGCGCCGTTCACCTCCACATTCCAGAGGTTCTACGTCGACGCTTGCCCTACCACCGGAGGTGCACCATGTTCCTCGCCGAACCTATGGTGGAACAAGTTCCGAGACCTAACGCCCTTGCCACAGAACTAGTTAACGTTTTCAACGGTGTAAAAGTTCTCAAAAATCCTGAAAAAATACTGAACCAACACACCTATAATATAACATGATCCAATGGATGGATTGAAAAAATATGACTGCATGTGTCCTAGACAAAAAGAACAAATGTTTCAATATATATTGATCCTTTAGTGAGCTGAAATGCTTGTTTTTTTCACCGAGGACACAAAAATGCATATTTTCACAATCACACCGTTGGATCATCTTATTATATTAGAGTGAGGCTTCCCTATTTATTTCATATTTTTTATTTACTTTTAAACCATTAAATGTTTAGCAAGCCTTAACTAGTTCTGTGGCAAGCTATGATAGACACAGTTTTATATATATATATATATATATATATATATATATATATATATATATATATATATATATATATATATATATATATATATATATATATATATATATATATATATATATATATATATATATACTAATAAAGCAAGGTTCGTTTTTTCAATTTTTTCATCCGTTCACCGCCGAAAAGATTTTTCTTTTATTTGAGGTGGTACTAAATTTTTTTGCGTTCGTCTGTTAGAAAAGAATAATGGTTTGTCCAGAATTTCGTATCTGGGCCACGTGCGCTCTGGTCCAGCGGAACCAACGCACTTAATTTATTTCCCACATAGTGGGGGAAACACTATTTGCTGCACAGCTCCATATAGTCGGGGCTTCGCACAGGGCGCCCAAGACTGCGCCGGCCCAATTTCTTTTTTTCTTTAATTATTATTTTCCTTTCTCTTTCCTGTATATTTTTTCATTGATTTTGTTTTCTTTTTTGTAAATACAAAAAAATTCAGAATTTTAATTTTGTTTAAACTTCGGAAAAAAATTCAGAAATAAAAAAAATACTTTTTGGAATTTTATTTTCTCGCTCCAAAAGTTGTTCAAAATTCAAAAAATTGTAGTTTTTTTTCAAATTTATTGAGATTTTCAAACAACTGTTAAATTTTAAAATATGTTCAAAATTTTAAAAATATTCATGTTTTATGGAAATGCTCACAAATTGAAAATAATGTTCGCGTTTGAAAACCCCCCTTTTAAAATTTGTTCTTAATGCTGAAAACATGTTCCTGTGTTTTAAAAAAATCACCAATTTAAAAATATTAGTGATTTTATAAGAGGTTCATGTTTTCCAAAAAAGGTAAATTTCCAAACAAAAATTGTTTCATTTTATCTCTCCCATTACAACGCACGAGCATATGTGCTAGAAATATCTAGATGCTCGCTTGAGAAGAATCTACTTTAACCGGTTCTAGAAATATGTAGCGGCCAAAGTAGATTCTTGTTTTCTCTTAAAAAACTTCTTTCCAAACTGTACAAGCTTCTAGATATTAGAAGGAACCTATCCATTCTTCATTATTGCTAAAAAGACCCGATTTCTAAGAAAGAAACTATACTAAACATATCTTGTGATCCAAATTACTGTATTTTCTATATATACAAGGGTTCACACCGACTAAGGAGATCTCTAGTATATATATATACAACTTTACGGTGGGAGGAGAAAACTACTCGGTCATTGCCCATCGAACCGAAACTTGTTAATGATTCGATGTTAAGAAAGATGAAGTCCGACGTACAAACGAGACAAGGAGTGGGGGAAATCTTTGGTGATAGGGAGTGCGACGTTGATGATCCCTGTAGTAATGAATTCTCTCTGTCGCACACAGTGGGTAGCACAACAGCGGTGTGGCTGCTGCGAGGGACTGGCCCAACATGCCCTTGCATAAGGGAGTAAATTGTACAAAACCACTACAATGAAGGCTAGGTTAGCAGAAAGCGTGAGTTTACATTTTTTAAACTATGTATATGGTAATTGTTTTGCAAATAACACTGATCGGCGGATTAGAGTGTTTTAAGTACGTTTATGACAGGTGGGTTCCAATTTTATCGACATGGCGTAACGGCTCAGCCGAGAAAGCGTTAGATGGGGGATTTGTTTAGATATACAAACCAGTTCCTGTAATTTTACAGTGACGCCCTTACATTAAAACTAGGAAAGCAATCAGCTCCATGGATTTGGCCTACCCAAGCATGCGAGCAGACGAATAGGATGTCCATGGGCCTCAGCGCCGGCGAGAGGGCGCGCCATTGGGGTATGGGAGGAAGGCGCCTACGACGCAGCAAGCCATGGAGGCTTAAGGCATCGGCTGGAGCGCAACCACCTCGAGCTCCTTGTTCGGCCAACTGCAGCTCATCGGGGACGCGGCCTCAACGACAAGCTCTTCTTCGTGGGCGGCGTGGCTGCACCGACGAAGCGGCCTCAATGAGAGCTCTTCTTCGCGGGCAGAGATGGTCGTCGCTGGCCGTGTGGCCGTCACGAGCCAAGGAGTTCTTCACGAGCAGATATGGTCGTCACGAGCGGTGTGGCCGCGTCGGTGTCCCACGTCAAGGGTGGCATGCACGGCAACGAGCTCTTCTTCGCGGACAGAGATGGTCGTCGCGGGCGGCGTGGCCGTGCCAACGAGGTGGTGATGTCCTTGGACCTCGTCCATGGAGCTGTGGTTCGGGCGACTGCGACTTAGGGCCGATCTCGGTGAGTAGGAGGATTAGAGGGAGGGGAGAGTGATACATCTCCATCGTATCTACTTCTTCAAACTCTTTTGCCCTTGTTTTGGACTCTAACTTGCATGATTTGAACGGAACTAACCCGGACTGACGTTGTTTTTAGCAGAATTGCCTTGGTGTTATTTTTGTGCAGAAATAAAAGTTCTCGGAATGACGTAAAAATCCACGGAGAATATTTTTGAAATAAATAAAAAATATTGGCGAAAGAATCAACAAGGGGGACCCACCTGCTGTCCACAAGGGTGGATGGCGCGCCCACCCCCCTAGGGCGCGCCCCTACCTTGTGGGTCCCCTGGACCTCCACTGACATCAACTCCAACTCCATATATTCACGTTCGGGGGGAAACAAAATCAGAAAGAAGGATTCATCGCATTTTATGATACGGAGCCGCCGCCACCTCCTGTTCTTCATCGGGAGGGCAGATCTGGAGTCCGTTCGGGGCTCTGGAGATGGGAAATCGTCGCCATCGTCATCATCAACCATACTCCATCACCAATTTCATGGTGCTCACTGTTGTGCGTGAGTAATTCCATCGTAGGCTTGCTGGACGGTGATGGATTGGATGAGATTTATCATGTAATCGAGTTAGTTTTGTGAGGGTTTGATCCCTAGTATCCACTATGTTCTGAGATTGATGTTGCTATGACTTTGCTATGCTTAATGCTTGTCACTAGGGCCCGAGTGCCATGATTTCATATCTGAACCTTTTATGTTTTCATGAATATATTTGTGTTCTTGATCCTATCTTGCAAGTTGTAGACACCTATTACGAGTTAGAATCCGCATACCCTAATGTGACAATAATTGGGATTCTTTTCGGTCATTACCGTAGTTTGAGGAGTTCATGTATTCACTAAGTGCTAATGCTTTGGTCTGGTTCTCTATTAAAAGGAGGCCTTAATATCCCTTAGTTTCCATTAGGACCCCGCTGCCACGGAAGGGTAGGACAAAAGATGTCATGCAAGTTCTTTTTCATAAGCACGTATGACTATATACGGAATACATGCCTACATTATATTGATGAATTGGAGCTAATTTTGTGCCATCCTAGGTTATAACTGTTGCATGATGAATGCCATCCGACATAATTATCCATCATTGATCTATTGCCTACGAGCTTTTCACATATTGATCTTTACTATGTTACTTTGCCGTTGCCACTGTTACAATTGCTAAGAAACTGCTACTATTAATTTTGCCACTGTTACCGTTACTTCCATACTACTTTGCTACTAAATATTTTACTGCAGATATTAAGTCTTTTAGGTGTGGTTGAATTGACATCTCAGCTGCTAATACTCGAGAATATTCTTTGGCTTCCCTTGTGTCGAATCAATATATTTGGGTCGAATACTCTACCCTCGAAAACTGTTGCAATCCCCTATACTTGTGGGTTATCAAAGAGCAGTCAAAGGGCAATCTGGGCTCACTGACAAAGCAGCTGCATCCATGGCGCTCGTCCGTTGCGTTGTGGGTTGGGCGACTGCGCCACATGGTCGATTTGGGCGACCGGTAGGAGTAGAGGGAGGGGAGAGGAGTCGGAGGGTCCGCTGAGCTCATCAACGATGCGGGCCGTGACAATGCAATCCGTTCGTGTGACAACGGTCAGGATCGGGCATGGGCACGCCTGGGATCCACCATGGGAGAGGGGATCGAGACAAGGAGAGAACTCTTCGGTGAGAGAAATAGAGGAGAATTGGAGAATATCCGGCTAACATGTGGGCCCCATGTTCGGCATGATGCCATCTCGGTAGAGCTGTTATGCCACATCAGCAAAATCTGGACCCACCTATCATAAACGTACTTAAAACGCTCTAATCCACTGATCAGTGTTGTTGGTGTCAAAACCGGCGGATCTCGGGTAGGGGGTGCCGATCTGTGCGTCTAGGCGGATGGTAACAGGAGACAAGGGACACGATGTCTTTACCCAGGTTCGGGCCCTCTCGATGGAGGTAAAACCCTACTCCTGCTTGATTAATATTGATGATATGAGTAGTACAAGAGTAGATCTACCATGAGATCAAGGAGGCTAAACCCTAGAAGCTAGCCTATGGTATGATTGTTGTAATGGTTGTTCGTCCTACGGATTAAACCCTCCGGTTTATATAGACACCGGAGAGGGCTAGGGTTACACAGAGTCGGTTACAATGGTAGGAGATCTATATATCCGTATTGCCAAGCTTGCCTTCCACGCCAAGGAAAGTCCCATCCGGACACGGGACGAAGTCTTCAATCTTGTATCTTCATAGTCTTGGAGTCCGCCGATGATGATAGTCCGCTATCCGGACACCCCTAGTCCAGGGCTCCTCAAGAGCCCTGAACCAGGCTTCAATGATGACGAGTCCGGCGCGCATATTGTCTTCGCATTGCAAGGCGGGTTCTTCCTCGAATAATTCATAGAAGATTGTGAACACCAGGATAGTGTCCGCTCAGTAAAATAAATTCCACATACCACCGTGAGAGAGAATAATACGTACACAAGTTCAATCTGGCGGCGTATCTTGTGGTGTGACGTCACACCACTACCAAGCCTTTACATTTTATTATACCACCTCAAGACGTTTAGCTAAGCGGTTTCTTGGCACGCCTTGTCGAAGCAGAGATCGTGTTCCCCTTATTCCGGATTCCCATCAATACGGACGTGGGTAACCCAACCGCGCCATTGATTGTGGCGCTTGGGAGATAAGCGAGTTTACCAGTGGCGGGGACGATAGTCTTCGTCCGCCCATATATAAGGGATAAGGATCCACCTTTTTACCCACGCCTTCTTCCTCCTTTGCCTATTCATCTCTCACAAGACGAGCTCCAGGCGCCCAGCACGCACATCTCGCCTCAACCTTCTCCAGCCATGTCGGGAGCGGGAGGCAAGTGGATGGCCTCCTCCGCCACGGAGGGGCACATTGAGAAGCTGGCGCGGATACTGCCCAGCGACATCACAAGACCGGCCGCCCGACGAGGGGCAGCTCATCCCACCCCAGGCCCCATGAGAGGGTCGATTTCTTCCCACTTCCTCCATGGACTGGGCTTCCCACTTCACCCCTTCGTCCGGGGGCTCATGTACTACTACGGCCTAGACTTCCACGATCTGGGGCCAAACTTCATCCTCAACATCTCGGCGTTCATCCTCGTGTGCGAGGCCTTCCTCTGCATGCAGCCCCACTTCGGCTTGTGGCTAAAGACCCTCAATGTCAAGCTGAAGGTGGTGAAGGGCGTGCAAGCGGAGTGCGGAGGCGCCATGGTGGGAAAAATGCCCAATGTCATCTGGCTCGAGGGTGCCTTCGTGGAGTCCATCAAAGGGTGGCAATCGGGGTGGTTCTACATCACCGAGCCGCGTGACCCTAAATGGGCAGCGGCCCCGAGTTCAGATCTGGTACCCCCATGCAGCTCACCTCCTGGAAAGAGAAGGGCTTGCAATGGGGTAGTTCGGAGGAGCTGGCGGACTCGATCCTGTCTCTGCACTCGTGAACAAGAAGCTCAAGCTTGTCAACGTGATCCAGGTCATGCTCGTCCGCCGGATTCTCCCCTGCTAGCAACGGGCTTTCAATTTGTGGGAGTTTGATCCGGCACAGCACCGGTCATTGAGCGGGCTCTTCGACACGACATACGAAGCTGCCTGGAGGGTGTTGTTCAAGGGCGGAGAAGCCCCTGCATCCGCAACTGAAGATCGCGGATACAGCACGCAGCGCTCGGCCGGCAAGGTAAGCTATGTTATCCTTTATGGGACACTCATTTTGTCGGTGTACTAAACTAGGGGTACCTTTAGTATCCCGAACTTGTGCACGGGCAGTCGCAGCGTCCCGCGGCAAGGCTTGCCGGGCGTCCGCCGAGATCCTTCGCTATTCCTATTACTGCCATTCAAGAACAAAGTGTTTAACTGAGAAGATAGAGCCCCGGCAAGAGGAGCTTGCCGGGAAGGACAAGACCCCGGCAAGAGGAGCTTCCGGGAAGGCCAACCAAGGCATTTCAAGAGAGTTTCCGCGACGCACCGCGCGTCCCGGCAAGACCCGGCGAGCGGCAAGCTTGCGGGTGCGACAAGACAGCGATCATGCAAGGCGCTTTGCGGCGCGGCCACCACTCTACGCCCATGCTCCAGCGCGTCCGACGACGTGTCGCCACAGGATCGTTCCCGATGCATGTGGCGAGTAGCTGTGCAGCCAAGCGATGCGAGGTGGCAAGTGAAGATGACGAGAAGGCCATCGTGGCGATCGGTGGCGCCCCTAACGGTCGTTTCTTGCACTGTTTGGGCGACTGGATGGGCATTAAATGCCCTTGTCCCCTGCCGTCAGAGTTAGGTAGGGGACACTGTAGATAGCGGTTGTACCGACCCCTCTTTTTACTTTTTTTACCCCTCTCCCCGCGTTGCCACCTGTCGGTGACCCCTTTAACCTATAAAAAGGAGGCCCATGCGCACGTAGAAGGGGTTCGACTCATTCGAAAGTACAACACACCCACGCTCTCGAGCAAGAACAGAATATAAACACTAAGCAGCAGTGGGAGTTTTATCTCTCCGGAGAGCTCCGAAGCTGGGTAAAATCCCTCGCGTGCTTCGCCTCGATCTGCTCTTCGTGCGCTCTCCGCTCCCTTGTCGGGCCGAAAAGGGGCCCTGCCCCATAGGTGTTCGTTTCCCACGACACCTTTGGCGCGCCAGGTAGGGGGGTGTCGAGGTTGTGCGAACCTGATCCGGCGTTCGTGCGCGCTACATCTACATCTTCATCGACATGCCACCGAAGAAGAAGGCTTCGGAGGTGGCCGCTCCGTCCACGTCGATCCTACCGTCACCGGAGCAAACGGGCGGTGGGGTGGACGCCGGCGGAGGAGCGGGCGCCGACGGGGGGACTCACGTCGTCACCAGGTCCAAGGACAAGGCCCCGCAAGCTTCGGCGTCTGTACATACACCACACCCCTCCAAGGGGGTGCAAGATCAACAACGCCATGATGCTCCTAGCACCGTACTCGCGTTGGAGCAAGGCCAAGCTGGTGGGTCGCGGGACGCTCAAGGCCAACATGCGCGTCAACACGCTGGCACGAGCGCAGTACGGTCACCTGGACGAGATGTTGCTCCTTCTAACACTGTTAGAAGTTTGAGCATATCCCGCTCCTCGCGGCGTTCGCCACCGCCGCCCAAGACTCCAGAGGAAGCGCTGGCCCGAGCCCAGCTGCTTCTAGATTACCCTCGGCGCCTGCACAAGATCGGCGGCGGAGGCCACCATTCAGAGCCTCATCGGCTTCGCCAACGGCGACAAGCCCCGGCAACCGAGCACATCGAAGCCCCGGCAAGACGCCCAGGCGCAAGCCGACACCGACAAGACCGCTGGGGGTGCCTCCACCGTGCACTCCCCGCCCCGAAGGCCAAGATCGCCGACTCGTTGGGCTAACCTCGACACCGACTCCACCGCATCGTCGGACCCGTGAGCTCGTCGCGATCAGCGCCAAGTTCTCCAAGAACGACGACACGAAGACGCTCGTACTCGCATCAAGCGCCGAAGAGAAGCGGCGTCGGTCGAACCAAAGGCGCTGTGCCCCTTTGTTGATATGCATGCGCCAGGGAACCAGCGACTTGCCATCTGTGATAGGTTGCCTGCGTTCACCCGTGAGCTGCGGTAGGTCCAGTGGCCCAGTACCAAGAACTTCAAGCCAGATGTGCCCGAGAAGTACGATGGCAGGATACATCCGTCGGAGTTACTTAGCGTCTACACCATCGCGGTGCAGGCTGCCGGGGGACACGACGAAAAGATCCTCGCCAACTACTTCCCGCTGGTGCTCAAGCCCAACGGCAGATCTTGGCTCATGCACTTGCCGGACAACTCCATCTCTTCGTGGGCGGACCTGTGTCATCAGTTTGTCAGCGCCTTCATAGGCGGCCACAAACCACATGGCCAGAAGAGCGATCTTCATCTGCTCGCCCAGAAGGAAGGAGAACCTCTGCGCAAGTACATACAGAGATTCAGCCAGGTGCAGTGCAACATCCCAGACGTCCACCCTGCCGCGGTTATCGGCGCGTTCCATCGAAACGTCGTAACGCAGGATGAGGAGGAGATGGCGATGTGCAAAATCAGAGATGTCGCGAGCTATATGCTCGGCCGACAAATGTGCATCTTTGAGGAGGAGGAAACTCCCGGAGAGAACGCAGGAGCGTAAGGGTGCGGCGGTGAGGATGCCGCCCCGGCAAAGAAGAACCAGAGGCGAAATAACAGAAAGAGGAAAGCCAAGGATGTGCTAGTTGTCGAGCAGTCCGGCAACGGAGGTGGCGCCGAGAAGGCCAAAGCTGGTCACTCCGGCGAGGCTGTGGTGGCTGCCGATAAGCAGGATGGCTCCAGCAAGCAGTACTGCAAGATCTACCGCACCAAGGGCCATGACCTCCAGGCCTACAAGAAGGTTGAGCAGCTCGTAGAATTGTAGAAAGCTGAGTACGAGCGCCGCGACAAGGAGAAAGCCCAAGAAGGTGGTGGAGGATCCAGCAAGAAGCGTCCCGCCCGGGGAGGGCGCCGCGGCAAGGCCAAGCAGCAGCAAGGAGACAGGCCTCCCCGCGGCCGCGACAAAGATGAAGACAAAGATGAAGATGAAGAGATGGATGAGGATGAGGCCGACGAGCAGGAGTTTCAGAAGGCAACGGAGGTTTTGTGCGTCGACGGCGGTGCTTCTCTGCACACCTCGCACCGCCAACTCAAACAGTGGGTGCGGGAAGTGAATGCAGCAGAACCGTCCGTTGAGTCGCGCAAGCCCCTGAAGTGGTCCAGCACGCCCATCGTCTTTGACGTTGAGGATCACCCTGATCGCATAACTGCGGTTGGGTGCTTGCCGATGTTGGTTTCGCCAACAATCCGCAACCTCAAGGTCACGAAGATGCTGGTTGACGGCGGGGCCGGCCTGAATCTGATCTCTTCGCGGTGCTCAAGAAGCTCCGGATCCCGGCAATGAGCTCGAAGAGACTGGTACCTTCGAGGAATAAATCCGGGAAGGAGCAAGCGAAGGAAAGATTACACTCGCCGGTAACATTTGGCGCGAGCTGAATTCGTGACGAGAGAGTCACATTTGACGTTGTTGATTTCCCATTGCCCTACAATGGGATACTTGGCCGTCCAGCGCTCGCCAAGTTCATGGCAGCATCTCATTACGCTTACAACATGCTCAAGATGCCCAGTCCGATAAGTGTCATTTCTGTCCACGGCGACAAGAAAGATGCCCTTATATGTACCGACAAGATCTACCGGGAAGCAGCAGCCGCCGCAGAACGCAAACCACTTGCCGCTGAAGCTCCCGGGGGGAAGAAGAAGACTAAGTCCGGCAAGAGTAGCTCTGATGCCCACTCCGGCAAGCGCACCTCTTCGGAGTGCTGCGCTACCGTCGAGGACGCACCATCGAGCTCCACCGGCAAGTGCAAGAAGGCAAAGACAGCTTCACCAGAGACCAAGAAAGTGGCCGCCAAGGAGGACGACACTGGTGGTACCTTCACCATCAGTGCCACGCTTGACCCTAAATAGGAAAGTGCGCTCGTTGCTTTCCTGCGGGCGAATGTTGACGTGTTTGCATGGCAACCATCGACATCGGTGTTCCCGGAAAGTAATTGAGCACCACCTTGCCGCCTCGCCCTCACGCCGCCCGTCAAGCGAGAGAGAGGAAGCAAGCGGTGGAGCGACAAGAGTTCATTGCGGAAGAAATCAAGAAGTTGGAAGCAGCAGGCCTGGTCGAGGAGTACTCCATCCAACGTGGTTAGCCAATCCGAGAGTCGTGCGCCAAAGCAAGCGGGAAGTGGAGGCTTTGTATTGACTTCACTAATGTTAATAAAGCTTGTCCCAAAGATCCATTTCCTTGCCACGCATTGACCAGATTGTTGACTCCACGGCGGGATGTGATCTGCTTTCATTCCTTGATGCATACTCGGGATATCATCGATCTTCATGGCGTAAGAGGATGAAGAAAACTGCATTCATTACTCCATGTAGCACGTCATTGCTTTGTACGGATGCCTTTCGGACTAAAGAATGCTGGTTCAACATTTGCAAGAGTAATCAGTCATGCTTTTGAGCCACAGTTGCACAGGAACGTAGAAGCCTACATGGATGACATAGTGGTCAAGAGCAAGGACAAAGAAACTCTGATCCAAGATTTGGACGAAACCTTCACGAATCTGCGCAAGATCAATCTCAAGTTGAACCCCGAGAAGTGCGTGTTCGGTGTTCCTTCCGGCAAGCTTCTCGGGTTCTTTGTATCCCAGAGGGGGATTGAAGCCAATCCCGACAAGATCAAGGCCATTGAGCAGATCGAAGCACCGAAGCGCGTCAAGGATGTACGAAGGCTTGCCGGCTGCGTTCTTTGCTCTCAAAGAGTTCATTTCCAAATCTGCTGAGCAGCGCTACCGCCATTTTCAAAATTTTGAAAAGGCGGTCCAATGAAATGGACTCGAAGCGGAGGCTGCGCTGCGCAGACTTGAAGAGATACCTGTCCTCCACTCCAATACTTGTCGCACCTAAGCCACAAGAGAAGTTCTTGTTGTATCTAGCAGCAACCAATCAAGTGGTTAGTGCTGCGTTAATAGCGGAGAGGAGGCGGATGATGAGCCAATGACCCACGGCAAGCGAGTCCAGCGACAAGCAGGGGGCTTCCCCGACAAGCTCTGGTCCCGACAAGGATGGATCTCTGCAGCCGCAGGAAGAAAAACAAAAGAAGATGGTGCAGCCCAGTGTATTTTGTCAGTTCCCTTCTGCAGGGGGCTAGATCAAGGTACTCTGGAGTGCAGAAGTTGCTTTTCGGCCTTCTCACGGCCTCAAGGAAGCTGCGCCATTACTTTCAAGCACATGAGATTACAGTTGTCACTCGCTTTCCGTTGAAGAGGATACTGCAGAATCCAGAAGCAACAGGTAGGATTGTCGAGTGGGCACTGGAATTGTCAAGCTTTGGCCTCAAGTTTGAGAGTACCTCAACTATCCAGAGCCGAGCATTGGCAGAATTCATAGCAGAATGGACGCCAACACCTGATGAAGAAACCCTGGAGATGAGCATCCCCGTCAAGGAAGCGAGGAAAGAATGGATCGTGTACTTTGATGGTGCCTTCTCGCTGCAAGGCGCCGGTGCGGGCGTACTACTTGTCGCACCCACCGGAGAGCACCTCAAGTACGTGATCCAGATGCACTTTCCCAAGGAGCAAGCAACAAATAATACTGCAGAGTATGAAGGCGTGCTTGCCGGACTCAGGATTGCCGCGGACCTTGGGATCAAGAAGCTTATTGTCAGGGGTGACTCGTAGCTTGTCGTCCGCCAAGTAAACAAAGATTATCAGAGTCCGTTGATGGAAGCCTACATTGATGAAGTGAGAAAGCTAGAAGAACATTTCGACGGCCTGCAGATGGAACATGTTCCGATAGCTCAGAACGACATTGCAGATGGCCTGTCAAAATGCGCAGCACTCAAGTTGCCTGTGGAACCAGGAATTTTTGTGCTCAAGCTGACTCAACCATCCGTAACACCATCAACTAGACAGAACAAGAAGCGGAAGTTGGTTACTAGCGACTACTTTCCGGCAGAGCTCCCCGAAGCCGCCGTCAAGAAAGTCCCCAGGATCAACACGAAGAGTGTTGAGGAGCAGTCTGCTCCGACAAACCCCAGGGTTTGTTCCGTTGAAGCAGACGCTCCCGACAAGCTTTGCTCCGGCAAACTTGCCGGGGAGCATCAAGCTCCGGCTGAATCACAGGTTCTAGCCGTAGAAGCTGATGTTCCCGCAGCAGCATTTGTGCCTTTCATCCTTGTCGTCGAGCCACAAGCTCCGACATGGGCACAACAGATCGTCCATTTCCTTCAAACAGGAGAACTTCCGGAAGAGCAAGAAGAAGCGGAGAGAGTAGCCCGGCAATCAAGTATGTATCAGTTTGTCGATGACATACTATACAGAAGAAGATTCAACGGAGTGAAATTGAAGTGCATTTCCCGGGAAGATGGATAGGAGCTGTTGGCGGAGATACATGGAGGCATATGTGGTCACCACATTGGCGCAAGAGCACTTGCCAGCAAAGCCTTCCGGCAAGGTTTCTTCTAGCCGACAGCCCTCCAGGATGCAACTGCACAAGTAACCAAGTGTGAAGCATGCCAGTTCCACTCCAAGCAAATACATCAACCAGCTCAAGCTCTCCAGACAATCCCTTTGTCCTGGCCATTTTCTGTCTGGGGGCTCGACATCCTCGGCCCCTTTCCCCGAGCTGTCGGGGGCTTTGAGTACTTGTACGTTGCAATCGACAAGTTCACGAAGTGGCGGAAGTGGAAGCGATGAGGAAGGTGACAGCCACGGTCGGCGATCAAGTTCTTGGTCAATTATGCGCGTTTGAGTCCCTAACGGGATCATCACCGACAATGGCACACAACCACGAGCCGCACATTCATGCGATCGCCCAAGATCTTGGCACCAAGATCGCCGCTTCATTGCTCACCCAGAAGCAGCGGTCAAGCGGAGAGGGCAACGCTGAAGTCTTTCGCGGGCTCAAGACCGAACTTTCGGCGAGGCTACATAAGTCGCGGAAGAAAGCTGGATCGAGGAGGTGTCGGTGGTTCTTTGGTCGATCAGGCGACGCCAAATCGAGCCCGGCGCCGACACCTTTTGCTCTAGTCACGGAGGCAGGCAGTTCTCCCCACGGAACTTCGTATCGGATCGCCTCGAGTGCTCGCTTATGATGAGCTTGAGCAAGAGCAGCTGCGACAAGGCGGCAGCGCTGCTCCTCGAGGAAGATTGTCTTCGAGCTGTTAGACGAGCTGCTCGCTACAAAGCAAGCTTTGCGTCACTACCATAGCCGCTAAGTTAATGCCAGAAGCTTCGAGGAAGGCGACCTTGTTCTTCGGCGCGTTCAATCCGCCAAGAATTCCAACAAGTTGACGCCAAAGTGGGAAGGCCCTTATCGGGTGAAACGAGTCACTAGGCCTGGCGCTGTCCGCCTTGAGACCGAAGATGGCTTTCCGGTGAGCAACTCCTGGAACATAGAGCATCTTCGTAAGTTTTACCCCTAAGACGCGGCTGCCAGAACCTGCTATTCCGGCAACCACCTTTTGTACAAGCTTTGCCACTGTTGCATGTAACCCTTTGTACAAAGCCGGGCGCAGATCCCGTGCATAAATAAAGATCTTAACCTCAGCACATGTTGTCAAATTTCATGCCTTTTTCCTTTTTGCATGTATTATCTGACACTTTGTGCAGCACTTGCCCTCCGGTAAGCAGTAACGAGCCTTAAGACTCCATATCATTATTTTCTCTTCTTTCTTCTAAAAAAGAAGGTTCCTTCGCCCACAAGTTCACGGGGGGGGAGGAGAGGATAAAGGTGTGGACCAGGCGTCGTTCGTGGAAGTATAGCCTTGCCGGGACACAGACGATAGAAAAGCTAAGTTGCCAAAGTTTGAGCATGATCAGTTTTTAAAATTTTAAGTTATCTTCCTTGAACGACCGTGTTTTGTATGGAAAACCTGTGCGCGGAGGAACCTCCTCGTAGCTAGTTGCGCCCTTACTTTCTTTCGAGTCCGCTCAACAACTTAATTGTGCTGCGACTAGTTGCGGCAAGGTTTCTTGCCGGAGCCGGCACCGCCAACAGGCTGCCGATGTTCCGCACTCAGCACTTGCGGCAAGCGTGCCCGCGCCGGCAAGTTCCCTAAAAGCGTAGGGTAAAAACATGCAAAGAAAGGAATCAAGTAAAGGAGATAGCGTAGCAAGCATTGCCCAGAATAAAGTTATATTACAAAAGTAACTTGTTGTGGCACTAACCAAATTGTTCTCATGATTTAAATAACAGCGACAAGGAAGAGAGAAGAAGGGTGGCCTAATCCACGCGCTCGCCGTCAACCCTCCTGACCTCATTCACCTTGTCCACAATGGGTGCGACAATGGCTTTGAGTTCTTCAAGATCAGCACCCGCCGGCAGCTTCTTGAGGACGCGGGTGAGGTCGAGGCCCGGATTGCGGAAGAGTATCTTCACCAACACCTTCTCCAAGACCTTGGCGCAGATTGCGCGCGACTCGTCAGCCAGCTTCTTTGGGATCCTTTCCCGGAGCTGCTGGAGAGCCGTCACCACACCCTTGAAGAAAAGAGTAAGCTTGGCGCTGGGCTGGAGGTTTTCGTCAGTGGAGTACCCGAAGCCCGCCAAGTCCAGCTCCGCCAGCTCCTCGTCGATGGTTGTAGCGATGTTGACGAGGCCCTCCGTCCAGAGCTCCACCGTAGCCTTGAAGGTGTTCTGAGTCTCGGCGGCCCTCGTCAGCAGCTCCTCGTTGCCCTTGTTCTCTTTCTTCAAGTCATCCTCGCGCTTCTTGGCGCCATCCAGCGTCTCTGTCAGTGTGGCCAGCTTCAGCTCCAGATCAGCGCTCGAGTCCTTGGCGGCGTTCAGTTCCTTGATCTTGTCGGCAAGTTGAACTTGCAGATCGCCATGGGCAAGGGCATCCTTCTCACGTTCGTGCTGGAGTGCGGCAAGCTCCTCGTTCTTCCCTTTCATGTCAGCCTCCAGCTGCGTCACCTTCGCTTCCAATTCCTCCTTGGCGGCCTCGGCAGCTGCGGCAGCATCCTTCGCTTCCTTGAGCGCCCCGCCAAGTGATTGCTCCCGGGCAGCGAGATCCTCCTCGTGGCTGTCCAAGTTAACCTTTTTCTGCGTCAGCTCACCTTCCCGCTGGGCGGCTCCTCGGCGGCGAGCCTCTGCTGCTCTTCGCCCGGCCTTTTCAAGGATGAACGCCTTCTTTGCCTCGACGAAGCTCGCCCTCTCCTCGGCAATGGACCGGAGGGCCTCTGGTTCTTGATTGGAGCTCCTCTGCATGCTTCTCTATGTCAATTCCCGCTGCGACAAGCGCTTCCGGGACTCAACCCGCTTGCGGGCGCGGTAGAGTGACACCAGCTTCGGGCAGTTCCTCCTCCTCGGACTCACAGCTGCTGCTGCTTGGTGCGTCAACCATCGACAGCCCAGTGAGGCGAGCACCTCTCCATCAAGGACTCTCCTCGTCGGCGCCTCGAGGCTCGGCGCCCGGGAAGATGGATGAAAACACCCTCGCCGGCCTTCAAGTAGGCGCGGGCTGGGGCTCCTCGGGCCAGTCTTTGTCGTCCGCAGAGGGTCGGCGGTCGGTGTAGCGCCTTGTGCTCCTGCGCCCTCCGGGTCGTCAGTACGATCGCCGGGCCCCTCGCCAGCTCCTGCACCAGCAGCCTTGGCGGCCTCTTCGCTGGCGGGATCGTGAGCACCGACCTCTTCCTCGTCAGCGGCAGCATCTTCAGTGTTGCCGCGTGCGTCTTCCTCACCGGTGGCCTCAGTCTCCATCGGGTCGGTGAGAGGGGGATCTGAGGATAGGAAGAGGAAGGAAAAAGTTAGGCAAAGATCCAAAAAGAAGAACAGAAGAAGAACCCAAGGGAAGATTTCCGACAAGAAGGATTACCTGTGCTGGGCTCTGTGACCATGGGCTCCTCCACCAAAGGTTCACTGGTTCCGTCCCTTGCCGGGGACCTCTCCCTTGCCGGGGACCGCTCCCTTGTCGGGGAATCGCCCCTTGGCGGCGTAGTCGAAGCAGACAGCACCTCTGGAGCGGCTTCTGGTTGCTCCTGATGGGCCTGCTCTGCTCCTACACAAGCAAGTCAACAATCAAGATATCAGCAAAACAAAAAGCACCCATGCGCACCCCACAACAGGAAGTGAACCAAACACTTACGCTGGGGGCTGTGCTGGGGGCTGCTTCGAGGAGATGGAATCGGGTCTGTCAAGGTAGTCTCGGACGTGTCCTCTGCCATCACAGCAGGATCGTCCTCGATGACAACCACGGGGATCTTAGCCCTCTTCGCCGTTCTCTCGGCCAGAGTCCTGAAATGGAACAAGGATTCGAAGGGAAGCAAATCAGATGCAAGATATGAAACAACAAAAATTGAAGAAACACAAGTACAACAAGAAGAAAGTCTTACTCCTCCTCTTCTTCTTCCTCCCCATCGGAGCTCAGCGCAGAGAGGTCGAAATCCGGCACCCTCTTAGCGCGATGAGGCGGAGGAGTAGGCTCCCTTGGACGCTTGGTGGGAGTTGCGGCAGGATCAGGAGTAGCAGCCCGAGAAAATCCCGTTCCGGTTGCCGACGCGGCATGAGGCGCTCCCGCAGCGACGGTGCTTGTCGCGGTAGAGCGTGTTCCGCGGCGCTGCGCCTGTTGGCCTGCCCGTCGTCCTGCTGTGTCTCCAGTCTCGCGGAGGCGCCTCCTCGGCTGAGCTGGGGGCTGCACCGGGGGCTCCGTCTGCGGCAAGCTGCTTGAATATGGTTGGCCACTTGCGCCCCCGGCAGGCTCGCTTGCCTCGGCTTCGGGCTCCTCCTCGCCAGCGACCTCCCCGCCAAGGTCCTCCCGGTCGGCAAGGCTTGCCGCCTCGGCCGCCTCTGCCTCTTCCAACGTGAACCCAAACTCGCCCGCGGCGGCGGCTGCCGCCGCCTCCTCGTCCCGGTTGGCGATGTCTGCATTTAAATGCGTCGGTGGTGTCGCGGTGAGAGCCTCGCTTTCGTCGGCATGGACTGCTACCTCCGCCAAGCTGTCAAAGAATTGCCGCACGATGTCGTCGGTGGGCTCCATCCAAGTTGGGACAATCCCGTGCGAGTCGCACTCCGGCATCATTGCACGGATGCGATCACGCTGGGAGTTGTTGCAGAGTGGGATGGCGCCTGCGGCGCTGAACCACTCCGGATGGTTGGCGTCATGCTTGAACAGCTCCTTGAGCATCCCGTCAAGCTCCAGAACTGTGAAGTTGAAGTTGAGGCCTGGACGCAGCCTCATGATATCCGCCGGGCCGCCAAACAGCCTGGTGGGCCTCCACCTCTCCTGCAGAGGGGCGAGACGACGGCGAAGGAAATCCGCGCCAACGGCCCCTACTGTGAGCCCGGCAAGCCTGAGCCGCAGGATTCGGGTGGTGGCGATCTTCAGCTCGGCATCGTCCGGTGACAGAGCGCTCCAGTCGCCGCCGCGCACTACTCGAGTCTGGCGCAAACTGGTGTAGGGCTGCGGATCTGCGTCAACGATCCAACACCATTCAGCCCTCCACTCGTCCCATTTGCTGCGGAGCTCCCCCTCCAGATACACCTCCTTCTTGCCGACCCTTGAGATCCAGGAGACCCCGCCAGACAAGGGTTCTCCTTTCTCGACCCGGGGAATGAAATAGTGGCGGAAAAGAGCAACGTTGGGATGGACTCCGACGAAGTTCTCGCAAAGATGCGCAAAAACCGCCACTGTCAGAATGGCATTGGGGGTGAAGTCAAGAAGGTGGAGCCCGTGTGTGTTTATAATATCATAGAAGAAATTGGAAAAGGGCGGGCAGAGCCCGCAATAGAAGAACAGGGGGAAGAAATAGTATCCCCTGGGACACTTTTTCAAAGTGGAAGCTTCGGCGGAGAGTACCTGCGTGCGCGGGTGCGCCCACGTCTCCGTCGACCAGAAGAGATAGAACTCCTCCCGCAGCGCCTTCGGGGTGAGCTCGGGGGGGAAAAGCACTCGTTCCTTGCGCAGTGCCTCAAGCCTTAGCGCCTCGGCCGACTTCACGCTCTTCCCGGTCTTCGGAGCCATGGCGGAAGCGGTGGAGAAGGTTGGCGGCAACGGCGGCGACGGTGGTGACGGGCGGTGGAGCGCTGCTCTCTTTCGGCTTGGGAAGCGGAGGGGAGCTGCGGAGCTTTCTGAGGAAGAAACCGCAAGTGGCGAAGGTGGGGGGAACGGCCCCTGTTTCCTCTGCTTATGAAGGGGAGACGCGAACGTTACGCCTTTCCTGATTAAAGAATCACCCACGATCTCTCCCACGTCGCCGCATTTGACGCGTGCCGTTACGGGAGGGCGCGGTGGATACGGAGTCAGATTTGGTATGGACCCAGGCCGCGTGTGCCCGTGCCCTGTTTTGGGCCTGGCCCAACAGCGCTCGGCACCGTGTATGGCCCAGGCCCGGGGGCTCCTGTCGGTGTACTAAAGTAGGGGTACCTTTAGTATCGCGAACTTGTGCTCGGGCAGTCACACCGTCCCGCAGCAAGGCTTGCCGGGTGTCCGCCGAGATCCTTCGCTATTCCTATTACTGCCATTCAAGAACAAAGTGTTTAACTGAGAAGACAGAGCCCCGGCAAGAGGAGCTTGCCGGGAAGGACAAGACCCCGGCAAGAGGAGCTTGCCGGGAAGGCCAACCAAGGCATTTCAAGAGACTTACCGCGACGCACCGCGCGTCCCGGCAAGGCCCGGCGAGCGGCAAGCTTGTGGGTGCGACAAGACAGCGACCGCGGCAAGGCGCTTGCCACGGCGAAGCCACCACTCTGCGCCCACGCTCCAGCGCGTCCGACGACCTGTCGCCACAGGATCATTCCCGATGCACGTGGCGAGTAGCTGTGCAGCCAAGCGGTGCGAGGTGGCAAGTGAAGATGACGAGAAGGCCATCGTGGCGTTCGGTGGCGCCCCTAACGGTCGTTTCTTGCACTGTTTGGGCGACCGGACGGGCATTAAATGCCCTTGTCCCCTGCCGTCAGAGTTAGGTAGGGACATCAGAGATAGCGGTTGTACCGACCCCTCTTTTACTTTTTTTACCCCTCTCCCCGCGTTGCCACCTGTCGGTGACCCCTTTAACCTATAAAAAGGAGGCCCATGCGCACGTAGAAGGGGTTCGACTCATTCGAAACTACAACACACCCACGCTCTCGAGCAAGAACAGAATATAAACACTAAGCAGCAGTAGGAGTTTTATCTCTCCGGAGAGCTCCAAAGCTGGGTAAAATCCCTCGCGTGCTTCGCCTCGATCTGCTCTTCGTGCGCTCTCCGCTCCCTTGCCGGACTGAAAAGGGGCCCTGCCCCATAGGTGTTCGTTTCCCACGACACATTTCTTTCATAGTTTGACTCTATGTGGGATCTAAAACTCCCAATGCCTTTAACAGGACTGGCAGAAGACGTCCGGACAGGTTAACTATCCGGCTCCCCTTCCCAAAGACCCAGCGGACACCCGTTTAACGGGGCTGCTGGTTCCGGCCTTTTACGTGGTGCCGGAGAAGAAGGCCAAGAAGAAGGCCATGGGAAACCGAAGGAGTTCCCGGCGCTAGGTGATATCGGACTCATCATCCGATGAATCCGAGGCGGACTCCTCCCCCGAGGAGGAGGAGAAAGAAGCATCTTCCCCAGCGGGGGGAGAGAAGAAGAGGAAGGCCTCCCCAACGGGGGCGGCCGAAGGGTCCAACAAGGACGGACCCTTTCTCGGATCGCCCGCCAACGCCGACGCCGCGGCGACGAGGAGTGGCCCTCTAGGGCCAAGCCCCGCAAGATCGTAAGTGTCCGAATTCCTGGATGATTTATAATTTCTCTTTTTGCCACGTGGTGTCCTTCTAATGCCGCATACAACCTGTAGTCCGGCCAAGGACGATCTTCCTGCTTCATCGGCGGGTCCTTGGCTCTGTCGGATATGGATTCCCTTCCACCGCCTCCACCCTCGTGACGCCGATGATGCCAAGGTGGGATCCTGGGAGGGACCCACCAGAGGGGAGGCTCGGAGGTGCCACAGGCAACCACGGACTTCGCACGGACTCTGCCGGAACCCGCATGGTTCCGGAGTCAACAATGAGCCCCTTCGTATGAAGGGCAAGATGTGATACCGCGGCCGCCGCCCAACCGAGGCGCCGGATAACTTGTTGAGGCGCTCACGGCGCTTCCATCGAAGAAGAACACCGCACCGTCATGAGTGCGGTGATTGAAAAAGGTTCAGCTTCGCCAAGAGCGGGCTGACCGAAGCTCGCAGCAGCCTTCTAACGAGCTTTGAGGTAAGAATTTTAAGGCACGTAATATAATACCACATAGGCGGTAGCCCTCGATGCTCGGTTGGTGTTGGAAAGAAAAAACGGTGAGGATCTTACAAAGATATCTGCAGGAGTTCTATAAAATATGTCAATATGGGATTGCAGGCTGCGCTGCTGACCTCTGCCGCACTGACTGTGGAGGTCGATGCTTTGAAGCAGAACCTCGAGCGGTCCGAGAGCGAGCTCGGCCGTGCCAAGAAGCACTCGAGGACAAGGAAGGTGAGTGACACCGTATTGAATTTTTACCTTACAAAAAAGGATTTTGGTTGCAAGAGAAATAACAAGGATAACGTGGGTACTCCAGGGGCCACGAACGAGGTGGCGACCCTGAAGGAGGTCATGTCCGCGGCCGAACGTAATGCGGCCGTGGAACAAGCTGAGCAAGAGAAACAGGAGGCGCGGGTGGCGGACGTGCAGCAAGAGCTCCAGGCTCTCGTGGAAAAGCATGAGAGTTTGGAGCGCGACTCGAAGACTCGAGAGTCCGAGCTTGCATCGGCTCTTGAAAGTGCCAAAGCCGCTAAGGCCGAAGCCCATAAGGCCCTCCAGGAGATTGAGGCGGTGAAGAAAATAGCGGCAGGTAAGGCATTTTTCATGCAAAGCAAGCATGTGAATGTGAATTACATTACTTACCCGAATTGAGCTCTCGGGGCGTTTGCAGATCTGCCTCGCATGGCGTGTCCGATCTTGCCACATTCTACAATTTGAGGAGGGAGCTCAGCGGAGAAGGTCTTCGGTCTTAGTATCTTTGAGGCGGACATCCAGTGCCCTTAGCGACCGGTGAAGCGGTTAGTCGAGCTCCACAAGGTAGCCGAACAGGCCATGAAGGGCCTCATAGTTAATTTGTGGCCCAAGGAGGCCATGCACAGGAGCTACTTGACTGGTGCGGCGGCTAGTGGATCGCTTCCACAGGTGGAAGTCGTCAAGCAGTCTGCCTGCATTGAAGGTGCCCATCGGGCCCTTGCCCGTGCAAAAGTGCACTGGGGCAGGATGGACGCTCACTACAAGAAATATGTCAACTTGTGACCACCACTATTGGTCATTGAATGGTCACAAATTTCCATTTGTGACCTTTTTGTGACCAAAAACATAAGGTCAAAAGCTGGCCGTCATAAACAGACTATAGCGACCTTTCTTCTGTAATGGTCGCAAACGTTTACGACCAAAAAAAAGGTCGTAGATTTAATGACCAACTGTTTTGGTCACTAGCAATCCGACCACACCACGTCAGATCCACCGTGGCAAGCTGACGTGGCAGACTTACGACCAAATGAAAAGGTCATAAAATAGAATAAGCCCGGTCCATTTCAGCCGTCTTGATGGGCCAAGCCCAATAATTCAGCCCATTTAATTTTAATTTTTTTTCTCTTTATTTTGCTTATCTGCATGGGCCTGTCCCAATAATTTGGCCTTTTAATTTCTGGGAATTGAGCCTTTTTCTGATGAATTTTTTTTATATTCCACTATTGTTTTGGGCCACAGCCTTTTTAGTCTAGTTCGAATTTGGGCCTTGGCCTTTTTATTTTCTGTTATGCAGCCTTTTTATAAAAAATTTCTTACAGTCATTTCTTTTTTTAGGCCCAAGCCTTTTTGGTCTAATTCTTGTTTGGGCCTTGGCCCTTTTAGAGCCCAGGTTCTCATTTTGCATAACTATAGACAGAAAGGCCCAGGTGCACAACTGATCCACAAGTGATCCACAAGCCCAGGTGCACTAGTGATCGACATAACTTCACAGAAAATAAACAAAATGATCCACAAGTGATCCAGGTTCACAAAATCACATAACTTCACAGAAAGGCCCAGGTTCACAAGTGATCACATAACTTCACAGAAAGATCCATGTGCTCTAGTTTAAACAGCAAAATGCAACAAAATGCAACAGCTCTCAGCTCAGCTCCCAGGTTCACAAGTTCAAAATGCAACAACTACCTTAGCTCAAAGACAAAGAGGTTCACAGCACAGCCATCAAACTACCTTAGCTCCAAAGAGAGCCATCAAGTGGGCTAACTGCTCTTCCTGCTCTTGAGACTTCTTGCGCAGCAGCTCAAGTTCCTTGTCGCGTGCAGCTTCAAATTCTTCCGCCTTCATCTTCATTGCCGCCAATTCTTCTTGCATCACTTCAGCTTGAAGCTCAGACCTCTCCAGCTTCTGCTCAAGGTCACGAACATGAGCAGCAACTTCAGTTGTTACTTTGCCGGAGTTGTTCCTAGATGACTGGAGCCCAACATTCCTGAGGAATGTGCTTTGCTTGACTTCGGTCTTGAGGACTTGTTCGACAATTTCAATAGCAGACTTTGGCTCTTCACCTTCTGGTACCTGCGCCTCCTTCATTTTTTCCATCTCAAGCTAGCATATGGAGGAAAATGATAGGCATTAGTGGGAGATTTATTTCACATTTTGCAAACCAAACCAAGCAAGAGAAACCAAACCAGCACACAAATGGATTATTTGAAATAAACAAACCAGCACACAAAATCTATACAAGAAGATGATGACTAGTGACCTGGAGACATGCAATTGGAACAATATAATCACTTCATTAAGCCTAGAATGGTGGTTCTATATAAGACGGCTTCCCGAGTGATCCGATCATCAAACTAACATTCAGATCAAATTTCATCATATCATAAAAAATGCATCAAATAGCTACAGCAAGTTCTGATATATTTGTTGAACTATCAAACAGCATCAAAGCATGGAACATAGCGTGTGTTCTTGACTGGCTCCGAATCAAACAACATCAAATCATCAAAGCATCAAAGCTGGCTGTGAATCAAACAGGGCAAAGCATGGAGTGACTTACTATAGCAGTCTTGGTCGGCTCAAAACCCGTGCTTCTTCTTTGTTGTGGGTGGCCTTAAACAACTCAATCGCAGACAGCTCCTCACCCTTACGCTCTTCTTTTTCAAATGTTTTCAACAAAAATCAAAATGTTATTCGGAAGAATCGAAATGTTATTCAATGAGGATCAAATGGTAAGGTCTCTAGAGAAGAGTTCTCAAAGTGGCAAAATGTGTTGTGTAGTGCACGGAACCAGATTCGTGATTGTACACGACTTTTCTCGATTCATCTTGTTCGACACACGGGTTTCCTACAAAAAAGCACCCTGTCAGCATGATCTAGCACTAGCATATCATGTGCAGAACATAAAGCATCAAACAAAGCTGAGACAAACCTTGTGTCTTGGGGTAGACCACATCTCCACCAGAGCTTGCCATTCACCATCCGTTAGATCGTGCACCGGAGACTTAATCTGACTTTATTTATGCTACGGTATCAAAATACTTCTTCTTGATCTGATGGCGTCTATTCTTTGAATATTTCTGCAGAATATCTTCACACGAGGTCTTGATGGTCTCCGAGTCCGTGTTCATCTCAAAATTTGCCTACCAAGATAGCAAACAAGGTAGGAACAATATTAGTGATCATGCATAGGTGTAACAGAAAATAGATAGCACATTAACTATGAAACAAGTAGCTTACAACAACTTTCCCAATGTAGTTCTCCAATAGACTAGCATTTTTTTTGTATAGCTTGAAGTGAGGAAGAACCGGAAGATGGATTTTTGCAATGAGTCCACACTCAGAAGCAAGCTTTGTTGCCTGCAGAGGCTTCTCTGGATGAATCATCCCTTCGGCAATTTGGATAGGCGCCTTGCTACCAAGCGACTTGGTGATCCTCTCTAGCCCTTTGCCCTTTCTAAGTCTAGTCTTGGGATTCATTGCATCTGAAAATGAATCTGAACTCATAAATTAGAATAGAAATCGACAAATGCAGGAATCGACAAAAGCATACATGATCATTCCATTTGGAAAATGCACTAGTAAAAGATAGCATTGCAAAGGTCAACTTGCACGATTGAAGCACAAGCTGCTGTTCTTCTTCATTGATGATGCGTTCTGTCAATAGAAGGTGCAATAGGTCCGAGGTGCGTGTGGGCGATTGCTCGCTTCATCAATGTAGATGGTTCCTGCTTCATGTAGGCAGAATGTGCCACTTCCATCCATGCTGAGAGTGGTTCCTTCATCCATGGGCGGCAACTCATCACCCGTTTGCACCGAGGTCTGAGAGTCCATGCGACATACTTTCCCGATGGTCCGTCGCGATCGCCATCGTTGCTTCGCGCTTGTGACTCTATCAAGGGCAGGTTCATCGAGTTCCAGGATCCTCTTTTTTGTCCCGAGCTGGGACCATCACCCTTCTGGAGGCATTGCAGCGAGATGTTTCGAGCAATTGTTCTTCTTCTTGTTGTCTTCTTAACACCAGGCCTCTTCGTCCTAGATTCCTTCAGTGCCTCGTATGAACAGCACGGAAAAAAGCATTAGATCACAAGAGAAATATGTGAGCACAAGGAATAACATAGAATAACAGAACCCCAACCCTCCAAGCAATACAGAGTTTGCACCTTAACAATCTTGTTGACTACAACATCATCCACTTTCTCTCCATCAATAACTTCATCCTCCTTAGGATTGTACTCTGGGTCATCATTGATAACTCCACTACCCTCTTGAACCTCATCACTTCTACCCTCTTGTACACCATTTGTTTTCCTAATCATCGATGCTATTGCACCGATGCCAAGGGACTGGAACATCCGATTGTTCCTCATGATATTTTTAGCCCTAACCTTCTCATACTCGGTGAGAGGCTCTTCTTTGCATGATAAAGGAAACGTAACTATTAGGTGAATGTTTGGAATGCATGGACAGGCAGCCAAACATATCTTATGAAATTTTATTATCATTTAATCCTAGTTATTCAGGTAAGGAAGACTAACAGCACACAGGCACAATTAAGCCAGCTTATTCAGATTGCAGCAATACATTTCACTTAGCATATTAAGACACAGATTTTATGAAACTGACAGTATAACCACAAGGAGCAAGTTGCATACCAACGGTTGGCCTCATGCTTGACCTTGTCCTCCTTGCCATGGATGATCTTGAGGTGGTGGTTGCAAAATAGAATAAACAACAATCAGATACAACAGGGATAAAGTAAAATGATGCACTTGTATCAATAAAGGAAAGCATTTGGACCATCATGCACATACAATGATGTACTGTTATTAATTAAGCAAACATGTAAGTGCACTAAACAAGCATGCATGTACAGTGGAAATATATGTACACTAAACAAGCAAGCAAGCAAAGTGCTACTAATAGAAACAAGCAAGCATTGAAGGAAATTGAAAAGAAGCAAGCAAGTACTATTGATACAAACCCTAATTAATAAGAAAGCAAGTAGCTTCTTCTCCATGTGCTACTGATACAAGCAAGTATTGCTAATGGAAACCCTAATTAAGCATGTATGCTTGCAAGCAACATGTATGTTAGCAAGCAAGCAACATGAACTAGTGAATTAGTGTCATGTACACATGCTTAGACAGTCTGACAGCAAGCTAGACGAGTATATCATGAGGACCTTCAAAACAACTAGATGTTTCCACTAGTAAAGCATGAAACAACAGTACTTGCAGAAGTACAAAAGCAGATGAAAAAAATACTCTCAACTGCTCAATGAAGTTCCCGGTCTTTGCAACAATAACAACAACAAAAAAAGGTGAGAGGGCCACACGGGACGGCCTCTATGCTGATAAAGAAATGCTCATCTGAATCATGTAATTCCATATAGCTTGGTGACTGAACACAGCACCTTCTACTTAACACAAATTGCTTTTGTGTTTGAGTCTGTAAAGAATGCAATACCCATAAAAAAGGGCGGATCATGGGCAGCCATAGAACGATATTACAACATCTTGGGCCAGCACAAGGCATCATTTTCGATGAAATCAAAGGGAAATAAACTACTGGTTTCATAGGGGTGAATCGTGATGATGACAACATTCACTTGGCCATACATCTCATCAGAGAGATACGACATAAACACCAGGTTCAGAAACATCAGTGACACAATGCCCCGCTCACAAGAGCGGTAAACACGCCACGAACCAAACCAACGCACAAGCACAATATAACCAAATGCACAGCAAACCCACCCATAACCTCCAAACAATAGGAATGGGTGGCATAAGAGGCCCTGAGGGGCAACTTCTCCAAGTGCTACGGATACAAGGCAAGTAATTAAATCATACACAAGCAACATGAACCATGAACCAGAGGGAGGTCTTCCTCAAACCTCATCCACCTCCTCATCCATCCCCATCCCCTAAAATCATGCACTTCCTCTCCATCAACATGAACCCTAAACCATGAGGGGGATCAAACACTACAAGTGCACAAGGACACGCATGCAACATAACCAAGCTGTGACCCAAGCCAAGCACCATGAGTGAATCTAGCGAGCACGTTCGGATCAAGAGGGTTCGGCGGGGAGGAGGAGGAGCCACGCGAATCCTAACCCTAGATCGACAAGAAAACGAATCCTAGCCCTAGATCGACATGAACAAGAACAAGAACCAGGAGCTCGATGAACATGAACAACTTGTCCAATGAACATGAACAAGAACCACCAGAGCTCAGAGATCAAGCGAATCCTAACCTAGATTGACCGAATCCTAACCCTAGATCGACGAATCCTAACCCTAGGTCGACCGGAGGGGATCTACCAAACCCTAGGGGGAGAGGGGAGAGGAGAGGGGTACCTGTCGCCGTCGTCGATCGTTGATGATGTGGATGATGTAGCCACCGTCGCCGATGTACTCACTGTCTTTGATGTAGCCGTCGATGTAGCAATCGTCGTCGAGGGGAGAGAGAAGGGTGGATTCGTCGTCGGGGTGGGCGGTGCATCGCGGTGCGGCATGGCGGGGCGGCACGAAGCAGGGGAGGGTGTGGTCGTCGGCGGGGTGGCTCGGGGAGGGTTCGTCGAGGAGAGGGGAGGGGAATGGGGAAATTTTGGGAGGGGAAGGGAGGGGATCCCGCATGTTAGTGGGAGAGGGAGTGGTGGGTCCCGCCTGGTAGTGGGAGAGGGAGTGGAGGGAGTGGAGGGAAATTTTGGGAGAGGGAAATTTTGGTGGAGGGAAAATTTTGGTGTGGGAGGGAAATCCTTTTGGGTTTGTGTGTAGAAAAAATAGGGTTTTTTTGTAAACTTTGTAGAAATCATGGTTAAAATCATACCGAGTAGCTCAAGAAAACACCGATATTGCAAGTTTAGTATTTTTGCTAGTTGGTAGGCCACATTTGATGATGTGGCCGATTTCATCGCATGGCGGTCGTCTGTGGAGGTCTCCCATGAAATTTTTGAATTTTTTGAATTTTTCAAACAATCGGGAATGTTCTGCGGGAGTAAAAATGCATGATTTTTGGCGACCGTCCAAGTAGAATAGGGTCTACTTTGAGATAGACATGGAATGGCGCCGATTTCATCAAAAACGCATGTCTTTTGCATTCAAAAATGAAAAACAGTTTTTTTGTTAAACAAGTTGGAACCTCGTCATTGTTTGCCATCACAAGATGGCTAGGGTTTGAACTATTCAGCGGATGCAAATCTAGTTTGTCGATTCATGGTAGGTCGTGATGAAATGCCCACATTTGATGATGTGAAGATACGGTGTTTTCAAAAACCGCCGAAAAAGCATCTGTTGTTTTAGTGAAAATAAAAAGCATTTTTAGTGAAAATAACGGCAAGCTATGGAGGACCCATAGTTCAAATTCGATCGGTTCAAATGAATCGGCGAAGGTGGTCCGAATTGCGGGAGTAGCTATGAGGTCGGAAATGCATGCTTTTTGGCTACCGTCCGTAAAATAGGGTCTACTTTGAGATAGACATGGAATGGCGCCGTTTGGGGTGCCCCTCCTTGTAGCCGCTTCACGAAAAATGCATGTCTTTTGCATTCAAAAAATGAAAAACGGTTTTTTTTGTTAAACAAGTTGGAACCTCTCTTTGGCAGCATTGTTTGCCATCACAAGACAGAGGCATGCGCCCAATTTGGGCATATTATCAAAAACTATTCAACGGATGCGGCCATATCATTGCTAGTTTGGCTTGAAAGTCATGAATCTTCGTTCATGGTAGGTCGTTTTTGAGAACACTTTTTCAAGAAAACACCGGTATTGCAAGTTTAGTATTTTTTCTAGTTGGTAGGCCACATTTGATGATGTGACTTGGAGGTCTCCCATTTTTTTGAATTTTTTTGAATTTTTTACGGCGTTTTCAAAAACCGGCCGATTTTGTCGCGGCGGCCGTCCGTAGCTAGGGTTTGAGCCGTGCAAATCTGTTGTCGATTCTGTGATGAAATGCCTACTTGTGAAGATAAAAAGCATTTTTAGTGAAAATAACGGGCAAGCTATGGAGGACCCGCAGTTCAAATTCCAGCCGGTTCAAATTGAATCGGCGAAGGTGGTCCCAATTGCGGGAGTAGCTACGAGGGTCGAAATGCATGCTTTTGGCGACCGTCCAGTAAAATAGGGTCTACTTTGAGATAGACATGGAATGGCGCCGTTTGGGGTGCCCCTCCTTGTAGCCGCTTCACGAAAAACGCATGTCTTTTGCATTCAAAAAATGAACAACGGTGTTTTTTGTTAAACAAGTTGGAACCTTGCTTTGGCTGCATTGTTTTCCATCACAAGACGGAGGCATGCGCCCAATTTGGGCATATTATCAGAAACTATTCAACGGATGCGGCCATATCATTGCTAGTTTGGCTTGAAAGGCATGAATCTTCGTTCATGGTAGGTCGTTTTTGAGAACACTTTTTCAAGAAAACACCGGTATTGCAAGTTTAGTATTTTTGCTAGTTGGTAGGCTACATTTGATGATGTGACGTGGAGGTCTCCCATTTTTTTTGAATTTTTTTGAATTTTTTACGGTGTTTTCAAAAACCAGCCGATTTCGTCGCGGCGGCCGTCCGTGGCTAGGGTTTGAGCCGTGCAAATCTGTTGTCGAATCTGTGATGAAATGCCTACCTGTGAAGATAAAAAGCATTTTTAGTGAAAATAATGGGCAAGCTATGGACGACCCGCAGTTCAAATTCCTGCCGGTTCCACCTGAATCGGCCGAAGGTGGTCCGAATTGCCGGGAGTAGCAACGAGGGTCGGAAATGCATGCTTTTTGGCGACCGTCCGTAAAATAGGGTCTACTTTGAGATAGAAATGGAATGGCACCGTTTGGGGTGCCCTTCCTTGTAGCCGCTTCACGAAAAATGCATGTCTTTTGCATTCAAAAAATGAAAAACGGTTTTTTTTTGTTAAACAAGTTGGAACCTCGCTTTGGCAGCATTGTTTGCCATCACAAGACGGAGGCATGCGCCCAATTTAGGCATATTATCAGAAACTGTTCAACGGATGCGGCCATATCATTGCTAGTTTGGCTTGAAAGGCATGAATCTTCGTTCATGGCAGGTCGTTTTTGAGAACACATTTTCAAGAAAACACCTGTACTGCAAGTTTAGTATTTTTCCTAGTTAGTAGGCCACATTTGATGATGTGACGCGGAGGTCTCCCATTTTTTTGATTTTTTTTGAATTTTTTACGGTGTTTTCAAAAACCGGCCGATTTCGTCGCAGCGGCCGTCCGTGGCTAGGGTTTGAGCCATGCAAATCTGTTGTCGATTCTGTGATGAAATGCCTACCTGTGAAGATAAAAAGCATTTTTAGTGAAAATAACGGGCAAGCTATGGAGGACCCGCAGTTCAAATTCCAGCCGGTTCCAGCCGAATCGGCCGAAGGTGGTCCGAATTGCCGGGAGTAGCTACGAGGGTCGGAAATGCATGCTTTTTGGCGACCGTCCGTAAAATAGGGTCTACTTTGAGATAGACATGGAATGGCGCCGTTTGGGGTGCCCCTCCTTGTTGCCGCTTCACAAAAACGCATGTCTTTTGCATTCAAAAAATGAAAAACGGTTTTTTTTTAAACAAGTTGGAACCTCGCTTTCGCAGCATTGTTTGCCATCACAAGATGGAGGCATGCGCCCAATTTGGGCATATTATCAGAAACTATTCAACGGATGCGGCCATATCATTGCTAGTTTGGCTTGAAAGGCATGAATCTTCGTTCATGGTAGGTCGTTTTTTAGAACACTTTTTCAAGAAAACACCGATATTGCAAGTTTAGTATTTTTGCTAGTTGGTAGGCCACATTTGATGATGTGACGCGGAGGTCTCCCGTTTTTTTGAATTTTTTACGGTGTTTTCAAAAACCGGCTGATTTCGTCGCGGCGGCCGTCCGTGGCTAGGGTTTGAGCCATGCAAATCAGTTGTCGATTCTGTGATGAAATGCCTACCTGTGAAGATAAAAAGCATTTTTAGTGAAAATAACGGGCAAGCTATGGAGGACCCGCAGTTCAAATTCAGCCGGTTCGGTGAATCGGCGAAGGTGGTCTGAATTGCCGGGAGTAGCTACGAGGGTCGGAAATACATGCTTCTTGGCGACCGTCCGTAAAATGGGGTCTACTTTGAGATAGACATGGAATGGCGCCGTTTGGGGTGCCCCTCCTTGTAGCCGCTTCACGAAAAACGCATGTCTTTTGCATTCAAAAAATGAAAATCGGTTTTTTTTGTTAAACAAGTTGGAACCTCGCTTTGGCAGCATTGTTTGCCATCACAAGACGGAGGCATGCGCCCAATTTGGGCATATTATCAGAAACTATTCAACGGATGCGGCCATATCATTGCTAGTTTGGCTTGAAAGTCATGAATCTTCGTTCATGGTAGGTCGTTTTGAGAACACTTTTCAAGAAAACACCGTATTGCAAGTTTAGTATTTTTGCTAGTTGGTAGGCCACATTTGATGATGTGCGGAGGTCTCCCATTTTTTGAATTTTTTAGAATTTTTTACGGTGTTTTCAAAAACCGGCCGATTTCATCGCGGCGGCCGTCCGTGGCTAGGGTTTGAGCCGTGCAAATCTGTTGTCGATTCTGTGATGAAATGCGTACCTGTGAAGATAAAAAGAATTTTTAGTGAAAATAATGGGCAAGCTATGGAGGACCCGTGAGTTCAAATTCAGCCGGTTCAAATGAATCGGCCAAGGTGGTCGAATTGCGGGAGTAGCTACGAGGGTCGGAAATGCATGCTTTTTGGCGACCATCCGTAAAATAGGGTCTACTTTGAGATAGACATGGAACGGCGCCATTTGGGGTGCCCCTCCTTGTAGCCGCTTCACGAAAAACGCATGTCTTTTGCATTCAAAAAATGAAAAACTGTTTTTTTGTTAAACAAGTTGGAACTTCGCTTTGGAAGCATTGTTTGCCATCACAAGACGAAGGCATGCACCCAATTTGGGCATATTATCAGAAACTATTCAACGAATGCGGCCATATCATTGCTAGTTTGGCTTGAAAGTCATGAATCTTTGTTCATGATAGGTCGTTTTTGAGAACACTTTTTCAAGAAAACACCGGTATTGTAAGTTTAGTATTTTTGCTAGTTGGTAGGCCACATTTGATGATTTGACGCGGAGGTCTCCCACTTTTTTTGAATTTTTTACGGTGTTTTCAAAAACCGGCCGATTTCGTCGCGGCGGCCGTCCGTGGCTAGAGTTTGAGCCGTGCAAATCTGTTGTCGATTCTGTGATGAAATGCCTACCTGTGAAGATACAAAGCATTTTTAGTGAAAATAACGGGCAAGCTATGGAGGACCCGCAGTTCAAATTCCAGCCGGTTCCAGCTGAATCGACCGAAGGTGGTCCGAATTGCCGGGAGTAGCTACGAGGGTCGGAAATGCATGCTTCTTGGCGACCGTCCGTAAAATGGGGTCTACTTTGAGATAGACATGGAATGGCGCCATTTGGGGTGCCCCTCCTTGTAGCCGCTTCATGAAAAACGCATGTCTTTTGCGTTCAAAAAATGAAAAACGGTTTTTGTTAAACAAGTTGGAACCTCACTTTGGCAGCATTGTTTGCCATCACAAGATGGAGGCATGCGCCCAATTTGGGCATATTATCAGAAACTATTCAACGGATGCGGCCATATCATTGCTAGTTTGGCTTGAAAGGCATGAATCTTCGTTCATGGTAGGTCGTTTTTGAGAACACTTTTTCAAGAAAACACCGGTATTGCAAGTTTAGTATTTTTGCTAGTTGGTAGGCCACATTTGATGATGTGACGCGGAGGTCTCCCTTTTTTGAATTTTTATGGTGTTTTCAAAAAGCGCCGATTTAAATCATGGTGCCGTCCGTGGCTAGGGTTTGAGCCGTGCAAATCAGTGCCGATTCTGTGATGAAATGCCTACTGTGAAGATAAAAAGCATTTTAGTGAAAATAACGGGCAAGCTATGGAGGACCCAGTTCAAATTCAGCCGGTTCAAATGAATCGGCCGAAGGTGGTCCGAATTGCCGGGAGTAGCTACGAGGGTCGGAAATGCATGCTTTTTGGTGACCGTCCGTAAAATAGGGTCTACTTTGAGATAGACATGGAATGGCGCCGTTTGGGGTGCCCCTCCTTGTAGCCGCTTCATGAAAAATGCATGTCTTTTGCATTCAAAAATGAAAAACGGTTTTTTTTTGTTAAACAAGTTGGAACCTCGCTTTGGCATCATTGTTTGCCATCACAAGATGGAGGCATGCGCCCAATTTGGGCATATTATCAGAAACTATTCAACGGATGCGGCCATATCATTGCTAGTTTGGCTTGAAAGTCATGAATCTTCGTTCATGGTAGGTCGTTTTTGAGAACACTTTTTCAAGAAAACACCGGTATTGCAAGTTTAGTATTTTTGCTAGTTGGTAGGCCACATTTGATGATGTGACGTGGAGGTCTCCCATTTTTTTGAATTTTTTTGAATTTTTTACGGTGTTTTCAAAAACCGGCCGATTTCGTCGCGGCGGCCGTCCGTGGCTAGGGTTTGAGCCGTGCAAATCTGTTGTCGATTCTGTGATGAAATGCCTACCTGTGAAGATAAAAAGCATTTTTAGTGAAAATAACGGGCAAGCTATGGAGGACCCGCAGTTCAAATTCCAGCCGGTTCCAGCTGAACCGGCCGAAGGTGGTCCGAATTGCCGGGAGTAGCAACGAGGGTCGCAAATGCATGCTTTTTGGCGACCGTCCGTAAAATAGGGTCTACTCTGAGATAGACATGGAATGGCGCCGTTTGGGGTGCCCCTCCTTGTAGCCGCTTCACGAAAAACGCATGTCTTTTGCATTCAAAAAATGAAAAATGGTTTTTTTTGTTAAACAAGTTGGAACCTCGCTTTGGCAGCATTGTTTGCCATCTCAAGATGGAGGCATGCGCCCAATTTGGGCATATTATCAGAAACTATTCAACGGATGCGGCCATATCATTGCTAGTTTGGCATGAAAGGCATGAATCTTCGTTCATGGTAGGTCGTTTTTGAGAACACTTTTTCAAGAAAACACCGGTATTGCAAGTTTAGTATTTTTGCTAGTTGGTAGGCCACGTTTGATGATGTGAAGCGGAGGTCTCCCTTTTTTTTGAATTTTTTTGAATTTTTTACGGTGTTTTCAAAAACCGGCCGATTTCATCGCGGCGGCCGTCCGTGGCTAGGGATTGAGCCGTGCAAATCTGTTGTCGATTATGTGATGAAATGCCTACCTGTGAAGATAAAAAGCATTTTTAGTGAAAATAACAGGCAAGCTATGGAGGACTCGCAGTTCAAATTCCAGCCGGTTCCAGCTGAATCGGCCGAAGGTGGTCCGAATTGCCGGGAGTAGCTACGAGGGTCGGAAATGCATGCTTTTTGGCGACCGTCCGTAAAATAGGGTCTACTTTGAGATAGACATGGAATGGCGCCATTTGGGGTGCCCCTCCTTGTAGCCGCTTCACGAAAAACGCATGTCTTTTGCATTCAAAAAATGAAAAACGGTTTTTTTTTTGTTAAACAAGTTGGAACCTCGCTTTGGCAGCATTGTTTGCCATCACATGACGGAGGCATGCGCCCGATTTGGGCATATTATCAGAAACTATTCAACGAATGCGGCCATATCATTGCTAGTTTGGCTTGAAAGTCATGAATCTTCGTTCATGGTAGGTCGTTTTTTAGAACACTTTTTCAAGAAAACACCGGTATTGCAAGTTTAGTATTTTTGCTAGTTGGTAGGCCACATTTGATGATGTGACGTGGAGGTCTCCCATTTTTGAATTTTTTGAATTTTTACGGTGTTTTTCAAAACCGGCCGATTTCGTCATGGTGCCGTCCGTGGCTAGGGTTTGAGCCGTGCAAATCTGTTGTCGATTATGTGATGAAATGCCTACTGTGAAGATAAAAAGCATTTTAGTGAAAATAACAGCAAGCTATGGAGGACTCGCAGTTCAAATTCCAGCCGGTTCAAATTGAATCGGCGAAGGTGGTCGAATTGCGGGAGTAGCTACGAGGGTCGGAAATGCATGCTTTTGGCGACCGTCAAGTAAAATAGGGTCTACTTTGAGATAGACATGGAATGGCGCCATTTGGGGTGCCCTCCTTGTAGCCGCTTCACTTAAAAACGCATGTCTTTTGCATTCAAAAATGAAAACGGTTTTTTGTTAAACAAGTTGGAACCTCGCTTTGGCAGCATTGTTTGCCATCACATGACGGAGGCATGCGCCCGATTTGGGCATATTATCAGAAACTATTCAACGAATGCGGCCATATCATTGCTAGTTTGGCTTGAAAGTCATGAATCTTCGTTCATGGTAGGTCGTTTTTTAGAACACTTTTTCAAGAAAACACCGGTATTGCAAGTTTAGTATTTTTGCTAGTTGGTAGGCCACATTTGATGATGTGACGTGGAGGTCTCCCATTTTTTGAATTTTTTTGAATTTTTTACGGTGTTTTCAAAAACGGCCGATTTCGTTGCGGCGGCCGTCCGTGGCTAGAGTTTGAGCCGTGCAAATCTGTCGTCGATTCTGTGATGAAATGCCTACCTGTGAAGATAACAAGCATTTTTAGTGAAAATAACGGGCAAGCTATGGAGGACCCGCAGTTCAAATTCCAGCCGGTTCGGTGAATCGGCGAAGGTGGTCGAATTGCGGGAGTAGCTACGAGGGTCGGAAATGCATGCTTTTGGCGACCGTCAGTAAAATAGGGTCTACTTTGAGATAGACATGGAATGGCGCCGTTTGGGGTGCCCCTCCTTGTAGCCGCTTCACGAAAAACGCATGTCTTTTGCATTCAAAAAATGAAAAACGGTTTTTTTTTTGTTAAACAAGTTGGAACCTCGCTTTGGCAGCATTGTTTGCCATCACAAGATGGAGGCATGCGCCCAATTTGGGCATATTATCCGAAACTATTCAACGGATGCGGCCATATCATTGCTAGTTTGGCTTGAAAGGCATGAATCTTCGTTCATGGTAGGTCGTTTTTGAGAACACTTTTTCAAGAAAACACCGGTATTGCAAGTTTAGTATTTTTGCTAGTTGGTAGGCCACATTTGATGATGTGACGCGGAGGTCTCCCATTTTTTTGAATTTTTTTGAATTTTTTATGGTGTTTTCGAAAACCGGTCGATTTCGTCGCGGCGGCCGACCGTGGCTAGGGTTTGAGCAGTGCAAATCTGTTGTTGATTCTGTGATGAAATGCCTACCTGTGAAGATAAAAAGCATTTTTAGTGAAAATAACAGGCAAGCTATGGTGGACCCGCAGTTCAAATTCCAGCCGGTTCAAATGAATCGGCGAAGGTGGTCCGAATTGCCGGGAGTAGCTACGAGGGTCGGAAATGCGTGCTTTTTGGCGACCGTCCGTAAAATAGGGTCTACTTTGAGATAGACATGGAATGGCGCCATTTGGGGTGCCCCTCCTTGTACCCGCTTCACGAAAAACGCATGTCTTTTGCATTCAAAAAATGAAAAACGGTTTTTTTTTGTTAAACAAGTTGGAACCTCGCTTTGGCAGCATTGTTTGCCATCACAAGACGGAGGCATGCGCCCAATTTGGGCATATTATCAGAAACTATTCAAGGGATGCGGCCATATCATTGCTAGTTTGGCTTGAAAGTCATGAATCTTCGTTCATGGTAGGTCGTTTTTTAGAACACTTTTTCAAGAAAACACCGGTATTGCAAGTTTAGTATTTTTGCTAGTTGGTAGGCCACATTTGATGATGTGACGTGGAGGTCTCCCATTTTTTGAATTTTTTTGAATTTTTTACGGTGTTTTCAAAAAGCGGCCGATTTCGTCATGGTGACCGTCCGTGGCTAGGGTTTGAGCCGTGCAAATCTGTTGTCGATTCTGTGATGAAATGCCTACCGTGAAGATAAAAAGCATTTTAGTGAAAATAACGGGCAAGCTATGGAGGACTCGCAGTTCAAATTCCAGCGGTTCAAATTGAATCGGCGAAGGTGGTCCGAATTGCGGGAGTAGCTACGAGGGTCGAAATGCATGCTTTTTGCGACCGTCAAGTAAAATAGGGTCTACTGAGATAGACATGGAATGGCGCCGTTTGGGGTGCCCCTCCTTGTAGCCGCTTCACGAAAAACGCATGTCTTTTGCATTCAAAAAATGAAAAACAGTTTTTTTTTGTTAAACAAGTTGGAACCTCGCTTTGGCAGCATTGTTTGCCATCACAAGACAGAGGCATTCGCCCAATTTGGGCATATTATCAGAAACTATTCAACGGATGCAGCCATATCATTGCTAGTTTGGCTTGAAAGGCATGAATGTTTGTTCATGGTAGGTCGTTTTTGAGAACACTTTTTCAAGAAAACATCGGTATTGCAAGTTTAGTATTTTTGCTAGTTGGTAGGCCACATTTGATGATGTGACGTGGAGGTCTCCCATTTTTTTGAATTTTTTTGAATTTTTTACGGTGTTTTCAAAAACGGGCCGATTTAAATCATGGCGTCCGTCCGTGGCTAGGGTTTGAGCCGTGCAAATCTGTTGTCGATCCTGTGATGAAATGCCTACCTGTGAAGATAAAAAGCATTTTTAGTGAAAATAACAGGCAAGCTATGGAGGACTCGCAGTTCAAATTCCAGCCGGTTCCAGCTGAATCGGCCGAAGGTGGTCCGAATTGCCGGGAGTAGCTACGAGGGTCAGAAATGCATGCTTTTTCGCGACCGTCCGTAAAATAGGGTCTACTCTGAGATAGACATGGAATGGCGCCGTTTGGGGTGCCCCTCCTTGTAGCCGCTTCACGAAAAACGCATGTCTTTTGCATTCAAAAAATGAAAAACAGTTTTTTTTGTTAAACAAGTTGGAACCTCGCTTTGGCAGCATTGTTTGCCATCACAAGACAGAGGCATTCGCCCAATTTGGGCATATTATCAGAAACTATTCAACGGATGCGGCCATATCATTGCTAGTTTGGCTTGAAAGGCATGAATCTTCGTTCATGGTAGGTCGTTTTTGAGAACACTTTTTCAAGAAAACACCGGTATTGCAAGTTTAGTATTTTTGCTAGTTGGTAGGCCACATTTGATGATGTGACGCGGAGGTCTCCCATTTTTTGAATTTTTGAATTTTTATGGTGTTTTCAAAAACGGTCGATTTAAATCATGGCGTCAATCGTGGCTAGGGTTTGAGCCGTGCAAATCTGTTGTTGATTCTGTGATGAAATGCCTACTGTGAAGATAAAAAGCATTTTAGTGAAAATAACGAGCAAGCTATGGTGGACCCGCAGTTCAAATTCAGCCGGTTCAAATTGAATCGGCGAAGGTGGTCGAATTGCGGGAGTAGCTACGAGGGTCGAAATGCGTGCTTTTGGCGACCGTCAGTAAAATAGGGTCTACTTTGAGATAGACATGGAATGGCGCCATTTGGGTGCCCTCCTTGTACCCGCTTCACGAAAAACGCATGTCTTTTGCATTCAAAAAATGAAAAACGGTTTTTTTTTGTTAAACAAGTTGGAACCTCGCTTTGGCAGCATTGTTTGCCATCACAAGACGGAGGCATGCGCCCAATTTGGGCATATTATCAGAAACTATTCAAGGGATGCGGCCATATCATTGCTAGTTTGGCTTGAAAGTCATGAATCTTCGTTCATGGTAGGTCGTTTTTTAGAACACTTTTTCAAGAAAACACCGGTATTGCAAGTTTAGTATTTTTGCTAGTTGGTAGGCCACATTTGATGATGTGACGTGGAGGTCTCCCATTTTTTGAATTTTTTTGAATTTTTTACGGTGTTTTCAAAAACGGGCCGATTTAAATCATGGCGTCCGTCCGTGGCTAGGGTTTGAGCCGTGCAAATCTGTTGTCGATTCTGTGATGAAATGCCTACCTGTGAAGATAAAAAGCATTTTTAGTGAAAATAACGGGCAAGCTATGGAGGACTCGCAGTTCAAATTCCAGCCGGTTCCAGCTGAATCGGCCGAAGGTGGTCCGAATTGCCGGGAGTAGCTACGAGGGTCAGAAATGCATGCTTTTTGCGACCGTCAAGTAAAATAGGGTCTACTTTGAGATAGACATGGAATGGCGCCGTTTGGGGTGCCCCTCCTTGTAGCCGCTTCACGAAAAACGCATGTCTTTTGCATTCAAAAAATGAAAAACAGTTTTTTTTGTTAAACAAGTTGGAACCTCGCTTTGGCAGCATTGTTTGCCATCACAAGACAGAGGCATTCGCCCAATTTGGGCATATTATCAGAAACTATTCAACGGATGCGGCCATATCATTGCTAGTTTGGCTTGAAAGGCATGAATCTTTGTTCATGGTAGGTCGTTTTTGAGAACACTTTTTCAAGAAAACATCGGTATTGCAAGTTTAGTATTTTTGCTAGTTGGTAGGCCACATTTGATGATGTGACGTGGAGGTCTCCCATTTTTTTGAATTTTTTTGAATTTTTTACGGTGTTTTCAAAAACCGACCGATTTCGTCGCGGCGGCCGTCCGTGGCTAGGGTTTGAGCCGTGCAAATCTGTTGTCGATCCTGTGATGAAATGCCTACCTGTGAAGATAAAAAGCATTTTTAGTGAAAATAACAGGCAAGCTATGGAGGACCCGCAGTTCAAATTCCAGCCGGTTCAAATTGAATCGGCGAAGGTGGTCCGAATTGCGGGAGTAGCTACGAGGTTGAAATGCATGCTTTTGGCGACCGTCCGTAAAATAGGGTCTACTTTGAGATAGACATGGAATGGCGCCATTTGGGGTGCCCCTCCTTTTAGCCGCTTCACGAAAAACGCATGTCTTTTGCATTCAAAAAATGAAAAACGGTTTTTTTTGTTAAGCAAGTTGGAACCTCGCTTTGGCAGCATTGTTTGCCATCACAAGACGGAGGCATGCGCCCAATTTGGGCATATTATCAGAAACTATTCAACGGATGCGGCCATATCATTGCTAGTTTGGCTTGAAAGTCATGAATCTTCGTTCATGGTAGGTCGTTTTTTAGAACACTTTTTCAAGAAAACACCGGTATTGCAAGTTTAGTATTTTTGCTAGTTGGTAGGCCACATTTGATGATGTGACATGGAGGTCTCCCATTTTTTGAATTTTTTTGAATTTTTTACGGTGTTTTCAAAAACCGGCCGATTTCGTCGCGGCGGCCGTCCGTGGCTAGGGTTTGAGCCGTGCAAATCTGTTGTCGATTCTGTGATGAAATGCCTACCTGTGAAGATAAAAAGCATTTTTAGTGAAAATAACGGGCAAGCTATGGAGGACCCCAGTTCAAATTCAGCCGGTTCGGTGAATCGGCGAAGGTGGTCCGAATTGCCGGGAGTAGCTACGAGGGTCGGAAATGCATGCTTTTTGGCGACCGTCCGTAAAATAGGGTCTACTCTGAGATAGACATGGAATGGCGCCGTTTGGGGTGCCCCTCCTTATAGCCGCTTCACGAAAAACGCATGTCTTTTGCATTCAAAAAATGAAAAACATTTTTTTTGTTAAACAAGTTGGAACCTTGCTTTGGCAGCATTGTTTGCCATCACAAGACAGAGGCATTCGCCCAATTTGGGCATATTATCAGAAACTATTCAACGGATGCGGCCATATCATTGCTAGTTTGGCTTCAAAGGCATGAATCTTCGTTCATGGTAGGTCGTTTTTGAGAAAACTTTTTCAAGAAAACATCGATATTGCAAGTTTAGTATTTTTGCTAGTTGGTAGGCCATATTTGATGATGTGACGTGGAGGTCTCCCATTTTTTTGAATTTTTTTGAATTTTTTACGGTGTTTTCAAAACCGACCGATTTTCGTCATGGCTGCCGTCCGTGGCTAGGGTTTGAGCCGTGCAAATCTGTTGTCGATCTGTGATGAAATGCCTACTGTGAAGATAAAAAGCATTTTAGTGAAAATAACGAGCAAGCTATGGAGGACCCGCAGTTCAAATTCAGCCGGTTCCAAATTGAATCGGCGAAGGTGGTCCGAATTGCCGGGAGTAGCTACGAGGTTCGGAAATGCATGCTTTTTGGTGACCGTCCGTAAAATAGGGTCTACTTTGAGATAGACATGGAATGGCGCCATTTGGGGTGCCCCTCCTTTTAGCCGCTTCACGAAAAACGCATGTCTTTTGCATTCAAAAAATGAAAAACGGTTTTTTTTGTTAAACAAGTTGGAACCTCGCTTTGGCAGCATTGTTTGCCATCACAAGACGGAGGCATGCGCCCAATTTGGGCATATTATCAGAAACTATCCAACGGATGCAGCCATATCATTGCTAGTTTGGCTTGAAAGTCATGAATCTTCGTTCATGGTAGGTCGTTTTTTAGAACACTTTTTCAAGAAAACACCGGTATTGCAAGTTTAGTATTTTTGCTAGTTGGTAGGCCACATTTGATGATGTGACGTGGAGGTCTCCCATTTTTTGAATTTTTTTGAATTTTTTACGTTGTTTTCAAAAACCGGCCGATTTCGTCGCGGCGTCCGTCCGTGGCTAGGGTTTGAGCCGTGCAAATCTGTTGTCGATTCTGTGATGAAATGCCTACCTGTGAAGATAAAAAGCATTTTTAGTGAAAATAACGGGCAAGCTATGGAGGACCCGCAGTTCAAATTCCAGCCGGTTCCAGCTGAATCGGCCGAAGGTGGTCCGAATTGCCGGGAGTAGCTACGAGGGTCGGAAATGCATGCTTGTTGGCGACCGTCCGTAAAATAGGGTCTACTCTGAGATAGACATGGAATGGCGCAGTTTGGGGTGCCCCTCCTTGTAGCCGCTTCACGAAAAACGCATGTCTTTTGCATTCAAAAAATGAAAAACAGTTTTTTTTTGTTAAACAAGTTGGAACCTCGCTTTGGCAGCATTGTTTGCCATCACAAGACGGAGGCATTCGCCCAATTTGGGCATATTATCAGAAACTATTCAACGGATGCGGCCATATCATTGCTAGTTTGGCTTGAAAGTCATGAATCTTCGTTCATGGTAGGTCGTTTTTGAGAACACTTTTTCAAGAAAACACTGGTATTGCAAGTTTAGTATTTTTGCTAGTTGGTAGGCCACATTTGATGATGTGACGCGGAGGTCTCCCATTTTTTGAATTTTTTTGAGTTTTTTACGTTGTTTTCAAAAACCGGCCGATTTCGTCGCGGCGGCCGTCCGTGGCTAGGGTTTGAGCCGTGCAAATCTGTTGTCGATTCTGTGATGAAATGCCTACCTGTGAAGATAAAAGGCATTTTTAGTGAAAATAACGGGCAAGCTATAGAGGACCCGCAGTTCAAATTCCAGCCGGTTCCAGCTGAATCGGCTGAAGGTGGTCCGTACTGCCGGGAGTAGCTACGAGGGTCGGAAATGCATGCTTTTTGGCGACCGTCCGTAAAATAGGGTCTACTTTGATATATACATGGAATGGGGCCGTTTGGGGTGCCCCTCCTTGTAGCCGCTTCACGAAAAATGCATGTCTTTTGCATTCAAAAAATGAAAAACGGTTTTTTTGTTAAACAAGTTGGAACCTCGCTTTGGCAGCATTGTTTGCCATCACAAGACGGAGGCATTCGCCCAATTTGGGCATATTATCAGAAACTATTCAACGGATGCGGCCATATCATTGCTAGTTTGGCTTGAAAGTCATGAATCTTCGTTCATGGTAGGTCGTTTTTGAGAACACTTTTTCAAGAAAACACTGGTATTGCAAGTTTAGTATTTTTGCTAGTTGGTAGGCCACATTTTATGATTTGACGCGGAGGTCTCCCATTTTTTTTGAATTTTTTTGAATTTTTTACGGTGTTTTCAAAAACCGGCCGATTTCGTCGCGGCGGCTGTCCGTGGCTAGGGTTTGAGCCGTGTAAATCTATTGTCGATTCTGTGATGAAATGCCTACCTGTGAAGATAAAAAGCATTTTTAGTGAAAATAACGGGCAAGCTATGGAGGACCCGCAGTTCAAATTCCAGCCGGTTCCTGCTGAATCAGCCGAAGGTGGTCTGAATTGCCGGGAGTAGCTACAAGGGTCGGAAATGCATGCTTTTTGGCGACCGTCCGTAAAATAGGGTCTACTTTGAGATAAAAATGGAATGGCGCCATTTGGGGTGCCCCTCCTTGTAGCCGCTTCACGAAAAACGCATGTCTTTTGCATTCAAAAAATGAAAAACGGTTTTTTTTGTTAAACAAGTTGGAACCTCGCTTTGGCAGCATTGTTTGCCATCACAAGACGGAGGCATGCACCCAATTTGGGCATATTATCAGAAACTATTCAACGGATGCGGCCATATCATTGCTAGTTTGGCTTGAAAGGCATCAATCTTCGTTCATGGTAGGTCGTTTTTGAGAACACTTTTTCAAGAAAACACCGGTATTGCAAGTTTAGTATTTTTGCTAGTTGGTAGGCCACATTTGATGATGTGACGCGGAGGTCTCCCATTTTTTTGAATTTTTTACGGTGTTTTCAAAAACCGGCCGATTCGTCATGCATGGCCGCTCGTGGCTAGGGTTTGAGCCGCGCAAAATGTTGTCGATTCTATGATGAAATGCCTACTGTGAAGATAAAAAGCATTTTAGTGAAAATAACGGGCAAGCTATGGAGGACCCGCAGTTCAAATTCAGCCGGTTCAATTTGAATCGGCGAAGGTGGTCCGAATTGCCGGGAGTAGCTACGAGGGTCGGAAATGCATGCTTTTTGGCGACCGTCCGTAAAATAGGGTCTACTTTGAGATAGACATGGAATGGCGCCGTTTGGGATGCCCCTCCTTGTAGCCGCTTCACAAAAAACGCATGTCTTTTGCATTCAAGAAATGAAAAATGGTTTTTTTTGTTAAACAAGTTGGAACCTCGCTTTGGCAGCATTGTTTGCCATCACAAGACGGAGGCATGCGCCCAATTTGGGCATATTATCAGAAACTATTCAACGGATGCGGCCATATCATTGCTAGTTTGGCTTGAAAGGCATGAATCTTCGTTCATGGTAGGTCGTTTTGAGAACACTTTTCAAGAAAACACGGTATTGCAAGTTTAGTATTTTTGCTAGTTGGTAGGCCACATTTGATGATGTGATGCGGAGGTCTCCCATTTTTTCAATTTTTTTGAATTTTTTACGGTGTTTTCAAAAACCGGCCGATTTCGTCATGCATGTCCGTCCGTGGCTAGGGTTTGGGCCGTGCAAATCTGTTGTCGATTCTGTGATGAAATGCCTACCTATGAAGATAAAAAGCATTTTTAGTGAAAATAACGGGCAAGCTATGGAGGGCCCGCAGTTCAAATTCCAGCCGGTTCCAGCTGAATCGGCCGAAGGTGGTCCGAATTGCCGGGAGTAGCTACGAGGGTCGGAAATGCATGCTTTTTGGCGACCGTCCGTAAAATAGGGTCTACTTTGAGATAGACATGGAATGGCGCCATTTGGGGTGCCCCTCCTTGTAGCCACTTCACGAAAAACGCATGTCTTTTGCATTCAAAAAATGAAAAATGGTTTTTTTGTTAAACAAGTTGGAACCTCGCTTTGGCAGCATTGTTTGCCATCACAAGACGAAGGCATGCACCCAATTTGGGCATATTATCAGAAACTATTCAACGGATGCGGCCATATCATTGCTAGTTTGGCTTGAAAGTCATGAATCTTCGTTCATGGTAGGTCGTTTTTTAGAACACTTTTTCAAGAAAACACCGGTATTGCAAGTTTAGTATTTTTGCTAGTTGGTAGGCCACATTTGATGATGTGACGCGGAGGTCTCCCATTTTTTTGATTTTTTTTGAATTTTTTACGGTGTTTGAAAAAACCGGCCGATTTCGTCGCGGCGGCCGTCCGTGGCTAGGGTGTGAGCCGTGCAAATATGTTGTCGATTCTATGATGGAATGCCTACCTGTGAAGATAAAAAGCATTTTTAGTGAAAATAACGGGCAAGCTATGGAGGACCCGCAGTTCAAATTCTAGCCGGTTCCAGCTGAATCGGCCGAAGGTGGTCCGAATTGCCGGGAGTAGCTACGAGGGTCGGAAATGCATGCTTTTTGGCGACCATCCGTTAAATAGGGTCTACTTTGAGATAGACATGGAATGGCGCCATTTGGGGTTCCCCTCCTTGTAGCCGCTTCACGAAAAACGCATGTCTTTTGCATTCAAAAAATGAAAAACGGTTTTTTTTTGTTAAACAAGTTGGAACCTCGCTTTGGCAGCATTGTTTGCCATCACAAGACGGAGGCATGCACCCAATTTGGGCATATTACCAGAAACTATTCAACGGATGCGGCCATATCATTGCTAGTTTGGCTTGAAAGGCATGATTCTTCGTTCATGGTAGGTCGTTTTTTAGAACACTTTTTCAAGAAAACACCGGTATTGCAAGTTTAGTATTTTTGCTAGTTGGTAGGCCACATTTGATGATGTGACGTGGAGGTCTCCCATTTTTTTGAATTTTTTACGGTGTTTTCAAAAACCGGCCGATTTCGTCGCGGCGGCCGTCCGTGGCTAGGGTTTGAGCCGTGCAAATCTGTTGTCGATTTTGTGATGAAATGCCTGCCTGTGAAGATAAAAAGCATATTTAGTGAAAATAACGGGCAAGCTATGGAGGACCATGAGTTCAAATTCCAGCGGTTCAATTTGAATCGGCGAAGGTGGTCCAATTGCGGGAGTAGCTACGAGGGTCGGAAATGCATGCTTTTTGACGACCGTCCGTAAAATAGGGTCTACTTTGAGATGCACATGGAATGGCGCCGTTTGGGATGCCCCTCCTTGTAGCCGCTTCACAAAAAACGCATGTCTTTTGCATTCAAAAAATGAAAAACGGATTTTTTTTGTTAAACAAGTTGGAGCCTCGCTTTGGCAGCATTGTTTGCCATCACAAGACGGAGGCATGCGCCTAATTTGGGCATATTATCAGAAACTATTCAACGGATGCGGCCATATCATTGCTAGTTTGGCTTGAAAGGCATGAATCTTCGTTCATGGTAGGTCGTTTTTGAGAACACTTTTTCAAAAAAAACACCGGTATTGCAAGTTTAGTATTTTTGCTAGTTGGTAGGCCACATTTGATGATGTGACATGGAGGTCTCCCATTTTTTTGAATTTTTTACGGTGTTTTCAAAAACCGGCCGATTTCGTCGCGGCGGCCGTCCGTGGCTAGGGTTTGAGCCGTGCAAATCTGTTGTCGATTCTGTGATGAAATGCCTACTTGTGAAGATAAAAAGCATTTTTAGTGAAAATAACGGGCAAGCTATGGAGGGCCCGCAGTTCAAATTCCAGCCGGTTCCAGCTGAATCGGCCGAAGGTGGTCTGAATTGCCGGGAGTAGCTACGAGGGTCGGAAATGCATGCTTTTTGGCGACCGTCCGTAAAATAGGGTCTACTTTGAGATAGACATGGAATGGCGCCGTTTGGGGTGCCCCTCCTTGTAGCCGCTTCACGAAAAATGCATGTCTTTTGCATTCAAAAAATGTTTTTTTTGTTAAACAAGTTGGAACCTCGCTTTGGCAGCATAGTTTGCCATCACAAGACGGAGGCATGCGCCCAATTTGGGCATATTATCAGAAACTATTCAACGGATGCGGCCATATCATTGCTAGTTTGGCTTGAAAGGCATGAATCTTCGTTCATGGTAGGTCGTTTTTTAGAACACTTTTTCAAGAAAACACCGGTATTGCAAGTTTAGTATTTTTGCTAGTTGGTAGGCCACATTTGATGATGTGACGCGGAGGTCTCCCATTTTTTGAATTTTTTACGGTGTTTTCAAAAACCGTCCGATTTCGTCGCGGCGGCCGTCCGTGGCTAGGGTTTGAGCCGTGCAAATCTGTTTGTCGATTCTGTGATGAAATGCCTAGCTGTGAAGCTAAAAAGCATTTTTGGTGAAAATAACGGGCAAGCTATGGAGGACCCGCAGTTCAAATTCCAGCCGGTTCCAGCTGAATCGGCCGAAGGTGGTCCGAATTGCCGGGAGTAGCTATGAGGGTCGGAAATGCATGCTTTTTGGAGACCGTCCGTAAAATAGGGTCTACTTTAAAATAGACATGGAATGGCGCCATTTAGGGTGCCCCTCCTTGTAGTCGCTTCACGAAAAATGCATGTCTTTTGCATTCAAAAAATGAAAAACGGTTTTTGAATTTTTACGGTGTTTTCAAAAACCGACGGATTTAGTCACGGCGGTCGTCCGTGGCTAGGGTTTGTGTCACGTTTTTAGCATTCAAAAAATGAAACTTATATTGTTTCATACAGGAGCATGCACAAAAACCCATAATTTTATCTTTCATCCATGAGCATGCATAAAAAATTTCAATTCCCATCAATTACCAAACTGAATATTCATTGTTAAAAACATGACTTGTTTAGATGACACTTTCATATGGCATCCATGAGCATGCACAAAATTAAACCTGACATACTTAACATTGACATGTTCATATTACACTAACAAGCTTAAACCTAACATGCTGAACCCCTTCTTAACATCTTCACTCCTCCTTCTTCTCCTCCATCAACTGATGCTTTCAGTGGCGAATCCCAACGCGGATGTACTCCTCTACCACAATTGGCATGGTCCTGTCGCCAAGCTGTGGGATTGCAGGCGCCGCCACCATCGCGAGATCGTCCTCCACCACCACCATCGCGAGGTCGTCGTCCGCCACCACCATAGCAAGGTCGTCGTCTGCCACCACCATAGCAAGGTCGTCATCCGCCACCACCATAGCAGGGTCGTCGTCAGCCACCACCATAGCATGTTCGTCATCAGCCAGAATAGGCTGCTCCTCGTCATCCCCGCTCTGCTCCTCGTCATCCCCGCTCTGCTCCTTGTCGTCATCCCTGCTCTGCTCCTCGTCATCCCCGCTGCTGCTCCCATTGCCTGGCCAAATGCAACAAAGTGTGAACATGGTGTTGTCATCGTGCAGGTAGAGGAAGCCAAAAGGACAGGAAGAAGAGAAGAGAGAGAGCTTATTGGCATCGTCGTCGTCTTTGGTAGTACATCGGCACATGGTGTTGTCGAACATCTTCACGGTGAACATGGCGTCACCATCGTAGCGGAAGACAAGGAAGTACCCGAGCTGTAGCTCATGGGCGCGGGCGAAATGCTCCCAGTCGGGCCCTAGGTACATGTGGCCTTCACCATCAAACACCACCAACACTTCCCACAGCCTGTGAAGCCCGCTGCCGGCCTCCCGCAGCTTCACTTTGTGGGGCTCACGGCCGGCGAGCATCTTCGCAAACTTGTCGGGAAGCCTCTGCGGCGAGGTCAGCGGTGGTTAATTGTGGCAATCAAGCACTAGACAGCAGAGTGATGATAAAGAAATGAGTGATGATAAACATACCTGCCTACTGCAAGATTTCTCAATTATGATCTCGAAGAACTCGAAACCTTCCAAGCCAGCCATCTCACTTATCTGAAAAGCAGCATTGTAAATTAAACAAGCACATCAACATCAATAGCATAGTAAACTAACACTAAAACAAGCACATAAACATCAACAGCAACAGCAACATCATCAGGTGACCACCAACTGCAACAACACTAAAATCAACTATAAATTGACCAGAACCATATCTACTATAAATTGACCAGAACCATATCAATTATAAATGGATCAATAGTGTACAGCAAAACAACAGTTTCAATATTACACAAGAAAGAAGTCTCAGGTTTATCAAGCACAGCAAAACAACAGTGTGACTGAAGACAATTATAGCAGGAAATACTTCATGCATCATCAATAGAACCATACAGAATTTTTATGATGCCTCCAGTTTCTCAAGATAAAACTAGCAGCATCCAACATGCTTTGGCATTCATCTCTTGATCGTCAAAATAAACCATATAGAATTCCACAAAAAAAATTCAGAGACCACAGCCCATGATTCTAGGCAAAAGAAACAACAATGTGTACAGAGACAAGCTTCTTTTTCACTTAATATTCAGAATATGCCAGATACACCCAAGGACAAACATGCATTACAACTTATCTTAAGAGAATTAACTACTGTACAAATGCAGTACATATGTACAAATGGACAATGAAGCCCTGCTATGACGACAACACTGGATGATGATAGTCCAATGCTTAGAAAGAATGACCTGGACAACACTGGTTAAAGCAAGCCATAGTAATAACTCACCTCCAATGCTATATTAGCTGGAAAGGAGCATCTATCTATTAAAGAACATTTGTGAGGAAACATAATCCAATCCCTAATAATCCAACCCTAATCTAATCTAATGCAGTCCCAATCAAACCCTAACCAAATCAAACCCTAATCTAATCCAATCCCTATCTAATCTAATCCAATCTAGGCAACAAAGCAAGAACCCTAATCTAACCGAAGAGCGTAAAACTAATCCAACCAGAAGAGAGAGAGAGGAAGGATGCATACCTCGAGAGAGAGAGGAAGGAGTCGGCGGTGGGTGAGGAAGGAGCCCGGTGGCGGGGGAGGCGGCGGTGGGAGAGGAAGGAGCCGGCAGCGGTGGGCGGCGCCGTCGATGGAGAGGAGGAGTGGGTCGAGTGGTGAGGAGAAGTGGGGAAAAGAGAGGGAGCGGGTCCACTTATCAGCGAGTTCGGTGTTTGCTACGTGACTAGTTTGATATATTAAAAAGGGTGGGCATAGATTACAAAACCAACATTCTCTTCCTAGCCCAGTGGTCGAAACACATTGAAATAAGCGCATGGTCGTGGGTTCGAGCCCCCGCACGCGCATATTCTAGGAGCAAAAAATCTTCTGTATGATCATTTTGCAATCTTTTGCATTACAAGCCAACATTTTGACAGCAAGTATAACAACTACAATAACATCTCAATTCAGGTCAAAACAGCAAGCATAACATCTCAATTTTGCTGCTGGAATCTTAAAGCACTGTGAATCAGGATAACTACATCACTATTGCTACAACCATTGGGATCATCATTTTGCTAGGATCATCATCTTGCTACAACCATCAGGATCATCATTTTGCTCCTAGAATCTTCAAGGATTTTTCTACGAGAGAAGATTGATCACATCAGTCACCGATCCATAGATACCAAAACAAAGAACATTAAGTAATAGTATTTACCTTTGCCACTCCATTCGCTACTCATCGTCGTCGATACGAAAACAAGGAACTCTATGCCCACTCCTGTTTTCCTCATCATCACTACAATATTGCAGCATAGTATGATCAGTCCGGTTTTCCTCATCCTCGCTTTCATGTCCATCCTCTACCACCTTTCTTCTTTTCTTGATGCCTTCAACTGTTGCAGCACCAATAATCACACGTTCCCGGTCCCTTCGCACTCTGCTTTGCACCGGAACTTCCATAGAGTCATCATCAGCTTGCAACGGAACTTCCGTAGAGTCATCATCTTGGTATGTTAGTCCACCATCACTGGGGCCCTTTTCCACTTCAGTTTTAGTCACACTCCACAAGTGTCTCTGCTGAAAGTTTTGCACAACTCGCCATTTTCCATGCAAAAGAGTGTCTGGCAGATAAAACACCATTGTTGCTTGTGTTGTTAGAATAAAGGGATCACTCTTATACTAGCACCTTGCAGTGTTGATGCTTTTGAAGTGGCCATCATATTTGACAAAAGAGTCTCTCCTCTTCTTGCTACCAAGCTCAAACCAGTCACAGCGAAATAAGACAACCGAGCGATGGATGCCTCCACTAGAGTTGTACTGCAACTCTACGATGCTTCTCAACTGACCATAGAAGTCAATGATCTCACCATCATGTGACCCCTCGGTGGCGATTCCACTATTACGTGTCTTCCTTTTTCCTCGCGGTCAACGGTGTGGTACCAGACACCGTCAGCAATGCACGCTGAATACACTCTCACTCGCTTATCCGGTAAGCATGCCAAAGCAAATAGATCATCACTGACCTTCTTCTCCTCATGCAACCTTCCAATCTGCACAAATAAACCATTTAGCAAACAATGGTATTTAACAATGGGTGAATAACACAGAAAACATAAAACATGTGGCTAAAAATCTCACATGATTCTTAAACCACTTAGCAAACACCTTGGCAACCCTTTTATCAACATTGATATTGCTTTCTTCCTGATTTAACTCTTCCTTGCATTTCCTGCAATGCCAACAAAACATGTGAATTAAAACATTAGGCTGGTGCCAACCCAAGCAAAAAAATATTTAATGAGTGCACAAGATATAACATACTCGATATATGGTAGAACCTCGGCGCAATTGCTGAGCACAAACAAAACCATCTTGTCATACTCATCACCAGCCTCCAAGTATTGTGAGGCTCCAAGAAAGTTCACACCATGGTTGAAAACAGAGACATCGCCACTTTGCGAATCAGACCGCTCTCTATTTCTGCCCGGCCGGTTCCATCTTGTTTCCACATCACCAAAGTATCTAGAGCAAAAAGTCAAGCACTCATCAACGACATATGCTTCAGCAATAGAACCTTCAGGTCTTGCCGTGTTTCGCACAAAACACTTACAAGTAAGCAGCCTTCGTTCGATTAGGTACATCCAACCGTATTGCACAGGGCCTCTAAGCATTGCCTCTTTGGGTAAGTGCACCGCCAAATGGACCATCACAGTGAAGAAAGCTGGAGGGAAAATCTTCTCGAGCTTGCAAAGAATAATTGGGATTTCTTTTTCAAGTCTTTCCAGGATAGTTAACTTGAGGGTTTTGCAGCACAGTTCTCTAAAGAACTTTCCTAGCTCAGCAACCGCTTCATATATATCCTTGTCCATGATTCCTTGGAGGCCCGCCGGTAAAATCCTTTGGAGGAGGATGTGACAATCATGGGTTTTCAGTACTGAAAGCTTGAATCCATCAGAAGTAACACACTTTGCTAGGTTAGCAGCATAACCATCTGGAAATTTCACCGCTCTTAGGAATTCACAGAATGCAAGCTTTTGTTCTTTATTCATTGTATACCATGATCGTGGAATTTCAAATGAATCTTCATCTTCATTGTGTTGTAGATGCAAATCTTCTCTTATGCCCATGTCCTCCAAATCAAGCCTAGAACTAACCGTGTCCTTTGTCTTCCCTTCAATGTTCAGAAACGTCCCTAGCAGATTCTTGCATATGTTTTTCTCAATGTGCATTACATCGAGATTATGCCTTAATTTCAGATCAGCCCAGTATGGCAGGTCCCACAAACAAGACCTCCGGTCCCAACATTGACCTTCCTCACGCTTTCTTTTCTTCGCATGACTTTCTGGTCTCACATCTTTCACCTTTTCAAGTTGTTGCTCCAGCTCTTCTTTAGTGAATTCAGCTGGCTTGTCACGGGTTTCATTCTCACCATTAAAATCTTTGCTTCTTCGCCAGCGATGGTTTCGGGGAAGAAAGCGGTGGTGCCCAATATAGCAGATCTTGTTCCTTATTGTCTTTGAGCAAGGGTCTTTGTCACAATGGACACAAGCCTGATAACCCACTGTGATCCTCCCACACAAAGTGTGCAGAGCCGGGAAATCATGGACGGACCATATGATCGCAGCACGTAGATTGAACTTTTCTTCCGGACTCAAGGCATCGTATGTAGGTACACCAGTCTAGAGCTGGAGCAGTTCTTCTCGAGGGCTCCATAAAGACATCAAAATCCTTTCTGGAGAATCTGGACCGGGATAAGCAATGACATCATGAAGTTGGGTGATCCATGCATGCCCATGGTGGCAGGTTATGCGGCACCACAAAAACTGGCCACATGCTATAAGGCGTGCTCATGTTCCCAAGCGGATTAAACCCATCTATGGCAATGCCAAGTTTTATGTTCCTTGGATCTGCAGCAAAATCTAAATGTATCTTGTCAAACTCTTTCCATGCCTCTCCATCCATTTGGATGGCTCGACTCATTGTCCACGAGTTGCCGCTTGACTTGTGCCCTTTGTACTTCACGCGATGATTTCTTTGAGATGAACATCCGCTGCAGCCTTGGTATCAAGGGAAAGTGCCTCAGTACCTTCTCCGGTATTGACTTCTTCCCATCAACATCTTTCCACCTAGATGCATTGCATTTTGGACAGTTGTCATGCTTTGTTAAATCCTTAGAAACAAGACACGCTTATTTGGGCACACATGTATTGACACATAACCTAACTTGACTGCGGATTATGCTCAATGCTTCATCATAAGATCTGGGAACACAACTATCAGGGAATTGCAAGCTCAAAAGATGGAGTATTGCATTGAATGCGGCATTGCTAATCCGGTAGAAAGACTTGATGTGGAGTAACTTCACGGTGAAGGTAAATCTTGAAAATTTACCCCCTTCATGAGCTGCGCGCTTCGCCTCCTCTAACACCTCAGCAAACAACGATTTCTGTCCATCAGCACGATCTTCAGCATCGTACAAATCCTTCAATAGGTCAGGAATCCTATCATCTTCATGCCCATCCTCTTCCTCCAAAACAGCATTATCTCGCAAAACCTTTTCCATGAAATCAATGCCAGCATCACCACCACCCATCATATGAGGGGCCTCTGTATCAGTTTCAAAATGTTGAGGTTATGCATCTAAAGGTTCTCCATGATATATCCATCTATCATATGTGCTGGACATCCCATTAAGAAGCGAGATGATCTTCCACTCTTCCTTGAGCCATTCTTGGGCGGTTGAGGCATTCACAACATGGGCAAAGAATGTGAGCATCGTTAGCAAAATTTGCCCAAACAAATGCCATGAAATCATCAACTCCTTTCATATGTTCTTTCGAAAACTTTCTAACTCCTTGTCTAATCCAGCTTCTATCCATCTGCCAAAGACAACAAATTGTTGCAACTTAGCAAATCAATCTAAGTGCATCAACATTAATTAATGAAAATGGATGGAAGTAATGGAAGCTAAAATTCCAGAAAATAAGGTAGGCACCCAAGTTTATATGCTAACTGCCTAAGCACAACATTCAGCTATTTCCAATTCCTCACTACTTTAGTCCAGTTCACATGGTTTACAGATTTCACATGGGAGCAATAAAAAGTAGTTCGAATGGAAATACAGATTTCACATGGGAGAAAAGAAAAGCTAACTAAAACGTGATGGTTCACAAAAAACAGAGGTGGTTAAACAACCAACAATAACAATATATGTTGCCACTAAGAACTATTTTGGTTAAACCACCAACAATAACACCACTGCCAATTTACATGAATGCCATTTCCAAGATTGCATCAAATCTACATCAATGAGAGTTTTCCTAGTTTACATCTAATCTACATCAATATTCAGGTCCTTTCACGGATTTGAGGCTGAAATTTCAGAGGTGTAACATCAAATCTACATCAACCCTAGGATCCTGTTTCAGGGAAAGACCAACTCGAGCTCTGTTCTATTGATTGCTGACAACATAATTTACCAGTAACAATTGACTGAATTCCAAAAGAATTCTTAACAATTTCATCAACAACAATTCTCCTAATAATTTCATCAACAGAAATTCTCTTCACAATTTCTACCAAATTCATCAATGACATTTCCAAGAGATTTTTCCAAGCTTACAACAATCCTACATCAAATCGCTCTGAAGATTCTCCTAACAAATCTACATCAAATCATTGACATCAACAGAGAGGAGAGGGGGAAGAGGAGGGGGAAGGAGAGGGGTGCATACGTGGGCGAGGTCTGCTTGCGGCGGTGGCGACTCCCCCATGCTCGGCGGCGGCGAGTCCCCCATGCGTGGGCGACGCGAGCGGCGAGGTCGCCGTTCCAGTCGTGGGCCCTGCCTCCGTCCCCGCCTCCGCCCCTGCTGGTTGCTTCCGTCGCGAGGCCGTGGGCGAGGTCACCTGCAGCGAGGTCGTGGGCAAGGCGAGCGGCCCCTACTGGTTGCTTTGGCCGCCGGCCCCGCCCGCCGCCGCCGCCCGCCGCCCACCGGCCCCGCCCTCATCCGAGCGACGCTTGCTGGTTGCTTCCGCCGCCGCCCGCCGCCACCTGGTCGGAAGACCTAGAAAAACGCTAAGTGTTGCTCTGTTCGATACCACCCGCCGCCACCTGGTCGGAAGGCCCCACTTGTCACTGATATGAGAGAGCCCTGGTTTTGTATAGTATATAGAAAATTACCCACACATTAGCAACAATCCCTCTCTAGCCCAGCGGTACCGAACGAGCGAGCGAGCGCCAGGTCGTGGGTTCGAGTCCCCGCTAGCGCACATTTTTTAGGAATTAAAGTGCACATTTTTTTAGGGAATTAAATGCCTGCTCACCCACCTGTCAGTGGCTCACCCACCTGTCAAATGGTTCCCGCCTGTCAGTGTTGCTCTGTTCGATGCCACCTGGTCGGAAGGTCCCACTTGTCAATGATATGAGAGAGCCGTAGTTCTATATAATGTATAGATAAACTCCCAGATGTGAGCAACTGTCCCTCTCTAGCCTAGCGGTAGCATGCGAGCGAAGCAAGCGTGAGGTCATGGGTTCGAGTCCCGCCTCGTGCATCTTTTTTGGGCGAATTAAGTGCTTGGCCCCACCTGTCAAATGGGTCCCGCCTGTCAGTGTGTGCCCCGTCTGTCTGTTGAATATTAAAACTCAAGCAAAAATGACACCTAGACAGTGACACATAAGAGAGGTTGCTGAGGTGGCTTCCTAATCATCCTAATTCATTCAAACTCAAGTGTAGTGACCATTTTATATTGGTCGTTATCAGGTAGGCATGAGGCCGTGGACAATGCTACTAGCTTTACGACCATTTCCTCTAATGAAATTATGACCTTTCTGAACAAAATGGTCGTTATGGTTTAGGGTTTAGAGCCCCAGGCAGCTTTTGACCAATTGGTTTAAAATGGTCATAAATTTATGACCAATTCTTCAAGGGTCACTAACAGAAGGTCATAAGTTGGCATATTTCTTGTAGTGGCTGAGAAGCTTCTGACGGACGCGCCGCCGGCGGGCAAGGAGTATCGCACACCCGAAATGTATTATAAGAGTGTCCTGAAGGGAGCCCGCATGATTGCGGATGAGTGCTCCAAGGATGTAATATTTGAGTAAAATTGCATTATGTTATCCTGTGCGCTGAAAACTGTGTTCATATGCGCTAAGCAACACTTATTAATTTAAAATATTACCTTATGTGCGGTCGTTTATCAAATCTGAGAGATGGCAAGTCGTCGGCTTCAGCCCCCATGCCACTAGTGCTGGGGTGTCCGGGATAAACTTGAGCGCTCTTGTTCCCATGTTTGGGTCCATCTAGGGAGGCGCTCAACACAACGAACGAGGCAACCAGACTTATAATGCTGGAACACTCTCACTTAGCCATAGAAATCTATAATTTTAAATTTCAGCAAAGCCCCTAGTGTTTGAAAGACCGAGTTCGGGGCGCTATCCACGCCTAGGCCGGACAAAGCCGGTTCCTTGCTCTAAGCGGCATAAGTCTTTAGGGACTCGAAAAAACCTCTCGAACAGCGACCAGCTCTCGCCTTATCATGACGGTCAGTTTTAGCTTTCTCCATCGAGGCGCTCGCCCAGCTCAACCGGGCGCAATCGCGATGGTTCTCCAGTGCTACCTTAGTCGATAAAGCGGGCGTAAGGTACCAAAACATGGGAGCCGCAAACCCAACTATTGACCTAAGACATGATTCGAGCCGATGCATATAATGCTATAAGTTGGGTGCCGACTTGTGAAAGTGTTGGACTTATCACACCATAATGCGGGGAACTTAAGCCCCTGGTATATTCGGCCGTACCAATGTGTATGGATGCAACATGTCATAAACGAACATATATAAGAAAGAAATGCAATTATAAGCAAAAAAGCGATGCATTGTTTATTCAGAAATACTGCCATGAATGCAGAGCGATACAAATAGTGCGGTAAGCAAGGGATTGGACTATTTTAACATGTCCCCCTCTAGGGGTAGGCTGCAGAATGGTGTATTAAACAGATTTAATGCTCGTAATGGAGACCACCTGAGTGTTCGTCATAGCCTTTCTCCTTCCCTGGCTGTTGCATCGTGAGTTCGGCAAGTCTATTGCCGGACAAGGCCTCTGGTGAACGGAGTCCTGTGGGTAAGAAAAAAGAAAAAGGAAAAGACCGACATACTTGGGAGCCCCTGGTGTGGTTAAGCCGCACTCTGGGCCTGTCGTGGTCGTGCCCCTCTCCCTATGCCCATGGTATCTCCAGAGTGTAATGATGTACGCGAAGGACTGGTCTTGCAATTATGCAAGGGTGGGGTTAGCCGCATTACTCGCATGCTCGGGCGTGCTGTGGTCTTGTTGTATGTTACTCCGGGCGCGTTTGGCCGTGTGTAAGGGCATATTTATCCCTAAGTGTTTTGGTGATTGATGACAATGCTTGTGCGGACTAATCGTGTGCCTTGAGTCCCTCAGATACTTCATCATTAGGCACAAGACGATTCGGTGCCCCTCGGAGACTGTTGAAGCCAGCGTTGTTCTATGTTTCTCTTTGGTGGAGTTGAGTCGTAGGAGAGCCGTACTATTAAGAGGGGGTCCGCGTCGGAAAGGTAGGGTGGAATCACACGTACACTTGTCCCTCCTTTCCTTGCACTTTGGAGCTACCGTCGTTATCTTGGTTGTGTGGAAGCGGCAACTACTATCAGTGCTTGCGGTAGTACCGCAGTACAGCGGTAATACCGCCCTTTGGTGCGGTAGTACCGCGGCACCCCGCCTAGTGCCGCTCGGGTGCGGTAGTAGGGCGGATGTAATTTTACATCCGTGCCCCTCACGGTAATACCGCCCTTTTGTCTTGATAGTACCGCGGCACCGTGGCCTAGTGCCGCTCGGGCGGTAGTAAGGCGGATGTAATTTTTACATCCGCGCCCCACGGTAGTACCGCTCGTCCAGTAGCGGTAGTACGCGGGGCCCACGGTAATACCGCTCCCTTGAGTCGTAGTACCGTGGCCCTTCGACCTAATACCGCGATGTCGCGGTAGTAGGCGCGGATGTAATTTTACATCGCGCCGACCACGGTAATACCAGCGCCTCATGGCGGTTGTACCGCGTCGGGTTTTGCACCACCCTAGTTTCGCGAAGTAGGAGCGGATGTAATTTATTTCATCCGCGCCCTTCCGAGCCGTGACCCTCCGCCTTGCGGTAGTACCGCAAGCGCGTGATACCGCAGCATAGCGGTAATCTTGCTCTTCGTCGAGTTTGTTCCGGCCCGTGCAGTTGCCACGGTAGTACCGCGCGGCGTCGCGGTAGTACCGCTTCCTTGGAGCGATAGTACCGTGAGTCGCGGGCAGAACTTGTGGATAACGGTTGGATTTTTCCACGACTATATAAGGGATGTCTTCTACCTCTAGTTTACTACCTCTTCCACCTCTAAGCTCCATTGTTGCTCCAAGCTCCATTTTCGCCCGATCTCTCTCCCTAGCCAATCAAACTTGTTGATTTGCTCGGGATTGGGTGACAAGGGCCCGATCTACACTTCCACCAAAGGATATTTGATTCCCCCCACTTATCCCTTGCGGATCTTGTTACTCTTGGGTGTTGAGCACCCTAGGCGGTTGAGTCACCTCGAAGCCATACTCCATTGTGGTGAAGCTTCGTGGTGTTGTTGTTGTTGGGAGCCTCCGATTGTTGTGGAGATTGCCCCAACCTTGCTTATAAAGGTTGATCGCCGCCTTCAAGGGCACCAATAGTGGAATCACGGCATCTCGCATCGTGTGAGGCGTGAGGAGAATCTGATGGCCCTAGTGGCTTCTTGGGAGCATTGTGCCTCCACACCGCTCTAACGGAGACGTATTTCCCCTTAAAAGGAAGGAACTCCGGTAACACATCCTCGTCTCCACCGGCTCCACTCTTGGTTATTTTGTGCCTTTACTTTCGCAAGCTTACTTATTGTTACATCTCTTGCTTGCTTGCGTGCTAGTTGATATTGCATCATATAGGTTGCTCACTTAGTTGCATATCTAGACAACCTATTTGTTGCAAAGTTTAAGTTGGTAAAGAAAAGCTTAAAAATTGTTAGTTGCCTATTCACCCCCCCTCTAGTCAACCATATCAATCCTTTCAATTGGTATCAGAGCCTCGTCTCTTTATTAAGGACTTTGCCGTCCAAAGAGTATGGTTGACACCAACGATGGTGCGGAGGAACACTCTGGTGTGAATCCCATCTCATCTTCGGCCGAAGGGGGAACCTCGGTCTCTCGTGAGGAGTTCAATGTGGCTTTAGACGCATTGAAAACCTCCATGACGGCCGAGGTTAAAAGCATGTTTAATGATTTCCTAGAGGGACTTAAACTATCTACCGCACCTATGAAAGTGGGTGATCCTACTAACAAGGTGACGGATGCTATCTCCGACAAGGGGGAAGCTAACAATGAAAAGAGTCCTTCTACTAGTGGTAGAAATGGCACCGGCATCTTTGCCCATGTGGAACCCCCGGTTTATGGAGGGCCTATCCCCTCCACTCATTTGAATCATGCGGTCCACCTCCTAAATATGAGAAACATGAAGATTTTGATAATTGGGTCTATCGCTTTAGCGTCATTTGAAACATGTGAACACTAACCTTTGGAGAATCATTGAAGAAGGTTTTATCCTCATGACCCAAGCAATTTCACCCCTCGAGAAGCCGTGGACAATCAATTCAACGAGAGTGCTCTCTTCATCATCAAGATGCAATCCTTCGAAGATCTCCCTCACCTTCGACCCCATGTCGTGGCTAAAGAAGCATGGAAATGTGTCGAGGGTCTCTATCATGGAAGTGCTAGCATTCAACGGTCCAACTATGAAGTGGTGCAAGATGAAGCCGATGAGTTTGCAATGAAAGAAGATGAAGAACCTCGTGAGCTCTTTCGAAGAGTGACCAAACTCGCGGTGGCACTTCGAGATCATGGAAGCAAGGACACGGATGACAATTGGATCAGCGGAAGTTCCTCAAGGCCATGATGCCCTACAACAAAGCCATGTCCTCCGTCATTCGTCAACGACCGGACTTCCACACCATGACCTCAAGTGAAGTGTTGGATGAGTTCGTTGCAATGAGCATCTTGGACAAGACCGCCGACAATGCGGTGCTCCATTCTCAAAGAGCAAAGAAGCCTAACCTTGCTTTGAAGGCCAAGGTTATTGTGGAAGAAGAGGAAGAAGTGGAAGATGAGGAAAGCAACCCCGAAGACACCAAGTTTGACTACCATGAGCACATGGCCCTTGCTTTAAGACAATTTTGGAGCAAGAAGAGCTCAAGACCCAACTTCAACAAGAACAACTCAAGTGGCGTCAAGGGCAAGCAACGAGTTAGAACTTGTTTCAACTGTGGCAATGTGAGCCATTTCGTTGCGGATTGTCCTTACGAGAAGCGGGAAGACAATGGTGGCAAGTTCATTCGGAAAGACAAAGCCAAGTCCTTCCCCAACAAGAACAACTTCGCCAAGAAGACTCCCACTCGTGGGTTGGTGGTTCAAGAAGAATACCAAGAGGATGACGATGATGATGAGAATGAAGAAGCAACGGCCATGGCGTCCATTGCCATTGCTACTCCCCGGGTGTCTCTCTTCGAATCACCCAACGAAAACATCATCACTAGATGCCTCATGGCTAAGTCTTCAAACAAGGTAACCCCCAACATCACAACCACCATCATTACTAATCCCTCCGTGGAGGATTGCATTGACGAACATGTTGAGTCTAATGAGGAAGTGAATGAATTTGAGTCTTTTATGAGTAAGCTCAAGGGAAAGTCCAAGAAGCACTTTGTTGCTCTCTTGGAACAACTTGGTGAGGCCAATGACATGATCGAGGCTCACGAAGAAACCATCTCCAAGATGGAAGGTCATAGTCGTGACTATGCCGATGAGATATCGGATCTCTCTAATGCTCTTGAGGAAGAGCGTGTGCATCGCTTGACTCTTGAGGAGTCACACAATGATGACCATGCTAAGTTAAAGAAAGATCTTGATCATGCTCTTGTCATGTCTCGTGTGCTAACCTCGAGAAGGCTAAACTTGGGGTTGATCATGCTAGACTCAAAGAGGAGTTTGAGATACTTGACAAGGCCCACAAGGTCTTGAAGGGCACTCATGCTAGCCTCAAAGAGTCTCATGCTCAACTCCAAGTTAAGCTAATCAAGGAAAAGGCCACCTTTCCTCATATGGTATTAATTGATAATGCATGTGCTACTAACCCTTGTTGTGAGCATGTGCATCTTGTGGAGGAAAATGCCAAGTTGAAGGATCGACTTGAGAAAGGCCTTGTGACATGCATTCAAGGTGAGAAAAACCTCAACGACCTTTTGAGCAATCAAAAGGAAGTTGTGGCCAAAGAAGGAATTGGGTTTGCACCCAAGTCCAAGAGCAAGAAGAAGAAGAACAACAAGGCCAATCGTCCTCCTCCCCTCAAACAAACGTTCGTGAAAGAGGGACAGGGTGCTTCTAAGAAGAAGAAGGAGAAAGTGAAGGAAGTTGATGTCCAAAAGGGCAAAAGCATTTCCTCAAACAAAGCCGGCGACTTTAACCCTTCATATGTGTTGTGCCATGCTAGTGATGGACATGTTTATGCTAGATTTGTTGGTTCCTCTTATGAATACATTGAATGGTCTATTTGGGTTCCCAAGACCCTTGTTACTAACATCAAAGGACCCATTACTAAATGGGTACCTAAAACCAAGCATTGATCTCGTGTAGGTGTTTGCTTCCGGTGGGGGATCATGGTTGCTCGATAGTGGAGCAACAAATCATATGACCGGGAGCAAGGACTTGGTGGTGGACGTGCAAGAGATTCCATCTATGCCCACCAATGTCGGGTGGGGTGATGCATCACATTCTAAGGTATTGGGTCTCGGCAAGGTTTTCATTTCTCATGATCTAACGATCGAGAAAGTCATGCTTGTTGAGTCCCTTGCATTCAATTTACTTTCCGTTCGTCAACTTGCACTCATGGGCTTTGCTATATTCTTTGATATTGATACCGTGGCCCTCTTGTGGAGCAAGACTCTTAAAGTAGCCTTTGTTGCACATGTCGAGAACGGCCTCTATGTGGTTAACTTTTCGGAGCAACCCACTAAGACCGTGACATGCCTAATGGCTAAAGTTGATGTGGGATGGCTTTGGCATCGCCGTTTAGCCCACGTCAATATGAGATCTTTGCAAAGTCTTCTCAAGGGGGACCATGTTCGTGGACTAACAAATGTTAGTTTTGCCAAAGATCGTGCTTGCAGTGCTTGTATCGAAGGAAAGCTTCATGAAAAGGCTCACCCTCCCTCAACCATCATTTACTCGAAGAGACCCTTGGAGCTCCTTCACATGGATCTCTTCGGGCCTCCATCTTTTGATAGTCTTGGAGGAAGAAAGTATTGCTTGGTGATTGTTGATGATTATTCAAGATACACTTGGGTATACTTCTTCAAGAGGAAGAGTGAGACCCAACAAACCGTCATCAACTTTGCAAATGAAGCTCAACGTCAACATGATGCAAAGATCTTGACAATAAGAAGCGACAACGGCACCGAGTTCAAGAACTACACCTTGGATGAGTTTCTTAGTGATGAGGGGATCAATCATCAATACGCAGCACCTTATACCCCTCAACAAAATGGTGTTGCGGAGAGGAATAACCGGACGTTGATGGATGCGGCAAGGACCATGATGGCGGAGTTCAAGTCTCCGAAAACTTTTGGGCCGAAGCCATCAACACCGCATGTCATGCATCCAATCGGCTCTATCTTCGCAAAGGCTTGAACAAGACTCCTTATGAGATCCTCACCGGCAACAAGCCCAACCTCAAGTACTTCCGGGTGTTCGGTTGTAAGTGTTTCATTCTCAAGAAAGGTGTTCGGTTGTCTAAATTTGAGGCTAGAGCTCATGAGGGCATATTTGTTGGTTATGCTACAAACTCTCATGCTTACCGTGTCCTCAACAAGTCCACGGACTCATTGAGGAGGCGATGTAACGTGGAGTTTGACGAAAATAACGGCTCCCAAGTGGAGCAAAGTGGTACTTGTGATATAGGTGATGAAATTCCTCCCCAAGCCATAAGAAGAATGGGTATTTGTCAAATCCTACCCATTGAGGAACCCCTTGTGGTCGAAGGAGAAGGACAATGCTCTACTCAAGTAGAGCCATCACCTCATCAAGACCCACACGCTTCCCAAGAACAAAGTGAAGGCCCTCAACCTCGTGAACAAGACCAAGGGCAAGATCTACCTCAAGACGGTGGTGAACCTCTAAATGATGCCCAAGGTCAAGTTCTTCCCCTCGAGCAAGTTCAAGTTCAAGAGCAACCTCAAGATCAAGAACAAGCTCAAGACGGCGCTCAAAATGATCAAGTCAACCCTCCTCTTTCCACACCCGAGGAGGAATTAGGCGTCGTGTCGCAAGATTGCTTCAAGCTCACCACCCAAGGCCATCTCATGGAAAATGTGGTTGGAAGCCTAAGAAAGGGGGTAAGCACTCGTAGACAATTGGCAAACTATTGTGAACATCACACGTTTGTCTCTTGTGTCGAACCCCAAAAGGTCTATGAGGCGCTCGAAGACTCGGATTGGCTCAATGCCATGCATGAAGAACTCAACAACCGAGTACAACAAGGTGTGGAGATTGGTGCCAAGACCATCCGGGAATCACAGCGTCATTGGAACCAAGTGGATCTTCAAGAACAAGCAAGATGCTCATGGGAACATCATTCGCAACAAGGCAAGATTGGTAGCACAAGGCTACTCCCAAGTCGAGGGTATCGACTACGGTGAAACCTTTGCTCCGTTGCTCGTCTTGAATCCATTCGTTTGTTGATTGCTTATGCTTCCCATCACAACTTTAAGTTGCAACAAATGGATGTGAAAAGTGCTTTTCTTAATGGTCCTATTAATGAGTTGGTCTATGTCAAGCAACCCCGGGTTCGAGGATCCCTACTTTCCGGATCATGTGTATCAACTCGATAAGGCACTCTATGGCCTTAAACAAGCCCCACGTCGTGGTATGACCACCTTACCGAGTTGCTACAAGATCGTGGATTTGAAGTAGGGCTAATCGACCCACTCTTTTTACTAAGAAGGTCGGCGGGGAGTTGTTTGTATGCCAACTATATGTTGATGATATTATCTTTGGTTCCCTAACAAAGCTTTCAATGAAGAATTTGCCACTCGCATGACCTCCAAGTTTAAGATGTCTTCGATGGGAGAGTTGAAGTTCTTCCTTGGTTTCGACATCAAACAAAGAAGAGAAGGAACCTTTATCAACCAAGCCAAATACACTCAAGACATGCTTAAAAGATTCAAGCTAAGTGATGTCAAGCGGCTACTACACCAATGCCTACCAAGTGCCAACTTGACATCGATCCCAATGGTAAGCGGTGGATCAAAAGGTATATCGCTCCATGATTGGCTCCTTGCTTTACCTTTGTGCATCTAGACCGGATATCATGTTGAGTGTGGGGATGTGTGCACGTTTTCAAGCCGCACCAAAGGAAAGTCACTTTGTGGCGGTCAAGCGAATCTTTCAATATTTGGCTCATACCCCAAACTTTGGCTTATGGTACCCAAGAGGAGCAAACTTCAAGCTTGAAGGTTTCACAGATTCCGATTGGGCGGGAGACAAAGTGGATAGGGAGTCCACTTCCGGAGGGTTCCAATTTCTTGGTTGCTCCTTGGTAAGTTGGTCTCCAAGAAGCAAAGTTGTGTCTCTCTCGTCCACGAAGTGGAGTATGTGGCGGCGGTAGTTGTTGTGCTCAACTCCTATGGATGAGGCAAACTTTAAAGGAGTACGGTGTCATTTGTGACAAAGTGCCTCTTTGGTGTGATAATGAAAGTGCCATCAAGATTTCTCTCAACCCGGTGCAACACTTCAAGACGAAGCACATTGAGATTCGGTATCACTTCATCCGGGATCACATTAGGCGAGGGGAGATCGAGCTCAAGTATGTCAACACTCATGATAACCTTGCGGATATTTTCACGAAGCCCTTGGATGAAGCAAGATTTCGCGAGTTAAGGCATGAGCTAAATATCATTGATTTGAGCAATGTGACTTGAACCCGTGCACCCCCCACCACACTCAACTTGTTGTCTAGTTTAGGTGTAGGCATGGACATAGGGGGAGTGTTGTTCTCTCAATGAACTCTCCCTCCCCCCATTATGCATAAATAGATCACCTCTTTCACATTAGCCATTTTTTATGGTACTTGTGCTTCAAAGACGAGTTTTGGTCATGGGCCCAAGGATAATTTTTCGCGGTGTCATACCATCCAACTCAAACATAGGTGGCTTCGGCCACCGCCCTCTCTCCTCGAGAGCTTTTGTCACTTAGGGAGTTCCTGTTGTTCCCTTGGTATGTGCTTGTTTTTGTGTAGTTTTGGGTTGTGTCTGTTTTTCATGCAAAGGCGTCTTCTTCTCTTGTTTGAAACCTTCGGTGGCGTGAGCTCACGGTACTACCGCGGTCGGCCACGGTACTACCGCGGCCAACCACGGTACTACCGCTGATGGGAGCACGGTACTACCGTCCCCAAGAGGCAGTAATTTTTTACTGCCGCCTGGTTGAGCAGTACTACCGCCTCGGCGAGGTACTTCCGCCCGGGCGGTACTACCGCGATGACCCGCGGTACTACCGCACCGGTTCGAGCGCGTGGGGATAAGGCCGGGCAGGGGGAGTTCTAACTCCCCATACACATTCGTCCTCTTTCTCTTCATGTCGTCTCTTCCTCTCCCGTGCTCACGAACGGAGCCGGCGTTCATCGCCGGATCTCCTCCACCGGCTGCTCTCCCGTGATTCCGTCCAGTGGGATCCTTCCCCACCACGTGCTCTTGCTATGGACCAAGGTTTTTCCCCAAATCCTTCTCCTTTTTTATTGTGTTTGGTTCTTCTAGGTTTTGGGGGAGGCTTGTATGTTCTTGAGATTCCTAGACTAAATCTCTGCAAGAGTAGGATGAAGGAGTGTGGTATTGCATAGGATTTACACTTGTATTGTTGTCTTGCGCTAGATCTGATCACCGTAGCACCGCCATGGCTTCGCGGTTCTTTTTCAGATTCAAATCCTGTTAGATCTGACGCGACGCGGTACTACCGCCCGTAGGGAGCGGTACTACCACTCGCACGGTACTACCACCCCTAGGGCGCGGTACTACCGCGCACCGTGCGGTACTAAAAATTTACTACTGCCCCAGCCACGGTACTACCATGACACCGCATGGTACTACCGCGTCTTGAGCTGTACTAAGCCTTTAGTACCGCAAACCATGGCAGATCTACCGTGGCTCACATCTATCGCATGCCAACTTTCTCGTTTATCTTCTATGGGTTTCATGTGCTGTCTTATGGCCTTTGCATTGATTATTTTCGCCTTTTGTTTTGGTGCTTTGCGTGTGTGTCTCAGGTGGTGGCTCTTGCCGGTCCAATCCCATTCGTGACACTGGCTCCAAGCGTCTGCGCAACCCAGGAGAAGTTCCCGAGGGGTCATCTGCGTCCAAGCGCAATGTCAAGACCACCGCTAGCAAGCACAAGGAGCCCGCCAGGGGTATGGATGAGATAGGCCCTACAGAGTATGTCCGTCTCAGGCAACTTCACCCTTATGTGACCCCTCGCTCCACTGTCAGAGGGTGTGAACTGTTCTGGAACAAGACCCAAACCCAGATCTACTTGGATGTCATCAAGAACAAGCAGAATACCTATGTGGAGGTGAAGTGGATTGATATGCACCACATGAGGAAGGACAAGTTTCGTGACTACTTTGGGGAGGCTCTGGACTTGGTGGAGCAGTTTGGAATTGAGCATGTGATCTCTTTCCACCTGGACTATGACCCTGAGATCATCTGTCAGTTCTTTGCCTCAGTGTTTTTTCACACCAATGATGAAAGGAGGATGACTGGATGACCAATGGCGCAAGTATGCGCTACACGGAAGGAGTTCATGGATTTGCTTCAAGTCGGCGATGATGGACTTGACACTCCTGTGGGCGTTAGTCCTCATGGCAATCTGACTCTACCGACAAGGACAAGCTCACCCCGTTCATGGTTGAGAAGACGCTCGCCAATAGCAAGACAATTTTGGTTCTCAACCCCTTTCTGGATATCATGTACCGCATCTTCCGCAACTCCTTGTTCCCACGCATCGGTGACAAAGACAAGGTTCATGCCTATATGGTGGACATGATGCTTATTTGCCAGGAGGCTCGCTCGTCTCAGACTCAGCCACTTGATGTCTCTCACATCATGTGGTGTGAGCTTCGATTTCTTGTGTTTAACCGCAAGGTGCCTATTTATGGGCCCTACATTTTCGCTGATTTGAAGACTTGGGAGAAGATGTACCACGAGGAGGAGTTCTGGCTCCAGGTGGATTCGCCATGAGCCCATTTGTCAAGGGTCAAACCTAACTGGCTAACACCGCTACTCGTCTTTGGCGTCTGCTGCTAGGGCTGCTTTGTTGTTGATGAGGATGTTCTTTGGCGCCGAGGGCCGTTCTGCTAGGCCCTCTCGAGTGACTCTAGGCCATCTTGGGCCAAGAAGTTGAAGGATAAGATGAAGTCTCTTTTACGCATGCAAGCCAAGGGGCGAGACAGGCTCACGTGGAGTCAAGGAGAGTCGTCGCCCGGCACAACAAGGTCTTGCAGCTCTATGGCGAGGATGTCTGGCGGGTCTGAGGAGCACATCACTCCTGAGACCGAGTGGATGGAGAAGCAAGGATACAGGTGGACTGATTCTAAGGAGGAGGTCGAGGAGTCCATTCCAGCTACAGAGGCGTCTGACGAAGAGGCGTGGGACGACTTCTCTGCTTGAGCCACCTCTTGTGTGTGTAGGTGTCCTCTCTGCCTTTTTGGCGTCTCGATGCCAAAGGGGGAGAGAGTGTAGGGATTTGCGAGTTTGTGTTTCGTGTGTTTGCTGCTTTCAGTTGAACTCTCTGCTGTTTTTCTCGTTTGAACCTTGGTTATCTTACCTCGTATGGTGTAAGACATATGCACTCTATCTATCCTAGCTAGCTTGTGTTATATTGTGCTACTTTCATGCTATGCTATGCTTATTATCATGTCTTGGTCTCTAAAATATAGGGGGAGTGTTGATCCTAGTTTGTGTGCCATGCAGTCCAAAGCATTCATCTAAAGTGCACACATCTAGGGGGAGCCCCGTCTATATTTTAGAGAAGTGGGGTTTGCCACTGCTCTAAATTATCTTATCTATGTGCAAATCCCGTGTTGTCATCAATACACCAAAAAGGGGGAGATTGTAAGGGCATATTTATCCCTAAGTGTTTTGGTGATTGATGGCAATGCTCGTCTTGGACTAATCGTGTGCCTTGAGTCCCTCGGATACTTCATCATTAGGCACAAGGCGATTCGGTGCCCTCGAGACTGTTGAAGCGGCGTTGTTCTCGTTTCTCTTTGGTGGAATTGAGTCGAGGAGAGCCGTACTATTAAGAGGGGTCCGCGTCGGAAAGGTAGGGTCGAATCACACGTACACTTGTCCCTCCTTTCCTTGCACTTTGGAGCTACTGTCGTTATCTTGGTTGTGTGGAAAATGGCGACTCTTGCTGTACTTGCGGTAGTACAGAGGTACAAGCGGTAGTACCTGCTGGCGTGTCATGGTAGTACCGCCCTTTAGTGCGGTAGTACAGCGGCACCTGGCCTAGTGCCGCTCGGTGCGGTAGTAGGGCGGATGTAATTTTACATCGCGCCCCTCCGATAATACCGCCCCTTTAGTGCGGTAGTACCGCGGCACCTGACCTAGTGCGCTCGGTGCGGTAGTAGGCGGATGTAATTTTTACATCCGCGCCCCCACGATAATACCGCTCGTCCAGCGGTAGTACGCTGGGCCCACGGTAATACCGCTCCCTTGAGTCGTAGTGTCCGTGGCCCTTCGCCTAATACCGCGATGTCGCGGTAGTAAGCGCGGATGTAATTTTACATCGCGCCGACCACGGTAATACCGCGCCTCATGGCGGTAGTACCGCGTCGGGTTTTGCACCACCCTAGTTTACTGCGGAGTAGGCACGGATGTAATTTATTTCATCCGCGCCCTTCGAGCCGTGACCCTGCTGCCTTGCGGTAGTACCGCGAGGGCGCGTGATAATCGCGCATAGCGGTAATCTTGCTCCTTCGCCGAGCTTGTTCCGGCTGTGCGATTGCCACGGTAGTACCGTGGTCTTTCACGGTAGTACCGCGCGACGTCGCGGTAGTACCGCTTCCTTGGAGCGGTACTACCGTGAGTCGCGGGCAGAACTTGTCGATAACGGTTGGATTTTTTCCATGACTATATAAGGGATGTCTTCTACCTCTAGTTGACTACCTCTTCCACCTCTAAGCTCCATTGTTGCTCCAAGCTCCATTTTTGCCCGATCTCTCTCCCTAGCCAATCAAACTTGTTGATTTCTCGGGATTGGGTGACAAGGGCCCGATCTACACTTCCACCAAAGGATATTTGATTCCCCCCACTTATCCCTTGCGGATCTTGTTACTCTTTGGGTGTTGAGCACCCTAGACGGTTGAGGTCACCTCGAAGCCATACTCCATTGTGGTGAAGCTTCGTGGTGTTGTTGTTGTTGGGAGCCTCCGATTGTTGTGGAGATTGCCCCAACCTTGCTTATAAAGGTTGATCGCCGCCTTCAAGGGCACCAATAGTGGAATCACGGCATCTCGCATCGTGTGAGGCGTGAAGAGAATCTGATGGCCCTAGTGGCTTCTTGGGGAGCATTGTGCCTCCACACCGCTCTAATGAGAGGTACTTCCCTTAAAAGGAAGGAACTCGGTAACACATCCTCGTCTCCACCGCTCCACTCTTGGTTATTTCGTGCCTTTACTTTCACAAGCTTACTTATTGTTACATCTCTTGCTTGCTTGCGTGCTAGTTGATATTGCATCATATAGGTTGCTCACTTAGTTGCATATCTAGACAACCTATTTGTTGCAAAGTTTAATTTGGTAAAGAAAAGCTTAAAAATTGTTAGTTGCCTATTCACCCCCCTCTAGTCAACCATATCGATCCTTTCACCGTGTCCGGTCGCTTAACGACCGGACTTGAAAATTGCCTTAAGAGGCTGCTCTGTACTTCTGCCGCGAGAGCTGCTGTGTGCTCCTCCGTTCGGAGGGAGCGTTCAGTGTTTCCTTTGACCGTGATGACTCCTCGAGGGCCTGGCATCTTGAGCTTGAGGTATGCGTAATGCGGCACCGTGTTGAACTTTGCAAATGCGGTCCGTCCGAGCAGAGCGTGATAGCCGCTCGCGAGCGGGACTATGTCGAAGATTAACTCCTCGCCGGAAGTTATCCGGGATCCGAAGACCACTTCGGTGTGGTGAGCACTGTACAATTGGCCTCTACACCTAGTATGACGCCTTTGAAGGTCGTCTTTGTAGGTTTAATCCTTGAGGATCTATGCCCATCTTGCGCCTTGTATCACGATAAAGCAGGTTCAGTTCTTGCCGCCGTCCATCAGGACTCTGGTGAGGTGAAATCCATCAATGATTGGGTCTAAAACCAATGCGGCGAATCCGCCATGGCGGATACTGGTGGGGTGATCCCTTTGATCAAAAGTGATCAGGCAAGAGGACCATGGATTGAACTTCGGGGCGACTGGCTCCATCGCATATACATCCCTAAGTGCACGCTTCCGCTCCCTCTTGGGTATGTGGGTTACGTATATAATGTTTACCATCCGTACTTGTGCGGGGAAACCCTTCTGTCCTCTACTGTTCGGCGGCCGGGTCTCTTCCTCGTCATCACTATGCAGCCCCTTGTCATTGTTTTCGGCAATTAACTTGTATGCCAGCTTAAATACCCAACAATCCCTGTTGGTGTGATTAGCTGGCTTTTCGGGGGTGCCATGTATCTGGCAAGAGCGGTCGAGTATTCGGTCCAAATTGGACGGAACCGGAGTAGTTCTTTTGAATGGCTTTTTCCGTTGACCGGGTTTGGAGCCTCTAAATCCGGCGTTGACTGCCATATCCTCAGTGTTATCGCCGTTAACGCGGCGTTTGTTTTTGTTTCGATGCGGCCTGTCATTGCGGTCCTTGGTATCCGGACTGCCAGAATTTTTTCTGAGGTTGTTACTGCGGGCTAGCCAGCTGTCCTCCCCCGCACAGAAGCGGGTCATGAGTGATGTGAGGGCTGCCATGGATTTTGGCTTTTCCTGTCCTAGGTGCCGGGCCAGCCACTCGTCATGATTTTATGTTTGAAGGCTGCGAGGGCCTCTGCATCCGGACGGTCAGCGATTTGATTTTTCTTTGTTAAGAACCGTGTCGTAACTGTTCGCCAATTTGCTCGGCTGCTGAATTATGTGGCTTAGGTCATCGACGTCGGTGGTCGCACATATGTGCCTGGAAGTTGTCAAGGAATGCGGCTTCAGGTCCTCCCAACACCAATTGACTCTGGCGGCAAGCTGTTAAGCCAATGCCGAGCTGGTCCTTTAAGCTTGAGTGGGAGATATTTGATGGCGTGAAGATCGTCACCGCGGGCCATGTGGATATGAAGGAGATAGTCTTCGATCCAAACCGCGGGGTCTGTTGTGCCATCGTAGGATTCAATGTTCACGGGTTTAAACCCTTCAGTGATTTGATGATCCATTACTTCATCTGTGAAGCATAGTGGGTGTGTGGCGCCTCTGTATTGGGCAATATCACGACATAGCTCGAGCGAGCTTTGTCTACTGTGTTCGGCCTGGCCGGAGTTGCTGTATCCGGCACGACGGTAGTCGTCTCGCAAATGTGGGGCGCCCACGTGATCCGTAGATCGATCTTGATTGTCTTGCCTTGTCCTCCAATATGTCTCGCAAGTTCGGCGCATTCCCCCGTGGCTTCGTACTTTTCGAGCAGTGCCGGGGTACGGTCCTGATCGAGGGCCTAGAGGCCTCTCTGTCGTGGCCACGAGGTGGTCGGTCTGCCATATTGTGCGCTGGTGATGAAGGTTTATATGCCTCCTCCTCTAATCGGGGGAGCAACTTGCGTTTTGGGTAGCTTTTGGAGGGGCGTTCGAGTTCGTACTCTTCGGCCGCAAGGACTTGATCCATCCGTCGGCTAGAAGAGTCTTGATCAGCTCGGAGCTGTTGCTACTATTTCTTTAGGCTGTTTTTGTGGCCATAAGCCTGCGTTTAAACGCTCTTGTTCGACGGGATCCTCAGCACACAATTAAATGCGTCGTTGAGGCTTGCCTCGTCTCCGGAGGGAGGCATGTAATTATCATCCTCTACCTCTTTGTCTGCCGCTCTCTCGTGAGGGCTGGCTTCTCTGTCCTCCTGTGCTGAATCTTGCTGGAGGGGGTTATCTTCGACACTCTCTGGGGTGTTATTATCTCCGATGCCGGAATCTCCATTCTTGCTGTGGCGGGATTTAGAGCGGCGCCGCTGACGCCGGCGATTGGGTTGTTTCTTAGAGGAATCTACCTCCGCTGCTTCTTCGCCATTCCCATCCTTTGGGATGTCCACCATGTATATGTCGTATGACGAGGTGGTCTTCCAGTGCCCCGTAGGCGCTGGTTCTTGGTCGTCTCCGGCATCGTCGTCCATGCCGTCGATGTCTTCGGAGTCGTAGTCTAGCATGTCGGTTAGATCGTCGACAGTGGCTACAAAGTGGGTGGTGGGTGGGCTTTGAATTTCTTCGTCGTCCGCATCCCAACCGTCCTGACCGCAGTCCGGCCAGGGCCCTCCTGATAACGAGAGATACTTTAGCGAATTCAGGATGTCACCAAAGGGTGAGTGCTGAAAGATGTCCGCAGCGGTGAACTCCATGATCGGCGCCCAATCGGACTCGATTGGTAGGAGCGCAGGAGGTTCGGAGTCCGGCAAGGAATCCGGCACCTCGGAGTCACGAGCTTTACAAGGGACAAGGTCAGTATTCGGCTCCATCGCCATAGAAGTTGCAGCCCCCGAGGCGGCGTCTAGCCATCCATCCTCGATCTGCGCGGTCGGCTCCGAATTAAGGGCCGGAGCGGACTTATGTGCGGCCTCCAGGGCACTGTCCGGCAGCAGAGCTAAATCATGCCCATTGTGACAGTGCGGCGTGCTCGGCTGTGGCTCGAATCCGTCGAAGATCAAGTCTCCGCGGATATCAGCCGTGAAGTTTAGGCTTCCAAATCTGACCTGATGGACAGGGGCGTAGCTTTCGATCTGCTCTATATGGCCAAGCGAATTGGCCTGCGGTGCAAAGCCGCCGAACACGAAGATCTGTCCGGGGAGAAAAGTCTCACCCTAGACTGCATTGTTGTTGATGATTGAAGGAGCCATCAAGCCTATCGGTGATGACATAGAGGAACTCTCAATGAAAGCACCAATGTCGGTGTCAAAACCGGCGGATCTCGGGTAGGGGGTCCCGATCTGTGCGTCTAGGCGGATGGTAACAGGAGACAAGGGACACGATGTTTTTACCCAAGTTCGGGCCCTCTCGATGGAGGTAAAACCCTACTCCTGCTTGATTAATATTGATGATAAGGGTAGTACAAGAGTAGATCTATCACAAGATCAAGGAGGCTAAACCCTAGACGCTAGCCTATGGTATGATTGTTGTAATGGTTGTTCGTCCTACGGACTAAAACCCTCCGGTTTATATAGACACCGGAGAGGGCTAGGGTTACAAAGAGTCGGTTATAATGGTAGGAGATCTATATATCCGTATTGCCAAGCTTGCCTTCCACGCCAAGGAAAGTCCCATCCGGACACGGGACGAAGTCTTCAATCTTGTATCTTCATAGTCTTGGAGTCCGGCCGATGATGATAGTCCGGCTATCCGGACACCCCCTAGTCCAGGACTCCCTCAAGTGTTATTTGCAAAAATATGACTGAAAACATGGTATTTTCAGTCAAAAAATATAAACTCGTGTTTTCTACTAACCTAGTCTTCAATGTGGTGGGTTTGTGCAATTTACTCTACACAAGGTGAGACATGGCGTAAAGGGTGAAAAATGACAAAACCGACCCCTTTTGGCAAAGTTTAGCACAAAATGAACCAATTTTTAAAAATAATTATAAAATGACCCTTCTTGCATGAGGGCCGCCACCGGGGCGCCATGCTAAAAGCATGACGACCTCATCAAGGGTGCCATGTGATTACTTTCTTTAGTGATCCGAAAGTGCAGTAGAAAGGATTCTCGCCTTTTTACCCAGAGGCGCCCTGAGTTATCGAACCCATGGAAGGAAGATCCCCTTGAAGGTACGATCGCAAACAAGCTTTTGTTAAAAAACAATTCCAACTTTTGGCCGGATCAAAATCAAACAAACTAAAGGCGAACACTTATAATAAAAATAGGCATGTGTATAAGGTCTTAATGCTTACAACTCTATATTTGTGTTGGACTCTGGCGATGAATACTTTTTCCACAATTTCATTTGCGATTCGGATTATTCTTCATCTCATGATGAGGAGATTGTGGTTGCTGCTTTGGTCGTCCATGACCAAATTAGTAGGCAGCGGCCGATGTTCAAGGGCTCGATCCCGGGGCATACTCTGGCATTGAATCGCAACAAAGGGAGCGGCCATCGCCTACTATGGCACGACTACTTCGAGTCCCCTAACCTGCTCTTGAAACACCACCTATTCCATCGCCGTTTTCGGATGGCTAGACATGTGTTCAACCATATTCGTGAGGGGGTGGTGGCGTATGATAACTATTTCGAGTGCAAGGAGGATGCCCTGGAAAAGACCGGATTCTCCTCTTATCAGAAATGCACTGCAGCTATTCGGATACTTGCATACGGTGTACCCAATGATCTCAATGATGAGTATGTTCGAATGAGCGAGTCCATGTGCCAACACTCCATGTACAAGTTCTGCATGGCTATGATAGCAGTGTTTGGCCCGGAGTACTTGAGAGAGCCAACTACTATAGATACATCCCAGTTGTTGGCGATCAATCGAGTAGAGGCTTTTCGGGGATGCTTGATAGCATAGATTGTATGCACTGGGAATGGAAGAATTGCCCTTCTACTTGGCAGGGACAGTATAGTGGCCATGTCAAAACTAGCACTGTCATACTTGAGGCCGTGATTGCACGAATAAAACATACCTCCATTTGAGTCAGCGCGTCGAAGTTGCTTTAAGACACATGCACTGTATGTAACTCTTCCTGTCGCCGAGAAGTGATGCAAAGGGGACAAAATTACTGTTATGACCTAAAAGGCTAACAAAATCTCGATTTGACCTCGTTTCCAAAAAAATCGATTTTGACCTCTTCGGGTGACGCCAACATCCCTGGCGTCTGGGTTGCAAAGCAGACGTCAGGGGCCCTGGCGTCTGACCCCTGGCCTGCACTGCCCGCCAGCCCGTTGACCTGCTGACGTGGCAAAGGGGCCAGACGCCAGGGTCTCTGGCGTCTGGCCCTGGTAAGTGGATAACGGCAGCCGCCCACCCATCCCCATATCAACTTATTCTGGCGTCTGGGTCAAGAACAGAGGGCTGTCCATCGCCCCTTCTCTCCCTCCCCCCCTGATCTACTCCATTAACTGCTCAAACTCGCAGATCTGACCCCCCAAGCTTCTTTGAGGTATTCTCCCCCATCTCTCCAATTTGTTTTTTGTTTTCCCCTTTCTTGTTGGATGCATTATTTCACATTAGGTGATGTTAGATTAGTAGATGGTTTCTTTGTTTTAAGAAATAGTTTGTAGTTGATAGATGATTTGGTAGGTAGTGTAGTTTGTAGATGTTTGTAGTTGTCCATCAATAAACATAGTTTGTGATTTTTTTGAATTATAGATGATGTATACATGTGCTAGTAAAGTAGCTATATGTTGTATATATAGATGGCATAATATTTGTTTGAATCTCAGAAGACTACTTTGGCAAGCAAATATATTTACAAAAATATTATATGTGTTAAGTGATATGACAATATAGTTGAATATATAGATGGCATAATTTTTTTTTTTGCAAAAGATATGATGAAATTTGATGATTGTGTGTGACATGATTTGTTCAATAGAATGGCGGATGATGATTATGAAATTTATTTGATCATGAAAATTTGGTACTCTAGATGATATGTGTGCATATGTAGAAGAAAGATATGATGTGGTTATGTGTGAGAAGAATGGTGTGTTCATATGGCATAACTTGAAGAAGGAAATAGTATTGTTTGATATTGTTCATGTATTCATAGATGTTTGTGTTTTTTTGTAGGATGGCGGATGATGATGGACCTTGGTATGACGGATTAATCGATGAGTGGGATAAGGAGGCCGGAGAGTGAGGCACTTGTGGATCCACACTTGTGGATCGTTCGAGGCCGCAGACTCACTCGTTCCACCTTCCATGTGGGGAGATGACGATGACCCTACAGGACATGGCTATGATAAGCGGCCTTCCTATCAACGGACAAGCTGCTACCGGTTGTGTCAGCGTCGGTAATTGGCGAGAACGGACTGGCAATTTAATTGGTGTTCAGCCTGACGACCCTCAGGAAGGCAAGGCTGATACCGCGAGAGTGAGGCATTCTTGGCTAAAACAGGTCAGAGGAAACACCAATCTGTGCCCTCGGGGTGCCAATGACGTGGTTGTGTAGCAGTACGCGCGGGCCTATCTTTGGTATGTACTAACCAAGGTAGTCTTCTCAGATACAACCGGGAACTTAGCCCTCTGGATGTTCCTGGAGCTACTCAATAACTGGGATACCCAGTATAGCTGGGGTTCGGTCGCACTAGCATATTTGTATCGTCAGGTAAGAGATATTTGCAACCATTTATCTTGCATTTGTCATGCGCCTCCATATCTAACATATTTGTTTGATTGCAGCTTGACTTGGTGTGTCGCAGGAAGGGAGATACATCCTCATTGGCTGGGTTTGTTTGGAGCCTATCCGTGTGGATGTGGGATCGGATCCCGGTTGGACGGCCCGATTTCAGGAACCCCAACATGCCAAACCGACGGGATAATCATGACGGGGTGCATGATGATGATCCATATCGGCGCCCTACGCTTGCTTGGAACAAGTGACAGTCTACACAGGAAGCTCGCATGTGCGATACAAGTGCTATATGAACGAGCTGGACACCTTGACTGCTGAGCGGGTTTTGAGAAGTTCGATGAGATAAAATTTAGTCAAGAATGAAACTTGTATCTAACAATGTATCTATTTATTTTGCAGGTATATTGGTTGCCTTATGTGGAAGATCGTGGCTTTGATCTTAATTATATGTGCACGCGTGATAGCCATCTTTGGCGGGCAAGGTGCCCAATGATATGCTTCTTCGCAGTCGAGTGGCACTTTGTAGACCGTGTGGCAAGACAATTTGGAAGAAGACAAGGTATTCCAATTGAGGAGAGCAAGGAGGAAATGCTATCTCTGCATCGATGAGCAAGCATGCCTTGAGTATGTAGTAGAGCATTGAATAAGTCTATGTTTGCTAATGCTTTGTCCCGTGCATCATTTGTAGGTTCGATCGAAGGAACAATCAGGATATCGGATTGGGCAAACAAACACCGTGCATGGATAGAAATTTGGAATCAAAGAGACACGTTAGTGCAATCAGAGAATAGACCTCACAATCAGTTAGCATATCAGAAGTATCAAGTGTGGTATGCGGATCGTTACCGGTTAAAGCTAAAGTCAGGTTGGACTCATGAGGAGTGGTCGGAGTTGGTGTCTGAAGACCGGAAGATTGCACAAGGTTATCATACCTTCAACATGGCTGTGAGAGACAGCAGAGGGGCTCACGTTGACTATGCACCGATGCATGACGAAATGGTAGTCTGTTTGACCTATTCTAACATACTTGCATCATGTTGTCTTCTTTCAAATACATAAGTTTGGTGTGTTCATGAATTGAAGGGCAGAGAGTTGCTTTTGTGCGTCAACGATGCCAATGTTGCACTGAGTCATCCACTTGGTGGTGGATTATCTGAGAGAACTCTTAGGAGCACGATGGAGGTGTGACCAATATATTATAAAAGTTTCTTTTCGCGGATTATTTATTTGCATCTCATATCATAGCATATGTTGTTGCAGAAGTTCAAGAAGCGGATCCATAAGATGGCAGCAATGCTTTCTTGCCATGGTGCTCAGTCCAGTGACGTGTATGCACCTAGTAGCCGCGCCGCTAGAGCTAATAGACGGCGTTATCTCCAGAACGATGAGGACATGGAGGAGGAGGTCCATGAAGAGGAGCCAGCACATCAAGAGGAGCCAACACATCAAGAGGAGCCAACACATCATGAGGAGCATGAGTATGATGCAACACATCAAGAGGATCATGAGTATGATGTTGATGCTCCACAACCATCACAACCGACACAAGGCAATGCTCGCTCTAGGAAAGGCAAAGCCATAGCTAAGACACCAGGCAAGAAAGGTAGAAAGAAGACATGGAACACAGAATTCCATAGTCCGGAGTATCCTCATCAGCTTATCCCAATAGGAATGCGAAGATATAAGGCCAACATTGAGGCGGAGGAGGAGGCATACAACGAAGAGGAGGAGGAGGCTAGCGAAGAGGAGCCTACACTTGCAACTATCATGAAGAGAGGAAGGAGGAAGTGAGCTTCTTGTTTGGAAGTGCATGAACTAGGTGGCATTTGTATGCAGGAACTTGGTGTCGTGATAAAAACTTTTTAGGTTGTCTTGAATTTGGTGTGTTATGTCTGCACTTGGTGTGTTATGTATGCATGAATTTTTCGTGATGAAAAATCTGTGGACTTGTTGTCGTTTGTATGCAAGTTCTGTGAAATGTGCTATCTTCTGTGTTCTATGAACCTATCATATTATTATATATGTGATATCTTCTTGTGTCAAACAAGTCAAAAATAATGTACAGGGCCCCAGACGCCAGGGTCCTTGGCGTCTGGCTTGAAGTCATGGGACCAGACGCCACGATCTCTGGCGTCTGGTGGTCGACTGGAAGCAAAAGCAGAGTCCTGGACAACAGAAACAGGGCACCCAGACGCCAGGGTCCATGGCGTCTGGCCCTGGTGTAGTAGTTTTTTCATTTTGTTCATATTTTGTCACAGCATAGTATCGAATGACATAGATATTTTGTTCTAGCAAACACCTATAGTATCGAATGACAAACATTAGTGTTCACATAATAGCAAATGACAAACATAGTTATCACATAATCTCAAATTACACAAATAGTCTCGAATGAGAAGTTCATCACATACAATGTCTCGAATGACATAAGTAGTTCATGACCACGATGGTCCACGATAGTTGAAATGACATGAACATCACATATAACTCGGTTTCCTGTAGCAATGCAAGTCAACAACCCTTTTCCATTCCCATTCTTGCAGCATTTCTTGAATCTTGTCATCGTCAGTTATGTCAACCAATTTTCTTTCCCCGGGGCCATCTGACTGCTTCCTGCTGACGTAGTACACAAAATCCTCTTCCTTCAACCCTTTCTTCAACATGAATTTAGTCTTCAACCAATCGAAAGTGAGGTCCACTTCACTAACTTGCACAACACATGGAGACAAGCCTTGGACATGAACAACAGGGCTAAGCACCCACTGAGTACCCTTAGACATCTACAACACAAAAATCTCTTAGTACCTAACCTATGATACATTAAACCACAAGGAAAACAAACTAGGGTTTACACAAAACTATGATACATTAAACCAACCAAAAAATGGGGGTGGAGTTGATTTACCTTCTAGTTTCGAAATCCTGAAGATCCAACGGTGAAACCGGACCGATTCGTGAGAGATTTGAGGGGGGTTAGGGTACTGGATGAGAGTGAGTGGATGAGAGGGCTAGAGGTGAGAGTGAGTGGAGATGAAAGGAATGAGAGGGGTAGAGGTGGAGATGAATGGATGAGAGGGCTAGAGGTGGGCCCAAAGAATCTTATCCACTCGAAATATGCTCTCTGGATAGGGAACCAGATGCCAGGGTCTATGGTGTCTAGGTGTGCACACTTGCAAATAGGCAAAAAGCTCTCTGGATAGGGACTCAGACGCCAGGGTCTATGGCGTCTGGGTGTGCACACTTGCAAATAAGCAAAAATCTCTCTGGATAGGGACCCAGACGCCAGGGTCTGTGGCGTCTGGGTGTGCACACTTGCAAACTGCAGAAAAGCTCTTTGGAGAGGGACCCAGACGCCAGGGTTTGTGGCGTCTGGTTGTGCACACTTGCAAACTGGCAAAATGCTCTTTGGATCGGACATCAGACAGATTAGGCAGGTGTCTGGTCTCCTGCGTGACCAAAACGAGCCAGACGCCAGGGTTTGTGGCGTCTGGGTGTGCACATCTGCAAACTGTAGCAAAGCTCTCTGGATAGGGAACCAGACGCCAGGGTTTGTGGCGCCTGGGTGTTGCACACTTGCAAACTGGCAAAATGCTCTCTGGATAGGGGACCCAGACGCCAGGGTTTGTGGCGTCTGGGTGTGCACATTAGCAAATGGGCAAAATGCTCTCTTTTAAACTTGTTGCACACACTTTTAAACATTGGAAATCAAACAAAAATATGAACAAAGCATAGTTTGCACATAATTTCAAATAGGTCGCACATAAGTAGTTCATGACCACACAAGGTCTTGAATAACAAGTTCACACACGATGTCTCGAATGACATAAGTAGTTCATGACCACACAAGGTCTCGAATGACAAGTTCATACATTAAACAAAGTCTCAACATTCCATCATCGACGCCGGTGCCTTTCCATTTGTCTACTGAGTAGTACGGGGCCACTTTCCCTTCTTGTCACGTGCCTCGTCCTCCTCTCGTGCATCGCGAGCCCTTGCAAGTTTTCTTGCCCTCTCTTCTTGATGAGCCTCCTTCTCTTTGCATGCCCTCTCTTGCTCACTCTTCTTGCGCTCGTTTTTCTCCTTCTCATGGCGCTCATGCTCCAATCCTCGTGCAAAGGACTCCTCGAACAGGTGCTGCCTCCGTAAGTAATCTCGATGTTGGTCCTCTTGGACATCTTTTGGTACCTCGTGGTCTATCCAAGTGAAGTACTTGCAAAGTGGGGGAGGCGACTACATAAAAATCATGTTTTTTTAGTAATATGAGTTCAAGCTTGATGAGGTTTTTTGTATGTACACCTAACATACCGGTGGTATGTCATATGCATTAGTTGGCCTTCGACGATCATGTGCATAGTTGGGACACACGAAAAACCTTCTACCTTCTGTCCATGACTTCTTGCGGTCAGTGGACACCTTCAGCTTGCAAATATCACCACACCAACATGGTGGTGTGGGCACATCCTTCTCCTTCTCCTTGTCCAAACTGGCCTCCATCCACGTCTTCGGCATGTCCTCTTGGTTCTGCTGCGCCCGCCTCGCCACGAACCGGATGAAGCCATGCCTACAAAAAGAACAATTGTTAGCACAAGACACAAAGAGAGTAAATGTGTAAATACAGTAAATCAATAAATGTTAGGAATTGTATGAACAAACAATATACCATTATTATTAGATCAACCATCTGGATTATGCAAATAACCGAAGGCCGATCCATTATCAACCATTCCTCTACGACCACCACCACCTCTACCACTTGTGCTTGCTCTACGACCACCACCACATCTAACACTTGTGCTTGCTCGGCCACCACCTCTAGCACTTGTGCTTGCTCGACCACCACCTCTAGCACTTGTACTCCCTCTACGAACACTAGCACCTCTAGCACTTGTGCTCCCTCTACGAACACTAGCACCTCTAGCACTTGTGCTCCCTCTACGACCACCACCACCACCTCTGTCACTTGTGCTTCCTCGACCACCACCACCATCACCTCTTCCAACTCGTTCACCATCGGTGCCACCTCAACGACTTGTTTTCCTTTTCTTGGTTTTCCTTTTCTTGCATGTCCGCTCATTGTGTCCACCTCCACCGCACACCCCACAGTTGATAGTGTCAGGAGCCTCCATGAAATGATCGCTACCAAATTGTTTCATGCCAGTGTATCCAGCCAGGTCATCCATATCACCCATGAACCTCTTAGTCTCCTTCTACCCTTGGTCTCCACCTTCAGAAGAGGGTCTGGCTTAATATGAGGGCCATGGTACTCAGGCCACTGCGATTGGTCCAAGAAAGGGCGAAATCTTGGTGCCCATGTCAACCTAGTAGCTTCCACATGGAACTCTTGCATCCGCACGGTTTCTCCATCACAAACATGTATGTTTCTCGCCTTCGCCATCGTTATCAAATGCGAGCATGGCCAATGATACTTACTAGGCCTTTCGCACTGGCACCACCGAGTCTTCAGACGCACCTCAAATGCAGCACCGCCATATTGAAAACCGTCTTGTGTTGTGCCACTTGGCTCATCAATTTGATAGATCATTTCAATTCTGTCGAATATGATAACTTGTTGCCGTGAAGACTTGCTTGCTTGTAACTGCAACCATTCATCAACCTTTTCTGGATAATCCTTTTTTTCACCTATCCATTTTGCAGTCTCTTCAGAATGCCTCTGAAAGTACTCATTAAGCTTGAAGAAGGTGTACTCCACTATTGCAGTCACCGGCAATGCACGAGAACCCTTCAGCACATTGTTGAAACATTCTACTAGATTGCTCGTCATGTCGCCATATCACCTACCACCATCGTCATGAGCGCGTGCCCACTTGTGCTTCTCGCTTAAATTCCTAGTTAAGAAATCTTTTCCCCCCTTCGTTCACCGCTGCAAAGAGTTTGTTGTACCGAGCATCGAAACCTTCGGTGGTGAAGGCCACACATACATGGGTAAAGTCTTTGCTAAGCTCCTTGCTCTTACATGTCCGGTAAAAGTTAGCCACGAAATGCCTCATGCACCATCTGTGGTGAAGCTTTGGAAATCCTGGAATAACAATGTCCATCGCCTTGAGTATGCCATGGTGCTGGTCCGATATGATGCATACCTCCCTAGCCCCAATAACATTGTGCCTAACATGACCCATGAACCACTCCCAGTTGTCTTGGTGCTCGGAAGGCACCAAAGCAAATGCAGCTGGCAACACGTTGTCGTTTGATGAGTGCGCCATTGCTACCATTAGTGTGCCCTTGTATCTACCGGTCAAGAACGTGCCATCTATAGACAAGACCGAACGACAATGCTGAAACGCATCCACACATTGTCCATAACTCCAGAAGGCACGGTGGAACACTCCCTCGTGATCCTCGACCACATGAAACATGCCCGGGTTCTTATGTACAATCGCGCCCAACAACCTCGGGAGCTGGTTGTATGCTTCTTCATAACCACCATACAACATCCTAATAGCATTTGCCTTTGCCTTCCATGCTTTCCCGTACTTGACTTCATAACCAAATTGTTTTTTCACCGTCCGCATGAGAAACCTCACTTTCATAGTGGGATCAAAGCCTATGTCTTTCATCCATTTTTATCCGAGATACTCAGATGTGAGTTGACGGTGTGTCGTTCGAAGTCGTTTAGATGGCGGTTTGCACCTATGAGTGGCAACACAACTTCTTAACACCCATTCTTCGGTTTCTTTAAGCTTTCTTGCACGAACCTTCCATGGGCATCCTTCTTGCTCACACTTCACGGTGTAACGCAACTTCATGTCGGAGTGCTCAACATAAAATGGCCTATGGTTCCGAATGGCATAGTCAGCCAACCAAAACTTCAGCATAGGCAAGCTCAGAAACTTCACTCCTTTCTTCAAATAAGCATTCTCGTCCTCATTCTCCACCCTTGGTTCTCCTGGATACGGGCATGGTGTTGGCTCAATTGCCGTCATTCTCATTCCACCGTCAACAACAACTTTATGGGCAAGGCTGAGATCTTTAAACAAGTGAGTTCTTTTTTCTAAGCCCGTCAGCTCAAAGCGGACTTGGTTTTCCTCCTTTGTGAATCCATCATCGTCCAACTGTTCAACTGGACCCTCGTCATCCGAGTCATACGCATATTGATTCCTAAAAGGCAACTCACGATCCATGTCCTTTTGCGCTATGTACGCATCCAAGTCACCAACATCATTACCATGAAACCCTTCCTCTTGCTCTTCTTCGTCATCATAAGCATCTTCATCCTCTTGAATTACTTTGTCACAAGCAATCACCTCAGCTTCATTTGCTTGGCTAGTTGGTGGTTGGCTAGAAGCATTGGGGGCATACAACTCAACCTTATTTGCTTCAATAGATGGTACACGGGGACGTGGTTGGCGATAAGCATTGGGGGCATCAAACACAACCCTATGCTCAACAAGTGGCACCATTGTCCTCTCGCTCATGTCATCCATTGGGGAAGAGACATGCCGGTTCAAATCAAGTGTAAACCAAGGAGATTCAACCTTGGTGGCAAACAATTCAAGTGACTTATCTTCCGATTGGGAAACTTTTTCCTTGTATACATCCCAATGAAAATCCGAGGTGATAGGCATACTTTTTAAGCGAGATTTGGCTCCAACTCCAACATCATACCTTCCTATTAACTTAACATCAACATTGGTGTCCATCCACTTTAAGACTTGTCTCACTTTTGCAACAACATCCTCATAGCTAGGGCTTGTATCAAAAACCAATGGTTCCTCTCCCGTGTTGGCATTGTTACTCAAGAATGCCTCCTTGTCCATGTAATGAACATTAACATGTCTCTCCATCTAAAAACAACATGAATGCATTTAAGACTTCAATGAGAATTGGTGTTTATCCAAATACATCTCATTATATCCTAATCATATCAACACTAAATTATTGGTGATGTCCACAAAAGTTTCACTAATTAACACACACTAAGCAAAGTTAACCCTAATCACTAACTAACCCTAACCCCCAATCTTTCTACTCAACTAGCATATATTCCTACTATACACCATGCATATCACTATATTATCAAAGTTAACCAAGCCATTCACACTAACATAAGGGAGAAAACATGAACTAGGGTTCCATCAACATGTATAAAATGCAACCAAAATAACAAGATTTAACAAAAAATAATTGGATGATTTGGGGGAGATTACCAAGAGCAACAAAGTGATGGAAAGGTCCACCTAAGGGATGCACCTTTTGGAGAGGATTTGAGGGGGAGCTTGAGGGGTAGGAGAGAGTATGAGAGCTCCAAGTGTTCTTCAAGCTCGGGTTGTGGATTGGGGAAAGTGTGTGGGGTGGGTCCCACACACTCTCCCGTGGGTTATCTAGTTACCAGGGCCAGACGCCAGGGTCCCTGACGTCTTGTCCCTTTGCCACGCCGAAGTCAGTCGGCAGGCGGTAGGCGGGCGGGCCGGGGCGACGTCAGGGTCTGGCGTCGCCCATAAACCAGACGCCAGAGATGTTGGCGTCACCCAAAGAGGTGAAAATCAAAATTTCTTTTAAAACGAGATCAAATTGGGATTTTGTTAGCCTTTTAGATCATAACAGTAATTTTGTCCATGCAAAGGGACACTGATTAAGTCTCACGTGTAGTCAAAGTGGCGAAGGCCCTAGAAGGAGTAGGCACAGAAGAACAGGCTGCAGCGAAGGAAAAGCAGCAGTGACATTTTAAAGCAATTTTTTGTTGCAATGGATCTGGCCCCTTCATTCAAAAACCAAGGGCTGCGATTTACTCAGGAAGCCCAGCGGACAGAGCCTACGGTTCCGCGCGGCAGCCTTTTGCTCGTGCTTGGCGTACACGTGTTCGCCGCCAACTGGCGCTTTACACTCACCGAGCACCGGAGTCATCGATGCACCCAGTGTAGGTACACCGGTGGCGGGCGCACAAGCCACAAGAGCTGCGATTCTGGTGCTGCAACACCGAGCCCATCCATCCACTGTGCCGCGCCCTCGCCTTCCTCGCCACCTCCAGCACAGAGCTACGAAAAGGCTGACAAAACCCCCAAACTCCGCGGCGCAGGCGCAGCGCAGCAGGCCGGCTTTCTCCTCCCTTTCTCCGTGGTCGCCGCCGGGAAGCTTCGGACCCGCGACTCCGCGAGCGACATCGCCAGCCAAGCCATGGCCCCCTCCTCCGGCGACAACGACGACGCCTGTGCGTCGAACCTCCTCCCCCTTTCGCGCGCTTGCTCCCTCGCATCGGTTGTTTCCCCTCTCCCTACCTCTGGCCGCGTTTCTAATTGCGACCTGCGTGCGTGTGTTCAGGTGAGAAGGCTCTCGCGAAGGCGGCCTCCGACGGCAACCTCTGTCGCCTCGAATGTGACCCGTTGGCGATGTTTTCTTCAAACATGGATGTACTTTCTGTGCTGCGTATCGCGGCGAACTATGGCCATCCGGAGTACGCCGAACTGCTTAGGCGAAAGCGTCGGTTCACTGATTTCGGTGAGGTTCCTCTGTGCCCACGCGCATGCAGTTTCAGTCATATGCAGTTAGGGGTTATTCTCAGATTATGCTTGGACTGAGTAAGCAGTAGGAGTTAATCGATGCCTGATGTTTCAGTGTCTATTGTGATTTGCGGTGCTATTAGCAAGTGCACTGAAATGATATGTGTATTTACACCAGCAACAGAAGCTATATTGCTTACAAGTTCGATTATATTCAGGCTGTGTGCACTTGATGACGCTGAGGCTGGGAGAGTGTTATATTAAAAAGTGTGCAATTTTACTATTTCTTGTCGATTGGATTGTGAAGCAGTTGTAATGGGTGGTGGGGGAGGATGTTTTTAGTACTTTTCCATCAATGATTTAATGAGTAGGTGTTGATGCTGGGATTGCCAAATTTAAACGGATGTTTGACCAACCTGTGTCTGGTGCTACCAGTTCAAGTATATGCGTTTGTGTTCAGGCTGATTTGCATATGGCCACATGTATACAAAACATCGTACACCTCATCCTTTAGAAAAATACAATCGCCTGAACTGAATTTGGAATAGCTTCAGTTTTTTCAAAACTGGGAAGCGACTTAAGTTCATCAGATACTTATTGCGTACTGGCTGTTGACATTTGTTTTCTGCGGCTCTTGCGCGTAAGGAAATTGAAGATGAAACTGATAGATTGACGGGGAGGTCAAAACAAATATCTCCAGTGCCTATTCATCTCAGCATATACTCACCCACACGGTATTATACCCTGGGCATATGTACATAACTTAGTGGTACATTGAAGGAGAATATTGGTGCTAGTTTTTTCCAGTTCCATTTTATATAAGTAGTCATGTATCTCTGATTTCATTCTTTTTTATGGCGGTGTTTATATAGAGATCTTAGTTTATAGACAATAGCATTCATGCAGCTCCTGCATCTTCTTGTGTCTTTTTTTTTGGAGGGGCCTTACTTCTGAACCTTCTTGATAAGTCATTTATTGTATTCAATTGACTATTGCAGTTGTCACCTTAACATTGATTGATCTGCCGGGTCTAACTAAGGTTGCTATAGGTATGGGAGTGTCTATTTTTTCACATTTTCTAATTTAGGCAATGTTCACAGGAATATTTATTCACCATGTTGCCATCTTTTTCAGAGTGGCGGCTTGAAAACATTGCCCAGGATATCGAAAATATGGTGCGCTTTAAGAAGGTACTGCTATTGCCTCAATGGGGATATGATGTGCATATATGATGTGCCTGTTGATATTTACCTATGGAGTGACACATTCCTATCTTCTTTTGTAGCCAAACTGCATCATACTTGCTATATCTCCTGCTAATCAAGATATAGCAACATCAGATGCCATTAAGCTTGCTCGGGATGCTGATCCAACTGGTATGAACCAAAATTCTGCACTTATTTCACCGCAATCTGCTAATTCTTTTATCTGATAATACCATCCTTCAGTATGCTGTTAAATAATTATGTATGTGCTTTTGTTTCAAAATAATATCATTTAGGAGAAACCCATGCACAATTCAGCAAGTGTTTGGCTCTAACCCTAGATTATCGTGGTCGATAATAATTACTGAGCCATGTACAATGTACATTCGCTCCAATGGCTTAGACTACTGGTTCTCATTTCTCAAATATTATGGCTTGTTCATATTTGATTAGGATATGCTCCCGACAGTGAAAAAATTATAACTGTTTGATGCACCTACCATATTTGTAGCCTGAGGGATCATTTTATTTTTCTTAGGTGAAAGGACGTTTGGCGTGTTGACTAAGCTTGATTTGATGGACAAGGGAACAAATGCACTTGATGTATGTTTCTATTCACTCTACTTTTTTCATGTGCATTTTGGGCTTATTAAGGACCTTTAGATTCCCAATACTCGTTCTTCTCGCTAAGGTTCTTGAAGGAAGAGCTTACAAGCTACAACACCCATGGGTTGGAATTGTTAATCGCTCACAAGCAGATATCAACAGGAATGTTGACATGATTATTTGCTAGGAAAAAAGAACAAGACTTCTTTGATTCTAGTCCTGAATATGCTCATTTAGCCAGCAACATCGGTTCAGAATATCTTGCTAAGCTTTTTTCACAGGTTCAAAACTTCCTTCTAGTGTTTTAATTCGTGTTCCTTGTAAGGTAGCAATGGTCTCGTCATGAAATCCCATTTCTATCTCAGCAAGTCGAGGCAGTTATTAGGGTGCGCATTCCAAGCATCACATCTTTAATAAACAAAACTATTTATGAGCTTGAATCTGAGATGGATCACCTTGGTAGACCTATTGGATCAGACGCTGGGGGTAATCAACAGAACTTTTGAGCTAATTGCATCGGAGTCAAACAGACATATGTAGCATCATTCATGTACTTGTGCAGGCTCAGTTATATCTAGTCTTGGAGCTGTGCCGTGCATTTGACTTAATGCTGAAGCTTGGTGCTGTAGTATTTTTTCTTCCTGTGGTTGCTTGCTTTGCTATGTTTCTTGCACTAAGTCCCTTTTTACCATCACTGTAGGTGCATTATGTTCTGAAAGAGCTGGTAAGGAAATGTAAATGCAAGTATTTGGTGGAGCAGCTCAAGGAAGATATAAATGCTTCTGGATATGGAGCTGTAGCTCTAGGTCTTTCTCTCTCCCTTTCTCCATCTATTAGAATTGGTGGCTGCTATGTTCAATGTTTGCAAGGGTGAATTCTACAATTGTCTTGAGGATGTGCTTTTTATTACAGGTTCGACTCCATTTATGGTGTCTTCTCAATCTGGTGGTGTTGTTACTGTCAAATGTTTTATTGATCATGCTGGTGATGACAAAGGACGCACAGTTCTCCACAATGTTGTGGCTGCAGGTTCTCCCCCCGACTCACACATGCACACATAATTTCTTCAAGCTGGTCATTTTACTAGTAGTTATATACTCTAGTACATTTTACTAGTAGTTATGTACTCTGGTACTACACTCGGTTTGTTCAAATGTGGTAAAACATGACTTACTGAATCATCTTGCTAGGATGCTGCAAGGTAACAGAGTTCCTCCTTTCAAATGGAGTGCTGGTCGACACAGACTACGATGACCGTGGAACACCAGCCTACATGGCTGTTGTAAATGAGCAGGATAAGACACTGAAGATTCTGTTAGACCACCCAGCAAAGGTACGTAGATTTGTGAAGTACTCTTTGTACTTGAGCTTATTTTTTTTTATCATGGTGTGATGTAAATAAGAAGCTCTCTTTACACAACGATATTTGCATGTAGATTTTGCACCAGTCTCAATTATGTTAATTGTCATAAGCTCATGTTGTGTAGAGAGTAGTTATACGCTCTTTGATACGGAATGCTTAAATGTGACTCATAGTTATGGTTTTATTGATACCATACCACTTTAGGAAATGAAAGAAGTGTATATACCGACTTAGGCTTACGAAATGACTTTGTATGCCCCTGAGACTTATAAGCTGGTATTCTGCCCTCTGAACTCTAGAAAACTGGACTAATTAAGGGGTAGAATACCCGGTTCTTTTTACAAACAGGAAAAAAAATGCTATCTGTTGAAATTGGGTTTGCGAAATAGTTCTCACAGCCTTCAATATAAAATTAGCATTTGCTCACAGATGCATATTTGATATGCATTTCCCCCTTTTGCAGGCATTTAGTAAATGCCCATCTCCCATAACAAGACATACGACCAAGTATGCTTCAATATTTACCTATGTGGTAAGTCATACTCCCTCCGTCCCGAAATTCTTGTCTTAGATTTTTCTAAGTACTGATAATCCGTATTTAGAAAAATCTAAGACAAGAATTTTGGGACGGAGGGAGTATATTATTGCTGTGTTTTGTTCTCATAAGATGGCGGCAAATTGCAAAATTCATTATGAGAGCATTTTTTAACCTTTTACATCTATTATTATAGGCACTCCTGTTGTTAATCTTTACCTCATTTATATCAAGCGTGAGTGCTGAAGTACCAATGCCTAAGTGTCGAGCACATACCATCAATGGTATTCTCCCAAGAAATACATGTCCTGTGATCCAATTGACAAGTGATCACTGGTTGCACTCAAAGCGGGAATCCAAGTAGTTACTGAGCCCTTCCATTAGCATTTTAGAAACATTTTTAAAAATATCTGAATGGACTAACCTAACTGTCTTTCAGATTTTTGGTCAGCAAGGATGTTGTAGAACATAAGCTGGTACAAAAACATTCTAAAGTGGATTATTTCCACCAAGGATTTGATGCTCTTGGCTATATCTTTGGAAATGAATCCACATTGTGTGATTGGTCCTTCAGGATCAGCATTATGTCACTTTGGTACGTACTTTCATTTTGTTGACATTTTTCTACGATGCCATTGATCCACAAAATAAAAGAGGTTCATAACAATTTTTTTGTAAATTGTTTTCCATAGGGCTGTTATGGCTAATAGGGCCAAACTACACCGGAGGTGTACAATAGTTAGGAAACCAATAAGACCAGCACAAATAAATTATTTGTTTGGAAAGAGATAGATTCAGGTATGGAATGACTAGAGTTTGTTAGGATTTGTTAAATTGCTGTTAACCCACTTATCAAATGTGAGATTAACTCAACACCTTTAAACATATGATGTGTTGCCAACACTTCGGTTGTGTAAGTGTTGACACATGCATCTACAGCATGTTGGCGGTGGTGGTTTGGCCGGCAAGGAGAGGTTCGTGGAGGTGAGCGGGTGGTGTCGTCACAGCGGTGGGTTGGCTTCCTGTTCCAGCCAACGTTGTGTGGGGGCACTGATCTGGCCGGGCTGGCTCCCGGAGGTGGCCCCTTGTGCAGGTTTCAGCAGGGCCCCTGGGGCTGTAGCAGATGAGGGCTAGCGGTGGAGCCGGTACAACGAACAGGATCGATCCACCTTCTGTCGACGCTGGTGCTCGAGGTGAGTGGATGTGTTTGCCGAGGCCTCCTTCTGAACCTGGTGAGGACGCTTGCACAGGCGGGCATGGGGATGATCAGGTCTCGTGCTCTGTGATTGCCGGACTCGCTGGCCCACATGCTGCAGGGAGGCCGGGATGCGATGCTTCAGGTGAAAGCTGTTAGAATAAATCCGAGGCCACTGTTGATCATCCAAGGACCAAGCAATCACGCGAGCACGACACCGAGATTTGTTAACGAGGTTCACCGATATGGCTACATCCCCGGGGCCTGACTATGGGCGCTCCTCCCCATGACACCGCTACAATACCGCACTCGGTCGCCCTGGACGCCGGCACATGCCGCCGGCCGGCTTCCCCTGCGTTCCTGTGCTATTATGTTGGCATAGGTTACATCGTGTGTCTACCCCCGCTATATAAGAGAGGCCTAGGATACAAGTGTCCTATTAGGACACGACTCCATATCCTATCTAAACACAATACTACTCAAAGTCCAACTGTAACCTACCTTGTACACAATATTCGACACAACTCCAACAAACCCCACCTTGGCGAATATTCTCCACCACCTTGAATTCGTCAATGTGTCAAACTTCCATGTACATTGGACTTGAGTTTATCCCATGAGTATCGCTGCTACTCCAAAAACTCCATATGACTCCACCTGCAACTTGTAGTCCCTTCTTTTCTTGACCACAGTCAACACTCGAGCAAAATTAAGTTCCTTGTTACTCTAGTTTGTGCTCCCAACTTCCAGAGTATCCGTCGAACGCCATCACACACTGATCACTGACCTGCGTGAAAGTGAACAACTCACATATTGGGTGTCACACATAAGAGTTACCTGAACTCAACATCACCGCTCCTTTCTTGACCGCCTGTCTGAAACTTGAAGGAATTTCACCATTGCTTGTAGTCATCCCGAGTCAAATTCGCAGTTGTCTCACCACATGTATGACCACCAGAGCCCTGGCCCGTCTCCATGCCCCGTGCTAGCCGCACGCCTCGCCGCTATTACCGCGTCGAGCCTCCGCTGTCTCGGTCGAGTCTCAAGGGTCTTGAACCCACACCACTCAACCCCCACTGCAGAGTACCACTGATCATCACCGACCGATGACGAGTTTCACGCTTCCATCAGACCACTGGGCTCCAGTCCGAATTACGTGTCCCTCGCTTTTCCCGCTGAATAGGCTTCTACTCTCTATGCGCTTACGCCGTAGCCCCTCAACCAGCACCGAGTGAAGTCCTCCAGACTCCAGCTCCACCTTCAACATGACTCCATGGTAGATGATCAGTCCACCCCTGCGCCTCATCGACTTCAACCTCCGTGTATACACCACCTTGAATCAATCCCGCGCCATAGTCTTGTTGAAGCCACACAAGCCCTCGAGGCCTGCGCCACGTGTTTCCACGCCCAGAAGTCGGTCACCATCAGCATCACGATCCTATGTCGTCCTTGCTGATCCCACCGCCGTCTTCTGTACCAACCGACCCACTTCGATCCCTCGGACTATCTAGTCCGACCCAGCCTCCCAAATCACCTTCCGCGGATTCTCATCCATCACATAATATTTCCATCTTAACTGGCTTGGCTTCCCGCAACGCCTTCAAGCATCCCTGTCGTGCAAACAAATTTTTTCACCCTTGTCTATCATAATCCAAAGCTTTCAGTTCTATCAAACTTCTCCACCTCAAACCTGGTATCCATTGACGCCATGGTTCTTCATATGACTGACCCTGTGAAAAAGTAACCAAGCTTCAAGAGAATGTCCCGCAATTCGCGTGCACTTTGCAAAGCCCCAAGTCTCCAATACACTTCTCGTGTGCAAGCAGCAAAACCAGATCAATTAATTGAATCCTGCTACTCACAAGAAAGTCCTGTACTACTTGATGCTCTCGCTAACTCCAGCCCTGGAATTGCCTTTGATGTTCTACTTGTCGCCGGGCACAACCCAATGCACCGTTGTTGCTGCCAATAGCCCCTCGTCTCCCCGATGGATGCATACCACGATGGAGTTTTCTTCGCTTGAATCGATTTGCTCTCGTCCGAGGACCTGCCTTGCCGTTACAGCGCTGTGCAAGTCTATGCGTCAGACACGAGAGGCCGCCGCCAGGTACTCGGTCCCGATTTTGTTTCCAAAACAAATCTCACTTTTTACTGTTTCCGATTGCACCAAGATAACCATTGAATCCACAAGCCACGTCGAATCATGTACAACGCCGCTGACCCTTCCAGCCGTGCGCCTGCTTGGGCCGCCTGACCGCGTGCCCCCTCGCTGGACCGCACCTTGGCCCAGCTGCCAGCTGCGTTGCCGCACGCTACGTCAAGACCTCGCCGACTCGATGTTTCCATCGACGACATTGACCACGATTGTAACGTTGCGCCGTTTCTTCTGATCTCGGGGACAACTGATTCTTTCACGGTATCTTCACCTCTAGATCAACAATCCACAGCCTCCGAATAACCTAGCTCATGATACCACTTGTTAGAATAAATTCAAGGCCACCGTCGATCATCCGAGGACCAAGCAATCACGCGAGCATGACACCGAGATTTGTTAACGAGGTTCACCGATATGGCTACATCCCCAGGGCCTGACTATGGGCGCTCCTCCCCATGAAACCGCTACAATACCGCACCCGGTCGCCCTGGACGCCGGCACATGCCGCCGGGCCGGCTTCCCCTGCGTTCCTGTGCTATTATGTTGGCATAGGTTACATCGTGTGTCTACCCCCGCTATATAAGAGAGGCCTAGGATACAAGTGTCCTATTAGGACACGACTCCATATCCTATCTAAACACAATACTACTCAGAATCCAACTGTAACCTACCTTGTACACAATATTCGACACAACTCCAACAAAAGCCTAGTGCTGATCTCATCAGCAACGATGTTGGGTGACGCCTTCAGGTGCCACTTCCCTACTTAAAGGTGTCATTGTGAAGCTTTCATAGCCTGTTCTATGGTGTGCTCCGAGTGAAAGTCTCAGACCCTTCCCTAGATTGAACAGCACAGCCACGGCATCTTCGATGCCGTTTCCCCCTTGGGGGCGTTGTCTTGGAGCCATTGACTGTTGATCGCTTGGTGTCTCGGTTGGAGTGTATTTGGTTTGTTGGAGTGTATGGTGATGGCAGAAGAAGTGATCTATGGGGGCGTTCTTTGCCTTGGTCATCCTGGTGCTGATGGTTGTCCTCTCTTGGGTGCTCGCAGCAGATGAGAGGTCCCGGAGTTTGGTGCCCTTCAACGATGCTTGAGGTTTCCTTGCTTCACATAGTGCTTTGGCTCTTTCTATTTGTGATGGTGGGCCATGGTGGCCAAGATGAGGTGTAGGTGTTGTCTCAGTGGAACATTGCACTTCGGCATGGTCTGTGGTTCTCTTTGTTACAAAGTGGCTGCATCCTCCTTAACGGCGTCCAACGACAAGACCCTGGAATCGGCGTTCAACGGTTGTTTATTTACGAATGGAAAAGAGAGAAACTCTGCCCAGAGCAGGATAAATAGCTCACAGTCAAAATTCATGGTCTTAGCCTCTCATTGATAATCCAGAACGGCTGAGCAGACTCATTGTTTCCAGGAACCCTCTTGGAATAACCGCCCAAGATGACGGGCCTTCACCTGAGCATTGTCCATTGAGGTACACATGCCTAAGTGAGTTCAAGAAAACATGAGAAAGATAGGCTCTGTACAGAAAAGAACCAAGCCGAGCATCACATAGAAGAGAGAAACAAGGCTTACTGTCAGCATCGTTGTTAGGGTAAGCCAGGCCATTTCTCCCAAGCAGGCGTCGCCGTGCCTTCGGAGGCGCCAACCGGCGCTGTATGAAGTCGTCCACCGCGTGGGAAAGGTAAGTCGATGATTCCAAAGCCTAGAGAACGCCTTTGCCATTGACGTGGTGGACTCATCGAAAGGAGGCGCCCTCCAATTCATAGCTGGGACAACAATGACATTATGCAAAACGGTGGGACTACCGTGTCTGTCGCCGATATCTCCCACTTCTTGCCGGTCGTCCCATGTTTGGAGAACGGGGAAGTCAGGAAGAATGCCTGCTAGCACAGGGAGGGAAAAGAAGCAGCAGCTGCAGATCTTGTACACACTCCCCTCTGCCCTAGAAAGGAAAAACACTCAGCTCCAGTCTCTGCGCAAGAGGAAGGCCCCACACATGTCTACAAAGCCAGCAAGAAGAGAAATGGAGGGTGGCATAAGATGTGTCAGCTGGATCTGGTAGAACTCCAACACCTCCATAAAGCTCGATAAGGCAAAGTTTAGCCCGCCAGCAAAGTGGTCCAATATCACGACTGTCTCACCTGGCACTGATACCTACTCTGAGGCGAAACCTTAGATCTGTCCTTCACCGGATTGGTCTGGAAGTGTCGACATTTGCCCTTCTTGAAGGCCTTATCGAGGAGGATCAACGACTACTTGATGATATGAAGAATATTTTTTTTACGAACCTCATCAAAGGGCCAGGAACTCTGGCATTGCATTAAGAAGAGAGTTGATCCAGTTTATAAGGGAAACCGGATCAAAAACCGCACAAAGTGACCCAGTTTATAAGGAAAACCGGGACGAAAACCGCACAAGCAACGAAGCCCCATCGCCCACATGACGCTAGGCAACAATCACAACCAAAACACCCCCCCCATCCGGAGCCACTGCTCCGACTTTCCCCGCTCGCTCACGAGCCACAGCGCCGCACAAAACAGACGCCTTGTAGCCCTTGCTACACGAGACGACCGTCCACAGACCACAAAACGCTATGCCAAGCCTGGGGCCGCCACCCCGACGTACAAGCCAGACCGACCCCTGGGATCGCATCCGACCAGGCCAACGACCTCGCTACCCTCATAACACCAGGTCGCCATCGAAACAGTGTAGAGTCATGAGTCTGCCCCATAGAGCCACGTTGCATCGCCATCCGAGGCCGCCGCCTCGGCGTACATCCAGCGTCCGGAGCCACCTCTCCGGCATCCATGACCCCAATGACGACGCAACTCCGCACCATTGCCATGAGTCCACCACTCCACAAAGGTCAATGCTTCCAAGGCGGTGCCTCCAAGAAGGTAACGACATAATTTTCACCGCCGCCCGCTCCAATGGAGCTTCGGTTTTCACCCAGAAATCAACAGACAGTTGCGGCAGTAGATGGACGTAGCTCCGCGGTGTGCCTTCAGGAAGGAATGCAATTCTCAAGAACATCGCCAACACCGGCACTAATTGGAGAAGATGCAAGACTTTTGCCCGGAGAATCTACTCCACCGCCGAGCTCACAAGGAAGCCTACAACATAGGAAGGCAACAAGTTGCGCAAAGAGCATCGTTGCCAACCACCAGCCCTCAACACGCCGCGGTAGAGCGCCTTGTCAGATCCATGCACCCCCGTCCACCTCCAGCTCAAACCGCTGCTCCGTTGCATATACACGGCCAGAGCAGAAGAAGAGCACACCGCTCCGGTGGCCGGAGACCGATCTCCATGACCACTGCAATGCGACCACCGTCGCCGCGCCGCCGTCCAAAAACTACGGTTCACCGCCACTGCCGCAGCTCACCAACAGCAGAACCTCCACCTTCGCGGCGCCGCCGTGCCGCCATCCAAAAGTTGCGCCTCGCCGCCATCACCGCAGCTCCCCCGGCCGAGGGAGGGGACCCCAGGCACCCAGAGCGCCCTATAGTCGTAGCCCGCCGGAGCGTTGCCACCTCAAGCACGTCGGAGCGCCTCCACAGCCAGATCTGGGCGCCGGGAGCCAGATCGATGACGACCGGCCTCAGCGCTGCCCCGCACGCCATCTAGCCAAGGAAGGGGATGAGCAGTGCCGCCACCATGCCCGGGGTCGCCGCCCCAGCTTGCTCACGCTGACGAGGCCCGGGCGTCGCAGAATGCGGGCCTTCGACCGGGGCCCGAAGCCACATGGCGCGCGACGAGGGCCCACCGCCGCCGCCGTCCGTCGGCATCCTCCGGCGGCGATGGGAGGAGCGAGGGTGGAGAGGGGAGCGGGGTGGCGGCGGCTAGGTTATCGCCGAGCCCCCCTGTGGAGTGACACGAGCGCCTCGATATGAAGAATATGACCATACTTATTGTTGTAGTTCTTAGTTCTTGTAGAGTTCTTTGTTCTTGTAGGGATGAACCCCTATAGACTCCGGTGTAGGGGCTATCTTTTCTTTTTCACCATTTTTTGTCTTTTATGTTGCCATGGTAATATTGTAATAAATATTGCTGCGTACATCCCTAGTTGGTTCAGAGGATTGGAGAGTTTCTCTTCCGCTATCTAAAAAAGAAAAATCTACTAGCCCCACTACACTTTTTAAATGGGTAGTCTCCTCCAGTTTGGAGATGCATGCACTCCACGGAGTGATTCTTTTTTTTTTCTCTTTCTATTTTGAATAGCATGGAGAGTAATTTTCATTAGTAGCCCTATTATGTTAGGTAAAGTAGTAATTCCTTTTTTTTCTTTCTATTTGAGTTTCTTCTACATGTCATGCAAGTCTACATGATCTAATAAGATATATCTATGTTTTATTGCTATACAGGCTAGTTGTTTGGAAACTGAGACAAAACCAACGTGTGAGATTCTTGTTATGTGATAGAAGTCTGATCCTTGCATGGATAGACACTTTGATACTCAGCATGTTTTATCACATCTGCTGGATTTTATATGGTCATCTGTTATCCAAGTCTAGGTCTGGAGACAAGAAACATGGCAAGCATATTTATCATAACAACATTTTCTGCTGCGCACTTTTCCTGTCTGTGCTGATACTGCTTTTTCGTCGACATAGAACTGCTCAGGTAAAACACAAAAGACCTGTTTGCTACACAATTTCTATATTGAATTATCTCACGCTCAAATAAATGAAGTATTGAGCATGTTACTTTCATTGACTTTCAGGTAGCTAGATATTTACGTATCCGCTTACTGGGATTATTATCTCTTGGATTGCTCTTCTACTGTGTGAGGGGTGTAGAGCCAGAAGATGATAATATTTCTAGAGTTGGCGCGATTGGTTTTGGAGCAATGATATTAATGTATATCATGAAATCGTTTACCATTGTGGTGAGTACAATTAATAAATAGTTTTTAAATTTACAAAATTTAAAAGTGTAGAACTGTGGAATTTATGGTTTAATGATCCCTTTGGGACATTCACACCCTTACATATCCCCATTTGTTTTTGGAATTTATAAATACACAACTACAACTAGGATTACAACTTGACATACACACGGGCCTCCAGAAGGCTACTATTTTAACTCTATTAGGATACTAATGCTACGTACTCCTATATGACACCATAACTCTACTTCAGAACAAATAAGCATAATTAAGCCAATCAGTAGCATGCCTATATACCCCTGAAGCAAAGCCCAGAGCCAATGGGCCTTCTCCTCTTCTCATAGCACGAATAAAGTTGCAGCAACCTAATCAGTCATCAGGCTGTGCTTCTGTACATCTCCACTAGTTGCTACAACCTCCATCCCAAATTACTTGTCTTAGATTTGTCTAGATACAGATGTATCTAGACATATTAGTGTTTACTCTGTCCCAAATTACTTGTCTTAGATTTGTCTAGATACGGATGTATCTAGACACGTCTAGTAGAGTAGTTCTCGTTTTCTCCAAGCAGACCAGCCGTCCTCGTTTTCTCCAAGTAGATCAGCAATTCTTCTATTCTCCGGCAGACAAGAGCTCCATAGTTCATTTTGCAAGATAGCGACGACATGTCTAACAAGAGCATGATGTCTAACAATTTTATTATGGATGTGGCAACACATCTAGAGAAGCATCATCAGCTGCATGACTATCTCTGCACTGTCGTCAAGGAGTGTCAGAAACTCAGAATCCAATTGGCTCTCAGATCCAACTTCAGTGCCACAAGTACTGCATATTCCTGTGTTGTTCCAGATTACAGGGTCTTTTACTCTCCACGGTAGCCAAAGTATTTGATGCTGCCCTACAAGTAAAAATTTAAATTTCCCGGGGTACATGAGTCTTCCAAATAGTGTTCCAAGCTGCTTTGCTTCCTTCCGGCCTTACATTGGTGACTCCTCTGTTATTAGGATCTGGAAGGATCCTAATTGCAAGGATGAGAGTCGCTGCCAACAGTGAAGGTGCCTTCTCAGTCTCCTCTATGATCTATCCCCACTCAGAGATCAATGCCACTTCTCACTCCCCACACGCAGGATACCAAAGCCTAAGGTAGCAGACCATGTCCACCTTCCTTCTCACTCTTCGTCAACCAAACAATAGATCACTTCCGTATAGATAAACAGCAGTGCGCAAGCAGCCGCACAGCGCTGCGCGTCGTCAAGGACCTCATGCACATCCGTGCTCATACACATGCTTGTGGCCACATCCTGCATGCCCCGCTGCTGGGCCAGCACATTACGCACTTTTGCCGATGCCTCCATTGCCTCGTTTTCTTGTAGCCAACATGCCGCCACTAGCTGCATGGGACACATCCTTCATGTCTACTCCTGCCCATATATAGACCAGGGCAATAAAATAGGGTATGACAAGGGTTATTTTGATGAGTTCAAATATTGCAAGTCTAAATTTATACTTTTGTTTTAATATGTCTAATCTATTTTTGTCTATAGGGAGTGAAGAATATTACCATGTTACTCAACATTTTCACTTTTCTTGTTTGTCTGCGCTGTGAGCATCGTCATCTACAATCTTGGTATGGCTGGGCTTTCCTTGGAAGTCTGCTCTACAAGATTATGGAGACAGCAGCATTCGTCTACATGTTATTCCGAGAGAGGTTAGCAAGTAATCAATCAATTTCAGAGAGATGTAATTTTTTTATTCCAAAAATAATCACAATCTTGCTTGCCTCTTCTGTGCTGAATATGAACGATCATCCACTTCAATTCGGTTGCCCTTTCAATAGAGTGAGAACTAATTTCTGGTTGAATTGTGGTGGCACATGCAGGGCAGCTGGAGGTGAACTACATCGACTATGAGATGATGGGTCTGCTCTGGCTCAAAGAATGTTAGACTAGAAGGCTTGCTGAAATGAATTAATGGTGTTGAGCCCTTAAAACAAAAACATGTTCAAATGCTGTACAAATGACTATACTCACCACACGTGGTCCATTATATCACTTTTTGCTCCCTGTTACTGCAAGGAGTTTCCCGTTTCATCTTTTTGAGAAGTTAATTTTGTATAAAATTTTGAAATCCCCCTCCTATTTTCTTTGTTGAAACAAGAAAATCAAATTTTGCTGGTTCTGCGTTTCATTTGCAGGAATTTTCACAATGAGTAGTTTCACCCTTCGTGGTAAAAGCTATAGAAACTGGCTATTGTTTTCAGTCGTGGCTGACGTTTATTTTCATCAGTCTTAATGATTGAACCTCTAGAAGCAATTTGGAGTATTTCCAAGGGTAGGGTCTGACTTGTGCTGCTTTGAACCGATGTTGTTCGACAGATGAGTAACATTCTTACTGTTTGCTTTTTTCTCTTCTCCTGAACATGAATGTCCTTGACTCAAATTTCATTACAACATGCATGCACTAGAAGTCTAAGCTTCGGTAAATGTTATGCAAGTTATGTATGTCTCTTACTTCCTAGACAATGCAACATAGCATCAATATCGCGTAGAAAATTAGAAGAAGAAAACAAAACAGCTGTGGTTAAAAACTCTACTTTCCATCTCTGATAAGGCTAAGCGGAGAAGTACTTTTTCTTATGGGGATTTCTTACTTTTTGAGGGAGGCTTTTTTATGTGGTGTTCTAGCGGATCCCCTGTTCTTATCCATCAAATCTTTTGCTCTTCTTGCTCGATTCTATTTCTACACCATTAACCATATTGTGTAAGAATTGCTATCACGATTACCTATTTATTCTACCACTTAGAGTTTAACAACATTTCAAATAAACACCATATTCAAATTAATTTTTAAAATCCTGAAAGCAAGCATGGTACCAAACTGATACTCACAAGACATTGTACAATGCTAACACGAAGTTCATCAAACCAATATGAAGAAAAACAGACTAAATAGCTCCATGGTGCACCCATATGTGCTCGTACCTCAGCCAACACTAGTAGAAAAACGACTTTACGTTCCCTTCATTAGTCCCGGTTTGATTATGGCCCGTGACCATTAGTCCCGGTTCCAACGGCTAGAGCACGGGCATCATTAGTCCCGGTTCGTTTTGTATCTCTAGTCTCGATTTGTGACAAAAATTGGGACTAAAAGGGTTGTGGCAGGCTGGCGTCAGGCTGGGGCACCCACGAGCACCTTTAGTCCCGGTTTGTGTAACCAACCGGGTCTAAAGACGCCCCATATAAACCCTTCGTCCAGGCCGAGCACATTCTCTCTGTTTTCCCCTTTCCTCTCCTTTGTTCTTCCTTTGCTCGAGCTCACCTCCATTTTTGCCAAAGATTTGTCAAGATTTGAAGGCACCCCATCCATCCAAGTGTTCACAAAGGTTAGCAACTTTGTCCTTTCATCTCTCATTGCTAGATTAGCTCGTGCAATGCTCTATAAGTATAGTGATTTGTGGGTTTTAGTCTGGGAGTAATTATATGTGGGAGTTTATTTGATTTATATGCAATTTGAGCTCAAATTAACTTCTTAGTTTGCATATGTAGGTGTGGTTTACTTAGTGCCTTACCGTCCCCGTCCTAACCATCATCGATGGCAGGCATCGGGGAATAATTTATGTGCACACTACGTTGGCGAGAACATTCACATTATCACCAAAGGAGTAGAGATGGAAGAAATCTTTGGGTACGGAAACACTATTCACAATTCTTTTTTATCATTATCTAATATATACACACACAACCAATATATTCATATTTATATCCTTTAATAAAGATGCACGAGATGCGGGAGTAGCTCCTACCAACGGACCGCATACGAGCACTTCAAAAGGAAAATGGCGGGATTTTTGCTTGAACATGCCATAGATCCAGAAGGAGAATAACATTACACCTAATGCCTGCATGTAATCTGCAAATTGTAGAAGAAATTGTATATAACCAAATTATATATGAGTGTATGCATGGTCGTACGAGATGTGATTGGTTCTACGAGAAACTCTATTATATATGCATAACGTGTACCGTATGTAGTAGTAGTGGAGGTGTTGTCATGTCAGTCACTAAACATAAACCCTATAAAACACAAAAATGAAAAAGAATTAATGGAAAACACAATAAAACAAAACTCAAAACTCAAAACCCCTAAACCTCTAGTCCCGGTTGGTGTCACCAACCGGGACTAAAGGTCCCCAGCTCCCAGCACGCGCTGCCGCCCATGTGGAAGGGATTTAGTCTTGGGTCGTGGCCAACCGGGAGTAAAGCCCTTCCCAACCGGGACTAAAGGCCGGTTCTCCACTAGTGCAAGGATGTGCTCACTTAGAATTTCAAATAAACACCATATTTCAAATTCATTTTTAAAATCCTGAAAGCAAGCATAGTATCAAAATGATCCTCACAAGACATAGTACAATGCTAACATGAAGTTCATCAAACCAATATGAAGAAAAATAATCTAAATAGCTCCATGGTGCACCCAAATGTGCTCCACAAGTTCGTCTCTCAACCAAGGATGTGCTTGTAATTAGGATAATCTTGTACCAAGTGTTTCTTTTTTAAAGCAACCAGCATTGCATTTGATTCACATGAAGGAGTTACAAAGCTCAAGCAGCAGCAGTAGCAACAACAACAACAACAACCTCACTAACTCGGCTTCAAAGACCGTGCTAGTTCAAGCAACCGGAGCAGGTCTTTATTGCGTCACGGTAAGCCTACTCTCTCTCTCCATCCCTCCCTCATATCGCCCTATCATCTCTCTCCTCTCTCTCTCCCCCTATCATCTCTCTCTCTCTCATCCATTTCCTTTCCACGTCAGCATGCATAATTGGCCATGCATTTTTGTGCATTATAAATTGTTATGTCTGGAACTAAAATATTTCTACACTATGATAACATACTTCAAGACATATTTAATAGGAAATATCGAAATGTTAGGAACCAAATAGCGAGAATAACAATGAAAACGTAATACTCCTCCAATCCATATTACTTATCGCTCAAATGGATGTATCTAGCACTGAAATTCGTCTAGATACACTGTTTGAGCGACAACTAGTATGGATCAGAGGGAGTAGCATATACTCCCCCGTACAGGTTTATAGGACCAGCCAGCCAGCATGCTCCATCCATCCTATTATGCGGGTGTAAAAGCATGTGATATTCAGATTGTTCCATGCTCCTTAAATTTGAAGGTACATTGTAACAAATACTGTTATTTTGTAAAGAAGACCTATGAATTATAAACAGATTCATCACCTCATCAAATTCAACTTCACACAAACTGTACATACCTCGTGATGATGATATGCTCATATGATAGGGGTGGACAGGGATGCAGCACACAAGGAATGTTGTTGAAGAAGAACACATGCCTATAGCAGTGATAGCACAGTAACTGCCCCGATGTCGCCGGGAAGAAGAGAGGACAAGACAAGCATGGTTATGCCTGCGCGCCACGAGACAACAGCATCACGACCCTTCTTCCCAAGGATTGCTCGGCCCAGCGTGTTTAGTGTGGAGACCATTCAAAAGAAGATTTGGAAAGCAAGGTAGCCGAGTAGCTTTGCCGTGATGTCCATAGTCGAAGACGGGGCTAACCTGTAAACTGATGAACCAACTAAAGTAGTTATCTGAATAGAATCACCCCACATGAGAGGGCTTTGCAGTGCATGAATTAAGCAAAGTAATAAAAAAACTGATGAACAGAACCATAAAATTACATAAGTGAGGAAACAAGTCCAGCCGTCCAGTCATTCTGTGGTCTTGTGGGAATGGCCTAGCGTCAAATTAATTCAAGTATTCTTTACAAAAAATAATACCATTACGTAGTGCACATAGATAACCTCAATACGGTGGACGATAAAGTTCAGTTCAGTACCAAGCATTAGCTAGACAGTGCTCTGCTGGTTATTTTGTTCTATTAACTGAAAACACGTTTGCCAATCCATATGTTAAACAATCGAACATCAAACACGATTGCTAGTTACCTGCATAAGTGGCAAGGACACGTTGTGTGAACAATCTGACATTAGATCACCTGTACTGTACTGCGATGAACAAATACTGTGGTTATTCCTTTGTTTCATTAACTGACCAGCAAGACAACAATATGCTCCCAGCCCATACGAGCAATCAAGCCTCTCTTCATGCCCTATACCAATTTGGGAAGAAAAAAAAAGTCCGTATCCACATTAGACAAGGAAATCGAGCACCTTTTAGAAAGGTAATACAATCATATACACAGTCTAGGGGCCCGGCGACGTAGGTCATTTGACGGATCTTCGGCGCGAGCGCAGCCGTCTTTCAGGGTGTGATGCCCATGAGGTCTGTGGTGATGGCGGCAACGACGGCCATATAGCGTGCATGAGCAGTTGATCTTCGGTGCGACCGCGACACCGTTCAGGATGTGGTAGCCATGAGGTTTAGGGCGGCGGCGTAATTGATACGATCTATTACCATGGCGGCCAAGCCGGGACGGCGTTGAGTTGCTGCCGTGGCGGCGACGGGCGTCAGAGATTGTGTGGTGTGAGGGTTGAGAGGGGTGCGTAGGCCGATTCACGATCATGATTGACCATCGATCGATCGCGTCCTGAACGTACCCGCTAGAGGAGAGGTTTGCAGGGACTAAACCGGGTGGAGCGAGGAGTGGGTGGTTTACTGGTTTAACCTACGATCATGGACGAAGACGGAGCGAAAAGCAGATCAGCAGGAACCTTATTTTGCTTTTGGAGCTTTATACATGGCGAACATTCTATTTCGATACGTACCATTGTAAGATATGGGCCGATTAGATCTCGCTTCCTCCCCCTTTTCCCTTGTCGTCCCCGCGGGCGGCCAGTGGCAAACCCTAGCGTGCCGCCGCCCCTCCTCCCCCGCCGCCACCACGAGGCACTGCCAGGCAAAGCCCGGTCTGCGTGGGTGGCGGCAGGGCCTTGGTTCCTCCTCGCTCGGGCAGCGCTGGCGCGGGACGGCAGCTTGGGCAAGGGCGTTGGGCTGGCGCAGGGCTCTTCGGCGTGGTGGAGGGTGTGCAGACCAACAACGTGTGCGTCTTTCGGCGGAGCAGTGGCGCGGCGGCTGCGAGGTCAGGAGGCTCAGGCGTGCGTGCACGTGGAGGTCGGGCAAGGGTCGGCCAGATCTGGCTCCGGTTGGCTGGTGCATGACGTGGAAGGTTGCTGAATGCTCGGAGGGTGCTCGGGAGGGTGGCGGTTCCCAACGGCCGGACAACACTGTGGGGCTCCAGGTGGCGGCAGCGGCAATCGGCTGGTTCTGCCCAGATCTGATTCTCCCTCGTGCCAGGCAGCTTCTTGGTGGTTGCTCGGCGAGGCGGCGGGGGTGCACCGGCTGGTGAGGCGGTCGCTGCGGCTTGGCGGCAGGGGTTGCTGCTCGCGGCAGGGTGCGGGTGGTGGTAGTCCTTCCCTTCTCCTAGGTTCGGGCCAGCGGCGCGGTTTGCTCGCGGTGCGGAGACGGCCGTGACTCAGGGCTCATGCTCGGGCGGACCAGTGTGGGGCCCGCGGCGGGTCGGAGCTCTTGCTCCGGGTTGGTGTTGGTGGGTTCGGTCCAGATGGTGTCCGCGGACGATGAGGTCTCTCTCCTTGTGGATGTGGTGGGCGGTGGTGGTGGTCAGGTCTCCGCTATCCTGTCAGGCAGATCGATGTCGGTGACGATGGTTGAGGCGTCGCGCGAGCGGGCTCGGCGGCCGTCGGGAGTCACGGGGTTGTGTTCCCCCGGTCCATCGGGACTGGCTGGGGATGTAGGTGTGGACGCCCCCTACTATGGGAGCATCGACCCAGATCCTGTGACTGATGCCGGGCTAGGAATGAAAGGAGACCCCTTTCTTTCCTCCTTCCGAGGTTGGTGCTCTGTGATGTGGACAGATAGTGGTGGTTTGGATGTGGATGCGGGGGCGGCGGCTTCGCATGGCGGTCCGTATGACTAGCTCTCCGGCAGGCACCATGTTGGTGGTGGTGCTCTCCCTCCTGGTCGTGTGGGCGGCAGGAGGGTAGCGGTGGGTGGCTTGGGCGCTCTCCTTGTCGTTGACAGTGGCGTTGCCCCAATCCGGACCTGGGGAGCTGAACTCGTTGCGCTTGTCATGACGACCTCATGGTGGCGCGGGGATCTGCCGAACGAAAGCTCTGCGCTTTGTCGCCGATGACTGGGACGCTTGCGGGCGTCGCTATCTTCCCGAAGACGTCGTCGCGGTGCCTCTTTTCGTGCCGGTGTTCCAGGTGAAAACCCTTGTCCCTTCTGGACTCGGTTGCAACTACGCTTTGCGTCGTTTTTCCTCCTGGGGCGTTGTTATGGAGGTTAGGTGTGTTAGGCCTGTGTGTGACGTTGTATTCAGTTTTCCCAATGCTTTCTTTTGGTAGCGTAGTCGTTCTGCGTGATCCGGTTATTTTGGATCGACATTGTTTGAGGGATACCTCACCATCTTGTATCGTTTGGCCGTATACTTGGTTCGGTGATTGCTTTATATATAAAGCGGTGCGAAAGCCTGTTTCGAGAACATTCTAGTTCATAAGTAAGCCCGTCAAAAAAAAAAAAACATTCTGTTCATAAGTAGGAGTACTCCCTTATAAATAAATAAAGTGCCAATATGTAATAATTATGGAGGTAACTAATCAATCAACTAGTCCGCTAGAGGGTCACCATATCAAACCCACATCACTACTTTTACGGAGGAAAAAGGAACCTTCTATCACTAGTCTCTGGCTGAGTCAAATGGTAGATGCGGCAGGGCTTGGCGTTGTTCTGCGGAGACTGGTGTAATTGGCCACCCAACGTGGCCTTGCACCACAGCCAGTGGTACATTGTTTCACCGATTGTTGTCCCACGATCATCATCAGACAGCAAACTGGTAGCCTGTGTCATCTCGACCTGAAGCATCTCCGGCAATGTCCCGTTGGCGATGCTTAGCCCGACCAACTCGGTTGACGTCGTCGCCGTCGCCGCCACTTGGGTCATCTTCTCCAGGCATGTCTTGGGGAAGTAGGCCTTCCCAAGGGGTGTCCCGTCGTGCCAGACGTCAGCCTCCCACTCAGTCACGCACATCTCGTGCAGCTGGTGGCGGCTGATGACGCGCGCGGTGAGGTTGAAGCGCAACGGCGTCGCGTCGCCATGCGGAGTCTGGAAGCTCGATACCCCGATGTTGGTGATCTCCACCTGGTGGAACCTTTCCTCCGTATGGTTTGGTGTGAATGTGATGGCCTGCTCCACGAGAGGAACCGCAACCTCGAGTATAAGGAGGTGGAGCAAGGCGACGGAGAACACGGCGGCAAGGCAAAGCAGCAGGTTTTTGACGGTCTGCAAAACCAATGCGATCGCAGTTGGAAATCTCATGTTTTCTGTAACACCTAACCGAGGGGTATCGACGGACAGACCTCTGTATTTATATAGCACCTAGCACAGGTGCAGAATCGATGTCGGTTCAGATTTCAGACTCGAAGGAGATGTCTTCGGTTCAGATTCAGACTCGAATTTGAATCCCTCATCAGGTACTTCTTACATAGAAATCGATGTCGGTTCAAATCAATCCCTTGCAGTCCGATCGCACCAGCACAGGGAGATATTATCAGTTCAGATTAGACTCGAATTTGAATCAACCTCCTGCTGTCTGAATCGAAGCCTGACACTATAATGTAGGTTTGGACTCAGACCTTGGCGATAGACTCGGATCCAGGAAAATCTCTCAAGCACTCCTATATATACGTAGCGCCGCAGACCCTAGCTTGTCCTTGAGATCTGCGAGCGTTTGTTTACCATGACAGTACTCATGGCAGAAGAACCAGGCAACTACGGCGACTACTACGTCCTCGCCATTGACCCCGAACCAGATCAGCCCGCGGATGACGCCGAGAGCAACGACAACGAGGACGATGACGATCCGACGATCCTTGTGCTGGGCGCGCTGGGGCTGTGCCTTTTGCTCGTGATTTGTGCAGCCCTGTCCTTCTTCACCCGAGGCCTGGAGGCCGGGTACTCGGTCCAGTTGATAGGCGTCCAAGGGCTTGACCCCTCGCAGAACCCTGCCGTCTCGCCCGCCTTCAACCTCACCGTCCACGTCAACAACAAGCAGCACATACGGCGAGTCTGCCAGGGGGAGAGCAACGTGGTCGTCTACTACAACGAAGCCAGCGACGGATTTAAGGAGACAAGCATCGGATGGGGCAAGCTGCCCGCCTTCTGCGTGGAGCGGCGGTCGGCGAGGGACCTCGGCGTGTCCTTGTCTAACCAGGGCGTGTTCATCTCTCGGAGGCTGCGGGAGAAGATGGAGTCCGACGGGCAAAGCCAACAAATGGACATTAGCGTTGAGATCAAGCCAGCCCATCCAGAGGAGTCCCCTAGGCCATGCCTCACCTTGTGCAAGGGTAAGTTCGGCCAGTCCCTCGCCGCAGCCCCAGCGATGCCGTGCCAACCGCTATGTGCGACGGAGGGAATGGATCATCAACCGCGCACTCCCTTTGACAAAAGATATGACCCACTCCTTGTCTATTTTGTACGTCGGGTTTCATCGTTCTTAGCATCGAATCAGTAACAAAGTTTTGGTGCGATGGGCCATGACCGACTATTTCTTCTCCTCCCACCGTAGTTGATTTGTGTGTATATATACTAGAGATCTCCTCCCTTAGAGCATCTCCAACAGCCGCGCGACGCGCCGCGCCCAAAAATCGCGTTTGCAGCAGCAGGCCGGCTGGTTTGCCGCGCGCCGCGCTGCAGCTCCAGCGGCTGCTGTACAATACACAGCAGCAAGACGCAGCTCCAACAGCGCAAAAAATGCAGAAGCAGCGCCACACAGCAGCGCCAAATATGCCATTTGGACCCAATTATAAACATTCAATCAAAATGCAATGAACATGTGAAATTTAACAAGTTGATGATGAATACATAAAAAGTCGCCCACAAGTTCATCCAACCAAGTCCAAATTCAAACCAAGTTCAAAATACAAGTGCAACCAACAAAGTTCAAGACATATATAAAACACATCAACCATCTTGCTCGTCTTCTTCGTCTTCTTCCTCTTCTTCCGCCGACGATTCTTCCTCTTCTTCCGCCGATGAATCTTCCTCTTCATGACGCACCACATCACTTGTAGCTCCGACGTGAGGCACATCGAAAGGCATGGCCGGAGGTGCACCCATGCCTCCCATGGCGGCCGGAGGTGCGCCCATGCCTCCCATGGCGGCCGGAGGTGCGCCCATGCCTCCCATGAGAGAAGCAAAACTCATGCCACCCATGCCTCCCATAACGTTGGAGGGTGCTCCAATGCCACCCATGGCTCCCATAGCATTGGAGGGTGCTCGAAAGCCACCCATGCCTCCCATGGCGGCCGGAGGTGCACCCATGCCTCCGAAGCCACCCAAGCCACCCATGTCGCCGAGGCCACCCAAGCCACCCATGCCGCCGAGGCCACCGCCGCCACCCATGCCGCCACCCATTGTGTTGATCATGGCTCTTTTTTGAATCAAGACTTCTTGACGGGCAAGGTTGACATATTCCATTTGCGCTTCATTGAACAAAGATGTGTCCAAGAAGAACAAATTTTTTTCCCATTCCATCAACCTAGTTCGCTCCTCCATGGCAACCTTCCTCTCCTCCAATGCCACTTTCCTCTCCTCGGCGGCCACCCTCCTCTCCTCGGCCGCCAACCTCCTCTCCTCGGCCGCTGCATCTTGGTTCCTTGCCATTTTCCTCACCTCGTTCGCTTCTTTTCTTGCCTTCACAATAGCTTCCATAGCATTTGTGAGCTCATCATCTCCTTTCCTCTTCTTCTTTTCGGTTTTGTCCTTCTTGCACCCATCCCGTCGTTTGGGTTTCGAGTATGAAACCGAGTTGGGTGTGGGGCTTCTCATGCCCTCCTCACTTGAGGCATCATCCTCCTCATCATCATCATTCAACTCAATTGTGCGCTTGCTTGTTGCTCAAATGCAAATCATCCAAATCTTCACGCTTCCTCCATTTCTCATCATCCTTCAACACTTCATAGCAATGAGGCAAGGTAAAGATCTTTCCTTTCTTGATCTTCCCCTTCTTGGTTGTCCTCGTCTCTTCTCTGAACAAGTTTTGTGCAATGTTGTACTACAAAAAAAACAAAACAAGTTAGCACTTCGGACACCAAAAAAGTATGATGAACATGTATGATATGGCACTTACTCTATCATCCTCGTTTGTCCCACTTGGGTTAAGCTTGTCAACTGCCTTTTGTGCGGCCGCCCACTTTTGACAATCCGAGTTGATTGTCGACCATCGGGACCGAAGTGATCTCTCGGAGCGGTAAATTCCACTCTTGTTGTTAGCATTATAGTATTCTGTCATTCGCCCCCAATACGCGTCTCTACTTTGATCACCTCCAATGGATGGATCCTTGGAGACATGCAAATAAGTGTTGCATAGTAACTTGTCATCGGTGGTGGAGTAATTGCCCGCTCTTCCTTTCGGGCGCCCGACAATGCCCTCACCCTCCTCGTCCACCTCAAACTCATGGTCGTCCAAATGGATTTCATTGGTTTGAGACCAATGCTAATTGTTGGACCCAACACCCATAGTTGACATGTATGCATCATCGTTGAGACTACAAATGCAAATATAAGCTATCTATATGATGATGCATTGAACAAATAACAAGAAAATAAAAGTTGGAACTTTTTTCACCTTGGGGCATTTCGTCGAGCACGGCTGCACGTCGGCCGCCGGCTCAACGGTTGAGCTCGCCGGCGCTTCGGTAGACGCCGGAGCCGTCCGCCGCCCTGCAAGCTTCTTCTTCTTCGAGGTGCCGGAGCCGTCCGCCGCCTTCTTCTTCGCGGATATTTTTCTTTTTTTCGCCTCCAATGGTGCGGCGGTAGCACGGGACGGCGCCGGCGCAACGCCGCTCGTCGGCGTGGTCATCCGCGGCGGCAAGAAGAGACTGCGCGCGAGGCCGACCGATGGCGGAGCTCGGTGGCTGGCGGCAGTAGCGCCGCATAACGCCGCCGCTTAGGGTTTGCGGCGGCGGCGGCGGCGGCGGCGGCGGCGGGGGTCGCGGCTGTAGAGCGGGTGAGAGGGCTCGTGTGCGCATCCATGGCGGAAGGGCGCGGCGCCGCCGCGAGTGGAAGAAGAAGGAAAAAGGGAAGTCAAGCAGCGCTCAAGTGTGCCATGAAGTAGACGCTTCGAAATCAACAGCGGGATGGGGCATTCACCAGCGCCTAACTCGTTTTAGCAGCGCTTTTTTGCGCTCGCTGGAGCTGTGCGACGCGTTGCTGCAGCGCTAAAATGGCGTTTTTTCCGGCGCGGCGCTAGTATAGCGCGGCTGTTGGAGATGCTCTTAGTGTGAACCTTATATGTACAGTAATTTGGATCACAAAATTTGTTTACTTCAAATGAGTCTTTTTAGCAATGATAGAGAGTTGATATCCTTCTACGTGTCTAATATCTTAGATTGTACACTTTTTTTTTAAAATCTTAATGCGTGTACACTTTGGAAAGGATGGATTTTTTTTAGAGAAAAGAAGAATCTATATTTTTTTTTAGAGAAAAGGCGATGGCCAAGCCCGAGAAAAGGCTCGAAACCTTGCCCGACTTTAAATTAACAAAGCCATCAACCGGCCAGGATTACAAAACAAGTAGGAGATACAAGACACAACACAGAACAGACTCTACCGACCACCGCCGTGCCTACACCGGCAAACCAACGGTACCATGAGAAGAGAGCACACTACGCTTGCATTGTGTTGCTGACTGCATCCAAGTGATCAAACATGGGCCAAACATGGTCTGTCTCCGCTGCCGCAAAGGGCCACAACCCTTCACTGATATGAACCTCCGGGGCGAGCGACGGCGATGGTGACCACGCCGGCCGCCGCATCCCAGGTGGCGCGGGGGGGGGGGGGCACGACGAAATAACTAGCCGCATCCCATGATTCTGCATCGGCAACTTCCGTTGAAGAAATGCCCTAGAGGCAATCATGTATGATGATAGTTCCTATGTGTTTATGAATAAGGATAGTGCTTAGACGTTATCAATGATGTGTACCAGTAAGTACGTGACTTGTTTGTGGGACTATGCATTGTATGATGACTGTCCTAAAAGGTCCCTAGTCGAAAGGGTTGTGTGGACGCGCAATCGACTAGACTAGCATATGACATGGCGGATGGCTCGGCCTCACTAGCCATGGAGCATACCGGATAATATGGGCTCAGAAGGATTTGGTCGGATTCGACATAGTCGGATCTGAGTCGAGATAAGGTCTGAGTTGGACAGACCCAACCATAAGACGCAGCGATATGTCATTTGTGAGTCTCTAGTAAAACATATGTTATATGTCTTAATAAGACCTGAGCTATCACATGTAATCAAGATGGTGACAGAGTTGCTTTGGGCCGACCAAACGTTACTCCGTAACTGGTTAGTTATAAAGGTATGTTTCGGGTTTATCCAGACCCATGCCGCGAGACATAGCCGAGTAAGATGAGATTTGCCCCTCCGACCAGGAGAGATATAATCTGGACCCTCGTGTGATACGAGATAGTTTGGTTTGTGGTCGGCATCACCGGAACGAGGAAGAGGTCGGGCTAGCACAAGGATGACAGACTCGCCTTGAGCCTGACAACATATATCGTGTGGCAAGGGGAACATAAGTGTGATGTACATGTTCACCTAACCACCTTCATTGTCTACTTGATGGTTAGCACGCCTTGCTAGGGGCCGCTACCGGCCGAGCAGGTCGGGGTGATCCGAACTGCAACCAAGCCGACTTGAACCTAAGGGGCCGCACACTTAGGGAAGAAACCTACGAGGTCGGATCCGAGAGCACCAGTCGGATGTGATCTGACCTAGACTTGGATCGTGACCGAGTAGACTTTGGGCTTTAGGGTCGATGCGGGGCCCAAGTGTCAAGCCCGTGATGGACGCCTATATAGTGGAGGTGCGGCACACTCATTAGGGAGAATCGCATCAGTGCCGTCATTAGGGCTTTGCATGTGTTGAAACTAGCCAGCTCCACTTGCCTGTGATTGTGTGATCGGACTTAGTAGTCCGCCGCACGACGTTCCTCCTGCACGCGTGATACGTCTCCAACGCATCTACTTTTACTAATGCTTTTCCTTTTGTTTTGGACACTAATTTGCATGATTTAAATGGAACTAACCCCGGACCGATGCTCTTTACAACAGAACTATCATGGTGTTGTTTTTGTACAGAAATGAAAGTTCTCGGAATGGAATGAAACTTTGCGAGGATTTTTTATGCAAAATAAGAGAATTACTGGAGCCAAGAACCACTGGAAGGGGGCACCTGGGTGGGCACAACTCACCAGGGCGCCCCCCCTCCAGGCGCTCCTAGGTGGGTTGTCCCCACCTGGTGGCCCCGCAGACCCTAGAACCGACACTATAAAATCTTATTTTTGGAGAAAAAACCAGGGGAGAAAGAATTATCGCGTTCCACAAGATGGAGCCGCTGTCACCTCCTGTTCTTCATTGGGTTGCTAGATCTGGAGTCCGTTTGGGGCTCCGGGAGGGGGATCTTCGTTCCTCGTCATCATCATCCTTTCTCCATCGCCAATTCCATGATGCTCCCCACCGGGAGTGAGTAATTTCTTCGTAGGCTTGTTGGTCGGTGAGGAATTGGATGAGATTCATCATGTAATCGAGTTAGTTTTGTTAGGGCTTGATCCCTAGTATCCACTATGTTCTGAGATTGATGTTGCTATGACTTTGCCATGCTTAATGCTTGTCACTTTGGGCCTGGGTGCCATGATTTCAGATCTGAACCGTTTATGTTATTACCATCATATCTATGTTCTAAATCCGATCTTGCAAGTTATAGTCACCTACTACGTGTTATGATCCGGCAACCCGGGAGTGACAATAGTCGGGCCCACTCCCGGTGATGACCGTAGTTTGAGGAGTTCATGTATTCGTCGTGTGTTAATGCTTTGTTCAGGTTCTCTATTAAAAGGAGGCCTTAATATCCCTTAGTTTCCAATTGGACCCCGCTGTCATGGGAGGGTAGGACAAAAGATGTCATGCATGTTCTTTCCATAAGCACGTATGATTATTTATGGAATACATGCCTACATTATATTTATGAACTGGAGCTAGTGCTGTATCACCCTAGGTTATGACTGTCACATGATGAATATCATCCAACAAATTAACGATCCAATGCCTACGAATTTATCTTATATTGTTTCTGCTAAGTTACTACTGCTATCGTTACTGTTGCACTTGTTACAAAATCCCTGCTATCACTGTTACCGTTACTATTGCTGCTACTACTACTCCCTCCGTTTCTTTTTAGTATGCATATAAGAATTGGTCAAAGTCAAACCTTGTAAACTTTGACTGAGTTTATAGAAAAAAATATCGAGATTCACAATATGAAATAAATATTGTTAGATGCATCATGAAATTAATTTTCATACCATATAGCTTTAGTGTTTTAGATGTTGATATTTTTTCTATAAAGTTGGTTAAACTTTACAAAGTTTGACTTTGACCAAATCTTATATGCAGACTAAAAATAAATGGAGGGAGTATTATCAAAACTATCATACTACTTTGGTGGGGATAATTAATCTTCAGGTGTGGTTGAATTGACAACTCAGCTGCTAATACTTGCAAATATTCTTTGGATCCCCTTGTGTCGAATCTATCCTCGAAAACTGTTGCAATACCCTATACTTGTGGGTTATCAAGACCTTTTTCTGGCGCCGTTGCCGGGGAGCATAGATATATTTGTTGAGTCACTTGGGATTATTATCAATTTATCACTATGAAGAATCTGAAGGATGCTAAGACTACAATTTTCCCTCTAAGACAAGGGGATGTAAGGAACTGCCATCCAGCTCCGCTTTAGATTCACCTTCCGTTATAAGTAAACTTGTAGTACCACCACATGCTATTAATCCTGATATGTCGCAAGTTATTGATGATGCTACTTCTGCTATGAATGATGCTTATGATGATGCTAGTACCTTGCTTGATGATGATGTGCCACTAGGTGAATTTCTTGATGAACAAATTGCTAGAGTAAGACAACATGATATTGTTGAAACTGATGATGAGATTGAAACTAAAAATCTTGAAACACCTACTAGAACTAGCCCTCCTCGATATGAAATGCCTAAGGTACCGAAAGGTTATGTTATGAATGAAGAGACAACTAGAGATATTCTTGCTTGTATGGATAGAGATGATCTAGAGAAATTATTATGCATGTATAAAGAAAAATCTCTAAATGCTAGAATGCAATATGATCCTAAGTTTGCTACTTCACCCATCTTTATTGATGATAAGGGTTATGAATTCTCTGTCGACCCAGAGTTAATCACTTTGGTTGAATCTAATCCTTTTCATGGTTATGTAACTGAAACTGTTGTGGCACATCTTACTAAGTTGAATGACATAGCCACCCTTTTTACTCATGATGAGAAAAGTCGCTATTACTATATTCTCAAATTATTTACATTCTCATTAAAGGGTGATGCTAAAGTTTGGTACAATGCTCTTAGTCCTGGTTGTGTGCGTAGTCCCCATGATATGATTTATTACTTTGAAAAATATTTCCCTGCTCATAAGAAACAAGCTGCCTTACATGAATTATTTAACTTTGTGGAAATTAAAGAAGAGAGTCTCCACAATCTTGGGGGAGGCTTCTCCAATTGCTTAATGCTTTGCCTGATCATCCTCTTAAGAAAAATGAAATACTTGATATCTTCTATAATGGACTAACCGATGCTTCTAGGGATTTCCTAGATAGTTGTGCTGGTTGTGTTTTCAGGGAACGAACTACTGGGCAAGCTGAAGAATTATTGAATAACATATTGAAAAAATATGATGATTGGACTCTTCCTGAACCACCGCTTAAACCCACTTCGAAGAAGAGGGGTATCTTATATCTCAGTCCTGAAGATATGCAGGAGGCAAAGAAATCTATGAAGGAAAAAGGTATTAAAGCTGAGGATGTTAAAAATTTACCTCCTATTAAAGAAATACATGGGCTTGATACACCACCACCACCTAAGGTGGTAGAGGTAAATTCTCTAATGAAATTCAATGATAATGATAATCCTCACAATATACACCTTAGCCAATGCCTTTATGAGTTTGAAAATTATATTAGAAAGCAAGATCACATCAATGCAAATGTTATGAAACAATTGAAATACAATTATGATATGATTGCTCGCTTAAGTGACTTGCTATTTAGAATCTCAAATGATGTTAGAGGTGTGGATAAGCATGCTTCTATGGTTCAAACCCAGTTAGAACAAGTTGCTAAATCTCAAAGAGAATTGCTAGATGAAATGAATATTAGAATGGTTCCTAAATATTAGAATGATTCCTGCAACTGCACAATAATGTGCTATTAGCGAAAGACCATGCATGAGTAAACCTCGCCGGTAAACCGCAGTGTCTCCCATTGTTTCCCTGCAACACACATAAGGAAGATCTTGATCAGGTTAACTGAGAGTTGCCATACTATCAGTAGAATATGTATTGAGTACAGCCAAATTCAATTAATTTCTCACATGCATAACAATACAAAATTCTACCCACAACAAATGAAAATCAAATTGCAGAATTGAACCAAACAGTTAAATTGACAGCAGACCAAATGAACCAAAACAGTTAACTGAGCATGACATTGCAGAATAGAAACATGTACTAGAAGATAAGACAGTTAACAAAACAAAGAATGCTTGAGAACAGTACTACGAAATGTAGCAATTGTTGGACCAAACTATTAACTGAACATTACACTTCAGAGGACCAAACTGTTAACTGAACATCAGATTGCATATTAACATTACAGAGGACAAATCACTAGAAGGCACTGGCGGTGGCCTCGAGAAAACAACATGAACTGTATTTTAAAGTAGACAACCGCGTGGCGGTGTCGACGGTGGCCTCGAAGACGAGGTTCTCCTCCAAGATCTGGCAGTCGACATGCATGGCAGCCATACCGACCTCGTGCACGCATGCGGCCACGATTTGCTTCTCCGCTGCGAGATGCTACTGAGCTCCACATTATACAACGTGCAAAATTGCTGTGGGCGGCACTTAATTGGAGGACGGGGTCAGTGATTTCAGCGGAAGGCGTCGCGCCGTCGGTCGGGGCATGTGGGACGGGGAAGGAGAAGGATGGTGTGGGTGGGGTGTGGATTACCTGACCATATCGACGAGGCCGCGTAACAAGAAGAAGCGCTGGCGGCAAGGAGGCTGCGCAGCAAGAAGAAGGGTCACCGGCGAGGAGGCGGCGCTTCAAGAAGAAGAGTCGCAGGCGAGGAGGCGGCGCTGCAAGAAGAAGGGTCACCGGCGAGGAGGCGGCGCTGCAAGAAGAAGGGTCGCCGGCGAGGAGGCAGCGCTGCAAGAAGAAGGGTCACCATCGAGGAGGCTGAGCTGCCAGTAAGCAGCAGTGAAGGTTTGAACTTGGAAAGCAAGGATGAATAGTGGAAATATGGCTTTTGGTGGGAGGGAGGGGGCGGGGAGATAGATATTTCTGCGGTGGCAGAAATTTTTTGCTCGGTGCCGCAAGAAACTAATGCGCAAGTGTGGTTCAAGCGTGGGCGGTGGACTGTAGAGGACGAAGCTTCCTGCATAAGCCAGACAAGACAGTGCGCCAAGATATTTTATATCGCATCCCACACGATTCTTGCTAGTAAACTGTTTGTGGTATACTTGATTTTTTTATTACGATTTGAAAGACAAAATGGTGTTACGAAGGGAAAGGATGGTGTTTGAATTGCTAAAACATTTATGTACAGTGAACATGCAACTACATGAGTGTCGTGTTTAAATTTGGAATTATTCTGGGCTCGTTTGGCATTTTATGCCTTAATTGAGTTTCTAGGCATTTAATGTCCATAATTCAAATTTGAACTACAAGCACATGCTCCAGTGCACCAAAGTTTGTTGAAAAATTACAGGTGTGTATTTGGGTGAATTTATAGGTCCCATATAAATGGGAATGAAATTCCAACATCTAGGCGTCTTGGCTCGGCCGGGAACATTAAGAAACTTGGTTTTTAAATTCCTGTAAATTCAAAACTCGCCTGAAAATCATGAAACTTGGCATGGTTTCATTTCATGGCACCAACATGCTCTGGTAAAAAGCCGCATTTGGACAAGTTTTGGTCTAAGCTTCTTGCAAACTGGAGCTTCTCTCGAGAAGACTCGTGGTTCCCGAGAGGGGAGGTGTCACCTTTGTGTGCGAAACGATATATGCTGCCCCCCCCCCATTGATTTTTACAGAGGTAACATAGAACTATCTGAGTGTTGTGTTAAAATTTGGAATTATTCTGGGTTCGTTTGGACTTTTTTATACGTTAATTGAATTTATGGTCATTTAATGTGCATAATTCAAATTTGAACTACAAGCACATGCTCCAGTGCACCAAAGTTGGTTGCAAAATCACATGTATGTCCTTGGGTGAATTTCTAGGTCCCATGCAAGAAATGAGAATGAAATTCAAGCATCTTGGCGCCGTGGCTCGGCCGAAAATATTGAGAAACTTGGTTTTCTAATTCATGTAAGTCCAAAACACAGGTGAAAATCATGAAACTTGGCATGGTGTCATGACATGGCACCAACATGCTATGGTAAATATTTTGGCCGAATTTGGACAAGCTTTGGTATAAGCTTCTTGCAAACTGGAGCTTCTCTCAAGAAGGCTCGTGGTCCCGAGAGAAAACGTGTCACCTCCGTGTGCGAAACGACATACACTGCCTTCTCCCACCTTAATTTTTTTACACAGACAGCTTAGACCAAATAGGACTTTCATGCTAAAATTTTGAATTATTTTGGGTTTGTTTGGCCTTTTTTACACATTCATTGAATTTTCGGGTATTTAATGTGCATAATTCAAATTTGAACTACAAACATATGCTCCCGTGCACCAAAGTTGGTTGAAAAATCACATGTGTGTCCTTGGGTGAATTTTTAGGTCCCATGCAAGAAATGGGAATGGGATTCAAACATCTGGGCGTCGTGGCTCGCCCAAAAATATTGAGAAACTGGGTTTTTTAATTCCAGTTAATCCAAAACACTCCTGAAAATCATGAAACTTGGCATGGTGTCATGACTTGGCACAAACATGCAGTGGTAATTTTTTTGGCCGAACTGGGACAAGCTTTGGTATAAGCTTCTTGCAAACCAAAGCTTCTCTCAAGAAGGCTCGTGGTTCCGAGAGGGAACGCGTCACCCCCGTGTGCGAAACGACATACACTACCTTCTCCCGCCTTCATTTCTTTACATAGGCAACTTAGACCAAATAGGAGTTTCGTGCTAAATTTTGGAATTATTCCAGGTTTGTTTGGCCTTTTTATACATTAATTGATTTTCCAGGCATTTAATGCACATAGTTCAAATTTGAAGTACAAGCGCATGCTCCAGTGCGCAAAAAATAGTTGGAAAATCATTTATGTGTACTTGGGCGAATTTTTAGGTCCCATGGAAGAAGTGGGAATGGAATTCAAACATCTGGGCGTCTTTGCTTGGCCGGAAACATCGAGAAACTTGGTTTTAAAATTCCTGTAAATCCAAAACTCGCCTGAAAATCATGAAACTTGGCATAGTGTCATGACATGGCACCAACATGTTGTGGTAAATTTTTTGCCCGATTTGCGAAGGCGCACACATTAACAATCAACAAAGTCATTTTCGAACAAGTGTTGTCACGTTACAAATCGGAAACACAAGTATTATTGAAACCGTGAGTGTTCTATTTACCCATGCGCCCCTTTTTTTATTGGCTAGGAGGTGTCGTGCGGGGTAGCTATTTGAGTACAGGAGGTGTGCGATCAGACCCCTGCGCGTGCTCATCGGAAGGAGAGCCCTTTGACCTCTATCCGCTGCCCACCTCCCTCCCAACGTCTCCATTAATGGCGCCCGAGCCCCTGTTTCATGGCGTGGCTATGTCTCACTCGACTGAGATTTAAGAGAGAAAAAACAAAATCTGAAAATAAAGTTTTGCACGGATCTTGATGTAAGATCCGACGGACCTATATAGCATCGACTGCGACTTATAGTAAGACTGATGAATATAAGGACGATGACAGTGGATCATAATTGTCTTACATATTTAGGAAGATAATTAAAAAAGCCACATGCGGCAACGCCCGAAATACACAAGGGCAAACGAAGAAGCAAGACAATGATCTAGCTCAGTGATCTCTACTTTCTTGATGCGCTGCTGCAGGCCGCGGGAACTAGTCTCCACGGCAAGGGATGATGACCTCTTGTGTGTCCTCAAGACGCTGCTTGAGAGCATCCACGGGTTCCTCCACCAGCCTTTCGCTCTCGATCAGAGCATGTCATTCTCATCCACAAGTTTCTTGACGATGACGTCGGTCCTCTTCAACAAGGCAGTGGTCTCCTCCTGCTGTTCCGCACTTCTGACAATCTTCGCCCTCAGCAGCTCGTGCTCAGCCCGGAGCTTTGCATTGCCCTCACTTAGTTGCCAGATGACGCTGGTAGCCTCTTCAAACAAGGCTTTCATGTTGTCCTACAACCTCGCCCAATCGGAGATTTGATCCATCTAGCTATGGACGATCGCATTCATGCGCCTATAAGAGTCCTCGCCTGCCCGCGAGACATTTTCCCAAGCCGCCACGGCGCAGGAGGATATCTATCCTGCATTCACGGCGCGCCGGGACATCTCTGCTGCTTCCGCGGCATAGCCGGACCAGTCTGCTGCATCGACAGTGCGGCGGAACCTCCGTGCTACTTCGGCGGCACGGCGGGACCTCTGTGCTGCTACGTCAGGACATGTCGGCTGCTTTCGCGGCGAGGCAAGACATCTCTCATGCTTCCGCTTTCATGCTCGCCTCTCCCTAGTGGTAATCTCACGCTGTCCATGGCAGACGGAAGGGAAGGATGATGAATGACTTATTTGTTTTGGTGGATGAGGACTTGAGGAGAAATGTGCAGTCATCTTAGAGTAGTAGTATTTATAACCGAGTACTAATATGCTCCTAAGTGAGAAACCATTTAGGTTTTGATTAGTGTGAACAGATTTATAATTAAATATAGCGGGGTAGTAATTTGGAATGTGACGGGACACATGCTCAAAATTTATTGACAATTCTGTAATTTCTAAGTGCGGCACTATTTCCGGATGGTGTAACATGGGCACGCTTTCTCGGCCGTGTACGTGGCGTTTGCACCATAGGTTGCAACGTAATAGGCAATGTCAGCACATGTCTTGTTCCAACAACTGTGCACGCTCGTTATTACCATCGCGCACACTTCTTTTAATTATAATGTGTGCCCGTCTAACGCACACACGTTGATCTGTCTAACTATTTCTGTTTGTTGTGGCTAATCGCAAACAGTTCATCCGTGTGAAGTGTATGCCGTAAATCGCAAACACTTTGATCTGGCCGACCGTTTCTGTTGTGTTGCCTAATCGCAAACAATTAATCCTTCTAAAGTGTATGCCCTCAATCGCACACACCTTCATCTGGTTGCCCGTTTCTGTTGTTCCGCCTCATCACAAACAGTTAACCCGAGTGAACTGTATGTCGTATATATATCGCACACGCCTTCATCTGGCTGCCCGTTTCTATTCTTCTTCCTCATCGCAAACAGTTAATTGAACTGAACCGTATGCCCCCATCACACACGCAACTAAAATCTAAACCGTGTTTGATGAATTCTTCATCGCAAACGTTTTGCATCTTTTTTGATGGTTTTTTTCATCACTGTTTGCGATTAATGCATCGCACATAGTTTCGTCAAAGGGTCTCTTATCGTAGTGTCGCGTTAGCAGCATCCTGCAGTAGTTTACCGAAACGAGGGATACGTCAATGGGAAGGAATCGGTGAAGACAAAACGGATATGGGCATAATCTTGGTGACCCAAGCATGCCACTGGAAAAATTGGAAGATTTCGATAGAAATCAATATAAAGATCATCGAAAACGGATGCACGGAGCTCAAACGGTGAGCAAAGCAATATGCAATGCAAATCTGTCCATAACATCAACATGACCTATTGCAAGCAAGATTTAAATAGCCACGGATATCCCATGTGCTCAAAAAGGATGTGCAGCTATAGTATACATGGCATATTTCAAGATGTACATTGGTGCAAAAACATATGATGCATGTATTAATTCCAAATGAACTCACAAGTTGCAACTTTCTGTTAACAGCAATCTGTTATATTAACATGACATCTTTAGAGCAAGTTAAAGGTATGCTACAGTAGTTTTACATGGCAACAAAGGCATGGATGGCAACAAAGGCATGGAATGAAGGTACTGGTAAAGCATGGAAAATCATGATTACTGAGCATGGTCCAAAAAGCTATATATTTGTGGGAAACATCATGGCAAGTTTTTAATTCAGACAAACTCGGACCAGATTTCAATAAGTGAAAAACAGTAACATTATGTGGGCATGTTTACAAGCTTGTCTGAGTCACATTAGGGCATGTCATGGCATGAATTAAAATCTGACAGTAAGATGGCATGTTTATGCTCCAGTTCATGCACAAACAATGCTCATATGACAATCACACAAAATCATACAAAAATGACAAAATGACATATGCTGTAAAAATGACATGTTTGCAAACTTGCTTAAATGATGAATCTAATGTCACCAATGGATTAGTTGGATTTTTCTACACCATTTACATATATAATATGTATATGTTTTTGTAGAAAAATGCTCACAAATGCACTAAGTCATAAACTGCCTTAAATGGGAACAGACAGAAAAGGAAATATGTCAGATCTGGTCCAGATTTGGACTTACCAGAAATGGGAAGATTTGGTCTTGCTGACTAGTGGGTCCCATGGGGTCCTACCTGGCAGTGACTGGACGGATTCAAAACAGAGGAACAGAGGAGGTCACCGACGGTGTTCGGACGTGGCGGAGGAACTCGCTGGAGAGAGCTCCGGTAACCTAAGGCTAAGTCAGAGGGCACGGATGGAACCGTGACAAGATTCTGCACGCACGCATGCCGCCCACGACACCTGAAAACAACGGAGACGACGCCGGAGACGAGGGGCAGACACGGCGACAACAGGCTCGAAATGGACAAACCGGATGGGCGCTGGTGACGAGGGGCAGACACGGCGACAACGGGCTCGAAATGGACGAACCCGATGGGCGAACACATCGCTATAGACGAGGTCCGACGGCGGCAGGTACGGCCGCAAACGGTGATCGTGCTTAGAGCATGGAAAAGAGGGGGAAAAGGGCAAGGGATGAAGTAGACGCTCACCACAAACACACTCGCGTACTCGGCTCGACGAGAGGAGGACGGGCTCAGACGAAATCGACCGGAGACGCGCGGTGGCCGAAGCGGTGGAAGGCAACGGGGACGGCGTCGGACTTGGCGACACGGGTGAGGTAGTCGACGTCGTGGAAGTGGTCGACGACAAGGGACTTGCCGGACATGGTCGAAGGGGCGGAGGACATCGGGGTTCACGACGACGCCATGGCTATGCGCTCGGATGCGGTCAGGACGGGGTCGGAGCGGCGGACCTGGTTGCTAAGCTTAACAGGCAGCGGTGGAGGATGGAGGATAGAAACCATAGGGGGTCTAGAGGCACGGAAGAGGGCTTAAAAGGGAGGCTAGGACGACGGGGCAGATCTCTCGTGCACTCGCTCGTGGCCATGTGCACGCGGGATTGAGAGGTTGACGAAAAGGTGAGGAGGGGGTCGACTCTAGGCCCAGGCTGCCAGATGGGGCCGGCCTGGCCACGTGGCTGCTCCGCAACAGGGGCGAGTGAGTGCGCGGGTGAGAAAAGGCAGAGGGAGAGAGAGGCGCGGTGGTGCTGGGCTACGGGGTGCCTGGTGGGCTGCTACTGCTGGGCCGCGGCTGGGCTGCACTGCCGCTGCGCTGCCTTCCTCTCTTATTTGTTTCTTCAGACAGAAAATAAAAGCATAAATGCACAGGGAGTTTGGCAAAGTAGGATGAGGTAAAAATATATATGACATCCTTGATTTATGTAGCATCAGAATAAATTGCTTTGGTCCTTTTTTGGGAAAGAAAATTATCACAAGTTTGAATTAAATTCAAACTTGAGACAATTTTGATTCCAACCAAATCAATCCCAAAAGAGATGAGATTTCATAGACAGGTATAAGGAATAATCTAATATTTATAGGAAACCATTGGACATTAATGGAGGAGGGAATAATGTCATTTGCAAAACCATGAAAGAAGGAAGGGAGAGGTGATGATGCATGGGCATGGCTTGAGAGAGAGAGATAGAAAGGGGTGGTGCCCACACAACATAAAAGCAACACATAACATAAGGATGAGTGCAATGCACATGATGCTCATGGCAACAACATGGATGACCAAATGCAATATGACAAGAGATAGTCATGGCAATGCAATACAACCAATGATGAACATGATGCAAGAAGAAAATATGACAATGGCACTCATCAAGATCATGTCAACAAACAACTGAAACACACAATGTCCATGAAAAATAAATGGAAGGCATCTGGAGCATCGGTCTCGGGGCGTCACATAAAATTCTAGGGTGTTACAATGGAGATCGCCTTAGCTGCATCCACAAGGAAATCCTTAATTACTATTCAGTAACTGTAGTGGGGATGAATAGTAGTGGCGTATGGGAAACATGGCTGCTGCACGTATGCACGTATGTCTAGTTGGCGCCGACATTTTGCAAAAACAAATAAAGTGGCATAGGACTCCAACTTTGAGTTATGCTTAGGCATCGGTCGCATTAGACACATACTAGTGGGGAACTTAGACTCCTTGAGAACGCTTTAGTCCTATTGATTCCAACAACCGTTGTTTACGTCTCGCTCTTTTTGTTTTACTCTTGCCCTATATTGCGCTCGATACTTTAAAATTTCGTTTCCTATTACGTCAGACTACAACTAACTTGCAGGCACCATATTATAAATCACTACAATAGGCAAAGTCCAATTCATTTGCTCCGTGTCGGATCGATACTCTTACTTCGAAAAAGATTAGACTAAAACCTATGCACTTGCAGGACATCACCCGACCACACCCTATAAAGGAGGACGAGGCCTGGGGTTATCAGACCCCTAGTTGGCTCTTGCCGATCTAACAATCCGGCTTGGTCTGCTTGGCGAAGTCTTGAACGCCAAGTTGATGATCTGCGTTTGTGCATGGTGAGTGTATGTACATGAATATGGGTATTTGCGTTTGTACTATGTTAAAAAAATATTCCAGTCTTTCTCACGATGTTCGTTCAGTGTGAAGATATGTTTCTGTCGACTACGGAGGTGTCTGTGGTGAATTCGTCAATCTCAATAAGTTTTGCCAACTCAGTATCTTGAAGGTGCTCATAGGGGCAAGGTGTGTACGTGGTGAGTTTATGTACATGTATATGGATATGTGTTTGTACTATGTTAAAAAACAAAGTATTTCAGTCTTTCTAACAATGTTCGTCCAGTGTGAGGATACATTCTCGTCGAAGACGGGGATGCCTGTGCTGAATTCCTCAATTTCAAGATGTAGTGCCGACTCAGTATCTCGAAGGTGCTAATAGGTGTAAGGTGTGTGTGCGGGGATGAGTATATATACATGTACTAGCAAAAAGGTCCGTGCGTTGCAACGGGTAAAACATTACATTACACGCTCCTAACACAATAACACATGGCCTAAGACTCACCCCTCCCTCGGTTGCACGCACTCTATTTTAACATGACACCCCACTTGTGTCGCCGCTCATCTTCTTCCCGCCCTTGCTGGCAGTGAATGTTCATCTGATCACAACACGACTTAATGTGGTAAATTCGAAAACAGTAAGTTCGGCCACCGTTTAAGCAACAAGGATATCTTGGTTGACACCCTTTTTGCCCACAATGACGTGGCTTGATCCTACCAGTGCTCCATCCCTGCCCCGCCGTTAAGGCTGGTCAGCAACGGTCACCGTGATGGACCTATACAACAGGGCACGACAGTCTTGTTGTTGAGAATGTCCTCCAGGCATCGGTCAAGACTCCTCTTCCCAGTGATTCAGCCTAGGGGAGCACGTGAGTGTCATGTCACATCATGCAACTGTCCTTGCCGAGGCCCAGCTGCGAGCATCCAATTTAGGACATTGCTCGTGCTTCGCCACAGGTTGATTTTTATTTTATTTGTAGGCCATGAAGAATTTTGCACAATGCATTCTCTAAATATTTCAAATAGCATGAAACTGGTAATTCAATAACTGGCATCACATTACCAGGCATATACAACCGTGGGCCAAGTGACTTGAGTTTTGCCAATTATCGCCATGTAGAAGAACAATCATGTTATTTTTTATCATAAGAGCTTGCCCTTCCTTTAAAAATAATAGCACACATGCCCGTGCGTTGCAACGGGTGGAAGAAACTTGATTTGTTTACCAAAACATCCACAGCGCAGCACGGTGGGGCAGAGAGGCGCATGTTGAGGCATAGAAGAAATACATGTCATGCTTTAGTGTCTATTATTGCGGTTCATGCATGCATGGCTATTGAATAAATATGCATGATCACTTTCTCTTTGACCCTGAGAAGCAACCTCCGGTTGGATGATTAGTAGGGCAGTGGTATGTCAATACTTGACACATTGGTGTCATACGAAGATAGAATATTATTTCAGCGGGAGACGACGATCACATCGCCAGTAGGCGCTTATGGTGACGTAATCAATCTCAAGACTCGTCAGCTCAGTCTCTCGGAGGTGATCATAAGAACATGATATGCGTGTGTGCATTCATAAGGATGAGTGTACTTACGTGCTTGTGACTTGTGAGCGTCTACGCCTATACTATGTCTCTAAAAAAAAGTTTTCTTTTAACCTTTTGCATGCAACAATTTGATGTGTTTGTGCATTGCATCGAAAGGAAAAAAATGTCGCCCTCCCAATATTATTAGGTAGCGGAAATAAATTATTCCATTATTTGGAAATTATCCATAGACACACTTACAGTTTAAAACCTTTTTGTTTGTAAATATTATTAAATCCATGCATATTCTCCATTACCCAAATTAAGTTGTGGAGCTTTGATATATGTGACTGACAGTAGCCGCATGCAAATTTTCAGCTCAATCAGAAATTTTTTGAGGGGATATTTTCTTTTCTCGCCCTGTCTATTTTTCTTTTCTAAAAAGATGAGAATCTATTCAACCCGGAGTAGGAGCAGCCCAAGTAGTGCGGCATCCCAAGTAGTGCCCAAATTGGCCGAATTGGCCCAGCTGCAGCCCCGCTAACCCTAGCGGAAAGGGGAGAGCACGTTGCTCGATCCCCACTCGCTCCCTCTCTCGCTCGTTCCACGATCCACACGCGACCGTAGCCGCCGCCAGCGCACCTCGCCCGATCCCGCACCCCTTTGTTCCAGCCGCTAGCTTCCCTGCCGACCGGCTCTTCCTTCCCCTTCCTGGTACCCTCTCTTTCTCCATCCATGGCATCTCTCCCTTGCGCCCTTCTCCTCTATACCTCGTCCGAGGGACCAGTGTCCATATATATGGCCACTGCACCGCGCCGGCTGAGCACCCCCGCCGCACATAGTGTCGCCGACACGTTTCATTTACTTCGCCTCGTCCATCCGATACGTAAGCGTGAATGGGTAAGCGACGCAAGAGGAAGAGACTTGTGTGTGCGGAGGAGGCAGAGCGTAGGTCAAGGCCCAATACAGGATGAATACAACGCCTGCAGGCCCAAGGAACAGAGGGAATCGTTATTTCCATATCCAATAAAATAGGACTACGGGTTCAGTAATAAAAAACATAAGGACTTTTTCAAAAAAACACCGCGACAGTGAACCCGGAGACCCAATCCGTGCTTTATTATTAGGGAGAGATATGGGCATCTACATTTATATTGTGTTAAAAAAAAAGATGCCTACGAGTGTATAAGATTTTAGAAGAAAGAGGAAAGGTTTCTATATTGTGTTAAAAAAAAAGATGCCTACGAGCGTATAAGATTTTAAAAGAAAGAGGAAATGTTTCTATCTACCATGCGTTACATCAAGGGGCAACTCATTTTCAAACTATGGATATATGGAAAGCTCACATTCTATCCAAGATCAAGATCTTTCCCTCGCAGCTTATGTGCGACAGACTTTCTTCGGATGTGGAAGTACAGAAGCGACAGGGCCTGGGTGATGGTTGTTGTTCGCGTTGTGGGACATCGATAGATGCAAACCATATCTTTGGAAGTGCGTTTTGGCTCAATTCCTTTGGGGATGTGTCTGAGACGTCACTAGGTGCAGTTGGGCACCAGCTTCGTTTGCCGATTTCCATACCCTTAGTGCTAGGCTCAAGGGGCTTTCTCGCAGGCTTGTGTGGCTTATATTTGCGGCTATGTCTTGGGCCCTTTGGCAAATTTGAAACAAAGCTTTTATTGAAGGCACTTTTATGAAGCACCCAACTGATTCGTCCCTCCCGTGGATAGACCAAATTATCCGAGGATAGGAAGCGAACCTCGCCATCTAACCTAGCCCCCGCGTCGCCCCTCCCGCGGGCGATACGGGCGGCGCCGCCACCTCTTGCCGCTAGCCCTCCCCCTTCTCCCCTCCCCCGCTGCCGCCGGCCAGAGCTGCCGGGGCAAAGCCCCCCGCGGTGGCTGGCGGCGGGGGCCTTCTCCCCTCCTCGCGTTCGTGGCCTGCGGGAGCGGCCAGGCCGGGGGGAGGCGCCGGGCGGCGAGGTGGCGACGATCTTGATGGCGGCGGGCCCATGGCGTGGCTGCAGATGGGTCGACGTCTTGCTGTATGGCGGCTACATACGGGTCTCCTCGTAGAGGCGGCCTTCGCAGACGGCGGGGCGGCACGTGCGCGGCATCCGGCGAGGGGTGGGGACGCGGCCACGGTGGCTTCCCATGCGAGTACGCGGAGAAGAGGCTGCGGCGTGTGCCCTCGGGAAGGATGGCTATCCTCGCCCAGATCCGTCGGCGGCATGGCGGCGGAGGTCGAAGTGGCTGGTCGGCGCGCGGCGGAACAAGGCCGGTGGCAGCGGCGATGTTCTGTCTAGATCCCGGGGCGACGGCCCTGGACGTTGGTGGCGGGTGAAGCTCGGGCTTCCCGCGGCGGCATGGCGTGGTGCAGTCCCTGTCCAAGGCAGATCTGTGATGGCGATCTGATTGCGGATTGGTTCGGACTAGAGACGGTAACGAGTGCGCGGGATCTATCTCGGCGGTTCTCGCGGTTTGGTGAGGCGGGATGGGAGCCCTACTCCTAGGCTCCAGTGGTGGCACACTCAGGCAGTGGCCGGAGTGCCAGGGTTCCTACGGTGGCACTGCTGTTGCGGTTGGTTACCGGATCTAGGCAGCTAGATCTGGGGCTTTGAAGGTGGTCGAGACGATGCACACGTTGTCGGGTGGACTACTTGGGACGGATCCGGGTGAAAGCCTAGTCTTCGGTCGATGGCCGGGGCCGGTGATGATGATGTCCTTATCATCGTTTCCTTCATGAAGGCATCATTGAGGTGAAGCTCCTAGCTCCACTCAATACCTTCGGGGGAAACCCTAGATCAGCTGATCAGATGTTGGCGGCAAGCATGTGTCGTTACCCCCTTGGGGGCGGCATTCTTGGAAGTGCACTCTCGCGGGACCAGCGGACGGCTTCTTTGGTGGAGCGGTGCTTCATCCTACACATTCATGGCGACGGATCTCGAGGGCGTGGCGCAGTGCAGATTCGGTGTCCAATGTGCGAGGATGGACTCGCGCAGAAGGACGACGTTGTCTGGCGTCGTGGTGGCGTCGATGGTAGAGAGACCTGGCACGGTGGATGCAACAGTACAACTCTGAAGATGGATTAGTGGCAGGTGGCTGCGGCGGCCTCACACCCGGCAGGCATCCTGGTGGAGGAATACGCCGGACTGGTAGGTGCCCCATACCCGGCAGGCGTCCTGGTTGGGACCTTAGGTCTTATATGTTTAGGTTTGGCTGCGAGGTCTGTTTGGTATTAGGCTCAGACAATCAGCATCCTTTCATCAACTTGATAGGAGTAGCGATAAATGTTGTCCATACGGTGGCTTTAGTCTTACTGTTGGATGACTTTGTAAGGTTTTGTGTGAATCATTAATAAAGTAGCCGCATGCATCGTCGAGATGCGGATGCCGGGGGTCCTCCTCCTTTTCTAAAAAGAAATAACTGATTCGTTGTATGAAATGATTATATTCTTACAGTTGTGGAAGCCGCTAAGCAAGGCCAAGGAGACTTCTACCATTGAGGCGATCTGTCGCAGTTTTCGACTCCAGGCAAAGACACTCAGGGATTAGGCCAACCAGTCTGGAGGATGAATGGGCTGACCATGTTTGGTTGTGTGTCTGTGTTGGCTCTTGTGTGGGCATACCCTGTGGGGTCTGTATTGAACCTACTTGTCTTTTGTTTTTAGACGTTGAAACATTGTTGTAAATGTTTAAGGTTTCAGTTCACTAAAGTTGGGCAAGTGCCTCCTTTCTTAATAAAAAAAAAAAAGAGGACAGCAGCCTCCGGCGATCGAAGCTTGTGTGCAACACCTCCTCACGCAGAGCTGTCCCGCAGCTGGGGGCATAGGTTTTTCTTCCATGGGCCTGTGATCCAGAAATAGTTAGATCGTGTACCCAATCCCCACCCAACTCCTACGTATACCTTTTGCTACTGCACATGACGTTTGAATGGTGAACATAGCAGAACAACACATTACCAAACAGAAGAATAGCACGGCTCAAACATACCATAAAGTTTGCGGCAACGATATTATATTACATAAAGTGCTTGAGAAAGCCTAGAAACACACGAAATGGTGCATCATTTGACTATGACAAATTGATAACATTCGTGGCTTACAAGAGAATATGCCTGAAAAAAAAACTTAAGTATATTGTTTGGGTACATCCTGCTCCATCACACACTAGGTGCACCCCTGATCTAGGAGGCCCATCGTCATCATCTCTAGGTCGACCACCGTGTGGACTCCCATGAGGTGCTTGCTTCCGAGGACAATGTCGCCACCATCATTCATTTTGAACGCTAGGCACTGCAGGCCCGACTCCTCCATGAACATCAAATCCCCTGAGTTTATGGTGATCATAGCACCGTGTTGAAACTCAATCCTCACCGTCGGTACGTAAAGATCCGCATCTATCCAGTTGTCGTCCGCTTGGAAGCAGGTCTGCCCCGTCGATACTCCGACTCGGTAGTACCCTTTGACCAACTCACCCACCGTGTCGCTGAGGTTGCCAAACAGGCTTCGCGGCAGCATAGTGTACGGCGTCCCGGTGTCTAAGAAGCATCTCATTGTCTGGTTCCCGCTTGATTGGACGTCGAGGCTTATTGTTTCGACCGTGACGTTGGATACTTGGACGAAGTAGTTGTTCCCGTCGATGTACAGAGGTGTGGAGCTCAACAAGCTTTTGTGTTCATCGTACCGCCCGAGCTGCAAGAAGCCCTGGTTGCGGGGATGAGGGAAGCAGTAGGACATGTGTCTGTAACGGTGGCCAAGAGTCATCTGGGAGAAGAGAGAGAACTTGTTCACGGACAGGCCTACTATCCCTGAGTAATGGCCTCCCACGCCATGGAATGAATTGCAACAGCCAAAGATTAACAAGTGGGAGTCCCACCTACAATCCACCACGTCCCACCATGTTCTGATGTTAAAAAGTGGGCATCCCACCAATTCTAGCATAAATTAGGTGGGAACAAGTGGGATCCCACCTTACAAATACATTTGCAATTCAAACATCACACTTCATAGCCATATATGTAACTGAGCAACTGAGCAAACCTGGTATGCAACTGAGCAGCAGCATGGATTCAGTTACATAGATAGATGAACCGATCAGATCCTACTAAACGTTCTGTTACAGATATGGATGAATCGATCGAATGCACTAAACCTTGAGTTACATATACGTATGAATCCATTAAACCTTCAGTTACTACTGATCAAGTAGACATGCGACGAGGATACGTTGGCCGCCAAGTCAGGCTTCATAGAACAAATTTTCAGCCCGCAAAACTGCAACACTACACTTTGTAGCTTCATAGAACATGTCCTTGGACAACTTTTTCTTCTTTTGCCATGAGTGCATGAAGTTGACAACTTTCTACTTCTCCTGAAGAAACAAATAATGCTTATCAGTAATTACTTGCACACATGAGACGGCCAGCTTGGGTGGCAATGTTTTCTGTACCAAAAAACTGAAACTATTTTGTCCAACTAGATATCTGAAGACTTTTCTTCTTTGACATTTTTCTTCTTTTTTCTGGAAAAGGAGGTTAAAACCCCTTCGACAAATGTCTGCAACTAATAGCAGATAAAGGCAGGCACACAAGAGGAAGAAGATGAGAAACAAGTGAAGCAAACCATCTATCTACTGACCCCTCCCCTGTTTCTCCACCCATACCTACTAACCAGTAAGGGCCTGCCTGCTCTGCAAAACACCTAGAAAGAATCCTCCCCGAGTGCAAAGCTGCTGCTCAACACAAAGTGAACCAGATATAACATTTGCCATTGAAACAAATTGAAACCACTACCTCCTTGCATGCATTCCTCCAGCTTGCAATTAGCTGTGACCCCATAAGCTGGCAGTCACCTAGTCAGATGTGGTGAAGAGAGTATTTTTGGTGAAGGAACAAAAAGTGCAAAGCACAACTAGCAGAATTACCTTAGGTGGTTCTAGCATCCTCTTGATCACCACCATGGTCTCCAGCTTTTGGTTCCGCCTTTTGGCGATCTGCAATATTGGAGGCATTCGAAATGAAACATTCAACATGGAAGGTATTACGTAAAGTATGAAAAATAATAAAAAACATATTACCAGCTGCTCGAAACCAATCCTCGAGGCACATCAGCGTCTCAACAGTACTCGGGATCAAACCACTTCTTTGTTCAGTGATGATCCTTCTGTTGGGGAACGTAGTAATTTCGAAATTTTCCTACGCACCCTCGTAGACCGTAAGCGGAAGCGTTAGCACAACGCGGTTGATGTAGTCATACGTCTTCACGATCCGACCGATCCAAGCACCGAACGTACGGAGCCTCCGAGTTCAGCACACGTTCAGCTCGATGATGATCTCCGGCCCTCCGATCCAGCAAAGGCTCCGGAGATGAGTTCCGTCAGCACGACGGCGTGGTGACGATGATGATGTTCTACCGGCGCAGGGCTTCGTCTAAACTCCGTGATGATATGAGCGAGGTGGAATATGGTGGAAGGGGGCACCGCACACGGCTAAGGAACGATCCGTAGATCAACTTGTGTGTCTATGGGGTGCCCCCCGCCCCCGTATATAAAGGAGCCAGGGGGGTGGAGGCCACCAGCATAAGGGGGGGCGCCAAGGGGGGAGTCCTACTCCCACCGGGAGTAGGACTCCCCTTTTCCAAGTTGGAGTAGGAGAGAAGGGGGAAAGAGGAGGAAGAGGGGAAGGAAAGGGGGGGTGCCGCCCCCTTCCCTTGTCCTATTCGGACTAGGAGGGGGAGGGGCGCGCGGCCCCCTCCTGGCTCCTTCCTCTTCTCCCTCTTGGCCCATGTAGGCCCATTAACCCCCCGGGGGGTTCCGGTAACCTCCCGGTACTCCGGTAAAATGCCGATTTCACTCGGAACCATTCCGATGTCCAAACATAGGCTTCCAATATATCAATCTTTATGTCTCGACCATTCCGAGACTCCTCGTCATGTCCGTGATCACATCCGGGACTCCGAACAAACTTCGGTACATCAAAACTTATAAACTCATAATAAAACTGTCATCGAAATGTTAAGCGTGCGGACCCTACGGGTTCGAGAACTATGTAGACATGACCTAAAACCATTCTCGGTCAATAACCAATAGCGGGACCTGGATGCCCATATTGGTTCCTACATATTCTACGAAGATCTTTATCGGTCAAATCGCATAACAACATACTTTGTTCCCTTTGTCATCGGTGTGTTACTTGCCCGAGATTTGATCGTCGGTATCCAATACCTAGTTCAATCTCGTTACCGGCAAGTCTCTTTAATCGTTCCGTAATACGTCATCTCATAACTAACTCATTAGTTACATGCTTGCAAGGCTTAGGTGATGAGTATTACCGAGAGGGCCCAGAGATACCTCTCCGACAATCGGAGTGACAAATCCTAATCTCGAATTATGCCAACCCAACAAGTACCTTTGGAGACACCTGTAGAGCACCTTTATAATCACCCAGTTACGTTGTGACGTTTGGTAGCACACAAAGTGTTCATCCGGTAAACGGGAGTTGCATAATCTCATAGTCATAGGAACATGTATAAGTCATGAAGAAAGCAATAGCAACATACTAAACAATTGGGTGCTAAGCTAACTGAATGGGTCATGTCAATCACATCATTCTCCTAATGATGTGATCCCGTTAATCAAATGACAACTCATGTCTATGGCTAGGAAACATAACCATCTTTGATTAACGAGCTAGTCAAGTAGAGGCATACTAGTGACACTCTGTTTGTCTATATATTCACACATGTATTATGTTTCCGGTTAATACAATTCTAGCATGAATAATAAACATTTATCATGATATAAGGAAATAAATAATAACTTTATTATTGCCTCTAGAGCATATTTCCTTCAGTCTCCCACTTGCACTAGAGTCAATAATCTAGATCACATCACAATGTGATTAACATCGATAGTTCACATCATCATGTGATTAACACCTATAGTTCACATCGCCATGTGACCAACACCCAAAGGGTTTACTAGATTCAGTAATCTAGTTCACATCGCTATGTGATTAACACCCAAAGAGTACTAAGGTGTGATCATGTTTTGCTTATGAGAGAATCTTAGTCAACGGGTCTTTCACATTCAGATCCGTTATGTATTTTGCAATTTTCTATGTCTACAATGCTCTGCACGGAGCTACTCTAGCTAATTGCTCTCACTTTCAATATGTATCTAGATCGAGACTTAGAGTCATCCAGATCGGTGTCAAAACTTGCATCGACGTAACCCTTTACGCCGAACCTTTTTTCACTTCCATAATCAAGAAACATATCCTTATTCCACTAAGGATAATTTTGACCGCTGTCAAGTGATCTACTCCTAGATCACTATTGTACTCCCTTGCCAAACTCAGTGTAGGGTATACAATAGATCTGGTACACAGCATGGCATACTTTATAGAACCTATGGCCAAGGCATAGGGAATGACTTTCATTCTCTTTCTATATTCTGCCGTGGTCGGGTTTTGAGTCTTACTCAATTTCACACCTTGTAACACAGGCAAGAACTCTTTCTTTGACTGTTCCATTTTGAACTACTTCAAAATATTGTCAAGGTATGTACTCATTGAAAAAACTTATCAAGCGTCTTGATCTATCTCTATAGATCTTGATGCTCAATATGTAAGCAGCTTCACCGAGGTCTTTCTTTGAAAAACTCCTTTCAAACACTCCTTTATGCTTTGCAGAATAATTCTACTTTATTTCCGATCTACAATATGTCATTCACATATACTTATCGGAAATGCTGTAGTGCTCCCACTCACTTTCTAGTAAATACAGGCTTCACTGCAAGTCTGTATAAACTATATGCTTTGATCAACTTATCAAAGCGTATATTCCAACTCCGAGATGCTTGCACCAGCCCATAAATGGATCGCTGGAGCTTGCGTATTTTGTTAGCACCTTTAGGATTGACAAAACCTTCTGGTTGCATCATATACAACTCTTGTTTAAATCCATTAAGGAATGTAGTTTTGTTTATCCATTTGCCAGATTTCATAAAAATGCGGCAATGGCTAACATGATTTGGACAGACTTAAGCATCGCTACGAGTGAGAAAATTTCATCGTAGTCAACACCTTGAACTTTGTCAAAAACCTTTTCGACAAGTCCAGCTTTGTAGATAGTAACACTACTATCAACGTCCGTCTTCCTCTTGAAGATCCATTTAATCTCAATGGCTCCGATCATTGGGCAAGTCAATCAAAGTCCATACTTTGTTCTCATACATGGATCCCATCTCAGATTTCATGGCCTCAAGCCATTTTGCGGAATCTGGGCTCATCATTGCTTCCTCATAGTTCGTAGGTTTGTCATGGTCAAGTAACACGACCTCCAGAACAGGATTACCGTACCACTCTGGTGCGGATCTCACTCTATTTTACCTGTGAGGTTCGGTAGTAACTTGATCTGAAGTTACATGATCATCATCATTAGCTTCCTCACTAATTGGTATAGTAGTCACGAGAACAGATTTCTGTGATGAACTACTTTCCAATAAGGGAACAAGTACAGTTACCTCATCAAGTTCTACTTTCCTCCCACTCACTTCTTTCGAGAGAAACTCCTTCTCCAGAAAGGATCCATTTATTAGCAACGAATGTTTTGCCTTCGGATCTGTGATAGAAGGTGTACCCAACAATTTCCTTTGGGTATTCTATGAAGACGCACTTCTCCGATTTGGGTTTGAGCTTATCAGGATGAAACTTTTTCACATAAGCATCGCAGCCCCAAACTTTAAGAAACGACAACTTTGGTTTCTTGCTAAACCACAGTTCATATAGTGTCGTCTCAACGGATCTAGATGGTGCCCTATTTAACGTGAATGCAGTTGTCTCTAATGCATGATCCCAAAACGATATTGGTAAATCGGTAAGAAACATCATAGATTGTACTATATCCAATAAAGTACGGTTATGACGTTCAGACACACCATTATGATGTGGTGTTCCAGGTGGCATGAATTTGTGAAACTATTCCACATTGTTTTAATTGAAGACCAAACTCGTAACTCAAATATTCGTCTTCACGATCAGATCGTAGAAACTTTAATTTTCTTGTTACGATGATTTTCCACTTCACTCTGAAATTCTTTGAACCTTTCAACTATTTCAGACTTATGTTTCATCAAGTAGATATACCCATATCTGCTCAAATCATCTTGTGAAGGTCAGAAAATAACGATACCCGCCGCGAGCCTTAACACTCATCGGATCGCATACATCAGTATGTATTATTTCCAATAAGTCGGTTGCTCGCTCCATTGTTCGGAGAAGGAGTCTTAGTCATCTTGCCCATGAGGCATGGTTCGCAAGCATCAAGTGATTCATAATCAAGTGATTCCAAAATCCCGTCAAGATGGAGTTTCTTCATGCGCTTTACACCAATATGACCTAAATGGCAAGTGCCACAAATAAGTTGCACTATCATTATTAACTTTGCATCTTTTGGTTTCAATATTATGAATATGTGTATCACTACGATCGAGATCCAATGAACCATTTTCATTGGATGTGTAACCATATAAGGTTTTATTCATGTAAACAGAACAACAGTTTATTCTCTTACTTAAATGAATAACCGTATTGCAATAAACACGATCAAATCATATTCATGCTCAACGCAAACACCAAATAACATTTATTTAGGTTCAACACTAATCCCGAAAGTATAGGGAGTGTGTGATGATGATCATATCAATCTTGAAACTACTTTCAACACACATCGTCACTTCACCCTTAACTAGTTTCTGTTTATTCTGCAACTCCTGTTTCGAGTTACTACTCTTAGCAACTAAACCAGTACCAAATACCGAGGGGTTGCTATAAACACTAGTAAAGTACACATCAATAACATGTATATCAAATATACCTTTGTTCACTTTGCCATCCTTCTTATCCGCCAACTACTTGGGGTAGTTCTGCTTTCAGTGACCAGTCCCTTTGCAGTAGAAGTACTTAGTCTCAGGCTTAGGTCCAGACTTGAGCTTCTTCACTTGAGCAGCAACTTGCTTGCTGTTCTTCTTGAAGTTCCCTTCTATCCCTTTGTCCTTTTCTTGAAACTAGTGGTCTTGTTAACCATCAACACTTGATGTTCTTTCTTGATTTCTACCTTCATCGATTTCATCATCATGAAAAACTCGGGAATCATTTTCATCATCCCTTGCATACTATAGTTCATCATGAAGTTCTACTAACTTGGTGATGGTGACTAGAGAATTCATCAATCACTATCTTATCTCGGAAGATTAACTCCCACTTGATTCAAGCGATTGTAGTACCTGGACAATCTGAGCACATGCTCACTAGTTGAGCGATTCTCCTCCATCTTTTAGCTATAGAACTTGTTGGAGACTTCATATATCTCAACTCGGTATTTGCTTGAAATATTAACTTCAATTCTGGAACATCTCATATGGTCCATGATGTTCAAAACATCTTTGAAGTCCCGATTCTAAGCCATAAAGCATGGTGCACAAAACTATCAAGTAGTCATCATATTGAGCTAGCCAAACGTTCATAACGTCTGCATCTGCTCCTGCAATAGGTCTGTCACCTAGCGGTGTATTAAGGACATAATTCTTCTGTGCAGCAATGAGGATAAACCTCAGATCGCGGATCCAATCCGCATCATTGCTACTAACATTTTTCAACACAATTTTCTCTAGGAACATATCAAAATAAACATATGAAAGCAACAACGCAAGCTATTGATCTTACAACATAATTTGCAAAATACTACCAGGACTAAGTTCATGATAAATTTAAGTTCAATTAATCATATTACTTAAGAACTCCCACTTAGCAGACATCTCTCTAGTCATCTAAGTGATCACGTGATCCAAATCAACTAAACCATAACCGATCATCACGTGAGATGGAGTAGTTTTCAATGGTGAACATCACTATGTTGATCATATCTACTATATGATTCACGCTCGACCTTTCGGTCTCCGTGTTCCGAGGCCATATCTGCATATGCTAGGCTCGCCAAGTTTAACCTGAGTATTCCGCGTGTGCAAAACTGGCTTGCACCCATTGTAGATGGACGTAGAGCTTATCACACCCGATCATCACGTGGTGTCTGGGCACGACGAACTTTGGCAACGGTGCATACTTAGGGAGAACGCTTCTTGATAATTAGTGAGAGATCATCTAAAATGCTACCGTCAATCAAAGCAAGAATAAGATGTATAATAGATAAACATCATATGCAATCTAAATATGTGACATGATATGGCCATGATCATCTTGTGCCTTTGATCTCCATCTCCAAAGTACTGTCATGATCTCTATCGTCACCGGCACGACAGCATGATCTACATCATCTTGATCTATATCAATGTGTCATCACATGGTTGTCTCACCAACTATTGCTCTTGCAACTATTGCTATCATATAGCGATAAAGTAAAGCAATTATTTGGCACTTGCATCTTATGCAACAAAGAGACATCCATAGGGCTTCTGCCAGTGGCCGATAACTTCAACAAAACATGATCAACTCATACAACAACTTATATCTTATCACGTCTTGACCATATCACATCACAACATGCCCCGCAAAAACAAGTTAGACGTCCTCTAATTTGCTGTTGCAAATTTTACGTGGCTGCTACGGGCTGAGCAAGAACCGTTCTTACCTACGCATCAAAACCACAACGATAGTTCGTCAAGTTAGTGCTGTTTTAACCTTCGCAAGGACCGGGCGTAGCCACACTCGGTTCAACTAAAGTTGGAGAAACTGACACCCGCTAGTCACCTGTGTGCATAGCACGGCGGTAAAACCAGTCTCGCGTAAGCGTACGCGTAATGTCGGTCCGGGCCGCTTCATCCAACAATACCGCCGAACCAAAGTATGACATCTTTGGTAAGCAGATGACTTGTATCGCCCACAACTCACTTGTGTTCTACTCGTGCATATAACATCAAACCATAAAACCTAGGCTCGGATGCCACTGTTGAGGAACGTAGTAATTTCAAAATTTTCCTACGCACACGCAAGATCATGGTGATGGCATAACAACGAGAGGGGAGAGTGTTCGTCCATGTACCCACGTAGACCGTAAGCGGAAGCGTTAGCACAACGCGGTTGATGTAGTCGTATGTCTTCACGATCCGACCGATCCAAGCACCGAACGTACGGAGCCTCCGAGTTCAGCACACATTCAGCTCGATGACGATCTCCGGCCCTCCGATCCAGCAAAGGCTCCGGAGATGAGTTCCGTCAGCACGAGGGCGTGGTGACGATGATGATGTTCTACCAGCGCAGGGCTTCGCCTAAACTCCGCGACGATATGACCAAGGTGGAAATGGTGGAAGGGGGCACCGCACACGGCTAAGGAACGATCCGTAGATCAATTTGTGTGTCTATGGGGTGCCCCCCGCCCCCGTATATAAAGGAGCCAGGGGGAGGAGGCCACCGGCCTAAGGGGGCGCGCCAAGGGGGGAGTCCTACTCCCACCGGGAGTAGGACTCCCTTTCCAAGTTGGAGTAGGAGAGAAGGGGAAAGAGGAGGAAGAGGGAAGGAAGGGGGCGCCGCCCCTTCCCTGTCCTATTCGGACTAGGAGGGGAGGCGCACGGCCCCTCCAGCTCCTTCCTCTTCTCCCTCTTGGCCCATGTAGGCCCATTAACCCCGGGGTTCCGGTAACCTCCGGTACTCGGTAGAAATGCCGATTTCACGGAACCATTCCGATGTCCAAACATAGGCTTCCAATATATCAATCTTTATGTCTCGACCATTCCGAGACTCCTCGTCATGTCCGTGATCACATCCGGGACTCCGAACAAACTCCGGTACATCAAAACTTTTAAACTCATAATAAAACTGTCATCGAAACGTTAAGCGTGCGGACCCTACGGGTTCGAGAACTATGTAGACATGACCTAAAACCATTCTCGGTCAATAACAAATAGCGGGACCTTGATGCCCATATTGGTTCCTACATATTCTACGAAGATCTTTATCGGTCAAATCGCATAACAACATACTTTGTTCCCTTAGTCATCGGTATGTTACTTGCCCGAGATTTGATCGTCGGTATCCAATACCTAGTTCAATATCGTTACCGGCAAGTCTCTTTACTCGTTCCGTAATACGTCATCTCATAACTAACTCATTAGTTACATGCTTGCAAGGCTTAGGTGATGAGTATTACCGAGAGGGCCCAGAGATACCTCTCCGACAATCGGAGTGACAAATCCTAATCTCTAATTATGCCAACCCAACAAGTACCTTTGGAGACACCTGTAGGGCACCTTTATAATCACCCAGTTACGTTGTGACGTTTGGTAGCACACAAAGTGTTCCTCCGGTAAACGGGAGTTGCATAATCTCATAGTCATAGGAACATGTATAAGTCATGAAGAAAGCAATAGCAACATACTAAACGATCGGGTGCTAAGCTAACTGAATGGGTCATGTCAATCACATCATTCTCCTAATGATGTGATCCTGTTAATCAAATGACAATTCATGTCTATGGCTAGGAAACATAACCATCTTTGATTAACGAGCTAGTCAAGTAGAGGCATACTAGTGACACTCTGTTTGTCTATATATTCACACATGTATTATGTTTCCGGTTAATACAATTCTAGCATGAATAATAAACATTTATCATGATATAAGGAAATAAATAATAACTTTATTATTGCCTCTAGAGCATATTTCCTTCACCTTCTTGCATTGCTGAATGCAGCCTCTGCAGACACTGTAGACGCGGACATTGCCAATATGTCCCGTGCTATAGCTGCAAGCACCGGATACTTTGGGGAGTGAATCTCCCACCACTTTAAGATATCCAATTTCTGTCGGCGAGGAAACAGATCTTCTTCAAGATATCGCTGTAGCTCATTTGAGTTATGGGATCTTTTCAATCTCAAATGCTTATCCCAGTCATCAAGAGTGCCCTCACCAGCCTCCTCTACAACCTCATCACCTTCATCAGAAGTGTTTCCAAATTCATATGCATATTCAACAAATAGGATCTTCATTGCACTATTCACTTGGGTAAGATATTTCTTTGCGCCACCACCAAAAGTTGCGGTCAGTCGGAAGTCAACATATTCATATTTGTACCTTGGATCAAATATCACCGGCAGACAACTTGTTAAGAATGACTCCTCAAAATATTTGATCCATTTCTTCTCCATCTCTTTCACCATGGCAACAATGGTAGGATTTTCACTTACGACTTCTCTCTCCATTATTTGCTTCACATTCCAGACCTCATAGAAGTATAGGTGAGAGGTGGAATATGTCCTACCCGAGATTTTCTTTGTGGCTGTGTAAAAAGCGGCCAAAAGATGGCAAATAGCTTCGGCCATCTCCCATTCATTAGCCGAAGGAGCAAATTTATAATCTTTGTCAGCTTCTTTCAAGGCTTCGAACGCTGCTCTGAACGTCAATGATGATTCAAGCATTAGGTACGTTGAATTCTATCGGGTAGGCACATCCAGCGTAGGATGGTTTTTACAAGCAAGTCCCACCCGCGCAATCATCGCATTGAATTTCTCCATTCTACCTTGTGAACTCTTGACATACTGCACTGATTCTCTGATTCTATCAACAACTGACGCCATTGCGTCGAGCCCATCTTGCACCACTAGATTCAATACATGTGCAGCACATCTAACATGCAATAACTTTCCACTATGATGCAGAAGATACCTATCTGCCAATTTTTTTCTCAAGTGGCCAACCATTGAGGTATTAACTGATGCATTGTCTAGGGTAAAGCTAAATATTTTGTCTTCAATTTTCCAATCTCTCAAGATATTTTGCACCATGTCAAACATGTTATGAGCGCTGTGCGGAGTTTCCAGGAGGCAAAATCTGATTATTCTGTTTTGTAGAGTCCATGAGCCATCAATAAAGTGGGCAGTTATGCATAAATAACCCAGCTTCCGATTGGACGTCCACATGTCACCCGTCAATGATACTCGAGAACTTAGATTGCTAAAGAGTGTTTGAATTTCTTTTTTGTGTCTATCATATGCATCAATGCAATCTTGCTTAATTGTTTCTCTGCATACCACGTTGAACCATGGATTCAATATCTTAACAAAGGACCTAAAGCCATGATATTCAACAAAAGTGAAAGGTAATTCATGTAGCACAATCAACTTTGCCAGTGCTCTACGTGCATGCCCTTGGTCAAAATTCCACTCTGGATCAATTGCACTATCAGTTTGTATCTTGGCAGCCATACCATCCATTTTAGATCTCTCCTCATATACCAACAAATGTTTATTGATATGACTTGTCCCTGACTTTTTTGAGGCAGGAAATAGTTGGTTGCAGTAAGTGCAACGTCCTTATGCAAGCATTCCATCAATATAGATTGGTTTTGCCTCTTTTCAAATTTTTGATTTTAATTTTCGTGGTCTGCGTGAACCAAGGTTTGCTACTTTGGGTGTCAGAGCCAGCAGTGAAGGCTATGACGGGGATAGTGACTTGTCTTTTTTCCCTTCTGGCTAAAAATGACACTACCACGTTGTTAAGAACTCGAGATCTTACCACCTTTTTGCATAGTGATGGCTGCTTATCCTTGTCAACGGGAGAAGATCTAGCTGATGGCTTCTTGTCCTTGTCAATGAGCAAAGCTCCAAGTGATGGTGTAGTTGCAACATCTCTCTGGGAAACAAGAAAAGCATACGCAATAAGCTTGAGAAAGAGTCAATCTGATAGTTGTTGCAACTGAAATATCTCTCTAGGAAACATGAAAAGGGTAGACAAATAAGCTTGAGAAGGGCAATTTAATTCAGATATAATCACTCACAATTGAAATTCACCTTATTAAGCCTTTTCTTCTTTAATGGTGGTGCCTGCTTATCCATGTCAACGGCCAAAGGTCCAAGCAACGATGCTGGTGGATTAGTGCACATTCCTTCACTTGCCTGAGAAAAAAAAATTGTTGTTGTCTAATAAGTATTACTAAACAGTAAATTAAACATAAAGACTTTATGTCTATTTCTTGAACTTCGACGACTTCATGATAAAGTAGTGTCATAATTGTACCTTCCTCTTTTTTTTCGATGTCAACGGCTTCATCACGACTTTGTTCGTTTCTTGGTGTTCTGCATGAAGCTCGCCGCTACTCTGCCTACTTCGCTTCCTTTTCTTGCACTTTGGTGGTTCCACATGGAGCTCACTAGGAGCCTTGTGCTCCTCAAGATCCGGGCCATTAGCCTTCTCAATTTTTATGGCACACAAGAGCTCACCCTTGTGCTACTCCAGATCTGAAAATTTTCACAACCAGGTTATTTTCATGGTACTATACTAGTTACAAGGTCATATACATGAACTAGATAGTCACACAAAAAAACTCAATTATTCAGCTAAAAGTCTTGTACTAACTAGTATAGTACCCCAATAAAACAGGATGGCCAAACCCCTGTTGCCCAGATCAAAAAATCAAGGATGCAATATAGAAGGCATGTCAATATCTTTCTTGCAGACAAAAGCAAGGATGTGAATATCAACCTAGAGAGCCAAGATATTTCTCAGAGTGGTTGGTTGAACATAATAACGGAGACAAGACAATCCAGCAGAAAATGGGACTCAGTTGTCTCCAAACCATATGAAACCTCACAGAAAAAATCTCAAGAGATTGAAATGTTAATAGTGGAGGAAAGGTTACCCTTGTATAGGTTATGGTTCAGCATGGACCATAGCTGAAGGAGTAGGATGCAATATCGGATACATATCTTAATTTGAAAAGGTTTTGGATGGCCCAGCAAGATATGGTCAACAGAAGAAAGGAGAATATCGCACAAAAAAAGAAAAGGAGAATGATCACCAACTGGTAGCCCACAAAGTAAAATTGTTGATGGCTCGGTAAAGTAAGCAAAGTTTGACTGAATACGGACACAAGAAGTACAGAAGATTGACCAACCAGGAGAAATAGTTCAGAAGAGGACACATCAATCAGTGGAGCTTGACGGATCCTTTTTACGAAATTATTCTAAATAATCAGTTATCAGCATAAAGCAAACTGCAGGCTTGGTCATGAAATAATATTGCAGACTTGATCTGGAGCAGACCTTATTTCACTAATGATAAATGCTTGCATGGTCGAAGAGATAACAATTATATACTGCCTGAAAGCATTTCGATGCTCGAGAAATTGTTAGAATTTTATTTTCTTGATATGGTACCTAGTACCAACAGAGCAAGCCTATCTGTTCCCTGTGTTACTTTTCCTAGTGACCAGACCATAAAGCTTTGTGAACAACCACAGAAGCCTCTGAAGTCAATAAACAGACAACATAAGTACAATGGCTGTTCTTCTTAAATAATCTTCAAGTTATTTTTCCAAAATATCTTAGCTCCTGAGTTGATGTTGCGGTAAACATCACCTTTATATTCAGCTAAAAGTCTAGTATATTTCTATTAGCAGCACAAGTAAGATGGCAAGCCCCTGTTACCCAGATCAAACTGAACTTAACTTAACTGACTGAACTTAACTGAGTTTCCATACACAGCCTGATTTGTATCTGCTGTTGTTGTCTGACCTAGGGCACTCTCTATCCGACAAGTCACGCCAAGAACAGCGGTTCCAATCACGAACAAAACAATAGGTTTGACAGAAATAGAAAGAAAAAAATTCAGTGGATCTTGACTCTGAACTTGGAAGGAAAGCAAGCATCAGATCCATGAGCAATCCACCAACAACTTCATCTTGACTCTTAACAGAAACTTCAACTTGACTCTTAACTGAAACTGAAATAGGATTTGATTGATTGATGTAACACCCCAAAAATTTTAACCATGATTTGTTTATTAAAATTTTGTGAGGAGATTAAATTTTTATTTTCTGGATTTATCCTTTGATTTCAGAACCTTTCTTTTCTTTGATATTGTGGAGTTTTTGCCCTAAGAGGAAACTTTCCAAAAATATTATTGGACTTGTATACCTTCTCAAGAAACATTTCTTTTATCAGTGGAATAATTTCTACAATTATTTTTCCCTGAGCTTTATTTCTATAAAATGGGTTTTCATAAGTTTTGGAACCTCTTTTGCACTACAACCCTTTGATAAATTCATTTAAAAATCCCACCAAAAATTGGGGATGACATATGATGTCCCTAAATCACTTTTATGCAAAAATATCCTTTAGTCATTTGGAGATTTTGAACTTTACCCCAAGTTTTCAAATCTGGTCCAGTTGGTACTTTTGCACTACAACCTATTTATATATTTCTTTAAAACTTCCACCAAAATTAGGGGAGGTTAGTTGGAGTATAATATTCATCTTGGTGCAAAAACCCACTAATGTTCTTTGAAAAAATTGAGCAATTCATCCTCTTTTGCTCTCTGGTCCAGTTTGGCATTTGCTACTGCAACCATACTTTAGCTTGCCCTTTTACCCTTGATTCTCTTTCCTGCTTATAGACCACCCTGCAAAACCCTTAAGTCCAAGGGAGTGAACCCATTGGAGTAATTTTGGTCCATGAAACTATGCCCTTTTCTTTCTGTCCAAAATTGGTTTTCTCAAAAACTTGCACCAACAAGTTTCTGTTTTTGCCAAACTAACCTTGCCAACCTCTTCATCACCTATAGAGACACTGGTTTGGAGCTTTTGGCCACCCCAAGAGTTGCCTAGATGCCCCTGGCATTCTGTCAAACACCTTGTGTGCATGGCCAATTCTGACTTGGTTTTTAGTTTGCATTGTGGACTTGGTCCCCTGACCAAACCAACATGTCCACTAAGCTCCTAGATGACTCTAACCTAGACCTGCTAATCCCCAGCGCCACCCAAGCCTCCTGGCATGCCTTGGCATTTTGCCGAACACCTGGCGCGCGTGCTCTGGGCGTGCCCAGAGCGCACGTTTGCACGCCAAGACGCACCGAGTCGCCAAGGCCCCACTGCCGCCTCCCGCTCGTTCTAATCCATCCCCACTCACAGCCAGGCGCACCCGACCTCTCCTCGCCAGAGCCGCCTGCCCCTCCTCGGCGCCCTACAAGGCTACCACCACCGCAAGCAGCCACCATCGCTCCGACAGCCCTTGCCATGGACGGCGCCGCCCGAGCCACAGCCGCGCGCCAGCTGCCCCCTGGAGCAGCTCAAGCTCATCCGCAAGCTCGTCCAGTAGCGCACGTCGCCCTGCAGCAACAGAACGGCAGTTCGCCGTCGAGCTTATCCCCAGCCACCGCGGAACCGACCTAGTCACGCTATGAAAGGAACCCCCAAGCTCGTCTGACACCTAGGCAACCTCGTGCCATCCCCCTAGGGCCCCCACAGCCAGCAGTCGATGGTGGGAAGCCATCTTCCTCGCCTCCGGCCAGTTCGGCCGCCGCCACTCTCCGGCTCCGTTCGTCGCGAGCAGGCCCTCCCCCGTCCATCTAGCACCACCACCCGACTCCCCTCGACCGTGTGGAGCTGCCCAGCCTCTCATCTTCGACCGGGGGCCATCGTAGCCCGAACCCCCAAATCCTCCCGAAGCCACCTCCACTTCAGAGCTCGCCGCCGGCGACTCCCTTCATCCCCGCTAGCCTGTCGATCACCGGGAGGACCGCTCTGGACTGGCGGATTCATCCCCACCCTAAGAACCCCGTGAGGAGCCTCCAATCACCGGCGTCGATCACCGGAGCCCCGCCTCTGTTCGGCCAGAGGAGGAAGGAGGCGGGGGCGACCGGTCAAACCTGACCAGTGGGCCCAAGGGACCCACTGTCAGTGACCCCGAGGCGGTCCACACTGGCATTAGTGGAGACGTAAAGCCCAGAGTACGCTTCCGCCCCCGAACCGTTTTTCTTTTTCTATTTCTTTTATTATTTTTTTAAACAGAAATTTGACTAAACTTTGACTGGCTATAACTTTTTAAATATAACTCCAAATGAGTTGATTCTTTTTCCTACCTCTCTCAAATTTCACCTAGTTTATTTTAAAATTTATTTCAAAAATAATTAGGAAAACTTTTTGTACTGTTTTTAAAGTTTGTCTTAATTTGAATATTTTCAAAAATAGGATTTTGAAGAAGAAGGCAACTTTCAAAAAAGCACCCCAGTTGCATACTCTTGAAGGCAAGCATTCTGAACCCTGGCGTAATATTGTTGTGTGTTGTTTGATACAGTTTCAACACCACCTTAACTCGAAGAATTTGATATTTTATGTGATGACATGATCATACTCATGAGTGCAAATGAATGTTCCTTGCTGTTGGAATTTGATATGCTTGTGATAGTAATCACCCTCGTTGGCCTTTCATGCCTATCGGAAGGAAGCCGATAAAGTCTCTGTCTTGGGTAGACACGAGCTTGTCCCTGGTTCCTCGTCAAGACGGTTGTGTCCGGTATGGCATGATGAGGTATGATAAGTGGTGATTCTGTCTGTTGGTTGAAATATATTTGTTATGCTAATCATGCAGGGAATACTTAAACCTCCTGAGTCGACCATAGATCGAGTCTTGTTCCAGTAACCCCCATACTTGTTTCGTACTACCACTTGTCCCTGCCGCAGGTAGGGTACAGTTCAGTAAATTGTCAACCCTCTCTCGGCACACACCGTACAGAGAGGCCATGGTGGAAGATACCGGCTGCATCCGGTAGGCAGGCCACCTGGTTCGGGGGCATGGGTGTTTCCGGTTGGGACCGAGAGGGGGGCACCCCTTAGTAGCGCGCGGTATAAATTTGATCCCATGCTAATCGAGGTTGTAGCCTCCCAACTTAGAGTTTTGCTTGACAAGTGTTGTGGGTGATTCCAAACACCAGTAAGTTAAACTGGTGTGTGCGGGTCAGGTGTGTTTTCAATTAAAAGATCGTAAATGGAATTAGTCCCAATGGACTAAAGGAATCCGTTACTTGTGGGTAAAGAGTACACCCTCTGCAGAGGTTATATCTATTCGAATAGCCGTGTCCATGGTTAAGGACTACAGTCTGGGAAGGGTCAAGTGTCGGTCTTAGTGTCGGTCTTCGGAGGAGAAACTACTAAACCAGAACATGGATCATGACTTGTGACTTATGATGATTGTGATTATTATTATTATGGACTAACCCTTTATATTATTTGAATTATTGAGTATCCCTGGGACAGTTCTACCTCCTGGATATTCATTGTGATTATTTTCTTATAAGCCCTTTATGTGGTGTCACACAGACGCCTGACTGTGGTCTACTTGTTATTTATATAAGCCCTTTATGTGGTGTCGCTGAGACACCCGACTGTGGCATGCTTGTTATTTATTTACTTTGTAAGCCCTTTATGTGGTGTCGCACAGACGCCCAACTGTGGCATGTTTGTTACTTATTCATCTATAAGCCCTTTATGTGGTGTCGCTCAGACGTTCGACTGGGGCATGCTTTATATTATTGTCCTTTCGAGGCGTCGCTTCAAACACCCGATCGGTGCACTCTATTTTTATTCTCTGATTGCATATTCATGTTTTGTATGAACAACCTGCTTACGTGCATCATGGATTTTTTTTATTTCATGACTGACGTTGTGATCATAGAATATTTTAGAGCATGATTATCATTTGTTATATTATACCCGTGTTCATAATGTTTGCGAGTACATTCAAAGTACTCACTGGCTTGTTCCTGGCTATTGTCTTGGCCAGATTTCTTGCTTGGAGAGGAGCGTTGCGATGACAGCCCCGGAACCTAAGCAATGGTGATAGCAGCCTCGCGAAGATAGGAGTTGTCCAGGTCAGCTGTTCCTGTGGGAAATGGAGTCCCATAGACGCTGAATGACCACCAACCGCTTCCGCCATCAGCCACTAGAAACCATTTGTTGTACTCATAGGCCCGAATGGTCTTGTACTACATATTATGTATTTTGCATGGAATTTCTATATCAAGTTGGTGCCTCATCAGCTAACAGTAATCCCGGGGCTGGTGAGCACAAGGACCATTTTTGGAAATTAATATCCTAGAAATCCAGTCCTGACAAACTTGGTATCAGAGCCAGGCAGACCACTGGCTAATCCTATCTTAGCCAGGTCAATAAACCTAGGTTAACCAACCCACCAGACCTTAACCTAACCCCGGCCAAGCTTCTCGTATAAGATAGCCACATAGTGACCTCGACACCTTTTGGTAGTCGGTGCCCAACCTATCAGCCTAGCCTGTCGATCACGCGCGAGTGACCAACACCTAAATTGTCTTGTTCACAAGCGTGCGAAGGAAGACTCCGTCCCCTTTTTCTATAAAAAGGGCATGCTAGCCTCAACCTAGCACAGCACAGCCTCTACTAAAAAACCAAGCTATAATGCCTGGCCCTATTGTGCACAATGAGACCACAACCACCAACCTTGGAGGTTTTGTGACCGTGCTAGCAAACCTCACCCGCCGTGCCTTTGGATTAGAAGAACCCCCAGAATATGTTGTGTACCAAGGGCCCATGAGCGGTGAGAGTCATCAATTCTGGGCCACTGTGCATGTCTATGGTAGGGGTCTATCGCCAGAACGCCCCTACAGGTTCACCGGAAGGACAACTTCCTTTGAGCCACAAGCCATCCAACTAGTTGCTCGAGAGGCTGTAGTTCAACTCCGGCACTTGTCGCCCAGAGTTAGCTGTCGCTTGTTCTACTACTACCCCAGCCGTGACGGGTATGGTAGGCCACCCCAGGTTGCCAACGGAGATCACGAGACGGATCATGCATTGTTGCATCTAGTGCGCTATGTAAGTGCACTAGAGGAACTGTTCGATCAAATCACCCTTGATCTGATCGCAGCTCGTGGAGAACTGATCCGCCGAGCCCCGGCAAGAGGAGAAGATGAGCCCGATGCTGACAACCCAGTTGTGTTGTTCGGACAACCGATCAAGTCCTTGAGGTCTGCCCCAGCCATCAACCAAAATACCTTGGTGTCCCCAGAAGTGCTTCGTCGCCTTTTGGGAACACGCTCCAACGGGATTGTGGCCAACAACCCCCGCGATGGTCATCATTGCTACCCCGACCCTGCAGCCCCTCAACCCCCTCCAGCTAACCCTGACGGTGAAACCCATGGAGAAGCCTCGATGTCCACAAGGCACGCCCGCTTAGATATTAACGAGGTAGACTAAGTCACTCGAGTAGTACCGAGTCTTAGTATGTCCACGCCCTGTAATTGTGTGATCCTGTATCACCATAATTAAATGTTGTTTGCTTGAGCACCCCTATTTTAAACAGTAGCCATGCATAAGTATGTTGGTGTACGGTTGCATTTTTAATTCCGGGCGTAGCTACCAAAAACCAACCCCGACGACACGAAGTTTGTGCTATGAGTAAGTTGTTTGGTTCCAGCTAATGGGAGTAATATTTTCAACACAACCCTTAGTAAATCTCGAGGACGAGATTTTTCTTAAGGGGGGTAGTGTTGTAACACCCCAAAATTTTAGGCATGATTTGTTTATTAAAATTTTGCCAGGAAATTTTATTTTTATTTTCTGGATTTATCCTTTGATTTCAGAACCTTTCTTTTCTTTGATATTATGGAGTTTTTGCCCTAAGTGAAAACTTTCCAAAAATATTATTGGACTTGTATACCTTCTCAAGAAACATTTCTTTTATTAGTGGAATAATTTTTGCAATTATTTTTCCCTGAGCTTTATTTCTCTAAAATGGGTTTTCATAAGTTTTGGAGCCTCTTTTGCACTACAACCCTTTGATAGAATCATTTAAAAATTCCACCAGAAATTGGGGATGACATATGATGTCCCTAAATCACTTTTATGAAAAAATATCCTTTAGTTATTTGGAGATTTTGAACATTACCCCAAGTTTTCAAATCTAGTCCAGTTGGTACTTTTGCACTACAACCTATTTATATATTTCTTTAAAACTTCCACCAAAGTTAGGGGAGGTTAGTAGGAGTATATTATTCATCTTGGTGCAAAAACCCACTAATGTTCTTTGAAAAATTTGAGCAATTCATCCTCTTTTGCTCTCTGGTCCAGTTTGGCATTTTCTACTGCAACCATATTTTAGCTTACCCTTTTACCCTTGGTTCTTTTTCCTGCTTATAGACCACCCTGCAAAACCCTTAAATCCAAGGGAGTGAACCCATTGGAGTATTTTTGGTCCAAGAAACTATGCCCTTTTCTTTCTGTCCAGAATTGGTTTTCTCAAAAACTTGCACTAACAAGTTTCTATTTTTGCCAAACTAACCTTGCCAACCTCTTCATCACCTATAGACACACTGGTTTGGAGCTTCTGGCCACCCCAAGAGTTGCCTAGATGCCCTTGGCATTCTGTCAAACACCTCGTGTGCTTGGCCAGTTCTGGCTTGGTTTTTAGTTTGCATTGTGGACTTGATCCCCTTACCAAACCAACATGTCCACTAAGCTCCTAGATGACTCTAACCTAGACCTGCGAATCCCCAGCCCCACCCAAGCCTCCTGGCATGCCTTGGCATTTTGCCGAACACGTGGCGTGTGTGCTCTAGGCACGCCCAGAGCGCACGTTTTGCACGCGCGCGCACCGAGTCACCGCATCCCACTGCCGCCTCCCCGCGCTCGTTCTAATCCATCCCCACTCACAGCCAGCGCACCCCGACCTCTCCCTCGACGCAGAGCCGCCCTGGCCCCCTCCTGGTGCCCTATAGCGCCACCACCGCAAGCCGCCACCACCGCTCCGACAGCCCCTGCCATGGACGGCGCCGCCCGAGCCACAGCCGTGCGCTAGCTGCCCCCTGGAGCAGCTTAAGCTCATCCACTAGCGCACGTCGCCGCCATGTCGCCCTGCAGCAACAGAACGGCGGTTCGCCGTCGAGCTTATCCCCGGCCGCCGCGGTACCGACCTAGTCGCGCTATAAAAGGAACCCCCGAGCTCGTCCGACACCCAGGCAACCTCGTGCCATCCCCCTAGGGCCCCCACAGCCAGCAGTTGACGGCGGGAGGCCATCTTCCTCGCCTCCGGCCAGTTCGGCCGCTGCCACTCTCTGGCGCCGTTCGTCGTGAGCAGGCCCTCCCCTGTCCATCTAGCACCACCACCCGACTCCCCTCGACCGTGCGGAGCTGCCCAGCTCTCAGCTTCGACCGGGAACCACCGTAGCCCGAACCCCCAAATCCTTCCGAAGCCACCTCCGTCGCGGAGCTCACCGCTGGCGACTCCCTTCGTCCCCGCCAGCCTGTCGACCACCGGGAGGACCGCCCTGGACTGGCGGATCCATCCCCGCCCTCAGAACCCCGCGAGGAGCCGTCAATCATCGGCGTCGATCGCCGGAGCCCCGCCTCTGTTCGGCCAGAGGAGGAAGGAGGCGGGGGTGACCGATCAAACCTGACCAGTGGGCCCAAGGGACCCACTGTCAGTGACCCCGAGCCGGTCCATGCTGGCATTAGTGGAGACGTAAAGCCCAGAGTACGCTTTCCCCCCGATCCGTTTTTCTTTTTCTGTTTCTTTTATTATTATTTTTAAACAGAAATTTGACTAAACTTTGACTGGCTATAACTTTTTAAATATAACTCCAAATGAGTTGATTCTTTTTCCTACCTCTTTCAAATTTCACCTAGTTTATTTTAAGATTTATTTCAAAAATAATTAGGAAAACTTTTTGTACTGTTTTTAAAGTTTGTATTAATTTGAATATTTTCAAAAATAGGATTTTGAAGAAGGCAACTTTCAAAAATGCACCCCCACTTGCATAATCTTGAAGGCAAGCATTCTGAACCCTGGCGTAATATTGTTGTGTGTTGTTTGATACAGTTTCAACACCACCTTAACTCGAAGAATTCGATATTTTATGTGATGACATGATCATACTCATGAGTGCAAATGAATGTCCCTTGCTGTTGGAATTTGATATGCTTGTGATAGTAATCACCCTCGTCGGCCTTTCCTGTCTATCAGAAGGAAGCCAGGAAAGTCTCTGTCTTGGGTAGACACGAGCTTGTCCCTGGCTCTTCGTCGAGACGGTTGTGTCCGGTATGGCAAGATGAGGTATGATGAGTGGTGATTCTGTCTGTTGGTTGAAATATATTTGTTATGCTAATCATGCAGGGAATACTTAAACCTCTTGAGTCGACCATAGGTCGAGTCTTGTTCCAGTAACCCCCATACTTGTTTCGTACTACCACTTGTCCCTGCCGCAGGTAGGGTACAGTTCAGTAAATTGTCAACCCCTCTCTTGGCACACACCGTACAGAGAGGCCATGGTGGAAGATACCGGCTGCATCCGGTAGGCAGGCCACCTGGTCTGGGGGCATGGGTGTTTCCGGTTGGGACCGAGAGGGGGGCACCCCTTAGTAGAGCGCGGTATAAATTTGATCCCATGCTAATAGGGTTGTAGCCTCCCCACTTAGAGTTTTGCTTGACAGGTGTCGTGGGTGATTCCAGACACTGGTAAGTTAAGCTGGTGTGTGCGGGTCAGGTGTGTTTTCAATGAAAAGACCGTAAATGGAATTAGTCCCGATGGACTAAAGGAATCCGTTACTTGTGGGTAAAGAGTACACCCTCTGTAGAGGTTATATCTATTCGAATAGCCGTTTTCATGGTTGAGGACTACAATGTGGGAAGGGTCAAGTGTCGGTCTTAGTGTCGGTCTTCGGAGGAGAAACTACTAAACCAGAACATGGATCATGACTTGTGACTTATGATGGTTGTGATTATTATTATTATGGACTAACCCTTTATATTATTTGAATTATTGAGTATCCCTGGGACGGTTCTACCTCCTGGATATTCATTGTGATTATTTTCTTATAAGCCCTTTATGTGGTGTCGCACAAACGCCCGACTGTGGTCTGCTTGTTATTTTTATAAGCCCTTTATGTGGTGTCGCTGAGACGCCCGACTGTGGCATGCTTGTTATTTATTTACTTTGTAAGCCCTTTATGTGGTGTCGCACAGACGCCCGACTGTGGCATGTTTGTTACTTATTTCACCTATAAGCCCTTTATGTGGTGTCGCTCAGACGCCCGACTGAGGCATGCTTTATATTATTGTCCTTTCGAGGCGTCGCTTCAGACACCCGATCGGTGCACTCTATTTTTATTCTCTGATTGCATATTCATGTTTTATATGAACAACTTGCTTGCGTCCATCATGGATTTTTTTTATTTCGTGACTGACGTTGTGATCATAGAATATTTTAGAGCATGATTATCATTCGTTATATTATACCCGTGTTCATAATATTTGCGAGTACATTCAAAGTACTCACTGGCTTGTCCCTGGCTATTGTCTTGGCTAGATTTCTTGCTTGGAGAGGAGCGTTGCGATGACAACCCCGGAACCTAAGCCATGGTGATAGCAGCCTCGCGAAGATAGGAGTTATCCAGGTCAGCTGTTCCTGTGGGAAATGGAGTCCATAGACGCTGAAAGACCACCAACCGCTTCCGCCATCATCCACTAGAAACCATTTGTTGTACTCATAGGCCAGAATGATCTTGTACTACATATTATGTATTTTGCTTGGAATTTCTGTATCAAGTTGGTGCCTCATCAGCTAACAGTAATCCTGGGGCTGGTGAGCACAAGGACCATTTTTGGAAATTAATATCCCGAAAATCCGGTCCTGACAATTGACTAACTGCAGCAAACAACCTGGGGGTCGGGGTTGGGGCTGCCGGCGAGGTGGAGGTCGGGGTTGAGGCTGTCGGCGACCTGGGGGTCCGGGTTGGTGCCACCGGCGACCTGACCATCGCGTCCAGCCGGGGTCGAGGGGATCGAGAGTCTTGATTGGGATGACAAGAAGCTGCGAGGGAGGGGAGGCCGAGAGGTGCTGAGCGGCGGCGGTGGCGTGAGGGAGGGAGGGCGGCGGCGGCGGCGCGAGGGAGGGGATGTCCGATGCGGCGGCGTCGGCTATCGAGCGGCGGCAGGAGTGCGCCTGCGCTGAAGCGCCTCCTCTGTCCAGTTACCTGTTGGGCTAAGGTGACTGTGCTAATAGGAATAGCCCACTTAGTTTTTGACCTGTCGAGTGGGCTCCCACTGAAGCTGTTTAAGTGGGATGGGATAATGGATCCCACTTAAATCCACTCCCACCTGCAGCGTGACCTGTGGGGTCTGTATTGAACTTACGTGTCTTTTGTTTTTAGACGTTGAAACATTGTTGTAAATGTTTAAGGTTTCAGTTCACTAAAGTCGGGCAAGTGCCTCCTTTCTTAATAAAAAAAAAAGAGGACAGCAGCCTCCGGCGATCGAAGCTTGTGTGCAACACCTACTCACGCAGAGCTGTCCCGCAGCTGGGGGCGTAGGTTTTTCTTCCATGGGCCTGTGATCCAGAAATAGTTAGATCGTGTACCCAATCCCCACCCAACTCCTACGTATACCTTTGCTACTGCATGCCATCATGACGTTTGAATGGTGAACATAACAGAACAACACATTACCAAACAAAAGAATAGCACGGCTCAAACATACCATAAAGTTTGCGGCAACGATATTATATTACATAAAGTGCTTGAGAAAACCTAGAAACACACGAAATGGTGCATCATTTGACTATGACAAATTGATAACATTCGTGGCTTACAAGAGAATATGCCTGAAAAAAAAACTTAAGTATATTGTTTGGGTACATCCTGCTCCATCACACACTAGGTGCACCCCTGATCTCGGAGGCCCATCGTCATCATCTCTAGGTCGACCACCGTGTGGACTCCCATGAGGTGCTTGCTTCCGAGGACAATGTCGCCACCATCATTCATTTTGAACGCTAGGCACTGCAGGCCTGGCTCCTCCATGAACATCAAATCCCCTGAGTTTATGGTGATCATAGCACCGTGTTGGAACTCAATCCTCACCGTCGGTACGTAAAGATCCACATCTATCCAGTTGTCGTCCGCCTGGAAGCAGGTCTGCCCGGTCGATACTCCGACTCGGTAGTACCCTTCGACCAACTCACCCACCGTGTCGCTGAGGTTGCCAAACAGGCTTCGCGGCAGCATAGTGTACGGCGTCCCGGTGTCGAAGAAGCATCTCATTGTCTGGTTCCCGCTTGATTGGACGTCAAGGCTTATTGTTTCGACCGTGACGTTGGATACTTGGACGAAGTAGTTGTTCCCGTCGATGTACAGAGGTGTGGAGCTCAACAAGCTTTTGTGTTCATCATACCGCCCGAACTGCAAGAAGCCCTGGTTGCGAGGATGAGGGAAACAGTAGGACATGGCTCTGTAACGGTGGCCAAGAGTCATCTGGGAGAAGAGAGAGAACTTGTTCACGGACAGGCCTACTATCCCTGAGTAATGGCCTCCCACGCCATGGAATGAATTGCAACAGCCAAAGATGAACGCTTGGCTGCCCATCCCATACGTGAGAGTATCACTGCTCACCATCCCTGCTGACAAGGAGTAGTCATTGTAGGTTTGGCTGTAAGAGCAGCCCTGAGATGGTGCCGTGCAGCTTGTGCCAGCCATGGTGGCTGAAGGGACTGCGTTGCAGAGGGAGGAGCCGCACCCTACCACGTTGTACGTGGAGGACGCGCTCGGGTTGAAGATTGGGCCGGTGCATCCGTTGGTGCACGGCTCGCATCCAACCCAAGACAGCGACGATCCGGTATCGACCAAGACGGTGTGAGTCTTGGCCGGCGTCCCGAGCTGGACCTGCGTCACGTAGCTGTAGTAGTCCCACTGGGCGCCGTTCGCGAAGATCAAACCAGAGGCATTGGCCTCGTCCGCCGGGCAGCTGGCTAGGCGGTTGGCGACGCGGCGGACGCGGGTGTGGTAGTCTTGTAGCGTGGAGGGAGAGCGGCGCACCGGCCGCTTGGAGACAGGGGCGCACGGGTGCTCCCGGTGGAGCACAGTAAGCCGAATCGTCGTCGACGTGCTCGGGCTCTTCTGTTGATCCAAGGTACCTGAATGGAAACATGTATGGACAGATTAGAAATGTGGAGCAGAGTAAGGCGACTGGTCAGATGTGCTCGGGCTTTTCCATACCTTTCCACACACTGTTGCACTCCATGTCCAGGGAGACAGCAAAATGGTTCGTAAATGAGGCAGCGTAGAAGCACAAAGTGGAGAGAGCAAATGCCTTCGTTATCTTCATGGCTGCGATGCTTGATGGACACGCATTCAAAACACTGCCATGCTTGTTGGACACATATTTATACGAACATGCATACGCATGCAAGGGTTGTTTCAATGTGTTCCGTTTTTGACCGTAGGGTAGTTCTAAAGTAGATATATACAATATATGCATGTAGGTCAGTCTTAGGTGTTACAGGTGCAAACTACAATAGGTTGTCACGTGCTCCGTGTTGCTACTTTTTTCTTGCGGGAACTTCCTGTTGCCACAACCCGGGCAATTAGGTGAACTGTATGTTTCCTGCGACCAACTTGCCTCTTTTGGCTACTCTCCCATAGCGCCGCTGCGCCGTAGCCACTATAGCTCCGGCGGCCACTCTTGCTCCCACCGTCACCACCACGGTGCCGGCGGCCACCGCGCTTAGCATGGCCTCACGTAAGTATAAGAGATCAACCATAATCCTTTTGATAAGTAATAATATCGACCCAACAAGGAGTAGAAGAAATGGACAAGCGGATTTCAATAAAGTTTCACTACAAGTGTTATAAGATAGTTTGCAACTAGTGTAAGATAGTTTTGATAAATATTAGATAGTTCGTAACCAAATGAGAAGTAACAAAAGTAGCAAAGTCCAACAAGTGTCCCGATCATTAATTGTGCCAAGAAAAAGCCAGAAGTGTTTCTTATAGTGACTAAAACGCTTTTAAGGACACACAGAAATGTCTCCAAGTTACTTTCATCAAGATTTATTAAGATACTGTTTATTGCTTTGATAGGTGTTATGTGATGGACCAGAGCTGGGGTATTGTCCTAATATGAAAGAATACCTACTTATGATCATACCACTAGTAGAAAAAGGGCCTAATGTTCAGCCTAATGTTGTGACCATTAGTGCCGCTTCCAACGGCTAGGAAGGCGGCGCTCATTAGTCCCGGTTCGTGTCGAACCTTTACTACCGGTTCTTGCCACGAACCGGGACTAAAGAGGTGGTGGCAGGCTGGTGTCAGGCTGCAGCTCCACCAACATTTTTGGTCCCGGTTCGTGGAACGAACCGGGACTAGAGATGCACCTTTAGCCCCGGTTCGTATAACCAACCGGGACTAAAGATCATCCTATATAAACCCTTCATCGACCCCGAGCTCTCTGTTCTTCCCCTTTCCTCTCCTCTCTGTTTTCTTCCTCTCCTCTCGAGCTCATCCTCCATTTTTGACAAAATTTGTCAAGATTTGAAGGCACCCCATCCATCCAAGTGATCACATAGGTTAGCAACTTTCTCCTTTCATCTCTCATTGCTTGATTAGCTCTTGCAATGCTCTATAAGTATTGTGATTTGTGGATTTTTAGTTTGGGAGGAATTATATGTGGTAGTTTATTTGATTTATATGCAATGTGAGATCAATATAACTCTTAGTTTGCATATGTAGGTGTGGTTTACTTAGTGCCTTCCCGTCTCCGTCCTAACCACCGTCGATCGCCCGCACCGTCCCGTTGCTGGCACCACCTTGTAGTGAGCCTCTTGTTCTTATCTTTTTTATAAAAAAAATAATGTCTGTGTGATTTAGATATATAGTTACTTGTATAATTATCTTACCACGCACGTACTTTCACTACTGCAGGATGCTGCTAACGCGACACTACGATCCGAGACTATTTGATGAAACATTGTGCGATGTATTAATCGCAAATGGTGATGTAAAAAAACCGTCAAAAAAGATGCAAAGCATTTGCGATGAATGATACAACAAACACGGTTGAGATTTTAGTTGTGTGTGTGATGAGGGGCATATAGTTGATCCGTATAAACTGTTTGCGATGAGACAGAACAACAAAAATGGGCAGGCAGATCAAGGTGTGTGCAATACATGGCATACAGTTCGCTCCGATGAACCGTTTGTGATGATTGAGGTGAACACAAACGGTTCGGCGTAACAAGATGTGTGTGATACCCGGCAAACAAGTCGGCAATCAGAATTGTGTGCGATCATTATACACAACCCATACGGTCTTTTTTGTGAATTGTGTGCTCGTTAGGGCACACAGTTCAACAAACCAACCTGTGGGCGATAATGTAGAAGATCTCTGTCGAATACATATTACTAACCGTCTACGATGAGATTGACAGGATAAACAGATATATATATATATATAGTCTGCTTAATTTAGTCCTTCTTCTTATTCTTGTTGTTGTTGGATGGCCCCGCGACATCGTCTTCGCGAGGACGCTTCTTGCCGCGGACCGTTGGCTTTTCATCGCCGCCGCCGCCGTCATCGTCGTTGCTGTCGTCGTCCTCCTCCTCCTCGTTCGACCATTCCTCCTCCTCATCATTGTCATCCTCTTCTTCGTCCTCCGACGGCTCCTCATCCGTCTTGTTGTCGTCTGACGACTCCGGAGGCGGCGTCCCTTCCATGAACCAGATATAATCGAGGTCTGGGCTCGACGCCGGACTCATGGAAGACGAGCGGGATGATTCCGATATTGACCTATCATCGGGCGCCAGACTGTTGGCCGAACGGTCGTCCTCGCTGTCGCTCAACATGGCTGCAGAGTGTGTGCCAATGTGTAGCAGGCCTGCGTGTTGGGGAACGTAGTAATATCAAAAAAATTCCTACGCACACGCAAGATCATGGTGATGCATAGCGACGAGAGGGGAGAGTATGTCCACGTACCCTCGTAGACCGAAAACGGAAGCGTTAGCACAACGCGGTTGATGTAGTCGTACGTCTTCACGATCCGACCGATCAAGTACCGAACACACGGCACCTCCGAGTTCAGCACACGTTCAGCTCGATGACGTCCCTCGATCTCCGATTCAGCCGAGTTTTGAGGGAGAGTTCCGTCAGCACGACGGCGTGGTGACAATGATGATGTTCTACCGACGCAGGGCTTCGCCTAAGCACCGCTACGATATTATCGAGGTGGATTATGGTGGAGGGGGGCACCGCACACGGCTAAGAGATCTCAAGGATCAATTGTTGTGTCTAGAGGTGCCCCCTGCCCCCGTATATAAAGGAGCAAAGGGGGAAGGCCGGCCAGCCCTTTGGGGCGCTCCAATGAGGGGCAGTCCTCCTCCTAGTAGGAGTAGGACTCCCCTTTCCTAGTCAAACTAGGAAGAGGGAAGGGGGAAGGAAAGAGAGGGAAAGAGGAGAAGGAAAGGGGGGGGTGCGCCCCCTTCCCCTAGTCCAATTTGGACCCCTCATGCGAGGGGGCGCGCCACCCCTGGGCTGCTGCCCTCTCTCTCCCCTAAAGCCCACTAAGGACCAATACTCCCCCGGGGGGTTCCGATAACCCCTCCGGCACTCCGGTTTTCTCCAAAACTACCCAGAACACTTCCGGTGTCCGAATATAGTCGTCCAATATATTGATCTTTATGTCTCGACCATTTCAAGACTCCTCGTCATGTCCCCGATCTCATCCGGGAGTCCAAACTATCTTCGGTACATCAAAACATATAAACTCATAATATAACTGTCATCTAACTTTAAGCGTGCGGACCCTACGGGTTTGAGAACTATGTAGACATGACCATATTCGCTCCTACATATTCTACGGAGATATTTATCGGTCAAACCGCATAACAAGATACGTTGTTCCCTTTGTCATCGGTATGTTACTTGCCCGAGATTCGATCGTCGGTATCTCAATACCTAGTTCAATCTCATTACCGGCAAGTCTCTTTACTCGTTATGTAACGCATCATCCCACAACTAACTCATTAGCTACATTGCTTGCAAGGCTTATAGTGATGTACACTACCAAGAGGGCCTAGAGATACCTCTCCGACAATCGGAGTGACAAATCCTAGTCTCGAAATACGCCAACTCAACATGTACCTTCGGAGACACCTGTAGAGCTCCTTTATAATCACCCAGTTACGTTGTGAAGTTTGGTAGCACACAAAGTGTTCCTCCGGTAAACGGGAGTTGCATAATCTCATAGTAATAGGAACATGTATAAGTCATGAAGAAAGCAATAGCAACATACTAAACGATCAAGTGCTAAGCAAACGGAATGGGTCAAGTCAATCACATCATTCTCCTAATGATGTGATCTCGTTAATCAAATGACAACTCATGTCTATGGTTAGGAAACACAACCATCTTTGATCAACGATCTAGTCAAGTAGAGGCATACTAGTGACACTTTGTTTGTCTATGTATTCACACATGTCTTATGTTTCCGATTAATACAATTCTAGCATGAATAATAAACATTTATCATGATATATAAGGAAATAAATAATAACTCTATTATTACCTATAGGGCATATTTCCTTCAGTCTCCCACTTGCACTAGAGTCAATAATCTAGTCCACATTGTCATGTGATTTAATACAATATTCACATCTGTATGTGATCAACACCCAAAGGGTTTACTAGAGTCAATAATCTAGTTCACATTTCTATGTGATTAACACCCAAAGAGTACTAAGGTATGATCATGTTTTGCTCCTGAGAGAAGTTTAGTCAACGGGTCTGTCACATTCAGAGACGTATGCATTTTGCAAATATTCTATGTTTACAATGCTCCGCACGGAGCTACTCTAGCTAATTGTTGCCACTTTCAATATGTATCCAGATTGAGACTTGGAGTCATCTGGATTTGTGTAAAAGCTTGCATTGTTGTAACTTTTAACGACGAGCTCTTTTATCACTTCTATTATCGAGAAATATTTCCTTAGTCTTCACTAAGGATATTCTTGACCGCTGTCCAGTGATCTACTCCTAGATCAAAATTGTACTCCCTTGCCAAACATAGAGCAAGGTATACAATAGGTCTGGTACACAACATAGCATACTTTATAGAACCTATGACTGAGGCATAGGGAATGACTTTTCATTCTTTCTATTTCCTTCCATGGTCGGCTTTTGAGTCTTACTCAACTTCATGCTTTGTAACACAGGCAAGAACTTCTTCCTTGACTGTTCCATTTTGAACTATTTCAAAATCTTATCAAGGTATGTGCTCATTGAAAAATCTTATCAAGCGTATTGATCTATCTCCATAGATCTTGATGCTCAATGTGTGAGCAACTTCACAGAGGTCTTTCTTTGAAAAACTCTTTTCAAATACTCCTTTATGCTTTCCAGAAAATTCTACATTATTTCCGATCAACAATATGTTATTCACATATACTTATTAGAAATGCTGTAGTGCTCCCACTCACTTTCTTGTAAATACAGGCTTCACCGCAAGTCTGTATAAAACTATATGCTTTGATCAACTCATCAAAGCGTATATTCGAACTCCGAGATGCTTGCACTAGTCCATAGATGGATCACTAGAGCTTGAAAATTTTGTTAGCACCTTTAGTATTGACAAAACCTTCTGGTTACATCATATACAACTCTTATTTAATAAATCCATTAAGGAATGCAGTTTTGACATCCATTTGCCAGATTTCATAAAATGTGGCAATTGCTAACATGATTCAGACAGACTTAAGCATCGATACGAGTGAGAAAATCTCATCGTATTCAACACCTTGAACTTGTAGAAAAACCTTTTCTGACAAGTCGAGCTTTGTAGATAGTAACACTACTATCAGCGTCCGTCTTCCTCTTGAAGATCCATTTATTTTCTATGGCTTGCCGATCATCGGGCAAGTCCACCAAAGTCCACACTTTGTTCTCATACATGGATCCAATCTCAGATTTCATGGCCTCAAGCCATTTCGCGGAATCTAGGCTTATCATCGCTTCCTCATAGTTTGTAGGTTCGCCACGGTCAAGTAACATGACCTCCAAAATAGGATTACCGTACCACTCTGGTGCAGATCTTACTCTGGAAGACCTACAAGGTTCTGTAGTGACCTAATCTGAAGTTTCATGATCATCATCATTAGCTTCCTCACTAATTGGGGTAGGAATCACTGGAACTGATTTCTGTGATGAACTACTTTCCAATTCGGGAGAAGGTATAATTACCTTATCAAGCTCTACTTTCCTCCCACTCACTTCTTGTAACACCCCGGATCCGATGCGCCAGGTGTCCGCCAGTTATTCGCCGTCGTTGCCATGTCATTTGCTTGCGTGTTGCACTTTGTCATTTCATCATGTGCATTTCATTTTGCATACGTGTTCGTCTCATGCTTCCGAGCCTTTTCCCCGTTGTCCGTTTTGCAATCCGGCGCTCCTATGTCCTCCGGCGTCCCCTTCTTCTCTCCTGTTGTGAGCGGGTGTTAGACTTTCTTGGAATGGCCCGAGGTTTGCCGAGCGGCCTTGGTATACCACCGGTAGACCGCCTGTCAAGTTTTGTGCCATTTGGAGGTCGTTTGATACTCCAACGGTTAACCGGGTAACTGCAAAAGCCTCTTTTGTTGCAGCCCAACACCCCTTCCAAAGTGGCCCAAAGCCCATCTAACTCCCCTCCATGTTCTCGGTCGTTCGATCACGATCGCGTGGCCGAAAACCGCTCCTCATTTGGACTCTCCTAGCTCCCTCTATGCCTATTTATACACCCCCCATTCCAAATCCCGGATGATTTCCCGAAACCCTAGATCTCTCCTCCGCCACGGACCGTTAAATCCGGCGGACATGTCCGCCGGACACCTCACCCCGACCAATCACAGGCGCCACGTCACCCGCCGCCGCCCGCAGCCAGTGGCAAGCTGCCCGCGTGGCCGCCGCCTCTCTCTCTCGCCGCGGCCTTGCGGCAAGCGAAGCCTTCACAGCGCGCGCCGCCGCCGCCGCTGCGTCTGCTCTCCGCCCGCTTCGCCGCTCGCCCGCCGCCGCCGCCGCCGCCATGCATGGCGCCGCGCCAGTGCGCCTCGCCTCGCGTCGCCCTCTCCTCCGTCGCCGCGCCCATCTCGAAGCGCCCGCGCCTCGGCGCCTTCCCGCCGCCGTGCGCGTCCGCCGCGCCGCCGTGGGCTCGCGCCTGGTGCCGCTGCTGCCGCCGCTCGCCGCCGCTTCGCCCGCTTCGCCGTCCGTGCCCAAGCGCTTCCGCCAGAAGCCGCGCCGCCTCGCCAGCTGTGTCCCAGCGCAAGCGCTGCCGCCGACTCCGGTCGCCGGAGCTCGCCGCCGGCCTCCCTCGGGTCCGATCCGGTCGACCCGATCCAGATCCGCCGCCGCCTCGTTTTCCGTGCAAATCCTGAGGTAGCCCCCGATTTTGCCAAGTCCCCAGAATTCTATCATTTTCATGCATTTTCATCGCATCACATCTCCGCATCCGTAGCTCCGTTTTGCGCGTGTAATATGTCAAATTGTTCGTCTCGAAGAGTACATCATTTCATTCCATTGCATCATTTGCATTTGAGCTCATCTTGATGCCCGAAATGCTGTTGGAAGAGTGCTTCAGGTTGTTAATCTGCTGAAACTGTTATAACTTGCTGTTTTAACATTTTTGCCATGATTTATGTGTGCATCCTATGATTATGAGCTGTACATGAATGTTGAACTAGGCCATGCCATCTTTCCAGGGGTGTTGACCTTGTATTTTTTTTTGAGTTGTGTGCTGAGTGCATCGAGCTTGTAAAGCAGGGTAGTTGCTGTTGCTGTTTTGCTAGACAGATTCTGTTATAATTTGATGCCATGTTAACTTGCTTCCACTAATCAATCCATGCATAATCTGGAGATGCTCTATAAACATGTTTTGATATACATGTCTTGCTCTATCCATTCATTCCCTTGGTTACAATTATAGCCTGCTGGAACATGTTCATTTCTTGCTCCAAAGTTGCTTGAAAATGTTTCCTGATAGATTGTTTGCATGAGATTCAATTTTCACGAGGTCGTTGTAGTTGATCCGTGTATGCTATGACCTTGCTCTTGCCATGCTTAGCTTCATAAACATGCCTTCTTACTGTTGGTTGCCTTGCCATGCCATGTATTGTTCTGTAGTGATTGGTTCGAGCTCACGAACATGCCTACTAATCATTGTTCCTGCCATGTTTAAATCTGTAATAAAACTTGCCATGTTTACATGGGTGCCATCATATTTTCCGTGCCTTTTTGGCTCATGGTCAGTAAGGGTCTTTTGATATATGCAATTAGTAGCTTCATGCCAAGCCTTTGTTTACCATGATAAGTTCCTGTAACATGTTGTTTGCTTGCTCTAAACATTGCTACCTGATGTTATTTCTGCTAAAGTCTGAAATTGTTATTACTTGCAATATCTCCATGTGTTTTTGAGCATGTTCTAGTTGTTTCTGGAGATAGCTCAGTGTTCATGTTTTGTTATTCTTTACGTGTACTTCATGCCCATGCCTTTTGTTATTATGTTGGGGTGCTGTAGCATGTTGTTTTGATGCTTGTAAGATGCCTAGTTGCTGTTTTGGACAGATTGTTGCTATGACTTGTATAGTGTGTATGTGTTGAACCGTTGCTCCGTTTTGAATGTGCTCTATATGAAACTTGCTTGATTTTGCATGTAGTTTCATATTATCATGTTGCATCCTTGTTCTGGTGTGTTTGCTTGATGTTTGGGTGCATTTTGCATCGATGCCATGTTTAACTTGTTTTGCTCATATCTTCTAGACCGTAGCTCCGAATCTAATGAACTTTATATGTAAATTGACTAGAATTTCGTGTAGATCATCATGGTGCATCTTAACTTGCTGTTTAACAACTTGAACATAAGGTTTATTCAGTTCTGGACCAATTTCGAAATATGCATATGAGGACTTACCGAAATTGTTATATGTTGTTTCCGGCCTCATTTAAACTTGCCTTGAAGTGTTGTTCTTGTTTGCATCATCTTTTGCCATGAGTAGCTTCATGTAGCTTGGTCATGCATCATGCTTGTTGTGCATCATGCCTTGTTCATGTGTGGTGTGTTTACCATGTTGTGTGCTTCTTCTTGTTAGTTCCTGTTTCGTTGCGATCGTGAGGATTCGTTTGTCTACGTGTGGTTCGTCTTCGTGGTTTCATCTTCTTCATGGACTCGTTCTTCTTCCTTGCGGGATTTCAGGCAAGATGACCGCTACCCTGGATCTCATTACTATCATTGCTATGCTAGTTGCCTCGTTCTTTCGCTATGCTGCGCTACCTAATACCTGTTTGTCCAGCCATCCCATATTGCCATGAACCTCTAACCTTTGACACCATTCCTATGCAAACCGTTGTTTGGCTATGTTCCCGCTTTGCTCAGCCCCTCTTATAGCGTTGCTAGTTGCAGGTGAAGTTGAAGATTTTCTCCATGGTGGACAGGGTTTTGTTGGGATATCACAATATCTCTTATATTATTAATGCATCTATATACTTGGTAAAGGGTGGAAGGCTCGGCCTTATGCCTGGTGTTTTGTTCCACTCTTGCCCTCCTAGTTTCCGTCATACCGGTGTTATGTTCCCGGATTTTGCGTCCCTTATGCGGTCGGGTGATTTATGGGACCCCCCTGACAGATCGCTTTGAATAAAACTTGTCCAGCAAGGCCCAACATTGACTTTTACCATTTGCCTCACCACCACCTATCTTTTCCCTTGGGAGTCGCTCTCTCGAGGGTCATCTTTATTCAGCCCCCCCGGGCCAATGCTTGTCTAAGTGTTGGTCCAAACTAGAGCCCTTTTAGGCCCCCTCAAGGAAACTTGAGGTGCGGTTTTAGTTATACGGATTGCTCATCCGGTCGTGGCTCGAGACGAGATCTGTGCGGCTACTATCAGGATGTCGGCACGCCGGGAGGTCTTGCTGGTCTTGTTTTACCATTGCCGAAATGTCTTGATGTACCGGGATTCCGAGTCTGATCGGAGTGTCTCGGGTGAAGGTCTATTCCTTCGATGATCGCGAGAGCTTGTCATGGGCTAAGTTGGGACACCCCTGCAGGGTTTAAACTTTCGAGATCCGTGCCCGCGGTTATGTGGCAGATGGGAATTTGTTAATGTCCGGTTGTAGACAACTTGACACTTGATCCGAATTAAAACGCATCAACCGAGTGGGTAGCCATGATGGTCTCTTCTCGGCGGAGTCCGGGAAGTGAACACGGTTTCTGCGTTATGATTGACGTAAGTAGGTGTTCAGGATCACCTCTTGATCATTGCTAGCTTCACGACCATTCCGCTTGTTTCTCTTCTCGCTCTCATTTGCGTATGTTAGCCACCATATATGCTTAGTCGCTGCTGCAACCTGACCACTTTACCCCTTCCTTACCCATTAAGCTTTGCTAGTCTTGATACCCATGGTAATGGGATTGCTGAGTCCTCGTGGCTCACGGATACTTCAAAACCAGTTTGCGGTGCCTGTGTTACCGAAAGGGTGACGCAACCAAGCTCAAGGAGGAGCTCGTTGAAGATCTTGCCCTTTGTGTTGTTTCGTTCTAGTTGATCAGTAGTGGAGCCCAGTTGGGGTCGATTGGGGACCTTTTGTCGCATTTGGGGTTCTTCTTCTATTTTGGTTCCGTAGTCGGACCTTGATTGTATCTGGATAATGTAATGCTTTATTCATGTAATTGTGTGAAGTGGCGATTGTAAGCCAACTATGTATCTCTTTCCCTTATGTATTACATGGGTTGTGTGAAGATTACCTCACTTGCGACATTGCTTTCAATGCGGTTATGCCTCTAAGTCGTGCTTCGACACGTGGGAGATATAGCAGCATCGAGGGCGTTTCAAGTTGGTAATCAGAGCCTTCCCCGACCTTAGGAGCCCCACTGCTTGATCGTTTTTAGCGGCCGAGTTGTGTCTAGAAAAATGTTTTGAGTCATTTAGGATTATATATATCGGAGAGTAGGATTCTTTTTACTCCCCAGTCCCTTCGACCTTCTGGTAAGGTATCCTGACGTAGAGTTTTGACTCTTCTCTTCTCAAATTTCACTAAAATTTTTTTTAGGATCAAGCGGGTATCTTAGAATCGTTCGATGGTTTTATGATGACAACATTGTCTTGGTTGCCTCGACATTTAGGGGTTGTGGCGGTGTCCCGGGAGTTGAGCTCGAGGTGTTGTCGTCATAATTTTATCGTTGCAGATTCGGAATACGAGTTTAGTACGCCGACATCGAAAATCTCTTTTATGCAGTTGTTGGTGAGATAACCCGCTAACCCAAAGATCGAGGTGAGTACGGAGTATTGCCATGACTCGTATAACGGATGCTTTTCGAAGGTTGAGGTAGACGATTTCCGAAGGTTTCTTGGTTATGTGTTGACGGATGGATACGGCTGGATGTAGGGATTGTTAGTTTGAGTGAGATATATTGCTCCCCTGTATCCCCAACACCAGATTGCATAACCAAAAAGTTTCGGGAGTTTCATAGGTGGGAATTCAAGTAGCTCTTAGGATATCTTTCCGACAGATGTATGATATGAAATTGGGGTTCGACGTCTAGTGGTCCGCCTATTCACGGTTGGTTTTCTGATGGTCTCGTTGTGTCTTAAAGAGTCCTTGGCTATGCCGACTGGGACGCTTCAGTATGTCATGTGCCTTGCCTTGTACATGATGGTGCTGTACGATCGAGCCTGTGTAGGCCCCACCACGAAAACTTCGGACGAAATCTCTATCATATGTTTGTTCCGGCTTATTCTGCAAGCCAAATCCTTTGTTTTGTTTTAATTGTGGTATTCGAGTTGCTTCAAAGTCAAATGTTGAATCCATACCTTTCCTAATCAGTGTTCTCATATTGCTATGTGAATACTAATCCTTTTGATCATTGATTTTGTCATGTCAATTCTTTTCCAACCGGTGTGCTTCTCTTCAAGTGGTTCCCATCATTTTTCCCATCCGCAAGGTCAATTCTAAGTTTTCTCAACGGTGTTTGTTTCATCCATCCCAAGTTGTCTTTGTTTTCCCGCCCTCCCACCCTTTTTCTTCAAGGACACAGATTTCTTAATCAAGTATCCATTTATTCATGTGAAGTCTCTTCATTCTTTTCAATCAATGTTCTTATCCGGTGATTTCCCACGAAGATGTTCTACTAGTTCATCATCCTTCGTTCTTTTGCTTCTCCGGTGGATCCAATTCAAGATTTTAGTGTTGATCATATTCTTTTCCTCGTGTCAAATGCTTTCTCATGTCGGTGCACCTCTCAATCACTCACTTCTCGCCATTCATTTGTTCTGGAGTGCCAAAGTTATCTCAGAAGATTCAAGTTTCCATTCTCAATTCACTCAAGTTCTTTTGAGGATGCTATCTCATGCTAGTCATTTAATCAACCGGTGCAATCTCCCTTTCAAGTAATCGTTCAACGGTGTTTTCCTTTGAGTGGGCCCTAACCCACAGGTCTTTCCCAGGATCTTACCTGACTCTTCTATTTTCCCGAAGCTATCCTAAATTATTCTCCAAGTTTGACGTAAGAATGAGTTATCATCAGTCAAATGCTTTTCTCCAAGATATTTCAAATTCTTTTCATAGTTGGCTCAACCTCTTCGCTTTTGATTCTTCCGGTGTGCCTCAATAATTCTTGGTGGTGTTTTTCGTTGTCATTCTCATCATTTGAAGACCGAAGAAGGATTTCTCTTTAATCTTGCTCTATTCTCTTTAAAATGCGTGGTTCTAGCTTGTTGCCATCCTCTCATAATTGTTTTCGAATGTGAGAATTCTTTTCACCCATCCGGAGCATTTCAGGAGTTGTTTTCATTTCTTTCCTCCGAAGGCCATCATTTCTGAATACTACTCATTCTCAGCTTTCAGCTCTCGTTCTTGAATTCTTACCGGTGAATCGTTCAAATATCCTCTAATCAGTTCATGTTCTCTTCATTCTCATGTATCTAAATCCCCTCGAGTATCTTCATTCGTTCTCCAATTCTTCCGGTGAATTGTGCCTTTGCTACTCTCTTTTTCAATTCTTACGGTGGTTCTTTCAAGATCTCTCTTCCTTGTTCATCATATCAATATTTGTTGTTTCCAAATCCCACCGGTGGTTCCATCAATACCTTCTCAAGTTTTGATATATCTCTTTAATCCTTTCTACGGGATTAAGTAGTATGCCAAATCCGTTGATTCTCATCAATTTAATTGGTGAAGGATAAGCATAACATAATTCTTATTCTTGTTCATCCAAGTGATTAATTTCTTCTTTCCGTAGTTGTTCATGATATCACATTCTCGGTTCTAGTGTTTCATCTTTTCTTTTCCGGAGTTCCAAGTTTTCCGCATTATCTCGTCGCGAAGCTCCATCTAAATCATAGCAAGGCTTCACCTTGTGTTTCCAACTTCTCTTTCTTTTTATCATCCGTTTACAACCGAAGTGGTGGTTCATCAAGGATTTCTTTCATTCTCGAATTGTTCTTCAAGGTTTCTCTTGGAGTTATGATCCGCCAAACTATACTCAAAAATTAAACATGGTGCTAACCACATGTTTTGTTTTGAGGAGTTCAAGTATTCTTCATCTTGCATTTCGAAGTGCAATTCTTTCTACCTTATGTTTTGAGGCGGTGTTATATCACTCTTGACAATTTCCATTCATGTTTCGCGATTCATTTGTTGTCAAGAATGAGGTATTTTAAATCCATCAGTCTCTTCATTGGAGTTATCTTGGGTTATATTTCACCTAAAGCTTTCCCTAAGGATTGTTGCTATTTATGGTGCTTATAAATGACCCAAGCTCTTCTTATCCTCCCGGTGATATAGCTTTCTCGTCTCCTTGTTCGTATCAATGAAATTCTTTTCCCGTGCGTGGCTGGTTGTCACGTCATCATTTTGAGATGTTTGCCATAAGCCCACAACAAGCTTGTACTTCTAGTTGTTGATTTTCCAACAATTCCGTTCGATTCTTCTTTGCAAGGATGCTTTCCAAGCTCATTTGTGGCAGAAATTATCATTTTCTTCTCCGTCCCTTTATCCCAACGGTCTAACTTCTATTCTTTCATTACAGAGGCATTGTGATGTTGTGCTCTTCACCCATCACCTCGTTTTGTGAGGATCGTGTTCTTTCCTGCTTATCCATTTAACCGGAGTGCTGTCTGAAATATTTCTTACCCCTTGTGCCATTCTTTCAATTCCGGAGGCAGTGTGTTGTTGATTTCATCAAGTATCCTCTTATCTTCTCAAGCTCATGTTCTATTCCTTCCGTGTTCAACCGGAGTGCTGCCCGAATTCTTCCTCTCCCATCTTGTTTCAACCGCAGTGGTTTTCAATTCTATCTTGCCCATTAAACTCTTGATTCATGTCTTTGCAACCTCTTGGTTCTCATCATACTCCTTGTTCCTCTTTTCTGACGGATTGTTTGCAATTTTGCTCATCTTCGTTATTTTCTCCCTTTCATTTTGCTCAACCTCTCAAGGTTCATGGTTTTCACTCGTTTGTCGAAGAAGCAACTTTGTTTTACATCTTCTCTTCCTCTTCCGTTTTCCCTCCGGTGCCATCCTAGATCTCGGGACGAGATCCTCTCGTAGTGGTGGAGTGTTGTAACACCCCGGATCCGATGCGCCAGGTGTCCGCCAGTTATTCGCCGTCGTTGCCATGTCATTTGCTTGCGTGTTGCACTTTGTCATGTCATCATGTGCATTTCATTTTGCATACGTGTTCGTCTCATGCTTCCGAGCCTTTTCCCCATTGTCCGTTTTGCAATCCGGCGCTCCTATGTCCTCCGGCGTCCCCTTCTTCTCTCCTGTTGTGAGCGGGTGTTAGACTTTCTCGGAATGGCCCGAGGTTTGCCGAGCGGCCTTGGTATACCACCGGTAGACCGCCTGTCAAGTTTCGTGCCATTTGGAGGTCGTTTGATACTCCAACGGTTAACCGGGTAACCGCAAAAGCCTCTTTTGTTGCAGCCCAACACCCCTTCCAAAGTGGCCCAAAGCCCATCTAACTCCCCTCCATGTTCTCGGTCGTTCGATCGCGATCGCGTGGCCGAAAACCGCTCCTCATTTGGACTCTCCTAGCTCCCTCTATGCCTATTTATACACCCCCCCATTCCAAATCCCGGATGATTTCCCCCGAAACCCTAGATCTCCTCCTGCGCGCCGGACACGTCCGTCCCGGCCGGACATGTCCGCCGGACACCTCACCCCGACCAATCACAGGGCGCCACGTCACCCTTGCTGCCGCCCGAGCGGTGGGCAGCTGCCACGTGGCGCCGCTGTCTCTCTCTCCGCGGCGCTGCCCTTGCGGCCAAGGGCCAGCTTGAGGAAGCGCCGCCCGCCGCCGCCCGCCTCGCTCTCTCGCCCGTCGCCGCTCCGCTGCCCGCCGCCGCCGCCGCTGCGCGGCTGGCTGTGGCGCCGCATGAGTGCCGCCCTCGCCTCGCGTCGCCCTCTCCTCCGTCGCCGCGCCCATCCTCGAAGGCGCCTCGCCAAGGCTTTCCCCGCCGGTGCCGTCCGCCGCCGCCGTGGGCTCGCCTGGCGCCGCCACAGCGCCGCTTCGCCGCGCCTCCAAGCCGCGCTTCGCCGTCCGCGCCCTTCAAGGCTTCCGCCAGAAGCGCGCCGCCTGCGTGCCGTGTCCCTCGCCTGCTGCCGCGCCGACTCCGGTCGCCGGAGCTCGCCGCCGGCCTCCCTCGGGTCCGATCCGGTCGACCCGATCCAGATCCGCCGCCGCCTCGTTTTCCATGCAAATCCTGAGGTAGCCCCCGATTTTGCCAAGTCCCCAGAATTCTATCATTTTCATGCATTTTCATCGCATCACATCTCCGCATCCGTAGTTCCGTTTTGCGTGTGTAATATGTCAAATTGTTCATCTCGAAGAGTACATCATTTCATTCCATTGCATCATTTGCATTTGATCTCATCTTGATGCCCGAAATGCTGTTGGAAGAGTGCTTCAGGTTGTTAATCTGCTGAAACTGTTATAACTTGCTGTTTTAACATTTTTGCCATGATTTATGTGTGCATCCTATGATTATGAGCTCTACATGAATGTTGAACTAGGCCATGCCATCTTTCCAGGGATGTTTACCTTGTATTTTTTTGAGTTGTGTGCTGAGTGCATCGAGCTTGTAAAGTAGGGTAGTTGCTGTTGCTGTTTTGCTAGACAGATTCTGTTATAATTTGATGCCATGTTAACTTGCCTCCACTAATCAATCCATGCATAATCTGGAGATGCTCTATAAACATGTTTTGATATACATGTCTTGCTCTATCCATTCATGCCCTTGGTTACAATTATAGCCTGCTGGAACATGTTCATTTCTTGCTCCAAAGTTGCTTGAAAATGTTTCCTGACAGATTGTTTGCATGAGATTCAATTTTCACGAGGTCGTTGTAGTTGATCCGTGTATGCTATTACCTTACTCTTGCCATGCTTAGCTTCATAAACATGCCTTCTTACTGTTGGTTGCCTTGCCATGCCATGTATTGTTTTGTAGTGATTGGTTCGAGCTCACGAACATGCCTACTAATCATTGTTCCTGCCATGTTTAAATCTGTAATAAAACTTGCCATGTTTACATGGGTGCCATCATATTTTCCGTGCCTTTTTGGCTCATGGTCAGTAAGGGTCTTTTGATATATGCAATTAGTAGCTTCATGCTAAGCCTTTGTTTGCCATGATAAGTTCCTGTAACATGTTGTTTGCTTGCTCTAAACATTGCTACCTGATGTTATTTCTGCTAAAGTCTGAAATTGTTATTACTTGCAATATCTCCATGTGTTTTTGAGCATGTTCTAGTTGTTTCTGGAGATAGCTCAGTGTTCATGTTTTGTTATGATTTACGTGTAATTCATGCCCATGCCTTTTGTTATTATGTTGGGGTGCTGTAGCATGTTGTTTTGATGCTTGTAAGATGCCTAGTTGCTGTTTTGGACAGATTGTTGCTATGACTTGTATAGTGTTTATGTGTTGAACCGTTGCTCCGTTTTGAATGTGCTCTATATGAAACTTGCTTGATTTTGCATGTAGTTTCATATTATCATGTTGCATCCTTGTTCTGGTGTGTTTGCTTGATGTTTGGGTGCATTTTGCATCGATGCCATGTTTAACTTGTTTTGCTCATATCTTCTAGACCGTAGCTCCGAATCTAATGAACTTTATATGTAAATTGACTAGAATTTCGTGTAGATCATCATGGTGCATCTTAACTTGCTGTTTAACAACTTGAACATAAGGTTTATTCAGTTCTGGACCAATTTCGAAATATGCATATGAGGACTTACCGAAATTGTTATATGTTGTTTCGGCCTCATTTAAACTTGCCTTGAAGTGTTGTTCTTGTTTGCATCATCTTTTGCCATGAGTAGCTTCATGTAGCTTGGTCATGCATCATGCTTGTTGTGCATCATGCCTTGTTCATGTGTGGTGTGTTTACCATGTTGTGTGCTTCTTCTTGTTAGTTCTGTTTCGTTGCGATCGTGAGGATTCGTTCGTCTACGTGTGGTTCGTCTTCGTGGTTTCATCTTCTTCATGGACTCGTTCTTCTTCCTTGCGGGATTTCAGGCAAGATGACCGCTACCCTGGATCTCATTACTATCATTGCTATGCTAGTTGCCTCGTTCTTTCGCTATGCTGCGCTACCTAATACCTGTTTGTCCAGCCATCCCATATTGCCATGAACCTCTAACCTTTGACACCATTCCTATGCAAACCGTTGTTTGGCTATGTTCCCGCTTTGCTCAGCCCCTCTTATAGCGTTGCTAGTTGCAGGTGAAGTTGAAGATTTTCTCCATGGTGGACAGGGTTTTGTTGGGATATCACAATATCTCTTATATTATTAATGCATCTATATACTTGGTAAAGGGTGGAAGGCTCGGCCTTATGCCTGGGTGTTTTGTTCCACTCTTGCCGCCCTAGTTTCCGTCATACCGGTGTTATGTTCCTGGATTTTGCGTCCCTTACGCGGTCGGGTGATTTATGGGACCCCCCTGACAGATCGCTTTGAATAAAACTTGTCCAGCAAGGCCCAACATTGACTTTTACCATTTGCCTCACCACCACCTATCTTTTCCCTTGGGAGTCGCTCTCTCGAGGGTCATCTTTATTCAGCCCCCCCGGGCCAATGCTTGTCTAAGTGTTGGTCCAAACTAGAGCCCTTCGGCGCCCCTCAAGGAAACTTGAGGTCTGGTTTTAGTTATACGGATTGCTCATCCGGTCGTGGCCTGAGACGAGATACGCGCGGCTACTATCAGGATATCGGCACGCCGGGAGGTCTTGCTGGTCTTGTTTTACCATTGCCGAAATGTCTTGATGTACCGGGATTCCGAGTCTGATCGGAGTGTCTCGGGTGAAGGTCTATTCCTTCGATGATCGCGAGAGCTTGTCATGGGCTAAGTTGGGACACCCCTGCAGGGTTTAAACTTTCGAGAGCCGTGCCCGCGGTTATGTGGCAGATGGGAATTTGTTAATGTCCGGTTGTAGACAACTTGACACTTGATCTGAATTAAAACGCATCAACCGAGTGGGTAGCCGTGATGGTCTCTTCTCGGCGGAGTCCGGGAAGTGAACACGGTTTCTGCGTTATGATTGACGTAAGTAGGTGTTCAGGATCACCTCTTGATCATTGCTAGCTTCACGACCGTTCCGCTTGTTTCTCTTCTCGCTCTCATTTGCGTATGTTAGCCACCATATATGCTTAGTCGCTGCTGCAACCTCACCACTTTACCCCTTCCTTACCCATTAAGCTTTGCTAGTCTTGATACCCATGGTAATGGGATTGCTGAGTCCTCGTGGCTCACCAGATACTTCCAAAACCAGTTTGCAGGTGCCTGTGTTACCAAGCAGGTGACGCAACCAAGCTCAAGGAGGAGCTCGTTGAAGATCTTGCCCTTTGTGTTGTTTCGTTCTAGTTGATCAGTAGTGGAGCCCAGTTGGGGTCGATTGGGGACCTTTTGTCGCATTTGGGGTTCTTCTTTTATTTTGGTTCCGTAGTCGGACCTTGATTGTATCTGGATGATGTAATGCTTTATTCATGTAATTGTGTGAAGTGGCGATTGTAAGCCAACTATGTATCTCTTTCCCTTATGTATTACATGGGTTGTGTGAAGATTACCTCACTTGCGACATTGCTTTCAATGCGGTTATGCCTCTAAGTCGTGCTTCGACACGTGGGAGATATAGCCGCATCGAGGGTGTTTCACTTCTTTTGAGAGAAACTCCTTCTCTAGAAAGGATCCATCTTAGCAACGAATATCTTGCCTTCGGACTTGTGATAGAAGGTGTACCCAACAGTTTCCTTTGGGTATTCTATGAAGACACACTTTTCCGATTTGGGTCCGAGCTTATCAGTTTGAAACTTTTTCACATAAGCATCACAACTCCAAACTTTAAGAAACGACAGCTTAGGTTTATCGCTAAACCATAGTTCATACAATGTCATCTCAACGGATTTAGATGGTGCCCTATTTAACGTGAATGCAGCTGTCTCTAATGCATAACCCCAAAACAATAGTGGTAAATCGGTAGGATACATCATAGATCGCACCATATCCAATAAAATGCAGTTATGACATTCGGACACACCATTACGCTGTGGTGTTCCATGTGGCGTGAGCTATGAAACTATTCCACATTGTTTTTAAATGAAGGTCAAACTCGTAACTCAAATATTCTCCTCTACGAACAGATTGTAGAAACTTTATTTTCTTGTTACGATGATTCTCCACTTCACTTCTGAAATTCTTTGAACTTTTCAAATGTTTCAGACTTGTGCTTCATTAAGTAGATATACTCATATCTGCTCAAATCATTTGTGCGCCACGAGCATCAACACTCATTGGACCGCGTACATCGGTATGTATTATTTCCAACAAGTCAGTAGCTCGTTCCATTGTTCCGAAGAACGGCGTTTTAGTCATCTTGCCCAAAAGGCATGGTTTGCAAGCATCAAATGATTCATAACCAAGTGCTACCGAAAATCCATCTTTTTGGAGTTTCTTCATGCGCTCTACACTGATATGACCCAAACGGCAGTGCCACAAATAAGTTGCACTATCATTATTAACTTTGCATCTTTTGGCATCAATATTATGAATATGTGTATCACTACATCGAGATCCAACAAACTATTTTCATTGGGTGTATGACCATTGAAGATTTTATTCATGTAAACAGAACAACAATTATTCTCTGACTTTAAATGAATAACTGTATTGCAATAAACATGATCAAATCATATTCATGCTCAACGCAAACGCCAAATAACATTTATTTAGGTTTAACACTAATCCAGAAAGTATAGGGAGTGTGCGATGATGATCATATCAATCTTGGAACTACTTCCAACACTCATCATCACTTCCCCTTCAACTAGTCTCTGTTTATTTTGTAACTCCTGTTTCGAGTTACTAATCTTTAGCAACCGAACAAGTATCAAATACTCAGGGGTTACTATAAACACTAGTAAGGTACACATCAATAACCTGTATATCAAATATACCCCTGTTCACTTTGCCATCCTTCTTATCGACCAAATATTCAGGGCATTTCCGCTTCCTGTGACCATTTCCTTTGCAGTAGAAGCACTCAGTTTCAGGCTTTGGTCCAGCTTTGGGCTTCTTCACGGAAGTGAAAACTTGTTTGCCATTCTACTTGAAGTTTCCCTTTCCTTCCCTTTGCCCTTTTCTTGAAACTAGTGGTGTTGTCGATCATCAACACTTGATGCTCTTTCTTAATTTCTACCTTCGTCGATTTCAACATCACGAAGAGCTCGGGAATCGTTTTCGTCATCCTTGCATACTATAGTTCATCACGAAGTTCTAGTAACTTGGTGATGGTGACTAGAGAACTCTGTCAATCACTATCTTATCTAGAAGATTAACTCCCATTTGATTCAAGCGATTGTAGTACCCAGGCATCTGAGCACATGCTCACTAGTTGAGTGATTCTCCTCCATCTTTTAGCTATAGAACTTGTTGGAGACTTCATATCTCTCAACTTGGGTATTTTCTTGAAATATTAACTTCAACTTCTGGAACATCTCATCTGGTCCATGACGTTCAAAACGTCTTTGAAGTCCCGATTCTAAGCCGTTTAAGCATGATGCACTAAACTATCAAGTAGTCATCATTTTGAGCTAGCCAAACGTTCATAATGTTTGCATCTGCTCCTGCAATAGGTTTGTCACCTAGCGGTGCATCAAGGACATAATTCTTCTGTGCAGCAATGAGGATAAACCTCAGATCATGGACCCAGTCCGCATCATTGCTACTATCATTTTTCAACACAGTGTTCTCTAGGAACATATCAAAATAAACATATGAAAGCAACAACGCGAGCTATTGATCTACAACATAATTTGCAAAATACTACCAGGACTAAGTTCATGATAAATTAAAGTTCAATTAATCATATTACTTAAGAACTCCCACTTAGATGGACATCCCTCTAATCATCTAAGTGATCACGTGATCCAAATCAACTAAACCATGTCCGATCATCACATGAGATGGAGTAGTTTTCAATCGTGAACATCACTATGTTGATCATATCTACTATATGATTCACGCTCGACCTTTCGGTCTCAGTGTTCCGAGGCCATATCTGTATATGCTAGGCTCGTCAAGTTTAACCTGGGTATTACGCGTGTGCAACTGCTTTGCACCCGTTGTATTTGAATGTAGAGCCTATCACACCCGATCATCATGTGGTGTCTCAGCACGAAGAACTTTCGCAATGGTGTATACTCAGTGAGAACACTTATACCTTGAAATTTAGTGAGAGATCATCTTATAATGCCACCGTCAATCAAGGCAAAAAAAGATGCATAAAGGATAAACATCGCATGCAATCAATATAAGTGATATGATATGGCCATCATCATCTTGTGCTTGTGATCTCCATCTCCAAAGCACCGTCATGATCACCATCGTCACCGGCGCGACACCTTGATCTCCATCATAGCATCGTTGTCATCTCGCCAACTATTGCTTCTACGACTATCGCTACCGCCTAGTGATAAAGTAAAGCAATTATAGGGCGATTGCATTGCATACAATAAAGCGACAACCATATGGCTCTTGCCAGTTGCCGATAACTCTGTTACAAAACATGATCATTCTCATACAATAAAATTTAGCATCATATCTTGACCATATCACATCACAGCATGCCCTGCAAAAACAAGTTAGACGTCCTCTACTTTGTTGTTGCAAGTTTTACGTGGCTGCTACGAGCTGAGCAAGAACCGTTCTTACCTACGCATCAAAACCACAACGATAGTTCGTCAAGTTAATGCTGTTTTAACCTTCTCAAGGACCGGGCATAGTCACACTTGGTTCAACTAAATTTGGAGAAACTGACACCCGCCAGCCACCTGTGTGCAAAGCACATCAGTAGAACCAGTCTTGCGTAAGCGTACGCGTAATGTTGGTCTAGGCCGCTTCATCCAACAATACCACCGAACCAAAGTATAACATGTTGGTAAGCAGTATGACTTGTATCACCCACAACTCACTTGTGTTCTACTCGTGCATATAACATCTACGCATAAAACGAGGCTCAGATGCCACTGTTGGGGAACGTAGTAATTTCAAAAAAATTCCTACGCACACGCAAGATCATGGTGATGCATAGCAATGAGAGGGGAGAGTATGTCCACGTACCCTCGTAGACCGAAAGCAGAAGCGTTAGCACAACGCACTTGATGTAGTCGTACGTCTTCACGATCCGACCGATCAAGTACCGAACGCACGACACCTCTGAGTTCAGCACACGTTCAGCTCGATGACGTCCCTTGAACTCCGATCTAGCCAAGCTTTGAGGGAGAGTTCCGTCAGCATGACGACGTGGTGACGATGATGATGTTCTACCGATGCAGGGCTTCGCCTAAGCATCGCTACGATATTATCGAGGTGGATTATGGTGGAGGGGGGCACCGCACACGGCTAAGAGATCTCAAGGATCAATTGTTGTGTCTAGAGGTGCCCTCGTATATAACGGAGCAAAGGGGGGAGGCCGGCTAGCCCTTTGGGGCGCGCCAAGGAGGGGGGAGTCCTCCTCCTAGTAGGAGTAGGACTCCCCTTTCCTAGTCAAACTAGGAAGAGGGAAGGGGGAAGGAAAGAGAGGGAAAGAGGAGAAGGAAAGGGGGGGTGCGCCCCCTTCCCCTAGTCCAATTCGGACCCGTCATGGGAGGGGGTGCGCCACCTCCTGGGCTGCTGCCCTTTCTCTCCCCTAAAGACCACTAAGGCCCAATACTCCCCCGGGGGGTTCCGGTAACCCCTCTAGCACTCCGGTATTCTCCGAAACTACCCGGAACACTTCCGGTGTCCGAATATAGTCGTCCAATATATCGATCTTTATGTCTCGACCATTTCGAGACTCCTCGTCATGTCGCTGATCTCATCCGGGACTCCGAACTACCTTCTGTACATCAAAACATATAAACTCATAATATAACCGTCATATAACTTTAAGCGTGCGGACCCTACGGGTTCGAGAACTATGTAGACATGACCGAGATACATCTCCGGTCAATAACCAATAGCGGAACCTGGATGCTCATATTGGCTCCTACATATTCTACGAAGATCTTTATCGGTCAAACCACATAACAACATACATTGTTCCCTTTGTCATCGGTATGTTACTTGCCCGAGATTTGATCGTCGGTATCTCAATACCTAGTTCAACCTCGTTACCGGCAAGTCTCTTTACTCGTTATGTAACGCATCATCCCGCAACTAACTCATTAGCTACATTGCTTGCAAGGCTTACAGTGATGTACATTACCGAGAGGGCCCAGAGATACCTCTCCGACAATCAGAGTGACAAATCCTAATCTTGAAATACGCCAACTCAACATGTACCTTCGGAGACACCTGTAGAGCTCCTTTATAATCACCCAGTTACGTTGTGAAGTTTGGTAGCACACAAAGTGTTCCTCCGATAAACGGGAGTTGCATAATCTCATAGTCAGAGGAACATGTATAAGTCATGAATAAAGCAATAGCAACATACTAAACGATCAAGTGCTAAGCTAACGAACTGGGTCGAGTCAATCACATCATTCTCCTAATGATGTGATCCCGTTAATCAAATGACTATTCATGTCTATGGTTAGCAAACACAACCATCTTTGATCAATGAGCTAGTCATGTAGAGGCATACTAGTGACACTTTGTTTGTCTATGTATTCACACATGTATTATGTTTCCAGTTCATACAATTCTAGCATGAATAATAAACATTTATCATGATATATAAGGAAATAAATAATAACTTTATTATTGCCTCTAGGGCATATTTCCTTCACTGTGGGGGATGATGAAGATGGTGGACACTTAAGCGGGGTATGCAGAGAAGAGGAACTGCCAATTGAAGCGGGGTTTTTTTGCTGGGGGAGGAATTGAAGCGGGGGTTGACATATTATCTAACCGCTGATATAATCAACCGCAATTATTTGTACCCAGTGGCTCTATATTCCCGGGGTTGCGCAGGACTCCTATTGGCTATTTGGCTGGTTTCCTTTTAAAGGACAAAAACAAGGAACGAGTTTTGGGATTATGCACTAGTAATGGTACGAAAAGAGTAGGACAGTTGGCAAGCAATACATTGAGCTCTTCTTATTGATAAAGCCAGTAACAATCAAACTATTAAGGAAAAGAAAAAAGACAAAGAAAAATATCTGCACGAATCTTCGTTTAACATAAATGGCATAGGACCTAGATGTGCATTACTTAGAGCACATTCAGTTGTGTTTTAGCAATACTGCCAAACAAAACCCCTAATCATCACTACTAGGAAAAAGCTTATATATAGACACTTATTAGTAGCGCTTGTTAAATTGAAGCGCTACTGCTACATAATAGTAGCGCGTGTGCTGGTAGCGCGCTACTAACATAAAGATAGCAGTAGCGCGTTCACCACAAAACGCGTTGCTACTATGACGACCCGAATGGTTGCTGCCAGGCTTGGTATAGTAGTAGCACGCTTCTAAAGACCGCGCTACTGCTAACAAAAAAGTAGCAGTGCATTTTAGGGCGACAGTGCTGCAACTAACAAAAGGAAAAGAAACAAAAAAAGGAAAGGAAAAAAAAGGAAAATTAAAGAAAAAGAAAAATGCAAGCAATAGCAGCAGCGCGTTTCTACGAAAGCGTTGTAGCTACTTTAGCTATAGCGCGTTCTCCCAACATGCGCTATAGCTAACTTATCTATAATCGTAGCGTGTTTCTTAGGAAAAACGCGATAGCTAAGTAGCTATAGCGCGTGTTATGTAAAACCGCTACTACTATGTTTGACTTACTGCTTCACGGGTGTCCCTCCTTCCCCAATTCCCCAATCTTCTCGTCAGATCCCCAACCTCTCCGTCACCACACCTGCGCTCTCTCGTCGCCCTTCTTCCGACGCCTCCATCACCGCCATCGGAGCCGCACGCCATCACCGCCACCATAGCCGCGTGCTCGCGGAGCCATCCTCGTCCGCTTCTCACCACGCCTGCTCCCTCGTCGCCCCTGCCACATCACCGCCAGAGCCGTCGTCGCCGTCACCGAAGCCCCTGCTCCCCCGTCGCTCCTGCCACCGTCGTCCGCTCCTTTCCGCCCCTGCGCCCTCGTCGTCCATCCTCTCAGTAAGCCCCACACCCCTCCCTCTAGGTGAATTTAGTTCATTAGGTTAACTAAGTGAACTAGGTAGGTTAATTTAGGTAAACTAACTAGGTTAGGTAACTAAGTGAACTAGCTAGGTTAATTTGGTTTACTAACTAGGTTAATTAGATGTTTTTTAGATGTTTGGTTAACTAATTTGGTTACCTAACTAGGTTAGGTAACTAAGTAGATGTTAATTAGGTTAGGGAAGTAGTGGTACTGTTAATTAGATGTTTTTTAATTAGTGAAGTAGGTTAGGTAACTAAGTAGATGTCAATTAGGTTAGGTAACTAACTAGATGTTAATTTAGGTTAATTTGGTTAACTAACTAGGTTAGGTAACTAAGTACATGTAAATTAGGTTAGGGCAGTAGTGGTACTAGTGGAGGTTAATTAGATGTTTTTTAGTTAGGGAAGTAGGGTTTTACTAGGTTAATTAGGTGAAGTTAAATGAATGACCTAAATGAATGAAATTAATAGTTAACTGAATTTTTAGGACAAATTTGTATATGCTTAAGTACTTAACTAGATATTATTTTTAGGACAGACTTGTATATGCTTAAGTAGTTCATAATTTGGAATTTGTGTAGATTTTCTTGAAATGTGAAACATTGAAGTGGTCATGATATATGAAAATTCCTCGATTGTGCCCAAGTGGCCTTTTGTTGTTTCCAGGGAATGAAGCTGAGTGGCCTACATTTTGCTGGAATGTTGATTCATTTCCGTTCCAACAATTTCAGGTGCTCGATTTGTCCAATTTTTAGCAATGCTCATGCCAAAATTTTCCGTGAATTTCGGGATGACTTGTGCTACAAACTAGGACATATCGAGTGCCCAGGATTTTCCGCACCGGGAAGGAATCAACGTTCCTGCAAAACATAGGAATTTTTATGTCATTATTCTTTTTATTAGGTCTAGAATTATTTGACTAGATTTAATCGTAGGAAACATGGCTAGCAACAATGAATGACAGGGTTCTGGTGATTGTGACGATGTCTACCTGGCGGCACACGAATATTTGAGCCTTGCCAATGATCAACGGTTGTTGTTGCTGGGCCCACCTGTCTCATCCGAGACCTACATTGAGATCGGTGCCGTGACTGGCGCTGAGACCCAGACCCGCACCGAGACTGGCAAAGCCATAGAACCGAAATCGAAGAGGAGATGTCGACGCCCAAACCAGCTCCTCACTACTAGGCTAGTGGTCACGGAGGTGGACGACGACAATTTTGAGCCAAAACTGCCCGTGGAAGCGCGCTCCTGCTACGGCAATCAAATAGGCTGCATCGTACGGGCATGCGCCACCATCAATGATAAGAAACTAAAGAAGAGGCCAAATATGAAGCACTCCCTCCTAACCCTGATGCACCAGATATTCCTGTTCCCGGGCCGGGATGAAATCCAATATAAAGATCCACAGAAAGACCCGACAATGAAGAAGATAAACAAACTTGCCATGACCAAGTGTAGCGACGCGTTGGTTGCCTGGAAAGTAAGGGTGAAATGCGCCATCGACAAAAAGGAACCCTACTCCGAGATTGTGAAGGAAAATCCGACAATCATAGAAGAGCAGTTTGAACTATTCAAGGTGGCTTGCGATGCCGAAGATGCAAAAAAATGTTAAAGTACATGAAGGGGCTTCAAGAGAGGAACATGGGGCGCCACCACCTTGGAAGCCATGGTTACGCGGGGAAGAGGTCCATATGGGCTAAAGAGGCTGTGAAACGCAAAAGTCTGGGCATCCCAGACCCCTTGGCAGAGTTCACCGTCCTGCAGGAGTATGACGTCCTCAGGGCCCAGTACCATTGGGACCTAGTCAAGAAGGTTTTCGAGACGGACCTGGTTACGACGGAGTTCATGAGACTGCTGGTAATTTTAGTTTCTGATCAATTCGACTGCACGTTTAGTCATATTTGTAAATGGTCCTTGTTCCTTTTGCAGAGAGAGCAGCACAGGATTGCGGCCGAAAGTGACTCGCCATCTGAGGCGTTGGCGAGGCCCAAGTGGGACACCTCATTCAACAGGGTGTTGAACATATTGAAACAACTCCCGGTGGACACTCGGCCATCGTATGGACGTGTGCACAGTGTCGGAGACAGCGCCACATGGAAGAAGTACTATGGTGAGACCACGGAGGAGAGAAAGGAAAGACGGAGGTTAACTGAAGAAAGCATCGACAAGAAGATTGAGATTGCGGTTGAGAAGAATTCAGCTAGGACAGTCGCAAAAGCGGTAGCTGCCGTAAAACGGGAGCTGACAGACTTGGTTTCGGCTATCGTCGGTTGGAGCAGGCGAAATCCAAAAAAAGATGCAGCGGACTTTCCCCTCGCCGACTTCTTCAGGAGCAGCTCGACTAGCGTTGCACCAGCACCTGCACCAGCATCTGCACCTGCACCAACATCTGCACCTGCACCAGCACCTGCTCCTGCACCGGTTCCCACGCCTGCTTCGCCTTTGGCTAAGCTTGACGCCCTCACGGTACCTGTGACACTGGCCTTCTTCAATAAATGTATAATGTCCCGTTTTCATTGCCTTTCGGATGTCTCACATCACAGACATGTCTTTGCAGGTCGATGCCCCGTGCACCATATTGTACGACATCAACGGCCAGAAGGTGGACGTGGGGAAGGCGATGATAATGAAGCTGAAGGAACAATTGTTCCACAGCCGGCCGATCGCCTAACCTGCCTTCAAGGTTTCCGTGGCCAGTGTCAAACCAGGCCACGAGAATTTGGTTCCTCCGGTACTAGGGGGAGATGACGACGAGATCCCGTGGCGGCTTGGCGATTGCAAGACTTGGGTCCTATTATGGCCAAAGAGTCTGCTTCGTCTGGAGGCGGCCGGCAGCACACCAACGACCACGCAGCCTCCGCAAGGTATGAACATCAGCACCCCACCAACCCAATTAGCGTTGCCTGTCATGCTGGGTGATAGCGGACTGGCTCAGGAAGAGGCTCCATTAGTCGCTGATGACATCGCCAGAGATGAGGATGAGGATGACGATGACACTCAACAGTATCTCAATACTGGCGCCATTGATGATGGAGGGTTGATGGCTCAGCAGTATGAGTACTTAGGGTTTGAGCGTCATGAGTCGGTGCCTGAATTGCCGCCTCCGGAGCCTTAACATACAATAGACGACCTTCCACCAAAGAAGCATCGGAAGAGAGCGAGGAAAGGCAGCAATAAAGCTGCTGCTATGATCCAGCTGCCTCCGCAGCCTCGGGTTCAAGACTGTGTACCTATTTGCGGTGCGGTGAAATACCATATCCCCGGTGAACCAATCCTACCTGAGGCATCAGTACAGGTCATACATGACAATCTAAGGCGACTTCATGACGATGTGCTGCGGAGAGAGAAAAGCCTAATCGCCTCGAAAAATCCAGGATACCCACTATATGTGGTTAACGTGCTGCGAAAAAGGTTGTACGTCAACTCATTACCCGCGGACAAGTTCTTCCTTCGATTCGATTACATCTTCGACATGTTTCACTTGAAGAAGCTGGATTTTATGTTTCTTTGCCTTTATGCCTTGTACATGAACTACATCATTGGGATTGAGCAGATACCTTATATCTGTGTCACTGACCCGTATTTCATGCACGAGAGCTTCTTGACAGTCTGCGCAAAGCACCATGAATACGCGAGGGACTACATCGTCAATTTCATGGTCGCCAATAAGGACAAGGAGACAATTCTCGTGGCTTATCATCCCCTGTAAGTCATCCGCGCAGATATCCTTCCTTCTTCAATCATTCATTTGCACGGTGGAGGCTAATTAATTTGAGGTGTACTTATTTTGCGCAACCACGGGCACGCCGTCCTCATCATCCTTTACCCTTGATACTCCCACGCTCTTTACTTGGACTCGTCGAAGAACATGAACAAAAAGGATTACGCCCACATCAAGTCTGTTCTCGATAGTGCTATCTGTTTCTACGATGTACGGGGTGGAGAGATCAAGGACAAGAAGATGAGGGGCGGCAGGCCCGCCTTCAGCCATAAGAACGACTTCTACTGCATCCAGCAATCGTGTGATACTCTTAGTGATGGATTCTATGTCCTACACCACATGCTGGAGTACAGACGGGATCAGCAGAACCTTCGCATGTCACCTACATCCAGGGATGCCCATATTCTGAATCGGGCAAGGAACATAGGAGATATTGAGGATCATCGGCTTCGTGCTGAGTTCTATCACATCCAGAGCGAACTTGCCCAAATCATCATGAAGGAGGTCCTTGGAAAAATAGGGTTGTTCTACGAGGAAGGGAAAATGTCGTGGGAAGACCTCCGAACACGCATAGCCGCTCAGCGTCTTGACCTGAAGCTTTTCACTAAGCTCGGGGACTATCTCCTTGAATTGGATGGATGGCACGACATGTTGTGACTGTTGATATATGACAATGTGTCTGTTTAGTCCATACTTTATGTATGAGGAAACTTTGAGTTATGGACGATGAAACTTTATTTGTGATGTAATTAAACCGTCCTCCTCGACTAGTGAAGATCACTCTAGTTAGGGCATTTTGGGTACGATGAACTTTATTATTTTTGCTTACAATATGTTGCTTCTATTTTTGCCAAGTCTGTCTCTTTCTACTCAACTATATATGTTGCATATCATCGAATCATGTGACGATGCAGGTGCATAGATCATCGATGGCGAAGAAGTGTTATGCCAGGAGTATACGACGAGTGGCGGAGTGTCAGGCCCAGGTGTACCGGTTTCCGGTTTCCGAGCAATAACCAATAGTTAGTTTAGGTTCACACTAGTGCGAGAGAGGGATACAAACTCGTGTACTTCATAGTTCCGCTCTCACTCATAGTGATAGCTCTTCTCATGTATATCATTGTTTAGATGGATGACGGTGTAGTCGCAAGAACTTGTATTGCTATTTTCGAGATGATGAAGAGAGACCACTTTGTGTTGGATGATGATTATGATGATGACATGATTTGATGCTATGATTACATTTGTATGTGTATGATGCTAAAGATTATTGTATAAAGCCTGTTCAAATACAAAACACATATGCAGAAACAGACAAAAACTAATAAAACTAACAGTAGTGAGGGGAGTAGAGTTAGCAACAGCGCGCCCTTACCAGTAGTGCACCCTGAATTAAAGCACTGCAGATATTAGTAGTAGCGAGTTGCCCAAAACCCCACTGCTGCTCGCCATGTATAGCAGTAGCGTGGGTCATCGTGTGCTACTGATACATGTTAATCAGATTCATATCGATATACGGCTCCTGCGCCATCGATACACCTATCTGGCGATGCTCTGCTAGGCTTTTCCCTAGTAGTGTCATTGCAAATAGCGCATATAACATGGCTAATGCGACAAACACAACTACACATGCTAGTTCCTTCTTGTCTCTTGCTTTCATCTGTTGCCTGTGATTGATTATTTCTTGCTTCATCGTACTGACTGTACATTCCAGATCAACCATTTTTGTTCTTCAGCTTTACGTTATCTTCTGCGAGCTTAGTGATAACACTCCGAGCCTTGCCATGCCATTCTTCATCCAGCCAGTTAACAAAGGCACAAGCCTCATATCCCTGCCAATGTTAAATAGTATTCAGGATGAGTGATGGCATTAACTCAAGTAAAATGATGAACTTAGCACTAACCTCTAAGGGGCAACTGAGAAACCGCCTGCCAATGTCGAATCCCTCCATGCATACACGTCGAGCGGGAGTGTGCCCATGCACACAACTCAGCTTTTGGTACTTCTCGGTGGCGCAAAACTCGGAGTCAAACTCGTGTTGTGGGAGTGTGGAGTCATGCTCCGAATCTGGCGACAGATCGCTTTCCTGGGTGTTGTCATTCCGGACGGTTTTTGCAAGGAGTTACTTTGGACATGCTAAAAAAGATCAGGATAGATTGGAGCCTGACAGGACGATTTGGATCCGTAGTACACCTGCCTTTTGATGACATTAGGCAAGCGCTCGGCAGCGACCGCTGTTGTGGCGGCGATACGAGCAGGAGCAGCCGCACTGAAACCATCAGCACCACTCGTCTTCATCCCCACAATGTCAGCTCTTTGCGAGGGAATTTGGAGGCTATTTAGGTATTTAGGGGGAATGGGGAACCTGTGGGGATAAGCTAACGGTCGGGAACTACTTATGGCACTATATGTTGGAGTATACGTCACACTATTTATACATGTCATTTGTGTTAGGTATTACAACGTCACACATGATTTCCGCACCAAACCATGTGAGAAGACAACGTAGGTGAGACACGGTTGTCGTTACATAACCATATGTGATGTACTGCCCTGTACATACAATTGAGTTACAGTGATACCGTGTAAACAGCCGCTCTGCGGATATCCATAAAAAACAGTCGGTCTGCATACAGAGATGGCGGCGGCAGCCTAGGCTGCGGCTACCGGAGAAGAGGTCAATCCTCCACCGGTGGGTGGTGGCGGCGTCATAGGAGGTCAATCCTCGGTTTGCGGTGAGAGATAAGAGGAGCTCAACCGTCGAGGTCAGCGGCGGCGTGATTCGAGCACATCCATCGTGGTGGAAGGCGGGATAGTGGAGGTCGAACTTCAGGCGGCATCCGCACTCAGCTTTGCTCCTTGACCCTGCTGTCTCGACGTGCCGCTGCATCGCGCTTCTCTGTCTGCTGGGTGGAGGTCGCCGCGCAGCTAATTAATTAAGGTATTATTTCCGTGAGTGGCTTAATTAAGGTATTCAATTCCTATGGGTGGTGTTGTACTAGTACTCTGCGTGTAAATTGACTGGCCATTAATGTTTGCTATTGCACATTTGGATAACAATATGGAGCAGCCTTAGTAATTATGAAAATAAAGCCTTGTGATTTATGCACGCATCATTGGGCAGCAGTTAATCTGTCTATTAATGTTGTTGTTTCCTTTTTAATTACCATTTGTATGGTGCAGATGGAATGATCTCAATGGATGAAGGATCAGAGAACCGCATATTTTATCAGTGGCGTGACAGAGTTCATGAATTTGGCTGAAAGTACAAGGAGGAGAATTGGTGATGTGGATTACATCCTATGTCCATGTACTGATTGTGCCAATACAGAGTCACATGAAGTTGCAGATGTCCAGTGGCACTTAGTCTCTCGGGGATTCATGGATGGATATACATGTTGGAGCAGACACAGTGAAGAGGAGGTTATGGATGAAGATACCCAGGGCTGCGAGATGCCAAACCCCGATCAGTGTCACATGGATGTTGAATCTAACATCAGGGCAGAGGCGTCAAGCTACCAATGGAACACCGGAAAGCCGAAACACCCACTGGAAAACCAAGATGTCGATGCAGATGACGACGATCTTGATATGCCAGATTTCGCTGCTATGATTGCAGATTTCGAGGGCCCAAAAAAGGATATGATTGGGCACAAGGATCTGCCAACCATTGATGCGGACTCCAAGAAAGAATTGTATCTAGGTTGCAAAAAGAAATATTCCAGGTTGAGTGCCACCCTGGAGCTTCTCATATTTAAAACAGCAAACTGTCTATGAAACAAGGGCTTCACAAAGATGTTAGGTCTTTTCAAAAGAAATTCTTTCGAAAGATAATGTGCTCCCCAGAAGCACGAATGAAGCGAAGAAAATTGTTTACCCATTGGAACTTGAAGTATAGAAGATACGCGCTTGTGTGAATGATTGTATATTGTACCGTGGTGAGTACAAAGATTTGCGTGCATGTCCCGTATGCAAGCATGCATGATAAAAGCGCAGGAGAGCAAATGACAAGTACAAATTGGACGACGAGATTAAGACATGAATCCTGTTCAAGGTTGTTTGGTACTTGCCTTTAATTCCAAGGTTGAGGCATTTGTTCGCAAACCCTAGAGAGGCAAAGAGGTTGCGGTGGCATCATGATGGGCGAATTGCGGTTAAGTATATGAGCCACCCAAAGATGGGGCTCAGTGGGAATTAATCGACAACAAGTTTGAATACTTTACCAAGGATCCTGCAAGCATAAGGCTCGGGGAGTGTACTGAGGGGATGAATCCTTTTGGCGATATGAGCACCAATCACAGCACATGGCCGGTGCTTCTGTGCATATATGACCTAGCTCCTTGGTTGTGTATGAAGAAAAAATACATTATGATGTCACTGATTATCGAAGGCCTGGAGCAACCTAGAAATGACATCGACATTTACTTTCATCTACTGGCAAAAGAACTGCTGACAGAAAGGAGATTTTTGATTTACATGTGATGCTGGTGCACACCATTCAAGATATGCCGGCATTAGGCAACACATCGACGTAGAAAACAAAGGGAGATGTAGGGTGTGTCACATGCATGGATAGGACAGCTAGCAGAAGATTTCACAAATCGCACAAAACCATGTATTTGCGTCATCGTAGGTTTTTACGGAAAAATCACCCATACCGAAAGATGAAAGCTGAATTTGATGGTATGGCAGAGGTAGGTGTGGGCCCAACACCCTATGATGGGGAGGTGGTTCACAACATGGCTAAACAAATTAATGTTGTGCTTGGCAAGAATCACCCTTTGACGGTGAAACAAACACCCAAGGGTCAAGTGTTTAAGAAGAAATCGGTGTTCTGGAAATTACCTTACTGGGGGATTCTATGTGTATGTCACTGCATCGATGTCATGCACACTGAGAAGAACGTATGCGAAAGCATCCTTGGTACCCTGCTCAAGACTAAAGGTAAAAGAGTGAAGCAGAAGATGATGACAAATTCATCAGAGCTCGCTAGAGTTAAAATTTCAGTACAAAAGAAGCAACACAGTTCTTCACCTATTTGTTGTTAGTTAAGACACCCTCTTCCTATTCCGCAAACATCAGAAGTCTCGTGGATGTAAGCTTAGGTAAAATGAAGTTGGTATACATGAAGTCACATGATTGCCACGTAATGTTGACACAAATCCTCCCGGTACAGTGGCCATCAGGAATCTGATGGACAAAGATATAAGGAACACATTCATTGAGCTCTGTGATTTCTTCAACCAACTATGGCAGAAAGTTGTAGATCCTGAAGAGCTGGATCATATGCAAGATGATATTGCAAGAATATTGTCCAACCTACAGATATTTTTCCCACCATCATTCTTTGATGTCATGGTCCATCTCACTGTGCACCTTGTCGATTTGATAAAGTATTGTGGTCCTGTGTTTCTTCGCAACATGTATCCCTTAGAGAGGTTCATGGGAATACTGAAGCGCTTTTGTCGGAACCGAAGCCATCCAGAGGCAAGCATCCTACAAGGTTATACCGAGGAGGTGGTGGTTGAGTTTTGCACCGAATACTGAAACAACGACCTATAGGCTGAAAGGTAAGACGGTCCTTGCTGACACGCAAATGGCTGCACCCAAAGAATTGGCAGAGAAAGCCGATTTGACGGTACTGCTTAACAGCCCAGTTCTCAGAGCTTATGCCGATAAATACTTGGAGGAGATACGCCAAAGCTTCTTACCAATGGTGCCTTCATCGGATGTGGAGATGAAGAAGCACACTAAGAACTATGTTGAATGGCTGAAGAAGCATTTGGCACAAGGATCCATCGATGACATTGCTACGTGGTTGGCACAAAAGCCATCACCTACGGTGTTGACGTACCAAGCATATGACATAAATGGATACACGTTCTACACTGAGGAACACGATGAGAAGACCTCATATCAGAACAGCTGTGTTCGAATAGAATGCATGACTGTAGATGAAGCTGATAAAATGGTATACTGTGGAACCATCAAAGTGATCTGGGAGCTTGACTATGTGAAAGTTAAGGTGGCATTATTCAGCTGCTCGTGGATACCTCTTGGTCAAGTAAAGGTTGATGATTACAGCAAGACCTGTGTTAACAGGACAACAATGGCATATCACATGGACACGTTCATTCTTGCCAGCGATGCTACCCAGATTTTCTTTGTGGAAGACCATTTGCGTAAGAACTACCATGTAGTGATACATGGGAAGAGGAGGGTACTAGGTGTCGATGATGTTGCCGATGAGGATGAGTACGATGAATTTGATGAGTTGCCACCCAAGGGATCATGCACCCGTGTAACAGAAAAGCGTAAAATCATCAGAAAACCCAAGTTCATTTGGGGTCAACGTAATGATCCCAATTCCCCCATGTACATGGGAATTAAGCTGTAAGACTAGTCTTTATGCCTACCCTGCAACTTAATTCGTTCAATTTAGAACTGCCACATGTACTGAATTCGTGAGTTATGCCCGGTTTTCTATTGATGTAAGAACCGTTAATATGTTGACCTTGATATGTTGTCAGCTGAGGCAATGAATATGAACTATTTTTTTATTATTATATAATAGAGGTAGCACACTCAATTGATCTTACTACCACTACAAAAAAATACACTTCCGTGATGATACGTGTCTGTCACAGTAGGTCGCGTTTTCTGTCATGCATGTACATCCATGACGATTTTATGACAGAATCAAGATAGTCATACCTGTGCTGTCGTAGAAGTGTTCCACGACATTACCAAAATTATCATCACGGAAGTGTCCACTTCCATGACGATAAATCGCGCGTCACAGAAGTACTTTCGTCAAGGGTGACCGACACATGGCATCCACCGTAATGAAACACCGTTAAGCTATCGGGTTGGGTTTTGGATCCGATAACCCATTAACAGCCGAGACCAATGGGGATTTTCCACATGTAAAATCATCATTGGCTGGAGGAAACACGTGTCGGCTCATCGTTGGGACAGATGTCATCCACTCATTGGACAGAAGGCGCCTATGATACGTCGACACGTGGCACGGCCCAACAGAGGCCCATTACTGTGAAAAGGCCGGCCCGTTTGACTTGGTCAAAAGGTGGCGGGCCGGCCCATGGAAAGCCTGTTAACAGCCTGTTCGCATATAGCCTACAGCCCGCTAACCCAAGGCCCGTTACGCCCTATCAGAATTAGGCCCAGTAGCGTCATCTGGGCCATCCAATATGATTCCAGCCTGTTTTCACTTCTGGCCCATGAGGTCTTTTGGCCCATATGACGCCCTTTATAACTCTTGGCCCATTAACGGCCCGTGGTGAAACTGGCCCACAATGAACAGTGTATCACTTTATACCCATTAACGGCCCATGGTGAAACTGGCCCGCAATGAACAGTGTATCACTTTATACCCATTAACTGCCCGTTATTCCGTTGGGCCGTTTCCAGCCCATGTTATCTTTCGGCCTTCTCAGAGCCCATTTATTCTTGGGCTCATTTCTAGCATTCGTTTACTTATGGCCCATTACTGTCATTTTCTGCTTGTGGGCTAAATTCAGCCCGAGGTTACAGTCAGCCCGTTTGTGGCCCGTTAATACGTTGGGCAGTTTTCATAGCGCCATCAAATATGGCCGATTAATGACAGCCCGTTATGATCGGCCCATGAATAAACGATTCCAATTCTAGCCCGTTTACGGCCATAATGCAGTCTGTTATTGGCCCATGTTTGGCCAACCGATCATAAGGCCCGTAGAAGGCCCATTGATGATACGGCCCGTAGAAGGCCCATTGTGTCTATGACCCATATAAGGCCCATTGTCTCAACGACACGTAGAAGACCTATTGTTTCTACGGCCCATAGGAAGGAAATGGTAACTACAGTAAATATGTATCCCATGGTTATTGTGGCCTAGTTTTAAAAAATAGGTTATTGCGGCCACTAGCAAACCGCGGAAAAAGAACTGCACTGACTACAAGCAAAGAAATAAACAAGACAATAAGGAAATAAATAAGCAAGCAACTTACACTATGCTATCACGACTATTACACATATTACATCCACTGGGCATCAAAGTTCGCCACCAGTGCAAATATAGGGAACACAAGACATACAAATGCATGACAAAACAAGTCCAGAACTGAAACCACTTCAGAAGAGCTCAAGAAACAATATCCTGGGTACCCATAATGCTGGCAAGATGCTTAGCAAGCTTATTAACTTTCTCTTGTTGGCGTTGAAGTCCTCTAGCACTTGTTGTTGCACCAGAAAGTATGCATCTGAATTCTGCAGGGACTTCCTCAGTCCTTTGGCTTCCTGTCGCATAACATCTGATCGATCTCTTTCAACTTGAAGTTGAGACTCAAGAAGCCGAACTGATTCAGGCAAGAAGTTCGAAGAGCTGGTGCCAGCAGTAGTAGCCAGTAACTCAAACACTATATCAAGACAGGAATTTGGGGTTGTCTCAGTGTCTTCAATATAGTTTTTATCAGCTTTCTTGGAGACCAGGGATGTCTCACTATCTTGAACCTTATCTGCGTTACTTCCTTTACTATTGCATAACAGGGTACTCTTCTCCAATATTTTATTCGCGTTCTAAAAGAGAAACAAAGAAACACATCAAAGGTTTGCAATGTAGTATATGAAACTCATTTTGGTAAACCAGTTCAGTAGTAAGGTGGGCAGGATAACAACATGAAACAAACATATATCTATGTAGTATGGTCACTGTATGGTCTATATCATTCGTGTTTATGTTGCCAAATCAAGATAGATACAGTTCGAATGATATCTATTTAAGACAAAGCAGCATAGACAGAATATAAGTGTGGGAAACTACACCGCAATAACAACACTTGTAATGTGCATGGCATGAGAACATAACTATTTATTCAATTGAAACTAAAATCAACATAGAGCAAGTTACAACAGCAAACACGTTAAAGAAACATGTTTAAAACATACCTGTTGCGCCATTGGAGTCTCAGTTGCATCCTTCAAATTTGAAATTACTTGGTATGAGTAAATACAGTGATGCAAGAGCAAAGTAGTATGAACCATAGCTACGGATCCTGACCGGAGAACAATTCTTCTTCTGCTTTAAGCGTTGACTTGGGGTTCGGAGTGGTGGTCCTCGTGCTTTGGGCACCACCGTTGCCTTACTAACTGCTCGTGTTTGGGTGCTCTCTGGTGGAGATGGTGCTGTATCAACGGGAACTGGGTTACTATACGCTGGGGTTGGGGTTAGAAGGGGTGTAGCTGGTTCTCTGTCCAACTGGGTAGGGGTACAATCTGCATGAGTCTGGGTTATGTGTGGTGGGGCTGGTTCTTGGGCAAGTACAACCGTGGTTCTATCTGCATCGACAGGTAGCTGATCTTTTCTGAAGACCGTGTTTTTACTCCCACAGATACTGCCATCACCCCTCCAATTGAAATGGCTGATAAACAAGAAAAGTAATTAAATGTACAGACATTGTAAGATAGACAGGTGCAATGGATAGTAGGGAAGAAAACATGGCATGAAATAATTCACATTTATGTTGTCTAACCAAACAGAATAGTAGGACATAGTTTCACATATATGATGGCAAATTAAACAGGATAGAATGACACGATTTCACATGTATGATGGCTAACTAAACAGGATAGAATGACATACTTCAAAATATGATGACTATGTAAACATGATGACATGATATAACTATACGATGTGTCTATTAAAGTGGTTGGCATGCCATAAATCACAAACATGCCGTCGATGGAAACATGATGGCATGATATAATTCACAGATAGAATGACATAATTTAAAATATGATGACTATGTAAACAGTATGAGATGATATAACTATATTATGTCTTTAGAAAATGGGTTGGCATGCCATAATTCAGATACATGTTGTCTATGTAAACATCATGGCATGACATAATTCAAATATATGATTTATATACTAAGGAAGTGAGCAGAGGGCAATCACATATATGATGTGTTAACTAAGGAGATGGCATTCAATATTGTGTACATGATGAAAAAACTAAGCATTGCAATACAACATATGCATGATATGAGTAATATAACCCTGCCATGTTTGAGCACACACCTCAGGAGGATAATAGGACTGGTCATCTGCCTCTGAATCCTCCTCTGAAGAGCTATCTATAACCAGCAAGATATCTGCTTCAGCAGGTAGCATTGTCTGTGCTGAAGACCTTGTTTTCACTCCAGATTTCTCCATCACCAATTCAAATGGCTGATGCACAGGAATAGCAGTTGAATATACAAACATTGTCGACAAAAGCAATGAGAAACACACAAAAAAAGAATGGCATGATATAATTCACATATATGATGCTTGCCTAAACAGCATGGCATTGCATAATTCACGTATATAATGCCTTGCAACAAGATAACATTGCATAATTCACATATATAATGTCTTGCAACAAGATGGCATTGCATAATTCACATGTATGGTAATTAGACACTAAACATGTGGCATTCACACAAAGCATGTGTAAACTAAGCAAATGACATAGCAATGCAAGATACCATACGCATGATATGAGCAACATAACCCTGTCAAGTTAGAGCATGCACCTCGGGGCGATATGACTGGTCATCTGTCTTTGAATCCTCCTCTGAGGAGCTATCGGTAACCAGCAAGACATGCACTTCGTCAGATAGGATTGTCTTCTCTGAAGACTTTGTTTCCACTCCAGATTTTTCCATGACCGTGCCGACTGGCTGATGCACAGGAAGAGTAATTGAATGTACTAAAATTGTTGACAAATTTAAGATGTAATAAAAAATGATGGCATGATCTAATACACATATAAGATGACTAGCTGACCAGGGTGGCATTGCAAAATTCACATGTATGATGCCTGGCTAAACAAGATGGCAATGCATGATTCACATATACTATAAATAAACTAAACAGATGGCATTGACACAAAGCATGTCTAAACTAAGCAGATGACATCTTTAATGTATACAGTAAGCAATGCAAGGCACCATATGCATGATATTACCAACATCAGCATGCCAAGTTAGAGCGAAGACCTCATGGGGTAAATAGGAGTGGTCTTCTCCTTCTGATTTCCCCTCAGAGCAGTTATGTTCCTCTTGAATACGATCCAAAATGGGGGGGGGCTGCCTTTGCGCACACCATGGAGCGATGTCTGCATGAAATTTTATTGCCACGCAAGGCTCGTCTCTTTTGCTCTACATGATCAATTCCATTGTGTACAATAACTGGCATGCATAGGAATAAAACATAGTGAGATTATGTAAGGAGTCATGCACAAATCCAGAGTGATGGTAGCAAACTGTGGATAGACCCAAAACCAATGATAGCATGCAGATAATAGCTTTAGTTAAAAAATATAGATAATGGCTCCTTTAATGTTTGTTTGCACCCAACATGAAACTCATAGTAGACAACCGAGATTAACCAGATAGTAGACAAATAGTACTGATTGCTGCCCCAATATGTACCCCACAACCATATAAAAACTCCAGCTGAGTTGGGGTGAACCATTCTGTCGTTCGAGCAGCTGAGTTGGGGTGGAACACAGCACCGCAGGAGCAGGACAAACCACACAAGGTTTTCTTTGACACGTATTTGTAATAGAAGTAATTGAGTAAGGGCTTGTTTGAATTTGAGGATTCTAACAATTGAGGGATAGGAAATAGACAGAATAGGATAGGAATGCACGTGCAAAACAAAGAATTTAAAACACAGGATTTACGCTAACTGGGTGTTTGATTCACAAGAATTGGAAGATCACAGGATGCAAAAAAGCATGGTGAGATTAAGTAAAACCACAAGAAAATGTACGGTTATAATGTTATTATGCTACTATCTCTTAGTCTTGTGCTTGATGAATAGGAATATGAAAAGGAGGACAATTGGAAATTAGAATTCCTACGGTTTTTCTTTCAAGGAGACACTAAAGGAACAAATCCTACAGTTTTCCTTTGCTCCATTCCTTTGCACCTAATTCATGAAAAGTAGTACCATTGGAAACTTTCCAATTCCTATGTTTTCCATTCACTTTTCCTTTCAAGCACTGGCGATTCTAGTAGGCAAGCTTGAGCAAGGAAAATCCTACACCAAAAAAATGTTTTTGTGCTACTTCTATTACTTTGGACCCAGGCCACTGCAATAATAGCTCAACTCCCGGGCCCATCGACAAATGCACAACTCAAACGCGCAGAGATAAAAAATGATGGCGTTCAAGAGAGTCCATCATTGATAGCTAAGTTGCCTGGTACCTCACTGCTTGTCATATAGTAGGCTAAAATAATCGTATTTCACGTTACCACGTGTGCTCAGTGGACAATATATATAACATGTAGAGTAAAAAAGAGATGCAACAAGTGTACAACCTCTTTGCCGAAGCCATGTCGATCTCACAGTGATTGGGTTGGCCGGTGAGGATGCTCCGGCTGACTTGGCTGTTGGAGGAGGGGAAGAAGAGCTTAGGTGTCTGGAGATGGAGCCCGAGGTTCTGCTCCGCTGTGATGGAGGGTTTCGTCGTTGGAGCAGCTCCGGTGAGTTGTATGACGTCGAGGCTGAAGCAGGACAAGAGAGACAACGTTAACCTGAGTGGAATTCTAATAGCATCTCCAATACATGACGTAAAATACATAACCACAAAGTGCTAGATGTAATACATCAGCCGCTCATCTCTAAACTTAACTGTCGAAACTGAACTTAACTGTCGAAACTGAATTTTGCTGTCGAAACTGAATTTTACTGTCAAAACTAAACGCACTAGCAAGGTGAGGCTACATGTCAGTCGACTGACTTTTTCATCTCTGGTCAGTCGATTTTGCAGCCGTTAGCTAAAAAATCAAGGGCCTGTAGTTCATCTTCAACCTCCACCCCCTCAGCCGCCAGCCACCACCGGCCAAACAGCAGCCCCGCTGCCCTGTGGCGCGGTCGCCGCCCGCCTCCCTTAAAACACTCCCCACCACCGGTCCGCCACCGCCCCGGCCATCCCTCTAGGCCCTCCCCCTCCCGTGTCTAGCTTTTTCTCCGGCGATCCCCACGCAACCGCCCAACCACCGCCGGCGACCACCGCCCCCACCCTGAACCCTAAGATAGATAGTGGGGTACCTCTCCGGCGAGCCCCCTCCCGGCTGCGGCTGGTTCTTCCTTCATCCCGGCAAGCCCCCCACCCCGTGAAAATTGACTAACCCAAAAGTCGATTCAGTCGACTGAAGTGTAGATAAATTTGAGCAGCATCGCAAGCAAGACCAAGAGCGAGAGCAGCAGCACAAGCAAGAGCAATAGCAAGAGCAGACCAGGCAGAGGACCGAGAGCAAGAGCAGAGCAGCAGCGCGAGCGAGAGCTAAAGCAGCAGCAGCTTGTACTAATGTGGACGTCGCCACTGAGGGAGCGACGCCGTGGTGGAAGTGGCCGGCGACGCCGCCGTGGATGGAGCCGCGCGGTGTCGGTTCGAGACCGAGCGCCGGCAGCATCGTGAGATCGAATCAAGAAGAAAATGTGGTGATTAGTGTACAACCTCTTTGGTGGCGGCGATTACGCCGCAGCTTCATCCGAGGAAACGGTGATGATGATGCTCTTTAGGTGGTGCAGGTGAAGACGGTGGTGTGGGAATGGATGTGGCGTGAAAGATGAGGGGAACATCGGGGTAGCTCCTTGGAGGTGGAGGACGGGGTGGCTGAACCGTCGGGACGATGAGATCGATGACGAACAGTCTGGAGATCTGAGGTGAACCATTCTGTCGTTCGAGCAGCTGAGTTGGGGTGGAACACAGCACCGCAGGAGCAGGACAAACCACACAAGGTTTTCTTTGACACGTATTTGTAATAGAAGTAATTGAGTAAGGGCTTGTTTGAATTTGAGGATTCTAACAATTGAGGGATAGGAAATAGACAGGAATAGGATAGGAATGCACGTGCAAAACAAAGAATTTAAAAACACAGGATTTCTGCCAATCTGGGTGTTTGATTCACAAGAATTGGAAGATCACAGGATGCAAAAAAGCATGGTGAGATTAAGTAAAACCACAAGAAAATGTACGGTTATAATGTTATTATGCTACTATCTCTTAGTCTTGTGCTTGATGAATAGGAATATGAAAAGGAGGACAATTGGAAATTAGAATTCCTACGGTTTTTCTTTCAAGGAGACACTAAAGGAACAAATCCTACAGTTTTCCTTTGCTCCATTCCTTTGCACCTAATTCATGAAAAGTAGTACCATTGGAAACTTTCCAATTCCTATGTTTTCCATTCACTTTTCCTTTCAAGCACTGGCGATTCTAGTAGGCAAGCTTGAGCAAGGAAAATCCTACACCAAAAAAATGTTTTTGTGCTACTTCTATTACTTTGGACCCAGGCCACTGCAATAATAGCTCAACTCCGGGCCCATCGACAAATGCACAACTCAAACGCGTAGAGATAAAAAATGATGGCGTTCAAGAGAGTCCATCATTGATAGCTAAGTTGCCTGGTACCTCACTGCTTGTCATATAGTAGGCTAAAATAATCGTATTTCACGTTACCACGTGTGCTCAGTGGACAATATATATAACATGTAGAGTAAAAAAGAGATGCAACAAGTGTACAACCTCTTTGCCGAAGCCATGTCGATCTCACAGTGATTGGGTTGGCCGGTGAGGATGCTCCGGCTGACTTGGCTGTTGGAGGAGGGGAAGAAGAGCTTAGGTGTCTGGAGATGGAGCCCGAGGTTCTGCTCCGCTGTGATGGAGGGTTTCGTCGTTGGAGCAGCTCCGGTGAGTTGTACGACGTCGAGGCTGAAGCAGGACAAGAGAGACAACATTAACCTGAGTGGAATTCTAATAGCATATCCAATACATGACGTAAAATACATAACCACAAAGTGCTAGATGTAATACATCAGCCGCTCATCTCTAAACTTAACTGTCGAAACTGAACTTAACTGTCGAAACTGAATTTTGCTGTCGAAACTGAATTTTACTGTCAAAACTAAACGCACTAGCAAGGTGAGGCTACACGTCAGTCGACTGACTTTTTCATCTCTGGTCAGTCGATTTTGCAGCCGTTGGATACAAAATCAAGGGCTTGTAGTTCATCTTCAACCTCCACCCCCTCAGCCGCCAGCCACCACCGGCCAAACAGCAGCCCCCGCTGCTGCCATGACAAGTGCGCGCCCGCCCGCCCTAAAACCCTCCCCACCACCGGTCCGCCACCGCCTGCCATCCTCTAGGCCCTCCCCTCCGTGTCTAGCTTTTTCTCCGCGATCCCCACGCAACCGCCCAACCACCGCTTGGCGACCACCGCCCCACCCTGAACCCTAAGATAGATAGTGGGGTACCTCTCCGGCGAGCCCCCTCCCGGCTGCGGCTGGTTCTTCCTTCATCCCGGCAAGCCCCCCACCCCCTGAAAATTGACTAACCCAAAAGTCGATTCAGTCGACTGAAGTGTAGATAAATTTGAGCAGCATCGCAAGCAAGACCAAGAGCGAGAGCAGCAGCACAAGCAAGAGCAATAGCAAGAGCAGACCAGGCAGAGGACCGAGAGCAAGAGCAGAGCAGCAGCGCGAGCGAGAGCTAAAGCAGCAGCAGCTTGTACTAATGTGGACGTCGCCGCTGAGGGAGCGACGCCGTGGTGGAAGTGGCCGGCGACGCCGCCGTGGATGGAGCCGCGCGGTGTCGGTTCGAGACCGAGCGCCGGCAGCATTGTGAGATCGAATCAAGAAGAAAATGTGGCGATTAGTGTACAACCTCTTTGGTGGCGGCGATTACGCCGCAGCTTCATCCGAGGAAACGGTGATGATGATGCTCTTTAGGTGGTGCAGGTGAAGACGGTGGTGTGGGAATGGATGTGGCGTGAAAGATGAGGGGAACATCGGGGTAGCTCCTTGGAGGTGGAGGACGGGGTGGCTGAACCGTCGGGACGATGAGATCGATGACGGATCCTCATCCGGTAAAGTAGATGAGGGACATCGAGGTGTTGCCATGGACGACATCGTCGGGGAAGAGGCTCCGACTGGGTGGCGGACGGCGGAGGGTGTGGTGCTTCGTCGTTGGTTTTCGCGGCCTCGGTGTACGAATGGGTGGGCGGATGGCATGGGTGTGGGGAACCATGGCTTAGGGACGCGCTTGTCCGAAATGTGGGGTAAGTTACGAAAGTACCCCCACCGATTTGAGGCGGTTCTTTCGGTTCAGGGGTACCACGGGTATTTCGCATGTCAGGATTTCACAGGAGGTGGGAGTTTTCGCGCGCGTTGTACTTTCAGAATAGCAAGGCGCGGGTTGAGATGGAGGGAGTTGTTGGAGCACAACGAGACAAAGATATATCTTAAATATTTCGGGCTAATAAGGCGCGGGTTGAAGAGGTGGGAGTTTCGCAAGACGATAGACAGAGACGCTAGCTTGAAATTTCGGCATAACAAGGCGTGGCTTGAAATTTTAGGAGAACAAGCTTAACGTGTACCCAAAAAAGACAATTTGCACCTCAACACGCGCAACACACACGCAAACACCATTTAGACTAGAGTAAGGTACACGTGCATTGCACGCATGAGATTTGGCAACCAAATTATGAATAAATACCACATTATAGCATGTAAGCTTTGAGTCATATATGCACAATGTAGATGTTCATTTAATTCTTATAGTTCATTTCATTCACAATCATCTAGTTTTTATAAGAAAGCTAATCTATTTTAAGATTCATGGAATTGTGCGTAGTAATACATAAAGTAAAAACAGATAATGGCAAATCATGTAGAAAAACATTTGGGCAATTCTGATATAGAAGATTCTAGAACAAAGAAGAAGTGCTTGTGTTTTGATGTTTGTGCATTATGCTTAAGTTCAACCATGGAGTCTTCTAGATTATACATGTGGTGAAATCTGCTGGAATCTAGATGATATCCAACGGCCAGTAGTGCTCAAATTTGCCATCTTTGGACCATCGGATTCGCCTCATTCAACTACCATCTTTCAAAGTTAAAGTTACCCGCACACAATTAAAAAAAATATAAAGTCTAATATATATATGGGGGTATAGATATAGATATGTGATGCGAAAGCCACCCATCATCTCCAATTAGAATAGTGTGTCCATGCAAGGATGCGACGTGGCCAAATGATGTCTGCCATTGGTATCTTAAATTCAAATCAGTCTGACCTTGTTCAATGTGTATACATTACAACATGCTCGTTTCCAAACCATACCGCGCAGATCTCCGTTATATTCATGTATGCATGGGTTTCAAACATCAGGATCTCTTATTCAAATATTTGAATTCAACTTTACATTGATTATGACCTCACCTAGTCTTTTACACCCACACAGTCGTCTTCTCTTTATAATTGTACCACTAACTTTCTCTCGTGCATGCATGCACACACACTACCAGTCGGCATTATCCATCGCACACATGCAATCTTTTTCTTCAGGTCAGTCTCCCGTGAAGGCACACACCCACACACATCCCCCTCTCCATCATATCAGGCATTCTTTATCTCTCACGCGTGCATGCGCCACGATCAATGTTCCTCTCTGTATGTGTGTATATAGCTAGGTCTTTCATAGTTTTCCACACAAACCGATCAATCGATATATCCAGTGAGGTCTCACGCATTTTCCCACGTCCATATCGATCAATCTATACCTCTCTATATAGGATTAACATGTATAGCTAATACACCCACATTAATTATATATCCAACGTCCCCCTCTCATCATCCATGCCTTCCGCTTCATCTCTCAGACGCGCGCACAATGGCGAAGACAGGGGCAGCAAGGGCCCTGCCCCCCCTAACATCACTATATATCGAGGCTAATATGAATGTGATCATTAGACAATTGCTGCTAAAAATGGTTTAAGTTCATGAATTGACCCTCCTCGTAAAGGATTAGCAATGCTTGGCCCCCTAGCTCATTTATTTTTCATCGCTCCGCCACTACGCGCAACAGCGCACGTTCTCGCCCCCTCTCTCTAAATATCGATCTCACACTTGTTCACTCCATCATAATCTCTGTCCACTCAGCCCCTCGCACCATCTTCTAGCCCCCCACCGGGTTTTGCCACATGTACAATCTAGCAGAATCCATGGTTGAACTTAAGCATAATGCACAAACCTTAAAACAACAGTGGTCCTCTTTTGTTCTAGAACCTTCCGTATCATAACTGCCCAAACTTTTTTTCTAGTTGAATTTCCATTATTTGTTTTTACTTTATGCTTTACAATGCACAATTCCATGAATCACAAAATAGATTAAGGGCTTCTTTGATTCAAAGGATTCTCAAAGGAATTTTGGAGGATTCTAATCCTTTGGAATTTTTCCTATCATGGTTGTTTGATTCGTAGGATTGTAAACCATAGGAATTTTTCCATATGATTCATTTGCACTAGATTTCATAGGAAACATCCCATCCACTCAAACCTCTTTGAAAGAATTCTGTGTTTTTTCTATGCACAATAAAACACTCATACAATCCTATAGGATTCAAGACGACATTCCACTATAATCCCATGTTTTTCCTATTCCCGCCTTTTGGAAATCCTACGAATCCAAGAGGCCCTAGCTTTTTTATAAAAACTAATTGATTTTGAATGAGATGAACTATAAGAATTAAACGAAGGTCTACATCAGGCATATATGACTCAGAGCTTACATGCTATAGTGTGGTATTTATTAATAATTTGGTTGCAAAATATGATCCGTGCAATGCACGTGTACCTTACTAGTACTTCGAGTATGTGCAAAACACGTAAAGTAGAATTCCAATGGCACACTACACAGTGTCTCTCTTACAGTTCATGAAGCCACGTGGCACATGTGGAGGCGTTGTCGCGACCTCCTTGTGTGGATTGATCACCGTGACGTGCTGCCGGTTCCAGAAGAATGTACTCGTTCTCCCTGAGCCATACTGTCGGTACATGCACGAAGTGAAGATGTGCACGCACGCCATGCCTGCACTCATTCCCTCACACGCACACGCGGGTACACGGGCGGACGCAATTTTGTACCAAGATCCACCCCATGTGATAATTTGACGCGTGTAAAGTCGTTCATTTCATTGATGGTCAATTAATACAGCGGATGCAAATTGAGTGGACGTGAGGGCGGAAGAAAGACATTACTACTCCACTGTGCGCATGCGAGTAGTTAAATCATGGGTTGCTAGTAGTACTTCCATTGGTCTCCTTCGTATTTTGTGCCAATTTTTGACAGTAACATAATATTTACGCATTTGAGCAGTGTAGTCTACTTGAAATTTATGTTCCACTAAACTCATCGGGAGCCGTTTCGGGCCTCGAAACCAAAACCATCAATTAATCTTTACATTGTTCCCATCCCATTCGAAAGCCTGCTCACACCTACTAGTACGTACCAAACCTGAACGTGTTCCCACTATGCATGTATTAGTACTAGTGCTAGTGCTTAGGTTATAAAAAGGGGAACTACCTAACTGAAAATTACTCTACCTTTCCTCCTCATAAGTGCTTCTCCTTTGTTCGTCCTTGCCATGGCCGGTGAGCAGAGCTCTAGGTTGAGAACTACTTGTAGCAAGGGAGCGGTAACCAAGGATGCGGAAAAAAAAGAGGGCTCCCCGCCACGCAGATACCTCGAAAGATCTCTCACGGGTAGGCGATGGCTCCCAGGAGCGCCCTAGCCGTGGAGGCGAACATGCCGAGCCGGAAGCGCTGGAGTCGTTATCCCTCGACGGCATGCCCGATCAGCTCAGTAAGCACCTCAATAAGCAGAAGGAGTTAATCCAAGGCTTGGTGGAGCTGCTGAAGGAGAGCCTCGACGACATGCCCGTTGAGCTCAATAAGCAGGGGGTTGACCGTCGGCTTGGTGATGCTGCTGAAGAAGAGCATTGCCTCAGAGAAGAAGGCGACCGGCGAAATCCTGCAACTTCAGGAGGACAAGGCAAAGCTCTGCCACGAGCTCGACCTGTTGAAGGAGAAGAACACCAGCTGGAACAAGCTGCATGAGAATAGTAGTTCCTCGATGAAGATGCTGCAGGCCCTCATCATGGAACAGAAGGAGGAGTTGGCGAAGCTCCGCATCGAGCACCCGGTTGCTGTCAAGGTACGTAATGCGGCCGTGGAACAGATGATGAAGGCTTGCGTCGAGAAATCCCGCATCATGGTCAGAATGAAGAAGATGGCAGAGGAGGCGCGCAAGGAGATGGAGGTCGTGGAGGCGATGAAGAAGAAGTTACGACTCCGTGGCGAATTAGATTATTTGGGGTGATAATATTCCTTCTTCTTTTGCTCCTGTGTTTCATCTTTTGCTTCGGGTGTTTCGCCGCACGTGTCATGTTCTTTGCGAGGCATGAATAGAACAATGTTTTTTTGAGGGAATGAATAGAACAATGCTAACAATGAGATGACTAGCAAATTAAATCATTTTTTATCGCCATATGGCACTGGGCTGCCGTGTTTCGTGCTCCTCCGTCGTAGTACTACTCCAGTGGAAAACTTGAGTATACCGCATGGTTCTTTGCTCCTCCTCAGGTCGTCGGCACATTTATATGAGCAGTCAAATCACAAGGCCCCGCCTTCCAGCAGTAATGAGCCGTCCAATCACAAAGGCCCTCGCCTCTCATGAAACCGACCAAGCTAGACTGCCCCGCCCTCTAGCCTTTTAAAAAATGTATACTTTTGTACAGTAGTAGTATCGATGGATTGCGCCATGGAGCAAAACTTGAAATTAAAGAAAAGGTGGTACATATAGAGAGAGCTCGTGGCCAAATTATGCATATAGTACTATTAAAAGGGCTAGTCACAATAATGGTGTCCAGCACAATCCATCCCTCAAATAAAACTAAGCATCCTGGAATTCTTTGAAAAAACTAAGCACCCTGAAATTCTTTGACAACTAAATTGCTGGCTATATGATGTTGGCCATATATATTGTACGTATATAATGTGAAGAAACGAGTGGTAGTACTATGCCAACTAAAAGATGAAATGTAAGAAATACTAGTATGTACGTACTGAAGAGTTAAAATAACGAGAAGAAACATAACATAGTTCTGTTGGGGGCTCAGCACAACACACCCCTCAAATTAAACTAAGCACACCTAAAATTAAACTATGCAACTAATCAGGAAGACACTACATTAGAACCACCATGAGCAATGACACTGCCACCTTACTCGGAGTCCTTGTCCACGTCCTCGACTTCGTCCTTGTCCCTCTTCCTCTTGGTCGATACTTCTTTGCTTGAACCGCACACTTGGCTCTTGCTCTTCATCCAACCCTTGTAGATATTGAAACAAAGGTAGCCATCCATTGCAGCGTAGTGGATGTGGTCTATATCTAGTACATTCCGCTGCCATGCATAACGATGAAACGTGTATTGAGGTTTCTCCAGTTTACCATACGAATGATGAACCATGGCTCCTGCCAGGGTCAGCGTTGAAGGCTGGCCACCAGAGGGCAGCAGCCGATTCTTCTGGAGGTCGAAGGGGTTGCCTACAACGAGGCCTATCCGACCCAGGACTTCTTTGTCGTTCATAAAGTCTACAGTAACGAATTTGACTAGGTTGCTCTCGAGGAAGTTCTTAAAATCCAGGCATTCAACGTCAGCATGTCATATTTGGTAGACCAAGCATAAGTCATGCACGCAAACCTAGATAACGGCAGGCTTCTTCCTCTCTTTGTCCTTTAGATCCTTCTCTCGTCCCAGGACTGTGGTGTACTCAACATCTAGCCCAGCGACCCACTAATCATCTGAGTTTTCGAACATGCGTCTGAAGCGAGAAAGGCATCCTTTCACGGTCGCGGAAGAACAGGTGTAGATGATGTCTAACTCATCGCCGGTGATGGTTCTAACCTTGTACTCACCGCCGATCATGGAGATTTGGGACGCCATGGATTTTGGACGAGGGTTAGGATTAGTGGAACTGCCATAATGTGAAAGGACGGGAAGACTAGGAGCGAACCGCCGTAATATTAACACTACTAGAAAAAGGGCTATAGATGGTATTGACACTAATGGCGCACCAGACAAGTGGTGCGCCATTAGTATATACTAATGGCGCACCACATTCTGATGCGCCATTAGTGTTGAAACTACTAATGGCGCACCCGGCCCACGGTGCGCCATTAGTACCAATTTTTTTTTTGAACTAGTGCGCCTGTCCAAACATACTAATGGCGCATCCACAGGTAGAGCGCCATTACTAGTTGTAACTAGTAATGGCGCACCAGCCAGAAAGTGCGCCACTAATGTTATTTTTTATTATTTTTATTCCTTTTTTTGCAAAAGTACTAATGGCGCACTCACACGCGGTGCGCCATTACTAGTTCAAACTAGTAATGGCGCACGGTGGCAGAGTGCGCCATTAGTATGTTTTTTGCAAAACTACTAATGGCGCACCACGAAGTGCGCCATTAGTAACCTGGATTACTAATGGCGCATTTGTTGCTGGTGCGCCATTAGTAAGTGGGCAGCAACAAGATATTTTGGACAGCCTCTCCTCCCACACTCACTTTCTCCCCACTTCATTCTCTCCACCGCCTCCTCCTTGTCTCGGGTGCGTCCTTTTTTTCACCTCATTTCCACCATAGATTCATTCAAATTAAGTGGTTAAGTTACCTTGTTTTGCTAGGTAAGTAAGGGGGGAAGCTATATTTATGTTGTTCTCCCTACAACAATGTGCACATGCACTTTTTATGGCCTAGCTAGATCTATGTATGTTCGTGGTGTTGCATATGTTTGTGGTGTTGCATATGTGTTTGTGTTTGGAGGTGTACCGGTATTTGAAATGCGATAGTTGCCAATATTTTGCGGAATGTTGATTCATTTCCGTTTGGTGAGAATTTTGGCATTAAGCATTCTTTTGGTCCTATTTTTAGGAAAGTCATGCCAAATTTTTCTTGGTTCTAAAATATCGTTTTGCTCTACCCTTGAGCGACCATGGTCCGCACGATGACCGAAGGCATCGTGAATAGGTTTTTGAGGTCCGAAGGCGAGATGCTTCAAAAGAACGAGACGGAGATAAGATGTCCGTGTCGAAGATGCAAGCTGAATAGCCTTATTGCGGACCCGGATTCCGGCAGGTCGGGACCACCGCTCTTGCGTGGTTTCATGGATGGCTATTGGTGGCAAGGTGATGAAGATGACTCTGAAGTCGCCCATGGGGGCCGGGCAAGAAATGAGGAAGGGCGACAAGACAACCACCGCGGCTCAAGCGGGGAGAAGACGAAGAATCCCGGAGATGATCACGATGGTGATGCTGCATACGATCATCATGTAGAAGATGCGAGGACATGATGATGATGCGGCGGAGCGCATTTACGCTGGACCATCAATGGGCTGGGTGCAGGACCCTCATATTCAAGAGCTGCTTCTCAAGCACGGATAACGCAAGAGCTGCCGCCGAGAGAAAGCCAAGATGGATCAACTTGAGTTAGACGCGGTTACTCCATTGTATGAAGGATGCAGCCCGAGGATACCCTTTGAAAGTAACGCCATGGCTCGAGATGAAGGTAAAACACAAAATGACCGACACATGCTTCGACGAGAACATGTCATTCTGGCACGAACGTCTTCCCAAGGGGAACAAGTGCCCGACCAGTTTGGAGGAGGAGAAGAAAATCGTGTGTCCTCTGGATTTACCGCACGTGAAATACCATGTGTGCATGAACAATTGCATCATTTATCGGGACGAGCACGCGGAGTCTACCAAATGTCCGGTGTGCAGTGTCACTCGATACAAGAAGAGGAAGAAAGCTCCTCGAAAAGTGGTGTGGTACTTTCCGATCACTCCTCGTCTGCAGCGGTATTTCGCGGACCCTAAGGTAGCAAAGCTCCTGCGTTGGCACGCGGATAGGGAGGAGAAGAAGCGAGAAGATGACGCAAATGATCCGGAGATAGATAAAAAGACAAGATGCTGAGTCACCCTAAGGATGCGAGCGATGGCAAGCGTTGAACCGAATACCGAATTTGGAAACGATCCAAGGAACATCGTGGCCGGGCGCGAGCACCGATGGAGTCAATCCGTTTGGCAGCGATGAAGCACACATAGCACCTGGCCTGTGTTTGTGTGGATGTACAACCTTCCCCTGGTTGTGCATGAAGAGGAAGTACATTCACATGAGTATGCTAATTGAAGGGCCGAAACAACCAGGAACAACATCAATCAGATCTGGGGCTGCTTTGAAGAGGAGCTTGACACGCTGTGGAAAACGCCACCAATACGTGGACGCCGCAGAGAAAGAATATTTCCCTATGAGAGCCGCAGACCGCTCACGACGGTGCACGACTATCTCGATTACGGATATCTTGCGGGGCAGGTAGTCCACGGATTTTACGGATGCGTAAGGTGCATGGATGACACAACGATCGCCAGCTAGATAGAGATCCGGGTCTTGAAAACCGTGTTCATGGGACATCGATGGTGGCTTCGCGACGATGACCCGTGGAGGAAACGCAAGGATATGTTCGATGGTGAAACCGAACCCGAAAACGCCCTGTACGAGGAGCGGCGAGGAAATAGACAAGCTGTTGAAAATTGGAAAGACTGCCCACCGCCGAAAGAAGCAAAAGGCGCCAGAGCCGAAAGAAGCGAAGGCGCCAGAGCAGCTGCTGAAGGTATGGAAAACGAGGTCATTTTACGGGACTTGCCGTCATCGAAGATCCACCGTGTGCCTCACAGCCTTGATGTCATGCATATCACGAAGAACGTGTGCGAGAGTCCGCTTGGTACCCTGCTCAACATGCCGAGAGGACCAAAGATGGGCGAAAGCAAGGGCGGACTTGAAATCAATGGGCATCGGTGCAGAGCTTCACGCTATATATGATGATGATGATGATGATGATGATGATGATGATGATGATGGTGATGATGATGATGATGATGATGATGATGAGGCGAAGCAGGACAGAGAAAGTCGTCGCCAAAGGCAAAAAGGCCAAGAAGACCGGAAATGACTACCCTCCGCGTGCTTCACTCTAAGTCGAGGAGATCGAGCAGTTTTCACCGCCTCCTAGGAGTAAAACTTCCTTACGGTTACGCTGGGAAGATAAGCAGATACCTAGACCCAGTGAAGCGAAGTTCAGCGGGATGAAGTCTCACGGTATCACGTCGATGACGCAGATACTTCCGGTTCAACGTGGGATCATGGACGCGCACATCCGTGAAACGCTATTTGGCCTATGCAACTTCTTCGACGCCATCTCGGAAGTCGATTGGCGTGAGGCAACTCGAAGGCTACAGAAGAGATCGTGGTGATACTATGCGAGCTTGAGATGTACTTCCGCCCGCATTCTTCGATGTTATGGTGCATCCGCTGGTCCATATAGTGGAGGATATCATCCAACTCGGGCCGACGTTCGCACAAAGATGATGCCGCTCGAAAGGATGAATGGTGTCATCAAAGGATACGCTCGCAACATGTCACGCCCGTAGGAAGCATAGCCGGGGCTTTATGACCGAAGAGTGCATCTCCTACTACACGAATTATCTAGGCATCGAGAACCCCGTTGGTCTGCCCGTCAACAGGCACCTCGGCAGGCTCGCTGGATGGGGCCACCGTGAGGGTCGCCGCGAAATGCATGTCGACTTCGAGGGTCGACTCGCCGACTTTGAAAGAGCAAATCTAGTCGCGCTACAACACATAGACATGGTCGATCCTTGGGTGGTAGAGCACAAAACCTTTATTAAGAAGATGTACAATGACCGAGGCCAACAGAGGACGGACGGAGATATACCCCAAGAGCACAACTCATGTTTCACACGTTGGTTCAAGTAGAAGCTTCTGTCGTACCCTTTACATGAGGATCTTCCGCGGAAGAACAACTCATATTCGCCTTGTCACAGGGCGCCGAGCACAACCTGATGACCTATGAGGCGTACGATATCAACGGCTACACATTCTACACCAAGGCCAAGGACATGAAGAGCGATGGTTATCAGAACTCCGGGGTAACGATGGAATCCTACACCGGTAACGACAAGGACAGATACTACGGAAGGATCGAGGAGATCTGGGAGCTGAGCTACGCTGGAGAGAAGGTCCGATGTTCCGTGTCGATGGGCCAAGAATGTCATAAAAAGACGGTATTTCACCACCATGGTTATACCCGGCCAATCCAAGATCATGGGCGCAAACGCCACCATGAAAAATGAGCCATGGGTACTGGCTTCCCAAGTGGACCAATGCTTCTTCATTACCGACCCGCCAAAGCCCAGTCGTGTTGTCGTGAGGAGAGGCAAAAGGAAGATCATCGGAATGGATGGAGTAGCCAATGAGCAAGACTTCGACAAGTACGGCGACCTGAGGATCGAACATGACCACGATGATGAAGTAGCAGCATAAACCACAAGAAGAAGCAGGACCACCCTACCTAAAGGACGTCCGTTCCACAGAAGAACTCCATTTGCGAAAAAGAAGGGCAAGAAGATTGTGAAAAGATAGCTAGCTAAGATCGATTGTATTTAAATTGTAGCCTTCATTTCTCGATTGTATTTCATGGGTACTTTTTGAACTATCATGAATATTTTTAAATTTCATGGACACTCGATCTCAATCCCCCTCCATCTCGATCGCTATCCCACCTCGCCAGATCCGGTCCCCCTCGCCGCCGAGCACCCCGCAGTCCACCGGCCGCCGCTGCCAACCCCCTGCACCCTCGATTCCCCTACTCAACCGCCGCCGACGACCCCCAGACTCACAAGACCTCCCCGCTCCACCGGCATTACTGTTTGATGATATTTTTTAAAAAACTATTACTGTCTTATAAAAAAAATATTACTGTTATGATTTAAACAAGTTTGAACATATTTAAACACAAATAAGTATCAAACAACTTTTTAAATGCTTAAAAAAATTGTGGAGCCTGGGAGTCGAACCCAGGACCTCCTGGTGTGAGAACTGGCTGCTGACCAGTCGAGCTAGTAGAGGAGACTTGATGTGGATCAGTTCTGGTGGTAGATAACCTGTTGGCCCGAGCAGAAATAAAAAAAAATACCAATGGCGCACCACGGTGGGGTGCGCCATTAGTATTGTGCCCGGCCCCACCCATATTCCCTCCCCGGCCCCTTTCTCTCCCTCGCCCTCGCCCTCGCCCTCGATCCCCTTCCCCTCTCCTCTCCCGACGCCGCCGCCGCCCTCGCCCTCTGCCCCCCGCCCAGCGCCGCCTCGGCTGCCGCCCGCCCAGCGCCGCCTCGACCCCTTGACTGACGCCGCTGCCCGCCACCTCGACACTGCCCGCCTCTCGGCTGACCCGCCGCCCGCCGGACGCCGCCCAGCGCCGCCGCGCCGCTGCCCGCCGCCCAGCGCCGCCCAGCGCCGCTGCCCGCCGCCTCGGCGCGACCACTGCCGCCCGGACGCCGCCCCGTCCACACCACCGTCCCCGGAGCACCACTACCACCCGGACCTCGTCCCCGACATCCTCCCCGCCCCACTCCCCGGCATCCTCCCCGCGCCCCACTCCCCGGCCCCCGTGAGCTCCCCCTCCTCCTCTCCCCCTCTCCCCCTCTACAGTGTACTTTTAGTGTAATTACTGTGCATTTTCAGTGAAATTTACACTGTAATTGTTAGTGTAATTTACACTGTAAATGTTAGTGGGTTTACAGTGTACTTCTAGTGGATTTTGGCTCTGTATTTGCAAGTATTATTTTTAGTGGAATTACTGTGTATTTCCATGGTTTTTACACTGTAATTATTAGTGTAAGATATTGTTGCAATTAAATTTAGAAATGGCAGCTCTTGGTGGCTTGGTGTACCTGTATTTTCTCTCTGAAAATTCTCTAAACAAGCATTGCAATTTGATTTTGGCCCTGGTACATGTAGTAGTAGTAATGTTTTAAGGGTTGCATGCTTCGGTGCTAAATTTGCATCAGCGGTTGACGTTTCTTGAGTGATTATAACTTGTGGAATATGCTGTCTCAAACTATGGAACATGAGATCTGCGTTTAGGAGCAGCCAAGGTGGTTTCTTTTTGTTGTACACTCCAGTTTGATTCTTGTGTGCATCACACTGGTTCATAGTATGGAACATTCAGTCTTGCTTGCTCTATGTTTGTTCGATGTCCAGGGGCCCAATTACAGTTAAATTGTGGATACAACACCTATTTCACCAACAACAGAGAACACAACAACACAATTAGGGCTCGAAAATAAATCAAGCAACACAAGTATTTCTATCTAGTGAAGACTAAAGTTGCATCATCAGTAGCTTCATATAGAAGATAATGATTCCTGTTTTTTAGTCTACTGTAATTGTTTTTTAGCCCACAACACTTTGCATTGTTTTGAGGTTTTGTACATCAGCTTTCTTGCTAATCCAGCCCACGCGGCTGCTGTACTACTTGTCAAGTGATGCTGCTGCTGCTATCTGCGAGTTGTTGTTGCTAGTTGTGATTTTGTCAAGTGATGCTGCTGCTACTTGTGATCTTCTAAAATAACCCTTTCTCTGAACGTTGATTAATTTTCGTTTGGTTGAGAATGGGGCACTCTAGGTCAAGAAAATTAGCAAAGGTCATGCCCAATTTTCTTGACCTAGAAGGTGCCCGATTCTCAACCGAAATAAAAATTAATTTGCTTTAGTGGTTGGATTAGTTTAGTATTTTATTCACACACTCAGACACCCTTGCTTGCCATGTGTGATAGAGAGATAGTGAGAGGATACAATAAGCTATCTGCAGCTTAATTTGCATTGCATAGTAGCTAGATAGCTTTTGTTTTTCAGGACCAACCGAACAATACATACATATACCTGTAGGCACCAGCTTTATTTCCAAGGCAGGACAATTACTTGCTTCATTATATTCATCCATCCATCCATTTTGCATCATGTACAGAACCAAAAATAATCGCAAAAGCCTTAGTTCGAAGCGGATGAGCATTCTATTCTCAGGCAGCAAAGGCATTCTCAATACATGTTGGTGAATGTCAAAACCTACAATTTCTTTGTTTGTTGCAAAATGAATGATCCGAAAGAAGATATCAATAGCCTTTAAAGCCACCCAATTGTTTGTATACACAACATGAATCGCAAAACTTACAGTGTTGAAGATGATCAGAAAGAAGAGGACAAGTCAAACCTTCAAATCGATCAGATCAGCTAACAGCTACTGCAATTCGCCCGCCTTGACCTCGAACTCTTCTCTGGTTGATAGTATCTTCACCGAACCATGCCTCGCTCCCACTCGGATTTCCCAACCAAGATCAGCTGCTAGCGCTTATCCTCTCCGTGTTTGAACACCTGCATGTGTAGTAAAAAGTAATTACAGATACACTCACCCACATAAGTATTCAACACAATGAAAAAATAGTACAAATTAAGGAAAGGCAATACCATTTCAGACGCTTGTCTTCTAAAAGGAGAGTGAACTTTCTAGACACACCCTCAAGAACTAGGTTACCCTGAGAACGTGGACTTGGACCTTAGCAACAACACACTAACAGGTTCTATCCCAAAACACCTAGGCAATATCACAAACATCTCTCAATTGTTCCTTGACAATAACCAACTTTTTGGCGACATTCCTCGAGAATTAGGTTATTTGGTCAACTTAGAGATCTTGTTCCTTGACAATAACCAACTTTTTGACCAAACTTTGTTTCTATTTAGAGAGAAACATGGCCCACAACAATGAGGCCGGGGGTTCGGGCGGTAAGGCATTATGGGAGCTATCCCAGGAGATGGAGGAACAACCTCACTTCTATGAGGCCGCCGCCTTCCCCACCGATCCTGAGACCACTGATGGTGCCGCCGAGGATGACCACACTGATGCCACCACTGATGGTGCCACCGAGGATGCCACCACTGATGATGGCGGCGCCCGCACAGATGGCAGCCAACCGAAGAGGCAACGGAAGGACCGGCGCCCGATCGTGCTCCTCACCCTCAAGGAGGAAGTTATCAAGTGGACTCCAACAGAATCCAACAATACCGAACGAATAGTCAAGGGGTACTCGCTTCAGCTCGGGTGCATTTTCTGGAGCGCCGTCTCGATCAACACCGAGAACCTGAGGCATCCTGAACGAGGGAATTTGTGCCACCTCCTCTTCACGAAGTTGCACGAACGATACAAGTTCCCCACTGAATTTGCAAACACAAGCCTCAAAGGGAATAAAGTGAACAATGCTGCCCTCACGAAGATGAGCAAGGCCCTGTCTACTTGGAAAAGCAATGTGAAGAAAATGATCGAGAAAGGTGAGAGTTATCAGAAGATCAAGGAGAAAAATCCTTCTATCACCGAAGATGACTACAACGACTTCAAGATCAATTGCTCGAGCACCGCAAGCTCCCAATCAAGTGAGTGGGGGAAACAAATGCGGGAGCTGAACATGGGGGAACACACACTCGGTCCCGGTGGTTACAGAGTGGCGGAGCCTATATGGGACAAGGAGGAGGCGGATCGTGCCGAGCAAGGCCTACCGCCCCTCTTCGAGAAATACAGCGGTAACAAGCAGACCAGAACTTTGTCGGGGCCCGGTACAAGAAGGACCCGAAAACAAAGGAGCTTACCACGGATCCAAGACCGGGCAGCTTGAGCTTGTTACGTAAGGAATACACCCGCGTAATTAGCTCCATATGGTTGCATTCTAATTAATGAAGCCAAATTTCTAAATGGTTCACATTCCTTCCGCAGTATCGAAAGCGAGCAGCTGGGTCGACTAAGAGCAACCCTTGGGACACCACTCTAAATAGGGCGTTGAATGTAATGAAGAACAAGGATAAGCTCAGTAAGCCGACGTCATCTGGTCGTGTGGCCGGCAAAGGCTTGTCGACAAAATGGGGGTCATACTATACCGCTTGTGTGCGGAAGGAGAAAAAGACCAGCTCGGAAAGCCAGGCGCGAGAGGTTCAAGAACTCAAGGCACAGGTGGCACGGATTCCGGAGATTGTCCAAGAGCAAGTGGAACAACGACTCGGAGCGACGATCACCGCCATTGTGCCTACCTTGATCTCGGGGTTGAGTGCGTGGATTGCGGGCGCCAACAGGGCCGCCCGATTCCTAGCTTCACGGCCAGCAACTCGCATAATGCGATGGCAGGGCCATTGGTGCCTCCGGCGGAGGCGGCATTGGTGTCTCCGACACCGGCACGGGAGCTTAATGCACCCGGGTGTACGCCCGCCGGCACCTCTGCAGCAAGCGGCCCCTCCGTCAACTGCACGCCCGCTGTTGGCGGTGCGTCGACATTAGCCGAGCCCGACGCCATCATCACGGTAACTAATTAAGCCTCTCTCGGCCGAGGACTTCATCTCCTTGCCTTTGACTGGGCATCCCTGATGCCCTACATGTTTTCGCAGGGCGCCGCCGATGTTTCGTGCACTCTCCTCCACTTCGTGAACAACGAGTTGGTCGATGTCGCCAAGGGCAAAATCGTTAAACCAGGCAACCCCTTGTTCCACGGTACCCAGATGCCACCCAACTTGTTTAGGGTTCAACTGGTTCGGGTGCTGCCAGGCTGCGACGACTTGTTACCTCCGATTCGACCCGTCGGGGCCGACGATGATGACTTGATGACCCTCAGCGCCTGCCTGAGCTGGCCCCTGCTTTGGCCGAAGAGCCAGATTCGTTTGGGGCGGGGGACACCACCCCAAAGACAACACCGCCAGTCGTGCCGGCGCCAAGTCGGCCCCATGGCAAGACCGCCGTAATGGTGCAGGACATCCCTATGCCACTAGATCCAAACATGCATATGGCACAGGATCAGAACGACGACGACGACGACGATGATACATTTGGCAACGTCGATCAGTACTTTGCCGATCAGGGGTACGACGGCGACTTCATGGGGCCTCCTTCTCAAGAACCAAACCCAACAAAAGACGTGTGCGATCTAGCTGGTACCGCGGAGAAGCCAAGTTGCAACACGCGCCGTCTGGCGTTCAGCTCTCAGGAGACGCCTCCAGCTGCTGACTTCACCGAGCCTCAGATAGGCGAGATGCAAAATATTATCAGCCCCAACACACTCAAGAAGGCGGTCTGTGAGCAGAACTCGGTCCCATTACAGGAGAAGAAGAAGGCACACAAAAGAAAGAGTAAGAAGGGTGCGAGCCAGCCGGCACCGTGTACGATCCGTGCTTAGGACGGGCCACCTTCACCGCAGGATATCTCGAGGAGGGTGCATGTGGCGGGTAGGGCGATGCTACCGACAAATATGCTCAATGCTGCAACCGGTGCTATGCGGAGTCTGCATGACAGTGTTCTTGCTTTGGAGAAGTGGCGTCTCAGAGAGAAGGATGTGGCATACCCGGTTATCGCGGCCAAGGTGCCAGAGGGCAAGGGCTTTGTGGATAACTCCATCGGGCGTACGATCGTCCTGCGTTTTGATGACATCCACGCTATGTTGAACCTTCATCCGCTGCACTACACCTTCGCTCGCTATTTTCGCTGAGTATGGAGATGCGGATCATTCGCGACAAGACCCGGACATCGTGATAGTCGACCCTTCTACATGCGTGCTAAGATCTTGGGCAGCGCTGGGACCGCAAGTCGCGAGTTCTTACCTCGAAGGTGTCATTCGCAAACCAAGATAAGGATAACTTCCTCGTGCCTTACTTTCCCGAGTAAGTCCTCCCCTCAACCGGCCCGTAACATATGAATTCTTACATTTTGATCGTTTTTCTTTTAACATTCCGTGTTTTCTGCAGTGACACACGTTGCACGCTCATCCTCCTAAGCCCCAAATATTCCATGGCCACGTATTTCAACCCAGACCGTCAGTCGAACATAGACTACACAAATGTCAAGAAGGTTCTTGATGATGTTCTCCCCGGCTACGCCAAATCTGGAGGCACCTTCACCAAGCCTAATCGTAAGTACGGCAAGCATGTGTTCTCCCTGTCTGACGACGCTGCGTCAAGCAGCCGCCTGGCGGTCAGAAGGGTGCCTACTATGCCACCCATCACATGCGGGCGATCGTACGGGACCATCATCAACTTCTGCTACCGAGTAAACTCAAAGATTGGGCAAAGAGCATGTCGGCAATCCAGGAGGCGGACCTCCGACAAGAATTCTTTCGCATCCAAATCGGAGTTTGCGAAATCATCCATCAAGATGTCCTTCGTACTCGGGAAGTTCTACCTCAACAATCAATCGTCCAACGGTGACATCGACACAATGCTACAAATGCAGGTGACAACGACCGTTATTTCATGACTCCCACGATAGACGGCGGCTTCATCCATGCTCCGGTCCCTTGAGTCGAGTCGAAAGCGGTGATCTTGTGTCTAGTTCTAAAACATCGATTGGCTCATGTTGTAATTAAACTTTAATGAACTTGTAGTATGTCTCTTTGGTTTCGAGAGTCGCTCAACTTAGATGTAATCGATGCTATTAATGTCTTGCTTTTCTCTTCCGATCGTTCTGTTGCATACTTATATATTGCTTATGTATTGTGCGTGAATTGGTACTAACGTTTACGCTTGGCTAGTGCATAGCGATGCCGACGTATGTCGTGTACAAGGGTAAGGTTCGGAGTCTCGATGGTGGGAGGAGTGTCGGAGACAGCTTCACCGCTTCAGCGGTAACAGTTACAAAGGGTACACCACTAGGGCCGAGGCCGAATCTAGATACGCCCGCTATCTAGCGGGAGAGGGGAGGGAGCGTTGGAGGAACCGGATGAAGACGAGTTTCATCGTGATGATGATCATCGTGATGACCGCAGCTCTCTTCTATGTGATGGTAGTTTAGATGATCGATATCGACTTGTAATGTGAAGACAAACTCGCTACTCGTGGTCTCGAGACTTGTAATATAATGTTTTATCTTTGTTCGGTCTTTTTAATTCGGAGACTAATATGATGAATTGTATTCAAAGACTAATCTTCTATTGTATTCGATGAATCTGTTGTTGATGTGTGCTGTCTATATTTTGTCAAATTATACATTTTGTAACCTGTGCAAAAAACAGAAAATAAAAAATAAAAAAACCTAATATTCATACTAATGGCGCATCACATGATAAGGCGCCATTAGTATGACAAAGCATACTAATGGCGCATCATGGATAGTGCGCCATTAGTATGCCGTGTTACTAATGGCGATTCGGTGGTAGTGCGCCATTAGTATGCCAAAGCACCTGGGTATACATGGCCCCTGGGAGGCATACTAATGGCGCACCCTGGCCTATACTAATGGCGCACCTGCGGTGCGCCATTAGTATACCAGATACTAATGGCGCACCAAGTGGTGCGCCATTAGTAAAAATTACTAATGGCGTGCTAGTAATGGTGTGCGCCATTAGTATGCCGCGGTTACTAATGGCACATCCAGTGGTAGTGCGCCATTAGTATGCCAAAGCACTGGTATACATGGCCCTGGGAGGCATACTAATGGCGCACCGGTTTATACTAATGGCGACTGCGGTGCGCCATTACTATACCAGATACTAATGGCGCACCAAGTGGTGCGCCATTAGTAAAAATTACTAATGGCGTGCTAGTAATGGCGCACCACAGATGCGCCATTAATGGCCATATTAGGTGCGCCATTAGTAGGGGTTTTTCTAGTAGTGTAAAGTATGTGCGGGGACGAGTAGGAGCGAACTGCCAGCATGCGAATGACAGGGTAGTGGCTTTCCATTCTCCCATGATACGGGCTTCCCAGAGCCCTTGGATCTGAGATCGAATGGTTGCATGGCGTGATTCTAGACCTATGGGTGAATATCCTATCCTGAAGGGTTATTCTACAAATTTTTAGCAACTTAGCATGCGACCATTTGATCTCAGATCAAAGGGCAACCAGCAGCCCATATCATGGTCACGCCTACCACGACCGTCGCGTCGTTCGCACCCTTGGAGATTTAACACGGTGCGTTAGGCTATCTGATGTTCGCATGTCATAAATAGTCATCACTTAGTCACTCATACTACAACAAGGTTAGCTATAAGGTTGGCTATAAGTGTATTTTTTACTTCTCTCTATCTCTTTCTTCATACCCCTCCGTCCCATAATATAAGAACGTTTTTGACACTAGTGTAGTGCCAAAAACGTTCTTATATTATGGGACAGAGGGAGTAGTATTTATTGCATTTGCCAAGGAGTGACCTCTTGTGGGGACCCCGACTCATAAATCGTGATCACCGAATGCACGTGTACAGTGATCCCAGAGATCAATGCTCACTGAACACACAGAAGCTAGATAACAAGAGTCTTACATCCATACATACCGTCTTACACAAATTGTGACCATTATGGTCAAGCCTTGAGTGCAACATCGCAGCGGAAAAACTTCATCGATAACTTGGACCCATGCCATCTGCCTTAACCCTACAGGCATTCTGACTGGGAAGCGTCCTAGCTCGCGTGCTCGTCACCGAAGAGTTTTTCATCACATCCTGTTCTTTCATGCCTGGTCAATAAAATAACCAGTGGCAAGCCAATGAGTACTTTGAATGTACTCGCAAGCAACCCATGATTTGGTTCAAGGTACAGTAATGCATGACATAGGTAAAGTTTTGCATAAAGCTAGTTTTGAGTGCAAAGACATGTTCAACATCCTATAAAGCATGCATCAAGAGAATTCAAGTAACCATAAGAACTGGTCACAGATATCAACATAAATAGAAAGGGGCACCAACCCATTTATCATAAACAGAGAGGGCACCAACCCATCTCAATCGTGTCAAGTCCTCTGACTTGATCCAAGACAACACCATCATCTCACACACACCGGGTTTGAAAACAAGTGGACGTAGCCCAAGAGCGGTTACCCAACTGTCCTTGACTGTGGACACGGCTATTCGAATAGTTTTACACTCTGCAGAGGTTGCACACTTTACCCACTAGATCCGGGGAACTTCCGTGTCATCCACGACCCGCGGTACCTCAAGTACCCGGGGTAAGCACCCGATCACTACCTTTCCCTAGACGACACTAACATGGAGTCCACTCGATTGGCAGTAACCCCCGTGCCCAACATTTCACATAACATTTTCGTGGAGCCTTGCTCCCATATTCATCACATACCACTGGCACGGGGTACCAACGGTGTGTCCGGTGCCCTGTGAAAACAGTCATGGCCGCCCTACCTGGCACGACCCCGTCCCAAGAGAGAGCACCAACTCTCCCCCGTCACTAGTAATGCGGGCTCCAAGCTAGTATCGGTCTAGGTACTCAATAATGCCCTTTCCCATATAAGGGTAGAGTGGTTGCGCATGTAAGGTTGGAATAACGGTCGCAACTCCGACCAATCCGTTTTGAAAACAACACACACTTTCCTTGGCACACCACTTCGTCATCAAGTGGTCACCCATCTCATCATCTCCCTCGGGCATAAGTGGCACCCGACGGGGTTTTCGAAAAGACTTTTGAAATCACATTGCCTCCTTCACCATGCACAACCCATCCCATCTGCGTAGCATCTACATTTGCATCCTATCTACTCCCACCGGCATAACCCTCATAAGAAGGTAGGGCCATGCACAATGCAAGTATCAACGAGGAAGTAATCGTGGCAACCAACCCACGTGGTTCACCACCTCATCATGATTACGATGCTTCAACAATAAAGAGCTAAAAATGACATGCATATAAAGGGGTATCATAGTCATGGTCAAAGGGCTGCTTGCCTGTTCCTCGGAGTCTTCAAGTCTTCTGGTCCTTCTCCAAGTACTCCGTCTACTTCGTCAACTATCGTCGGAAACAAACACAATAAGCAACACAACAAGGCAAGAATAAATGTGCTCTAAAAATGTGAAGTTGACTTTTATTGGATACCTCTGGTCATATGAGGAATGACCAAAGTGATTTCATTGGAAGTGGATCAATGGACATCTCCGAACATTTCAATATGATGGAATCAAGAGGTTTATGGATTTGCTAGAAGTGCACAGAAATATATTTTTGAAAAATGAGCAAAGGCACCCATTTGACAAAGCATGATTTTAGAAGCATCTAGGAATTGGTTTCACTGGATTTGGAGTTCAAATGAATTTCCTATGAATTTGCAAAGCTGATAAATATGAAGAAATGGCTCAATGATTTATGTGGTACAGAAAGCATCAAGAAAAATGTTCATAAACTAGGTTATGAGCTTAGATTCATCTAGGAATTGGAATCATGGCATTTGGATCAATATTGAGCTCTCTGTGATTTTATAAAGTTCATCATAGAATTAGGAAAACAAGATTTGATAAATGTTTGTGAGGAAAAAGTCTCTGGAAAAATGTGCATGCTGCACCAACAGGTAGAGCATGATTTATGAAGGCTCTAGAAATTTGAACCATCAAATTTGGAGTTGATTTGATTTGTTTATGGATTTATGAAACTGTACAGAAAAGAAAAAGGGGAAAAAGGGTTCTACCCAAATGGGCTGGATCTGGGCGGCGGCGACGCGCGCTGGGCGGAGTTTAGCAGCAGGTTCCTCCGGGCCGGCCAGTGGCTCGGCTCTGCTGGTGTCGGGCGACGTCGGCGCCCACTGAGTACGCGCCGCTGCGGGACGCGGAGAAGCTGAATGCGCCTCCACTTGCCAGCGTGGCCCCGTGGCTGGGCCACTGACGAGCGGGCCCCGCCTGTCAGGTTCGCCTTCGTCTTCCTCCCGCGCGCTTGCCTGGCCGAGGGAGCAGAGAGCCCCGACGATGACTGCCGGCGCTACGGAGCACCTCCGGCAGCGCTCTGGCTATGGATGAGCTCGGCGTCGAGCGCCGCATCCATTCGTGTATGCCACGGCTGCCGGGGACGGTCGAGGCGACGGCGGCTTGGATGCCGGCGGACGGTGGCATCGGGCGAGTTTGGGTATGGCGCTACGGTGCGTCCCCGGACGAGGGAAAGAGCGTGGGAGCTCCGCCTTGCTCAGGGGAGGCTGCTGGTGGAGAGGGGAGAGGGAGAGGAGCTCGGGCTCGGCTGAATTTAGGTGTAGGCCGGCGGCGGATCTCTGGCCATGGAGGGCTATGGAGGGCGCGAGTGGAGGAGTGAGTTGGTCCGGGGGGTGCAAGGGAGAGAGGGAGATCAAATGGAGCAGAGAGGAGGGCCTGGGGCGGCCTTTAGTAGCCAGCCCGTGGCTCACCGTGGACGTGGCGCACGGGTGGCCGTGGCAACGGCTCGGGCGGCCAGGAGGGAGGGAGCGAGGTTGCCTACGGCGTTCGTGGACGTGGTCCAAGTCGGGGGAGAAGGAAAGGTGGAGCGGGCGAGGTCAGAGGCGCGCGCGTGTGAGCATGTCCATTGGAGCTCTCGGACGGTCGGCGCGCGTGTGAAAGGAGGCAGCAGGAGGGAGAAGGAGGAGTGGACAACCTCGGTGTCGTGTTGCGGACGTCGAGGAGCATCGACTGGCGAGAGGGGGAGGCTCGAGGTGGTCGGGAGTGCCGTGTCAACGGTCGGGAGCACGCTGACGTGCTCCAGAGAGCGCAAATGGCCGGCACCCGCAGCTTTTTGCGCGCACCCGCGCGTCCACTTGTGTCTGGTAGCTCCATGGGGGATAAACAAAGGCGAAAGAAGCTTTGGATGCTCTGCAACATGCCAGGAGTGAGAGAGAGATGACAAAGGAAGGAAAAAGTGGATGTCCAGAGAAGAAAAATGGAGCCCTTCCCTCCTTAATCATTGCCTCTCGGGCAGGGAAGCACACCAGAGGTAGAGGGGAACTAGGAGGGGCTGTGGTAAAAAGGAGAAGTCATGGAGATTAGTGGAAGGGGCCAAAATAGGCATTTTAATTATTTGCCAGAAGGTGTTTGATGGGGTTTTGCGCAAGTAGATGATTTGCATCTGCCATGAGACTCCATAGGGTGAAATGACACATATAATTAGGGCCTTCCACCAATTTGGAGATCATTTGAAGAAAGTTGACAATGCAACTTTGGTAAACCCTAGAATTTAGCAGAAATGAACTTGTGTAGATTTAGTTGAGAAAATCACTTCTCCTTGATGCATTACTTGGTGTGGTGGCCTCATTTGGTCATGTGATCATGCTCACAAAAGTTGGGGTCAAGGAGAGAAAGTTGGTAATGCAAAGTTGTTCAAACATGGTTCTGGACAGAAAGAGTTTTGGGGCACTATGATCAAGTTAAATTGCTCTCCAACTTGTGCCATTTGGTCTAGATGAATTATTAGACCATTTGAGCAAGTTCACAAGGTTTGAGAACATTTGGACATGTTTGGCAATGTAAAGTTGCTCAAACTTCAAAATGGACAGAAATGGTTTTGAGAGGTTTTGATGATGCTATCTTGTTCTCCAAGTCATGAGACTTGGCAAGATCACCAAATATGTCATATGTGACATGATAGAATTTTCTTGGAATTTTTGGAGAACATTTCCTTTGTAAATATTTCAAAAGCTTGAAATATCCAGAAAGGGGTTTTGAGGGGTTTGACCAATATTTTGAACATAACCATGTGTTGAAACTCTTATATATGGACAATATATGTCCTATGAGTTTCCCTAAATTTTGTCAAATATTTTTGAAGCAATAAAATAATTTTTACCTATTAAAGACCATTTCTGGCCTTAAGAAAAATCCTTTAAATAAAATAGGAAAATAACTTCTAAAATTATATTTTTGTCGTTTCTGGGAATCCTATATCTAATAGGAGTCAAATATATTTTTAGAAAGATTTTTACTGCCCTTAATTAAGTACTTGCAGTGCAAACCTCAATTCAGGGGTTTTTGAAAAACTAATTTTTGAAAATACTATTTGGCCAAATTATTTTTGTAAGAAAATCTTTCTATGTCCTATACACATGGCATGATCATTGTTTCAAGAGTTTGGATCAAGGAGATGAAGTATAGGAGTTGGAGGATTTATTTGATTTTTAGAGCACTTGCAAACAGCAGACAAAAATCAAATCAAGCAAAGTCCAAAACACTCAAAAGTTTTTGCCAACCCACATTTTAGCATGATTAAGAGCTTAAGTGCCGTGCCATGAAAATCAGGGTGTGACACCTCTTCCAATGAAATGGTGTGCTTATTACTACCTCCGTCCTGGTTTATAGGTCCCCTTTATAGTTTGTGCCAAATTTTGACTAAAGATTTAACTAACAAAATGTTAACGCATGTCAAGAAAAATTATCTCATTGGATTCGTATTTGAACATAGTTTTCAAAAATATAATGTTTGGTGACATGCGTGAACATTTTGTTAGTTTAATCTATGGTCAAAATTTGGCACGAAATACAATGGGGACCAATAATCCGGACGGAGGTAGTAGTTTTTTGTTGCTAAGTTCGCTTCATTTAATTAGCTATAGACTCAAAATTGTCATTTCACCTAGGTACATGCGCTTAGCACCGTTTCTTCCTTGGGTCACCAAACTAGTCTCTCTCTTCTTAATTAACTTGTCACGTCAGACTTTATGCCTATGTGGCAAGATTAGCACCTATAAGAGCAAGTACAAGTACAATAGTGCGCTTTACATGGCATTTTTGCATATGTGGAGTAAAGAGAGGCAAGGAAAAAGTGTAGAAGTGGGCTCTCATGCAAGAGCCAGCCTCTACTACATGGTGGAGCATTGGGAGAGGCACCTGTATGGAGGTGGTCAGGAATCGGGAGACTCACGCCGGTCGTAGCACCGCAGTTAAAATAATAATGGCAAGTCAAATCGCAGAGCCCCACCTGTCCAGCAGTAACTCGCTGTCAAATCACACACCCCTACGTTTGCAACAACCTACTCCCTCATCCTCTCGCATCTTTGTCGAACCGACTAGGCGGAACTGCCCCGCCTCTTGCACAGGAAAAGCCCTGCCCTATAATTTTAAATAGTACAGTATACTAATTTTGTATCCATGGATTGCACCATGGAGCAAAGCCTCTAGAAAACGGCGGTACACATGTATGGAGTACACAGCACGCCCATAGCGTTCGCGTCGCACTCCTGACGGTCGGTCGGTCTGGCACGCTGCTCTCCGAATGGAACGCGTGTCATATTGCGTTTGCACACACATGTGGGACCGCAATTGAGAACTGACCATAGGCACACTCCCCGGCCCCGCAAGTCGGGTGACTTAATAGAAGAGGGAGACGAGCGATAGTACTAGAGAAGTGTTGTACTACGTTGGTGCCTAGACGATCCCTGCAAGACACGGAAGATCAATTCGTCCATGCATGTGACCAGACTCCAGCAGACACGTCTGGATTGGCTATCGTCTACATATCATGCAGGTTGTGTTGTACACGGCCGTAGTTGTGGTGAGAAATCTAAAAAAAGGTTTCTTGTCATCTCGCAAAATTAGGTGTCATGTGCTTCGGATCACTGCGAGGGTTAAACAACGACAACTGAGTTGGGCTAGTCATTGGGGGCACATGCACGAAGACTACTCGGCTGCCATCTAGGTCAAGCCGGCTATGTTAATTAGGACATCTATCGACGGACCCCTTTTCTACGAGTTTATCTTTAATTTGAGCTTTGTTCCTCATCTAGTTTGTCCGTCGGGGTTCATGTTGTCTCCTTTGGGCAGTGAGGTTATGATTTCTTGTCAGAGAGCTGCTCCTCTGGGCCATGGAGCAAACAGATTCACCGAATCCGATCGTGAGGGAGCGGTGGTGGGAGTATCGATCCCAGATGGAGCATCCACCAGAGATTGAAGGATCGAGCATCTATAGGATGCCGTTTGTGAGGGTGTCCTACCGGTGGAGTCTTCATCGACCGAACCCAACTACAAGAGGAGAAAAGAAATTGGCCCGACGACGCTTCCCCGCCATCCTCTCGCTCGCCGTTCACATCGTCTCATAGGGCGGCTATCTGCCACCGAGGAAAAGGAGGGAACTGCACCCCCCCCAGCCCAATAGTCGGGCAGGTTGTGAATTGTCAAGAGGATCTTAGGGTTGTCAGTATTTGCAGGTTGTGAATTGTGTTTTATGTTGTGTATTTTGAGAGTACTTTCAGATATGAATGTCTTTTGAATTTCAGATTTGCAGTATTGAGCATATGAAGTATTTTATGAATTCTAGAGATCTATTTTTAGCACTTAAAAATATATAGTTTCATAGCAGTATAAAAGTGCAGACAATGTGATTCTCAGAGAAGAAACTGCAAGTTTCAGTTTCAGATAAGAAACTGGAAGTTCAATTTCAGATAAGAAACTGCAACTTTCAGAGGCAGAGCATTTATATTAACACGGCCTTTTCAAACAGGGTTAACATCATGTTGGAAGTTTTATTCGTGGTCGAAAATAGAACTACCAGCCAGTTAAGATCATGCTAATCAACATTCATGCATAGCACATCTTCATATGATGCACAGTCAAAAAGATATGCTATTTTCAAAATGCCCACACAATGTCGAGTGTGCGAAACACAGAGAAAACGAGGGACGAAGTTTTGGCAAGTGTTGGACATGGTGTGCGTAGATGACAATGGGGACCCACATGTCAATAAAGGTAGAGGCAAAAAAATTGGAGATATTTTCCCTGCACAGGTGGAATCGAACCCGGGCGAAACAGTTGTCGGGTAGTGTCACTTGGCCACTAGGCTAGTTCAATAGTTTCATTAATAATAACGCACTTCCTCAGGTGGTCAGATCCCCTCCTACGCCTTTGTGCGCTCACCGCGACACCACTGTCTGCCGTTGTGAACATGCTGAACAAACGAGAGGAATTTGGAGAGGACTGTACATGGAGAGGCAGACAGTTGGGACCCACCAGGTCTATGGCCGTACGCAAGCAAGTGCCTCATCGAAAAAATACTTCCTCCTAATGCTATACTGACATTGGGGCGCACGGGTTTGTCAACATAGTTACATTTTTTAGGCGCTTCAACATAGTTACTATAGGAGATAAATTCACAACGCACGCATCAAGTGTTGATGGTGCATAAATTGGCTAAGTTCAAGAAGAGTTGGTCCAAGAAAAAGGCTAAGGCAAAGGGCACAGAGATGGTAACCTCCGCCGCTGCACCGAAGTCTGGGCCAGACTCGAAGTTCGTTTGCTACCACTGCAAGGAGACCGGTCACTGGAAGAGGAACTGTAGCAAGTGGCTTGCAGAGCATGGCAAGAAGGACGGAAATGCTTCTTCGGGCAAAGGTACACTTGTTGCATATGTTATATACATTTACCTTGCTGACATACCTAGTAGCTCTTGGGTATTTGATACCGGATCGGTTGTTCATATTTGCAACTCAATGTAGGGGCTGGTAAGAACTAGGCGTGTGGCACAAGGGGAGATTGACATCAGGGTCGGCAACAAAGCAAGAGTTGCTGCGTTGGAGGTTGGCATGATGCAGCTCCAGCTTCTTCTGGATTTATTTTGGAATTGAATAATTGTTATTACATTCCTGCACTTAGTCGGATCATTATTTCTGCCTCATGCTTGATGAGTCAGGGTTATGAATTCAATTTAAAGGACACTGGTTGTTCGCTTTATTTTAATGGTATGATCCGCGCCTATGCACCCATTGTTGATGGGATTTTCATATTGAATCTAGAACAGGAACCGGTCTATAACGTGAATGTCAAGAGGCATAATCCCAATGAGATAAATCCAACATACTTCCAGCATTGCCGTCTTGGACACATTAGTCTGAAACACATGAAGAAGCTCCATGAAGATGGGCTCCTAACTTTGTCCAACTTTGAGTCGTTCGAGACATGTGAATCATGCTTGCTCGGCAAGATGACTAAGTCTCCTTTCGCAAAGAGTTACGAGAGGGCGTCCGAGCTGTTGGAACTTATACATAGTGGCGTGTGTCTTCCAATGAGCACAACTACCAGAGGTTGCTATTAGTACTTCGTGACTTTTACCGACGACTTCAATAGATATGGATATATCTATTTGATGAGGCACAAGTCGGAAACTTTTGAAAAGTTCAAAGAGTTTTAGAATGAGGTTGAGAATCAGCTCGGCAAGACTATAAAACTTCTACAATTAGATCGAGGTGAGTACATGAGCCAGGAGTTTGATGATCATTTGAAAAGCCGAGGTATAGTACCTCAGCTCACACCTCCGGGTACGCCACAGAGAAATGGCATGTCAAAACGGAGGAATAGGAACTTGCTGGACATGGTCCGGTCAATGATGAGCAAATCAGATTTACCCTTGTCATTCTAGGGATACGCTCTAGAAACTGCAGCTTCCACACTTAACAGGGTACCATCAAAATCCGTAGAGAAGACACCGCATGAGATGTGGACCGGGAAGAGTCCCAGTTTTTCTTTTCTAAAGATTTGGGGTTTGAAGCATTTGTCAAGCGACTTATGTCAGACAAGCTTAAACCCAAGTTGGATAAGTGCATATTCATGGGATATCCAAGGGAAACCTTGGGATATAGCTTCTACAACTGGTAAGAGAAGAAAGTGTTTGTTTCTCAGAACGGGGTTATCCTTGAGAAAGAGTTTCTTAGTCGGGAGGCCAGTGGGAGGACGGTCCGACTTGAAGAAATTCGAGGAGCACTCGGGGGCAGCTCGGCTGGTGATGAGATCTGTCACACCCTGATTTTCATGCCACAACATTTAAGTCACTAAATCATGCTAAAATGTGGTTTGACTAAAACTTTTGAGTGTTTTGCCTTTGCTTTGATTGAATGGTTGACTGTTGTTTGCAAGTGCTCTAAAAATCAAATAAATCCTCCAACTCCTATACTTCATCTCCTTGCTCCAAACTCTTGAACCAATGATCATGCCATGTGTATAGGACATAAAAGTATTTTTCTTACAAAATAATTTGGCCAAATAGTATTTTCAAAAATTAGTTTTTCAAAAACCCCTGAATTGAGGTTTGCGCTGCAAGTACTTAATTAAGGGCAGTAAAAATCTTTCTAAAAATATATTTGACTCCTATTAGATATAGGATACCCAGAAACCACAAAAATATAATTTTGAAAGTTATTTTACTATTTTATTTAAAGGCTTCTTCTTAAGGCCAGAAATGGTCTTTAATAGGGAAAAATTATTTTATTGTTTTAAAAATATTTGACAAAAATCAGGGAAACTCAGTGGACATATATTGTCCATATAAAGGAGTTTCAACACATGGTCATGTTCAAAATATTGGTCAAATCCCTCAAAAACCCTTTCTGGATATTTCAAGCTTTTGAAATATTTACAAAGGAAATATTCTCCAAAAATTCCAAGAAAATTCTAGAATGTCACATATGACGTGATTGATGATCTTGACAAGTATCATGTCATGGAGAATAGTAAAACTCCATGAAATCCCCTCAAAACCATTTCTGTCCATTTTGAAGTTTGAGCAACTTTACATTGCCAAACATGTCCAAATGCTCTCAAACCTTGTGAACATTCTCAAATGGTCTAATAATTAATCTAGACCAAGTGGCACAAGTTGGAGAACAAGTTAACTTGATCAAAGTGCCCCAAAACCCTCTCTGACCAGAACCAAATTTGAACAACTCTACATTGGCAACTCTCTCCTTTTGATCTCAACTTTTGTGGGCATGTTCAGAACCTCAAATGATGACACTACACCAAGTGGTGCATCAAGGAGAATAGATTTGCATGGCTAAATCTAGAAAAGTTCATTTCTGCTGATTTCTAGGGTTTACAAAAGTTGCATTGGCAACTTTGCCCAAATGAGCTCAAAATGGGTGGAAAGCCCTAATAATGTGTGCCATTTCACCCTGTGGAGCCTCATGACAAATGGAAATCATCTTCTTGCCCAAACCTTTATCAAACACCTTCTGGCATTTTGCAAAAACCACTATTTTGACCCCTTCCACTAATCTCCATGACTTCTCCTTTTTACCACAGCCCCTCCTAATCCCCCTCTACCTCTGGTGTGCTTCCCTGCTCGAGAGGAAATGATGGAGGGGGGCAGAGGCCCATTTTTATTCTCTGGACAGCCACTTTTCCCTCCCCTTCTCATCTCTCTCTCACTCCTCGCAGGTCCCAGAGCATCCAATGCCAACTTCCCCCTTGTTTATTCCCTATGCATGCCTTTGACACTAGTGGACACGCGAGTGCGCGTGCAAAAGCCGCGGATGCCGGCCAAAGACGCGCTCTGGAGCACGTCATCGCGCTCCCGACCGTTGACGCCGTGTCCCCCGACCACCTCGAGCCTCCCCCTCGCGCCTGTCGAGGTCCTCGACGTCCGCAACACGACAGCCGTGCAATCCCCTTTCTCTCCCTCTCTCTCGCACCCCCTGCTGCTCGTGCCCGACGCCGCCCGGCTCGGCCAATGCTCGACCTCAGACGCTGAAAGCACCGAGCCTCGCCTCTCTCTCTCTCTCTTCTCTTCCCTAGCTCTGGACCGAATCCAGGAACGCCCTAGACACGGTGCATCACCATCCCGAGGCTTGTAGCGACGGCAACAGTCTCACCGGCGCATGAGCTCACGGTGCACCTCGCCCCTTCTACTAAAGGCCGTCCCAGGCCCTCCTCTCTGCTCCATTTGCTCTCCCTCTCTCCCGTGCACCCCCTAGACCAATCCACACCTCCTCCGTGCCTTCCTTCTCCTCCAACCACAAGATGGTCGCCGCTTCGGCTTGCTCAAATTCGAGCAATGCCGAGCTCACCTCCCTCCCTTTCCTCCACGCAGAGACTCCCCGTGGTCCGGCGAACCTCCCCACCTCCTCGAACCGTCGCGGGGATGCTCGAACGCCAAGAGCCATGGATGGCCGACGACCTCCCGCGCCACCGTCAAAGTTGCGGTCACCTCGGCCCCCTCCGGCGGCCGTGACCTGCACCAGCGGATGCGCCGCTCCGTGCTGAGCTCGCCCATAGGCAGAGCGCCGCGGGAGACGGCCGGAGGCGCCGGCTATCGCCGGACGAGCGCCGGCGTGCGCTCTGCCTCCCCTGCTCTGTCTCGAGCGGGAGGTAGAGGACGACCGCCCCGCCAGCTGGCGTGGGGGCCCGCGTGTCGGCGACCCAGCGGCTGGGCCCCGCCGTTTAAGTGGAGACGGCTTCCACCGTCACCGCCTCCCTCGCTGGCGATTGCTCGAAGCCGCCTTGATGCAGCCCCCAGCAGCGTGCGGCCGAGCCGCTGGGCCGGCCCAGTGGAGCCTGCTGCTATCCCTCGCCCGGTGCGCGCCGCCGCCGCCCAGATCCAGCCCATTTGGGTAAAACCCTTTTCCCCTTTTTCTTTTCTGTACAGTTTCTAAAATTCATAAACAAATAAAATTAGCTCCAAATTTGATGATTCAAATTTCTAGAGACTCCATAAATCATGCTCTACCTGTTGGCGCAACATGCACATTTTTCCATAGACTTCTTCTTCACAAATATTCATCAAATCCTACTTTTCCTATTTCTGTGATGAACTTTAGAAAATCACAGAGAGCTCAAACTTGACCCAAATCCCATGATTCAAATTCCTAGATGCATCTAAGTTCAAAACTTAGTTTTTTAACATTTTTACTAATATTTTCTGCATCACCTCAACTAATGGTCTATTTCTTTGTAAATAGCCAACTTTGCAAATTCATAGGAAATTCCTTTGAACTCCAAATCCAGTGAAACCAACTCCTAAATGCTTCTAAAATCATCCTTTGTTAAATGGGTGCCTTTGCTCATTTTTCAAAAATATATTTCTATACACTTCTTGCAAATCCATAAACCCCTTGATTCCACCATATCAAAATGTTTAGAAATATCCATAGATCCACTTCCATTGAAACCACTTTGGTCATCCCTCAAATGACCAGAGGTATCCCAGAAAAGTCCAACTCATATTTTTAGAGCACTTTTATTTCCTGCCTTGTTGTGTTGCTTATTATGGTTGCTTTCGACGATAGTGGACGAAGTAGACGAAATGCTCGGAGTTGGACCAGAGATATTTGAAGACCTCGAAGAATTTGTTGAAACAGGCAAGCAGCCCTTTGACCATGTCTATGAAACCCTTTTTATGCATGTCATATATAGCTCTTTATTATTGTTGCATCGGAATCATGATGAGATGGTGAACCACGTGGGTTGGTTACCTCTGTTACTTCCTCGTTGATACTTGCATTGTGCATGACCCTACCTTCTTATGAGGGTTATGCCGGTGGGAGTAGATAGGATGCTAAGTAGTGCTACGCGAAAAGGGCCGGGGATATGCATGGTGATGGAGACAAAGTATTTTCAAAAGACTTTTCGAAAACCCCATCGGTTGCCACTTATGCCCGAGGGAGATGATGAGATGGGTAACGACTTGATGACGAAGTGGTGTACCGAGGCAAGTGTGTGTTGTTTTCGAAAACGGATTAGATTTAAGATTTGATGACTGTCCCAACCTTACATGCGCGACCACTCTACCCTTATATGGGAAAGGGCATTATTGAGTACCTAGACCGATACTAGCTTGGAGCCCGCATTACTAATGATGGGGGAGAGTTGGTGCTCTCTCTTGGGACGGGGTCGTGCCAGGTAGGGCGGCCATGACTGTTTTCATAGGGCACCGGACACACCGTTGGTACCCCGTGCCAGTGGTATGTGATAAGTATGGGAGCGAGGCTCCAAGAAAGTGTTATGTGAAAAGTGGGCACGGGGGTTACTGCCAATCGAGTGGACTCCATGTTAGTGTCGTCTAGGGAAAGGTAGTGATCGGGTGCTTACCCCGGGTACTTGAGGTACCGCGGGTCGTGGATGACACGGAAGTTCCCCGGATCTAGTGGGTAAAGTGTGCAACCTCTGCAGAGTGTAAAACTATTCGAATGGCCATGTCCACGGTCAAGGATGGTTGGGCGGTGCTGCTTAAACTATGTCCAGAATTTTCAACCGTATGTGTGTGAGCTGATAAAACTACTTGGGACAAGTCAAAGGACTTGACATGATTGAGATGGGTTGGTGCCCACTCTGTTTATGTTAGATGGGTTGGTGCCCACTCTATTTATGTTTATATCTGTAACCTATCCTCATGGTTACTTGAATCCTCTTGATGCATGCTATGCAAGTTGTTGAACATGTCATTGCACTCAAAACTAGCTTTCAGCAAAAGTTTACCTATATCATGCTTTGTTGTATCTTGAACCAAAACATGGGTTGCTTGCGAGTACATTCAAAGTACTCATTGGCTTGCCACTGGTTATTTAATTGACCAGGCATGGAAGAACAGGATGTGATGAAGAACACTTCGGTGAAGAGCATGCGAGCTAGGACGCTTCCCAGTCAGAATGCCTGTAGGGTTAAGGCAGATGGCATGGGTCCAAGTTGTCGACGAAGATTTCCGCTGCGATGTTATATTCAAGACTTGACCATAATGGTCCTACTTGTGTAATACGGTATGTATGGATGTAAGACTCTTGTTATTCAGCTTCTGTGTGTACAGTGAGCATTGATCTCCGGGATCACTGTACACGTACATTCGATGATCACGACTTATGAGTCGGGGTCCCCACAGAGCTGGTATCAGAGCCATCCTGACTGTAGGAAGCCTTAGTTAGCATGGTCGTTAGTTAGGGTAAAACTATTTCCAAAACTACTACTAGTTTTCAAAACTATCTGTACTTCTCTTCCCTTCTCAGTTTTTCGAAAACTAAGGTATACTTTCCTTATTGATCTCTTCCCCTTCAAAACCTTTGGTCGCCAGAACCCTTATGCCCCTGACCACTGGATTCCTTGCAATCCTCGTGGATAATCTAGGAGGAAGATGTCTTGCCAGACGTTCACCCACATCTCCCGAACACAAGATTGGCGACATCCCAACAAGACGATACCAACAGAAGATATATCCTCGAGGAATGAGGACCTGAAGACCCAGGAGATGGTGACACCCTTGACACTGCCCCAAGATGATGCAACCTTAGCCTACGATGACCAGGGTATAGGATATGCAAGATCATGATATACATCGCTAATAGAGCAATCCTGTCCTTACCGTTGTTGTATCGGCAATCACCGACGGATGAGAACCTAGCCATTTGGTCCGCCTCACCATAGTGAGCAGGAAAACGGTTCTCCACATTCCCCGCTCTTGGTGTCGATGTTGTCACCAACATAACCGATACGGTGGACCTCTATTACGCCTTGATAATATCATTGCATAAAGGATTACCTACCTAGTACCATCGACGGCTTAGGAGACAAAAGGGGATCGTCGTGATTAAGAAGACAATAGAAGACAAAGTCAATGCCAGTTATGAGGAGCCACCTTCACCCCATCACTTCAACAGGCAAGAAGTTGTTGAAGACTCTTTGGGCTCAACCCGGATTGTTTCATCGAACAATTACAAGAGACGTAGCAACACTTGAGGAATACTCAGAAGACTGCATGAGGCACAAGGCACGACTACTGAGTCCGAGAACCCCTAGGGTAGGATGAGTCGTGTACCCCCTATGCGCAGTCAAGTCCGTATGATGGTTCGAATAGAACCATGATTGTGTGTTGCTTGTTTTTATTTTGTCGTGTTTTGGTATCAGTCGCCCTTTTCGCCCTAGGCAACAAGTACGCGACTATATCGCCTGCCTTATTTTGTTGTTTGTGTTTGGCCCTTTCGGCACTTGTTTGTTCGCACTTGCACTATAGAACCCCCTTTAGGCATCCCCCTCCTCTATGCTACTTTTCCCTCTCATCTCTCTCCTCAACTGAAGACAAGCAAGACAATATGCACCAAGGATTCCACCTCGGCGACCAACAAGCACTGAAGACTTTTGCTACAACCTCCTCGACCAAGTACAACCCCGTATGTTTACACCTCAAGACTAGAACCCTACCCCTAGACCTACAGGACTTCACGAGATACCCCAGCTCGAAACCTTAACCCTGAGCTTAACCTACGGAATTGCAAGAGAGCCGGTTAAGCCTCCGTAACCTTGCTTATCATTGGGTTCATTAGGGAACTAGTGGACATAGTGAATGAGCACACTATCATCCTAAGATAGCACCAAAACTGACGATGCCATAGGGAGACCAATTCAAGGATATAGGGATAGAGGACAAATGACTTGATGAGTTTATATCAATGACTTTGAGGAACTATCTGAGACTCTTTGGTGGATTATAAGGCTTCCATGTTGGTAGATGAACTTGGTGGGATCATGATTATAGAGTAGCGTAGCTTTCACTACCCATGAGTGAATTGGATTTATAGGACAAATATGATCGCAAGCTAAAATTCTTGGAAGTATTTGGATTTAACTTAGCCATGGGATATTGATAGGAGACAGTTGATATTACGTAAATGACTTGGGGGAACATGTAGGATTTCCCGTTGGACACAAGATTTGGGTTTAAATAGGTGATCCTAGTTGAATATAGATGATGAGTATGTCTACATGGTTGGGAGTAAATTGGATTTAGACTGATGATCTCGATCATGATACCATGTTTCTCGGTGGACGCTAAACTAGGAGATTGGGCTAATTGTCGGAGTTTATTTAGGCATCTTTGTGAGCTTGACCTTGGAGTATTATTAGAACACAATAATGGGAATTGGTGGACTAACTATTGTAAGGCAGCCCTTTCAAGTATTGGGGAATATAAGGACTTTAGGAGATCATGTGGAACACCAGCATTGGCATTGGATTTGTAGAATTAATGGATCATGTAGTGATTGATGAAAGTTAACGGGTTGTTGGAGATAATTCATAGAAAAGGAAACAAGATTTTGGAGTGGCATATGACGTGTTTCCTTAGGATAGAGATGCACTATCTTGGACCTTGGGTCAATAGACTGAGCACTTGGATGGTGGTTATTAAATCCAAGCTTGTATGCTCTACCCATGGATTTCTAGGGGTAGCCACACACATGAGTTTGGGGATCGTAGACACATATGATTTTGTTAGACCTCCTCTCGAGAGTCATGAGGATATGAATCACATGAGTGATGATTGGAGTTGAACTATACGGAATGATACTATCAGTGATATGGTGTGATTTGTTTAAAGGACTAGATGACACAATTGGCATCTCAGAAACTGTGCTCATGGATGGGTTGATAAACTTTCACTCGCGCACTAGAATCCTTCAAAACCCTGACGCCCTACCAAGCCACAACATGGTCGGATCCTGACCTTGGGCTTTGGCTCTAGATCGATAAGACCATGGCCCACACTCAACAAGACCACCACTAAATCCCCAGCCTCCTTTATGTACCCCGTGAACAAAGTCCTCATGGAGTGCTTAGACAAGATAGTTTTCATCATCATTTGGTGACCTACTTGTCCACCTGAAGACGGAAGAAGAGCCGTTCAGCTAGTCCAGGAACATTTGAAGACCGCCATGCCAAGGAGGAAGAACTACACCAACCACCATCGTCAAGAAGTAAACCTCCACGTCGAAGACCAGGTGTATTTGCAAGCCACTCCTCTCTAAGGAACCAAGCATTTCCATGACAAGGAGACCCACACCAAGATTCATCGGCCCCCTTCGAGATCACTCCAAGAATTAACAACCCCCTCTGAGATCACTTCAAGACGAAGAGTAGACAGTTACCAACTAGATTTACCACCTGAGTTACCCATTGTGCACAACGCTTTCCATGCATCACAACCCCGGAAGTGTTTCCAACTTCCTAACTAGCCCGGTCTCTACAAAGACATTAACCACCGAGCCATCGACCCCTAGCCCAATCTAACCTACCGCGAGCTACTCACTAACAACCTGGATCAAGAAGAGCGTCATACACGAAGCCACACCATCAAGTACTTCAAGCTCAATGGAGCACTACACGGAAGCAGAAGCAACATGAGGACTTGAAGACTACCCCGGATCCAGTTTCCATACTCCTTTCCGCACCTAGTCTGGGAATCTCGGGGACGAGATTCTTGTAAGGGGGGTAGGTCTGTCACACCCTGATTTTCATGCCACAACATTTAAGTCACTAAATCATGCTAAAATGTGGTTTGACAAAAACTTTTGAGTGTTTTGCCTTTGCTTTGATTGAATGGTCGATCGTTGTTTGCAAGTGCTCTAAAATCAAATAAATCCTCCAACTCCTATACTTCATCTCCTTGCTCCAAACTCTTGAACCAATGATCATGCCATGTGTATAGGACATAAAAGTATTTTTCTTACAAAAATAATTTGGCCAAATAGTATTTTCAAAAATTAGTTTTTCAAAAACCCCTGAATTGAGGTTTGCAGTGCAAGTACTTAATTAAGGGCAGTAAAAATCTTTCTAAAAATATATTTGACTCTTATTAGATATAGGATACCCAGAAACCACAAAAATATAATTTTGAAAGTTATTTTACTATTTTATTTAAAGGCTTCTTCTTAAGGCCAGAAATGGTCTTTAATAGGGAAAAATTATTTTATTGATTTAAAAATATTTGACAAAAATCAGGGAAACTCAGTGGACATATATTGTCCATATAAAGGAGTTTCAACACATGGTCATGTTCAAAATATTGGTCAAATCCCTCAAAAACCCTTTCTGGATATTACAAGCTTTTGAAATATTTACAAAGGAAATATTCTCCAAAAATTCCAAGAAAATTCTAGAATGTCACATATGACATGATTGATGATCTTGACAAGTATCATGTCATGGAGAATAGTAAAACTCCATGAAATCCCCTCAAAACCATTTCTGTCCATTTTGAAGTTTGAGCAACTTTACATTGCCAAACATGTCCAAATGCTCTCAAACCTTGTGAACATTCTCAAATGGTCTAATAATTAATCTAGACCAAGTGGCACAAGTTGGAGAACAAGTTAACTTGATCAAAGTGCCCCAAAACCCTCTCTGACCAGAACCAAATTTGAACAACTCTACATTGGCAACTTTCTCCTTTTGATCTCAACTTTTGCGGGCATGTTCAGAACCTCAAATGATGACACTACACCAAGTGGTGCATCAAGGAGAATAGATTTGCATGGCTAAATCTTGAAAAGTCCATTTCTGCTGATTTCTAGGGTTTACAAAAGTTGCATTGGCAACTTTACCCAAATGAGCTCAAAATGGGTGGAAAGCCCTAATAATGTGTGCCATTTCACCCTGTGGAGCCTCATGACAAATGGAAATCATCTTCTTGCCCAAACATTTATCAAACACCTTCTGGCATTTTGCAAAAACCACTATTTTGACCCCTTCCACTAATCTCCATGACTTCTCCTTTTTACCACAGCCCCTCCTAATCCCCCTCTACCTCTGGTGTGCTTCCCTGCTCGAGAGGAAATGATGGAGGGGGGCAGAGGCCCATTTTTATTCTCTGGACAGCCACTTTTCCCTCCCCTTCTCATCTCTCTCTCACTCCTCGCAGGTCCCAGAGCATCCAATGCCACCTTCCCCCTTGTTTATTCCCTCTGCATGCCTTTGACACTAGTGGACACGCGAGTGCGCGCGCAAAAGCCGCGGATGCCGGCCAAAGACGCGCTCTGGAGCACGTCATCGCGCTCCCGACCGTTGACGCCGCGTCCCCCGACCACCTCGAGCCTCCCCCTCGCACCAGTCGAGGTCCTCGATGTCCGTAACATGACAGCCGTGCAGTCCCCTCTCTCTCCCTCTGTCTCTCACCCCCTGCTGCTCGTGCCCGACGCCGCCCGGCTCGGCCAATGCTCGGCCTCGCACGCGCGAGCACCAGAGCCTCGCCCTGCTCTCTCTCTTCTCTTCCCTAGCTCTGGAACCGAATCCAGGAACGCCCTACACGGTGCATCACCATCCCGAGGCTTGTAGCGACGGCAACAGTCTCACCGGCGCATGAGCTCACGGTGCACCTCGCCCCTTCTACTAAAGGCCGTCCCAGGCCCTCCTCTCTGCTCCATTTGCTCTCCCTCTCTCCCGTGCACCCCCTAGACCAATCCACACCTCCTCCCGTGCCTCCCTTCTCCTCCTACCACCGCATGGCCGCCGCTTCGGCTTGCTCATATTCGAGCAATGCCGAGCTCACCTCCCTCCCTTTCCTCCACGCAGAGACTCCCCGTGGTCCGGCGAACCTCCCCACCTCCTCGAACCGTCGCGGGGATGCTCGAACGCCAAGAGCCATGGATGGCCGACGACCTCCCCCGCCACCGTCAAAGTTGCGGTCACCTCGGCCCCCTCCGGTGGCCGTGACCTGCACCAGCGGATGCGCCGCTCCGTGCTGAGCTCGCCCATAGGCGAGCGCCCTGGAGACGGCCGAGGCGCCGGCTATCGCCGGACGAGCGCCGGCGGCGCTCGCCTCCCTGCTCTGTCTCGAGCGGGAGGTAAAGGACGACCGCCCCGCTAGCTGGCGTGGGGGCCCGCGTGTCAGCGACCCAGCGGCTGGGCCCCGCCGTTTAAGTGGAGACGGCTTCCACCGTCACCGCCTCCCTTGCGCGAAGGCGTATTGCCTGGAAGCCGCCTTCGACGTAGCCCCTGCGCGCGTGCGGCCGAGCCACTGGGCCGGCCTAGTGGAGCCCTACTGCTATCCCTCGCCCGGTGCGCGCCTCCGCCGCCCAGATCCAGCCCATTTGGGTAAAACCCTTTTCCCCTTTTTCTTTTCTGTACAGTTTCTAAAATTCATAAACAAATCAAATTAGCTCCAAATTTGATGATTCAAATTTCTAAAGACTCCATAAATCATGCTCTACCTGTTGGTGCAACATGCACATTTTTCCAGAGACTTCTTCTTCACAAAAATTCATCAAATCCTACTTTTCCTATTTCTGTGATGAACTTTAGAAAATCACAGAGAGCTCAAACTTGACCCAAATCCCATGATTCAAATTCCTAGATGCATCTAAGTTCAAAACTTAGTTTTTGAACATTTTTACTAATATTTTCTGCATCACCTCAACTAATGGTCTATTTCTTTGTATATAGCCAACTTTGCAAATTCATAGGGAATTCCTTTGAACTCCAAATCCAGTGAAACCAACTCCTAGATGCTTCTAAAATCATCCTTTGTTAAATGGGTGCCTTTGCTCATTTTTCAAAAATATATTTCTATACACTTCTTGCAAATCCATAAACCACTTGATTCCACCATATCAAAATGTTTAGAAATATCCATAGATCCACTTCCATTGAAACCACTTTGGTCATCCCTCATATGACCAGAGGTATCCCAGAAAAGTCCAACTCATATTTTTAGAGAACTTTTATTTCCTGCCTTGTTGTGTTGCTTATTATGGTTGCTTTTGAGGATAGTGGACGAAGTAGACGAAATGCTCGGAGTTGGACCAGAGATATTTGAAGACCTCGAAGACTTTGTTGAAACAGGCAAGCAGCCCTTTGACCATGTCTATGAAACCCTTTTTATGCATGTCATATATAGCTCTTTATTATTGTTGCACCGGAATCATGATGAGATGGTGAACCATGTGGGTTGGTTGCCTCTGTTACTTCCTCGTTGATACTTGCATTGTGCATGACCCTACCTTCTTATGAGGGTTATGCCGGTGGGAGTAGATAGGATGCTAAGTAGTGCTACGCAAAAAGGGCCGGGGATATGCATGGTGATGGAGACAAAGTATTTTCAAAAGACTTTTCGAAAACCCCATCGGGTGCCACTTATGCCCGAGGGAGATGATGAGATGGGTAACCACTTGATGACGAAGTGGTGTACCGAGGCAAGTGTGTGTTGTTTTCGAAAACGGATTAGATTTAAGATTTGATGACTGTCCCAACCTTACATGCGCGACCACTCTACCCTTATATGGGAAAGGGCATTATTGAGTACCTAGTCCGATACTAGCTTGGAGCCCAGACATTAGTGATGGGGAGAGTTGGTGCTCTCTCTTAGGACGGGTCGTGCTGTAGGGCGGCCATGACTGTTTTCACAGGCACCGGACACACCGCTGGTACCCGTGCGGTGGTATGTGATAAGTATGGGAGCGAGGCTCCAAGAAAGTGTTATGTGAAAAGTGGGCACGGGGTTATCGCTAATCGAGTGGACTCCATGTTAGTGTCGTCTAGGAAAGGTAGTGATCGGTGCTTACCCCGGGTACTTGAGGTACCGCGGGTCGTGGATGACACGGAAGTTCCCCGGATCTAGTGGGTAAAGTGTGCAACCTCTGCAGAGTGTAAAACTATTCGAATAGCCGTGTCCATGGTCAAGGACGGTTGGGCGGTGCTGCTTAAACTATGTCCAGAATTTTCAACTGTATGTGTGTGAGCTGATAAAACTACTTGGGACAAGTCAAAGGACTTGACATAATTGAGATGGGTTGGTGCCCACTCTGTTTATGTTAGATGGGTTGGTGCCCACTCTATTTATGTTGATATCTGTAACCTATCCTCATGGTTACTTGAATCCTCTTGATGCATGCTATGCAAGTTGTTGAACATGTCATTGCACTCAAAACTAGCTTTCAGCAAAAGTTTACCTATATCATGCTTTGTTGTATCTTGAACCAACACATGGGTTGCTTGCGAGTACATTCAAAGTACTCATTGACTTGCCACTAGTTATTTAATTGACCAGGCATGGAAGAACAGGATGTGATGAAGAACACTTCGGTGACGAGCATGCGAGCTAGGATGCTTCCCAGTCAGAATGCCTGTAGGGTTAAGGCAGATGGCATGGGTCCAAGTTGTCGACGAAGATTTCCGCTGCGATGTTATACTCAAGACTCGACCATAATGGTCCTACTTGTGTAATACGGTATGTATGGATGTAAGACTCTTGTTATTCAGCTTCTGTGTGTACAGTGAGCATTGATCTCTGGGATCACTGTACACGTACATTCGGTGATCACGACTTATGAGTCGGGGTCCCCACAAGATCATACCAGAGTCAGTCAGGGAACCCGTAGTGGAAGCGGCACCGGAACCATGGAGGTTGAAAAGATTGCGCAGAGTGCATGATGTATTGTTGCTAGAAAGCGACGAGTCAGCCACATATGCGTAAGCGATGGTGAGCCCAGATTCCGAGGCATGGCTGGAGGCCATGAGATCCGAGTTAAAGTCCATGGATGAGAATCAAGTCTGGGACTTGTTTGATCCACCGCCTGGCGTAACAGCCATTGGTTGCAAATGGGTCTTTAAGAAGAAAACCGATGTGGATGGAAATGTTCAGATTCACAAAGCTCGGCTTGTCACTAAGGGTTATGGGCAAGTTCAAGGAATTGACTACAACGAGACTTACTCACCGGTAGCGATGCTGAAGTTGGTGAGGATCGTACTAGCTATAGCTGCATATTTTGATTACGAGATATGGCAGATGGATGTCAAGACGGCTTTCCTTCACGGAAATTTAACCGAGGACATGTATATGATACAGCCCGAGGGTTTTGTCAATCTGACTAGCGCTAGTAAAGTATGCAAGCTCAAGAGATCCATTTTATGGGTTGATGCAAGCATCTCGGACCTGGAATATTCATTTTGATGAGGTCGTCACTGGTCTCGATTTAATCAAAAGCAAAGAGGACGCTTGTTTATACAAGAAGTTAAGTGGGAGCTCAATAGTGTTTTTGATCTTGTATGTGGATGAAATATTGTTGATCAGGAACAATGTTTCTATGCTAAACTCGGTCAAGGAATCATTGAATGGCAAGTTTTTGATGAAGGACCTTGGTGAGGCAGTCTATATTTTAGGCATTAAGATCTATAGAGATAGATCGAGGAGGCTGCTCGGCTTAAGCCAGAGCACGTACATAGATAAAGTGTTGAAGTGGTTCAACATGAGTGAGGCGAAGAAAGGGTTCTTGCCACTCTCACATGGTATAAGGCTAAGCGAGGTCCTTCGACATCTGATGAGCGAAGCAGGATGAGTAGGATTTCGTATGCCTCGGCAATCGGATCCATCATGTATGCCATGATATGTACAAGGCCTGATGTTGCTTTCGCAATAAGCCTAACAAGTAGATACCAGGGCAACCCAGGTGAGAGTCACTGGGCAGCGGTAAAGACTATTTTGAAGTACATGAAAAGGACTAAAGAGATTTTCCTAGTTTATGGAGGTGAGGAAGAGCTCGTCGTAAGGGGTTATGCCGATGCTAGTTTCCAAACCGACAGAGATGATTGTCGATCACAGTCTGGATTCGTGTACGTCATGAACGGAGGAGCAATGAGTTGGATGAGTTCCAAGCAAGATACGGTGGCTAATTCTACCATAGAAGCCGAATACATTGCGGCTTGTGAAGCTACAAATGAAGTTGTTTGGATTCGGAGCTTTCTGGATGATCTAGGTATTTTCCCAGCCTCGGTAAAATCGTTGGACCTTTATTGTGATAATTCTGGTGCCATCGCACAAGCCAAGGAGCTGAGGAATCACCAGAAGGTGAGACACATAGATCGTAAATATCACCTGATACGAAAGATCGTAAAGAATAGTGATGTAGACTTATGCAAAATTCACACGGGTGCAAATGTTGCAGATCCATTGACTAAGCCGCTTCCACAACCCAAGCATGAGGGGCACGTCAGAGCTATGGGCATTCGATGCCTATTTGATTGACTCTAGTGCAAGTGGAAGACTGTTGGAGATATGCCCTAGAGGCAATCATGTATGATGATATTTCCTATGTGTTTATGAATAAAGATAGTCCTTCGACATTATCAATGATGTATATCAGCAAGTACGTGACTTGTTTGTGGGACTATGCATTGTATGATTAATGTCCTAAAAGTTCACTAGTCGAAAGGGTTGTGTGGACGCACAACCAACTAGACTAGCATATGATACGGTGGATGGCTTGGTATCACTAGCCATGGAGCATTGGATGCTAACCGAACAATAGGGACTCAGAAGGATCTGGTCAGATTCTATATAGTCGGATCCGAGTCGAGATAAGGTCTGAGTCGGATAGACCCAACTATGAGACACAACGGTATCTCATTTGTGAGTCTCTAGTACAACATACGTTCTATGTCCTAAGACCTTAGCTGACGCATATACTCAGGATGGTGACAGACTTGCATTGGACCGACCAAATGCTACTCCGTGACTGGGTAGTTACAAAGGTAGGTTTCGGGTTTGTCCAGTCCCATGCTGCGAGACATGGTCGAGCAAGATGGGATTTTCCCCTCCGATCAGGAGAGATATACTATGGTCCCCTCGTGTGATCTGACCAAGATAAGCATGGCCATGCGACAAGGTTTATCAAATAATCCAGTTTGTGGTCGGTATCACTAGAACGAGAAAGAGGTCGGGCTAGCACAAGGATGATAGTCTCGCCTTGAGCCCGACAACATATATCGTGAGGCAAAGGGAACATAAGTGTGACACGTTGTACAGATTCGCCAAACCAGCTTCATAGTCTGCTTGGTAGTCGGCACGCGTTGCTAGAGGCCGCTACCAACATGCAGGTTGGAGGTGATCCGAACTGTGACCAAGCTGACTTGAACCTATGGGGTTGCGCGCTTAAGGGAAGGAACCCACGAAGTCCGTTTGGAGGACACTGGTCAGATGTGATCCGAGCTGGACTTGGAACGCGACCAAGTAGACTTTGGGCTTTAGGATCCGTGCAAGGCCCAAGTGTTGAGCCCGTGACGGATGCCTGTAAATAGTGGAGGTGCGGCACACTTATTGAGTTGATCGCTTTGGTGTTGTCACTAGGATTTGCATGTGTTGCGAATAGCCACCTCCACTAGCCGCCGATTATGTGATCGGACCTAGCATTCCACCGCACGACGTTCCTCCTGCACACGCGGATATCGTTAGAGGCGGTGCACTTGCGCTGCTCCGGCAAAGCTGTACGAGGGATCCGACGATCGGCTGTTCGAGGGAGATCGAACAAGGAGGAGACGAACCATGCGGACGCGCTGCCCCAACTCTTCTTACGCTGCACGACACTGCGCGTCTAGTGGTAACAATCTGTGATCCATCTCCCGTAGCATGTTCTTGGTTTTTCTGCGCGTAGGAAATTTTAATTTGTAGTCGATGCACCCTACCGTCGAACCCAACACGGCGATCCTCATCCCTTTCGACAGCACATGCAGTTCCGATTGTAATTTTTTTATGCACAAAATGCACTTTAAACTCAAAAAATTTCTTAAATATAGCTAACGATACCCGAAATGCGCCAGAAAATAAAACCAGTGGTATAATGGTGATTTTGTACCATGGAAATTTTTATGAGGCCAAACGATGAAGCCACCGGTCACAGGAGTTTGAACTGACATGTCTCCTTTTGGAAACCATGATCCTTCATGTGAGATGCTTCGGTTTGGAAGGAGCGATCATCAAAACTTGTGCCAAACTTGACCAATTTTTTTCCACGGGGTCGTGATAGCACGCCACGGGCACACATTGATTTTGATGATGTCCGGAATCCATTTGATTTTCCTATAATTAAAATACCAACTAGGCCTACGCCAGTGGCCGCACCTCGCAGTCGACATGTTTGAAATGTCTCCCCGCTTCTCGAGCAAACAGATGAAAACTTGCAAAGTGACACACAAATGATCTGTACACCTTCTTTGCTAGGCTGGTCGTAATGGAATATCATAGCTAGTATCATGCGTGTCAACTTGGCAATTTTGATGAGCTGTCATAAAATAAAATGAAGAAACAGAGGGTTAAGTATCATATCATGAAACTGTATCATAATAAATGCTATGTTACTATGTGTCATGCATGACAATAAATAAAATACTACTCTATGATACTATGCATTCGTTTGGTAGCTAGTATATCATAGACTAGCTAGTATTATATAATATATATATATATATATATATATATATATAGACGGTCTATTCTGCTAATATTAGCAGAATAACTATTCGGCACATCACTTCGGCACTGCACGCTCAACAGAAACGCACTGCATCATTTTGACGACGAGCACTGCAATAGAGACTAGTGAACTTCGTGTCAAAAGAAATTGCATGCAATGTTTTTCTGTTACTGTTTTCGCTCTAGTTTTTTAACCATTTATCATAACGAGGCGTATAATATACCGTTGGAAAGCTATGGATTAGGCGCAACTTCGCCATATTGAACACTTTTCGAGATTCCTTGCGGTTTAAGAGCAGTTTCAAAAACGGCGCGGCGGACGACGAGTGACAGCGAGCGTATTTTCGCGATTTCTTCTAAACCGTTCGTCGGAACGAAGCAAATGATATGTCGTTGGATAGATTTCGTCGAGGCGCATCTTTTTCATATATAAATTTTTCTCTAATTCGTTACGGTTGAAGAGCAGTTGCAAATATACTAAATCACGGAACTCTGTTTTTCAAATTTTTTGAAATTTTCGGTACTGTTTTTGCTCCAGTTTTGTAACCATTTGTCAAAACGAGACGTATGATACGCCGTTGGAAAGCTATGGACAAGGCGCAACTTTCGTATGTTGAAATCTTTTTGAGTTTCCTTACAGTTATTAGTTAATTTTGAAAATCGTGCGGCTGACATTGAGAGGCAGCAGTTGTTTTTCGCGAAATTTTTTTGAACGACTGGTCAGAATGATTCAAATCATACGCCGTTGGAAAGATATCAACGAGACGCAACTTTTTCATGTAGAACACTCTTTCTAATTCCTTACGGTTTAAGAGTAGTTTCGATTTTACCGAAAAGAGGACACTTTGTTCTTCGCGAGACCAAAATCGTCGTATGTACTGCATCGGACAGAAGAACGCATTGTTTCAGAATACCGCACTGCATCAGATGGGCAAGTGCACTGCATGGTTTCTTTTTGTTTAGACGTATTTTTTCTCGGACGGGGAAAGAAGAACGCACTGCTTTAGACGAAATACCGCACTTCATCGGACAGACAAGTGCACTACATGATTTATTTTGGTGGGATGTTAATTTTCCCAAACGATGTGGAGTGCACTCCATGTCAAGCGTTGGTGCACCGCAATACTATGAAAAGTGAACCTCAAGACTACCGTAAACGTGTCGTACTGCATCATACAGAAAACCGCACTTATTTAGACTAAAACCGCACTTCATTGGACAGACAATGTGCACTGCATGATTTCTCCCTCGGTCATATGGAGAAGTGAATCGCATTACTTTTTTTTCATTTTGGTAACAATTTTTCTTGCACTTACAAGATGAACAACATCAGATACCTGAGCGCGCTGCTTCAGTCAGAAAACTGCACTGCATCAAATGGTGTGAGCCGCAATACTTTTTTTGTCGTCTGCCTATTTTTTTTCTTACACTTCACATTGAGTGTAATTGAAATCGCAGCGAATCGTAAAACTCCTGAAAGTGAGCTGCAATATTTTTTTTCTAGTGAACTTTGAAACTTTTTTTCCAATCATCCCACAAGCAAAAGAAAATGCATCACAAAAAGAAGTGAACCTTTCATGTTAACTTCTTTTTCAAACTTTCTCATGTCCTTACTCAAACTTTATTTGTAGACCAAAGTGCACTACAGTGTTGCATCTTTTTAAATGCATTTTGTTTGAAATCTGAAGTCCTTTGTAGTGGAAATTTTTCAAGACCAAAGTGCACCACATTTTCTTCCTGGTTTTTTACTGCACTATGGTAACTGAGAAAAAACTTGAATTTTTTTGAACAAGAGAATTGCATTTTTTTTCAGTTTCCATATCTGTAGACAACTCAAATCTAGACTGCACGGTGCCAGACGGGTGTGCTTCTTACACTCACGCAGTGCACTGCACGGCCAAAATCAACAGCAAAAAAACTGAAAATAACACACACAAAATTTATGAGCTCCAAGCCCAGCGAGCTGCTGCTCATCCTTGATCTCATGGCGACAGAGGACACAAGTGCTCAGGGCGGCGGCCTTGCTGGAAGGCAACAGTCCAAAAAAATCCGATGGTATGGCTCTTCATACTACACCTATCCTACAACCGAACCACGTGAAGATCCTGAGCGAACTGCTATCTCTAGTCGGAGGCATGGTGTGCTGGAGAAGGTCAAGCTGGCGCGAGGTGGAGCTCCTCGACGCACGCCAGATCTGCGAGCACTGTACGCCGGTATCCAAAGGAAACCACAACAAGCAGAAGGACGTGATCCCATAGCCGGTCCTCACGCACAGCTCCCGCGCGGGGACATGCTGTCAGGGGTGGAGTGAGCATGCGCCGGTGTGCACTGCGGCCAAGAAGGGCCAAGGGGGCAGGCCGGATCTGTGGATGAAGAAGGTTGGGGAGGTCGGTGCCACGTTCCTCACGCACATCCCATGTAGATCAGGGGGAGCGGCAACCGTCGGCTTGTCGGACGCGGCGGGCAGGACGGATCCCATCTAGCGTCGGGTCGGGTGAGGCTGGATTGAAGGAATAGTGGAACCGCCGTTGGCGCACAACGCCGTGGGTGGCGGAGAGGAGGCGCGCCGTTCGGCGACATCGTGGCGCTGGCCATCTAGCGCAACGGCACTGGTGTGGCCAGTGGCTAGGGAAGAGGCTGGAGGGGAGGCACCGGTCAGGAGGTGGGAAGGGGGGCGGCGCCACGAAAGGAGGCTGGAGTGGGGCGGCGCCGGGGGAGGAGGCTGGAGGGGGCGGCGCCGGGGGAGGAGGCTGGAGGGGGCGGTGCCGGGGGAGGAGGCTGGAGGGGCAGGGGGGAGGAGACGAAGGTAGTTGGTCGTGGGGAATTGAGGGAGGCGTCGGTTGGGAAGAAAGCGAGACAGAGAGGTGGTCGAGTGGTGGGCGTGGGGTGGGTTTTTTTCTCTGTTTGTGTCGTTCGAGTCGAGTAGGTGTGGGATGGGTGAGGGATCGAAGAAGGTGAGAGTGTCTAGAGGGGGGGTGATTAGACTACTCGACAAGATAAAAATTCTGTCTTTTATCAAGGACAGATTTTGGCAGATTTTGCATAACACACAAGTCAAGTAGCACACTACACATGCAATTCTAGAGTATGGGCAGCGGAAAGTAAATTGCACAAGTAGTAAAGAGAAGTGGAGAAGATCAAACGCAATTTGGAGACGCGGTGATTTTTCTCGTGGTTCCGATAGGTGGTGCTATCGTACTTCCACGCTGATGGAGACTTCAACCCACGGAGGGTAACGGGCTGCGAGAGTCCACGGAGGGCTCCACCCACGAAGGGTCCACGAAGAAGCAACCTTGTCTATTCCATCATGGCTCACGCCCACGGAGGGCTAGCCTTACTCGGGGTAGATCTTCACGAAGTAGGCGATCTCCTTGCCCTTACAAACTTCTTGGTTCAACTCCACATCTCGATGACGGAGGCTCCCAAGCGACACCTAACCAATCTAGGAGGCACCACCTCCAAAAGGTAATAGATGTTGTAGATGATGATGAACTCCTTGCTCTTGTGCTTCAAATGATAATCTCCCCAACACTCAACTCTCCTCACTGATTTGGCTGTGGTGGAAGAAAGGATTGAGTGGAAAGCAACTTGGGAAGGCTAGAGATCAAGCTTCATATGGTGGGAGTGGAGCAACTTGATCTCAACACAAGGGTAGGTAGTTCTCTTCTCGAAATGTAAGGTAGGAGTGGTAGTTCTTTTCGATGGCTCTCTCCACGAATGAAGAGGGGTGGAGGGTATAAATAGCCTCCACACAAAATCCAACCGTTACACACATTTGAGCAATCTCGGTGGGACCGAAGTGGACAACTCGGTGAGACCGATAGTTCAAATAATGTGAACGTTGGGATTTTCGGTGGGACCGAAAATACAATCTCGGTTAGTCCGATTCATGCAATGACAAGAGCATGCCAGTTTTGGTGGGACCGACTTCATCATCTCGGTGACACCGATTTGATGATGAAGGTTCTGAAGCTTGGCAACTCATGTTTCGTGAGACCGAGTTCGAATCGGAAAATCCGAGTTTTCTAGGGTTTGGCTTATGGCTGAGATGGTTCATCTCGGTGTGACTGAGTTTGGAATATCGGTGGGACCGAGACTACTTATGAGTGTCTATGGCGGTGAAAGTTGTTGATAGTTTAGGAGATGTATCACTAAGCACTTGAGCAACCAGATCATCATCATAACCTCATCCCTTTAATAGTATTGGCTTTTCCTATGGACTCAATGTGATCTTGGATCACTAAACCAAAAATGGAGTCTTGAGCTTTTGCCAATGCTTGCCTTTGCATTTTGAGGGTCCACCTCTTTAGTACTTTTGCCATGCCAATGTGATTGAATTTCTGAAACATACTTGATAAAAGCATTAGTCCAACCACAAAGTATGTTGTCATTAATTACCAAAACCACCCGAGGAGCAAATGTGCTTTCAATCTCCCCCTTTTTGGTAATTGATGGCAACACACTAAACAAGACATGAAAGCTTATTGAAAGAAAGACAGAATTATCACGAAAGCTTTGACAAACATGTAGTACACAGGCTCCCCCTACAAGTGTGCAAGATTTTCATAAATTATGGTTTTGGACTACCACAAGCACACAAGAGAGATAAGCAAGATGTGCTACATGCAGCTTGGCTATATGCATCAGGGCAGATGAAAAGAAGTGAGTGATAATGCATATGTGCATGGTGATTTCTTGCAAACAAGTATTCACAAGCAAGTCACCATCATGCACATTCTGCAAAGTGCATATACTTACCTTGAGGTTCCTTGGCATTGTACCAAGAGATAAACTTGGGAAAACAAGGTTAGATAACACAAGAGTATTTCTTCAACCAACTGCAAGAACATCAAGAGTACCAAGCCAGGATGACATGTATAAAGAGTGTCTCATATTGAGCACAAGCTTGAATCAGCAAACATGTCTCCTAAACTAAAAGATTTTCAATGAACTCGAGAGATTTTGCTTTCCATAAGATATCAATTGTGAAGATTCCTCTCCTTTGAGTTCTCTCAGATCAAGGGTTTGATGGAAAGAGCAAAATCAAAAGAATGATGCCAAATGAGAATGACGCCAATTGTAATGTCCAATGTGAAACACGGCAAGAAATTCTCTTATAAGGAAAAACACGGCAAAGCTTTGATGTGATTCTCTCCCCCTTAAGGTAAGATTGCTCTTCTTCTCCCCCTAAATCTTCTCTTCTCCCCCTAAGTCTTCTCCCCCTTTGACATCAAGTGCCAAAAAGGGCAGCAAACTAGGAAGGTCAGGGAAGATGGAAAGAAAGAAGTGGGATCCTTAAGAATCACAACAGGGCAAAAAGGAACATGCATAGAGAATCATTGAGTGGAGCTGCAGAAGATGATATCCTGGAAGAAATAAATCGGTGACACCGAATTAAGATGGATCGGTGGGTCCGAAAGTCAGGGACTTAGGGTAGATCCTTTTCGGTTAGACCGAAATATTTAAATCGGTGACGCCGAGTTTAATTCCAAGGAAATACAGAAATAATTCAGCTCACTTTGCGAGGAATGTTTCAAAGGATTTGCAATGAATTTGTGAATGATTTTCGAGGAATTGATCAGAGCCAGAAGGATATTCACAAAGACAGAAGAATAGAAATGAAAAAGATTCCTAGATGAAGTTTTTTTAATGAAAACTCAATGAGAGAACATAAGAGAAAATAGAAAGACTCCAAAACATATGTACTTCATCTAGATAAAGGTCGGCGACAAGGTCACCTATGTTTGAGTATATTGACTTAGGAGTCGAATGAGGACATTTGATCATAGGTCATACTCATCATTTAAGCTCAAAATGGGGTTGCCATTTTTTGATTAAGCATTTGATGTGATCACATCTTATGAAGCTGCTTGTACTCATGACTTTGAGCAAAGCTCCTTAAAGATGTGAAGAACATACCTTGGGCTTGTTGTTGCTTTGCTCATGTAGGTAAACTTGATGTAGGTGCTCATTGAATGTGAAGTTGGAGCGCCATTTCCACTTGTGTAGTTCATCTTTCTACATGGGTTAGGCAAGCAAGGAAATACTCAAGGATATCCAAGATGACAAGAGTGAAATACTAGATGTATAAGATGTCAAAAGGATATGTGGAATTTTGTTCCTTGAACTCAACATCCCAAAGGGCTAAATACTTGGTCAATGACAAGATTACTCATGATTTGAGTGTGTGGTAATCTTGTGGAATGTAGATCATCCAAGTACCTGCAAGGAGTTAGATGCAATACAAGGAGGCAAATGTGTCCAAGACATATGATCACCATCATAAGAGAAATATCAAGGATTAGTCAAGTGGGCTCATGCCTTGCGTGCATCAATGGAGTTCTCACTCCAAGTTTGAAGCATCAATGATGTTCAACTCACTCCTTAAGCGACAAAACACCTCATCAAGAGGTTTTGTAAAGATATCAGCGAGTTGTTTGTCAGTACGAACATGCTTAAGATTGATGTCACCCTTGGCAATGTGATCACGAATGAAATGGTGACGAACTTCAATATGTTTCGTTCGAGAGTGTTGCATGGGATTGTGTCCAATTTTAATCGCACTCTCGTTGTCACAAAGCAAGGGAACATGTCTCACATGTATCCCATAATCCTTAAGCGTTTGTGTCATCAATAGCAATTGAGCACAACATGAACCAGCAGCAATATATTCTGCTTCGGCAGTGGATAATGATACCGAATTTTGTTTCTTGGAGGACCAAGATACAAGGGATCGACCAAGGAATTGACACGTACCCGAAGTTGACTTTCTATCAACCCTGTCACCAGCATAGTCCGAGTCGGAATATCCAACAAGGTCGAAAGAGGCCCTCTTAGGATACCAAATGCCAAAGTTTGGTGTGTGTATCAAATATCTCACAATCCTTTTAACAGCTTTAAGATGACATTCTTTAGGGGCTGCTTGATATCGAGCACACATGCATACACTCAACATTATGTCAGGACGAGAAGCACACAGATATAGTAGAGAACCAATCATAGATCGGTAAACCCTTTGATCAACGGGTTCTCCATCTTTTGTCAAGTCATTATGTCCACTTGTAGGCATGGGGGTTCTCATACCTTTGCTTTCTTGCATGTTGAACTTCTTGAAGAGATCCTTGGTGTACTTTGTTTGTGAGACAAAGGTACCCTCCTTAGATTGCTTGATTTGCAACCCAAGGAAGAATTTGAGTTCACTCATCATGGACATCTCATACTTCTCCGACATGAGCTTTCCAAACTTCTCGCTAAAATGAGGGTTAGTTGAACCAAAGATAATATCATCAACATATATTTGGCACACAAATAGTTCACCATCAACCCTTTTCGTGAACAGCGCTGAGTCTATCTTTCCAATCTCAAAGCCTTTTTCAAGAAGAAAGCTAGTCAAGCATTTGTACCAAGATCTAGGAGCTTGTTTAAGACCATAAAGAGCTTTGTGCAACTTGTAAACATGATTAGGCTTTTTGGGATTCACAAATCCAGGAGGTTGTTTCACAAATACTTCCTCCTCAATTTCACCATTTAGGAAAGCACTTTTGATATCCATTTGATAGAGAGTAATATCATGGTGATTGGCATAAGCAAGAAGAATGCGAATGGACTCAAGTCTAGCAACGGGGGCATAGGTCTCACCATAGTCCATACCTTCGACTTGTGTGTAACCTTGAGCTACGAGACGAGCCTTGTTGCGGATGACTTGTCCATCTTCATCTTGCTTGTTCCAAACACCCATTTGGTTCCAATGATGTTTTGATCATCCTTGGGCTTTCTACCAAAGTCCATACCTTGTTCCTCTCGGTTGTGTAGCTCTTCGTGCATAGCGCTCACCCAATCCGGTCTTCAAGTGCTTCTTCTACCTTCATAGGTTCAATACTAGAGATAAATGAGTAATGCTCACAAAAGTTAGCTAAGCGAGTTTTAGAGCGAGTAATTCTCCCGGAGTTGATGTCGTTCATCATTTGTTCCACGGGATGATTTTTCTTGACTCTTGCTCGGACTCGGGATAGCTTTTGTTGAGGTTGTGGCTAAGCTTCCTCATCATCTTCATCTTCCTCTTCTTCTTCTTCATTGTTGTTGGTGTTGTCTCGAGGCGGTGGAGAAGGAGGTTGTGGTGGATCTTCTTGTTGCACTTCCTCATCTTGGTGAGTTCCACTTGTGGAGGCCTCCATGTTGCCTTGAGGTTCATCTTGCCGTGAGGTAGGGGGCTCCACATATGTAGATGAGGTACTCTCCTTCACTTCCATGGGACGGATCTTTCCAATTGATAAATCTTGGATAGCTTCCGATGGGTCCTTGTCTCCTACATCAATAGGCATTTGCTCTACTTGCGAGCCATTAGATTCATCAAACTTCACGCTCACCGCCTCTTCAACCTTTCGGTGAAATTATTGTAGACACGGTAGGTGTGGGAGTTTGATCCATAACCAAGAAAAAATCCTTCATGAGTTTTAGGAGCAAATTTAGACCGACGATGCTTATCAAGGATATAGCATTTCAACCAAAGACACGAAAGTATCCCACTTGGGGTTTGTTACCGTGAGGAGCTCAGATGATGTCTTGCCGAGGAGCTTATGAAGATAAAGCCTGTTGATAGCATGACAAGCTGTCTCGACCGCTTCCCCAAAAATGCTTCGTGTCTTGTATTCATCAATCATCGTTCTCGCCATCTCTATGAGCGTTCGGTTCTTCCTCTCAACAACTCCATTTTGTTGAGGAGGTACGTAGTCGAGAACTCATGTAGAATCCTTCCTCATCGAGAAAAGAGTCTACATTGGCGTTCTTGAACTCCGCTCCATTGTCACTCCGAACTTTCTTGATCTTCACCTCAAATTGATTTTGGGCCTTTCGCAAAGGTTTTGAAGATTCTCTGAACCTGCGATTTGTCATCAAGGAAAAATACCCACGTAAATCTGGAATAATCATCAACTATAACTAGACCAAAGGAGTTACCACCAAGGCTTTTGTAAGCATTGGGACCAAGAGATCCATATGAAGAAGCTCAAGCGGTCTCCTTGTGGTCATGATGTTCTTCACGGATGACTTCCACCTACTTGTTTTCCTGCTTGACAAGCACTACAAAGTCTATCTTTGTCAAAGAAAACATCTTTAACGCCAAGAATATGATCACCTTTGATCAGCTTGTCTAGATTACGATACCAACATGTCCAAGCCTTCTATGCCATAACCAACCTTTAGCGGATTTAGCAATGAAGCAAGCTCTAGGTTGGGCTTTCTTAGTGAAATCAACAATATATAGATCACCTCTACGGATACCGTAAATGCCATGTTATGATTGTCACGACGAAAGACTTGGCAATCTACTTCGGTGAATAGCACATTGAATCCAAAGTCAGCTAATCTAGACACGGAAAGTAAATTGTATCCAAGAGATTCTACAAGCATGACATTTTGAATAGAGCTATTATGAGATATGGCCACCTTACCAAGGCCAAGTACCTTACCCTTGGAGTTGTCTCCAAAAGTCACATACTTGCGTGGACCATCGTTCTTTGCAAGCTCTCGAAACATGTCTTTGTCTCCGGTCATGCGGTCGGTGCATCCACTATCAAGAATCCACTCTTTTCCGCCGGATATGTAGTCTCTCAGATTTGCCATAAGATTGAGACTCTTCATGATCTTGTCCAGCTCGCTGTCCGAATCGGAGTAATCATCATCATGCTCATGCTCATCATCATAATTACCCATAGATTGTTCATCATCAACACCTAGGTCAATTTGATAACTACTTGCATTAGTTTTGTCAATGTGACAATAATCATCGGAATGCAATACAAGAGCATTTCTAATTAGAACATTGATAAGACCGGGATCACCCTTCTTTTTCATAAGATCACGAAGCTCAAAGAAGCATTATCAAAGTTGGGATCATTGGGGCGCATCATATCAAATTCAATAGTCTTGTATAGAATTTCATCAAGACCTCTCAAAGAGTAGTCCGGATAAAGTTCTTCCAAGAACTTCCACATAGCATAGGCGCACTCAAAGTTTGTAACGAGCTTAAGCAAGTTATCGGGTAACCCTCTAATGATAAGATTTACAGTCCTAAGGTTATGAAGCAAATCAAGCTCTTCATCCATGGTAGGGTGCAAGGGGTCAAATGGAGGCACATAGGGGGTCTCAACATATTTGCGCAAGTTGTACGTCTTAAAGATAATAAGCATTTCAATCCTCCACGAGTTATAGGACACTCCATTAAGAATAGGCACTCTATGGCTAACACTCCCAAACGTAGACACGTCCATCTTCCTCCAATGGTGTGTAAACCAAAGCAATGGAGACCAAAGCTCTGATACCAATTGAGGGATCGAAGAAGGTGAGAGTGTCTAGAGGGGGGGTGATTAGACTACTCGACAAGATAAAAATTCATCTTTTATCAAGGACAGATTTTGGCAGATTTTGCATAACACACAAGTCAAGTAGCACACTACACATGCAATTCTAGAGTATGGGCAGCGGAAAGTAAATTGCACAAGTAGTAAAGAGAAGTGGAGAAGATCAAACACAATTTGGAGACGCGGTGATTTTTCTCGTGGTTCCGATAGGTGGTGCTATCGTACTTCCACGTTGATGGAGACTTCAACCCACGGAGGGTAACGGCTGCGAGAGTCCACGGAGGGCTCCACCCACGAAGGGTCCACGAAGAAGCAACCTTGTCTATTCCATCATGGCTCACGCCCACGGAGGGCTAGCCTTACTCGGGGTAGATCTTCACAAGTAGGCGATCTCCTTGCCCTTACAAACTTCTTGGTTCAACTCCACATCTCGATGACGGAGGCTCCCAAGCGACACCTAACCAATCTAGGAGGCACCACCCTCCAAAAGGTAATAGATGTTGTAGATGATGATGAACTCCTTGCTCTTGTGCTTCAAATGATAATCTCCCCAACACTCAACTCTCCTCACTGATTTGGCTGTGGTGGAAGAAAGGATTGAGTGGAAAGCAACTTGGGAAGGCTAGAGATCAAGCTTCATATGGTGGGAGTGGAGCAACTTGATCTCAACACAAGGGTAGGTAGTTCTCTTCTCGTAAATGTAAGGTAGGAGTGGTAGTTCTTTCGATGGCTCTCTCCACGAATGAAGAGGGGTGGAGGGGTATAAATAGCCTCCACACAAAATCCAACCGCTACACACATTTGAGCAATCTCGGTGGGACCGAAGTGGACAACTCGGTGAGACCGATAGTTCAAATAATGTGAACATTGGGATTTTCGGTGGGACCGAAAATACAATCTCGGTTAGTCCGATTCGTGCAATGACAAGAGCATGCCAGTTTTGGTGGGACCGACTTCATCATCTCGGTGACACCGATTTGATGATGAAGGTTCTGAAGCTTGGCAACTCATGTTTCGTGAGACCGAGTTCGTAATCGGAAAATCTGAGTTTTCTAGGGTTTGGCTTATGGCTGAGGTGGTTCATCTCGGTGTGACTGAGTTTGGAATATCGGTTGGACCGAGACTACTTATGAGTGTCTATGGCAGTTAAAGTTGCTGATAGTTTAGGAGATGTATCACTAAGCACTTGAGCAACCAGATCATCATCATAACCTCATCCCCTTTTAATAGTATTGGCTTTTCCTATGGACTCAATGTGATCTTGGATCACTAAACCAAAAATGGAGTCTTGAGCTTTTGCCAATGCTTGCCTTTGCATTTTGAGGGGTCCACCTCTTTAGTCCTTTTGCCATGCTAATGTGATTGAATTTCCTGAAACATACTTGATAAAAGCATTAGTCCAACCACAAAGTATGTTGTCATTAATTACCAAAACCACCCGAGGAGCAAATGTGCTTTCAATGGGTCAGGTGTTAGCAGAATAAGGTTTGTGTGTGCAGAATAAGGTCTTAAGGGTGTTATCATATATATATATATATATATATATATATATATATATATATATATATATATATATATATGATACTAGTATATATATGATCGATACTACCTCTGTAATGCGTGCATAGTATCATAACTTAGTATCTTAGGTTGCCTTATTAATTGATATGCATGACGCAAAGTAGTACTTAATATGATACGATATCATGATATGATACCCACACCCTCTCTTTCCTCATTTAACTGTGTGCCACATCATTCAAAAAGTCTAGTTGGCATGCATGATACCGCTTGATACTCCCATTATGACCAGCCTTAGGGAATAGCCGGTATCATGCACTCGGGAATAGCAAATATGATGATGTGGCAAAGTAGTAACATAGATACCGTAGAATATATATATATATATATATATATATATATATATATATATATATATATATATATATATATATATATATAGGATTGACTATTCGTCACCCTGGGTGAGGAATAGTTATTCTTCACCCCCCTCTATTTTACTATCAATGGACCGTAATTTTACGTTCAGTAAATTTTGCCTTATTTCTGAAGTAAAAAGAGACCGTAAGAAAATATATAATCATCGGAAAAAATATTTTATGTTATGTAAAATTACAAATTTAAAAACATAGTGTAAAATACACATAAACTGTAAATTTTCTTGTCTTATGACCTATATTTTTATTTTCTTATGTCAAATTTTACGTCGTGAATCGATACGAATGTAACTATTTGAATTCCAAACGTAATTTAATTATGAAATGATCGTAAGATTACCTCGGGTGAAGAATAACTTATTCTGCACCCTGGGTGATGAATAGTAACACTATATATATATATATATATAGACACACACACACACTACTCTACATATATGCACTATGAAGGTATGTACGTAGTATCATATACTATAGTATAGTACATATGATACTTCCCCACTATACAAGGCTGGCCATAGTGGTGGTATCATAGCCAACGATATCATGCACTCAGAAAATAGCAAGTATGCTGATGTGGCAAAGAATTTAATATAGAGTGAGGGTTAGAGTAACATATTGGTAGATACCGCATGTTAAATGCGATACTAATTTGTGTCATGCATGGCAATAAGTATGATCTATGATACTATATATACTCTATGTATTATACTATGCGCTATAATTAAAGGTAGTATCATACACTAGTATATATGCATGATACTAGTATATAACACTCTCCACTATTAGTAGGTATAGCCTAACTAAAACACCCACATGTAGTTGTACTGCGGTTTTTGACTTTATATGCACTAAAAGGCAAGGTAACTGCAAAGAATGACTTAAACATAGCAGACGACCTAAAATGGGCCGTAAAATCAAACCAAACGTATATCCGCGATTGTTTACCATTATTTTTTTCGAGGCGGAACGATGTAGCTAGTAACTGATGATTTGTAGTCCGAAGTGCCGCGTCTCCTTTTGGAAACTATGATCCTTCTTGTGAGATGCTCTGGTATAGAAGGTGCGAGCACCAAAACTTGTGCCAAACATTACCAAAGTTTTTCCATGCGATCGTGAGAGCACGCCACTGCGGCACAATGATTTTCATTATTTTCCGGACTCTATATGCATTTCCCGAAATTAAAATATACCAACAAGGCCTACGCCTCTGGTCGCACCCTGCGGCCAAACTGTTTGAATTCTTTTCCCGTTTCTCACGCAATGAATGAAAACTCACAAAGCGACACACAAATGATCTTGCTAACACGCACGTGTAGTTGCGACTATATATACTATATATATAAATTAAATGATATCTCTTTTCTTTTTGCATATTCAAAGTTTGAGATTGCTAGTGAGGCCTGTCGCCTGGTAAAATGTACCAGAAAATCGAACCATAGGGTACAATCGTGATTTCTTACCGTGGAAAAAATTGCAGGCGAAACAATGAACTCATATTTTCATTCAAACAAAAACATGTTGTTAGTTAATATAAATGTTTTCAAATAGCACACGGTTCACACACGAAAGCCGTGTGTCCACTAAATCGTGGCCGACGCCCCCCCTGCCACACGCGCGATCTGAGTCGTGCGTTCTGATTGGTCAGAACCCAAACCCCACGGATCATACTTCTACACCATTAGATTATCCTTGATCGAACGACGATCCTCATTCCTTTCAACAGCACAGGCAGTTCCGATTGTGATTTTATTTATATCCACAAATTGCATGTTAAATTCAGAAAAATCTTAAATATAGCAAACGATACCTGAAATGCGTTAGAAAATCAAACCCGTGGTATAATGGTGAATGTGTACCGTGGAAATTTTTATGAGGCCAAACGATGAAGTCACCGACCATTGGAGTTTGAATTGACACGTCTCCTTTTGGAAACCATGGTCCTTCATGTGAGATGCTCCGATTTGGAAGGAGCGATCATCAAAACATGTGCCAAAATTTACCAAACAATTTCCCCTGGGTCATGAGAGCACGCCACAGGCACACATCAATTTTGATGAAGTCTGGACTCCATATGAATTCCTAGTAATTACTAGCAGAACGCCCGTGCGTTGCTATGAGCTATTCGAAATGTTATCTCTAACACTCGGGTTCAACACAAAAAGCCTCATCCAATGATGTACCTTCCCTTTTTCTGTCAGAACCTCTCAATCCCAGTCAGCTTTCTGCCATACCGGGACATTTCTTGCTGGAGCCACCTCCTTTAGAACCAGATGACGTCGACCTCATCTTCGTCGTGCATTGCAATAAAGATGAATTTTTTTCATGTTTACAATATAATAGAGTGTGTTAAACTAACAACATACTATCGACACAAAGCAATAGATAACTACGGATAGCATTCTCAAACATCCATTCAACTTTGCAAATGCACATTGACGTTGGAGTATAGTGGCAACATGAACGTATTCCTAGTCGCCAATAAGCTCCACCTCCATCCCACATATGCTAGAAGGGATAATTGTCGTTCTTCTCTTCCTCGTCTTTCCCTACACCTTCTACTCCTCGCGTCTTTGCTAACCCGTTTCATTGGTGCCAACCAGGACCACGTAAACATTAGTGTGTTCGTCATCGACGCCTCATCTTCTTATTTCTCATTTCTCGTCAGCTTTAGTTCTCGTTCGTACTTATTTTCAAGAATACTCTTTCTTTTCTCTCTCTCTTATTATTTGAAACACTATTTTCTTTCTCGAACACCATGGACAATTTGGTAGCTTTAGTTCTTTTTCCTTCTTATTCTAGGAACACTCCTTATTATCGCATGAACCAACTGGCCAATGTTGTGTCTTGTTGTCCTCACCCGCGAATATTTTGGCAACCGTCAGTGTGTGGATATCCTGCAGAGCATAGTCTTCATCCATCTAGGTGAACGCTAGGTCACCCATGTCGCAAGCGCATGGTGGCCGTTGTCCATGTTGGCAAGTGGTGTTCGGTGATTGGCCATGCAGCTGAGAGCCCGTTGATCGTCCTTGTCCACGAGCGCTTTCAAAATGATTTGCCATGATTAACTGCTTGCTTAATTAATTAAGTACACAAATAATTAACGACCTACCTAACTCTTTACATGGCTAATTAACTGTCAATGAAATCAATTAATAATCTGACTAATTGTAAAATATCCCTACTTCTAATTATCTATAGGCATAAATAATTGTCTAAAAAATTAATTAATTGCATTAATCACTCGACTTCCAAATTGATTCGATGCAAAAAAATCCTATTTAAATGGACCTAATTAATTGCATATTAATTAACTGTCTAGCTAATTAACTATATCAATGGTTTGATTTCAAAATTGATTTAGTGCTTGATTTTTAAAATATTTTCGCATGAATGGTTTCTACAAACGCCAATGATGATGACTACCGAGTAATGTTGGACACATTCCCGTAACGAATTTCTTGACATTTAAATGGATACATATGATTTGAGAATGTAGCTTGTCTGGCTCTACAAGAAATATAATATGATCGAGTCCATGTGGCGGTCTGATGACCCGCCTCCCCCCCATGGCCGTCCGACTAGGAATTGATTTGTATGCCGAAATGCACTGTAAATTCTAAAAAATTCTTACATATAGCACACGAGACCTGAAATGCGCCAGCAAATCAAGCCCGTGGTATCATGGTGATTGCTTAACGTGGGAAAAATTTAGAGGCGAAACGATGAACTCACGTCTCCATTTCAAAATTAGCACGTCTTCATTTCAAATGAAATTATTCTCTTTGTGCACATGAGCGCTTAGTGGCAACCGTTTGCATAGGCCTTTCCAGGCGGCGACCGGGGATATTTTCCACCCTTTTCACCTAGGCCGCCAACACCCGCCCCCATGGCTCGCCCGTGTTTCAGTCAACTAGTCCACCCAATCTCCATCGCAAGCTCCCCCCTCCCCCACATCCACAGCAGAACCCTCTTTGGTGCCAACATTCTCACCCCGGCCGTGTGCCGCTCTTCGGCGACAAGCCTACCTCCACTGCCATTCCCAACATGCGGCTGCCCGCGCCTCGCCGTCTTCGTTTGCTCGCCAGCCACCCTAGAGCATATCGATGTTGTAACCCTCGCCTCTCCTGTGGTCCGGCCGGGTTTGCATTAAGAAGCCTATTAGTTACTGCTCTCCATCACGGTGAGGCATATTTCCTGGCAATCCTTCTTCCTATTTTGTTCCGTATGTTCCCAAATTGGCTATAAAATAACAGAGAGCGTATATATGTTCATTATCTACCTTCCTAACTAGTATATATAAGATGTATTTGTTCCAATAAGTTACTGCCGATTTATAGATCGCGGGTGCCCGAGTCACACAAACTTAGCAAAATAGCCGTACATTTTCTAAATCATTGCATGACATGTTTAGAAAGCATGATACCAAGTAGTTAGTTTTATGATTATCCTCCTTTCGTGAGTTTCGCATGTGTTCTCTGCAGATGCCGAATAGCAGCGATAGCACTCATGCTTCAGGCGGTGTATCTTCATCTGATTCCGACAACCCTAGATCTTTAGTAGATGGTGAGGTATCAAGTAATCTTGAATGGGATAGAGCTGCAGCAATTACCCTTCCGGTAAGGACACGGAGGAATGCTCCAAGGAAGCCCACACACCAGCCTAAGGTGTATATGAAGTAACCGAGATCGATTTAAAGTCTTGAGCTCCAACTAAACCAGATAAAGCACGCACGAAGTTCAGGAGTGTGTGTGGATTTGTTGGCAGGCAAGGCTCAACATTAATCTGCCGGGGTTTCAGAAGGATTACACAGAAACACGGCGATGGATAGTCTGGGAGATCATGTGTCACTTCAATGTTCTAGAGCAGTGGAGAATGCAGGTGGAACACGCTGCACTGAAGAAGGCTAGGGATGCTTGGAGAAACTGGAAGCACGTGGTGTACAAGAAGTACTTGAGTGAAGGCAAGGACCCAATCCCCGCATACCCCCAAATTACAAAGGCAGACTGGGTAGAATTAAAAAGGGTTATGGCAACTAAAGAGTTTGCTGAGAAGAGTTTCAAGCAATCGAAATTTCAGAAGAAGAACACACACCCCAACCATATGGGTGTGGCAGGATACTAAGGCATGAAACGATATGGGATCAGGTGGACAAAGAAGAAGTTGTGGCGGGTGGGAAACTGGCCTTTAGTGAACTCGGGGGCGAACGCGCCAGAGACTACTTGAGGGCACGTGCAAGGAGGCGTGATGACGGAACTTATTACATTAAAAACTCACATGACAAAGAACTGTATCAAGTGATCTTAGAGGCTTCCAAGATCCCTAGAAGGTTCTACAGGAACTCAGGGCCATGTAACATTCTGTCCGTTGCGCTGGACACAAGAGAGCCCCCTGGTCGTGCAAGGGGTATAGGTTTTAATGTCTGACACAAGAGGGATTTCATACTCAGCAAAGAAGAGAGGCTCAACATGAAAAAAGCAAGGAGTGAAATGAAGCAAAATGCATTGCATGAAAGGTTGAGGAAGGACATGTATCCGGCTGTTTGAAAGGATGTTGAGGAGTCAATGATGATTGGGAAGACTCTAACAGTGATAGATAGCCAGCAGATGGGAGGGGAGGCAGGCATGGAGGATGTTGCTTATTGCGCGACAACACCGCACAAGAGTAGATGTGCATCAGCTGACCCCAATGAGGGAGTCCTGGATTAGGGGGTATCCGGACAGCCGGACTATATAATTTGGCCGGACTATTGGACCGTGAAGATACAAGACTCAAGACTTCGTCCCGTGTACGGATGGGACTCTCCTTTGCGTGGAAGACAAGCTTGGTGATCCGGATATTAGATCTCCTTTTTTGTAACCGACTCTGTGTAAACCCTAGCCTCTCCGGTGTCTATATAAACCGGAGGGTTTGGTCCGTAGAGGGACAATCATAATCATCATAGGCTAGCTTCTAGGGTTTAGCCACTATGATCTCGTGGTAGATCAACTCTTGTAATACTCATATCATCAAGATCAATCAAGCAGGAAGTAGGGTTTTACCTCCATCGAGAGGGCCCGAACCTGGGTAAAACATTGTGTCCCTTGCCTCCTGTTACCATTAGCCTTAGAAACACAAATCGGGACCCCCTACCTGAGATCCGCCGGTTTTGACACCGACATTGGTGGTTCATTGAGAGTTCCTCTATGTCGTCGCTGCAAGGCTCGATGGCCCGTCTCGTTGTCAAGGACAACATCACCTCCGGGGGAGCACTGGCGGTAGGCCAAACTCTCCAACTAGGCGGCTTTGTCATGGCCGCCCGATCGGCTTCCGCGCCGACGATGACCTCTCGGGTCATCAAAAACAGCATCCACGTCAACTCGGAACTCGCTGAACAGATGGATCCAATGGAGCTCTCCTCCCTTAATGAGATCTTGGATCGCATCACCGCTTTGGGAGTCGCTACATACTATGATCTGATTGGGCTTAAACCCGACCAAAGGGATATTAAATCCCCACCAGTCACCCACAAGATAGCGGTAGTGGAAGAGCCACACTTGGATTATCCCTCTATTTTGAGGACGAACTATGTCCGGATTACCGAGCTCTCTGAGCCGGATACCCGTTCGCGGGAGGACATGACCCAGACCCCGAACTTAGAATCGGGCAACGGGCCGGAAAAATCGGGCAACACCCCGGAGCCCGAGATGCCAAGCCCGGAAGCTCCTCTGCCCCTTGGCGTTAGATCGGATCAGAATCTAGAGGATAACATGAAGGGGCCCTCGCACTTAGGTTTGAGCTTGTCCTTCTTCTTCTCCGGTAGGCGTAGAACAAGTTCGCCAATATTTTAAATTTTGGCCTTGCACTCCTCCAACTCTTGAGACAAATGGGTATTATTCTCTACAAGGACCTGTGCATAAAATGATCCTTAAATCAGTTGCTCCAATCATTTCAAGTCTTAGGGGCTACTACTATACATGCTTATCAAATTTGCTTACACATATATCTTTTGCATACTGGTCCGTCACTCGGGCGAGCCCGCCTTGAGTAGCTCGGGATGCATCTCCCGAATTGAAAGCATTAAATGCCTCTTTGGAAAAGATGCTATTGCAAAGTACGGCCCGTCGGCGCCGGTGATTCATGGCACTCTCTACTTTGGAATTTATGGCGGAGAGCATATCTGCATCCTCTGTCGGAGGATAATTCGGCATCGTCCCAGCATCGGCCTCCTCTCTCGAAACCGATTCTGGAATCCGGCTGGTAGAGGCGTGACCAACAGGATCTCCGGATATAATCCGGCGATTCCTCTTTCTGCCAGAACACGAAGGACAATGTTACATTTCAAACACGATATTCATAGAGCAGGTTTTTACCATACCTCTGTAACGGCGTTTCGGCCCTGATTGCCTTCCTCTTAAGCCTGCCTGACACGGATGCCCTTTGCCGATGAGCCCCAAGGGGCTCGGCGCCGCGTTCCGATGGTCATCTCTATAAAAATACGATATTTTATGCATAAGGCATGGTATAAGAAAGGAGTCCTCTTCAGAGGATAAGGTTTCAGCTTTGCTTACACACGACGTAGGTAGCAGTTCGGGATAGTCGGCGATAATAGCCACCGAGGCGCCATCGCAGCTGGCCTGATAAAATGTCCCGTTGACAAGCTCCACAGATATATCCGGATCTTCTTCAAGTCCTTGATCAAAGGCCATTTCGGGATCCTCTGGCTGCGGGGAGGGGCTGTTGAATCCTTCCACGGCCCTCCTCAGTTCCTGCTCAGAAATATCGAGGTAAATGATTGTGATGAAGGGCGCTAGAATGAATAGAGTGGGGGAAGAGTGACGACTTACCCAGCTTGGGGGGTTGTACATGGAAAATCCATCCCGCGGTTTAATACGAAGGAATTCTTCTTCTTCTCCTTTATACAAATCGGACAGTATTCTCGCCAGAGCAGGTGGCGGAGTCCGGAACTTTACTACCACAGTGGGTGGCATCATCTTCCCCATTGAAATGCCACATGGGATTCCCTCGATATTGAAGTGGCTGCACCCCCCGCATTATGCATATTGCTATAACCTCGACTATTGTTAGCCCTGATTTGGCCAGTGTCTTTATCCTGCTCATCAGGAAGTGGACTTCTCTGGTATCTTCCTCTTGGGGGCCCCGAGGGCGCCAACTTCGGCGTGTCTCCGATGGAGCGTTATTGAACTCAGGGAGGCCCATCCGGATTGGATCCGGAAGGGGAACATCATCAACATAAAACCACTCCGAGGGCCAGTTTTCAGATGCCTTCTTGGGAGTACCGGACAGGTATCCGGTCTCGGCGACGCGCCATATTTCGGCTCCGCCAACTTGACATATGGATTCCCCCCGGTTGCGAGGGATGAGGAAGAACAACTTCTTCCATAACCCGAAGTGAGCCTCGCAGCCCAGGAATAATTCACAAAGGGCGACGTATCCCGCGATGTGCAGCACGGAGGCGGGGGTGAAGTTGTGCAACTGGAGGCCGTAGAACTCCAGGAGCCCATGAAGGAATGGGTGGATTGGAAACCCGACGCCTCTTAGCAGATACAGGATAAGGCATATTCGCTCCCCTTGTGATGGATTAGGAGATCTCTCCGCTTGCTCCCCGCCATTATAGGTGGCTAGTCCGGCTCGGGCGGGGACCATGAACGCCAGTGGAAGAAACCCTTGGGTCTGCAACTCTACTAAACGGCTATGGGGAACAAAACATTCTTCCCGGTCACCTGGCCTAGAGCTAAGGGAGCGAGAAGAGGAGCCGCGGCGGCCGGCCATGTTGGGATGATTTCTTCCGTATGCGCTCTGTTGATGCTTGCTCAAGGGAAGAAGGTGAGATTTGGGTCTGAGGATCCCCATCTCTTCAAATAGACGGTTTGTCTCCAGGGCCAGGGTGGCAAATGTAAAAATGCTCCGGCTCCTCGTATTCACTCGACACGTGGAGATGGCCATTATTGAAGCACAGAAGCCGAGGAGTACAACATTGATGGGAAGCCGGACACTATTTGTTACAATGGGTACTTTGGAGTATTCGGAGATGGAACCCGCCTTGCAATGCCGAAGACAATCTGCGCGCCGGACTCATCATCATTGAAGCCTGGTTCAGGGGCTACTGAGGGAGTCCTGGATTAGGGGGTATCCGGATAGCCGGACTATATACTTTGGCCGGACTGTTGGACCATGAAGATACAAGACTCAAGACTTTGTCCCGTGTCCGGATGGGACTCTCCATTGCGTGGAAAACAAGCTTGGCGGTCCGGATATTAGATCTCCTTCTTTGTAACCGACTCTGTGTAAACCCTAGCCCCCTCCGGTGTCTATATAAACCGGAGGGTTTGGTCCGTAGAGGGACAATCATAATCATCATAGGCTAGCTTCTAGGGTTTAGCCTCTACGATCTCGTGGTAGATCAACTCTTGTAATACTCATATCATCAAGATCAATCAAGCAGGAAGTAGGGTTTTACCTCCATCGAGAGGGCCCGAACCTGGGTAAAACATCGTGTCCCTTTCCTCCTGTTACCATTAGCCTTAGACGCACAGATCGGGACCCCCTACCCGTTAGATCTGCTGGTTTTGACACTGACACCCAGCAACACTGAGGCTGCAGCTGCTCATGATGATGCTATATCTGATCTATCTGGAATGAAAGACAAACTGAAGGGCGTGCTTACACATTATGAAGGTACATTAAAATGTGTAATAGCCTGGGTTTGCCCACCCTTCTTGGAAGATGGCCTCTTGTTGGACAATGTGCCATTGAAGCCGGGCTGTGTGAAGTGCTACGTGACTAAATTAAAGCCTGGATTCAATGAATTTGCCCTGAAGAATGTGGTAAGAGGCTTTGATGAACAAAGGACCTTGGGAGAAACACTATTACATCACATCCAATGGCCACAAAAGGAAATAGAGTTCATCGATGAGGACCCTGAAGCCCCGCCAAGAGCAACCAATGTTGCCCCTCAACTATTCACGCTCTCCTTGCCACAACAGCTCTTGCGTGCTTCCCCCAAAGAACCTAATACTCGTAATCTGATGGCTGATGCATCAACCTGTGATCAGACAGCCTAACTTTCTGCCATATAGGCAATGTCATCTTCGAGTGGCAAGGCCTGCAACTGTAGAAGACGCACCATCGGTTCAGATGTCGGGCGCTGAAGCAGCGGGGGGAGACCCAGCTACAGTAGATGCTCAGCAAACCAACCTGGTGGAACAGACTGCTAAGCATGTCGGCGTTCTTGGAATGGGGGTCCCCAGACTTGCCTTCCTACGGCCTGCGGCGTGGCTCAAGCATTGGCCGAGTATGGCCCGTCTTCGTCAACTCAAGGTCAAGACCAGCAGAGCGGCAGGATGGAAGTCACCGTGGAGCCCAAGACGGTGTCATCACCAATGCCTTTGGCAGTCGAAGACCAACTTTAGTCAGGATAACTTGTACTAGCTATTCCCCTTCAAAATGGCCGTTGTTGGCTCCCTTCCCGCTCAATATTTGGGAAGAGGACCAGGGCCTCTATAAATGGAGATAGCCACCACCGTAGAAAGCAGATTGAGATCTCACCTAGAGCCAAGAGAGACGGAGCCATTCCTCTCCAAGCACACCACAACAAGAACACCCCTCGCGAGGCTATTCTTCCTTCTGTACTGTTCATCATCAGCCCCAGAGGCAATCCACCACACCACACACTAGAGTAGGGTATTACACCACAACGGTGGCCCAAACTAGTATAAACCTTGTGTCCCTCGTGTTATGCATCGTGTAGCTTAGATTCACGGTGAGGCGTTGGGACGTGGATCGGTAGGGAGTAGATATTCGTGCGCACCCCAGAGTTCGAACCTTAAGGGTTTTGCCGGAACCCGATATCCGACATTTGGCGTGCCAGGTAGGGGTGCGCTGGAATCTTTCTTCCGTTGTTCCACGTTCCACCGTTCGTCGCATCCATGGCAGACGCTCGCCGAGCTCGCGCTGAGAGTCGGACTGCTGTCGCCGCCCGCGTCGCCCAGATGGCTCCCATTGGTGGGCCTCCCCGCAATTCTCCGTCGCCTGCCACCAACGCTGCCACCGGCCCGGCGGGGAATGAGCAGCAAGCGTCGTCGCTGCATCCCTCGGTGCGGCGCGAAGGCTGCACCGCCACTCCGTCACTAACTCCAGCTAGTTCGTCGTCTCACGCTCGTCGCGCTCCCACGGACGCACAGGCCGCGTTGCTCCTGGCACTGAGCTCCTGCACTACCGCCCCGTCGACGACCTCTACGAGGAGTGGCTCGCTCGCATCACCGACCTCGTCAGCGCCGCAGGGGGCTCTCCTGCGCCGTCCCTCTCGCTGCCTCGACCTCCGTCCTGCATGGGCGATGCAGCTCAGGAGGTGCCACCGCCACCTCCCCCCCCCCCCCAAGAAGGTGCCCTGGCTCCAAGGCGCACGACCCCTGGACGAGACCCATCGCGTCCAGTGCCCGCGCAACAAGAAAGGAGCTCCCAAGAGATCCCTCGGCCTCAAGAAGGCGCTCGCGTGCTCCTCGCTCCAGCACGTCAAGACCGCATCCCTGCGCCAGCACGTCAAGACCCCGCGCTGCCCCTAGCGGCGGCGCGCGTGTAGGATCGGAAGTATGTCTAGAGGGGGGGTGATTAGACTACTTGACAACTTAAAAATTTAGCCTTTTGATTTGAGTAGTTTCTTAGCAAGTTCACAATGATAACCAAGTCAAGTATCACCCTACACATGCAATTCTAGAGTTATGGCAGCGGAAAGTAAATTGCATGTATAGTAAATGAGAGGTGGAGAAGAGCAAACGCAATGGAGACACGGAGATTTTTTCTCGTGGTTCCGATAGGTGGTGCTATCGTCAATCCACGTTGATGGAGACTTCAACCCACGGAGGGTAACGGCTGCACGAGTCCACGGAGGGCTCCACCCACGAAGGGTCCACGAAGAAGCAACCTTGTCTATGCCATCATGGCTTACGCCCACGGAGGACTAGCCTTACTCGGGGTAGATCTTCACGAAGTAGGCGATCTCCTTGCCCTTACAAACTCCTTGGTTCAACTCCACATCATGACGGAGGCTCCCAAGCGACACCTAACCAATCTAGGAGGCACCACCCTCCAAAAGGTAATAGATGGGGTTGGTGATGATGAACTCCTTGCTCTTGTGCTTCAAATGATAATCTCCCCAACACTCAACTCTCCTCACTGATTTGGCTGTGGTGGAGGAAGGGATTGAGTGGAAAGCAACTTGGAGAGACTAGAAATCAAGTTTCATATGGTGGGAGTGGAGCAACTTGATCTCAACACAAGGGTAGGTAGTTTCCTTCTCAGAAATGTAAGATAGGAGTGATAGTTCTTTCTGATGGCTCTCTCCACGAATGAAGAGGAGGTGGAGGGGTATTTATAGCCTCCACACAAAATCCAACCGTTACACACATTTGAGCAATCTCGGTCAGACCGAAGTTGACAACTCGGTCGACCGAAAGTTCAAATCTTGTGAACGTTGGGATTTTCGTGGGACCGAAAATACAATCTCGGTTAGACCGATTCTTCCAAAGTCTAGGGTTTGCCAATCTCGGTGGGACCGACTTTCTCATCTCGGTGACACCGATTTGAGTACATAAGGTTACAGAAGCTTGGCAACACCAATTTCGGAATGACCGAGTTTGGAATCGGAAAATCCGAGATTCTAGGGTTTTGGCTATATGGTCGAGGTGGTTCATCTCGGTGTGGTGAGTTTGGAATCGGTGGGACCGAGATTACTTATGAGTTTATGTTGGAATGAAAGATTGCTGATTGTTTGAGAGATAAATCACTAAGCACTTTAGAGCAACCAGATCATCATCATAACCTCATCCCCTTTTAATAGTATTGGCTTTCCTATGGACTCAATGTGATCTTGGATCACTAAACCAAAAATGGAGTCTTGAGCTTTTGCCAATGTTTTCCTTAGCATTTTGAGGGTCCACATCATCGGTCATTGCCATACCCATATCATGAACTTTCGAAATATTCTCAAGAAATGATTAGTTCAATGATATATATATGTTGTTATTAATTACCAAAACCACCTGGGGATTAGTTGCACTTTCAATCTCCCCCTTTTTGGTAATTGATGACAACATATAGATCAAAGCTTCGACAAGTGATATAATTAATGAATAACATCGTCGCTTTGAGAAGTATGTGATAAGCAAGAGCTCCCCTAAATTTGTGCATTATTTAAGATTTATGCTTGAATGCAAATGCACAATCGATTAGGATCATGGGTTACTCTTCCATGTCACATACATCTTGGTGGAGCGCACAAAATGATAAGAATGAATATCATGCACCCAATCACCAAGACATGAGTAAATGATCATACAAGATATGAATGAAATATGATAGACATCAAGCACACATTAAGCACAAGATGATCAAGCACTCATCAAGATAGAGCAAACATAGTATCAAACACACGAAGTATCTCAAAGAACTCAAAAGTATCTCAAGGAAAACCGCAAACGAAAGAGCAAAACGAGCACTCTCTCTCGAAGCCCTATGATCTATACAATTTTCCCTTTGGCAACAAGTTACCAAAAGTTCGAAAGGTATAGAGCTAATCGCCACTCGGGACTCTGCTGGCGGCTCTGTCTGCGTCGATGGAGTGGAGATAGCTGCATCTGCGAAAGCTTCGCCAAGTCTGTGGAGCTGGAGGAGTGGATCTTCGAGCTGGTGCCGAACCGACGGAGCTGTAGGAGGTGCTGATGTAGTAGCCCTGGATCGATAATCGAATAGCAGCTGATCCGGGCTTTGTGGGCCTTTGCAGCAGCTGCTCATAGTCATCTGGACCATGTCACCTTCCATCTCCTTCATAAGTTCTCGCCTTCTCCTCTTAGCTTCCTCGATATCGCATCAAGCTTGTTGACGGTGACCTGCACTTCATCACTTTGACGCCCAGAGCATGGAACTTATCCTCAACGATCCTCTCAAGGCTCTCCGAGATTGCACTATCTTGGCCAGCGTAGCTCAATTCTCCGAGTGGCTTCAAGAAGTTGTTTCGCAACACTCTTGGGCTTTCTTGCTGCTTCCTTCTCGGCTTTAGCTTGTTTAGCGACTTCAGACTTAGCATGTCCTTCTACTGACGTGGGAGCATTCTCGGTCATCACAACCTCGTTGTCCTCATGTTCAGCTGCGGTGGCAAGTGGGGTCTATCCAACAGGTAGGTGTCCGTGCCAAACTTGGCATTAATGAGCATCTGAATATGCGGAGCAAACCCACACGACCTCTTTTGGTCACCGCTGTCCTCTTGATAGTCTCAACTATCGTGTCCATCACCTTAAAAGGTGTCTTCGATCTAGAATGTGCAGCATGTTGATAGAGTACCCTCTTATCATGCGGTGGTCCTCGACTTAGGCATCAAAGTATGCCTCGTAATGGTGTTGGTGGTTGGGAGACTGCTGCTCAAGGTAGTAGACTGATCCAAGCTTCCAAATCTCTACATCCTTCTCATCAACCTCATTATACATGTTCTTCATTGACTCGTGATTTTCTTCGAATGCCATACACATCAATGTCATCTTCCTTGAAATAGGTGCATTCAGCAATGCTCTCCATTCCTCAACTCAGACTGAAATCTCGCCCTTCATCATCCATACAATCCTCGCCATCCGGATAGAAGTGTGCGGTGGCATAGAAGCGCATGATCATCTCATCGTTCCAGCGATCGACTTCGACCAACAAACTCGCAATCCCACAAGCAATGAAGCTTTCGTGCACATGTGGGAAATAGTCTCTGTGCTCTTCACTGTCGATGTATTTCCGGTCCACGATCCGTGTCAAGCAACAATTGGCTTCTTGTCCATGAGCTTTGCCTCATAAAAGTCTTGTTGCTCTCTTGTGTGGAATCTTGAGTCAATCGCTGTTCTTCTCCTGCTGGCATATGGATCTGTTTGCCTCCATAGCCTGAGTCCTTTGTCCTTTCTCTCCTTCATATTTTCAGCTCGAGGATGAGCTTCATTATGAACTGGCAGTTTCTGTCTTAGCTTGAGCAGAACATTAGCCTCATCATCTGATTCTGCAGGTGGCACATTGTCCTTTTTCTTTTCTGAAGCAGGTATGTTCCTCACAGTCTTCCTGGGCTTGGCAGCTGGTTTGGCTTGGGCTGCCTTTGCTGGAGCTGAAGCCTTAGCTTTAGGAGGTGCTCCTGCCCTGATGGCATCACCCATCAACTTCTGCTTCTGAGGTGGCTGAGGTGCTTCCTCATCAGAATCATCATCATCATCAGCAGTCTCTTCATGAACTTTCCTCTTCCTCTTGGAAGTCTTCTTGATCTTGCTGGAGGTTTCTTCCATGCTGAGCTTCTGTGCAACAGAGGATTTCTTGACCTTACTGGTGCCTTTCTTGGTTTGTTGCCCTTGATGCTCTTTGGCAACCACCTTCCTCTTTGGCTTAGAAGTTATTTCCTCATCAGCAATGAAGTTTGAATCTTCCTCATCTGAGTTCCTCTTCCTCCTGGCCCTGGTGGCAGCAGCAGGCAGTCCACTTGGAGTGCTTCTCTCTCCATCATCTAAAAAACTGCTTGCTTCTGGACTTGTAGCTGCCTCTGGAATCTCAACCGCATCTCGGACTGTTACATTGTCACTTCCTTCGCACATGTCCGACAACTTTGTGAATAGAGTGGGTATGGGCAGAATAGAAGAGTTATCACAAAGCGCAGAGGATTTTTCAAAAGAATGAGTTCAAACTTTAGTTTTAGGTTTTCACAGAATACATGTCGGTCGACCGAAGTCTATCAATTCGTGAAACCGAAATGTCTAAACAGCACACATATACCACTTTCGGTTGGACCGAAATGGGTTTCAGTCTAGCCGAGACAGTTAGGGTTTCACTAAATCTTCACTTCGGTCTTACCGATTTGTACAACTCGGTTTCACCGAAAAGTGTGCAAAGGTAATGGCCAGAGGCCAAATCGGTCGATCCGAAAATGCAGAATCGGTCACACCGAGATGTGTTCGCGGAAACCTAACCCTAAAATTTTCACTCGAAATTTGTTCTATGATCTAAACAATTTGGATAGGAGATCTCAAACTTGGCAAGAATCATGGCAACACCTATCGTGCATAGAATCAGCGATTGGAACACGAGAGGGATGAAGCTCACCCAATGCGGTGGAGCTTCACTACGGCGGCAACGGTGCGGTGCGAAGGACCGTTGACGGCGATGGAGACCAGGCGAGGGCGCCTGAGCGACGGCGGAGACGATCCGTAGACCAAGGTGACGGCAGCGAAGAGTTTTGAGGCGAGGCGTTTGAAGAAGTAATCAACGCACTCTGTCCTCGAGTATATATACTCTTCGGTGTCGGTGGGACCGAGTTTGCAAACTCGGTGGGACCGAGATGGTTAACTGCGTGCAGTTACACACATCGGTCACGCCGAAAATTGAAACTCGGTTTCACCGAGGTGAAAACCTAGATCAATCCAAGTGATCTCGGTCTGTCCGATTTGAATATATCAGTTTGACCGAAAGTACTTAGAAGGTTTTGGAAGTTAGGCTTTTGACGGATCGGTGGCTCCGAGTGCTCCTCACTCGGTGCGTCCAAAAAGTCTTGTTCAAAGTTTGTGATATAAGCATGAATAGAGTTCGAGACAAGAAAGCATAGATAGCTAGGGGAAAAACTTAGGCATTCTTGTCCATCCATTTGGTCAAAAAGAAAGAAACCATAAGGACCAAAGCAACAAATGGATGTCCTCGAATGGATAAAATCATGCATCCAACATGCTCACACAATAAGATAGCAAATGAAATATGTGTCAAACATGCACAAACAAAACACTAACAGCTAGCACACAATTTGGCGATGACTAGGTCATCTATATATGAGTATATTGACTTAGGAGTCAAATGAGAACATTTGATCATAGGTCATACTCATCGTTTAAGCACAAGTGGGGTTACCACTTTTCCATAAAGCATTAATGTGTTCACATCATTAGGAGATGCTTTAGCTCATTTCTTTAGAGCAAAGCTCCCCCTTGATGTGAGAACCCCTTTTAAAGGGTCAAACTAACCTTGGGTTGTCGTTGAAGACTTCATGTAGATGTTGAAGATGTGGATGCTCAATGTTGATGAAGATCATCAAGAGTTGGGAGCAATCCTTTGGATTCGGGCACTTTCAATACCTACATGGGTTAGTCCCACAAGGAACAAACAAGAATATCTATGGACATAGATTGAAGTTCACAATTGATGATGTCCATGAACGCAATGATTACCTTGTCCCTTGACTTACCAACATGAGGGTTTGTGACTCCATGAACTAGTGCAAGATGTGGAAGTTGATTGCACAAGTCCTTGCCAAAATGAATATGAGTGAAGTGTGTTGGCGGAGTCACCCTCAAGAACTCTCTAGTTCTTCTTCTTCGGAATCCACATCATCTTGATGGGAATCCTTGGGGTAGTAGTTGAGCTCGTTGAAGTAGAACTTGAAGTTGCCTTGGGAACCCACTTGACCATGGCCTTGGGTGCTTCAATGAATGCATCAATCTCCTCTTGAAGCTTGTCCTTGCCTTTTAGCTTGTGGTCTTGTGGTGGAAGGTCATCTTGAGCTTGTTCCTCATTGGAAGAAGTAGGATCATACTTCTTCTCTTGAGAGACAAACTTTGGAGTGGGATATTGACCTTCTTCCCATTCAACACCCTCGGCGTTGAACTTTCGCTCAAAACCAATTCCTTGATTCTTCGGTGTCTTCCTTGTTTGCGAACAATTTCCTCAAAGCTCTTGCTTCCGGCAAGACTCTTGTAGACACCTTTCTCTATAATCCCTTTCAATAGACTATTTTCTTGCTCAAGTGAAACTTGGCTTGAAACATTGTTAGTGGAATCAAGAGAATTACTAGAAGTAACAACATTTGATTTAACATGATTATTGTTACTACTAGATGAAGAATTTTTCTTATGCTTGTCATGCTTAGTTTTAATAGGTGGCAAGAAATTAGACAAGAGAAGTCGTTTGGCAAGATATGAAGAACTCTTCTTTCGAAGATCGTCATTGATAGCTTTTAGAAACTCATGCTCTTGCTCTAGATTGAGCTTCTCGAAGCGTAGCTTCTCATGAGATCTTAGGAGCTCTCTATGATCTTCTTGAGTTGTTTCATGAGCTAACTTAAGAGTGTTTAGTTCTTTAGTTAGACGCTCAATCTCCTTCATAGCATTGTCATTCGACTCATCTCGACTATAAAGACTACTAGCATGTTCATCATTACTAAGCTCACTAGATTTATCATGTAAAAGCTCATCTTCACCAAGCAAGTCATCCTCATCACTATCAAAGTCAATAAATTCAGGATGTGATACCTTGGGGCCTTTTGCCATGAAGCATCTTCCAATTCCCTCATTTGGTGAATCAAATATGTCATAGGAGTTGGAGTTGGAGGATCGAGAGCAAGACCGCAACACCTTCATCTTGATTTGTATTCGGAGTTGGAGTGATAGCTTCTTTCGAATGATTGTCTGAGTCGGAGCCGAAACCCATTCACCAACATGAGCTTGATGTTTTCTTCTTGTGTAGCTCCTTGATGACTTGTCCTTCCTTTCCGAATCCTTGCTTCTCCGAGAGGATCTTCGTTCATAACGATCATCTTTACTCCTTCTCTCTTTTCGAGGCGACTCTTCTCTTGGGCTTCTTCTTCTTGGAGATTCTTCTCTTCTCTTGTGGGGAGTTGAACACTCATTTGAGTAGTGTCCGGTCTTCCACAATTGTAGCAGCTTCGATCACGACTAGAAGATCTCCTTTCATCATATGATCTAGACTTTGAGCTTCTTTCCTTGCTTCTACTCTTGTAGAATTTGTTGAAGTTCTTCACCATTAGGCTTATCTCTTCATTGGAAACTAGCTTGTCACTTGAGGATGTGGGAGCTTCAACTGCAGCTTTGTAAGCACCACTAGACTTGTTGTGAAGCTCTTCCTTATCTTTAAGTGTCATCTCATGAGCAACAATCCTTCCAATGACTTCGGTAGGCTTGAGATCTTTGTAATTTGGCATCATTTGGATCAAAGTGCACACGGTGTCATACTTTCCATCCAAAGCTCTGAGAATCTTCTTGATGATGAATCGGTCGGTCATTTCCTCGCTTCCTAAGCCTGCCATCTCATTGGTGATGAGAGCAAGCCTAGAGTACATTTCAGCGACTCCTTCACCTTCCTTCATCTTGAACTTGTCAAGCTGACCTTGAAGAACATCTAGCTTTGATTCCTTCACGGACTCGGTACCTTCGTGCATTTCGACCAAAGTATCCCAAATCTCTTTTGCATTCTCAAGGCGGCTGATCTTGTTGAACTCCTCGGGACACAAAGCATTGAAGAGAATGTCACAAGCTTGAGCATTGTTCAGTAACATCCGCAACTCATCCGCAGAGCTTCGCGATCCGAACTTTTCCTTCCTCAAGAACTCACCTTGCAAGCCAACACAAATAATGCCCCATGCGGCGGGGTTATGTCCAAGAATATGCATTTTCATTTTATGCTTCCAACTAGCAAAGTTTGAACCATCAAAGTAAGGACCTCACGAAAATTACCCTCACTAGACGCCATACTCTCCTAGGTTGTGAAACCAAGCTTATGGAGTCCAATGCAATGGAAACCAATCCAATGGAGACCAAAGCTCTGATACCACTTGTAGGATCGGAAGTATGTCTAGAGGGGGGGTGATTAGACTACTTGACAACTTAAAAATTTAGCCTTTTGATTTGAGTAGTTTCTTAGCAAGTTCACAATGATAACCAAGTCAAGTATCACCCTACACATGCAATTCTAGAGTTATGGCAGCGGAAAGTAAATTGCATGTATAGTAAATGAGAGGTGGAGAAGAGCAAACGCAATGGAGACACAGAGATTTTTCTCGTGGTTCCGATAGGTGGTGCTATCGTCAATCCACGTTGATGGAGACTTCAACCCACGGAGGGTAACTGCTTGAGTCCACGGAGGGCTCCACCCACGAAGGGTCCACGAAGAAGCAACCTTGTCTATGCCATCATGGCTTACGCCCACGGAGGACTAGCCTTACTCGGGGTAGATCTTCACAAGTAGGCGATCTCCTTGCCCTTACAAACTCCTTGGTTCAACTCCACATCATGACGGAGGCTCCCAAGCGACACCTAACCAATCTAGGAGGCACCACCCTCCAAAAGGTAATAGATGGGGTTGGTGATGATGAACTCCTTGCTCTTGTGCTTCAAATGATAATCTCCCCAACACTCAACTCTCCTCACTGATTTGGCTGTGGTGGAGGAAGGGATTGAGTGGAAAGCAACTTGGAAAGACTAGAAATCAAGTTTCATATGGTGGGAGTGGAGCAACTTGATCTCAACACAAGGGTAGGTAGTTTTCTTCTCAGAAATGTAAGATAGGAGTGATAGTTCTTTCTGATGGCTCTCTCCATGAATGAAGAGGAGGTGGAGGGGTATTTATAGCCTCCACACAAAATCCAACCGTTACACACATTTGAGCAATCTCGGTCGGACCGAAGTTGACAACTCGGTCGGACCGAAAGTTCAAATCTTGTGAGCGTTGGGATTTTCGTGGGACCGAAAATACAATCTCGGTTAGACCGATTCTTCCAAAGTCTAGGGTTTGCCAATCTCGGTGGGACCGACTTTCTCATCTCGGTGACACCGATTTGAGTCTGAAGGTTCTGAAGCTTGGCAACACCAATTTCGAATGACCGAGTTTGGAATCGGAAAATCCGAGATTCTAGGGTTTTGGCTATATGGTGAGGTGGTTCATCTCGGTGTGGTGAGTTTGGAATCGGTGGGACCGAGATTACTTATGAGTTTATGTTGGAATGAAAGATTGCTGATTGTTTGAGAGATAAATCACTAAGCACTTTAGAGCAACCAGATCATCATCATAACCTCATCCCTTTTAATAGTATTGGCTTTCCTATGGACTCAATGTGATCTTGGATCACTAAACCAAAAATGGAGTCTTGAGCTTTTGCCAATGTTTTCCTTAGCATTTTGAGGGGTCCACATCATCAGTCATTGCCATACCCATATCACTGAACTTTCTGAAATATTCTCAAGAAATGATTAGTTCAATGATATATATATGTTGTTATTAATTACCAAAACCACCTGGGGATTAGTTGCACTTTCAGCGCGGGAATCTCCAAGAGCAAGCCTCGCGTCTGCAAAGGGCTCCGAGGGCCACTGCAGGCTGCCGCGCCTTCACCACCGAGCTATGCAGTGTTGCCTAGCCGGGCAAGTTCATGTCGGATTTGCCTCCTCGCTACGACGGCACCGCCGACCCCGTGGATTTCCTGCAGCTCTACAAGCTGGGCATCGAGGCGGCCAACAGAGATGAAAAGGTCATGGCGAACTGGTTTCCCATGGCGCTCAAGGACGGTGCCCGCACCTGGCTCCTAAACCTGCCTCCCGGTTTGATCTCCTCTTAGGACGAGATGCACATCCGCTTCATCGCCAACTTCCAGGGCACTCGCGACCGCCCTCCAGTCGTGGGTGACCTGCGCCGCATCAAGCAGCAACCTGGAGAGACCTTGCAGAAGTACATCCAGTGCTTCAATAGCGCTTGCCTCAAGATTCCCAAGGTGACCAAGGAAGCCATCATCTTAGCGTTCTCTGACGGTGTCCACGACGTCAAGATGAAGGAGGAACTGGCTATCCACGAGGATCTATGCACATCTCTAGAGATGTTCAACCTAGCGACCAAGTGCGCAAGGCCTGAGGAGGGGAGCCTCTTCCTTCTCGAGCTTCCAGCTGCTGACCCAGAAGAGAAGAAAGCCAAGGCCAAGGACGTGAAGCGCAAAGGAGCAGCTGTGCTCGCACTCTCTGTTGGAAACGGCAGTGCCTAGGAGGCGCTTAGGCACGCCTAGGCACTAGGCAATGGCCAAACGCCTCGCCTAGGGCATAAATGGAGGTCTAGGCAGCGCAAGCAAGGAATTGCCTACCCAAGCAAGAAATCATGCCACGTACTGCACTGATATGCCAAACGGGTTATATTCCAATTGCAGTAGACGATTATTAACTTATTTATATGCCCTAAACGAATATCAACACCCATATAATAATTGCAAATACACTGCGAGCAAAACCATATTACCGCCTAGGCCGCGCCTAGGGCGCTTACGCACTGCCTAGGCACTAGGCGAAGGCCAACCGCCTCGCTTACGCCTAGCACTTTTTCCAACCTTGGCTTGCAGCAGAACCAGACATGAAGTGTGGCAGGGACCAGCCGGAGTCATCCATGGGTAGCCGATTCTGCGCCTACCACAACCTCTACACCCACAACACCAACGAATGCTACGAGCTCAGAGCCGTTCGAGAAGGATGCATCGGTCGACGCCCTGAGCGCAACGACCGGGGCTACGTCCAAGGAGGAGGAAGAGGTGGAGGACGATGGGACGACCGAGGCCCTCGCGAGGAGTGGCGTGACCGACCTCGCAAGGATCACTGGCAGGACCAGCCTCGCGAGGGGACTTGGAGGGATCAACCTCGCGAGGATCGCCCGCAGGGCAACGCAGGCCTTCCTCCTCTGCCACCACCGCCAAGAAGGAATGACGACCACCACCAGGACGAGAGGGCTGGGGGCTTCCAGAAGCCGCGTGCTATCGCTTGCATCTTGGGCGGTGCCTAGGCCCCAGCCTCTCAGCGCATCTTCAAGCAGTTTGCTCGCGAGGTGAATGCAGTCCTCCCCAAGCTCGAGGCCACGCGCCCTCTCAGGTGGTCCACGTGCGCCATCATGTTCAGTTCAGCGGATCAACTCAAGTGTGCGGCTACTGCTGGTGTCCTCCCAATGCTTTGTTCCCCAGTCATCAGCAATGTGCAATTTACCAGGACCCTCATCGATGGTGGCGTAGGACTCAACGTTCTGTCCGTCGATACGTTCAACAATCTCCAAGTGCCATATGATTAACTTCAGCCAACCAAGCCTTTCTCAGGAGTCACTAACGGCTCCACCACTCCGATAGGGCAGGTTCGCCTCCCTGTCACCTTCGGGCAGTGCAAGAACTATCATACCGAGCTCATCGACTTTGACGGTGCCCACATTCGCCTGCCATACAATGACATCCTCGGGTATCCAGCCTTGGCCAAGTTCATGGCGGTAACTCACCATGGTTACAATGTCCTCAAGATGTCGGGAAGCGGCAGAATCATCATAGTCCCCTGCGAAGAGAAGGATGCGGTGTGCTCTCTCGAGCTTGCCTTCCAAGCTGCATAAGTCGAGGACCCAGACAGAAAGAGTGAGAACCCTCCCGAGGCAGTTCCTAAGAAGAAGAAGACATCACCCAGCTCAAGGCCTCAGGAGGTAGGCATCTCCGAAGGTGCCGCGTCAGGATCTGCGCCCGTGCAAGGGGCGCCTCCCTCCGTCGCATAGGAAGGTGCGCCCGGTGCCCTCCTCGGGCAAGGCTCGGTGGCTCCCTCCTGGAGGGCCTCAGACTTTGCCAAGATCACGAGGGAGGCGCTCGGGCACCACTTGGAGGCGTGCTTCACGGCACGTTTTCCTCAGGAAGGCATGGGGCAAGGAAGGCCCAACCCTCAGGAGTTCATCACCAAGGCCACTCAGGAGCTGCAGGAATCGAGAGTCATACGCGGTGATCGCCGCCTACCGAGCGTAGCTCCCCATCCAGGCGAGGATGGCGGGCAGCGCGTCTGCATCGACTACCCAGGGCTCAGCCGAGTCGCGTCTCAGGAGCGTTTCTGGCCTTCACGCGTGGGACGCTGCGAGAGTCCACCACACTGCTACATTCATATCCCTTTCGTCCTGCTGAACGCGGCTGCTGCTCACCAGCGTCTTCTGGGCATCCAAGGTTGTCGGTGTACTAAAGTAGGGGGGCACCTTAGTAACCCGAACTTGTGCACGGGCAGTCGTAGCACCCCGCGGCAAGGCTCACCTGACGTCCGGCAAGGCTCCCCACCACTCTTTATCGCTGCCATTCAAGAACAAAGTACCAACCAAGAAAACGAAGGCCCCGGCAAGAAGAGCTTGCCGGGAAGGCCAACCGAAGCATCACCAGAAGACTTGCCGCGACGCCCCGCGCGTCCCGGCAAGGCCCGACGGCCGGCAAGCTTGCCGGCACAACAAGAGAAGGGCCGCGGCAAGGCACTTGCCGCGGCAAGGCTGCCACCCGCACTCCAGCGCACCCAGTGACGTGTCGTCACAAGGCCACCCCAAGAGCACGTGGCGGGATACTACGCAACCATGCAGAGCGAGGTGGCAAACGAGCTGATAAGCGCCGTCGTGGCACCGGAGGCTCACCTAACGGTCACTCCACTTGCTTTCACATTAACGGACGGGCATTTAATGCCCTTGTCCCCTACCATCGAGTTAGGTAGGGCACCTTTGTTGCAATCGTTGTACCAACCCGCAATTTTACCTTTCTACCCCCTCTTCCTACGCTGCCACCTGTGGATCCCCCCTTCAGAGTATAAAAGGGAGGCCCATGCGCACGTAGAAGGGGTTCGGTTCATTCGACACCCGCAGCACCTCCATATGCTCGCACGAGCTAGATTCTATAACAACTCAGAGCAGCAGTAGGGGTGTTATCTCTCCGGAGAGCCCCGAAGCTGGGTAAAGATCGCCCGTCTCCCCGCGCGTGCTCGACCTCGATCTGCCCTGCGCGCGGCCCTCGCCCCCCTGCCGAACCAGAAGGGGCCCCCGATTGCCCCATAGGTGCTCGAGGCCACGGATACGCGTCCGGACCCCGACATGGGGGAATATCTGAAGGCAGGGAAGAAAAGAGATAATCAGCAACCAGAAGAAAATAAAGAGAGATCAGCAGGTTCCAAGGGAAAGCCCACGACAAGGAAGCTCACCTGCGCTGGACTCCGCGAACACGGGTTCCATCGCCGTGGGCTCGCCGGTCTCGCCCCTTGCCGGGCCCCGCTCCTTGTCGGGGACGGCTCCCACATCGGGGAGTCGGCCCTTGGTGGCGTAGTGGAGGCCGACGACACCTCTGCGTCGAACTCCGGCTGCTCCTGATGGGCCTGCTCTTCTCCTGCATACAAAAGGGAGCCAACGATCAAGATGTTGGCTGAGGAAGAAACAACCTTGCACCCCCTCCCCATGACGAAGGGTGAATCAAGACGCTCACGCCGAGGGCTGTGCTGGGGGCTGCTGCGAGGAGAAGGGATTGGGTCCGTCAAAATGGTCTCGGACGTATCTTCTGCTACCACGGCAGGATCGTCTTCGACGTTGACCACGGGGACCTTGGCCCTCTTTGCCGCTCTCTCCGCCAAGGTCCTAGTACGAGACGGAAGTTTGGAGAAAAGCAGATTAGATACAAGATAAGCAATAGTAAAGATTGAGAGAAGGACAAGCACGGTGCGAGGAAAGCCTTACTCCCCCTCCTCTTCCTCCTCGTCGTCGTCGGAGCTCAGCGCGGAGAGATCGAACTCCGGCACCCTCTCGGCACGACGTGGTGGAAGGGTGGGCTCCCTCCGGCGCTTGCCGGGGGCTACGACAGATCAGCGTGGCGGCCGGAAGACCCGCCTCGGTTTCGGCGCGGCCTGGGATCCGCCAGCGGCTGGCTGGCGCCGCCGTGATAGAAACGTGTCCGCGACGCCGCAGCTGCGGGCGGCTGTTCCTCCGCCAGCTCACCGACCGACGAAGGCGCCTTCTCGGACGGAATTGGGGCTGCGTTGTGGGCTCTACATGGCGGGCCGCCCGAAGACGGCTGGCCGCTCGCGCCCTCAGCGGACTCACCCGTCCCGGCCTCGACCTCTCCTTCGCCTTCGCCTTTCCTGGCTAGCGCTTCCAGGGCGGCAAGACTTGCCGCCGCCGCGGCGTCTGCCTCCGCCAGCGTGAATCCGAACTCGCCCGCCGCGGCGGCTGCGGCGGCCTCTTCGGCCCGGCTAGCAATATATGCTAGCTCTTCAGCAGTGGTGGCGCGAGTGAGGAGTTTCTGCTCATCGGAGTTGACTGCCGCCTCAGACAAGTTGTCAAGAAATTGTTGCACGACCTCGGCAGCAGGCTCTATCCAATTCGCATTTATCCCATGCGAATCACACCCTGGCATCATCGCGCAGATGCGATCGCGCTGGGAATTATTGCACAAAGGGACGACACCCCGCGCCAACTGGAACCACTCTGGATGATTGGGGTCATGCTTGAACATCTCCCTCAACATCGCGCCGAGCTCCATGACCGTGAAGTTGAAGTTGAGGCCTGGGCGCAGCCTCATAAAATCTGCCGGGCCGCTGAAGCGCGGGCAGAGCCGCCCCTCGCTTGCGAGGGCGTCTGGCGGAGGAAATCCGCGCCAACCGCCCCTGTGGTGAGCCCGGCCTGCCTAAGCCGGAGGATTCGGGTGGTGGCGATCGACAGCTTGGCGTCGTCCGGCGACAGAGCGCTCCAGTCGTTGCCACGCACCACCCGAGTCTTGCGCAGCTCGGTGAACGACGGCGGGTTGTCGTCACAGATCCAACACCACTCCGCCCTCCACTCGTCCCACTTGCTGCGGAGTTCGCCCGACAAGTACACCTCCTTCATACCCATCCGGGAGGTCCAGGCGATTCCGCCGGCCAGCGGCTCCCCTTTTTCAGCCCGAGGGGAGAAGTAATGACGGAAGAGGGCCACATTGGGGAGGATGCCAACGAAGTTCTCGTAGAGATGCGCGAAAACCGCCATTGTCAGAACGGCGTTGGGGGTGAAGTCAAGCAGATGAAACCCGTAGGTGTTCATGATATCACAAAAGAAATCGGAAAAAGGTGGGCAGAGCCCGCAGTAGAAGAACACAGGGAAGAAGTAGTACCCCCTGGGGCACTTCTTCGATTTGGAGGCCTCCGTGGAAATCACCGGCGTGCGCGGATGCGCACGCGTTTCCGTCGACCAGAAAAGGTAAAACTCCGTCCGCAACGCCTCCGGAGTAAGCTCGGGGGGAAAGAGCACCTGCTTCCTGCGCAGCGCCTCGAGCTCCATCACCTCGGCCGATTTCGCGGCCTTCGCAGCCTTCGCGGCCTTCGTAGCCTTCCCGGCTTTCGGAGCCATGACGGGGGAGGCGAAGGTGACGACGGCGACGGGCGGCGGAGCGCTGTTTTCCTCTCGATTCAGGAGGCGAGGGGGGAACAGCGGAGCTTTCGGAGGAAGGAGCTGCGAATGGCGGAAGTGGGGGAACGGCCCCGGTCCCCCTGCTTATAAACAGGAGATGCGAGCGTTACGCATTTCCTGGAATTAAGTATAGACCCACGTCTCCCACGACGCCGCAATCGACGCGTGCCGTTGCGGGAGAGCGCGGTAGGCACGGGGCCCATTGCTGTATGGACCAAGGCCACGCGTGCCCGTTCACTGTCTTGGGCCTGGCCCAACAACGCTCGGCACCGTGTATGGCCCAGGCCCGGGGGCTCCTGTCGGTGTACTAAAGTAGGGGGGCACCTTAGTACCCCGAACTTGTGCACGGGCAGTCGTAGCACCCCACGGCAAGGCTCACCTGACGTCCGGCAAGGCTCCCCACCACTCTTTATCGCTGCCATTCAAGAACAAAGTACCAACCAAGAAAACGAAGGCCCCGGCAAGAAGAGCTTGCCGGGAAGGCCAACCGAAGCATCACCAGAAGACTTGCCGTGACGCCCCGCGCGTCCCGGCAAGGCCCGACGGCCGGCAAGCTTGCTGGCACAACAAGAGAAGGGCCGCGGCAAGGCACTTGCCGCGGCAAGGCTGCCACCCGCACTCCAGCGCACCCAGTGACGTGTCGTCACAAGGCCACCCCAAGAGCACGTGGCGGGATACTACGCAACCATGCAGAGCGAGGTGGCAAACGGAGCTGACAGAGGCGCCGTCGTGGCACCCGGAGGCTCACCTAACGGTCACTCCACTTGCATGTGGGCGACCGGACGGGCATTTAATGCCCTTGTCCCTACCGTCGAGTTAGGTAGGGCACCTTTGTTGTCACTGTTGTACCAACCCGCAATTTTACCTTTCTACCCCCTCTTCCCACGCTGCCACTGTGGATCCCCCTTGAGTATAAAGGGAGGCCCATGCGCACGTAGAAGGGGTTGATTCATTCGACACCGCAGCACCTCCATATGCTTGCACGAGCTAGATTCTATAACAACTCGAGCAGCAGAGGGGTGTTATCTCCGGAGAGCCCGAAGCTGGGTAAAGATCGCCCGTCTCCCAGCGTGCTCGACCTCGATCTGCCTGCATGCCCTCGCCCCCTGCCGAACCAGAAGGGGCCCCCGATTGCCCCATAGGTGCTCGAGGCCACGGATACGCGCCCGGACCCCGACAAAGGTGGGTGTAATAAAAACTTTCATATAAATTACATTGAATACTATGAGAAGTTTGATTCTTTATGATTGTTTGGAGATATGAAGATGGTGATATTAGAGTCATGCTAGTAGAGTAGTTGTGAATTTGAGAGATACTTGTGTTAAAGTTTGTGATTCCCATCGCATGCACGTATGGTGAACCATTATGTGATGAAGTTGGAGCATGATTTATTTATTGATTGTCTTCCTTATGAGTGGTGGTCGGGGACGAGCAATGGTCTTTTCCTACCAATCTATCCCCCTAGGAGCATGCACGTAGTACTTCGTTTCGATAACTAATAAATTTTTGCAATAAGTATGTGAGTTCTTTATGACTAATGTTGAGTCCATGGATTATACGCACTCTCACCCTTCCACCATTGCTAGCCTCTCTAGTACCGCTCAACTTTCGCTGGTACCATACACCCACCATATACCTTCCTCAAAACAGCCACCATACGTACCTATTATGGCATTTCCATAGCCATTCCAAGATATATTGCCGTGCAACTTTCCACCGTTCTGTTTATTATGTCACGCTCCATCATTGTCATATTGCCTTGCATGATCATGTAGTTGACATCGTATTTGTGGCAAAACCACCGTTCATAATTTTTCATACATGTCACTCTTGAATCATTGCCCATCCCAGTACACCGCCGGAGGCATTCACATAGAGTCATATTTTGTTCTAAGTATTGAGTTGTAATTCTCGAGTTGTAAGTAAATAAAAGTGTGATGATCTTCATTATTAGAGCATTATCCCAATGAGGAAAGGATGATGGAGACTATGATTCCCCCACAAATTGGGATAAGACTCCGGACTAAATAAAAAAAAGAGGCCATAAAAAAAGAGAAAGGCCCAAATAAAAAATGAGGGAAAAGAGAGAGAAGGGGCAATGCTACTATCCGTTTACCACACTTGTGCTTCAAAGTAGCACCATGATCTTCATGATAGAGAGTCTCCTATGTCATCACTTTCATATACTAGTGGGATTTTTTCATTATAGAACTTGGCTTGTATATTCCAATGATGGGCTTCCTCAAAAGTGCCCTAGGTCTACGTGAGCAAGCAAGTTGGATGCACACCCATATTCTTTTGTTGAGCTTTCATACACTTATAGCTCTAGTGCATCCGTTGCATGGCAATCCCTACTCACTCACATTGATATCTATTGATGGGCATCTCCATAGCCAGTTTATACGCCTAGTTGATGTGAGACTATCTTCTCCTTTTTGTCTTCTCCACAACCACCATTCTATTCCACCTATAGTGCTATGTCCATGGCTCATGCTCATGTATTGCGTGAAGATTGAAAAGGTTTGAGAACATCAAAAGTATGAAACAATTGTTTGGCTTGTCATCGGGGTTGTGCATGATTAAATACTTTGTGTGATGAAGATAAAACATAACCAGACTATATGATTTTGTAGGGATAGCTTTCTTTGGCCATGTTATTTTGAGAAGACATGATTGCTTTGTTAGTATGCTTGAAGTATTATTGTTTTTATATCAATATTAAAATTTTGTCTTGAATCTTTCAGATCTGAACATTCATGCCACAATAAAGAAAATTACATTGATAAATATGTTAGGTAGCATTCCACATCAAAAATTCTGTTTTTATCATTTACCTACTCGAGGACGATCAGGAATTAAGCTTGGGGATGCTTGATAGGTCTCCAACGTATCTATAATTTTTGATTGTTCCATGCTATTATATTATCTGTTATGGATGTTTAATGGGCTTTAATATGCTCTTTTATATTATATTTTGACTAACCTATTAACCGGAGGCCGAGTGCCAGTTTTTGTTTCTTTTTTGCCTATTTTAGTGTTTTGCAAAAAAGGAATACCAAACAGAGTCCAAACAGAATGAAACCTTCACAATGATCTTTCTTGGACCGAAAGCAAACCTGAAGACATGGAGTTGAAGTCGGAAACGCCACGGGGCGTCCACGAGGCAAGAGGGCGTGCCCAGAGGGGTAAGCGCGCCCCCCACCCTCGTGGGCCCCTCGTAGCTCCACCGACATACTTTTTTCGCCTATATATACTCTTATACCCTAGAAACATCAGGGGGAGCCACGAAACCACTTTTCCACCGCCGCAACCTTCTGTACCCGTGAGATCCCATCTTGGGGCCTTTCCCGGTGATCTGCCGGAGGGGGAATCAATCACAGAGGGCTTCTACATCAACACCATTGCCTCTCCGATGCATGAGTAGTTTACCATAGACCTTCAGGTCCATAGTTATTAGCTAGATGGCTTCTTCTCTCTCTTTGATTCTCAATACAAAGTTCTCCTCAATGTTCTTGGAGATCTATTCGATGTAATACTCTTTTGCGGTGTGTTTGTCGAGATCTGATGAATTGTGGATTTATGAACAAGATTATCTATGAATATTATTTGGTTCTTCTTTGAATTCTTATATGCATGATTTGATATCTTTGCAAGTCTCTTCGAATTGTCGGTTTAGTCTGGCCTACTAGATTGATCTTTCTTGCAATGGGAGAAGTGCTTAACTTTGGGTTCAATCTTGCGGTATCCTTTCCTAGTGACAGTAGGGGCCGCAAGGCACATATTGTATTGTTGCCATCGAGGATAAAAAGATGGGGTTTATATCATATTGCTTGAGTTTATCCCTCTACATCATGTCATCTTGCTTAATGTGTTACTCCGTTCTTATGAACTTAATACTCTAGATGCATGCTGGATAGCGGTCGATGTGTGGAGTAATAGTAGTAGATGCAAAATCGTTTTGGTCTACTTGACACAGACGTGATGCCTATGTTCATGATCATTCCCATAGATGTCTTCATAATTATGCGTTTTTCTATCAATTGCTCGGTAGTAATTTGTTCACCCACCGTAATACATGCTATCTTGAGAGAAGCCACTAGTGAAACCTATGGCCCCCGGGTCTCTTTTCCATTATATTTGCATCTCGTTTCCATATTATCGAATCTCGTTTACTATTTTGCAATCTTTACTTTCCAATCTATACAACAAAAATACCAAAAATATTTACTTTACTATCTCTATTAGATCTCACTTTTTGCGATGATCGTGAAGGGATTGACAACCCCTTTATCGCATTGGTTGCAAGGTTCTTGATTTTTTGTGAAGGTACTAGGTGACTTGTGCGTTATCTCCTACTGGATTGATACCTTGGTTCTCAAAACTGAGGGAAATACTTACGCTACTTTGCTGCATCACCCTTTCCTCTTCAAGGGAAAACCAACGCAAGCTCAAGAGGTAGCAAGATCCTATCTAGAGCCCCATTCCCAAGTTATGTTGGAGGGGGAAGCCATCGCCGGGAGGCTCTTTATCAACCTTGCTACTGCCGTGATGGTGTGCATGGTAGTAGTAGCTAGATGGCTCTCTCTCTCTCCATCTCTATCTCTCTCTGGATCTTCAATACCATGTTCCTCTTCTTCCTTGTGTGATCGGGATCAATCCGATGTTATTTTGTGGTGTGTTTGTTGGGACAAGATGAATAGTGAGTTTATGACCAGATTTTTCATTGAGTATTATTTAATCTTTTGTAGTTTCTTTGCTGCATAATTAGATAGCTATGTGTGCTTTCTGATTATTTTGTCTTCTCTGACCAAGATTGATGAGTAGTTCTTCACAGGGTTGGGAGTGGTGCATAGTAGTGGTTTCAATCTTGCAGTGCTCTAATCTAGTGACAATAAGGACAAAGACACATATTGTATTGTTGCCACTAAGGGTGAAATGACGGGGTTTAATCTCATTGCTAGATTTCTTTCTGTCTATATTATGTCATCTTGCTTATTGTAATGGTTTTTGTGTTGTAAACTTAATACCTTCAGATGCATGCTAAATAGAGGTTTCGGGGTGGAGTATTAGTTGTAGATGTTGTTGGATTAAAGGTCTACATATCACACATGTTGCCCATGTGAGATTATGCCATGAATGGAAATAGTCATTAAGATTGCTCTTCTTGTCAATTGCCCAACTGTAATTTGTTACCATGCAAATTGCTTGCTCTTGAGAGAGATACCTCTAGTGAACCTATGGCCCCCAGGTCCATTATCTATTAATTCAAGTCTTCTGTACAATTTGCTCCTTTCATTGATTTACTCTACTTATTTTATGTTATAATACACAACTATCTATCGATCTATTTGTTTTTTTAATCTTGTAACTAGCAAGGACAAGAGGATGGCATGGAGGAGGGTACAATATGGGCATTCCGCTTCACCTTCTCCACCAATCATAATGTCTTACGCCTCTCTCTTTATAGCCTTTAGTACAACTGTGATTCATCAGTATATGTACCTATGCATCTGTAGTTCTTTAGTATACGTACATGTGCATCAAATCATGCATTCCTTCTTGAGCCTCTATTCGTAATAAACTTGGTTCAATATGAAATAAGTGATTGCCTACTTTCAAATTCAAAATCCGTTTCAAATTCAAAATTTGTGAATTTTAAATGGAGGGATTAAATTAGGGATAAATTATGCTCTGCTAGCCATTACACTACACACGGTTTGTGAAAAAAATGTCTGTGATAAATATCAAGATGAGACACATTTATCATATCATTACGTGTGCGATGAATCTCTATTGCACACAGGATCAACCAAGAAAAAACATGTGAGATTAAAAACAACATCACACACAGTTCCTTCTTATTAAATATTTATGGAAGTCACCTTATCATACACACTTGCAATTATGAACTGTTTATGATGTCTTGCGCATCATGAACGTTTCCTCATAGAAGAACTGCACCAACTGACAGCTCCACCATTCAATATAAATATGTATCCTGTTTGTGACTTAGAGTCATCTAGATCTGTGTCGAAGCTAGCATCGATGTAACCCTTTACGACGAGCTCTTCGTCACCTCCATAAAGGAGAAACATATCCTTGGTCCTTGATGTCTACTACACAAGCTTCTTCTTGTAGACTCGTGTTGGGCCTCCAAGCGTAGAGTTTTGTAGGACAGTAGCAATTTTCCCTCAAGTGGATGACCTAAGGTTTACCAATCCGTGGGAGGCGTAGGATGAAGATGGTCTCTCTCAAACAACCCTGCAACCAAATAATAAAAAGTCTCTTTTGTCCCCAACACACCAAATACAATGGTAATTTGTATAGGTGCACTAGTTCGGCGAAGAGATGGTAATAAAAGTGTAGTAATGATAGTAGATATTGATTTTTGTAATAGGAACAATAAAAATCAGCAAGGTAGCAATTGATAAAATGGAGCCCACATGGTATTGCAATGCTTGAAAATGAGGCCTAGGTTTCATACTTTCGCTAGTGCAATCTCTCAACAATGCTAATATAATTGGATCATATAATCATCCCTCAACGTGCAATGAAGAATCACTCCAATGTTCCTATCTAGCGCAGATCATCAGAAGAAATTGTTTGCAGGGTACGAAACCACCTCAAAGCTATTCTTTCCGATCAATCTATCCTAGAGTTTGTACTAAAATAATACCAAGATTTTCTGATCGATCTAACCAAGATTTCGTAGTAAAATAACACCATATGATACACATCAACCAACTCTAATGTCACCTAGATACTCCAATGTCACCGCGAGTATCTGTGAGTTGATTATACGATATGCATCAAACAATTTCAGATTCATAATACTCAATCCAACACAAAGAACCTCAAATAGTGCCCCAAGATTTCTACCGGAGAAACTAAGACAAGAACGTGCATCAACCCCTATCCATAGATTACCCCAATGTCACCTCGGGAATCCGCGAGTTGAGTGCCAAAACACATATCAAGTGAATCAATATGATACCCCATTGTTACCACATGTATTCATAGCAAGACATACATCAAGTGTTCTCAAATCCATAAAAGTATTCAATCTAATAAAACAAAATCTCAAAGGGAAAACTCAATTCATCACAAGATAGAGAGGGGAAAACACCATATGATCCGATTATATTAACAAAGCCTGGGATACATCAAGATTGTGAGATCTCAAGAACACGAGAGAGGGAGAGGGAGATTAAACACATAGCTACTGGTACAAACCCTCAGCCCCGAGGGTGGACTACTCCCTCCTCATCATGGTGGATGCCGGGATGATGAAGATGGCCACCGATGATGATTTCCCCCTCCGACAGGGTGCTGGAACGGGGTCTAGATTGGTTTTCGTGGAAACAAATCCCTGCGGCGGCGAAACTTCCCATCTAGGGTTATTTCTTATGGTTTCTCTATTTAAAAGATTTTTTGCAGCGGTTTCACGCGAAGATGGGCCTCGAGGTGAGCACAACCCACTGGGGCGCGCCTGGGCCCCCTGGCGCGCCCCGGTGTCTTGTGCCCTACTCCTTGACCTTTTGGTCCTTCCACGAATCTTCGGGGGTCTCTTTTGTTCAAAAAAATCTTCAACAAGTTTTAGCTCATTTGGAGAACTTTTATTTCTGCACAAAAAACAACACCATGGTAGTTCTGCTGAAAATAGCGTCAGTCCGGGTTAGTTCCATGAAAATCATACCAAAACCATATAAAATTATTGTAAACATGGCATGAATACTTCATAAACTAGACGAATCCCCGCGCGTTGCTGCGGTATATTTTGTGCTAAAAAATTTAATGTGGATAGATACACTGTGTAAAGAAAAATAGTGACTTGCATGTGCGTCAAAGCATTTCTCTTTTTGTGGGGAAAGCATTCTTTCAAATGAGTGCATACAAAAGAACTGCTTGCATCAAATTGTAACAGTAGTGTTATATAAAGAACTGAAATGATGTGTTAATAAAACAATTAAAAACAAAGAAGTCTTTAAGTGATGACACTTGCCTGTTACATGCATGAAAATAGTGCATCAGGATCAGCATGTAGCTAAAAGTAATAAATTTGGATGTTGGATCCATGTACGTGCGGTTATCATGTTACCTGAGCTGAACAGCTATTCTCATTCTGAGAGTAACATCAAAATGCAAGTAACCCATAACTATCTTCTAGAACAAGATAACTATAGGAGCCCAAAAAATGTTGCTACATACACGAAAGCTTGTACCGAAATGTCACCTAGTTTAACTTAACTTAAAATCTACTACCAATGCATCAAAGCCAACAATCACTAACCTGCAGCTCTCAAAAACAAACAAAATGACATTTTTTGCGATGTGAACTAATGGATAATTGTATAGCAATAGATTAAATGAAAAGTCATAAGAAAGAAAATTCATTCCATCAGGAACTACGAATGTGTCCAATGTAACTTTGAATATACGATGATCAAGACCTTTGCCTAAAAAAAGAGACCATGATCATTGAGTCAGCATAAAAAAATACTACATGGAGGGGCTAGGTAAGGAGTTGATGGCGATTGAGATAAGCTAAGCCGGATTGCTCCCGTGTCGCTCGTAGGGGCGACACCGGGGCGCCCCAACCGAGCCGCCACAGGTTGCAACCACCACAACCACACCACCGCCGCCAGCAGCCGTCGCCAACGGCAGCGAAGGCGGCATCTCAAAGTAGGTGAAATGTTTCCCTCCAATTCCAAGGCTATTCAACGCGTGCTTCGCCCCTCCTCGATCCCATATCCGTTGAAGCTCGCTCTTCATGCGCGTGGGCTGGTCTTCCCATCGGTGGCCAGCTAGATCTGCGCGGCTCTAATGATCATATGCCCCCCAGCCTCCCCCCTCGCTGCATCACAAGGATAGCAGGTCTTGCATGTGCTAGCGTGGGCCGGCCCTACTGGAGGAAGAGGGGGCAGGCGGCATGATGGAGGCTGCGTCGGAGCTGTGTATGGGGATTTTGATCATGTGTGCTGCTTGATCTGGCAGTCCCATCGGAGCTGCCGCCGGATGGGCCGTAGTCACCGTGTCTGCAATGATAGATCTATGTGACTCTAGTCTGCGATGGCGGACCTTCTGCGGATTGCAACATCCATCGAAAGGTCTTTGTGAGGGTCCTCTCCCTAGATCTGGTGGTTGACTTTGGCACAGAGTTGCAAATTACAGGCGACGACTTGACGCAAAGGATGGTTGTGTAGTGACAACGGTCGCACATTGTATATAGCTACTAGGTCATGGAAAAGAGGTGGCGACAACACGTAAGTGAAGTTGGTGATGGTGCTATTCGAGCACCCAGTCTCGAGCTCCAGGGTGAAAGCCTAGGTCTGACCTTCTGTTAGTTATACCTAGCAATGGTGAAGTTTTTACGTCATTACCTTGTTGAAGGCATTGCTCGGATATGCTCGGACTACACTAGTGCAGAACCGGGCATTAGCACCGGTTCGTAAGGCCCTATAGTGCCGGTTACATAACCGGCACTAATTTGTGGTCACTAAAGGCCGCCCCCCCTTTAGTACTGGCTCAGCACGAACCGGTGCAAAAGGACAACCACGTGGCACGAGCCAGCTCCGGGGACCTGGAGCCCTTTAGTACCGGTTGGTAAGACCAACCGGTACTATAAGGTTTGGGGGGTTTTTAGTTTTATGATTTCTTTTTCATTTAATTTTGTGTTTCCATTTTAATTCTTTTTCGTTTGCTGGTATTTTACGATACCGCACATTGTACACGTTATGCATATATATATATATATATATATATATATAGAATTTCTAGTAGAACCAATCATGCATATATATATCACATCAATGTCTCACAAATTAAACCACCATATTAATTAATTCACACATACACACATGTATAGCTATATACAATTTCTCCTACATATATGAATGTTGCCTTCGGAGCCAGTGGCATTAGCCTAATTGGTGCCTTCGGAGCACGATGACAATTGAAAGTGGTTTTCATGGGGGCGGTAGCGGGTAATAGAATTCTCCATTCGGATTTATGACCTGGTCGAGCAAAAATCCCGCTATTTCCTCTTGAAGTGCTTCTACGCGCTCCCTTTCTATGAGCTTCTCCCGCACCTCTTTGAACTGTTAAGAAGGAGATCAATATGCATGTGTATTAGTTGTGTGACTAGATATCGATAATGGTGTAAAAATTGTGAATAGTGTTCTGACAAGTGTACCCATTGCTATCTTTGAGATCTGCTCCTTTCGGACGCCATCATGCGAATGTTCTCGCAAACGCAGAATGCACAGATCAGTCCCTCCGCTACCGCTTCAGGCCTTTACGAGAATGGAATTTGATCAGATAAAAATTAATCAAGCATGATAATTAAAGAGATGGCAGCTAGCTAGCTAGCTAGTACTACTTAATTACTTACCTTGGGTCGAACCCATTGAAGCTTTTGTTTCCATTCACCTTCCGTGACGCTGATGAATCTTGCCCAAGCCCCGCTTGCCACCGACAAAGAAAATGAATAAAGGGGTTATTAAATAGTTCATATCATGAAATGACGAACTAAATAGGCCGAGATATATAGTTAATAATGATTGAAATTACCTGTTGACTATCCCATACAAGATGTTAAAGTCAGTTTTTTTTAGATTAGTGAGTCCAGTACTTCAACTGTTCCGGCGTCAACTTTAATGATACACAAGACCCAGTGAAATCTGCATGCACACACGTTTACATGTCTTAATTAAGCGGGCATATGTAAGCAAAAACATGTAGCTAGCTAGTAGGCAAAACAGAGAATTTGTAGTACAAGACAATATGACTCACCCGAAGTGGTAAGGAAGTAGTATATCTTCATTGTATTTGAGGCGCTTCAAGAACTCTAGCATGCTGTCCTCTACTTCCTTTGCAAGACGTTCATTTATCTTCCATGTGAATTCATTAACGGTGTTTGGGTCAATGAACCCAATGCCAAAGCGTCCACCTTTTCTCATTTCATATATCTTCATCCTGCATAATACCACAGAAAAGAATATAGTGAGGATAATTACAGGTAATGATTGATCAAAAGGATCACTACAGCTAGGTTGAGACTTAAATTATAGAAATAAATCAATTACAGACAATAGCAACTAACGATAGATTTGTCGAGTGCGTCTTGATTGTATAACTGAAACAGTTCTGAATACTCAACGAACCCAGCTTTCTCATGGTAGTAATGGTCCTGCTTGACATTCACCATGAGGGACACTCGCTCTGAAATCTTGGTAATGTTCATGTACCATTGATGCAATTCATACATTCTTGTTGGGAGGTTCTTGGCCTTGTCTGGCGCGACCAAAGGTTGGCCCCGGACATATTTCCGTTTTACTTCATCCTCTCTAAGCAAAGGCATGGGCTCGATCTCGAGGAGTTGTCCAACAGTGATGTTGAGAACTTCAGCCTGCATTATATGCTCCTCCATCTTCTCCCCCTCAATTCTTTTCAATTTTTCTTTCAAGTACTCGTTTTCTCTTTCAACTAAATTTAACCTCTCGACAATAGGGTCGGTTGGAATTTCCGGTTCACATACCTCCTAGATAAAAATATCTATGTCAACTTGATGGGCATAATTTGTCATAAACACGAAATGCAACTAATAGTTTTAAAAGAGAATATACCACATCCGAATCATAACAAGGACGAGGGCGGCGGGGACGGATATCAAAACCATGGCACTATGTATAACAAACAACGTACGGGTAAGATAATTATTACATGATTAACTATATATCCAAATCACACAAACATCAATTTTTTATATAAAATTTCATGAACAAGAGGCTCACCACAAGGTGGTGCCGGTGACGGACAGTCTGGGCGATCGACGGTGGTTACGACGGAGATTTAGAAGGCACTAAGTAAACCACACCTACATATGCAAACTAAGTGTTATTTTTGACCTCAAATTGCATATAAATCAAATACTAGCACATATATATATTTCCTCCCAAATTACTAAACTCACAAATTAGTAACTATACAAAGCATGGGAAGAGCTAATCTAGCAATGAGAGTTGAAAGGACAAAGTTGCTAACCTTTGTGATCATTTGAATGGATGGGGCCTTCAAATCTTGACAAATTTTGGGCAAAATTTGTGAGGAGCTCGAGGGGAAAGGGGAAGAACAGAGGAGAAGTGAGGGAAAGGGAAGAACAGAGTGGCTCGGGTGGAGGAAGGGTTATATGTCGTCGACCTATAGTACCGGTTCGTGGCACGAACCGGTACTAAAGGTGCTGGAGGGGGCCCAGACTGACAACATCCTGCCACCACCTTCATTAGTACCGGTTCGTGGCACGAACCGGTGCTAAAGGTTAGCCACGAACCGGTACTAATGAGAGCGGCCCGGCTAGCCGTTGGAACTGGCACTAATGTATACATTAGTGCCGGCTCTAATACAAACCGGCACTAATGTGCTGCACGTTTGACCTTTTTTCTACTAGTGCTAGTTCTTCACGGTGAAACCCTAGATTCTGTCCATCGATGGTTGGATCCTGTGACGGCGGCGATTGAGCGCCACACCCTTCTTGAACGTGTTGTTGTTGAAGAATTTCATTGTCCATGTTGTGTCATGAGATGGTCGGTGTGGATATGGTCTTTATTGTACTTTGCCGATCACGGTTTGTATCTCTTTGGGGTTCTTTTTCCTTTTTTCCTTGCCCATGCATAGCTTTGGTCTTACATGACTTTGCTATTCACCGATGAGTTTTTGTGTGCGTGTGTTGGTGTTGGTTGTGTGCATCTTGGTTATGCAGAGGCCGGGTGTGTGCTCATTGTGTTTGTATCCTTTTGATGCTTCATCTTGAGTCAATAAAATCCACCATTTATCAAAAAAAGGAGTTGATGGCGAGATTCATATCGAGAATGATATTATAAAGCCTATCGTGTGTCTCCTCAGATGCCAATTAAGTAATGAGTTTGTAATGGCTATTTCAAGCTGCACCACTCACCTCACATGTTACTTGAGAAGAAGAGGGAAACAGGTCAGTTTGGCATGGCTGTCTAGGAGGGACTGAGCACATAATTACTTGACATGGTCAAGTATATTGCAACAATAGGTTAAAAGGAACGCAACACCTCCAATTCCGGAAACGTCGTTGATGTCCCCACTTATAAGCTTACCATCGATAGGAAGGAGCAGCCTAGGTGGCTTCCTTAACTGCAGAGTCAGCTCGCCAACAAAAAAACGCTATCATTCCCATGCTAGAAGCCCGACAATGTTGTATCTTCCTCATTTAGTCCTTGAAGATGAACTACAGCTCCGACTCCTTGTTTTAAGAGACTATAGTGTTCATAATTTATGTCCCTCCAAAAAAGTTCATAACTTCTACAACGCTATTCAGTTTTTGCTGATCTGCCATCGAACAAACAAAAGAAACTCCAAAATATTCTATTTATGCAACCATAGTATATGCTCTTAACCTAAATCTTACACGAAACACTTATACAGATATTAGTATATAGAGGAACTATTGTGGAATTTCAATTAAAAAGGAAGTGAGCGATCATGATATCTAGTAAAACATGTATATCAACTCAAAAACATAAAATTTGCATGTACCTTCAGACTGTAGCATGTGTTGGAATTAACCTTTAGTAAGAGAATAAAAAATAGAAAAACGTTCAGAGTTGGACTGAACCAAGTAACACAACACTTTGAAATTGGTTGAGTTATTTCACTGACCACCTAGATAGGACGTGATGCTTATAATCACGCCCACCTGAAGCATCAAAGATGACAGTGACCAGAAGCACGAAAGATGACAGAAGATTGTCTTCAGTATGTTGTTTAGAAAGCAGCAACATAATTTATGATGCCTTACGTATACATAAAGATATTTAACTTGGACCACCTGAAGCATGAAAGAAGATAGTGACAAGCATGAAAAAGACAGTCTTCAGTACGCTTTTCTAAAAGCAACAAGATAATTTATGACTTGTATATACATCAAGATATTTCACGAAAAATAGATTGAGGGAGGCTAGTTACAGATGTTGGCACATAGAGCTATTCAACGGGAACAAATTACTTGGTAATGTTTTACTTGAACAATGAATATGAGCTCATGCATAAATTCCATTGGGCATACTTGAATCAGACAAATGCCCAATGCAGCTGAGATGATACCCCTGCCAGTAAGTAAGAAACATGTCGTAGAGCTGTTGCAAGTAATGCATATGTTGTATATCATGATGCGTGACAAATAGAGAAAAACTTGGGGTGGAAACCCTATATCAACACCGAATTAGAACAAATCAGGCCTAGTACAAATAGAGAAAAACCGGGGAATCCTATATCAGCACTGGATTAGAACAAATCGGTCCTGTCCCAGGCATGTCCGAAAGGAGGAGGTGACGGAGTAGACTTACGTTTATTCTTCATATAGTCCTTGAAGCTGAACTGTGACTCTGGCTTACCCTAGAGGATGTTCATGAGACTATTGATGCCCCACCCAGCCTCCAGATCGATCTTCTTGAGATCCGGTCGCTGATCTGCCATCGCCATCATACCCACCGGTTTTGCCCCGGGATGGCTGCCATAAACCCTAGAGGAGGCTAGCTTCTCTTGCATCTGTCGCTTTGTCGGGGGTTGAGATAGTGGGGATGGAAGATGAGGAGGCCAGCTTATGAGAGATTCAGGATGTTTCGTGTTGGGGAGGTTTGCTTCCGCTCCCACTGCTTGAGGGGCGTGGATTGTCGATCACGGAGGGGTCATCTTGTAGGATGGCAAGGACCTCTTATGAGTTGCAACAATGGTAACTGAAGCCACGTGCTGGTAAAAAAACCTTCGGGGGGATATGCCATCAAGCGATGCCACGTGAACATGGAGAAAAAATGAAGAGACAAAGTGACGTGGATGAAAATTGCTGAGGTGATACATGATGATGTGGATGGGCTGCATGCTGAGAGAATTGATAGAAGTGGGGATCAACTTCTTAAGAATGTAAGATTATAGAAACGTTGGAGACATATCAGCATCCCCACGCTTAACTCCTACTCGCCCTCGAGTAGGTAAATGATAAAAGAAATGATTTATGAAGTGTGAATGCTAGGAAAGTGCACAAGTTTGACCAGTGATAATATCAATCACTTTTCCTAGCATCATAATAGGAACTCTTTCTCATAAAACTTATCATGATAAAGTAGCAATTGAAAATGGAATATTTGTTGTGGAAAGCTATCCATCATATTCATCACATATTCTTTTCTTTTGTAGTATGGACATTTGGATTTTTATCTGGTTCAAAGCAATAGTCTAGTTTTGACATGAAGATTTAAATACTCAAGCATATCAATAAGCAACCATCTCTTTCAAAATAAGTTATCCCTAGCCCATCATGCTTAGTCGTTGATCCATTAATGACACACACTCGCATATTAGCTACATCCAATGCTCAAGTGTGATCATAGTGCCCCTTAGTTGGTGTTTTATAAGAGAACATGGAGACTCAAATAAAAATAAAAATTACATAAAGTAAATAGGTAGGCCCTTCGCAGAGGGAAGTAGGGATATGTAGAGGTGCCAAAGCTCAAAGCGAAAAAGAGAGATAAAAACATTTTGGGTGGCATGCTTGTCCTGTCAACGAAAACGATCGAGTAGTTACCAATACATTCCATGCTAGATATATCATAGGAGGTTCCCAAACAAAAAAATAAAGTTTACTCCTTTTCCACCATTCTTTCACATTCCACGGCTAGCCGTATCCACTGGTACCGTCCATACCAACGCTTTCCAAGTAATTTATTATTTGACAACATAAAGTGAATTCATTTTTGATTTCGGGACTGGGCATCCCCATTACCTTTGTCGTACTCTCGTGCCATGACAAGTGAATAAACACTCATCTTGAGAATAACACATCTAGCATGGAAAAATATTAGCCACCCCCTACCGTTTCATGAGTGGTACAAGCACACAAAAAGGAAATTATTTTGAAAGTTAGGGATGGCACATACAAATTTGCTTAGAAAGGCAGTGAAATACCGCATATAGGTAGGTATGATGGACTCATATGGCAAAACTGGGTTTAAGAATTTTGGATGCACAAGTAGTATTCCTACTTAGTACAAGCGAAGCCTAGCAAAAATATTGAGAAGCATCCAACCAAGAAAAGAAAAATCTCATAAGAGAGCATTGAGCATAAGTCACACCAAATAATGCACCACAAGTAGGATGTAATTTCATTGCATAACTATTGACTTTCGTGCTTGCATAGGGAATCACAAACCTTAACACCAATATTCTTACTAAATCACAATTACTCATCAATATGACTCACACATTACTATCATCATGTCTCAAAACTTAGGCTCAACCGATACTAACCGATAATTGTTGAAGAAGAAAGGTGGGATGCCTACCAGGGCATCCCCAGGCTTAGATGCTTGAGACTCATTGAAATATTATCTTGGGATGCCTTGGGCATCCCCAAGATTGAGTTTTTGTGCCTCCTTAATTCCTTTTATATCACGGTTGCCCTAAATCTTAAAAACTTCATCCACACAAAACTCAACAAGAAATCGTGAGATACTTTAGTATAAATCAATGCAAAACCTTATCATTCTATACTGTAGCAAATCACTAAAATTATTATTTAAAATTGCATACTAAATGCCTCTACATATTTAATACTCCTATCCACAAATAGAATCATTAAACAAGCAAACATATGCAAACAATGCAACCATAACAACAATCTGCCAAAACTATACAGTCTGTAAAGAATGCAAGAACAATCATACTTCTGTAACTCCAAAAATTCTAAAAATTTACCACACTGTAGAAAATTTATCACAGCTTATTTTGCAGAATGTTTCAACATTATATCACATTCAGACGTTTCTCAGGAATTTTGCAACAGCGATAAACTTTCTGTTTTGAAACAGCAACATGTAGACTTGCAAAATAAGCATGGTAAATGTTATCCTTGACATTTTTATTGAAAAGAAAGATGCAAAACAGTATTCTAAATAACAGCAAGCAAATCCTAACAAAAGAAAGTGACGCTCCAAGCAAAACGCATATCATGTGACGAATAAAAACGTAGCTCCAAGTGAGGTTGTCGATAATGTTGGAGAAGAAAGAGGGGATGCCTTCCGGGGCATCCCCAAGCTTAGTTGCTTGGATCTTCCTTGAATATTACCTTGGGGTGCCTTGGGCATCCCCAATCTTAGGGTATTGTCACTCCTTATTCTCCTCATATCGACATCTCATCCAAAACTTGAAAAGTTCAATCACACAAAACTTAACGGAACTTTGTGAGATAGGTTAGTACGATAAAGAGCAAACCATTTCACTTTGGTACTGTCAAAGACAAGACTCATAATTGTTTCCACACAATGCCTATTGTAGCATATCATTTCCACAATTTACGTTGAGCAATATAAGCCATAGAAACTAGGAAACAAGTGAACTATGCATTGAAAACAAAATCTGTCAAAAACAGAACAGTCTGAAGTAATGTGTACTCCCACCATACTTATACTACTACAAAAATTCTGAAAAATTTGGAAAACTTAGGAAATTTGGATATCTATCACCTGTAAAATATTCAGATCAAAATCACGTGGCAGTGAATTTTAGAAATTCCTGGACTGGGTGCAAAAGTTTATGTTTTTGCACATAATCAAGAACCTATCATCCACACTATCCCAAAGGCTTTACTTGGAACTTTGTTGAAACAAAAGCTATAAAACATGATTACTACAGTAGCCTAACACTGGTACAACGAGGTGCTATACAAACGGTTTTTAACCCCTTTCCGCGACGGCGTTCGAAACCGTCACCTAGTGAGTGTGGGCGATAGGGGGGTCCTTCCCACACGACCCAGAAACCGTCAGGGATATGCCCTCCTGGCACACACACTCGGCAAAATGAGGTCGTGTGCAACCGGCAAGCGAGCAAATACAGTTATACATACAGTAGTGCTAAAAATACAATTATACAGGTGAAATCATTTCCGGTCGTAAGTACATCCCACACAGTCTGTCCCCGCTAAACGTTTCCGTTTGTAAATACATCCCACACGGTCGCTGCAAGGAAAACGTTTCCATTCGTAGGTACATCACACACAATTTTCCCTGTTAAATCGTTTGTGATAGCGTTCCCATCGCACACAATATTAACAATTTTATCATTTGCATTATTGAATGCATCACACATGGTGCATAGAAGAAAATGTGTGGCAAAGGCTGTCCATCACACATAGTTTTTATGCGGTAAACGTTTGCGCAAGGTGGCCTAATGCAAACAATTTTGAAGAGAATGTCATGTGTGATTGTTCATCGATTCATAACGGTTTATTCCTGAAACTGTGTGCGTTGCCTTAGGTCATCGCCCACGGTATTTTCTCAATAACCATTTGCAATAGCGAAAACCAATTAGCAGGCTAATTAGCCATTAGCAGGCTAATTGTCATATTATTAATAATCCATTTATTAATCTAATTGACATTCATAATAAACACATAATATATTTCATTCCCATATTAAGGAAACAGAATTTCATAATTGAAATACATCAGAGTACAACATGATATAGCTTCAGCACTCATCTACCCATTACACAACTACACCAGCACCAAGTTTCACATCCAACATCTAGAACCTTTTGAAATTAGCATCATAGACGGTACATAGATAGATGCATCTCATGGGGAAAAATGCTGAAGCAGAAGGCGAATATTGAGCCTTCATTGATGTTGAAGGTCTTTGCAACTTTAGGCTAGTGCCTGTGGATGATTGACCATCCATCCTTTGTCTTCTTCAAGAACACTTCAATATTGAACCATGGGTGTTGTATGAAAACATTCCTTGCCTCCTGACCATAGAGGTGGTTTGAGAGGTAATCATCAGTGAACTGTTTTGGAATGGCAGGAAAACAAGGATGTGCATAAATATCTTCTCTATATTGGAAATGGGGCAAAGGAATAAAAAAGGAAAGGTATAATAGTTAGTACCATCTTGTAGTGAACTGATGTCTTCTTCATTGTGCAGACAAAGATCATGTTATTTTTTGTCGCTAATTTCTTTATCCTAACAATCTCTCTGAGTTTCTTGACTTGATTGATATTCATGGATAACTCATTTCCCCATATGCAAAAAGGGTCGAACAGTGGATCAAAACCTCTGACAGCAGGACCTACATGTGCAAGACCAAATTGTTAAAAACTTAAATATTAAAATGGTTCCTGCAATTCACAATAATGTGCTATTAGACAAAGGACCATGCATGTGCTAACCTCGGTTGTAAACCTCAGTGCTTTCCATTGTTTCCTGCAACACATATAAGGTAGTTAGTCATCAAGGTTAAGTAAGGATCCGCATGCTATCAGTAAAATATGTTGATGAAAATAAGCACATTGCATATTCATCAGATTAATTCAAGCCACATGGAGACCCCATTTATCCAAACCAAGCATGATTAAAAACTAGGAAATATAGCACTTGTATATGTTTCTCATGTATTAAGTGCAGCCAAATTCGATTTATTCCTCACATGCACAACAACACAAAATTCCACCGACGACAATTGGACATCGCATTGCAGAATTGAACCAAGCAGTTAACTAAACACCACAACAAATGAACCAAACATTAACTGAGCACCACATTGCACAATATAACATACTCCTAATAGAAGATCAGACAGTTAACCGAACCAAGCATGCTTAACAACTTGCAAATATAGCAATTGTATTCATTTCTCATGTATTTAGTACAGCCAATTTTGATTTACTTCTCACATGGTATACAATAATAGAATGGACCCACACTATTGAACATCGCATTGCAGAATTGAACCAAACAGTTAACTAAACACCACAACACAAATGAACCAAACGTTAACTGAGCACCACATTGCACAATGTATAACCAAACCAAGCATGCTTGACAACTTGGAAATATAGCAATTGCATTCATTTCTCATGTATTTTGTAAAGATAAATTCGATTTATTTCTTACATGGAAGACAGTACAAAATTGCAGCCTGAAGAATTGAACATCACATTTGTAGAATTGAACCAAACAGTTACCTGAAGACGACAACTAATTAACCAAACAGTTAATAAGTGAGCACCATACTGCATGACATATAGAACATATACACAGGAGCAACAGATTGCATGGTAAAATTAGATAGCACAATTCACTAGAATTTGTTAAGGAAAGGCAGGAGCAGTACACGCAAGGGGTAAACCGAGCATACTTAACCGGCATAGCTGGCAAATGGCAAGGTGCTCCTCCAAGATCTGGGGGTCGGCACGAATGGTAGCCATCGTGACCTCATCCGCGCGTACGGCCACGATTTGCTTCTCCGCTGCCAAATGCTCCTTGAGCTCCTGGCTATACCGCGTGCACCATGGCTTAGGGCAGCGCTTATTTTGTGGAGGGGTCAGTGATTTGGGTGGAAGGTGTCGTGCCGGCGGTCGGGGCATGTGGGATTTGGAAGGAGGAGGAGGATGGGGGTCTGGTGTGGATTACCTGCCTGGATAGACGATGCCGAGCAGCGTGAAGGAGGGTCACCGACAAGGGGGGCGGCGCTGCAAGCAAGGAGTGAAGGTTTCAACTTGGAAAGGAAGGCGGAAACAGGGGAAATGTGGATTTTGGTAAGTGGGAGGGGGAGGTGAGGTAGATATTTCCGCGGAAGCCGAAAATTTGGAATCGCTTGAGCAAAAAAACTGGCGCGCAAAGTGTCATCAGACACGGTCCCTTATTCAGAACTGTGTACAATATGTGAACATCACAAACAATTCAGATAGCTTAGCCCGTGTGTGATGAGTTTGAACGTCAAAAATTTTGGTTCCAATTTCCCTGGTTACAGTGCTCATCCACGTCATTGCATAATTTGGGTTTACAAAGGAGACTACAGCACACCCACACTTCTAAATCGAGCAAGTTCAGCAATTAAACAGAGCTAGCTGGCCTAAACATTACTCTAACAAATTAAAGACCGGCGCTCTTAATTAAACAAAATAAAGAGTACTACTACGGCTGGTGCTCATCGATCTCCGCCGCCTCCTCCATGTCCAGCTCATGCCCGACGGTCTCCTGGGGAAGGAGCTCCATGGCATCCATCGCACCATATTCGGCAAGCATCTCGCCATCCGCGTCCGCCATCTCTTTGGAAAAGTCCTCCATGAGCTGGGCGTGGGTGGCCGCGATCTAGGCTTGGACGGGCTCCGTCGTTGCAAGGTATGCTGTGGAGGAACGGACGGCTGCTCGAACACCCACCGTTGTCGGAGAAGCTTTGTTCGTGGGTTGTCGTGGGTTGCCGACCATTGTCGGAGAAGCTTCATTCGATTTGTGTGGTGACCGCCACGAGCTGGGCGTGGGTGGCCTCGACATGGTCGTGGGTGGCCTCCATTAGGGCTAAGGCCGCCACAGTGCAATGGACAGCTTTTGTGCCGCTCTCGCCAGCTGCTATCCCCGAGGCAGCTGTTGCTTCCACCACCTGAGAAGCAACAACGGCCGTTTGGGCTGCCTTGGCCGCCCTATCGCAGATTGCGTCCGCGCTCATGCACCTTGTTAGCACGCGCATGGTGGTTGCGGCCGCGCTCTCGCCAGAGTGGGCCGCCGAAGTTGCCCTCACGATGCGGGTCCATGTCCCCATCTCACCGTCGACAACTGAACAGTGAAATTACATTTGGGGAGCGAGCTAGTGTGCTTGACACACCGGCTGTGGACTGTAGCTGACGCACCTTCTCGCGTAAGCCATAGGCGTACTATACACCGACGGTGCTCCAGGATATTTTGTACTATATCTGACACGGTTGGTGATAATAAACTGTGTGGGATCTACTTGAATTTTAATTTTGATTTGAATTACATAATGGGGTCATAGTGGCAATGGACGGTGTTTGAATTGCTAGACCTTTTATCTACAGTGAAGATGCAACTATATGTGCGCCGTAAAAAAATTGGAATTATTTCAGGGTTCATTTGGAAATTTTAAACATTAAATTGGTTTTCTAGCCATTTCAGGCGCACAATTCAAAATTGAAGCACATGCTCTAGTCCATAAAAACGGATTGCAAAATTAAATGTTTGTCCTTGGTTGCAAGCTTAGGTCACATGCAAGAAATGAGAATGAATGTCAAACACCTTGACACTGTCGCTCAACCGCTAACATTGGGGTACATGCTTTTAACATTCTAGTAAATCGTAAACTCATCTGAAAGTCATGAAACTTGACATGATATCATGGAACGGCAGCGACATGTCGTGGTAAAATTATTGTCCCATTTGGGGCAGGTGTGGGTATAAGCTTCTCGCAAACCAGAGCTTCTCTCATAACAAGCTTGATGGGTTCAGTAGGGTACGTCCACCTTGGGAAACGAAACGATATATGTTGCCTCTTCTTACTTTCAAAATATTTCTCGTGTCAACATAGAACAACACGAGTGGTGTGTCAATTTTTTGGATTTTTCGGGGTTCGCTTGGACATTTTTATACATTAACTGAGTTTTCTATGCAGTCATGTGCATAATTCAAATTTGAACTACATGCACATGCTCTAATGCATATAAATTAGTTAAAAATTCAAATATGTGTCCTTGGTTGCATGCTTAGGTCTCATGCAAGAAATGTGAATGAATGTCAAACACCTTGCCATCGTCACTCGGCCGCAAACATTGAGATACCTGGTTTTTAAATTCTATAAATCCAAAACTCATCTGAAATTCATGAAACTTGGCATGCTATCATGGAGCGGCATCAACATGCCATAGTAAAAATTTTGTCCCATTTGGGGCAGGTTTGGGAATATGCTTCTCACAAACCAGAGGTTCTCACCACAAGCCTGACGGTTTCGGTAGGGAACGTCCCACCTTTGGGGACGAAACAATATCCATTGCCTCTTATTGCTTTCAAACAGTTTCTCATGTCAACATAGAACAACAGGAGTGTTGTGTCAATTTTTGGGATTGACATTTTTATGCATGAAATGCATTTTCAATGCATTTATGAGCACAATTCAAATTTGAACTACATGCACATGCTCTAATGCATATAAATTGGTTGAAAATTCAAACTTGTGTCCTTGGTTGCATGCTTAGGTCCCATGCAAGATGGGAATGAATGTCAAACACCCTGCCACCATCAATCGGCCGCAAACATTGAGATTCCTGGTTTTTAAATTCTAGTAAATCCAAAACTCGTCTGAAATTCATGAAACTTGGCATGCTATCATGGAGCGGCATCAACATGCCGTGGTAAATTTTTTGTCCCATTTGGCGCAGGTTTGGGGATATGCTTCTCAAAAACCAAAGGTTCTCACAATGAGCCTGATGGTTTCGGTAGGGAACGTCCCACCTTTGGGGACGAAACATTATCCGCTGCCTCTTATTTCTTTGAAATTTTTTCTAATGTCAACATAGAACAACAGGAGTGTTGTGTCAATTTTTGGGATTTTTCGGGGTTCGTTTGGACATTTTTATGCACTAATTGATTTTTCAATGCATTAATGTGCATAATTCAAATTTGAACTACATGCACATGCTCTAATGCACATAAATTGTTTAAATATTCAAATCTGTTTCCTTGGTTTCATGCTTAGGTCCCATGCAAGAAATGGGAATGAATGTCAAACACCTTGCCACCGTCACTCGGCCGCAAACGTTGAGATTCCTGGTTTTTAAATTCTAGTAAATCCAAAACTCGTCTGAAATTCATGAAACTTGGCATGCTATCATGGAGCGGCATCAACATGTCGTTGTAACTTTTTTTGTCCCGTTTATGGCAGGTTGGGTATAAGCTTCTCACAAACCAGAGCTTCTCACAACTAGCCTGTTGGTTTCGGTAGGGAACGTCCCACCTTTGGGGATGAAATGATATCCGCTGCCTCTTATTGCTTTTAAATATTTTCTAGTGTCAACATAGAACAACAGGAGTGTTGTGTTAAATTTAGCAATTTTTCGGCATTTGTTTGGACATTTTTATACACTAACTGGGTTTTCTTGGCATTTTATGTGCATAATTCAAATTTGAACTACATGCACATGCTCCAGTGCATATAAATTGGTTGAAAAATCAAACCTTTGTCCTTGGGTGCATGCTTAGGTCCCATGCAAGAAATGGGAATGAATTTCAAACACCAGGGCATTGTTGATTGCCGGCAAAACATTGAGATACTTTGTTTTTAAATTCTAGCAAATCTGAAACTCGTCTGAAATTCATGAAACTTGGCATGCTACTAGGGAATGGCACCCGACAAGCTGTGGTATTTTTCGTATCCATATTGAGAGAAGAAGCACTCGAATAACAGCCAACAAAGGCATTTTCAAACAAATAGCTGACACTCTAACATCGCAAACGTTCGTATAATTCAAATCGTGTGCGTTATGTTAACCATTCATGTGACGCCACATGTATTGGTTTTAATGGCTATAGTAGGTGCCATGCGGACAGCTGCTTGACCGAACGGGAGGCGTGCGAGAGTAGTCCTGTGCACAGGCTGACCGAGAGGCGTGCAAGCTATCCTCCAATGGCAGGCTCACCGGGAAGCGTGCAAGCTATACGCTGCGCAGGCTCACTGGGAATCGAGCCCTTTAACTTCCATGGCCACCCGCCTTCCTCTTCATTAATGGCGCGTGAGCCACTGCTTAATATGGACGGCCTTACTGTTTGCCTCCCATTCCCCTCCCTCCCGCAAACCTGCAACAATGCCATGGCGCAGACAGATCATCTGCCACTAGTCTTCAAGTTTGGTGAAGTTGACTTCGAGACGGAGAAGATAGAAAATAAGGAGGAATAGGGCCTCATGGACATGACCTAGAACGAGCTGGCCGCGACTGTTGCTGCCCCCGCTCCCGTCCCAGCTCACATCCCCGCGCCCGCACTAGCGACCATCCCCGTAGCATTGACGGGCTAGTCGCTGAGCACTATCGCAGATCTAGAAGCCGCGGGCGTCACCGAGGTCTCCGCGGACCCGCGCGAGCTCGTGTACATGCCAGCGCCCGTGCCCATGCCCGTGCGCGCCCCGCCACCTACCGCGGCACCGGACCCCATGCGTTTGGCTACACCCGCCGCGCCCATGCCCGTGCGCGCACCCCCTCAACGGCATGGGACACCGCCGTCGACCGCTACCTCTTAGTGCCGCCAGCTGCCGTCCTCCTGCACCCCGCCCGTCGATCGTGCGACTACATTATGTTTGATTTACAAGTGAAGAACATTCTGTGTTGCCTTGAAGACTTCAACAACGGCATCCCGGAGGACGACAACGACAAGGACGGCGTAGCACGCCGCCTCCGCCGCCACCGGAAATATTTTTTTCTTGGGTTTAATATTGTATCTCGATCACAAACGTTTTAGTTAGAACACCTGTATGCAAACCGACAACTTCCCCAAGAAGCCAAGGGAAAATGTGCCGAGTAGGATTTGTGCAGCTCTTGATCGCAAACGTTTTAGATAGAACACCCGTATGCAAAGCGAGAGCAGGATTTGTGCATCTCTTCAACGCAAACGGTTGGTTTGGATGACCCGTGTGCAACCACTTACAGACAATGTCACGCCCAATATGCGACCCTATCCAAGAGGAACTCGAAGGTCCCACCAAGGATAGACCCGCATATTGAAACGCTTTTGCAAGATGGATATCATTACATCAACATTACATAAATAGATGGGGATACATCCGAAAGGCATACAATGCCACACGAATACAACAATACAACATACAAGAACAACATCCGACTACGGATGAATCATAAACAGAAACTCAAACAATATCCACCCTGCTAGCCCAGGCTGCCGACCTGGAACCTATCCCCTGATCGAAGAAGAAGCAGAAGAAGAACTCCAAAACAAGCAAACATCACTGTCACGTCATGATCATCGCATAACCTGTACCTGCAACTGTTGTTGTAGTAATCTGTGAGCCACGAGGACACAGCAATCCCATTACCATGGGTATCAAGACTAGCAAAGCTTAATGGGAAAGGAAGGGGTAAAGTGGTGAGGTTGCAGCAGCGACTAAGCATGATATGGTGGCTAACATACGCAAATGAGAGTGAGAAGAGAAACAAAGGAACGGTCGTGAAGCTAGCAATGATCAAGAGGTGATCCTGAACTCCTACTTACGTTAGACATAACCCAGAAACCGTGTTCACTTCCCGGACTCCGCCGAGAAGAGACCATCGGCTACACACGCGGTTGATGCGTTTTATTTAGGATCTGGTGTCAAGTTATCTACAACCGGACATTAACAAATTCCCATCTGCCACATAGCCGCGGGCACGGCTCTCGAAAGTTTATACCCTGCAGGGGTGTCCCAACTTAGCCCATGACAAGCTCTCGCGATCAACGAAGGAATAGACCTTCTCCCAGGAAGACCCGATCAGTATCGGAATCCCGGTTTACAAGACATTTCGACAATGGTAAAACAAGACCAGCAAAGCCTCCCGGCGTGCCGACATCCTGATAGTAGCCGCGCTTATCTCGTCTCAGGCCATGTCCGAATGAGCAGTCCGTACAACTAAAACCAGACCTCAAGTTTCCCTGAGGGGACGCTGCAAAGCGCTCTAGTTTGGACCAACACTTAGACAAGCATTGGCCCGGGGGCGCTAAAATAAAGATGACCCTTGGGTTAATTACTCCCAAGGGAAAGGTAGGTGGTGGTGAGGCAAATGGTAAAACCAAGGTTGGGCCTTGCTGGAAAAGTTTTATTCAAAGCGAACTGTCAGGGGGGTCCCATAAATCACTCGACCGCGTAAGGAACGCAAAATCCGGGAAAATAACACCAGTATGACGGAAACTAGGGCGACAAGAGTGGAACAAAACACCAAGCATAAGGCCGAGTCTTCCACCCTTTACCAAATATATAGATGCATTAATAATATAAGAGATATTGTGATATCCCAACATAAACCCTGTCCACCATGGAGCAATCTTCAACTTCACCTACAACTAGCAACGCTATAAGAGGGGCTGAGCAAAGCGGTAACATAGCCAAACAGTGGTTTGCTAGGAATGGTGTCAAAGGTTAGGGGTTCATGGCAATTTGGGATGGCTTGATAAACAGGTGATAGGTAGCGCAGCATAGCGATAGAACGAAACAACTAGCATGGCAATGATAGTAGTGAGATCCAGGGTAGCGGTCATCTTGCCTGAAATCCCGCAAGGAAGAAGAACGAGTCCATGAAGAAGATGAAGCCACGAAGACGAACCGCACGTAGACGAACGCATCCTCATGATCGCAACGAAACGGGAACTATCGAGAAGAAGCACACAACATGGTAAACACACCACACATGAACAAGGCATGATGCACAACAAGCATGATGCATGACAAAGTCTACATGAAGCTACGGATGGCAAGAGATGATGCAAAACAAGAACAACATATCAAGGCAAGTTTAAATGAGGCCGGGAACAACATATAACAATTCCGGTAAGTCCTCATATGCATATTTCGAAATTGGTCCAGAACTGAATAAACCTTATGTTCAAGTTGTTAAACACCAAGTTAAGATGCACCAAGATGATCTACACAAAATTCTAGTCAAGTTACATATAAAGTTCATTAGATTCGGAGCTACGGTCTAGAAGATATGAGCAAAACAAGTTAAACATGGCATTGATGCTAAATGCATCCAAACATCAAGCAAACACCTCAAAACAAGGATGCAACATGATAATATGGAACTACATGCAAAATCAAGCAAGTTTCATATAGAGCACACTCAAAACGGAGCAACGGTTCAACACACCCAAACTATACAAGTCATACCAACAATCTGTCCATAACAGCAACTAGGCATCTTACAAGCATCAAAACAACAAGCTATAGCACCCCAACAAAATAACAAAAGGCATGGTCATGAAGTACAGGTAAAGGACAACAAAACATGAACACTGAGCTATCTCCAGAAACAATTAGAACATGCTCAAAAGAACATGGTAAGATTGCAAATAATAACAGTTTCAGACTTTAGCAGAATTAACATCAGGTTGCAATGTTGAGAGCTATCAAACAACATGTTACCGGAACTTATCATGGCAAACAAAGGCATGGCATGATACTACTAAATGCATAGATCAAAAGTCCCTTACTGACCATGAGCCAAAAAGGATCAGAAAATATGATGGCACCCATGTAAACATGGCAAGTTATATTACAGATTCAAACATGGCAGGAACAACAATAAGTAGGCATGTTCGTGAGCTTGAACCACTCACTACAGAGCAATACATGGCATGGCAAGGCAACCAACAGTAATAAGGCATGTTTATGAAGCCAAGCATGGCAAGAGCATGGTCATAGGATGCATGGATCACTAGGAAAACACATGGGAACTAGTGAACTTAATGTTAACAGGCTGACAGCAACATTTTCAAGCAACTTTGGAGCAAGATTACAACATGCTACATCAGGCTATAATTGCAACCAAGGGCATGAATGGATAGAGCAAGACATGTAGATCAAAACATGTTTATAGAGCATCTCCAGATTATGCCCACAATGACTAGTAGAAGCATGTTAACATAGCAACAAAATATAACAGAATCTGTCAGGAAAACAGCAACAGCAACTACCCTATTTAGCAAGCTTGATACACTCAGCACACAACTCACAAAAATACATGGTTAACACCCCTGGAAAGATGGCATGGCATAGATCAACATACATGTAGACATCAACCTCATAGGATGCACAAATCAATCATGGCAAAAATGAGAAATGAGCAAGTTATAAGAGTTTCAGCAGGTTAACATCAACATGCACTCTTCCAACAGCATTTCGGGCATCAAGATGAGCTCAAATGAAAATGATGCAATGGAACGAAATGAAGTACTCCTCGAGGCGAACAATTTGACATATTACACGTGCAAAATGGAGCAACGGATACAGAGATACAATGCGATGAACATGGCATGATTATATGCAAAATAACAGGGACTGCCGATTTTTTAAAAAAAACAGAGCAGCGCAGGTTAGCTATGAGGTGCTCGGGCGGGGATAGTGGGCAGCTCACTAAGTGGGCTCGGCCCAGGTTGCGGGGAGGAGCAGGCCTGGCAGGCCGGGGACACGTGGCGGCCCGTGGTTGGCTGCGGCGGCTGGGCGGACGTGTCCGGCGAGGGAGCGGACATGTCCGGTGGCGCGAGGGGAGCGGGGCTAGGGTTTAGACCGAGAATTTCGGGGGAGGGGATAGTTTTATAGGTAGAGGGAGCTAGGAGAGTCCAAATGAGGAGCGGTTTTCTCCCACACGATCATGATCGAACGACCGAGCGCATGGAGGGGAGTTAGATGGGTTTTGGACCACTTTGGAAGGGGTGTTGGGCTGCAACAAAAGAGGGCTTAACGGTTACCCGGTTAACCGTTGGAGTATCCAACGACCTCCGAATGGCACGAAACTTGACAGGCGGTCTACCGGTGCTATACCAAGGCCGCTTGGCAAACCTCGGGCCATTCCAAGAATGTTTAACACCCGCACAAGAGAAGAGGCAAAAGGGGGACGCCGGAGGACATAGGAGTGCCGGATTGCAAAACGGACAACGGGGAAAATGCTCGGATGCATGAGACGAACATGTATGCAAAATGAAATGCACATGATGACATGATAAAATGCAACACACAAGCAAATGACATGGCGATGACGGCGAAAAACTGGAAGACACCTAGCGCATCGAAACCGGGGCATTACAACACTCCTCCACTAACAAGAGATCTCGTCCCGAGATCTTAGGACCGAGACGGAAGGGAAAAAGGATGAGGTGAAACAAGAACTCAAGACAAGAAGCCAAGAATCGAAAGCACTCGAGAATAAGAGAGGACCGACGAGAATGACGAGAACCAAATGCTCAACGAACAAGGTAGACTCTGAAACAACTCGTTCTAACCGGAGTGGTTAGAATGAGAAAAGAAACGGATAAGACTGAGAGGATTTAGGCAGCAGTCCAGCTGAAAATGGGAGGATTAGAACGAACTTGAGAGGATGGAATGATACTTGATGAACTCTTGAAGAATGAATTAAATCATGAAGAATCACCATGAAGAACTCCGGTGAGAAAAAGATGAAGAGATAGAATTCAAGGACGGAAAGAATAAGATTAAGCCTTGCAGTGATTTAGATGGAGGTTCTGACGAAATTGGCCGAGGAAATATGAACTCCGGAAAAGAAAAGATGAAAGCACTTGGAACTAGAATTTATTCATCAAGAACAAACTCCGAAGGAAAGGATTAATCACTTGGATGAAATAAGAATAAGATTTATTGTATGCTTATCCTTCATCAAATTAAATTGATGACAATCAATGGATTTTGCATACTACTTATTCTTCTTGAAAAGGATTGAGAAGTGACATATCGCGAACTTGAGAAGGACTTCATGAACCACCGGTAGGATTGAAAAGAACGAATGTATTAATATGATAAACAAGGAAAAGAATCTTGAACGACCCACCGTAAGAATTCGAAAATGACTGATGAAATAGACTGAATCACCGGGAAGAATTAGAAGAACAAATATGCTAGAGGGGATTTAGATGTAAAAGAAGAAAGAGATCGTGAGCTGATTAAAGAACACTTGAACGAAGCACCGGGATAATTGGATAACGGTAGCTGAAATGTGAGGACGAAGAATTGTTCTGGAATGATGGCCTCCGGTGAAATGAAAAGAAATCAACTCCTGAAATACTCCAGATGGATGAAAAGAATTTGCATGACTTGAAACAATTTGATAGGATAACATTGAGTTAGCACCGCGAATCTCCAGGAGAACGGACAAGATTTAGAGGAAAAACTCTCCTTCGATCTTCAAAGCTGAGAATGACGACAAGAAACACCACCGAAATTACTGAGATACTCCGGGAGAATGAAAAGCGAAGAGGTTGAGCCGACGATGAAATGATTTTGAAAGCGATCCTGGAGAAGGCATGTGGCTGATGAAATTCATACTTACGTCACACTTGAAAAGAATTGAGAATAACTCCGGGGAAATTAGAAGAGTCAGGTAAGATCCTGGGAAAAGACCTGTGGGTTAGGGCCCACTAAAAGAAAAACACCGTTGGAAAGGATGTTGAACAGATAGATGAAGCACCGGAACAATGAAATATTTGAATGAGGTGACCACCTCGAATTAATTGGAACACGGACAAATCTCCTAAGATGACTTGAACTCCAGAATGATTGAATGGCGAGAGGCAAACGAGCAAGGAGAACACTTGAGCCGAGAGAAAGAATATGATCAACCCGAAAAACTTGAATTGAGTGCACCGGAAAAGAAAGGGGTGAAGAGTGACGAACGAGACGAGAATTCACCGGTTGAAATAATTGAGTGAAGACTAAAGAGGCACCATGCGGATGAAATTGATGGACGAAAAAGACTCGGGCTCTGGGAAGAAAAGGGTGGGAGGGCGGGAAAAACAAAGGCAACTTGGAAGGGAACCGACGAATATCTTGAAGAGAAAACACCGGTTAAAATCATTGAGGAAAGAAAGCACATACTTCGCACGAGTAGGATGGATACTCGATTACGGATCCGGTTCCGAGAGGAAGAAGGGTGGGTGGGTGGGAAAATAAAACAACTGAGGATTGAACTTGGCAAAGATGAAGAGGCTCGAGTCAACTTGACGAGAAATGCACCGGATGAAAGAGCTGGGAAACAACGATCGGAAAACCAACTGCGTGATCCTAAAGAAAAATTTGAAGGGGAAGAGGAGTAGTTCAAAACACCTACGTCAAGATTCCTCACCAGAGCGACGAAGGGACTGAGGAGTAAAAAGAATTCCTACTCTCCGATAAAACTAGACTCGGAAATCAGTTTTCTTCTAGACTCAACAACGGCCAAACTACACGATCAATCAAGGGAGGCTCCTAGGGTCAGTCGAGGCTCTGATACTAACTTGTCACGCCCAATACGCGACCCTATCCAAGAGGAACTCGAAGGTCCCACCAAGGATAGACCCGCATATTGAAACGCTTTTGCAAGGTGGAATCATTACATCAACATTACATAAATAGATGGGGATACATCCGAAAGGCATACAATGCCACACGAATACAACAATACAACATACAAGAACAACATCCGACTATGGATGAATCATAAACAGAAACTCAAACAACATCCACCCTGCTAGCCCAGGCTGCCGACCTGGAACCTATCCCCTGATCGAAGAAGAAGCAGAAGAAGAACTCCAAAACAAGCAAACATCGCTCTCGTGTCATGATCATCGCATAACCTGTACCTGCAACTGTTGTTGTAGTAATCTGTGAGCCACGAGGACTCAGCAATCCCATTACCATGGGTATCAAGACTAGCAAAGCTTAATGGGAAAGAAGGGGTAAAGTGGTGAGGTTGCAGCAGCGACTAAGCATGATATGGTGGCTAACATACGCAAATGAGAGCGAGAAGAGAAACAAAGGAATGGTTGTGAAGCTAGCAATGATCAAGATGTGATCCTGAACTCCTACTTACGTCAGACATAACCCAGAAACCGTGTTCACTTCCCGGACTCCGGCGAGAAGAGACCATCACGGCTACACACGCGGTTGATGCGTTTTATTTAGGATCTGGTGTCAAGTTATCTACAACCGGACATTAACAAATTCCCATCGGCCACATAACCGCGGGCACGGCTCTCGAAAGTTTATACCCTGCAGGGGTGTCCCAACTTAGCCCATGACAAGCTCTCGCGGTCAACGAAGGAATAGACCTTCTCCGGAAGACCCGATCGGTCTCGAATCCCGGTTTACAAGACATTTCGACAATGGTAAAACAAGACCAGCAAAGCCTCCCGCGCGTCGACATCCTAATAGTAGCCGCAGATCTCGTCTCGAACCCACGACCGGATGAGCAGTCCGTACAACTAAAACCAGACCTCAAGTTTCCCTGAGGGGGCGCTGGAATGCGCTCTAGTTTGGACCAACACTTAGACAAGCATTGGCCCGGGGGGGCTAAAATAAATATTACCCTTGGGTTAATTACTCCCAAGGGAAAGGTAGGTGGTGGTGAGGCAAATGGTAAAACCAAGGTTGGGCCTTGCCGGACAAGTTTTATTCAAAGCGAACTGTTAGGGGGGTCCCATAAATCACCCGACCGCGTAAGGAACGCAAAATCCAGGAACATAACACCGGTATGACGGAAACTAGGGCGGCAAGAGTGGAACAAAACACCAGGCATAAGGCCGAGCCTTCCACCCTTTACCAAATATATAGATGCATTAATAATATAAGAGATATTGTGATATCCCAACATAAACCCTGTCCACCATGGAGCAATCTTCAACTTCACCTGCAACTAGCAACGCTATAAGAGGGGCTGAGCAAAGCGGTAACATAGCCAAACAGTGGTTTGCTAGGAATGGTGTCAAAGGTTAGGGGTTCATGGCAATTTGGGATGGCTTGATAAACAGGTGATAGGTAGCGCAGCATAGCGATAGAACGAAACAACTAGCATGGCAATGGTAGTAGTGAGATCCAGGGTAGCAGTCATCTTGCCTGAAATCCCGCAAGGAAGAAGAATGAGTCCATGAAGAAGATGAAGCCACGAAGACGAACCACACATAGACGAACGCATCCTCACGATCGCAACGAAACGGGAACTATCGAGAAGAAGCACACAACATGGTAAACACACCACACATGAACAAGGCATGATGCACAACAAGCATGATGCATGACAAAGTCTACATGAAGCTACGCATGGCAAGAGATGATGCAAAACAAGAACAACATATCAAGGCAAGTTTAAATGAGGCCGGGAACAACATATAACAATTCCGGTAAGTCCTCATATGCATATTTCGAAATTGGTCCAGAACTGAATAAACCTTATGTTTAAGTTGTTAAACAGCAAGTTAAGATGCACCAAGATGATCTACACGAAATTCTAGTCAAGTTACATATAAAGTTCATTAGATTCGGAGCTACGGTCTAGAAGATATGAGCAAAACAAGTTAAACATGGCATTGATGCTAAATGCATCCAAACATCAAGCAAACACCTCAAAACAAGGATGCAACATGATAATATGGAACTACATGCAAAATCAAGCAAGTTTCATATAGAGCACATTCAAAACGGAGCAACGGTTCAACACACCCACACTATACAAGTCATAGCAACAATCTGTCCATAACAGCAACTAGGCATCTTACAAGCATCAAAACAACAAGCTACAGCACCGCAACATAATAACAAAAGGCATGGGCATGAAGTACAGGTAAAGGACAACAAAACATGAACACTGAGCTATCTCCAGAAACAACTAGAACATGCTCAAAAGAACATGGTAAGATTGCAAATAATAACAGTTTCAGACTTTAGCAGAAATAACATCAGGTTGCAATGTTGAGAGCTATCAAACAACATGTTACAGGAACTTATCATGGCAAACAAAGGCATGGCATGATACTACTAAATGCATAGATCGAAAGTCCCTTACTGACCATGAGCCAAAAAGGATCAGAAAATATGATGGCACCCATGTAAACATGGCAAGTTATATTACAGATTCAAACATGGCAGGAACAACAATAAGTAGGCATGTTCGTGAGCTTGAACCACTCACTACAGAGCAATACATGGCATGGCAAGGCAACCAACAGTAAGAAGGCATGTTTATGAAGCTAAGCATGGCAAGATCAAGGTCATAGGATGCGTGGATCACTAGGAAAACACATGGGAACTAGTGAACTTAATGTTAACAGGCTGACAGCAACATTTTTAAGCAACTTTGGAGCAAGATTACAACATGCTACAGCAGGCTATAATTGCAACCAAGGGAATGAATGGATAGAGAAAGACATGTAGATCAAAACATGTTTATAGAGTATCTCTAGATTATGCCCACAATGACTAGTAGAAGCATGTTAACATAGCAACAAAATATAACAGAATCTGTCAAGAAAACAGCAACAACAACTACCCTACTTAGCAAGCTTGATACACTCAGCACACAACTCACAAAAATACATGGTTAACACCCCTGGAAAGATGGCATGGCATAGATCAACATATATGTAGACATCAACCTCATAGGATGCACACATCAATCATGGAAAAAATGAGAAATGAGCAAGTTATAATAGTTTCAGCAGGTTAACATCAACATGCACTCTTCCAACAGCATTTCGGGCATCAAGATGAGCTCAAATGAAAATGATGCAATGGAATGAAATGAAGTACTCCTCGAGGCGAACAATTTGACATATTACACGTGCAAAATGGAGCTACGGATGCAGAGATACAATGCGATGAACAAGGCATGATTATATGCAAAATAACAGGGACTTAGCCGATTTTTGAATAAAAAACAGAGCAGCGCAGGTTAGCTATGAGGTGCTCGGGCGGGGGATAGTGGGCAGCTCACCAAGTGGGCTCGGCCCAGGTTGCGGGGAGGAGCAGGCCTGGCAGGCCGGGGACACGTGGCGGCCCGTGGTTGGCTGCGGCGGCTGGGCGGACGTGTCCGGCGAGGGAGCGGACATGTCCGGTGGCGTGAGGGGAACGGGCCAGGGGTTTAGACCGAGAATTTCGGGGGAGAGGCTAGTTTTATAGGTAGAGGGAGCTAGGAGAGTCCAAATGAGGAGCGGTTTTCGCCCACACGATCGTGATCGAACGACCGAGAGCATGGAGGGGAGTTAGATGGGTTTTGGACCACTTTGGAAGGGGTGTTGGGCTGCAACAAAAGAGGGCTTTACGGTTACCCGGTTAACCGTTGGAGTATCAAACGACCTCCGAATGGCACGAAACTTGACAGGCGGTCTACCGGTGCTATACCAAGGCCACTTGGCAAACCTCGGGCCATTCCGAGAATGTTTAACACCCGCACAAGAGAAGAGGCAAAAGGGGGACGCCGGAGGACATAGGAGTGCCGGATTGCAAAACGGACAACGGGGAAAATACTCGGATGCATGAGACGAACATGTATGCAAAATGAAATGCACATGATGACATGATAAAATGCAACACGCAAGAAAATGACATGGCGATGACGGCGAAAAACTGGAAGACACCTGGCGCATCGAAACCGGGGCGTTACAAACAATTTGGTAAGATTTGCATCAGTCATATTGGGTATGTTGCCATTTGTCAAACTTGAAAGATTGACATTTGTTGATCTAGTAACATTGCCATTTTTCAACCTTGTAACACTGCGATTTGTCAAAATATGCAGCTAAAAATCACAAGCACAATCTAATTTTTGCAACTAAAATTCAGTAATTAAGCATAGATTTCATTCATAGATTAAGTAGTCATGCTTAATTTATACAAACAGTTCAACTCGATAGCTGAATGGACCAAACTTTTCCCCAATTGTTGCCAACCACGTACTGAAATAGCTAGTTCTAGTTTGTATACTAGCAAATTTTAAGAACGTTGTATAGTTCCACCACATCTATAGTATGATGAACTGAACAAAATAGCCCCTAGATACTGCTACGGAGGGGCTTTGTACTACTTCCGGCAGCCTCCCCTCTGTCGAGCGTGCTCAGTAAGAGGCAGAGGAGGAGGAGCCTACCGACGAGCTGGACAACTGCAATACGGTGACTGTCGCTGCTGCAACTTTAGCGACGCTTACCTCGAACGCCCTCTACTGCTCCAGATGACCCCTCTCGAAGTGGTGGTTCTCCTTGTAGATTTCCCGATTCCTCGCCTCTGAGGTGACATGTGTCGCGGCCACGGCGGCGGTAAGGCCCTTTGCGTGCTCGATGAGGCGCTCCTCCTGCTCCCATAGGAACTCGATGTAGCGTGCAAGGTCGCTGACGCACGTGCTGGTATCCACCTTCGCCTCCTGCCTTCGGGCAGCGGTGGCGGAACGGGTGATGACCCTGGTGATGACCCACAAGTATAGGGAATCTATCGTAGTCCTTTCAATAAGTAACAGTGTCAAACCCAACGGGGAGCAGAAGGAAATGACAAGCGGTTTTCAGTAAGGTATTCTCTGCAAGCACTGAAATTGAAGGTAATAGGTAGTTTTGTGATAGGATAATTTGTAACAAGTAACAAGCAATGAAAGTAAATAAGGTGCGGCAAGGTGGCCCAATCCTTTTTGTAGCAAAGGACAAGCTTGGACAACTTCTTATAATGAGACAAGCGCTCCCGAGGACACATGGGAATTATCGTCAAGCTAGTTTTCATCACGATCATATGATTCGTGTTCGTTATTTTGATAATTTGATATGTGGGTGGACCGGTGCTTGGGTACTGCCCTTTCTTGGACAAGCATCCCACTTATGATTAACCCCTATTGGAAGCATCCGCAACTACAAAAGAAATATTAAGGTAAACCTAACCATAGCATGAAACTAGTGGATCCAAATCAGCCCCTTACGAAGCAACGCATAAACTAGGGTTTAAGCTTCTGTCACTCGAGCAACCCATCATCTACTTATTACTTCCCAATGCCTTCCTCTAGGCCCAAATAATGGTGAAGTGTCATGTAGTCAACGTTCACATAACACCACTAGAGGACAGACAACATACATCTCATCAAAATATCGAACGAATACCAAATTCACATGACTACTAATAGCAAGACTTCACCCATGTCCTTAGGAACAAACGTAACTACTCACAAAGCATATTCATGTTCATAATCAGAGGAGTATTAATATGCATTAAGGATCTGAACATATGATCTTCCACCAAATAAACCAATTAGCATCAACTACAAGGAGTAATCAACACTACTAGCAACCCACAGGTACCAATTTGTGGTTTTGATACAAGATTGGATACAAGAGATGAACTAGGGTTTGAGAGGAGATGGTGCTAGTGAGGATGTTGATGGAGATTGACCCCCTCCCGATGAGAGGATCGTTGGTGATGACGATGGTGATGATTTCCCCCTCCCAGAAGGAAGTTTCCCTGGCAAAACAGCTCCACCGGAGCCCTAGATTGGTTCCGCCTCGTGGCGGCGGAGTTTTGTCCCGTAAGCTTGCTTATGATTTTTTCCAGGGTAAGAGACTTCATATAGCAGAAGATGGTCACCGGAGGGCCACCAGGGGGGCCACGAGGCAGGGGGGCGCGCCCAGTAGGGGTGGGCGCGCCCCCCACCCTCATGGCCAGGGTGTGGGCCCCCTCTGGTACTTCTTTCGCTCAATAATTCTTATTAATTCCAAAAATGACTTTCGTGGAGTTTCAGGACTTTTGGAGCTGTGTAGAATAGGTTTCCAATATTTGCTCCTTTTCCAGCCCAGGATTCTCCCTCTTCATAATAAACCTTGTAAAATAAGAGAGAATAGCTATAATTATTGTGACATAACGTGTATTAACAACCCATAATGCAATTGATATAAAAGCATGATGCAAAATGGACGTATCATCTCCCCCAAGCTTAGACCTCGCTTGTCCTCAAGCGGAAGCCGATATCAAAAAATATGTCCACGTGTTTAGAGATAGAGGTGTCGATAAAAATAAAATACGGACATGAGGGCATCATGATCATTCTTATAACAACAACATATATATATATTGTCATATGATTTCTTATGCTCAAGTAACAATCTATTCACAATGTCAAGTATGGTTCAGAAACTTCATTGAGAACTAACAAACTATAATCTCAGTCATTGAAGCAATTGCAATTTGTCATAACATCGGAAAGAGTCAATAATAGAGCTTTTCAGTAAGTCCACATACTCAACTATCATATAGTCTTCTACAATTGCTAACACTCACGCAATACTTATGGTTATGGAGTTTTTATCGGACATAGAGAAAGATAGGGGATTGTAGTGTTGCCTCCCAACGTTTTCACCTTTGGGTGATGTCAACAACAATAGTTCATGCTAACTTACATCCAATTGGATATATATATCAGGATCTTTCCAACATGAGGTGCTTGCCAAAGGATAAATAAAAAAAGGGAAAGGTGAGGATCACCTTGACTCTTGCATAATGTAAAAGACATAAAGTAAAAGATAGGCCCTTCGCAGAGGTTGTCTTGTGCTTTTAGGGTTGGATGCACAAAATCTTAATGCAAAAGAACGTCACTTTATATTGCCACTTGTGATATGAACCTTTATTATGCAGTCCGTCGCTTTTATTACTTCCATATCACACGATCGTATGAAGCTTATTTTCTCTGCACTAATAAGTCATACATATTTAGATAGCAATTTTTATTGCTTGCAACATGACAACTTGCTTGAACGATCTTACTCACTCCATAGGTAGGTATGGTGGACTCTCATGGCAAAAACTGGGTTTAGGGATATTTGGAAGCACAAGTAGTATCTCTACTTGGTGCAAGGAATTTGGCTAGCATGAGGGGGAAAGGCAAGCTCAACATGTTGGACGATCCATGACAATATAATTTAACTGAGATGTGAGAAAACATAACCCATTACGTTGTCTTCCTTGTCCAACATCAACTCTTTAGCATGTCATACTTTAATGAGTGCTCACAATCATAAAAGATGTCCAAGATATTATATTTATATGTGAAAACCTCTCTTTCTTTATTACTTCCTATTAATTGCAACGATGACCAAAACTATGTTTGCCAACTCTCAACAACTTTTAAGCCTCATACTTTCTATGTGTGAAGTCATTACTATCCATAAGATCAATATGAACTCTTTTATTTCTTTTTATCCTGTTATGCACTCAAGATCATAGCAAGATAGCAAAGCCCTTGACTCAACACTAATCTTTATTATATATAACTCACGGACTCGATTACATAGAGGGATCACAAAGCAAAACTCAAAACTAATTCACACCAAAACTTTATTCTACTAGACCAAGATATTACCAAAAGGATCGAACTAAGAAAAATGGTAAAGATAGGAGTGTGATGGTGATATGATACCGGGGCACCTCCCCCAAGCTTGGCAGTTGCCAAGGGGAGTGCACATACCCGTGTGATTATGTCCTCGGAGGTGGTGAAGAAGGAGTTGTTGATGATGTAGGCTTGTCGTCCGTCTTCCAAGGCATAGGCTCGCCATCATAGAAGGATGATCGAGTCTCCGGGATCCTCAAATCTGCAGACAAACTCATATTCTTGAATCTATATTCATACTCACAGTTTTGGTTTTGCAAGTCATAGATCTGGGCTTGGAGGTGCTCGATTTTCTCATGAAGCTTGAAGATGGTCTCCCCAATGTTCTTGGCGTCTAATTTGTGGTTGTTGGTGAACTCCGCGATCATCATCTGGTTGGCGTTAAGTCCGCCCTCCACCATCCCTTGGCAATTCAAAACTTGTTGTTCCACAACTTTGAGCTTTGTCTCCACGCTTCCGGTACGCCTTGGTCCCTCCACATCGCGGATGTGCAACACCCCCTCATGCATCTCAATGGTTTGAGGGTGTTGCAGCACCTCCACGAGCTAGGGGTTGATAACCCTCTCGAAAAACTTGTCCTTGGGAGCGCTTGGAGACGTCATGGTGCTCTAGATTTGTCAGAAAAACAGCTCGAAATGAAAACAGAAGATTTTTGCGTGATACGGTGGTCAAAATCTTCGGGAGATTATATAATGAAATTTTTACCGACCAAAAGAAGTAACGTGCAAGAAAACAGAGTCCGGAGAGCACACGAGGTGCCCACGAGGCAGGGGGCGCGCCCAGTAGGGGTGGGCGCACCCTCCACCCTCGTGGAGGCCTCGTGTCCTTCCCGGACTACTTCTTATTTTCCTATTTTCTTAAATATTCCAAAATGGAGAAAAATTGCCATTAGAACTATTTTGGAGTCGGTTTACTTACCGTACCACATACCTATTCCTTTTCGGAGTCTGAAACATTCTGGAAAGTGTCCCTTATGTATTCCTCCGGGGTTACGGTTTCAATAATATTGGTTTCAACTTTTATAGGGTTACCTGAGATATAATGTTTGATTCTTTGACCGTTCACCACCTTCGGGTTTGTGCCCTCGAAGTTGTTGATTTTTATGGCACTGGAACGATAGACCTCCTCGATAACATAAGGACCTTCCCATTTAGAGAGAAGTTATCTTGCAAAAAATCTTAAACGAGAGTTGAATAGCAACACATAGTCACCTATGTTAAACTCACGCTTTTGTATTCTTTTGTCATGCCATCTTTTAACTTTTTCTTTAAACAGGTTGGCATTCTCATATGCCTAGGTTCTCCATTCATCAAGTGAGCTAATATCAAAAACCTCTTCTCACCAGCAAGTTTGAAATCATAATTGAGCTCTTTAATAGCCCAATATGCCTTATGTTCAAGTTCGAGAGGTAAGTGACATGCTTTTCCATAAACCATCTTATACGGAGACATACCCATAGGATTTTTATATGCAGCTCTATAGGCCCATAATGCATCATCAAGTTTCTTGGACCAATTCTTTCTAGATCTATTAACAGTCTTTTGCAAAATTAATTTGAGCTCTCTATTACTCAACTCTACTTGACCACTAGACTGAGGGTGATAAGGAGATGCAATTCTATTATTAACATCATACTTAGCAAGCATTTTATGAAAAGCACCATGAATAAAATGTGAACCACCATCAGTCATGAAATATCTAGGGACTCCAAACCTCAGAAAAATAACTTCTTTAAGCATCTTAATAGAGGTGTTATGATCAGCACTACTAGTTGGAATAGCTTCTACCCACTTAGTAATGTAATCAACAACAACTAAAATATGTGTGTATCCATTAGAGGCAGGAAAAGGTCCCATATAATCAAAGCCCCAAACATTAAACGGTTCAATAACAAGAGAATAATTCATAGGCATTTCTTGACGTCTACTAATATTACCGATTCTTTGACATTCATCACAAGACAAGACAAACTTACGGGCATCTTTGAAGAGAGTAGGCCAATAAAAACCGGATTGCAATACCTTATGTGCAGTTCTATCTCAAGCATGGTGTCCCCCATATGGTTCGGAGTGACACTTGCATAGGATATGTTCCTATTCATGCTCAGGTACACAATGTCTAATAACACCATCTACTCCTTCTTTATATAAGGTGTGGGTCATCCCAGAAGTAATGTCTTAAATCATAAAAGAACTTTTTCTTTTGCTGGTATGTGGAACTAGGTGGTATAAATTTAGCAACAATGTAATTAGCATAATCAGCATACCATGGAGCAGTACGAGAAGCATTAATGACCGCTAATTGTTCATTAGGAAAGCTATCATCAATAGGTAGTGGGTCATCAAGAACATTCTCTAATCAAGACAAGTTGTCTACAATGGGGTTCTCAGCTCCCTTTCTATCAATAATATGCAAATCAAATTCTTGTAGCAAGAGAACCCATCTAATAAGTCTAGGTTTAGCATCTTTCTTTTCCATAAGATATTTAATAGCAGCATGATCAGTATGAATAGTTACTTTAGAATCAACGATATAAGGTCTAAACTTATCACATGCAAATACAACTGCTAAGAACTTTTCAGTAGTAGCATAATTTCACTGGGCAGTGTCAAGAGTTTTACTAGCATATTGAATAACATTTATTTTCTTATCAACTCTTTGCCCTAGAACAACACCTACAGCATAATCGCTAGCATCACACATAATTCAAAGGGTAAATTCCAATCAGGTGGCTGAACGATAGGTGCAGTGATCAAAGCCTTCTTAAGTATTTCAAATGCTTCTACACAATCATATCAAAGACAAACGGAATATCTTTTTGTAATAGATTAGTCAGAGGCCTAGATATTTTAGAAAAGTCCTTAATGAACCTCCTATAAAAACCGGCATGACCAAGGAAACTTCTTATACCTTTGATGTCCTTGGGACACGGCATCCTTTCAATAGCATCAACTTTAGCTTTATCAACTTCAATACCTCTTTCAGAAATTTTATGCCCCAAGACAATGCCTTCATTAACCATAAAGTGACACTTCTCCCAATTCAAGACAAGACTAGTGTCTTCGCATCTCTGCAAAACTCGATCAAGGTTGCTCAAGCAATCATCAAAAGAGGATCCATAAACGGAGAAATCATCCATGAATACCTCACAAATCTTTTCACAAAAGTCAGAGAATATAGCCATCATGCATCTTTGAAAGGTAGCAGGTGCATTACATAAACCAAAAGGCATATGTCTATAAGCAAAAGTACCGAAAGGGCAAGTAAAAGTAGTTTTTGATAGATCGTCTGCTGACAGGGGTATTTGAGAGAAACCAGAATAACCATCTAGAAAGCAGAAATGCGTATGTTTGGATAGTCTTTCTAGCATTTGATCAATAAAAGGTAAATGGTAATGATCTTTCTTAGTAGCTTTATTTAATTTACAGAAATCAATTACCATCCTATAACCTGTAATAATTCTTTGCGGGATCAATTCATCTTTATTATTAGGAACGATAGTAATACCTCCCTTCTTAGGGACACAATGGACAGGACTTACCCAATCACTATCAGCAATGGGATAAATTATACCTGCCTCAAGGAGCTTTAGTATCTTACCACTTCTTTCATCTTAGGATTTAACCATCGTTGATGATCTCTAATTGGTTTGGAGCCTTCGTCCAATTTAATTTTGTGTTGGCATAGAGTGGGACTAATGCCCTTAAGATCATCAAGAGTATATCCAATAGCAGAACGGTGCTTCTTCAGAGTTTTCAATAATCTTTCCTCTTCCTGCTCTGAAAGTTTAGCACTAATAATAACATGATATATCTTCTTTTCATCAAGATAAGCATATATAAGATTATCAGGAAATGGTTTAAGCTCAAACACGGGATCACCCTTGGGTGGAGGGGGATCCCCTAGAATTTCAACAGGCAAGTTATGTTTCAGAATAGGACCCTGTTGAAAGAATACTTCATCTATCTCCCTTCTTTCATTCATAACCATATCATTTTCATGGTCTAGCAAATATTGTTCTAAAGGATCAGTAGGAGGCACGGCAATAGAAGCAAGGCCAATAATTTCATCCTTACTAGGCAGTTCTTTATCATGGGGTTGTCTACTGAAACTTAGCAAAATTAAACTCATGAGACATATCCCTAAGCCAACTGTAACAACATCCTTTTTGCAATCAATCCTAGCATTAACAGTATTCAAGAAGGGTCTACCAAATATAATGGGACAAAAACTATCTTGTGGGGAACCAAGAATAAGAAAATCAGCAGGGTATTTAACTTTCTCACACAAGACTTCAACATCTCTAACAATCCCAACTGGTGAAATAGTATCTCTATTGGCAAGCTTAATAGTAACATCAATACCTTCTAACTCAGCAGGTACAATATCATGCATAATTTCATTATATAAGGAAATAGGTATTTCACTAGCACTAGCACCCATATCGCATAAGCCATGATAACAATGATCTCCTATTTTAATAGAAATAACGAGCATGCCTACAACAAGTCTATGTATCTTAGCATCAGGTTTAGCAATATTAGCAGCTTCCTCACAGAAATAAATAACATGCCCATCTATATTATCAGCCAAGAGATCTTTAACCATAGCAATACTAGGTTCAACTTTAATTTGCTCAGGGGGTGTATATGTTCTAGTATTACTTTTACGAACAACAGTTGAAGCTTTAGCATGATCTTTTATCCTAACAAGGAAAGGTGGTTTTGTTGGGGAACGAGCGTAAATTAGAAATTTTCCTACGCGTCACCAAGATCTATCTATGGAGAAACCAGCAACGAGGGAAGGGAGTGCATCTACATACCCTCGTAGATCGCTAAGCGAAGCGTTCAAGAGAACGGGGTTGAAGGAGTCGTACTCGTCGTGATCCAAATCACCGGAGATCCTAGTGCCGAACGGACGGCACCTCCGTGTTCAACACATGTACAGCCCGGTGACGTCTCCCATGCCTTGATCCAGCAAGGAGAGAGGGAGAGGTTGAGGAAGACTCCGTCCAGCAGCAGCACAACGGCGTGGTGGTGGTGGAGGAGCGTGGCAGTCCTGCAGGGCTTCGCCAAGCATCGCAAGAGAGGACGAGGGAGAGAGGTAGGGCTGCGCCAGGGAGAGGTCAAAACTCATGTGTTGGCAGCCCTCAAGACCTCCACTATATATAGGGGAGAGGGAGGGGGGTGCGCCCCCTCTAGGGTTTCCACCCCAAGGGGTGCGGCAGCCCCAATCCCATCTAAGGGTGGCGGCCAAGGGGGGAGAGGGGGGAAACTTGCCCCCCAAGTTAGGTGGAAGCACCCCCTCCCCAAACCCTAGGCGCCTTGGACCTTGGTGGGGGGTGCACCAGCCCACCTGGGGCTGGTCCCCTCCCACACTTGGCCCATGCAGCCCTCTAGGGCCGGTGGCCCCACTTGGTGGACCCCCGGGACCCTCCCGGTGGTCCCGGTACGTTACCGATAAAACCTGAAACTTTTCCGGTGACCAAAATAGGACTTCCCATATATAAATCTTTACCTCCGGACCATTCCGGAACTCCTCGTGACGTCCGGGATCTCATCCGGGACTCCGAACAACATTCGGTAAGCACATACAAACTTCCTTTATAACCCTAGCGTCATCGAACCTTAAGTGTGTAGACCCTACGGGTTCGGGAGACATGTAGACATGACCAAGACGTTCTCCAGTCAATAACCAACAGTGGGATCTGGATAACCATGTTGGCTCCCACATGTTCCACGATGATCTCATCGGATGAACCACGATGTCAAGGACTCAATCAATCCCGTATACAATTCCCTTTGTCTAGCGGTATATTACTTGCCCGAGATTCGATCGTCGGTATATCGATACCTTGTTCAATCTCGTTACCGGCAAGTCTCTCTACTGTTCCATAACACATCATCCTCGTGATCAACCCTTGGTCACATTGTGCACATTATGATGATGTCCTACCGAGTGGGCCCAGAGATACCTCTCCGTTTACGGAGTGACAAATCCGAGCCTCGATTCGTGCCAACCCAACAGACACTTTCGGAGATACCGTGAGTGCACCTTTATAGCCACCCGATTCGTTGTGACGTTTGGTACACCGAAAGCATTCCTACGGTATCCGGGAGTTGCACAATCTCATGGTCTAAGGAAAAGATACTTGACATTAGAAAAGCTTTAGCATACTGAACTACACGATCTCGTGCTAGGCTTAAGATTGTCTTGTCCATCACATCATTCTCCTAATGATGTGATCCCGTTATCAACGACATCCAATGTCCATGGTCGGAAACCGTAACCATCTATTGATCAACGAGCTAGTCAACTAGAGGCTTACTAGGGACATGGTGTTGTCTATGTATCCACGCATGTATCTGAGTTTCCTATCAATACAATTATAGCATGGATAATAAACGATTATCATGAACAAGGAAATATAATAATAATCAATTTATTATTGCCTCTAGTGCATATTTCCAACAGTCTCCCACTTGCACTAGAGTCAATAATCTAGTTCACATCATCATGTGATTAACATTCACACGTCACATTGCTATGTGACCAGCATCCAAAGAGTTTACTAGTGTCATTAAACTAGTTCACATCATCATGTGATTAAGACTCAATGAGTTCTGGAGTTTGATCATGTTTTGCTTGTGAGAGAGGTTTTAGTCAATGGGTCTGCAACTTTCAGATCCGTAGTACTTCACAAATCTCTAGGTCATTCTGTAAATGCTGCTTCCACGCTCCACTTGGAGCTATTCCAAATGGTTGCTCCACTATACGTATCCGGTTTGCTACTCAGAGTCACTCGGATAGGTGTTAAAGCTTGCATCGACGTAACCCTTTACATCGAACTCTTTATCACCTCCATAATCGAGAAACCTATCCTTATTCCTCTAAGGGTAATTTTGACTGCTATCTGGTGATCCACTCCTTGATCACCTTTGTACCCTCTTGCCAGATATGTAGCAAGGCACACATCAAAAGTGTAAACAAGATAGCATCTTGTAGAGCCTACGTCCAAAGCATAGGGGTGACCTTCGTCCTTTTTCTCTCGTTTCCGCCGTGGTCGAGCTTTAAGTCTTGACTTCATACCTTACATCTCGTGCAAGAACTCCTTCTTTGATGATCCATCTTGAACACCTTCAAGATCATCAAGAGTATATCCAATAGCGAGCGGTGCTTCTTGAGTTTTCAATAATCTTTCCTCTTCCTGCTCGAAAGTTTAGCACTAATAATAACATGATATATCTTCTTTTCATCAAGATAAGCATATATAAGATTATCAGGAAATGGTTTAAGCTCAAACACGGGATCACCCTTGGGTGGAGGGGGATCCCCTAGAATTTCAACAGGCAAGTTATGTTTCAGAATAGGACCCTGTTGAAAGAATACTTCATCTATCTCCCTTCTTTCATTCATAACCATATCATTTTCATGGTCTAGCAAATATTGTTCTAAAGGATCAGTAGGAGGCACGGCAATAGAAGCAAGGCCAATAATTTCATCCTTACTAGGCAGTTCTTTATCATGGGGTTGTCTACGAAACTTAGCAAAATTAAACTCATGAGACATATCCCCTAAGCCAACTGTAACAACATCCTTTTTGCAATCAATCCTAGCATTAACAGTATTCAAGAAGGGTCTACCAAATATAATGGGACAAAAACTATCTTGTGGGGAACCAAGAATAAGAAAATCAGCAGGGTATTTAACTTTCTCACACAAGACTTCAACATCTCTAACAATCCCAACTGGTGAAATAGTATCTCTATTGGCAAGCTTAATAGTAACATCAATACCTTCTAACTCAGCAGGTACAATATCATGCATAATTTCATTATATAAGGAAATAGGTATTTCACTAGCACTAGCACCCATATCGCATAAGCCATGATAACAATGATCTCCTATTTTAATAGAAATAACAGGCATGCCTACAACAAGTCTATGTATCTTAGCATCAGGTTTAGCAATATTAGCAGCTTCCTCACAGAAATAAATAACATGCCCATCTATATTATCAGCCAAGAGATCTTTAACCATAGCAATACTAGGTTCAACTTTAATTTGCTCAGGGGGTGTATATGTTCTAGTATTACTTTTACGAACAACAGTTGAAGCTTTAGCATGATCTTTTATCCTAACAAGGAAAGGTGGTTTTGTTGGGGAACGTAGCAGAAATTAGAAATTTTCCTACGCGTCACCAAGATCTATCTATGGAGAAACCAGCAACGAGGGGAAGGGGAGTGCATCTACATACCCTCGTAGATCGCTAAGCGGAAGCGTTCAAGAGAACGGGGTTGAAGGAGTCGTACTCGTCGTGATCCAAATCACCGGAGATCCTAGTGCCGAACGGACGGCACCTCCGTGTTCAACACATGTACAGCCGGTGACGTCTCCCATGCCTTGATCCAGCAAGGAGAGAGGAGAGGTTGAGAAGACTCCGTCCAGCAGCAGACAACGGCGTGGTGGTGGTGGAGGAGCGTGGCAGATCTGCAGGCTTCGCCAAGCATCGCAAGAGAGGACGAGGAGAGAGGTAGGGCTGCGCCGGAGAGGTCAAAACTCATGTGTTGGCAGCCCTCAAGACCTCCACTATATATAGGGAGAGGGAGAGGGCGCCCCTCTAGGGTTTCCACCCCAAGGTGCGGCAGCCCCAATCCCATCTAAGGGTGGCGGCCAAGGGGGAGAGGGGGAAACTTGCCCCCAAGTTAGGTGGAAGCACCCTCCCAAACCCTAGGCGCCTTGGACCTTGGTGGGGGTGCACCAGCCCACCGGGCTGGTCCCTCCCACACTTGGCCCATGCAGCCCTCTAGGGCAGTGGCCCCACTTGGTGGACCCCGGGACCCTCCGGTGGTCCCGTGCGATCTACCGATAAAACACGAAACTTTTCCGGTGACCAAAATAGGACTTCCATATATAAATCTTTACCTCCGGACCATTCCGGAACTCCTCGTGACGTCCGGGATCTCATCCGGACTCGAACAACATTCGTAAGCACATACAAACTTCCTTTATAACCCTAAGCGTCATCGAACCTTAAGTGTGTAGACCCTACGGGTTCGGGAGACATGTAGACATGACCAAGACGTTCTCCAGTCAATAACCAACAGTGGGATCTGGATAACCATGTTGGCTCCCACATGTTCCACGATGATCTCATCGGATGAACCACGATGTCAAGGACTCAATCAATCCCGTATACAATTCCCTTTGTCTAGCGGTATATTACTTGCCCGAGATTCGATCGTCGGTATATCGATACCTTGTTCAATCTCGTTACCGGCAAGTCTCTCTACTCGTTCCATAACACATCATCCTGTGATCAACCCCTTGGTCACATTGTGCACATTATGATGATGTCCTACCGAGTGGGCCCAGAGATACCTCTCCGTTTATCGGAGTGACAAATCCGATCTCGATTCGTGCCAACCCAGCAGACACTTTCGGAGATACCGTAGTGCACCTTTATAGCCACCCGATTACGTTGTGACGTTTGGTACACCGAAAGCATTCCTACGGTATCCAGGAGTTGCACAATCTCATGGTCTAAGGAAAAGATACTTGACATTAGAAAAGCTTTAGCATACGAACTACACGATCTCTGTGCTAGGCTTAAGATTGGGTCTTGTCCATCACATCATTCTCCTAATGATGTGATCCCGTTATCAACGACATCCAATGTCCATGGTCAGGAAACCGTAACCATCTATTGATCAACGAGCTAGTCAACTAGAGGCTTACTAGGGACATGGTGTTGTCTATGTATCCACGCATGTATCTGAGTTTCCTATCAATACAATTATAGCATGGATAATAAACGATTATCATGAACAAGGAAATATAATAATAATCAATTTATTATTGCCTCTAGTGCATATTTCCAACAGTCTCCCACTTGCACTAGAGTCAATAATCTAGTTCACATCATCATGTGATTAACATTCACACGTCACATTGCTATGTGACCAGCATCCAAAGAGTTTACTAGTGTCATTAAACTAGTTCACATCATCATGTGATTAAGACTCAATGAGTTCTGGAGTTTGATCATGTTTTGCTTGTGAGAGAGGTTTTAGTCAATGGGTCTGCAACTTTCAGATCCGTAGTACTTCACAAATCTCTAGGTCATTCTGTAAATGCTGCTTCCACGCTCCACTTGGAGCTATTCCAAATGGTTGCTCCACTATACGTATCCGGTTTGCTACTCAGAGTCACTCGGATAGGTGTTAAAGCTTGCATCGACGTAACCCTTTACATCGAACTCTTTATCACCTCCATAATCGAGAAACCTATCCTTATTCCTCTAAGGGTAATTTTGACTGCTATCTGGTGATCCACTCCTTGATCACCTTTGTACCCTCTTGCCAGATATGTAGCAAGGCACACATCAGTCTTGATGTGACATAGCATCTTTGTAGAGCCTACGTCCAAAGCATAGGGGGTGACCTTCGTCCTTTTTCTCTGTTCTGCCGTGGTCGAGCTTTAAGTCTTGACTTCATACCTTACATCTCAGGCAAGAACTCCTTCTTTGACTGATCCATCTTGAACACCTTCAAGATCATGTCAAGGTATGTGCTCATTTGAAAGTACCATTTAGCGTTTTTTGATCTATCCTCATAGATCTTGATGCTCAATGTTCAAGTAGCTTAATCCAGGTTTTCCATTGAAAAACACTTTTCAAATAACCCTATATGCTTTCCAGAAATTCTACATCATTTCTGATCAACAATATGTCAACAACATATACTCATCAGAAATTCTATAGTGCTCCCACTCACTTCTTTGGAAATACAAGTTTATCATAAACTTTGTATAAACCCAAAATCTTTGATCATCTCATCAAAACGCACATTCCAACTCCGAGATGCTTACTCCCGTCCTTAGAAGGATCGCTGGAGCCAGCATACCTTTTAGCATCCTTAGGATCGACAAAAACTTTCTGATTGTATCACATACAACCTTTCCTTACGAAGACTGGTAAGGAAACTCGTTTTGACATCCATCTGCCAGATTTCATAAATGCAGCTAATGCTAACATGATTCCGACGGACTTAAGCATCGCTACGAATGAGAAAATCTCATTGTAGTCAACTCCTTGAACTTGTGAAAAAACTCTTTGCCACAAGTCGAGCTTCATAGACGGTGACATTACCATCCACGTCCGTCTTCTTCTTAAAGATCCATTTATCTCAATGGCTTGCCGATCATCGGGCAAGTCCACCAAAGTCCATGCTTTGTTCTGATACATGGATCCTATCTCGGATTTCATGGCTTCTAACCATTTGTCGGAATCTGGACCCACCATTGCTTCTCCATAGCTCGTAGGTTCATTGTTGTCTAGCAACATGACCTTCAAGCCAAGATTACTGTACAACTCTGAAGTAGTACGCATCCTTGTCACCCTACGAGGTACGGTAGTGACTTGATCCGAAGTTTCATGATCACTATCATAAGCTTCTACTTCAATTGGTGTAGGTGCCATAGGAACAAATTCCTGTGCCCTGCTACACACTAGTTGTAGTGACGGTTCAATAACCATATCAAGTCTCCACCATCCTCCCACTCAACTTTTCGAGACAAACATTTCCTTGAGAAAGGACCCGATTCAAGAAACAATCCCTATTGCTCGGATCTGAATTAGGAGGTATACCCAACTGTTTTGGGTGTCCTATGAAGATGCATTTTATCCGCTTTGGGTTCGAGCTTATCAACCTGGAACTTTTTCACATAAGCGTTGCAGCCCAAACCTTTAAGAAATGACAGCTTAGGTTTCTCTAAACCATAGTTCATACGATGTCATCTCAATGGAATTACGTGGTGCCCTATTTAAAGTGAATGTGGTTGTCTCGAATGCCTAACCCATAAACGATAGTGCTAATTCGATAAGAGACATCATGGTACGCACCATATCCAATAGGGTGCAACTATGATGTTCGGACACACCATCAAACTATGGTGTTCCAGGCGGTATTAATTGTGAAACAATTTCCACAATGTCTTAATTGCGTGCCAAAGCTCGTAACTCAGATACTCATCTCTATGATCATATCATAGACATTTCATCCTCTTGTCATGATGATCTTCAACTTCACTCTGAAATTACTTGAACCATTCAATAATTCAGACTTGTGTTTCATCAAGTAAATATACTCTACATCTACTCGAATCATCTGTGAAGTAAGAACATAACGATATTCACTGCATGCCTTAGCACTCATTGGACTGCACACATCAAAATGTGTTACTTCCAACAAGTTGCTATCTTATTCCATATTACTGAAAAACGAGGCTTTTTAGTCATCTTGCCCATGTGGTATGATTTGCATATCTCAAGTGATTCAAAATCAAGTGAGTCCAAACGATCCATCTGCATGGAGTTTCTTCATGCGTATACACCAATAGACATGGTTCGCATGTCTCAAACTTTTCAAAACGAGTGAGTCCAAAGATCCATCAACATGGAGCTTCTTCATGCGTTTACACCAATATGACTTACATGGCGATTGCCACAAGTAAGTGGTACTATCATTACTATCTTATATCTTTTGGCATGAAAATGTGTATCACTACGATCGAGATTCAATAAACCATTCCTTTAGGTGCAAGACCATTGAAGGTATTATTCAAATAAATAGAGTAACCATTATTCTCCTTAAATGAATAACCGTATTGCGATAGACATAATCCAATCATGTCATGCTCAACGCAAACACCAAATCTCGATGGTAGAGGGAGCGTGCGATGCTTGATCACATCAACCTTGGAAACACTTCCAACACATATCGTCACTCACCTTTAGCTAGTCTCCGTTTATTCCGTAGCTTTTATTTGAGTTACTAACACTTAGCAACCGAACCGGTATCTAATACCTGGTGCTACTAGGAGTACTAGTAAAGTACACATTAACATAATGTATATCCAATATACTTCTATCGACCTTGCCAGCCTTCTCATCTACCAAGTATCTAGGGTAATTCCGCTCTAGTGACTATTCCCCTTATCACAGAAGCACTTAGTCTCGGGTTTGGGTTCAACCTTGGGTTTCTTCACTGGAGCAGCAGCTGATTTTCCGTTTCATGAAGTATCCCTTCTTGCCCTTGCCCATCTTGAAACTAGTGGTTTCACCAACCATCAACAATTGATGCTTCTTCTTGATTTCTACTTTCGCGGTGTCAAACATCATGAATACCTCAAGGATCATCATATCTATCCTTGATATGTTATAGTTCATCACGAAGCTCTAGCAGCTTGGTGGCAATGACTTTGGAGAAACATCACTATCTCATCTGGAAGATCAACTCCCACTCGATTCAAGTGATTGTTGCATTCAGACAATCTGAGCACAAGCTCAACGATTGAGCTTTTCTCCCTTAGTTTGCGAGGCTAAGAAAATTGTTGGAGGTCTTATACCTCTTGGCGTGAGGCACGAGCACGAAATCCCAATTTCAGCCCTCGAAAACATCTCATATGTTCCGCTGCCTTCGAAACGTCTTTGGTGCCTCAACTCTAAACCGTTTAAGCGAACTATCACGTAGTTATCAAAGCGTGTATGTCGATGTTCACAACATCCACAAATGACGTTTGGGGTTCAGACACCGAGCGGTGCATTAAGGACATAAGCTTTCTCTTGTCGCATAATCGCTATTGTCAACTTTCAAATATATTTTCTCTAGGAACATATCTAAGCGGTGGAACTAAAGCGCGAGCTTACGACATAATTTGCAAAGATATTTTGACTATGTTCAGGATAATTAAGTTCATCTTATGAACTCCCACTCGAGATAGACACCCTCTAGTCATCTAAGTGATTACATGATCCGAGTCAACTAGGCCGTGTCCGATCATCACGTGAGACGGACTAGTCATCATCGGTGAACATCTTCATGTTGATCGTATCCTCCATAGGACTCATGCTCGACCTTTCGGTCTCTGTGTTCCGAGGCCATGTCTGTACATGCTAGGCTCGTCAAGTTAACCCTAAGTGTTTTGCATGTGTAAAGCTGTCTTACACCGTTGTATGTGAGCGTAAGGATCTATCACACCGATCATCACGTGGTGCTTTGAAGCGACGAACTTTAGCAACAATTGCACAGTTAGGGAGAACACTTCTTGAAATTGTTGTAAGGGATCATCTTATTTACTACCGTCGTTCTAAGTAAACAAGATGCATAAACATGATAAACATCACATGCAATCAAATAGTGACATGATATGGCCAATATCATTTTGCTCCTTTTGATCTCCATCTTCGGGGCTCCATGATCATCATCGTCACCGGCATGACACCATGATCTCCATCATCGTGTCTCCATGAAGTTGTCTCGCCAACTTATTACTTCTACTACTATGGCTACCGGTTAGCAATAAAGTAAAGTAATTACATGGCGTTGTTCAATGACACGCAGGTCATACAATAAATAAAGACAACTCCTATGGCTCCTGCCGGTTGTCATACTCATCGACATGCAAGTCGTGATTCCTATTACAAGAACATGATCAATCTCATACATCACATATCATTCATCACATTCTTCTTGGCCATATCACATCACATAGCATACCCTGCAAAAACAAGTTAGACGTCCTCTAATTGTTGTTTGCATGTTTTACGTGGCTGCTATGGGTTTCTAGCAAGAGCGTTTCTTACCTCATAAAAACCACAACGTGATATGTCAATTGCTATTTACCCTTCATAAGGACCCTTTTCATCGAATCCGATCCAACTAAAGTGGAGAGGCGGCACCGCTAGCCACCTTATGCAACAAGTGCATGTCGATCGGTGGAACTGTCTCACGTGGAAATGCGTGTAAGGTCGGTCCGGGCCGCTTCATCCCGCAATACCGTTGAAACAAGATTGGACTAGTAACGGTAAGCATATTGAACAAAATCAACGCCCACAACTACTTTGTGTTCTACTCGTGCAAAGAATCTATGCAATAGACCTAGCTCTGATACCACTATTGGGGAACGTAGCAGAAATTAAAAAATTTCCTACGTGTCCCCAAGATCTATCTATGGAGAAACCAGCAACGAGGGGAAGGGGAGTGCATCTACATACCCTTGTAGATCGCTAAGCGTAAGCGTTTAAGAGAACGGGGTTGAAGGAGTCGTACTCGTCGTGATCCAAATCACCCGAGATCCTAGTGCCGAACGGACGGCACCTCCGCGTTCAACACACGTACAGCCCGGTGACGTCTCCCATGCCTTGATCCAGCAAGGAGAGAGGGAGAGGTTGAGGAAGACTCCGTCCAGAAGCAGCACAATGGCGTGGTGGTGGTGGAGGAGCGTGGCAGTCCTGCAGGGCTTCGCCAAGCACCGCAAGAGAGGAGGAGGGAGAGAGGTAGGGCTGCGCCAGGGAGAGGTCAAAACTCATGTGTTGGCAGCCCTCAAGACCTCCACTATATATAAGGGAGAGGGAGGGGGTGCGCCCCCTCTAGGGTTTCCACCCCAAGGGGTGCGGCAGCCCCAATCCCATCTAAGGGTGGCGGCCAAGGGGGGAGAGGGGGGAAACTTGCCCCCCCAAGTTAGGTGGAAGCACCCCCTCCCCAAACCCTAGGCGCCTTGGGCCTTGGTGGGGGGCGCACTAGCCCACCTGGGGCTGGTCCCCTCCCACACTTGGCCCATGCAGCCCTCTAGGGCCGGTGGCCCCACTTGGTGGACCCCCGGGACCCTCCCGGTGGTCCCGGTACGTTACCGATAAAACCCGAAACTTTTCCGGTGACCACAACAGGACTTCCCATATATAAGTTTTTACCTCCGGACCATTCCAGAACTCCTCGTGACGTCCAGGATCTCATCCGGGACTCCGAAAAACATTCGGTAACCACATACAAACTTCCTTTATAACCCTAGCGTCATCAAACCTTAAGTGTGTAGACCCTACGGGTTCGGGAGACATGTAGACATGATCGAGACGTTCTCCGGTCAATAACCAACAGCGGGATCTGGATACCCATGTTGGCTCCCACATGTTCCACGACGATCTCATCGGATGAACCACACTGTCAAGGACTCAATCAATCCCGTATACAATTCCCTTTGTCTAGCGGTATATTACTTGCCCGAGATTCGATCGTCGGTATATCGATACCTTGTTCAATCTCGTTACCGGCAAGTCTCTTTACTCGTTTCGTAACACATCATCCCGTGATCAACCCCTTGGTCACATTGTGCACATTATGATGATGTCCTACCGAGTGGGCCTAGAGATACCTCTCCGTTTACGGAGTGACAAATCCGATCTCGATTCGTGCCAACCCAATGAGACACTTTCGGAGATACCGTAGTGCACCTTTATAGCCACCCGATTCACGTTGTGACGTTTGGTACACCGAAAGCATTCCTATGGTATCCGGAGTTGCACAATCTCATGGTCTAAGGAAAAGATACTTGACATTAGAAAAGCTTTAGCATACTGAACTACGATCTACGTGCTAGGCTTAGGATTGGGTCTTGTCCATCACATCATTCTCCTAATGATGTGATCCGTTATCAATGACATCCAATGTCCATGGTCAGGAAACCGTAACCATCTATTGATCAATGAGCTAGTCAACTAGAGGCTTACTAGGGACATGGTGTTGTCTATGTATCCACACATGTATCTGAGTTTCCTATCAATACAATTATAGCATGGATAATAAATGATTATCATGAACAAGGAAATATAATAATAATCAATTTATTATTGCCTCTAGGGCATACTTCCAACAGGTTTCTCAACATAAGTAGAAGGAACAATAGGATCATTATAAGTGATAGTCTTTTCTTCAACTGTAACAGGTGCAACTACTTTTACTTCAATGGGAGGATTATATTTAAACCACTTCTCCTTAGGGAGATCAACGTGAGTAGCAAAAGATTCACAGAAAGAAGCTACTATCTTAGAGTTAAGTCCATATTTAGCGCTAAATCCACGAAAAGCATCGGTAACCATAAAAGATTTAACACAATCAAACTTAGGTGTCATACCTGACTCCTTACCATCGTCGGAACCCCAATCTTCAGAGTTGTGTTTAATTCTTTCCAATAAGTCCCATTTGAATTCAATAGTCTTCAGCATATAAGAGCCAGCATAGGAAGTATCGAGCATGGTGCGATCATTGAGAGAAAGCCGAGCATAAAAGTTTTGAATAATCATTTCTCTTGAGAGCACATGATTGGGGCATGAATATAACATTGACTTAAGCCTCCCGCAAGCTTGAGCGATGCTTTCTCCTTTGCAAGGCCAAAAATTATATATATAATTATGATCATGATGAACAAGATGCATAGGATAGAACTTCTGGTGAAATTCCAATTTCAATCGTTAATAGTTCCAAGATCCCGTATCATCACATAGCCTATACCATGTTAATGCATCTCCCTTCAAAGATATAGGGAAGACCTTCCTCTTGACAACATCATCGGGTATACCTGCAAGCATAAATAATCCACAAACTTCAACCACATAGATAAGGTGTAAATCGGGATGCAATGTTCCATCTCCTGCAAAGGGATTAGCTAGCAGTTTCTCTATCATACCCGAAGGAATCTCAAAGTAAAAAATTTCAATAGGTTCAGTAGGTTGAGGAGCAACTCCTTGCTCTACTGGTCGGGGCGAAGATGCCCCGAACAAGCCCCTCAAAGGATTAGTTTCCATAGCAACAAGTGACAGAAAATTTCAGCACACTATATAAATGTTTCCTTACCAAGTTCCACTCACCAAAGGCGCTTCACTCCCTGGCAACGGCGCCAGAAAAGAGTCTTGATGACCCACAAGTATAGGGGATCTATCATAGTCCTTTTGACAAGTAAGAGTGTCGAACCCAACGAGGAGCAGAAGGAAATGACAAGCGGTTTTCAGTAAGGTATTCTCTGCAAGCACTGAAATTGTAGGTAACAAGTAGTTTTGTGATAGTATAATTTGTAACAGGTAACAAGAAATGAAAGTAAATAAGGTGCAGCAAGGTGGCCCAATCCTTTTTGTAGCAAAGGACAAGCCTGGACAATTTCTTATAATGAGAAAAGCGCTCCCGAGGACACATGGGAATTATCGTCAAGCTAGTTTTCATCACGATCATATGACTCACGTTCGTTACTTTGATAATTTGATATGTGGGTGGACCGGTGCTTGGGTACTGCCCTTTATTGGACAAGCATCCCACTTATGATTAACCCCTATTGCAAGCATCCGCAACTACAAAAGAAGTATTAAGGTAAACCTAACCATAGCATGAAACTAGTGGATCCAAATCAGCCCCTTACGAAGCAACGCATAAACTAGGGTTTAAGCTTCTGTCACTCTAGCAACCCATCATCTACTTATTACTTCCCAATGCCTTCCTCTAGGCCCAAATAATGGTGAAGTGTCATGTAGTCGACATTCACATAACACCACTAGAGGAGAGACAACATACATCTCATCGAAATATTGAACGGATACCAAATTCACATGACTACTAATAGCAAGACTTCACCCATGTCCTCAGGAACAAACGTAACTACTCACAAAGCATATTCATGTTCATAATCAGAGGAGTATTAATATGCATTAAGGATCTGAACATATGATCTTCCACCAAATAAACCAATTAGCATCAACTACAAGGAGTAATCAACACTACTAGCAATCCACAGGTACCAATTTGTGGTTTTGATACAAGATTGGATACAAGATACTCCCTCCGTTCCTCAATATAAGGTGTATTATTTTTCCAAAAAGTCAAACTTCCCTAAGTTTGACCAAGTTTATAGACAAAAATATCAATATCTAGAATACCAAATCATTATCACTAGATTCATCATGAACTATATTTTTATATTTTATATATTTAGTATTATAAATCTTTATATATTTTGCTATAAAGTGGGTCAAACATAGACAACAGTTGACTTTTTGAAAAACTAATACACCTTATATTTAGGAACGGAGGGAGTATGAACTAAGGTTTGAGAGGAGATGGTGCTGGTGAAGATGTTCATGGAGATTGACCCCTCCCGATGAGAGGATCGTTGGTGATGACGATGGTGATGATTTCCCCCTCCTGGAGGGAAGTTTCCCCGGCAGAACAACTCCACCGGAGCCCTAGATTGGTTCCGAAAAGGTTCCGCCTCGTGGCGGCGGAGTTTCGTCCCGTAAGTTTGCTTATAATTTTTTTCCAGGGTAAGAGACTTCATATAGCAGAAGATGGGCACCGAAGGGCCACCAGGGGGCCCACGAGGCAGGGGGCATGCCTAGTAGGGGTGGGCGTGCCCCCCACCCTCGTGGCCAGGGTGTGGGCCCCCTCTTATTAATTCCAAAAATGACTTTTGTGGAGTTTCAGGACTTTTGGAGCTGCGTAGAATAGGTTTCCTATATTTGCTCCTTTTCCAGCCCAGAATTCCAGCTGCCGGCATTCTCCCTCTTCATGATAAAGCTTGTAAAATAAGAGAGAATAGCCATAAGTATTATGACATAACGTGTAATAACAACCCATAACGCAATAAATATCGATATAAAAGCATGATGCAAAATGGACATATCACCCGCGGTCGACGGTGGGGTGGCGGCCACGAGGCCGATGGTGGGGTGGCGGCCACGACCACCACCTTTCGCCTTCGGGTCGCGGTGGCGGAGCAGATGATGGCCATGGTGGCCGGCAGTGGTGTGGCAGCCTTGACGGCCACCTCCCGTCTTAGGGCCGCGGCGGCCGAGCAGGCGATGGCCTTGGCTTTTGACAGTGGTGTGGCGGCAACGGCGGCCGACAACAGCTGCCGACGGGCACCGGCAGCGGAGCGTGTGGTGAGTGTTCCGCGCAAACCCAACAGGGATGCCACGCGCACTACACTATGTCGGGGACTACGCCGCCACCGCAGTGTAGCCTCCCAACTAGAGCTGTCGTCTAATGATGGCAGAGTGGTTGAGCGACCATGACGGACCGGTGCCATTGGCGATTGTGGAAGAAGTAGAAGACATTAGCTACAGGGAGGGAGGGAGGGGAAAATGCGACGCAGGACTCACCGGTCGTGGGTTTTTATAGCAGGCCGGTAAGCAATTGAGATTTTGGGGGGTTTCACCCAGTCGGGCGGGAAACTTGTGCAGGAACCTGCGAGGTTGCGTGGGAACGGGCTTGCCGATGATTCATTGGCGCCAGCGTTTGGCCAAAAGGACGCTCTTGCGCATTGTGCAAGCTTGCGTTGTAAGCCGTCTGCGACAGCGGGGTGACAAAGACATGCGAGAGGAGGACGAAAGGCAACATACACATACATTAATAAAAAAACATTTGCGATTGAATTACCGACTATACACCCGTCCTGGTTTATAAGTAGGATTCAACTAATAAAATACTAATGCATGTCGCCAAAGATTATATAGTTGGATTTGTATTTGAAACTATGTGGAAATGAGAAAGTGGCCGAGGGTTTTGGAGCAATGCCATTAAGCACTTTGAGCAAGTAGACCATTAAGCAACACATCATCCCCTTTTAATAGTATTGACTTTCCTATGGACTCAGTATGATCTTGGATCACTAAAATGGAAAATGAAGAGTCTCGAGCCTTTGCCAATATTTGTCCTTAGCATTTTGAGGGGTCCACATCTCTAGTCCATGCCATGCCAATCATTGAACTTTCTGAAATATTTAACTTGAATGGATATTAGTTCAATGAGCTATATGTTGTTATGAATTACCAAAACCACCCGGGGATTAGTTGCACTTTCACTACTCCCTATCACCGACGATTTTTTGGGTTGTGTGGGAAGGACCCCCCCCCCCATCACACACACATGCAAGGTAACGATTTAAAACTCTGTCGTAGAAAGGGGGTAAATAATCATTTGTATAGCAGGTCATTGCACCAGTGCTAGGACGGGACATGCTTCAACACTCTCAAGCGCGGCATAAAACTTGTTGCATTCTTGTTGAGTAAACCCCCATCTCTTTTAGATTGAGTTGATGCCATGGGTCCTCGCAAACTTGTAGGGTGGAAACTTCCTCCATGCATGAAAGGGTTTATGAACTCCCGTACAGAAACAGATCCTTTTTGCTCGGCACTCGTCTTGGGATCTTGGCCTATCTGCTTCCAACTCTCGCAAAACATGTCTTCTTCTTTGGTGTACGATCCCATGCAAATGCTTTGCCTCCTCCTTTGTGCATCGGCCCTTTGGGTGAGCTCATCGATAAACAATGGCTCCTCCTCAATGTCGGCGCCATCTTCTTCTTCCTCTTCACAATAGATGTTTTCAAGCCATGAGTCATCGTGGCCGTCGCCTCTTCTTGTCTGTGGCATCTTGGCTTTGGCTCTGATCGGGATCGTAGCCTTGGCCGTTGCGGTGGAACGCTAGTTGCGTCCCTTGTAGATGACGTTCTCCATGAACGCATCATAGTCGGGGTCGTTGGTCGATGGCGTCGGGTTTGGCGTTTCGTCGAACAGGTTGTGGGTGCCGGGGAGGTTGGTTGTAGGAATCTGGCGCAATTGCTTCCTTTGCATCTTGGCGGCCGACTGAGTGACGCCACTGTGCCTAGGCGTGAGGTCGATGACGAACATGGGGGTGGGGGTGGCCGGCGCGATCACGCTGCCGTCCGGCGACGTGGAGAACTCGTTTGGAGCATGTTGTCGCGTCGGATGAAAACCGGCCCTCTCCGATGTTATGGAGGAGCTCGACGATTGGTACTGCGGAGGGTGAATGACTGACGAGCCTGTGCTCGTCGCGGCCATGGCGGCGGCTGAGAGAATGGCCGGCGCGGGTTGGCACAACCCTAGCATGAGGAGCGCGTGCGTCGTCGCTGCTTGCGTGGCCTTGGCAATGATGGCCTCGTTGTCCTCGGTGGCAGCCTTGTGCTGCACAGCAGCGACTTCGAGGGCGAACTCGGCAACGGCCTTCTTCTCCGCCAGAACGGACCGCCGGACCCTCCTCTTGGCCGATTCTATGTCGAGTCGCACGATCTCCGTCGACGTGAGCTCTGGTAGCGGCTTCTTCTTCTTCGTCACGGGACGGGCGGTGGTGGCGGCTGGGTCGCCGACTGCGGGTTTCTTGGGGGCGCCGGCCATGGAGGGTAGGATGAGTTTTGGGAATGATGGGGAAACTGGGCGCATTTTGTTCCCAGCGGGCGGGCAAGGGAAGAACAAGGGCGCGCGTCCAGTCCGTTCGCGCGCTGTCCGTTTCAGCGCAAACACAATCCAAATTTGTGCCAAAAATAGGTAGGTTGCGGAAAAAACAGATATATGTCCATTTTCTCTCGAGCATTGGATCGTAATTTGTTTGCAGTTAACCCCGTGGCCGGACCATTTGGTGTTGGGCGTCCGAGTTGGCCTAATCTTTACCTAATAATAAAGAGAATTGGGTTTCTGCCTGTACGTCATAAAACTACCCTCGAAGTTGACAATAGTTACGCACCAATGCCACCCGCAAGTAGCAAAAATGATTCGTTTTTAATTTCAAATATTGCTCCGGGCTCTGTTATTAATAACTGGTACGGTATAAGAACATCAATGGATGAGTAGCGCCATGGCTGAGGCTATGACGCTCCACACAGGAGACCAGGGTTTGATCCCTGTTTCTCGATGCTTTTTCTCTTTCTTTTTACCTATCTTAAGCGCAGTAATGGGCCAGCCCATGTGAGGGTCGTGGCGCCCCCTGTTTTGTATTTCTTTTTTTATTTCTGTTTTAGTTTTTTTCTCTAAAAATTAATTCCGGATTCATGGCGCCCCCTATTTTTTATTTCTTTTTACTTTTTTATTTCTGTTTTCGTTTTTTATCTCAAAATTAATTTCGGATCCAAAATATCAAACAGTTGCGAGTTTTGAAAAAAGTAAGAAAATGGTAAACTGTTTGTGAATTTAAAAAATATTTGAAAAATCATAAAATGCTCATGACTTAAAAAATTGCTCACATATTATAAACAAATCACGATTTCAAATGAATTTTCATGAAGTAAAAAATGTTCATGATTTTTTAAAATGATCAAATATTCAAAGCATCTTCAGGAATTTAAAAAAATGTGCATCAGATTTTAGAAAATATTCACAAAAATTAAAACACATCCGTAAATAATGAACAAAACTAATTGTAGCTTCCATAAAGGTTTTATTAGGAGATCTTAGAGCTCGTTTTATGATTTTATTTAGTCCTTCGCGTCAGGTTAAAAAAGGGTTTCCGTGTTTTGTACAACGCTGAACCCAACAAAATTGACATAACTTTCTAAGGGTTAGTTTTTGTAAGCTATATGAAAATAACTAAATGTCTATTTTGCTTCCATACACAGTTATGCTTATTCTCGTATCACAATAGTGGTTATGGTAAATACTGCTACGCTAAGTCAAGGCGAGACACTTTATTTATTGGTATAGCTCAGGCAGGGTCCGTCAATGCGGTTTGCTCAGCCACAAAATATTTTGTTGTGACGCCTTAAACAATCAAGTCTTGATGAGCATCATACTGTTCGTTTTTGAAATTACATTTTAGAAGTGTCTTATCTCATCATGACATCATTTGTATATACTTTGTGAATTTGATTCATACTTTTTTATATCTACCACACATGTATAACTTGATAGTTTTTTCCCGTTGCAACGCACGGGCATTTCCAAAAAATTTCGTTAAATCAAAAAAAGTTCGCAAATTCAATAACTATTCCACCCAATTTCTAGAAAAAGTTCATCGATTATAGAATGTTTGCCAGTTCAGGAAAATTGCTTAAAAATGTTCAAAAAAAATTTGAAAAAATTTGTAAATAGAAAAAACTGTTCGTAAATTAAAAAAATGTTCTTGATTGTAGAAAATGTTCAGAAATTTATAATAGTATGTTGTTTGCGATTTCAAATATATGCATGAGTTTAACAAATTGTTCATAATTTTAAAATGTTGCAGGAGGATGGGGGTATTGATGAAGATGTGAACCATCGAATCAAAGCCGGATGGATGAAGTGGCGTCAAGCTTCTGGCATTCTCTGTGACAAGAGAGTGCCACAAAAGCTAAAAGGCAAGTTCTACAGGACGGCGGTTCGACCTGCAATGTTGTATGGCGCGGAGTGTTGGCCGACTAAAAGGCGACATGTTCAACAGTTAGGTGTGGCGGAGATGCGTATGTTGAGATGGATGTGTGGCCACACGAGGAAGGATCGAGTCCGGAATGATGATATACGAGATAGAGTTGGGGTAGCACCAATTGAGGAGAAGCTTGTCCAACATCGTTTGAGATGGTTTGGGCATATTCAGCACAGGCCTCTAGAAGCTCCACTGCATAGCGGACGGCTAAAGCGTGCGGATAACGTCAAGAGAGGGCGGGGTCGACCGAATTTGACATGGGAGGAGTCCGTTAAGAGAGACCTGAAGGATTGGAGTATCGACAAAGAGCTAGCTATGGACAGGGGTGCGTGGAAACTTGCTATCCATGTGCCAGAGCCATGAGTTGGTTGCGAGATCTTATGGGTTTCACCTCTAGCCTACCCCAGCTTGTTTGGGACTAAAGGCTTTGTTGTTGTTGTTGTTTTAAATGTTCATGATTTCGCGAAATTGAGAGAGATATTGTATCTCGGTGATGCAGCGAAATATGATCATGACCATTCGAAATTATGAATTTTTTTCTCCTGTTGGTGAAGTTGACTCCGAGACGGAGGAGATAGAAAATAAGGAGGAATAGGGCCTCATGAACATGGCCTAACAAGCTGGCCGTGACAGTTACTGCCCCCGCTCCCGTCCCAGCTCACATCCCTGCGCCCGCGCCAGCGACCATCCCCGTAGCATTGACGGGCTGGTTGCCGAGCACTATTGCAGAGCTGGAAGCCGCGGGCGTCACCGAGGTCTCCGCGGACCCGCACGAGCTCATGTACATGCCAGCGCCAGCGCCCGTGCCCATGCCCGTGCACGCCCCTCCACCCACCGCGGCGCCGGTCCCCATGCATTTGGCTGCACCCGCCGCGCCCGTGCCCGTCCGCGCACCCCTCAGCGGCATGGGACGTCGCCGTCGACCGCTACCTCTCAGTGCCGCCAGCTGCCGTCCTCCTGCACCCTGCCCGTCGATAGCGCGACTACATGATGTTTGATTTACAAGTGAAGAATATTCTGTGCTGCCTTGAAGACTTCAACAACGGCGTCCCGGAGGACGACAATGATAAGGACGGCGCAACACGCCGCCTCCGCCGCCGTCGGAAATATTTTTTCTTGGGTTTAATATTGTATCTCGATCACAAAGGTTTTAGTTAGAACACTTGCATGCAAACCGACAACTTCCCCAGGAAGCCAAGGGAAAATGTGCCGAGCAGGATTTGTGCAGCTCTTGATCGCAAATGTTTTAGATAAAACACCCGGATGCAAAGCGAGAGCAGGATTTGTGCATCTCTTCAACGCAAATGGTTGTTTTGGATGACCCGTGTGCAACCACTTACAAACAATTTGGTAAGATTTGCATCTGCATATTGGGTATGTTGACATTTGTCAAACTTAAAAGATTGACATTTGTTGATCTAGTAACATTGTCATTTGTCCACCTTGTAACACTGTGATTTATCAAAATATGCAGCTAAAAATCACAAGCACTATCTAATTTTTGCATCTAAAATTCAGTAATTAAGCATAGATTTCATTCATAGATTAAGTAGTCATGCTTAATTTATACAAACAGTTCAACTCGATAGCTGAACGGACCAAACTTTTCCCCAATTGTTGCCAACCACGTATTGAAATAGCTAATTCTACTTTGTATACTAGCATCTATAGTAAGAGGCAGAGGAGGAGAAGCCTACCTACGAGCTGGACAACTACAATACGGTGCCTGCAGCTGCTGCAACTTCAGCGACGCTCACCTCGAACGCCCTCTGCCGCTCCAGACGACTCCTCTCGAAGCGGTGGTTCTCCTTGTAGATTTACTGATTCCTCGCCTCTGAGGCGACATGTGTCGTGGCCACGACAGCGGTAAGGCTCTTTGCGTGCTCGATGAGGCGCTTCTCCTGATCCCGCAGGAACTCGATGTTACGCGCAAGGTTGCTGACGCACGTGCTGGCATCCACCTCCGCCTCCCGCCTTCGGGCAGCGGTGGCGGAGCGGGTGATGACCCCGACAATCGACGGTGGGCTGGCGGCCATGACGGCCGATGATGGGGTGGCGGCCACGACCACCACCTTCCGTCTTCGGGGCGCGGTGGCGGAGCGGGTGATGGCCATGGTGGCCGACAGTGGGGTGGCAACCACGACGGCCACCTCCCGTCTTCAGGCCGCGGCGGCGGAGCGGGCGATGGCCTTGGCTTTCGACGGTGGTGTGGCTGCAACGGCGGTCGGCAACAGCTGCTGATGGGCACCGGCGGTGGAGCGTGTGGTGGGTGTTCTGCGCAAACCCAACAGGGACGCCACATGCACTACACTATGCCAGGGACTACGCCGCTGCCGCGGTGTAGCCTCCCAGCTGGAGCTGTCTTCTGATGATGGCGGAGTGGCTGAGCGACCATGACGGACCGGTGCCATTGGCGATTGTGGGAGAAGCAGATGATATTAGCTACAGGGAGGGAGAGAGGGGAAAATGCGACGCGGGACTCGCCGGTCGTGAGGTTTTTTTTATAGCAGGCCGGTAAGCAATTGGGATTTTGGGGGATTTCACCCAGTCGGGCGGGAAGCTTGCGCGGGAATCTGCGAGGTTGCGTGGGAACGGGCTCACCGATGATTCATTGGTGCCACCATTTGGCCAAAAGAACGCTCCTGCGGCAGCGGGGTGACAAGACATGCGAGAGGAGGACGAAAGACCACATACACATATGTTAATAAAAAACGTTTGCGATTGAATTACCTACTATACACCCGTCCTGGTTTATGAGTAGGATTTAACTAATAATATACTAATGCATGTCGCCCAAGATTATATAGTTGGATTTGTATTTGAACATATGTGGAAATGAGAAAGTGGCCGAGGGTTTTGGAGCAATACTATTAAGCACTTTGAGCAAGTTGACCATTAAGCAACACCTCATCCCCTTTTAATAGTATTGACTTTCCTATGGACTCAATATGATCTTGGATCACTAAAATGAAAAATGAAGAGTCGCGAGCCTTTGCCAATATTTGTCCTTCTCATTTTGAGGGGTCCACATCTCTAGTCCATGCCATGCCAATCACTGAACTTTCTGAAATATTTAACTTGAATGGATATTAGTTCAATGAGCTATATGTTGTTATGAATTACCAAAACCACTCGGGGATTAGTTGCACTTTCACTACTCCCTATCACTGACTATTTTCTGGGTTGTGTGGGAAGGACCCCCCTATCACACGCATAGGCAAGGTAACTATTTAAACTCTGTCGTGGAAAGGGGGTAAAAAATCGTTTGTATAGCAGGTCGTTGCACCAGTGCACTGACGGGACATGCTTCAACACTCTCAAGCGCGACACAAAACTTGTTGCATTCTTGTTGAGTAAACCCCCATCTCTTTTAGATTGAGTTGATGCCATGGGTCCTCGCAAACTTGTAGGGTGGAAACTTCCTCCATTCATGAAAGGTTTTATGAACTCCCGTACAAAAAATAGATCCTTTTTGCTCGGCACCGGTCTTGGGATCTTGGCCTATGTGCTTCCAACTCTCGCAAAACATGTCTTCTTCTTTGGTGTACGATCCCATGTGAATGCTTTGCCTCCTCCTTTGTGCACCGGCCCTTTGGGTGAGCTCATCGATAAACAATGGCTCCTCCTCAATGTCGGTGCCATCTTCTTCCTCCTCTTCGCAATGGATGTTTTCAAGCCATGAGTCATCGTGGCCGTCGCCTCTTCTTGTCTGTGGCATCTTGGCTTTGGGTCTGATCGGGATCGTAGCCTTGGCCGCCGGGGTGGAACGCCTAGTCGTGGCCCTCGTAGATGACGTTCTCCATGAACGCATTGTAGTCGGGGTCTTTGGTCGATGGCGTCGGGTTTGGCGTTTCGTCAAATAGGTTGTGGGGACCGGGGAGGTTGGCTGTAGGAATCTGACCGCAATTGCTTCCTTTGCATCTTGGCGGCTGACTGGGTGACGCCACTGTGCCCAGGCGTGAGGTCGATGACGAACATGGGGGCGGGGGTGGCCGACGCGATCACGCTGCCGTCCGGCGACGTGGAGAACTGGGTTGGAGCATGTCGTCACGCCGGATGAAAACCGGCCCTCTCCGATGTTATGGAGGAGCTCAACGATTGGTACTGCGGAGGGTGAACGACTGACGAGCCAGTGCTCGCCGCGGCCATGGCGGCGGCTGAGAGAATGGCCGGCGCGGGTTGGCACAACCCTAGCATGAGGAGGGCGTGCGTCGTCGCTGCTTGCGTGACCTTGGCAATGATGGCCTCGTTGTCCTCGGCGGTAGCCTTGTGCTGCACAACAGCGACCTCGAGGGCGAACTCGGCAACGACCTTCTTCTCCGCCTGAACGGACCGCCGGACCCTCTCTTGTCCGATTCTATGTCGAGCCGCGCGATCTCCGCCGACGTGAGCTCCGATAGCGGCTTCTTCTTCTTCGTCACAGGACGGGCGGTGGTGGCGGCTGTGTCGCCGGCGGCGGGTTTCTTAGGGGCACCGGCCATGGAGGGTAGGAGGGGTTTTGGGAATGAGGGGGAAACTAGGCGCATTGTGTTCCCAACGGGCGGGCAAGGGAAGAACAAGGGCACGCGTCCAGTCCGTTCGCGCGCTATCCATTTCGACACAAACGCAATCCAAATTTGTGCCGAAAATAAGTAGGCTGCGGACAAAAAACTGATGTATGTCCATTTTCTCTCGAGCATTGGATCGTAATTTGTGTGCGTTTAGCCCTGTGGCCGGACCTTTTGGTGTTGGGCGTCCGAGTTGGCCTAATAATTGATGAAGAGGACAGGCGGACACTGTAGGCGCGGCGCGGAGGCGCAACGGAATCGTGGGGCGGCACTCACGCCCGCTTGCCTCGCCTCTGCGCTCGCTCTCTCTCTCTCTCCCCCTCTGCGTAGAGCCAGCTACCACACCCCCGTAAAGCACTTTTGAGCAGAGCAGAAGCCAGAGGAGCGCAAAGCCCCAGAAACCCCAAACCCCCACCTGCTCTGCCTCGCTCGTTGATCCCCACGCCTCCTCTCCTCCCCCATTCCAGCACCCAGAACTGGCGCCGCCCTGATGGAGCTGCGGTGGCCCGGAGCGTACGGGCCGGCGAAGAAGAGTCGCCGGAGCGACGGCGGCGCCACGCCGTGCAGCAAGAGGCTCGCCGTCGTCCTCGGCTCCACCGGCATCGTCCACGCCGCCCCCATCGACGCCCCCCGAGGCTACGCGATCTCCCGCCGCTCGCTCCCGCCCTGGCCCGACGCCCTCTCGCCCGGCGTCTCCCGCGGTCAGTTCGACCACGCCGACCACGAAGTCCTCGCCATGGCCAGCGCGCCCCTCGCCGACATCATCGCCTGGCATCCTCGCCCCGCACACGCGGCCCTCCCGCCCGGCCTCTGCCGCGGCCGGTTTGACCTCGTCGCCGACGCGCTCGCGCCCTTCACCGACATCGCCCACGTCGCCTGGGAGCCTCGTCCCACACACGCGGCGCCCCGCGGGGCAAACCACATCACCATGCTCTGCAACGCCCCGAACTGCTCCAAGCGCTTCCAGCTCCTCGTCCTCGACCCGTTCGAGCCTTTCGGCCGCATTCACCTCACCCTCGAGAGGGGCTCCGAGACCAGGCCGGGATCCCCTGTAGCCTGGGACTGGGAGGGGTTCAGTGACCCGTCCGAAGCCCTTGATGAAATTGCTGATGTATCTGTGCCAGGTATGATTATCTTTTGACTGACACTCTTCTTAGTTTTTACTGCTGCTCTAAACTGAACTCATATATTTTCATCCCTCTCCACCATTGAGTACTAACTATCTGTTCTAGGGTCAAAGGATTATGCAATGGTGCAAGGTGAGATACTTGAAGGTCTGGTTGCATGTATTGTCAGTTGTGAAAGTTCAAAGGATTATGCAGAAGTTTTGAGAAACCTTCCACAACCTTCATTAGGTATCCTAACAGATTTTCTGACGCATTTGGACATTTTCCGATATTGTTTGATGCTTCTGATCCGTGAAGTTAAAAACACTTTATATGCCTACTGATTCAGAACGTTGCCATTATATGCAGGCGACTCTGATTTAGGACCAAGTTTACGACAAATATGTGCTACTAATAGGTCAGATGAGAAGCAGGTATTATTCAATGTTATGAAGTGCTACCCTCCTCTCTTTCATTATTTGTCCTTACTTTGTATTGGCTCTACCTCGCTGTAACTTCTACTTCTACATGACAGCAAGTGAAAGCATTTCTTGAAACTGTTGGATCTTCAATGTGTCCGGGCCACTGTGATTGGTTTGGAAAGAGTTGTTTTGAAGCTCACGCTGGAAGTGCTGATAGATCAGTTGTCACTCAGTTTTTGCAAGTGCATCTGATGGACTATGCAACTAAGAAATTACAGGTTAGCTGATATTATTGGTTCTTGTCCAACAATAGATTCTTCTTGACTGTAATAAACATACTTCCATTTTAAATGCATCATAACTGTAACATCAGTAAGCCGATAGTTTGTTAGATGGTAACTCGGTTCTTCCTGTTCTGGACTGTTACATGAGATGGTAGTGAATCAGAGAAATTTCGCATGTTACTGGAATTATAAAAAAATCGATTCTCTTTTAAACAATAACTTGTATTACAGTGCAGTACAGTAATCTTATTTCATTAGAAAATGAAGTGAACTCAGCTAAACATGACATGAAATTAGATGATATCAATTCAAATTATTCAAGTTACAAAAATCATACCTGCACTGTTCACTTGTTCATGATGCACAACTCGATTCAATTTATACTTAACTGTTCTTGCAACATGTTCAGTATGGAAGGCCTTTGAAGGAGAGAGGAGTCGACACCAGAAATATTGTCTTTTCAGAAGATATCCATGGACTTGACAAGTTTGTCCGAATTTAAAACTATTTTCTTTGATTACTAAACATGTTTCATGACATTTTACTATATCAAATTGTCTCTCTTTACAGGATGGTCAAAAGTCCCGATCGTTTCTCCATATCTGGTATGATAATTATACGAAATATTTAAAATTAGTGATTACCAATTTTGAGCACTGTTTTTGTGTTTAAAGTTTTAACGGCCACTTTTAACTTCTGCTATTCATGATAAATGTATTCATTGTTGAAATTCGCTAAGCAATACTGTCCTAACTCCTAAGATCTTGGCTTTGGGCTTGATTCTTACGTCCTTCATCAGCTTATTGCATATATCTATGCTAATCTTATTTGACACTTTTGGCGTACATATGGCAGGGCGTCAGGCTCAATGTTTAGCAGTTCTGGTAATTTTGGGCTTCTTCATACCTATTGTAAAAGCCGATGCTGGAAGGATGTGTTCATTGCAGAGCATCAATAACTTCTTGCCTAAAGCGCCTAGAACTACTTGTCCAGTGATAAAATTGTCTGGTGTCCATTGGTCACATTCAAAAACTACCCGGAAAATCTTCATACATGGGTAATTGCATCATTAGTAGTATTAATATTTGGATATATGTACTTGAGTCGAACAATCTAACCATGATCATGTTTGTTTCAGTGATATCGAAGACAATTATCTCATTCAATGTTTCTTGGAAAACGATTGCACGAAGTGTACTAGGTTTCAAGATATACTTTTTGCCTTGGGATTTTTCTTGCTTTGGTATGTATTTTTGTTTATATGCAACTTTTTATGGATTTGGTTCTTATAAACAAATCTTAGCTTTATGAATATCCTTTTGTTTTGTGCAGTCAGGTATTATGTCAACTAGATCAACAGAAGAAAGTTAGGTTTTTTTCCTATGATAGAACTGTGATCTGCTTATGGGTCGATACATCACTGGCTAGCATAGTTTACCATGCGTGCTGGAGTTTGTATGGATCCTTGTTATCCTTGTCAAAAGATGACGAGGTGAAGCATCTTGGACTGCATACCCATTCTATCAATTTTGGGGGTTGTTTGATGTTTGCAGCATTGTTATTATTATTGCTGGCTCGTCATGCAAAGGTAAAATATCTAAACATAGTAAATTATTTGTTATCAAAGATTTTTAGTTATGAACTCATGATTTTTTTTGGGCATTATGATTGTTTTGTGGGAGATTCTTTGAATATCTATTTTTCCTTTTTAGCTGCTGTACATATTGTTAGGGAAATAGAAACTTATATTCTCAGGAGGTAATAGGACAGTATATATAAGCATATGTAGGTACATATGCAGGGAAATGCCCTGGTACGCTCGGGTCAACAACACCCCCATATCCCACTTGTCCACTCGTCTTGGGATCGACACCACGCTATATGTACAACTTGTGTATTGCGTTGGGCTCTGTTGTATATAACCTGTATATCCGAACGGTCTTCTATACTTTCTGTTCGAATTGAGTAGGATCTGCTGTGCCTTTGCATCATTTAATCGGCACCGCCGAACCCCCAACTGTCCTCATCCACCTCTCTTTTTCATATTCACGCGTTGCTCATTTCATTCCCTTTCCAGCCCCAAGAGATGTTCATAGTTCCTGTTCACCTTGCCGTGTCTGCTTCTTCATCCTTGCAGTTTGCTAGCTGCACTGACGATCTGATTGCTCCTGTACCACTGATCCTCTGCTCTTATGCAACAAAGGCTTGGTGCAGTGGTACATATCCACGAATGCTGTCAGTAGCATTTGAATTTTAAAAACAAAGAACGCCTATACTTATAAAAGACCCAACCATTTTCTAATGCTGTCAGTATGTCCAATGGCTGAGTTCGTAATGCTGCCAACCAAAAGCATATTCCTAATATTTGCATCGTCAATGCTAAAAATTGCAAAACGAATAGTCACTTCCATTAATCACGACTTGCCCACATGTTATCATTAACACTGCTCTAATCTGCAAGGTTAACAAATAATCAAATTTAATTAATATTCCATTTTTTCAAACACTTTCTTGGGATCATCATCCGTTCCTGATTCAAAGCTGAACCTATTTTAAATGATACAGCACTTAATCACAATACAGATAAACATACAGCGCGAAAAAAAATTCAAATTACATCCACTGCTGATTGAAACTTCTCCTCACAACTTGTCCTTCTATGACCTGTAGCCCTACAATTGCTGCAGGTTGGAGTTTTCCGGGGTTTCCATTGTGCTTCTTCTATAAAAGGACACATAGTCCTTTTGTGTCCTTTGCCACGACAAATGCTGCAAAACCTAGAACGCTTATCTTTGATCTCCTAATTAGGCTTGTCATGAGCTTTTGTTAGTTTCCCTTGCCCCCTTGGTTTTCTTACTAGGAGCTTCCAGAGTGGACATATCAAATGTTCTGTCAGCTGATAAAATGTCGCATGTAGAGTTAGAGCTTTCCCCTTCTGCAGTGCACGCTTTCCCTTCTATATCTGCTTGTCCTTCCACTGATCCTCCCTTTACAAGAGCAGTCGGAAGAAGAATGTTTCCTCTTACCCCTACCATTAACTGAATGCTGATAAGCGCTCCTCTCTGAACCGGCATGTTTTTTTTCCATCACAGCCTCCAATGTCCCTGCTGATGAACTCAAAGACTTCTCAAAAGAACTTGTACCATCTGTTGTTTTACTCAAAGCAGATGCCCCTGTCTTTAGCTCTGTGAATCCTTTCATCACAGTGAAATGCCTCTGGGTTGTTGACTTGTTATCACCCATCTTAACCATGTCTAATGGAGCGATATACATCACTTTGTGCCTGAAATTTGTAGACTCAGGAGGCCCCATGTCTTTCTGGAATGCTTCAGGTGATCTGGCAGAACGTCACTTTGCATCAATCGTCCACCTTTTCATCCTATGTTTCATTGGGATTTCTTCCAACCCAAGAACTATCTCACCTGTGAGCGGTTACCTTGCTTCATCAGATTTACTACAATTTTCTTTTTCAAAATATCAATACAAAGCACAATCAAATTCTGTACGGGGCGCGGGAACCACCTTCAACGCGTGGCAGCAAACCATTCCCATGTGCTCATACAACCCGCATTCTCAAATGAATTTGTCTCTCCACTCTGTTACCATAACGTATGGCTATCTCTCGACAGGATTATCATCCTTGCCTCAACGTCATTTGCATCAACTGTCAAAGCAGTGCAGACTGCAGAATGCTTCAACAATTTCCTGTCTATCTAGGTACTGTAGTCACTTATGTCTGACACCCTTCCCAAACCTTTTTCCACTCTTCCTCAATTATACAACCGCATCGGTCAACAATTACTCGACAATCAATATTGTCAACCAGGGAGCTCTAGAGAATCTGATCTTGTTCTGAATATCTACCAAGGGTTCGCTGTCAATGCAATTTGAGTTGGCCAACTCCGGTGCCTCTAAATCATTAGTGATTTGATGAGTAGGTGTTGATGCTGCGATTGGCAGATTGAAACCACCAAACTAACCCGGAATGGTGGAACATATAAGACTGATGACAATGTAAAAGATGTAGTGCAGCTGGATGGATTCTTTATGCATGGGTGGATGTGAAGCATATGATTCAAACCCATTGCGCCTAGCCATGGCGAGATGCTCTCAAATGTAGTATCAAACTCAAAACGAGAAATTTCAACTGAAGTTGGACCCAGCTAAGTTGCGATGCTTTTATCAGTTTGGGGAAGATTGTAGTTTTCCCATTTTGTTTGGGACTTTCCGCACTACTTCTTAGCTGTCTCACTTTCTCTCTCCTGTGGCTGAAGTTTGAAGCATCTCGCTTGATCCCTTCCTGGCCAAAGTTAAATTATCCATGTTTTCACTTTCATCAATTAATCCAATTTATCGGGTAACTTCTCAACCCCTTGAATTTCTCCCATCTTCCACTATTAGTTTCTTCATCAGCCAGTGCTCTCCTATGGCCTTCTCATACAGCTCCATCCCATGCTCTCCTCTAGAGCATCTGCACTCGCACAGTTCACCGCAGCCACTTCTTGGGCGTCCGCCTAGGCTTGCTGTTCTCCCCCTGCACTCACGCCCTGGGACGCTCGGTGCTTCACTGCACGCCGCCAATTCACCTTCGGCCACCTCCAGGACTAAGCGCACCTGCTTCCCTTCTCTGCTCCAGGATACCAGCAGCAGTGCTTTTTGTGCGATGCGGAAACGTCTTGCCTCGCAGAGAGGGGACGCGTACATGTTATATGCAGGGGTGCGAAGCCCTGGTAGCGCGTACAGTTGGGATCGAGAAGATCTCGTACAGGAGGTTACAACTTGGAGTCCAAGCTAGCTAGAGATAGAATTATGAGCTAGAGATAAACCTCCTATCTTAACTACCAGGATACATACAACTCCTGCCAAGATATGTCACATGTAACGCGCACAAGGAGTACATACGGCTTGTTTAACACCCTCCCTTAATCACAACTTCATCAAGTTGAGATTATGTTTGAAGTCTTCAAAGCTTCTTGTAGGCAAAGGCTTTGTGAATCCATCTGCAAGCTGATCTTTGGAGTGCACAAAGCGTATATCAAGTTGCTTCTGAGCAACTCTCTCTCTAACAAAATGAAAGTCTATCTCTATGTGTTTTGTTCTAGCATGGAACACTGGATTTGCAGAGAGATACGTAGCTCCAAGGTTATCACACCATAAACAAGGTGCTTGTTTACTTCGTATACCAAGTTCCTTCAACATGGATTGAACCCATATGATCTCTGCTGTGGCATTTGCCAATGCCTTGTATTCGCTCTCTGACTTGATCTCGATATTGTTGCTGTTTACGTGCACACCATGATATCAAGTTAGGTCCAAAAATCTTGCAAAACCACCGAAGGAACGTCTGTCATCAAGACAACTGCCCAATCGAGTCGAGAATGCATCGACTAAAGTGAATGGTGATTTGTGAAGTTCAGTCCTAAGCTCAAAGTGTGCTTAACATAACGAACTATGCGCTTTGCGTACCGTCCGATGAACATCGGTAGGTGCATGGAGAAACTGGCAGACTTTATTAACAAGAAAAGAAATATCAGCCTGGTTAGTGTGAGATCTTGAAGTGCTCCTACCGGGCTCCTGTATTTGGTGCTGTCTTCTTGACTTAAGGGCTCACCTACGCAAGGGATAGTTTTTCCGAAATGGACAATGGAGTAAGAGAGGGTTTACATCCTTGCAGCCCAGCTTTCTTGACCAAATCAGTGGCATACTTTTCTTGAGAGAGAACAAGTCCATCCTTGTGCTTTTTCACCTCAATCCCAAGATAATAATGCAAATCACCAAGATCCTTTAAAGCAAAATCTGCACTCAAATCCTTAAGAAGTCCTGTGATTGCTTCATCAGATGAGCTAGTCACAATAATATCATCAACATATATGAGAACAAATATGCATGTGTTGAACTTGTTGTAGATGAACAATGATGTGTCAGACTTGGACGGAACAAAACCAAGTGCTTGCATTTTGTGGCAGAGGCGAGCATACCATGCCCTTGGAGCTTGCTTTAGTCCATACAACGCTTTATCAAGCTTACACACATAAGAAGGAGCATTCTTACTCTCAAACCCAGGGGGTTGCTTCATATATACTTCCTCTTCCAGAACACCATGGAGAAACGCATTCTGAACATCGAGCTGTCTGAGACTCCATCCTCTAGAGACAGCAATAGACAAGACAAGGCGAATAGTGGCAGCCTTTACTACTGGACTGAAGGTATCCTCATAGTCTATGCCATACCTCTGTATGAAGCCTTTTGCAACCAATCTAGCCTTGTAACGGTCAATGGTTCCATCAGCTTTCCTCTTTATCCTGAAAACCCACTTGCAATCAATCAAATTTTTACCTTGCTGTGGGGGAACCAAGTGCCATGTTTTGTTTTTCATCAATGCCATGTACTCTTCATACATGGCTTTCTTCCACTTTCCATCACATAATCTTGCTTCAAGGGTTTTAGGCTCATCTGGTTCACCTGTGGAACAAACCATACCATACTTGGTTATATGCTTGTAATTGACAGGTTGAATTACCCCTTGTTGCAGCCGTGTTCGTCGTGGTTGGAAAACATCAGAATCTGTGGCCATAGAAGATCCTGCAGGCTGCTCATGTGTGATTGTATCTGATCCCGATGAAGATGTTGCTGCTTGATTTTCTGCGGCTGGCTGTTGAAGCGAAGTACGTGAGTTTGCCGCAGAGGATCCCGCATGTGCATGTGCATGCAGGTCATCATGGCGTGATGATGGCGTATCCGCCTGAACCTCCGCGCCGGTCGGGCCCTCCCTTCGTCGCGCGTCACCGCGCCGTGTGTACGTCACCGGATTGGTGGCGTACCTCGTACTGCGCGTTGAGAGGGACCGGTGCGGGGCCTCCTCCACCCGACCGCATGGGGATCGATGCAGGGACGCGTCCGGCCGACCGCGCCCGTCACGCAGATTGGGGACAATGGCGGCCTTGTAGCGCCGCGCTGGGCCAGCGCTGAGCCTGTTCCGCGGTGCCACGGCTGCTCCCGCGGTTGTCGCTGCCCCGTCAGCATGGAGCGCTCCCGAGGCGCCTGCACCTGGCGCGTTCGCAGGAGCCGATCCCGAGGCGGATCCGGTTCGCTGCAGATGGACAGATCCCGAGGCGGATCTGTTTCCTTCGGGGAGGCACATGAAATATGGCTCAATAGGCGCCGTTTTCTCTGTATTTTCTGCATCTGATCCTCCTGTATTTTCCGCGCTGCTTTGTTCTGTTGCATCAACACAAAACTCATGCACATCATCATTAGATGGGTTAGTCAATGGATCATCAATATTTTGTCCCCCTTGATCAAAACTAGTGAGATGAGAGGGCAAAAGAAGGATTTCTTTGCGAAGGAGTGCGCCAGATTGGGATGGAGGTCAAGAAACGGAAATTTTGTTTCATCAAAGACCACATCTCGTGAGATGTATACCCGCCGATGGAGACATCTAAACACTTGACCCCTTTATCTGTGTAATTGTAGCCTAGGAAGACGACTGTTTTGAGCGGAACATGAGTTTGCGGTTGTTGTAGGGACGAAGGTTGGGCCAACATGCACACCCGAACACCCGGAGAGACTTATAGTCTGGTTTTGTGTGAAGAAGTCGTTCTACTGGGGTTTCATTGTTAATGACACGACTAGGTAGCATGTTGATAAGATGAACAGCTGTGAGGAAAGCTTCGTCCCAGAACTTGAGAGGCATTGATGCCCCTGCCAGGAGAGCAAGACCAACCTCGACAATGTGCCTATGCTTGCGTTCGGCAGAACCGTTTTGTTGGTGAGCATGCGGGCAGGACACATGATGTGAGATGCCAAGATGTTGGAAGAAGGAGTTTAATTTTTCGTATTCTCCTCCCCAATCAGATTGGACAGCAATTATCTTGCTATCAAATTTTCGTTCAACTAGTGCTTGAAAGTTTTGGAAAACTTGAAACACATCGGATCTCTTTTTGAGGAGATATATCCACGAGAATTTGCTATAGTCATCAATAAAACTGACGTAATATGTGTGTCTACCAACGGAGGGAGGGGCTGGACCCCACACATCAGAAAAGATAAGTTGCAGAGGTTTAGTGGAAACACTAGTTGAGATTGGATACGGTAATTGATGACTTTTAGCTCGCCGACATGAATCACAAATAGTTTCAACATGACGCTCACCAACAAACGGGAGCTTATTCTTTCTAAGTAACTTTTCTACTAAAGAAAAAGATGCATGTCCTAGACGGTCGTGCCATCGTGTGGCCGAAAGCTTGATAGCACCACAAGCTTGTTTATTGTATCTTCGAAACTCCGGAATCAACGGATAGAGCCCCCGAACACATCTACCTCGATAGAGGATTTTCCTCGTGAGCTGATCCTTAATCAAGAAGAAAAAAGGATGAAATTCGAGAAAAACATTATTGTCAAGAGCAATTCTATGAACGGAAAGAAGATTTTTGTGTGCACTAGGAACATGCAAGATTTTCTTGATATGTAGTTTTCGACTAGGGGTACGAAATATAGAGTGACCAATGTGACTTATACCCATACCTTCTCCGCTAGCAGTATGAATTTGATCTTTGCCGCGGTATTTTTCCTTCATGGTGACCTTCTCAAGCTCGTTCGTGATGTGGTTTGTGGCACCGCTATCGACGTACCAATTGGTGTCAATACCGTAGGAACCGTCAGCGGCAGCAGCTACCTTGTCATCATCTTGGGAGTCCTCGTCCTCATCATAACGGTACCAGCAATCCTTAGCTGTGTGACCTGGCTTCCCGCAGATTTGGCATCGCGGGGTCTCTGGACGCGTGCGGTTTCCTCCACCGCGCCCGCGCCCGCGACCGCGACCACCCGAGCGCTGCGGAGAGTGGCCGCGATCGTTGCCGCCGCCACCAGATCGTCCTTTGGAGCGCGAGGAGCCACGCGAGCGGGAGCCACCACCCCGGCCGCGCGACGCCAGGTTTGCAGAAGACTTGAACCCACCGCCGGATCCATTGAACTGGACCATGCGCTGGTCGAAGTTCGACAGCATGGCGAAGAGCTCGTCGAGGGTTGCGGGAGTCACGCGGGCGTCGAGAGCCGAGACTAGCGGCTGGTAGTCCGCGTCCAACCCGTGGATGATGTAGGATAGAAGCTCGTCGTCCTGGATGGGCTTACCCGCCGCGGCCAGCTCGTCGGCATAGCCACGCATGGCGGCGAAGTAGGAGGCAACCGAGAGGTTACCCTTCTGCGCGTTGATGAGGGAGGTGCGTATGTAGTTGATGCGACTCGCCGATTGCGACGAGAACATGGCCGCGAGCGTCGTCCAGAGCGCGCCCGCCGTGGTGACCGTGGTCACCGTGACCAGGACCTCCTTTGTGAGGTTATTCAGCAGGTAGCCAAGGACCTGCTGGTCCTCCCGGACCCATATAGGGTGGAGAGGGTTGGGCGATGAAGTCTCCTTGCCCTCCTTGACGGTGATGAGGAGCTTCGCCGGCTCCGGGTTGGTGCCGTCGACGTAGCCGAAGACGCCGGCGCCGCGCAGCTGAGGTGTGATCTGCGTGCGCCACAGCACGTAGTTCGTGCGTGACAGCTTCTCTGTGACCTGATTGTTGAGGCTTGGAGAGAAGGCGCCGGAGGAAGACATGGCTGGGCTAGATTGGTTTGACAGAAGCTCTCGATGGGAAAAGGAAGGGCTCTGTTACCATGTGCGATGCGGAAACGTCTTGCCTCGCAGAGAGGGGACGCGTACATGTTATATGCAGGGGTGCGAAGCCCTGGTAGCGCGTACAGTTGGGATCGAGAAGATCTCGTACAGGAGGTTACAACTTGGAGTCCAAGCTAGCTAGAGATAGAATTATGAGCTAGAGATAAACCTCCTATCTTAACTACCAGGATACATACAACTCCTGCCAAGATATGTCACATGTAACGCGCACAAGGAGTACATACGGCTTGTTTAACACTTTTGTGTGTGTGTGTGTGGGGGGGGGGGGGAGTGATTTGGTACAGGTATGCTCACAACATTATTTTTCATTTTTTTCCCAGGATTGCCAGTTCATACTTCATCGCTTGGTGGGGTTGTTTTGGCTGCTACTACCACTGTACTGTTTAAGCTATATGAATCCAAGCAATGATGATATTTTCATAATTGGTCTGATTGGTTTTAGTGCCATGGTACCGATGTATGTCCTGAAATGGTTTACTATCGTGGTAAGTGCAATAATCAATTGTTCACTGTAAAGTTAGTAATACTTCTTAATCGTTTTACGCCACACAATCAAAATAAAGAAATGCTAATTAGTTCTAACATTATACTCACTATAATCACATTGCTAAGATCCAAAAAATATCCCATGTAACCCTTGTTTGTATTCTCTAACTTGCATTGCATCCTATAGAGTTGTACTCCCTCCGTCCGGAAATACTCATCATCAAAATGGATAGAAGGAGATGTATCTAGACATATTTTAGTTCTAGATACATCCCTTTTTATTCATTTTGATGACAAGTATTTTCGGACGGAGGGAGTACATGACAAAGCATCCCATCTACCCTTCGCTCGAACTTTAAAGCAAACTTGTATAAACCGTTGTTGGAGAGTTTGTATGTAATTGGTCCATCATGAACTATACTCAGGTCCAACCCTAGTCCGCTTTAGTAGTACCATGTGATTAATATTAGTCTGGTTTATTACTTAACACCAACAGAATGTGGGGATCTTGATGGAAAACGACACAACTATCCTCTAATTTACAACTAGCAGAAGTTTTTCCCGAATTAGTCAACTTTCATGTCTAGGGATTCTATCTTGGAGAAATTCAATGCTCCCACGGTGTCCCAAAAGAGTTTTGTGACGTTGGCATGAGCTGAATGGACAAATTATGTTATGTGGGTTTAGAAGTATGAGCCTAGGCGCAAGTTCGGAAGGCCATCAACCGCTGCTAGCACAGAATCCTGGTGATAATATTATCTTTAATTCTTTCAGAGATATATTAGTTTCCTGTAAAATAGAGATATAGTCAAATTTGTTATCAAGGCTTAGCATCCAAGTTAGAACATACAATATGACTTTATAATGCCTTGTGGTAGCAGGAACTAAAACAAGCTAGCATTAACCGAGAAACCAGTTTATCTCCCTAGTCTCTTTTGTTTGTTACCCTACCTAGCATTGGGGCGCTGTGGCATCAAGCCTGGGCCTTCCATCGAGTACGTCTATGACCTGTGGTTAGGGTTGGAGGCTACCACAACCGCACACTGCACCAGTTTGATACTAGAGTTACAGCTGCTCCGGACATCATTAGTCCCAAAGACAAGCATTGCTGTAACTGATTCATGAATTACTCAGTACTCTTGTACCCGAATTAATAAAAGTACCTTTTTTTCTATATATTTACTGATTTTGCACAATTGGGGAGCGAAATCCATGTTGGCTTAGCTAAGCTTTAGCCCTAATCAGGGTGGATATCACACAAGCTCTTTCAGTCTACAGGGGTTGAACAATATTACATTTTCTCACAATGAATTTGATTTAATATATATAGGTTAAGGCAAGATCTATTTTGATAAGTTCAAATAATATGAGCGTAATTTTCTGTTATTTTTCAACTTTGCTATCTTTTTTTTCTATAGGGTTTCAAGGGCCCTACAACGGTACTGAACATCGCCACCATCCTGCTGTGGCTCTGTTGTGTGCGTGCTGAGATAATAAGATCATGGTATGGCTACGCTCAAATGGGAAGTATTTTATTCCGAGCCATTGACGTCACAAGGTCTATTTGCTTTATTACGCCAGCAGAGGTTAGCAAATCATTAATTAATTTCAAGCTGTAATATTGTGATTTTGTTGTGGTTGGTGTTACATTCTGTTTATCATAAAGCATTTATGTTTTCTCATGTTTAAAATAAATTGTTGAAATCTTAAATTTTGAGGGGGATTATTAGGAAGGCTAGATGGGTCATAACAATAGACCAAAAGAACATAAACAAGAGTACTATGTTAGCATTTAGAGGTAGAGTAAATTCAATAGAAACTAAGACAATACTAAACAGAGGCTCCCTCCCCGAGGCGCTCCTGCGGGCGCCCCTGGGAGGAACCCTAGCGCCGCCTCCGTCGCCCCCTTCGCCTCAACCGCTCCCTCGCCGCCGCCTGGGGCGTCGCCGGCCAAAGGCCGTGGCATTGGCTGCGGCGAGGCGGCTCTCTCCCGCACGCGGTTGGGGACTCCGCGGGGTGTTCCCATTTGCCTGGTGGTGCCGGGCGTCGGGCTAGCCCTGCCTCGGCTCCTTCTCCCCCTCCCGGCGTCCCTCGTTGGCGCTGCCTCCTCCCCTCCATGTTGGTGGGTGGTGGGGATGGATTTGGGATCCCTGCCCAGATCTGGTGGATGGTGGGGTTGGTGTTGGCAGCGGTGGCCAGCGGCCCAGGCGTGGTGGCGGCGAGTCTCGCGGCCTCTAGGCATCGTGGAGGTGCCGGCGGTGGCGAGTGCTTAGCCTGGGGGTGGCGGCGGCCGTGCACGGGAGTTGGATTCCTTCGAACAGATTTGGGTGAAAACTTGCTTTCGGCTATTGCCAAGGCCGGCGGTGGCGGCGCTATCTGCATCGTTCCTTTCTTGAAGGCATCGCCAAGGAGAAGTTCAAGGCCACTCTCTGCTACCTTCGGGGGAAACCCTAGATCGGATGATCGGATGACGGCGGCGCTCTAGTGTCGTTCCCCCCTTTGGGGCGTCATTCTTGGAGGTACACACATGATCGAGGGACCAAAGGACGGCTTCTTTGGTGGAGCGGTGCTTCATCTCACTCATTGATGGCGGCGGATCTCGGTGGCATGGCGCGGTGGTGACTTGGGTTTCGATGCGCGGAGATGGACTTGCGCAGGAGGATGACGCTGTCTGGTGTCGTGGTGGCGTCGGTGGCAGCTAGACCGGGCAAGGTAGATGCAGCAGTACAACTCTGAAGATGGATTGGTGGCAGGTGGCTGCGGCGGCCTCATACCCGGTAGGCGTCCTGGTTGAGGAGCACGCCAGACTGGTGGGTGCCCATACCCGGCAGGCGTCCTTGTTGGGATCGGATCTCAGGTCTTAGATGTTAGGTTTGGCTGTGAGGTCTGTTTGGTATTAGGCCCAGACTATCAGCACCCCTTCATCAACTGGATAGGAGTAGCGACAGATGTTGCTTAGACGGTGGCTTTAGTCTTACTGTTGTATGACTTTGTAAGGTCTTGTGTTAATAATTAATAAAATGGCTGTATGCATCGTCCAGATATAGAGGCGGGGGTCTTCCTCCTTTTCTATTTTTTTTTAAAAAAGACAATACTATGCTACGGGTCATTGTGAAAGTAAAGAAGGGTACATATGAGAAAACTTAAGCATCATTTGGTTTGTACTATTTGGGAGTTAAGTACTTCATACGTTATGGATTTGTGAACTAAAGGACGTGCAATATTAATGTACTTTGAGCATGCGAGTTAACAAGTAGTAGGATTTTGTTTGTTATGTGATGTCTGCTCTTTTTCCGATAAAGGGCGTTTTTATTGATTCATAATATAGCATCAAGGGGATACAAACACAATGAATACACCAGCCTCTGCATAGCTAGGATGCACACAGCCAACACACACACAAAAGGTCATGCCTACAATGAGCAAAGTCGTACAACAAGGGACATATCTTTGTCCGGTCTTTGTAGGACATAATGTTACTCCTGTTTGTAACTCTGCTGTGTGCGATCTAAAAATTGCAACGGGGGGCATATCTTTGTCTGACTTATGTCTAATACTTACTCCCTCTGTCCGGAATTACTTGTCATCAAAATAAATGAAAATGGATGTATTTAGAACTAAAATACATCTAGATACATCCATTTCAATGACAAGTATTTCCGGACGGAGGGAGTAGTTTCTTATGTGTAATAGTTTATTCAGAAGAGGGCATACTTAGTTTCTTATGTGTAATAGTTTATTCAGAAGAGGGCATATCTTTATCTGACATGTGTCTAATAGTAAGTTTCTTATGTGTAATAGTTTATTGAGAAGAAACATATTGCTGCTTTTATTTTTGCGAAAATATTGCTGCTGTCTTGCTGTCGGTGCTGAAAATGGATATTATATCTAGGTTTTCTCTATTCTGCTTTTGTTATACACGAACGTAACAACTTCTGTTTAAATAGTGGGCGGGCATGTGGGCGAGCATGCGGGCGAGCATGAAGGGTCGGTGGAGGCATGTTGCAGTAACAGTGAGGAGAACGATTGCCACTGTCAAAAGAAAGCTGCGATCGCTCCGAAGAAGCATCTTTACACACGGGAGGTGATGAGATGGTGTGGCCTGTGTGTTGCTTGGGATCGACTATAAATAGACGCTCTAGATGCATGTGCCATGATGGATGTTCCCTGCGTTTCTTTTGTTGATGCATACATTGTTTGCTCTATCTAGCCCTCATGCACAAGTCAACAGAAACTGCAAATGTGCAGAGAAAGACTGATGTTGCTCCTAGGCTACAATCAGTGGGCGCGTGGCCCTTACAGAAATAGCTTGCAATTTTTGGTTGTAATGGAATCTAAAACTTTGTGTGCTTGCTGAATTACAGTCAGACGACAGGCAGAACATTGTTACTTCAGTCTTCGAATAGAATGAAATCATACTCTCCATGCAAGTGTTGGACACCAATTTTTTTTTACCGGTGTCAAACACGATCCTCGTGTTGATTAGATTTGCCCTTTAGGTCGTCTTTCTTTGTGTGTATTGTCAGGTCACGTAAACCATCTATTTGTGTTTTTTTTGGGAAAACGGAGTCAAAATTTTGCCTCGTTGATTATTTAAGAAAAGAGTTGCCTAGTTTTTTTTTTGACGGGAAAAGAGTTGCCTAGTTAGGGCGTGTTTGGAATCTCTCCCATCTGCTAACTCCGCTCCGCGCGAGGAGCGCGGTCTGAGCCGCTCCCAGCAATATTGCTGGCGCTCTGTCCGCTCCGGGAGCTGCTGGGGCGGAGTGGATAGTATCCGAACAGGGCCTTAGTTTATGACTTGGGTGAAAATCGAAACCTATAAGCGTACTACTCACAAAGCATGAAACATTATAACTATGCATGCGGCCCTTCCAACGCATGGACAGTCGCAATCCTTGACACCTATACAACACATGTGAACTCTCAATGAGAACACCGACAACGATAAAAACTAGGCACCGTGCACGAAATCGCGGACGCCTTACGGGTGGAGCGATCCTTGCTTTTGTTCCTCTTTAATTTTTTTTCTTGTTTGGTTTCTCATTTAGGAGGCATTCACTTGTGTGCCTGGGTCTAGGCTGATCACTACTCATTTGCCAAGAAAATCGTAAAATTCATTGTATTTCTTGATCCAGGCTGTTAGGTTAGGAGCAGAAACCAACACACGGGCTGCGTCAACATCATCAATAGGAACCACCAATACGACATCATCAATCACATGAACGACCAACATGCATGATGGACTCAGGCGGCTCCAACATGTCCCTCACATGAGGTCGCCGATGAGTCCACCTTCAAATGCTCCAGAGATAGAGGCAAAGCAGGGCTCAGAAATAAGTTCCCGAAGCCCAGGTATGATCTGTAGAATCGGAGCCACAAGCACATAGATGGACTCTCCCTTAGTGGTAGGCAACATAGGGGATAAGATAGACAACGACGACGAATTGTCGCCCTTGTCCTCCGTGGAGCCAACACCGACCACACTAAGAGGACTCTACATCGGTGTGGTCTGCAACATAGCCGACGCAAGGGAGAGCATACTTAGAGTAGCCTCCGCCTGCTCCAGAAATCTCCCAACTCGCGCCAACTACCATTGCAACAACTCAGTCTGATCTACTAAAGCAGACTGATGCACCATATCTGATGGGGTCGTTGGGAGAGTGGTAGCAGAAACGACAGATGCCCAATACACACGACAAATCACCTTTGAGGGGAGTGCGTCGGACCCTCACTTGAAGAAGGAACTTGATGATGTTGCGTCTTGTGAACCCTTTGTATTTGTCTGGTACTGTGTGCATGTTATCAAGATTGTTAAGGCACATGTCAATGTAATTCATGGGCATGCTTTGATTGGTCGGTACCGTTTTGGAGCCAGAAATATTTTGGGCTGTTGATTTTTTTTGAAAGATCCAGACTTGTTGGCTTTTCATTGGCTTAACAGGGGAGAGGTTACAAAAAGATTGATCAAGTGATCAAGGTCTTTTCGGGGGGTTGGAGGAGCACGCAGGTTCCTTTTCACCGCCCCTACAGAATTACATGGTTGATGTTTCACGTTATTTCCCCAAAAGGGGGCGCGATGTTGTGGGCTCCGGCAAGTCTCAATTGTTCCAGATCTCTCCGACAGGCTGCCAGTATATCGTGCGAGCTCGGCGCCTTTCTTTTGAAAGTGAAGCTGTTTCTCTCCTGCCAGATATGCCAGGCTAGCAAGGCCACCATGGTTATGACTCCTCTTCTTTCCGTCGGTGCCGCGGAGTTGATGATCATAGTGACTTCCTCGGTGGTGGATTTGCAAGCGCTCCAGGAAATGTGGGAGAGTGCCGCGCAGCCACCCCAAGTAGCTACCCTTGTCCAGGTTTCCCGCGAGGTTTTGCACTCCTGCAACAGATGGAAGGAGGACTCCAGGTTTTGGTAGCAGAGTTGGCAGAAGTAGGAGTTCTCCCACCCTCTCCACTGTAGGCGGTCATTGCACCAGAGCCGGTCGTGGTGGAGCAGCTAGAGGAAAAACTTGATCTTCCCCGGTGCCCAAATCTTCCATATTAGCCGGTGCATGCTCTCCGTTGGTTGCGTCGGGAATTGGATGTTGTAAGCTGCCCTTGCCGAGTATTGGCCTCCTGCTTTCCACATGATCGCATCTTCCACTCCTTCCCGTAGCACCACGTTTGCCTCTCTCATACGACGCCTCAGGAGCACAAACTGGGGGATGATCGCATTGTATTGTCGTGCCTGAGGTCTAGAACCCACCTGTCTCCACGCAAAGCCTCCGCCATCGTGCGGTTCTTTCGGACAGAGTGATTGAATAGCTCGGGGAAGGCTTACCGGAGCGGGTGTTCACCCAGCCAGGAGCAGTGCCAGAAGAGGGCCCTGTTGCCATGGCCTATCATCACCCTAGTTGACGAAGTGAAGAGTGTCCGATCCTTGTCATCGTAGGGCGTTCCCGTGCCCACGCATGGCCTACCTGGATCAGTCCATGCTAGCCACAACCATCGTAGGCAGAGCGCGCGCGCGAAGCGATCCATGTCAGGGATGCCGAGGTCGCCGCGGTCCACCGGGGACATAACTAGCCGCTAGTTCACCTTGCACTTGCCTCCGGTGACCTCTTCATCGTGCGCCCACAGGAACCGTCGCCTTGCCTTGTCGATGTCCTTATAAAATTTCTTCGGGATGTGCGGGACGGCCATTGCAAATGCAGGCAGTGCAGATAGCACGCTCCGGACCAGCACACAATGTCCTGCGATTGGCATGAGCTGGCCCTCCCAGGCCGCAAGCCTTGCGCGGACGCAGTCGAGGAGGTATTGGATCTGCAGCAGCCAAAATCTACCGATGCAGAGAGGAAGGCCTAAATACCTAATCGGGAAAACTACCCAGTTGCCGCCGAAATTGTGTAGGACGTCCGTGAGATCTATGTTGCCGCAATTCATAGATGCTACTAATGATTTTTGTGGGTTGCAACGCAGCCCCGTTGCGTCACCAAACCCCTCCAGTAGCTGCATGATGGTGTCCACTTCCTACCTCTCCGGGTTAGCGAAGAAGATCGCGTCGTCGGCATAGAGCGTAACCCGAAGGCGTGCCCCGTCCTGGCCGGTAGTGGAGTGAGGACGCCGGCCCGCTGCGCAACCTCGAGGAGTCGGTGCAGGGGGTCGATCGCCAGGATGAAGATTGGCGAGAGCAGGCCCCCTGCCGCAGTCCTCGTCGGTGCAGGATGTCGTTCCCAGGGTCTCCATTGAGCATGCATGCGAGGACGAGAGGAGAGGAGCATCGCAATCCAGTCTCTCCAGCCCACCAGGAAGTTCATGCGCTGCAGCAGCTCCAGTATGTACTCCCATGACACCGTGTCGAAGGCCTTTGCGATGTCGATCTTGAGGAGCAGCGCCGGTGATTTCTTTCTCTGGAACAACCGAATCGCATTCTGAACATAGAGGAAGCTATCATGTATTCCCTTTTTCTTCTGGAATGCACTCTGGGCAGGGGAGACGAGTTGGTCTAGTACACCTGCTAGCCTGGTCGAGAGGACTTTTGCAATTCGCCTTGCCACCGAGTGAATCAGACTAATGGGGCGGAAATCATTCAGCTTGATTGCTCCATTCTTTTTCGGTAGCAGCACGATGAGGGCACGGTTGAGAGCCGCAAAATCACCACCGACCAGTTGGTAGAATGCCTGAAAGACCGCCATGACGTCTGCCTTGATCGTCTGCCAGCACGCTCTGAAGAAGACATCGTTGAAACCATCCAGGCATGGAGCCTTCTCAGCCGGAGAGGCACAGATCGCCGCCCACACCTCTTCCTTCATGAAAGGATTGTCAAGGCCTTCCCCTGCATGCAGGCACGAGAGCTCGATCGAGTCCCAGTTGATAGTGCTGGCCCGTCTTCCCTTGGTTCCCAGCAGAGCTGAGAAGTGTTCATGCATCAGGTCCGCATTTTCACTGTGTTTTGTTGCCTGCTTGTCTCCTGCCTCGATGCAGTGAATAAAATTCTTCCTCTGTCTGGAATTGATCTTCGCCTGGAAGAAGGCAGTCCGTGCATCGCCCACTTTGAGCCAGATAGTTCTCGCGGCCTGCCGTTTCCTAACGCGCTCGAGTGCCGCAAGCCCAACGATTTTCAGTTTCAGTGTCTTTCTTAGCCAAATCTCCCTTGGGGTGAGATGTCGCTTTTCTTGTGCCACATCTAACTAGAGAACAACCTCTGAAGCGATGTGGAACTGCAGCTTAGTGTCACTGAAAATGCTTTTGGCCCAAATCTTCAGGTCTGCCGCTGTTCTCTTGAGCTTAATTTTCATCCTAGTGAAAGGGCAGCTATGGTTTACGGGCCTTTGCCACGCCCTTCCGACTGTCTGTTGGAAGTGTGGAAATTTTGGCCAGAAGGATTCAAATTTGAAAACTGCCTTGCGGGGCGGCGCTACGGCATCCGTCAGCAACAGGGGGCAATGGTTAGAGCATGACGTGGATGCATCCATAAGAATGTAAGAGGGGAAGAGTGCCTCACATTCCTGGTTGCAGAATACTTTTACGAACGTTGGATTTTCCCTCTCATTGCTCTAGGTGAAGCGCCTATTTTTGCATTTGATCTCCCTGAGGTTTTCCATGTCGATAGTATCTCTAAATCTGCCTATTACTCTTCTGTTTAAGTTGTGGTTGATCTTGTTCCTTGCCTCATAGATGATGTTAAAGTCACCATTGATCAGTGATACATCTCCAACATATCTATAATTTTTGATTGTTCCATGCTGTTATATTATCATTCTTGGATGTTTTAAATCATTTTATAGTCATTTTATATCATTTTTTGGTACTAACCTATTGACATAGTGCCCAGTGCCAGTTGCTGTTTTCTGCATGTTTTTTACATCGCAGGAAATCAATATCAAACGTAGTCCAAACACAGTGAAACTTCTTGCGGATTTTTTTGGGCTAGAAGACATCCAGTGGGCCAAGGAAGCACCTGGGGGTGCCTCAAGGGGAGCAGCACCCACCAGGGCACGCTAGGAGGCCCAGGCGCGCCCTGGTGGGTTGTGCCCACCTCGGGTTCCCCCTGAACCGCCTCTTTGCTCTATAAATACCCCAATATTCCAGAAACCCTAGGGGAGTTGTCGAAAATCAATTCTAGCCGCCGCAGAGTCCAGAGCCGCCAGATCGAATCTAGACACCATCACGAAAGGGTTCACCACTTCCATTGGTGCCTCTCCGATGACACATGAGTAGTTCTTGGTAGACCTACGGGTCCGTAGTTAGTAGCTAGATGTCTTCCTCTCTCTCTCTCTCTCTCTCTCTCTCTTGATTATCAATACAATGGTCTCTTGGAGATCCATATGATGTAAGCCTTTTTGCGGTGTGTTTGTTGGGATCCGATGAACTTTGAGTTTATGATCAGATCTATGTTTTTATCCATGAAACTTATATGAGTCTTCTTTGATCTATTATATGCATGATTGCTTATAGCCTCGTATTTCTTCTCTCATATTTAGGTTTTGTTTGGCCAACTTGATCCATTTATCTTGCAATGGGAAGAGGTGCTTTGTAGTGGGTTCGATCTTACGGTGCTTGATCCCAGTGACAGAAGGGGAAACGACACATATGTATCGTTGCTACTAAGGATAAAACGCCGGGGTCTATCTCTACATAGATAGATCTTGTCTACCAAAATGTCATCGTTCTTATTGCATTACTCCGTTTCTCCATGAACTTAATACACTAAATGCATGATGGATAGCGGTCGATGTGTGGAGTAATAGTAGTAGATGTAGGAAGGAGTCGGTCTACTAATCTTGGACGTGATGCCTATATAATGATCATTGCCTGGATATCGACATGATTATTTGAAGTTCTATCAATTGCCCAACAGTAATTGTTTTCCCACCATTTGCTATTTTTCTCAAGAGAAGCCACTAGTGAAACCTACGGCCCCCGGGTCTCTTCACATCATATTTGCCTTTGCGATCTATTTTCCTTTGCATTTATTTTCAGATCTATTAAACCAAAAATACAAAAATACCTTGCTGCAATTTATTTGTTCCGCGATCTATTTATCCTATCTACCACTTTTATCTCAGGTTATTTGCCTATCTTGAGGCGCCCGTACCCGAAAGGGATTACATCCCCTTTAACACATCGGGTTGCGAGTATTTGTTATTTGTGTGCAGGTGCTGTTTACGTGGTGTGAGGAGGGACTCCTACTGGTTCGATAACCTTGGTCTCACCACTGAGGGAAATACCTACCGTCGCTATACTGCATCAGCCCTTCCTCTTTGCGGAAATACCGACGTAGTTCTAGCAGACATCAATCAACCACAGTTCGCCTTGGGGTGGCCTGATTTTGATCATCTCATCGAGAAAATCATTTTTCTGGCATCATCAGCAGGGGCATACACAATTGTGATCCAAAAGGAGATGTTACTGTGAAGGAGGGATGCTCTGGCAGTGATGGAGAACTGTCCTACTGCTTGTGTGGCGATCATGACCTTGGAAAAGTCCTAGAAGATTGCAACCCCGTCGCGGGTGCCCACGGCCGGTAGCACCGCACAATTGTTGAGCCGGCTACCTCCGATCTCTCTGACGATTGCCGGTGACTAGGCATTGATCTTTATCTCTTGTCGACAGAGAAGAGCTAACCTGTGGGCATCGACAACCTCGCAGATGGTGGCTCTCTTGGCCGACGAGTTCAGGCCGCATACATTCCAGTTCATGATGGAGATGGTTGTATTACTCATAATGCCAATGAAAATACTTCGGCAACAAACAACATTTTACTACTGAAGTGATGAAGCAAGTACATTGACACCACCAAACAGCCGTGGCGAGCCAGCATCCACCAATAGGCCCCAAATCACACTGGCTACTGACTAAGACCTGAAGACCTACACTAAACAAGACTGAAAACCTAACTCAGACTGTCTTAAGGCCAGCTTCCATCGGACACTGACTAATCTAGCAGCTAACATGATCTATTCCTGGGCAGCACCGTTCAGGATGGCCAGGCCAGCCATGGTGCACAGCGCTTCGACATCGAGGCGCATGAGCTTGGCAATGCAGTCGACGCCGTCTTCACACAACGGCTCCTCGAAACGTCGCAGAAATGCCTCTGCCGCCTTCACTATCATCCGCTCCCTTGGCCCCAGGACCCCAAGATCCCTGGACCAGCCGGAGAGTGGCCTGCTGCATGACAGGGGTGGAGGAGGGGTTGGCCGCCTGCCTAGCGCTATGCCTGATGGGGGCCGACAGCGCACGCGTCTTAAGCGGGGAAGAGAACCGACGTGCCGGCAGCGCCTCCACGAAGAGAGGGGGAGGGGCGTCATGGAAGAGCAGCCATGCGGTGGCGCCGTCCCGCCTGAGCTACAATTGCTAGACTTGGTGCGCCACCGCCCCGAGTTCGGTCGTGGTCATGGCCGGGGGCGGGGTGGACTTGTAAGCGTGGACCAAGCAGAGCTGCATGCATGCTGTGGGCCAAGCAGGAACCGGCTCACCCTCGTTGATGATGCTCGTGTCGGCCCCGCCGAACTCGAGCGGAGCAACAAGTGCGCCGACAATGGCCTCCTCCAGTTCAGCTTGCCCAAGCTCCATGCAGGGCGGGGGTGGGAGCTGGGGTGTCCTTGTTGGTGAAGAAATCGCTGACGGGGTTGTGGCGAGGCGCGCCAGGGGCAGCCGGGGGAGGGGAGGTGGTGACAGGGAGGGAGCACAACGCAGGGGCAGAGGGGGTGGCGCGGATGGCAACCTCGTGCCCGTGGGAGCCTTTGCCACGGTGTCGGCTGGTGGGGGTGCGATCTATGTTGGCCATTTATTCTTTATTCACGCTCCTTGGCATTGTCGGTGCCCTATTTGGAGTGGCTGCGCCTAGCAAAGACATCCATCCAAGAACGCCTACCGCCGCGCCCGTCGCCTTGGGCATCGTGGTCCCTCCTGCCGCCCCTGTGTTGCAGCCCGCACTACAAAAAAAAGACACATCCATGACATTTTGGCCCGAACGATTTTTTTTGTCATGCTTATGACACGTCTATGACGATAATTGTGACAAAACCTAGTATCATCATAGTTGTGGTGCGCTCCTACTTTTATTACAAAAAATCATGACAGAAAATGGGCTTTTCATCCTGGGCGGGCCGGAGACGCACATGCATGACATTCTTTGGGCCATCCATGACAGAAAAAATCATGGTAGAAGCAAGGGCGATGAAAATTTCGAGGAGTTCCCGGTTACGGTGGGTGGTCGGGGCCGAGCAATGCACGGAGGGATTGCACGTTTCTCTCATACACGTACGCGCGTGTGTGCGATGTGTTGGGCTCTAACTTAACTCGAGCAAGGCGTTCGCTTACTGAAACCGAGCGATTGCACTAGCTACGCGCATTACTGAACTCGAGCGATCGATCCCTTGGCTGTTAACTGAACCCGATCGAGCGATTCCTTCCCTACTGCTACTAACTGAACCTGAGCGATCGATCTCTGCTGCTGCTTACTAAAGCCGATCGAACCTGCTGCCGCTTGATGAACAGTGAATGTGGGGGTTGGTTGAACGAGCCGAGACGTACGTGGTTGGGGTTGGATGAACAGTTCTCGGTGGGGGTTGGATGAGGATCCTGTGGTAGTAGTAGTAGGCTGTTGCTGCTGGATGAACATGACCCCGAGAGGAGGCCGCCACAACCGAGCTAGTTGGGGGCTGATGAACAGGACCCCATGGAGGGCTAGTTGAACAGTAGCGGGTGGAGGGCTGGATGAACAGTAGCCCGTGTATGAATGGTACCTCTTGAGCACTGCGTTGGATTTCCCCGAAGAGGAGAGGATGATGCAGCAAAGTAGCGTAAGTATTTCCCTCAGTTTTTGAGAACCAAGGTATCAATCCAAGAGGAGACCACGACAAGTCCCTCATACCTACACAAAGCGATAGCAACTCGCAACCAACGCTTAGGGGTTGTCAATCCCTTCACGGTCACTTACGAGTGAGATCGATAGAGATAATATTTTTGGTATTTTTGATAGATAGATGCAAAGTAAAAGTAAAGGCAAAGTAAAAACAAAGCAAGTAAATAAAGTGATATAGATTGATATGATGAGAATAGACCCGGGGGGCATAGGTTTCACTAGTGGCTTCTCTCAAGAGCATAAGTATTCTACGGTGGGTGAACAAATTACCGTTGAGCAATTGACAGAATTGAGCATAGTTATGAGTATATCTAGGCAATGGTCATGTATATAGGCATCACGTCCAAAACAAGTAGATCAAAACGATTCTGCATCTACTACTATTACTCCACTCATCGACCGCTATCCAGCATGCATCTAGAGTACTAAGTAAAAACAGAGTAACGTCGTAAGCAAGATGACATGATGTAGAGGGATAAATTCATGCAATATGATAAAAACCCCATCTTGTTATCCTCGATGGCAACAATACAATACGTGCCTTCTCGCTTATACATCCTCGGGTAAGGACACTGCAAGATTGAACACAAAGCTAAGAACTTCTCCCATTACAAGAACTACCAATCTAGTTGGCCAAACCAAAAAGGATAATTCGAAGAGACTTGCAAAGATAACTCAATCATACATAAAAGAATTCAAAGAAGAATCAAATATTTTCCATAAATAATGCTGGATCATAAACCCACAATTCATCAATCTCAACAAACACACCGCAAAAAGAAGATTACATCGAATAGATCTCCACAAGAGAGGGGGAGAACATTGTATTGAGATCCAAAAGGAGAGAAGAAGCCATCTAGCTACTAGCTATGGACCCGAAGGTCTGAAGTAAACTACTCACACTTCATCGGAGGGTCTATGGTGATGACGTAGAAGCCCTTCGTGGTGGATGCCCCCTCCGGCGGAGCTCCGAAACAGGCCCCAAGATGGGATCTCGTGGATACAGAAGGTTGCGGTGGTGGAATTAGGTTTTTGGCACCTGTTCTGATTGTTTGTGGATACGTAGGTATATATAGGAGGAAGGAGTACGTCGGTGGAGCTCTGAGGGGCCCACGAGGTAGGGGCGCGCCAAGGGGGCGCCCACCTCGTGACCTCCTCGCACCTTTGCTTGAGTAGGGTCCAAGTCTCCTGGATCACGTTCGGTTGGAAAATCACGATCCCGAAGGTTTCATTCCGTTTGGACTCCATTTGATATTCTGTTTCTTCAAAATACTGAAAAAGGCAAAAAACAGAAATTCTGGGCTGGGCCTCCGGTTAGTAGGTTAGTCCCAAAAGTAATATAAAAGTGGAATATAAAGCCCAATATAGTCCAAAACAGTAGATAAAGTAGCATGGTGCAATCAAAAATTATAGATACGTTGGAGACGTATCAATGAACAGTAGCTAGTGGAGGCAGGAGGAAGATACAGTGGATGAAGAGTGCACGTGGAGGCTGAAGGAAGTCGACGGTGGGTGAACAGTAGCCCGTGGAGTCCCGTTTTGCGGTATGCCACACCCCTCCAATGAACAGGACCCCCGTTTCGACCGTAGCGCTCCAACACAAGTCCGTTTCCTCCGTTTTGCGGTAAGCCACACCCCTCCTGATGAAGAGGACCCCCGTTTCGACCGTAGTGCTCCAACACAAGTCCGTTTCCTCTGTAGTGTGGTACGCCACACCCCTCCTGGTGAACAGGATTGCGTTTCTACCGTAGCCGGTCGAATAGAAGGCCGTTTCCTCTGTACTGCGGTACGCCAGACCCCATTTCAGCTGTTCCGTCCAAGCCGGTTGGCTCCCGTTGAACATGACGCATTCTGACCCAGTCTGTTGCCTCCCAATGAACATGACACTGTTTCTCCGTTCTGACCCAGCCGGTTGGCTGCCTGATGAACAGGACGCCATTACTGCCGTACGTATGCGCGAGTAGGCGTTGGAGACCCCGCCCGTATGCACGTATGTGGTTGGATTTTTTGGCATGTGGCCGTACGTATGTGTACACAATTTGGAAGGGACTACCTGAACTGCTACATCAGGGGCTCTACTATTACACGTGCCGCTGCTTGCTCGGACACGGTTCATCGTTGCAAAGAGACCGATTGACCTGTATGTACGTACACGTTAGTGACTGATGACCCACAAGTATAGGGGATCAATTGTAGCTCTTTTCGATAAGTAAGAGTGTCGAACCCAATGAGGAGCAGAAGGAAATGGCAAGTGGTTTCCAGCAAGGTAATGTCTGCAAGTGCTTAAATTGTAAGTAACAGAGAGTTTGATAGCAAGATAATTTGTAACGAGCAAGTTATGATAATAGTAACAAAAGTGCAGCAAGGTAGCCCAATCCTTTTGAGGCAAAGGACATGCCAAAACGGTCTCTTATAGTAAGCAAAGCGTTCTTGAGGGTACACGGGAATTTCATCTAGTCACTTTCATCATGTTGGTTCGATTCGTGTTCGCTACTTTGATAATTTGATATGTGGGTGGACCGGTGCTTAGGTGCTGTTCTTACTTGAACAAACCTCCTACTTATGACTACCCCCCTCGCAAGCATCCGCAACGACGAGAAAAGTATTAAAAATAAATTCTAACCATAGCATTAAACTTTTGGATCTAACCGGTCCCTTACGGAATAGCGCATAAACTAGGGTTTAAGCTTCTGTCACTCTCGCTAGCCATCATCTAATAACTACTCCACAATGCATTCCCTTAGGCCCAAATATGGTGAAGTTTCATGTAGTCGACGTTCACATGACACCACTAAGGTAATCACAACATACATACTATCAAAATATCGAACACATATCAAGTTCACATGATTACTTGCAACATGATTTCTCCCGTGACCTCAAGAACAAAAGTAACTATTCACAAATTATAATCATGCTCAAGATCATAGGGATATTAAATAGCATAATGGATCTGAACATATAATCTTCCACCAAATAAACCATATAGTAATCAACTACAAGATGTAATCAACACTACTAGTCACCCACAAGCACCAACCTATAGTTTCGGTACAAATATTGAACACAAGAGATGAACTAGGATTTGAGATGAGATGGTGCTGTTGAAGATGTTGATGGAGATTGCCCTCCCTAAGATGGGAGAGTCTTTGGTGATGATGATGACGATAATTTCCCCCTCCGGGAGGGAAGTTCCCCCGACGGAATCGCTCCGCCGGAGGGCAAAAGTGCTCCTGCCAAAGTTCTGCCTCGAGACAGCGACGCTCCATCCCTAAAGTCCTCTCCTTATTTTTTCTAGGCAAAATGACTTATATTCTAGAAGATGGGCGCCGGAGGTGGGCCAGGAGAGCACAACCCACCAAGGTGCGCCTGGGCTCCCTGGCGCGCCCAGGTGGGTTGTGCCCACCTGGTGGGCCCCTTTTGGTACTTATTGGCTCCAATATTCTTCATATATTCCATAAAAATTCTACGTAAAGTTTCAGCTCTTTTGGAGTTGTGCAGAATAGGTGGCCTGGCGTAGCTTTTCCAGGTCCAGATTTCCAGCTGCCGGAATTCTCGCTCTTTGTGTGTACCTTGCATATTATAAGAGAAAAGGCATTAGAATTACTCCAAAAAGCACTAGTATGCATAAAAACACCGTGAAAAACAGTAGGAAAACATGATGCAAAATGGACGCATCAGGGACCAGAATGACAATGCTACGTATGCTTCGACCAGGTGGGTCCCTGCAGCCAGGGAGGATAAGGAGGCACTTCCTTGCGTGCGAAGTTATTGATGGTGGGTCCTAGCTGTCAGGGGAAGGATTCATTTTTTACGTGCCTAATATGGAGGCACTTCCTTGCATCCAAAGATATAGCTGGTGGGTCCGAGCTGCCAGGGGAAAATGTTTTTTTTGCAAAATATAGCTAATACAAAATATAGAGGCCCTTCTGGTAGGTCCCTGCTGTTAGGTGGAGGAATCATTATTTTGCGCGTAATAAGGAGGCACTTCCTTGCTGCAGCCATGGACCCAGCTGCCAGCCTCTCCACATACAGTCCTTTTCCGATGCAAGTCATTCCATGACCACGTTGACCACGCCACACCGAGAGAACCAAGGCGGTGGACGATGGCGAGGCCTAGGAAGGGAATGACCCAGAGCCGGGGAAGACTCATCAGTTTTTTCCCACGCGGAGGGGCGTACGAGGGTTTGCTGGTTGGTCTGCAGTGTGAGGCTGCCGTCGTCGGAGAATAATAGCAGGTCTGGGTGAGTACAGGCATGGCCGGGCCAGTGATGGGAGTAGGAGAAGGCGGCATGACTGGCGCTGGTTTGGGCGGCTGGAGCAAGAAGACCAGAGGTTGAAGAAGCACTAAGGCCATTGGATGGGCAACGTACGGTCACTGAAACTAGAATCGTTCATATTGACAAAGTTGACAAAGCCCTTTTAGGATCGAAAGTATGTCTAGAGGGGGGGTGATTAGACTACTCGACAATATAAAAATTCAGCCTTTAGATAAAGACAAGTTTTTGGCAAGTTCATAATGATGATCAAGTCAAGTATCACCCTACACATGCAATTCTAGAGTATTGGCAGCGGAAAGTAAATTGCACATGTAGTAAAGAGAGGTGGAGAAGAGCAAACGCAATTTGGAGACACGGAGATTTTTCTCGTGGTTCCGATAGGTGGTGCTATCGTCAATCCACGTTGATGGAGACTTCAACCCACGGAGGGTAACGGCGAGAGTCCACGGAGGGCTCCACCCACGAAGGGTCCATGAAGAAGCAACCTTGTCTATGCCATCATGGCATACGCCCACGGAGGACTAGCCTTACTCGGGGTAGATCTTCACGAAGTAGGCAATCTCCTTGCCCTTACAAACTTCTTGGTTCAACTCCACATCTTGACGGAGGCTCCCAAGCGACACCTAACCAATCTAGGAGGCACCACCCTCCAAAAGGTAATAGATGGTGTTGGTGATGATGAACTCCTTGCTCTTGTGCTTCAAATGATAATCTCCCCAACACTCAACTCTCCTCACTGATTTGGCTGTGGTGGAAGAAAGGATTGAGTGGAAAGCAACTTGGGAAGGCTAGAGATCAAGCTTCATATGGTGGGAGTGGAGCTACTTGATCTCAACACAAGGGTAGGTAGTTTTCTTCTCGAAATGTGAGGTAGGAGTGGTAGTTCTTTCGATGGCTCTCTCCACGAATGAAGAGGGGGTGGAGGGTATTTATAGCCTCCACACTAAATCCAACTGTTACACACATTTGACCAATCTCGGTCGGACCGAAGTTGACAACTCGGTGAGACCGAAAGTTCAAATCTTGTGAACGTTGGGATTTTCGTGGGACCGAAAATACAATCTCGGTGAGTCCGATTCTTCCAAAGACTAGGGTTTGCCAATCTCGGTGGGACCGACTTCATCATCTCGGTGACACCGATTTGATGACGAAGGTTCTGAAGCTTGGCAACACTAGTTTCGTGAGACCGAGTTCGAATCGGAAAATCCAAATTTCTAGGGTTTGGCTTTGTGGTGAGGTGGTTCATCTTGGTGTGACTGAGTTTAGGAATTCGGTGGGACCGAGATTACTTATGAGTGTATATTGGAATGAAAGATTGCTGATGGTTTGGGAGATATATCACTAAGCACTTTGAGCAACCAGATCATTATCATAACCTCATCCCCTTTTAATAGTATTGGCTTTCCTATAGACTCAATGTGATCTTGGATCACTAAACCAAAAATGGAGTCTTGAGCTTTTGCCAATGCTTGCCTTAGCATTTTGAGGGGTCCACATCTTCAGTCATTGCCATACCCATATCACTGAACTTTCTGAAATGATTCTCAAGAAACTATTAGTTCAATGATATATATGTTGTTATTAATTACCAAAACCACCCGGGGATTAGTTGCACTTTCAATCTCCCCCTTTTTGGTAATTGATGACAACATATAGATCAAAGCTTCGACAAA